>CM072982.1:11330228-12657956 GCA_037013635.1 Plagiodera versicolora
ATCTCCCTATCTGCACCATCACTTGAAGAAGCGGTCCAGGAGACCCAGAAGGCACAGTCACGAGCTGAAACCTGGTTTACCTCAAACAAATTAATAATAAACAAAGATAAAACGAACAACATTATCTTTTCACTGAGAGATATAACGGATAATATTCCACAGTGCAAAACGGTGAAGTTTCTCGGGGTATATCTTGATTCCAGACTGCGGTGGGACACCCATATAGATCATATCTGCAGCCGACTTCGTAGTAGCGTTTATGTACTTCGGAGTCTATCTAGCAATGTATCTCAAAGCACACTAAAAACTGCCTACCATGCTATATTTCACTCCGTAATGTCCTATGGATTGATCTCTTGGGGCGGAACACCGCAGTCTGTGAGGGTTTTTGGATGGGCAATAAGAATTGTGAGTGGACTGGGGTATAGAGATAATTGTAGATTCGCCTTTAAACTTCTAGGAATTATGACATTTCCATCACAATACATATACGAAAATCTCCTGTATATCAGACAAACAAAGGATAACTACTTGAAAATTAGCGACACTCATACCTACAACACCAGAAACAAAAATGACCTAGTGGTCCCATACTGTAGGCTTGGGAAGTGCCAAAAAAGACCAGAATTCATAGGACTGAAATTATTCAATAAACTCCCTGAAAACGTGAAATATCTTCCAATAAATAACTTCAAAAAGGAGATCCGACACATCCTGATTGATAATGCGCTTTTCAGTGTTGATGAATTTTATGAGATATTTAAATGATAGGTTCTGATTACATTGTACATTTGTCTTTTTTTTTTTTAAATACTTGTTACCATATTTTTGACATTACTGCACTCCATTTTATTGGAATATTCTGATTTTCATCTACATTATATTTTGCATTTTATATACGATAGTGCCAGTTCAGCTTATGTGTGTTCGACTTGAAACCTGTATATGTTCTTAAGTGTGAGTATATGTATGCATGAAACTAAGAATGTATTTGCAGGTATGAATGTTTTATATCTAGATATTTATAAGAGTAGGTGTAAGATCTTACCTTAAGTGGACTATTGACTTGTGGAAATATTTATGTGATACCACCAAATATGAATAAATAAATAAATAAATAAAAAAAGAGAAGTAAGGTTATGTCTCTCTAATAAAGCATCATTAGGTATTCCTATAGCAGGGTAAGCACCATCTTCCTTCAAAGAGAGATATTTCATAAAGCGTATATGGATTCGTTCAAGACTATTTGAATGGACATTATAATATGGACACCAAATGATAGATGCATACTCTGTTTTGGATCGGACTAAGGTGTCTACATGATGGTGAAACTACTCTTCAATTGTTTGTGGGTCAAAAGTGTCGATGAGAATTTCATGGAACATATCCTATACGACTACTTATCGAATCGTTATGAGATGGCGACACAATCGTGTTCGGTAACATTGTTTTCTTCCACGTCAGTCAGAACTGGCGGGAAATCCAAGTTTCTCTATTTCATTAACCTCCTTTTGAATTTGTAGTCGTTTATATTTTGCTGTGTGGTGTTTTTTAGTTAAAATAAAGTTTCGTATAGTTTGTGGACAAGCAGAAACCGTCTCTCGTCATCTTTATGGAATTCCGAAGGTAATTTGTTAGTTTTTGGAGTTGAAATCAATAATTTACTTTTTCATTACTCACATAGGACGAAACCGTTCGGAAACAATGGATTCTCGCATTGGGAAAACATTTACAAGTATTTTGAAAACACCTTCTATTCAATTTTCCGACTGTATGTATATTCAGGAATCAATAAAAGATAATATTTTCACGAGAATTTGTCATTTTTAATCTGATTGACAACTAAACTGACGAGCATTAGAAGTCAGGGTTGCCGCTTCTAAAATGAATAATTCACGTATTCTGCGCAAAACAAATAGTCGCTTCCAACGAAGCCAAAGTTACATTTCTTCTTCAAAATACAATTCTACGTCCTGTTATCCCCACAGATTCGTGAAATAGTGTCGAATCAAGACTTTGTAGACAAACTAACTGGTGTATTTCAAAACAATAAGCAACGTTGCATTTCGCATTATTATAGCGCCGACGGTGTCGCCATCCGTGGTGATTTAAAAAAGCGTTGATGTTGGTTCGAAACTATGCTTTTTGATCGAGGGATTTTGGTCACGGGTCGAGATAGGGACTGGTTTCACCATAGTTATTGTAGGCACCTTAGATCGGACATAGGAATTATACAGGGTTATGATAAAGTAATGCACAAAATTCATAAAACGTACAACGATCGCTTTCGAGAAAAATGCAAAAACACGTCAAACTGTTCTTTTTATTCCGCATCTTTTGACATAAGTTACAAAAATAACACGTCGAAGTTGTCAAAGTTATGACGTCATCAACGAATTTTTTTAATGGGAAGCTGAGATTTTTATCACATTATGTGATAGAGCTTGTGTTTTTACACACGGGAAAATAGTTGCAGTAGGGCTCACATAGGAAAAAAAACGAGAAAAAGAATAAAAAACGAAATAACATAACCAATTATAAAAAGAGGTCAAACTTACACTTATCTAGTAAGAACATTCATTCTTATGAATTTTTTCAATTGTTTTACTAAAACAACGGTTTGTCAGTGTCAGTCGTACAATTCGTGTCACCACAGTTTTAATAAGGCCGATTCTCACTAGAGCGGTGCGGAGCGGCGCGGCGCGGTGCGGCGCGGCGCGGCAAAAAGTTGCTCGCAATTGTTTGCGTGTATTTAAGTGAGTCCGTCCCCACTTAAGCAGAGCGGTGCGGAGCGGTGCCGAGCGGCGCGGCGCGGTGCGGAGCGTTCATCGACGAACGCTTCCAGAAGCATTGGCTCGCGGCATTGCTGCTCTGAAACGCGCCGGTCAGACGGAAAATGTAGGTATATATGTCAACATTACAATACTCTGACGAAATTTGGTATTTTGCTTGGTTAGTGGAATGCGTAAAAGATCATATAACTGATTGAATTTCTCTGAAGACATTCTGAAATATTTGTAAAATTTGCGTTCAACCATCTGCAGTCGCCTAAACAGCGTGTGAAATTCTCCTTATTCTAGTCTTGCACGGAATATGTCATGGGCCCAATATTGTCGCTTCTTTTTTCGTCTATTCTTCTCGTATTCATGACATAATGCAGCTACTAACACAAAATCTTCTGATGATAAGGATGTAGAAACCTCCTCTGGCAATTGTGAACTCATTGTCACTAATTTCACGAATTTGAAATACACACCGCTTCGCTTAAACAAAATATACAAATGTACAAAATGCTGGTTCGCGCAGAAAGGCACCGCGCCGCGCCGCTCCGCACCGCTTAGATGAGAATAGCCTGTACAAAATGACGCTTCGCGCAGCGAGGCACCGCGCCGCGCCGCGCCGCTCCGCACCGCTCTAGTGAGAATCGGCCTTTATTATGGATCGTTTAACCGAAAGAGAAAAGATTATTTATTATTTATTTTATTCCTTTTCTCGTTTTTTTTTTCTTATGTGAGCCCTACTGCAACTATTTTTCCCGTGTGTAAAAACACAAGCTCTATCACATAATGTGATGAAAATCTTAGCTTCCCATTAAAAAAATTTGTTGATGACGTCATAACTTTGACAACTTTGACGTGTTATTTTTGTAACTTATGTCAAAAGATGCGGAATAAAAAGAACACTTTGACGTGTTTTTGCATTTTTCTCGAAAATGATCGTTGTACGTTTTATGAATTTTGTGCATTACTTTATCATAACCCTGTATAAAAGGAGCAGTGTGTTCTTATTCGTGAAGTCACGAGTATTTCTGACAATGAAACCTAGGGCCCTAGTGATTTTATTTATGTGTGTTGAAAAATATAATTTATGGTCAAAGGTAACACCAAGGTCTCGAACAGAGTTGGATCTAGGGAGCACATCATTGCCAATTGAGTAATTATAGGTAATGTTATTCTGTTTTCGAGTGAATGTTACAATTGTGCACTTATTAGCATTTAATAGAAGGCGATTATTTTCGCACCAAGTATTTACTTTATCGAGGGCATTCTGTAAAATGTCACAATCATTCTGGCAATATATTTTTTTATATAATTTCAAATCATCCGCATATAATAAACAATTAACTCCGAGATCCTCAATATTGTCATTTATAAATAAATTAAAGAAAAGTGGTCCCAAGACCGAAACTTGCGGAACGCCTGATGTTGGTGTAAATAAGATGGAATTCTGGCCGTGGCACTCTACGTAGAGGGAGCGGTTTTTCAGATAGGAAGTGAAAAAAGTATTCAAGTTTCTTGAGAAGCCAAAGGCATTCAATTTACTGAGTAATATATCATGATCGAGCTTATCGAAGGCCTTGGAGAAGTCCGTATATATGACATCGGCCTGGGCGTTGTTATCGAATGTATTGGTTATATACTGGGTAATACAGAAGAGATTTGTTGTAGTTGACCTACCTCTGAAGAAGCCATGTTGTAACTCAGTAATTTGATTTTTAACATGATTATGAAGTGGTTTATTGAGTAGGATTTCAAAAGATTTTGAGAAATTATTAACTATTGTGATAGGCCGATAGTTTACGACGTCATATTTGTCTCCTTTTTTGAAAACTGGTATTAACTTAGACTGTCTCAATACATCAGGGAAATGTTGGCATTTAATTGAGAGGTTGAAAAGTATTGCCAAAGGTGCTGCGAATAGGGAGGCACAGTCATGAATCAAAAAAGCTGGTATTTTATCAGGTCCCATTGTAGTTTTTGGTTTAATTTTTTTGAGAGCTTCACAAACTTCACCTTCTGAAAATTCGGTTATGATTAAAGCATCATTCGTTATGTTTACGGTAGTTTCATTTTGTATAGTTTGACCAGGTGTGGCAAAAGAATTATGAAAATACTCTGCAAATGCATTTGCAATGCTTACGGGGTCATTATGTTCGATACCATTATAAACCATTGTTAATGGTAGCGATGACGAATGTTTCTTTTTTTAACAAATTGCCAGAATTTTTTCGGGTCAGTTTTGATTTGCTGTTCGATATTACAACAGTACAGTTGATAGTTGGATTCGATTTCAGACTTTACCTCTCTTCTGATCGTTTGGAATTCGATAAGCGCACGCTGATCCTGGAATTTTTTGTGTCTGCACCAAGCTCTGTGCTTACATTTGAGTTTTTTTATAATGCTCGAATTATACCAAGGCGGATAGTTTCTTTTATAGGCCTTAACTTGGGGCACAACAGAGTGAATAATTTCATTCAACTTGAGATAAAACTCATTGAAACCTTCATCTACATCGGGTATATTCTTCAAAAAGTCCCAATCAGTATCAGCAATTTTTTGGTAGAGTTCAGGGAGATTCGCTTTTCTGTAATTATAGTAGACCGAGTTGGTTTCATTTTTGTTATTACGACGCTTACTGATTAGATCGTATGCAATTAGGAGGGAGGGGTGATGATTGTCTTCTTGAATCAATATTTCAGGAGCTGACTCAACAGTACACATAAAGTTGGCTAAAACCAAGTCCAAAACTTTATTATTGCTGTTGGTAATGTTGTTATATTGATCTAGCTCGAAAAAGTTAATAAAATTGAGTAATGAAGAGACCCGGGGCGATGGCTCCCTACCATCCAGAGCAGCTAAATATTCACTTAAATTGAAGTCACCAATAAATAATATGTTGTTATTGTACAAAAAATCTAATGAGCTCAATATCTCAAATAGGGCGTTGTAAGTTTTTACTGTGTTATTTGGAGGAATATAAAGAATAATTATATAGCAAGAGTAATGTTCTACTTTTACTTTCGCACATAGTATGTCGATCATATATAAATCGTTAAATGAAGGATGTGCCTTCAAATTTAGATTTTCAACTGTACAAATGCTATTATCAATGGCCAGCGCCACGCCCCCACCACGAATGACATTCATATTATCTAAATCACGATCACATCTCAGAACGGTGTATCTATTCATATCGAACAGTTCAGAATTTTCTACTCCAGGTCCTAACCAGGATTCTGTTATTGCAATAATTGAATACTCGCTATGCGCAGATGCAAGCAATAATTTAGTTGTCTTTGAGTTGAGTCCACGCATGTTCTGATAGTAAACTGACAAATTGCATGTCGATATTGTAGCAGTTGAATGACAAGGTTGAATTCAGGGAAGAGGGCACCTTTAGTTGCTATTTATTAGGAGCACCAAATAGATCACGCTTCATTTTCTCAACAGCTCTTCTGTAGGCTTCACAGTTAGGATAGTCCCAGACAGCATGATCAGTGTTAATATTAGTTTTTTCATTACGTTTGATATGTGCGCAGTTGATGCATCGTTTTTGACTATTAGGATTACAGCCTTCTAGACCATGAGCTTCGGAACAAATAGGACAAGTCAACTCACCCTTACATGTGGACTTAGAATGGAAAAAACCATTACATTTGAAGCAACGAGGAACAAAGATTGCTTCATAAACAGAACAGCTATCAAATCCTATAAGTAAGTGACCTTGTGACATGATTTTTTTATATACCGACATATCTACTTTCAGCACTGCTTGGAAAATATTGTTTTTCTTTTTGGTTGCCCACAGACGAATAATCTTGCACTCGGAGGCTTCATTGAAAATGGAGTCGTTTTGAGCACGAATATACTGTAGAAGAGTAACCTCATCCAGTTTTTCGCTAATACCAACCACTCTAACGTGTGGTTTGAGAGTCTTCAGAATATGTACATCGTAGTTGGCAGACATTTTTTCATCGGCAATTTCCATGATTTTTTTTGCACTATCAGCATTGTTGCATCCCAGCATTATACCTCCATGTTTCAGATTTCTAACATTGTTGAATTCCATATTGATAGGGTTGATATGATGTAATAAGTCTGATTTCGTACGTTGGTTTTGTTGTTCAGGATCTTTGAATTTGAAGACGATTTTCTTCAATGGTGGTTCGGCTAATTTTTCAGCATAAGTAAGTTTGTCGGTAGGATTTTGGTTGGTTGATGAGGGTAAGAAGGCACGAACTGAAGCGAGATCAGCAATCTTTTCTAAAGCAGATTGGACAAAATCATTTTTTATGATTTCAAATTTTGATGTAAATTCCTTGAACAAGCTAGAGCAGTGCCTGTCAAAAATTTCATGTAGTTTTTTGTCATCAAGTTTGTTTTCTAATAGCTTGCAGGCAGAACATTTCCACTGTAAACCAGGCACCGATGATAGATACGGAACTAGATCACCCGGTATATTCGCACAGTCTAGGTGATAAAGGTTTTTGCACGGCCCGTTGCAAAAAACGGCTTGTTTTCTGCCAACTGATAAGTCACAAAAACAGCAGCGAGACATCTTGCTTGACTCATTCAATTAAATGTACTTATGAATATTTGGATAATCACTTGTAAGACTGTAATACCGACAAACAATAGGTTTAACACAGTTCACGATCGAAATTTTTCGACTAAGAAATCCACCAGATAAGTAAATATTTCTGGAGCGATTGTACTAACCGACCGCACTCTTCGGCTTCACCATAAATGATTGTTTGCTGGCTTGCTTATCTGAGGTTTTTCTGGGATGGTCCTTTTTGTGGTGGTATTCATGTTTTGCTCCAAAGCTCGTTGACCTTGGCCACTTATTGATGGATGGTCAATTTCCGTGTTTGATAATTTTTCTTCCAAACGTTCAATTTTTTCACGGAGAAGATCTATTGAAGTTTGTTTGTCACAAATGATGATATCTTTATCGGCGATGATCTGTCTCAGCAGCTTGTTTTCCTCCTTCAGGTAAGTTTCTACAGTCATTACAATATCACTGGTCACTAAAAAAGGCTCGCCAATTTCTTGATCACAGCAAATTTTCACTCGTTGGGCGCAGCTATTATGATAAGGTGATTCACATTTGATGCAACTCACCCCTTTCGTCACATTTCTTTTGCAATATTTACATGTTTTCTTGCTCTTGTCTGAACGGACACCACCATCGTCCGCCATTTTTCATTTTTCGTTGCGCTTTACGAAAAACTGTACGCCATCTTTCACATAAATTAATACACCACCAGTATGCCTACTACTAGAATCACATCGGACAACAGAGTACACCTTGCTTCGCTCAACATTACTACAAGTGGTTGATAACAGAATATCTCTGAAATTAGTTCGTCTTTGTGAGCAATGAAACTTGCAATGTTCAGATATATTATGTCAACTTTTACTGGTATATTAGGGCTCTCTATTAGTGTTTTGATTGAGGGTTGCCATCAACCAACGTAGGAACATTATTCAAATATTTATTTTAATTTCGCTTCACCTTTATTTAAGCAATCCTGTAGCTGATTCTTCACACCCAAATAATAATCCCTTTGTTTGGTCACCAAATATTTTCATTCCAGGAATATTAATATGGCTTTTGTTTCTCAACACTGTGATTGCCATGGTGGGACAGGAAAAGCATTCTTTGAGAGGTCTATTTTTACGCTGGTCATATTTTCCCAATCGAATCACATTCATAATTGATGTATTGACATCAATATCTTTCAATATTTTCTCCACCGCGTTTTTCTGCCTGAATGAGTGTTTTCTTTAGGTTCATTTACATTAAGTATAATTATATTAGATGAACGTTTATTCCTCTCGATAATTTCCGATAACATATCTTCCATTCCAGGGGGTGTTTATTCTATTTCATTTCCAGAAGTATTTTTCTGAGATGCCAATTCTTCAATTTTTTGTTGTAACTTATTGTTTTCTTCTAGAAGAACTTCGTTTTTTTCCATCATTTCATCAAGACTTTTGACTAGCTTTGGTAATTTCTTCAGGTTCATTCGACACACAGAACAAAAATACATCAAGATCCTAGTAGTAGTACTTTATTTTTTAATTTTTTATTCCTACTTCTGAGTGCCACTGCCCTCAACTCAGTACTTGACAGGTTTGAGCAGCCTTCATGAACCCAGTCATTACAGCAGTATATACACTACAACTTGATACTGAATTGCCATTTATCCAGCTCTCCTATATTTCTTGAACCATCCACTCCAAAAAGCTCTGATACTAACAGGCTCCTTCAGTGCAATTGAAAGCATCCAACAGATATTTCTTCGTAATGCCCAAATGGTAGCCCAAAGAGTCCTTGAGAGATGAAAATAGCTTCATCCTATCTGGGTTCTTTCTCATGGGATCCCTAGGCAATCAACGTGCCGACCAAGCTGCTCAAGACGCCTCAAATAATTGCCTAAGTCCATTGAGAACACCTTCTCATACGAATATACGAGACACCACTTCAAAAGCACCATCAGGAGCTTGTGGTAAACCGAGTAGCAGCGATCAATCGACAATTCGACAAGTCAAGGAATCGGTGCTACCATGGAGTCCCTTACGAAAGTTCCTCAAGGAATTATCACTTTTTATCCGGCTGCGAAGTGGTCACACCCGCTACACTCACCAACATCTGTTCAATGGTAAACTGCCAGAATCTTGTATAACGTACGATGTACGAAGAGGCTAGTGTCTGAAGTGAAAATATTGTCCTACGAAATGTACAATGAACTGAAACCTTTACTAAGTGGAAATTGTAACATCAAAACATACCGTGAAACCATCAACCTGTTAGGAAAAATTTTAATCTATGTATATATCATTTCGGTTCCAGATGTGCATGGCATGCAGTGAGTAGTAATATTTGGTGGTCCTGGTGGATATCGAAATTCTATAAGAAATACAGCTACGAAAATGCTGTAAACTGTAAAGTGATAGTTGCTGGAGATAAAGTGTGATCTTCGATTTGGTGAAGTCAGGAAATAGTTAATTATGGTAATTACACGAGAAATCGCCGACGAAACCAAACATTCATAAAAACCCTGGCAGATATCGTATTCAAGAACGTCGCTGCTTCAGTGAATAAAAACCTCAAACAGTTGGAACAAAAAGTAACTGAACTCAAGAACGAAATAAAAATACTAGGAGGTTCACCGAAGATAATCACAGCTGAAAATGCAATATTTCGTAATAAATATGACAGTATGGAACAAGAAATGAGAACAAATAACTCACGTGTTCTTAACTTACAAGAGAACACACAAGAAAATACTCGCCAGCACATTCTCACTTTTTTCCGTTCCAAATTGGCTATCAGTTTAGAAGATAACGATATATATCCCTGCTATCGGATTGGAAGGGATGATAATGCAGAAAACCTAGAGGAATCTTCTTGAAATTCAAGAATTCTGACAACAGATAGAAAATATACCATGAATAAAAATTTTGAGAGGCACAGGAGTCATCATAAGAGAAGATCTCACAAAACTCCGTGTCGAGATGTAAGCAAAAGCCATCGAGAAAACGTCTTTGAAAAGTGTATGGACTGAAGGTGGAAAGATTTTCGTGAATATTGAAAATAAGGTTATCATCATTAGATATAACGACCCAAAAAGTAGGGCTCTAGACCAGAATACCCCCTCAACAGGTATAGCATGTGAACCAAACAGAACAAACGAATTGAAAGCAAAATATGAATAATCAGAGAAGCTGTTCAAACTGTCCACCTTCCACCAGTATACCTAATTCTCACGTTTTCTCACATTTGCAATAGCTCTATCGGTACTTCGTCTCCTGATCTGTGTCCAAGAGTCGATAATATGTTGCCGAAGGTCATTTATATCGACTGGTACAGTTTTATGGACTTCATTTTTCATTGTTTCAAAGTGATATGAGGGTGATAAATCTGGAGAACGCGCTGGCCAACGTACATCACCATTATTCGCAATAACTCTATTAAGAAACATTTCCGACAAATATTCTGTAAACCTGTCTGGTTGATATGTAATGATCTTCTTGGACCTGAGCGATATTAAATAATATCTTAACTGAAATTCAATCTGAGAATTAGAACATATCGCTTGTAATATGTTTTCTTCATATTCATTAGCTCTCTCGCGATATTTATGTCTGGATCACCGAGATGAACCATATTGACCCATATTTCTATGGAGACCTAGGAAGTATCCAGTATTTGATTGCTGTCTTTCGGGAAAACGTTGTGGATATGTTTCACACTTGAACATTTCGATGACAAGCATAATACATTTCCAACATATTCTTCAGTTCTTCATTGGAAAATGGCATATTGCAATTCACAAAAGTGGACTCGAAGCGTAAAAACTACTAAACTGTCAAAATTCAAATTGAACAAATCTGGCGAGTTTGTTTTCAACGGCAATTTCCGAAAAAATGTTTATTGGGAAATTTCGATCATAATTTGAAATCAAAACATGTTGTGTCGTACTTCGTCGAATTCAGAAAAAAATGCATTCAGGAATATGAAAATTTGATATGGCGTCCATAAGAAAAAAAAGTTGACTGTCATTTGTTTCTTTCTTCGTATGTAATATTATTTCCTTATTCCTCACAAAAAATTGCTATGAGAATGTTACGGTCGAAAATGGATAACTTGATCGGTTTTCCAATGAAAAAATAAGAACGAAAATCGCAAAATTCCGTTATTCAACGATATCTTATAACCAAGGAGAACCGACAGTTTTTGGATATGTGCTTTCCGCATAGGTAGATTGGTAGGAGAGGACCACAAAATTGGCCAGCGAGATCGCCAGATTTGACTTGCCTTGATTTTTTTCATGGGGATATTTGAAAAATGAGATTGATGACACTCCTCCATCCACATTGGGAATTATGAAAGAAAGAATAAGGGCTGCTTTTCAAAGAGTGTCGCCTCAAATGTTTTAAAATGTTAGGCAGACTTTCATAGAAAGCGTAGATCTATGTAGTCATCATTTCGAGCACCTAGTTTCAATTGAATACATTTGTATTTCATGTTCTTTGTAGTTTTTCAGTTGAATAATAAAAAAAAATTGTCTGTTCAATGAACTACGGTCGGAATATGTATCTGGATAAAAACTTCATTTCAGTGAACAGTAAAAGTTCGATGAAGTGAAGTATAATAACTATCAATGAGAATTCTGTTACCAAATCAAATAAATATCGTTTCACAACTCTCTCGATTCAAAGAATGCATTGAAATTATAACTACTATTTGAAAATGCCAATATCTTGAAAACTATTCAAGCTAGGTGTAGGGAACCTCAATATAAAATGAAAGATGATCAAATTTTGTATTGTTCAGATTGAAGAAATACAGGGTGTTCTATTCGAAATAACGAAGTTATCTGCGTTTGAAATTACAAAAAAGTGACAAAGAATTTTGAACGTCCTGTATAATATTGGGAAACAGGTTCTATCGGCATCAATAGCCTGAAATCTCTTTAATGCTTGGTCAGAATTGGAGAGGATAGTTTCTATACATTTCGATGTTATTCAGTCTCCAATCGCATTTTCAAAAAGAAAACAATAGGTAACTCGAGAACGGTTATGAAATCGTATTATTTTTTCCTGAACCATCCAAAACTGTAACAAAATACTGAAATACTGGGTGTTTCATTTGAAAAAACACGACTTTGATATGTCACACTTTTTTGAGCCACTCTGTATTTGCAGCCTCAATGAATATACAGATAAGGAAAAGAAGAAATTTCCGAAATATTCAATGGTTTGGTTCACAGAGACCGTGTCGTATGTAGTGCCCCACCCTGTATATATTTTTTTTCTTTCTCTTTTTCAGATCAAATCAAATTTATTCAAAATCTGTTAAGCTACAGCTCGGAAAAATTCACATTTAACATTCAATATAATAGTAAAATAATAATAATAACAAGATCATACGACAGTTCTACAACAGCCATCCTCCATTATCCCAAGGGCTCACCTAAGAACTCAGGGTGCTTGTTTTGTGCAGCCCTTCGGAACAATTCAAGATCTTCATGGTTCTTGAATGAAAGGTAATATCTTGAGGTGATGGCAAGGTAAAAAGAAAACAAAATGCATTACTCCCAATAATTGGAATTCCTGTAGAAAAAACGATAAAAATTCAATCAACAATTCCCTCTCTTCCCATTCCACACTTCAATCCCTGGAGCGGTTGATGCGGCACTCAACAATCCCATCACACGACGTGGCTCACTCATATACATATATGTATTTATACCCATACAGGCGTACGAAACACACAATCTTATCCAGACACAAAAACTGACTAATTATCCATATATCCTGTATATGATTTCGGACACAAACTTAGAAATGACAGATCAATGTCAGCATTCAGTGAATTTTGGGATTTAAAATCGGGGTAGAATAATGAAGGAGCAACAAGAGTATGTCTATAATGACTATTTTTCATTGTAAATATATTTTCATCATTCATCAATTTAGAAATTGAAAATAAAATGAGAAGTGTTAAATAAAACGTGTAAATCAAGTAAAAAACCATCATAAAATGAAGTGATTAAAAAAAAAAGGAAAGAGGAAGGTTGCCAAGGAAAAGTTTGTTGAGTAGAAAAATCAAGAGATAGTTTGTGGTTAATAAAAGAAGTTTATCCTGGAAAATCATAAGATGAAACAGCAAAAAATAATTAGAAGAGAAAGAAAAGTAAAGTTCATGGCCTAGAAAGCAAAAACAAGCAAGAAAATTAACTTACCTCGAGTTCTCCCACAACAATCCAGAACGTGGCAGTCAGAGGCAGTAAAAGGGCCAAGGAAATCTGTTCCTGAAGGAAGAAAGGACTCAAAGGGGACAGTCGAGTCGAAGTTGCCTTTTGGAAGCTCCCATTCCAAATTACAAGGGTAATATTCACTTCAAGAAAGAAGACTCAAGGTATTACTCGTCCTTTTCACAATTCCAAGTCAAAATTGAACGAACTCTATTCTAATTTTATACTGAACTTTGTTTGAAACAATAACTTCACATAACTTCAATCACTGTTGTCTGTATTTCCATTCCATCATAGCAAGTAAGTTTTCGCAGGTTTTTAAACTTGTTACCTGTCATTGTGTGTAATTTCTGTTGCTATTATAGACATTCAATCTTGTTTATTTATTTATTCTTTTATTATTCCCTAGTAAACAATACAAATTTCGAAATTCATTTGAAAAGCTATATAAAAAAAATAACAGAGGCGCTGTTTGAATCCACCTGAGGAGTCTCAAAGGCGTACCGAACTGAGTTCTTGGTGGAGGGATCCTAGTTAAGAAAGGAAAAAGATTCAAGCGACATAGGTGGGACACTTTCTGCCTTTCTGTTAACTCTAGAACCTTGAGAAGTAATCATGGTTTTTCATTTGGGCTATGGTTCCATATAGGACTAACTATAGCTCAATGGCAATCAGTTGTAGACTTCAGAGAAAATTCAATACCAATTCTTCAGAACTTGGTGTTTTTCATTTATCACTCTTGAGATTCAAGAAAATGGCAATTAGACAACTTAATCCTTCCATTGTTCGCTAGGTTCTTGAATGTTCGCTATTTGATTGATTGTATGTTTACATTCTAGTCCTAGTATTTGAATAGTTCCTTTTCAGTTGAACTTTCTTGGTTTGAAATTTATGATTTAATTAAAATTACATATTTTATTTATCGACATTTTATTTATTTTCAGGCTATGATTCAACTATGTAGTCTACTAGAGATATTTATGTTTTTTTCATAACACACTGCTGGTGTTTGCTTGTTTTATACAATGTTTTATGTTTTTTTGTGGATACTGCCTTGTTGTACCATTTGGGATTTTATTACGATCCTGTAGTGTACTTGACTCATAAATGAATAAATAAATAAATAAATATATTGTCACAAACACCGCAAGACATGGTCCGAGAATTATAATCACTCACTATATGTAAACCAATCCATGTTCGACCTCAGGTGCGTTTTAACCTACATGACCCGAACGTGAGTTAATTCAAGTTCACGAGTTCATTACCAGACATATTGTCACAATTCGTAAATAATTACGTTGAACTCACTAAGGCATGTTCAATCAAAACGAATAAAAGTAATTGAAGTCATAGTCTTAGGAGATTCTTGACTATGTTAGTCTGAGTTAGTCTAGAAGGGTAGGTAGGCGTCCGAAGGCCTAGTTACAATTCTTCTTGATTACTCTCATTGCTCCTGAAGACTGGGTTTTCAGCATTATTGTATATTAGGGGTAAGCGATTGTATTTTCTCATTTGTTCTCGTTGGTATCATTTAATATTTCTTGAAGGATGTACCATCGAAATTGTTAATAAATTATATGTTTCTTTGGTATTTCACTCTGTAATTAAAATAGTTATACAGGGTGCGCCAGAGAAACTGAAAAAATTCCCGCGCGGTGAGTTGGGCGGGTAGAGGGGCCAGAGGGGGCGCATCTGGAGGGGGAAGTTCCCAAGTTTGTTTCTCTCTCCAGTCAGTTGACATCATGCTCTGGTCTAGAGAGCAGCGGGCCTTCGCAGTTGAGAGCTGCTACGCAACGTGCCTTCCGCGCTCGCTTTGAAATTCCTCCTCACAGACTCGTTCCTGGCCGTAATTCAATTCTGTCGTGATTTAACTTATTTCGGGAGTGTGGAAGTGTCGCTGAACCCAGAAATGGACTTCAACGGACCATCAGAACTCCGGAAAATATCGAAAGAGGGAAGCAGTCAGTTGTGCGTTCTCCCCGGCGTTCGGCTCGCAAACACGCAGCTGCTATGGGAATTTCTGATACCACTGTTCGACGAATTCTCCATGAAGACCTTCAATTTCATCCCTATAAATTGGCTGTTGTGCAAGAATTAACTGAACGCGATTTTGTTGCCCGTCAAAATGCATGTGAAATGCTGATTGACAACCTGCCTGAAGACGAGGTCGCTCTCCAGATTTAACTCCATGCGATTTCTTTTTATGGGGTTATTTGAAATCCCTGGTTTATGTCGATCGACCACGGACCATAGCACACCTCAAGAACAACATTCGCGACGCCATTGCCAACATACCAATTGATATGCCGCGAAGAGTGGATACGAATTTCAAAAATCGACTTCATCAGTGTATGCGCAATGGGGGTCGCCATTTACCCGATGTCCTTTTCAAGACTGCATAAAAAAAATTGGGATATTGTATTCTCAAATAAAAAAAAAAATTGAAAAAATATCTGAAGTACTTGACCTTTCAAATAAGTAAGTTTCTCTGGCGCACCCTGTATTTATATTTCCTGAGTACGACTCAAGCAGTAGGGGTGACCCCCAAAAACACACCTTGTACGCGACATATTTTATCATTTTTCCTATTTCACTTATTTTTTTTCATTTAGCGTGAACAGAAATGTGAGCCCGTGAATTGATTTTGATAATTCATTCTGAATAATTGATTTTCCTCTTTCAAGGCCCGTAATATAATTCATATTCAAGAAGACTGGATGAAAAACAATTGAACTGGCAACTATTCAAAATTTCTATGATTCATGAGGAAAAATATTTACATGCATTTATATTAGAGAATCGTTTCAATTAGTGGATAATATAAATTATTGAGATTCTTAAAATATTGAAATTTGTGTTGCATTATTCAGAAAAAAAAATAATATTTTATTCACGTTATTCATAGATTTATAAATATCACCGAATGATTTTTGTACCATCAAAATCACATGCTTAAATAAAATATTTGATTGAGTTTCAGCATTGAATCAACAAAAAAAACAAAAAAAAATAAACATTATTCTCGTCATATTTCATTTTTTTCTTAAGTTTAGTTAATTATGAAGAATTAACCTTCGAGATTGAGCTACGGTGCCTCCACCATATGTCGCGTACAGGAGGTGTTTTGGGGGTCAGCCCTGTCGCTTGGGTCGTACTCAGGAAATATAAATATAACTATTTCAATTCCAGAATGAAATACCGAAGGAACATTTGATTCATTAACAACTCTGATGGTACATCCTTCAAGAAATATTAAATGATACCAACGAGAACAAATGAGAAAATACAATCGCATACCCCTAATATACAATAATGCTGGAAACCCAGTCTTCAGGAGCAATGAGAGTAATCAATAAGGATTGTAGCATAGGCGTCCGAACTAGGCCTTCGGACGCATACCTTCCCTTCTAGGATAACTCAGGACTCTCTGAAGACTAAGTCAAGAATCTCCTAGGACTATGTCTTCAATTACTTTTATCAAATCTATGATTATGAATCAGCAACATCAGCAAAATTGTATTAGTTATTCTCTTCTTGTGATAACACACTTTTCATAATATAATTTGTACTGACCTACTTCAATCATGGAGTTGTAAACAGAAGTAATTTGTTTATAACAGCAATGAAATTGAATTCAGAATATAATTATACTTGGTGTTTTACTGGATTGGATTTTGAAAAATATATATCTTGACAATATATTTTCATAAAAACTTCGCTATTGTTAGATGGTTGAGGTTGATGAATTGTTTTATACCAGTTTTATATTTGTTAAATGAGAGGTTTTTTTTCAAACTGCGATCTAATGTATTGTAAAATTTAGGACCGAAATAAAAAATTGTTCGTTGTGTATGAGTATTCCTAAAGATGGGAATCATCACATTAAAATTTTCGATGAATCTAGTATTTTTTATTTTTTTGTTAAAGTATTATTGTAATACATCCATATAATATATATAAGGCAGTGATAAATATAGATACCTCTTATGTTATACAATTTGGTTTCCATATACAGTTGTTCTGTTGGGTAAAGTTTTTTTTTTTTCTAAGAACTATTTTAACTGTAGTATTTTGCACGGCTTGGAGACTGTACAGGTTGCAGTCAAATATACCACCCCGCACGGAGATACAATACCTAATAACTGGGAACTTAGGATTTCTCTCAAATTGTACATTTTTTGAATGAGCTGGCGCAGTCGCTTTGTAACATATAGGGCATGTTCGTCCCATCGCATATGCTGATCCAGAACTACACCAAGATACTTTAACTTTGACTCTCTTTTTATCGAAGGGCAATCACATTGTCTTTCTTATGGACACTCAGATATATGTATTTTTAGGGCATTTTCAATTGGTTGATCGCTTTTAGGAAGTGAACTTGGTTTTATTCAGATTCAAACTGAGGAGGTTATAGTTCAGCCATATCTGGATGAAACCAAATTGCTTTTTTGTTATCACATTTTGAAATTCGAAAAAATCAACCAATCGACTTTTAAGGGCATGTTCAAAAATCTTAGCAAAATTACTCACTAGTGAGATGGGTCGGTAATTCTGAAAATTGTTTTTACTCCCTGCTTTATAAACTGGAGTTACTACTGATTCCTTCCACTGCACTGGAATATTCCCCGTTTCGAATATATTTTTTATTATTGGAATCGAACTTTAAAAAACGCGCGTTTTTTTGACTTACCATGGCAATATCAATGAAGGAACGAGAAACGTGAAGTCTAAATGACAAATTTTTGATTATTGATCTGACAGGAGTACCTTGTGAAGTTCGAGTTGAGACGCCGGCTGTGCGGATGTTCTTCGTTCTTTTTCGTTCATCGTGCAGTTTTTTATAGTGCATTCAACTAAACAAAAGAATATTTACTCTACTGAAGAAATGCAGCTGCGTTTGTGATAAATCCAAGTGAAGTTTATAAATCAGTTAATAAAAACAATTCAATTAGTGCCAAGAAAAACATAGATAAGTGGAGATACAAAAAATTCACCTGTGTGCCTAGGATTTCTTACTGAAATCTATTTATAGTCCGGAGGCAAAACGAATTATTTTACATACAAGTGATGGAATGTGTTACTTGTAAGCAGAAATCGGGAGAAACTACGTTATTATGTGACAGTTGCCAACGATCAACTCATAGAGAATGTTCAGGTCTTAATGCAAGTGAAATGAAAGTGATGGACCTGAAAGGAAAAAGGGTCCTCAAATTTTACTGTGAAGATTGCCAAAATGGAGTTCGACTGATTCCCAAATCACTCATAAAAATAGATAAATTGGAAGAGGAGGTGGATAAGCTCAAAAATTCAGTAGACTCGGGAAAAATTGGCGCCTCTGCAATGGAAGACAGAGAAGAATGGATGTGTGAAATGGTAGAAAGGCAGTCTCGTGCCTCAAATGTCATAGCATTTAATATCAACGAATCAAAAATGAAATCTCAACAAGAAAGAAGTTCCGAAGACAAAAAAGCTATA
The DNA here is from genome assembly GCA_037013635.1 of Plagiodera versicolora. Lineage (NCBI taxonomy): Eukaryota > Metazoa > Arthropoda > Insecta > Coleoptera > Chrysomelidae > Plagiodera > Plagiodera versicolora. The sequence goes on from CM072982.1 coordinate 11,349,256, forward strand.
GAAACTTTATTGAAAAATTTCAACAATATTGATACAAGTGATTTGAAAATGTTCAGATTAGGAAAGTATGTATCTAACAAGATTAGACCTATCAAGGTTATTTTTAAATCACCTGAAGATGCTAAATTTGTACTGAAGAACAAGCATATTTACGATATACCTGGTGCAAGAATTTATGGAGATCAGACCAAGGCTCAGCGCGATTATTTTAAATCCGTTAAGGATAAACTCAAAAACCTAATTGAAAATGGATGTAACAATAAAACAATCAAATTTATAAACAACAAGCCGACCATTGTGGATAAACAAGAACAAGGAAATTTTCAGTAATTCCTAATATACATTATAATATTGATATAATTTATTTAAATGCTCAAAGTATTGTAAAAAACCGAGATCAAATTCAGGAAAGCATTACCTGCTACCATCCAAAAGTCATCTTACTCAGTGAAACTAGAACAACAGCAGATATTTATGATACTGAAATTAAACTTGTAAATTACAATCATATTCGATGCGATTCTAACAGTAGACATACAGGAGGGGTAATTCTTTATATTCGGAATGACTATAAGTTTTCTGTTTTCAAAACATTCAAACTACTAGGAAACTATTGGTGTATGGTATTGAGGATTGACTTCATAACAAAAATATGCTTAGTTGGATGTTTATATCACTCACCTTCAAGCTCAGATTCAAAATTCGTTGAAGATTTTGAAATGATTTGTGATGTCTTGTTTTCTTCCAATAATCATTGTGTGTTAGTCGGTGACTTCAACATAGACCTAATGTCAAATTCGTTTTATGGTAAGAAAATGCAAAATCTTTTAACAACCTATGGAATTGAACAATGTGTAAATGAACCTACTCGTACTACTGATACTAGTTCAACTTTAGTTGATTATGTTTTGAGTAATTTCAACAACTTAATAGCTGTTGTACATGACTGCCCGAAAATTACTGATCATGCTGTTATCTCAGTCAATTTATTCAATATCATTAAACCAAATAATAATGTAAAACAATTTAGAAATCTGAAAATGGAACATCTAACAAACATTAAAACTGAACTGATCATGCACAACTTCAACTTAGGCTCGATTGATGTGGAAATTATTTATGAAGAAATTGTGGAAAAATGTGAGAAAATTATAAACGAAATTGCACCAATTCAAACATGCCATTATAAATCAAATCTTCCTTGGTTTGACTATGAGGCATACGATAGGATAAAAACACGGGATAGGGCATATAAAGATTTCAAAACTTGTGTTGAAAATGAAAAACATATAAAATGGCAACGTTTCAAAGAACATAGAAATAGTGTTGTGAACCTTCTAAAGCTAAAAAAAGAAAAGTACTATTACGATAAAATAGATAGGTTCAAAAACAATCCTAAGGAAATGTGGAAAACATTAAAAAAATTAGTTAAGAATACAAATCAGGATATTCCACAACATATAAGCTTTAACACAGGAAATGGGCAAATAGTTTCGAAAGATAGTAGGGAGACAGCACATAATTTCAATGAATATTTTGTTGAAAGTATTCAGAACATTATTCAGGGAATAAATAATACTGAAATATGGACTAATTCAAATAATAACTTATTTTTGTCATTTGATAGTTTTGAGGAAGTCTCCATGCAGGAATTACGCAAAATAATCAGCAGCTTGGATAATAAATTTTCTTTATATGAAACATTAAACTGCAAAATGTTAAAAGAAATATTCGAAACCATTGGACATGTTATCCTGAATTTTATTAATACATCTTTAGTCACAGGTAAAATTCCGAAAAATTTAAAGATAAGTACGGTCATACCAATTCAAAAAGTAACCAATACCACTATAGCTGAAGAATTTCGGCCAGTTAATACTCTGCCACCAATTGAAAAAATTCTAGAAATGGCAGTATATGAACAATTACTGCACCATGTGTCTATAAATTGCATTTTAATGAATAATCAGTCTGGATTCAGAAAAAATTACTCATGTGAATCAGCCTTGCAACTTACACTATGTCATATAAAAAATCAGTTAGATGATAATAAATATGTTATTGCCGTATTTCTTGACTTGAAGAGGGCTTTTGAGACGATCGACAGAAAAATATTGCTGTCTAAATTAAAACAATATGGTATTGGGGGTAGAGTGTATGATTGGCTGAATAACTATCTTCAACATCGGAAGCAGCGGGTTCGCTTCAGTGGTCACATGTCATCGGAATTGGAAAATGACGTAGGTGTTCCACAGGGAAGCGTTCTAGGCCCTCTGCTATTTGTATTATATCTAAATGATATTGAACTTTTCGTGGATACTGAATTCATTAACCTATTCGCTGATGACACTTTGATTGCTTGTGGTGATGTCAATATTGAAAGTGCTATACAAAAAATGAACACCATACTAATATCAATTAGCAAATATTTGGGCGCAAATAAACTGAAATTGAATGTAGCTAAAACTCAGGCAATGATCTTTACAACCAAATATAAATATAATGCAATTGACATTGTTAATATCAACCTGAGCATCAATAATGAAAAAATTCACGTGGTTTCAAAAGTTGAATATTTGGGTTTTCTTCTCGATAATTGTTTGACTTTCAATGATCATTTTGATTATATATACAAAAAAATTTCAAAAAAACTTTATTTTTTCACCCGAATATCTCAACATTTGTCGACTGAGTCTAAAATTAAAGTTTATAATTCAATAATTCAGCCGCATTTTGATTATTGCGCATCAATTGTATTCCTGTTTAGTCTGAATAAAATAAATATGCTGCAAAAACTGCAAAATCGTGGAATGAGGATTATTTTGAAAGCGAGTCGATTCACCCCCATTAAATTGATGTTAATGAGCCTAAATTGGGTTCCAGTAGAAAGAAGACTTTTCTATTTTGCCATGATTTTAATATTTAAAATACTTAACAACATGGCACCCGAATATTTCCAGAAATACGTAACTTTCAATAAGGATATCCATGACCATAATACTCGCGGAAAAAATGAAATCTATGTACCAAAAACGTCTTACCGCAATACTATGAACTCATTATTTTTCAAGGGATTTCTAGAATTTAATAAATTACCAGATGCCATTAAATCATCATCTTCACTGATAAATTTCAAAGACAGATTGAAGAAATACATACAAGTATAATGGGGGTAAATATGTTTGTTTATCTGTCAGTGGGGTTCTTTCTTGTATTGTGCAATATAAATATTTGTAACTGTTTGCTCGGGTTATTATTATTATTTTTTTTTGTTTATTAAATATGATTAATACTAAATATGTAGTCACATTAAAATGATTCCTCATGTATTGTAATATTCTAAAATTGATTTATATTTTGGTGATGTAACTTATACTAGTGTAAGTACTATGAAAAAGTACTACTTCGTTGCTTGGATATACATTACGTCGTTTTATATTTATATATATATTTTGTATATTATTTTATATTATACTATAATTCTCATATGTATATTAGGATTTCTATTTTAAATAAAGATCTATTCTGTCAAATAAAATATAACTGACAGATGCAAAACTTTATTCAAACGTCAAATGTGGCACCAATAAAAAAAAATAGCGTAAAGGTCTGGTCTTTGAAACACTTGCTTTATTTTCGGCTGCGCCGTCGTTCTCTTATACTGTAATATACTATTTTTTATTGGAATCGAACTCTAAAAAACACGCGTTCTTTAAAGTTACTATAGCAATATCAATGAAGGAACGAGAAACGTGAGGTCTAAATGACAAATTTTTGATTATTGATCTGACAGCTTTATTTCTCACTCGCGCGTGTTTAGAAGAGCTTCTTATCCACTTATACTTTAATATACTATTATATTTCAGGGTAAACCTACAGTATAGGTAAGCAACTCCGATTTTGATGAAATTTTCACAGAAGCTTCGGAACACTGATAAAAACACCCTGTGATAAAACATTTTCCGCGGAAACACCTCTAACGTACTTTTTTTAGGAAAGTTTCTGAAAATCGATCACGGTAAGACCTAAGAATTTGATTGATATTGTACTCACGTTATGGTTTGAGAGAATGTTTATTACACTAAAACATAGTTAACATGTCCTTGAATCAAATTTCACAAGAAATTTTATGATGAGAAACTTTGGAATAAGATATTTTCATGTTTTTATATTTGTATATTTTCGACTCAAAACAATATATAATAATTGCTATGTCAAATGAGATCTGTCATGTCACAAGAGAGCAAGGTTGCCAAGTTGTATTTCTATTTTCAGTGGTAAACCATAGAACTTGAGTCTACATATAAGTACAATATATTTTTATGTGGCCAATTGATTGATCTACGTTTGATTGATCTAGGTGTAATTGATCTACGTTTGGGGTGGATCCCGGCGAGAGTGATGTTTTTAATCAGGCACTGCGATGGCGCGCCAGCGCCGTCGCAGGAACCATTTTCCTCGAGTTACCTGCATTTTGAATTATCTACGTTTGATTGATCTAGGTGTAATTGATCTACGTTTGGGGTGGATCCCGGCGAGAGTGATGTTTTTAATCAGGCACTGCGATGGCGCGCTAGCGCCGTCGCAGGAACCATCTCCCTCGAGTTACCTGCATTTTGAATCATCTACGTTTGATTGATCTAGGTGTAATTGATCTACGTTTGGGGTGGATCCCGGCGAGAGTGACGTTTTTAATCAGGCACTGCGATGGCGCGCCAGCGCCGTCGCAGGAACCATCTCCCTCGAGTTACCTGCATTTTGAATTATCTATGTTTGATTGATCTAGGTGTAATTGATCTACGTTTGGGGTGGATCCCGGCGAGAGTGATGTTTTTAATCAGGCACTGCGATGGCGCGCCAGCGCCGTCGCAGGAACCATCTCCCTCGAGTTACCTGCATTTTGAATCATCTACGTTTGATTGATCTAGGTGTAATTGATCTACGTTTGGGGTGGATCCCGGCGAGAGTGATGTTTTTAATGGCGCGCCAGCGCCGTCGCAGGAACCATCTCCCTCGAGTTACCTGCATTTTGAATTATCTATGTTTGATTGATTTATCGCGCCATCGCAGGAATCGTGTGCATCGAAATATTTGGATTCGTTGAATGATTGTATCCCGAACTTTGAAATAAATCAAATCTCTGATTTTGTATTCACTTGGCAACGCTGCTTGTTATAGTGACACTAAACTAGTCATTTGACATTTCTATTATTGCACGCCATATTGGGTTGAAAATATACGATATTAAATTATGAAAATGGGCATTTTCATAGCTTTCCATCATGAAATTTCTCGTGAAAATCGATTTTAGAACATGTTAATGATATTTTAGTCTATTCAAAATTTGTCCTACTAATTACGTAAGTACAATATCAATCAAATTCTTAGGTCTTACCGTGATCGATTTTCAGAAACTTTCCTAAAAAAAAGTATGTTAGAGGTGTTTCCGCGGAAATTTTTTTATCACAGGGAGTTTTTATTAGTGTTCCGAAGCTTCTGTGAAAATTTCATCAAAATCGGAGTTGCTTACCTATACTGTAGGTTTTCCTATTTCAGGTCCAGTCCTCAATATTACTTGATTGTTAACACTGTAGTACTGCTTCTTCTACTCCCGAGCACAACGTTTAAAGAAAATTTCAGATGACGGTCCTGTCCCACTCGCCTATCCATTCTCCTACTCTCCCCTCGCTGGTCATTGTGTTTCTTGTGCTCCGAGCGTTAAGACGTACTGGGTACTTTTACATCTAACGTTCCGTTAATGGGCTAGTCGCAGACCTAACCAAATCATAAATGTAAGTAACATCTTATCTTATATTTTGAAATACTTAAGGTATGTATGGTTGTTCTACGGAAATAGACCCAAAGACAAAAATAGTTCCTTTCAGCAAGCTATGGGAAAATCTAAGAGAAACCGGAGTAGCTCTCCCTTCAGTGCTAGCGACTCTGAAAGTCGTAAAAACTTAGCCAAAAGGCTTAAGAAACTAGAAAAAGAATTGACAAAGTAGACAATCGCGCTCCAGATACCGTTCGCATAGTCGCCATGTCAGCAGACTGCGGGAACGGTCCGAATCGCCAAGAATCAATCGTCATCGTGGCCCTGATTCTCTGCGAACGCAGGGGGAAAGAGCCGAAAGGAAAGCAGGTGGCAGCGATAATGGCGGTCGATTGAATCGACTCCGATCGCCTCCTGATGCAGAGTTTCCACGTGTAGTGGAAACTCCTCATCAGAGGGAAAATATAAACGACGCCTGTAGCGTTGTTTCAGAAGGTGATGCACGCATCATTACATCATCCTATGATCAAAATGTACTTGAAATACACAATGATGAGACTTTACCGAACGATATACTGGAAATGCTTGGAGACGATCCGGAGAAGAAATCTGGTAATGACGTAGTTCTTCATGACCAACTTTCGATCAGATGGAATTCTCTATTGAAGAATGGATTGAAAAAAGAGGATTGTTCAAATATTTTGAACAAATACGATATTCCCACTAATCTACCAAATTTGGCCCCTCCTAAATTGAACCCGGAGGTGGCAGCAGCTTTACTGAAACAGAATCTAACAACTGATACTTCGCAGTGCGAGGTCCAGAATCAGTTGGGTAAAGGAATATGTGCCTTAGACAAGGAGATTACTTCAGTCTTGAGTAACATTGAAACCCTTTCGGTAAATCTAAAAACTGACCTTCTGACAAATTTGTTAGATTCGGGTAGAATTTCAACAAACCTATTTCATCGCATCCCAATCACAAGAAGAAACCTCATTGTCCCCCATTTGAAAAACATAAAAGAGGTAGCAGACAAGTGTACGCCAGCGGAATACTTATTTGGAACAGACTTATCTGACAAACTGAAATCCTTCAAGAGTACCGAATCGGTCAGTAAAGAACTGAAGATGTTTCCAAATGCAGCAAAAAACTCTTTGACATATAAGGGACTGAGCAAAGGGGGGGGAGGCACTAAGATGCGATCCTATAACCAGAGTACACTTGGTAACACCCGTTCTTTAAACTCGCAGCGACCGGCTCGTCGCTCGAGGGAGACGGGGCCGGTCAAAAATCAATCCTCGAAAAGTCACCAGTGGGGGAACCGGAAGGAATCCCATTGGAAGTACAAGGAAAGGAGGGGACAACGAGACTAGAAGTAGGTACCTACGCGGGTCGCTTAAGGCAATATCATGAACAATGGCGAACAATTACTTCAAATATCACTATACTTAGATGGATAAAAGGATACTCATTGCCATTCGTAAAGATACCAAAGCAGTTACACTCTCCTTCATCCAAAAATATTGGACCCATAGAGAAACAAGAAATTGAAGCTGAGATATCGCACATGTTGAAGATGGGTGTAATCAATGCATGTAATTCTGAACCGGATCAATTTATTTCCAAAATATTCCTGGCAGATAAACCTAACGGCAAAAAACGTTTCATTCTCAATCTGAAAAATTTTAATGGTTACGTATACGTCCCACAATTCAAAATGGAGGATGCCAGAACAGCTAGCAGGTTGATTCAAAATAAGGCATACGGAGCAACTATCGATCTCAAAGACGCCTACTATCTGGTTTCAATTCGCAAGGAACGCCGAAAATATCTCAGGTTCACCTCAAATAATCAACATTATGAATTCACCTGCATGCCGTTTGGCTTGGCAACAGCGCCCCACGCATTCACCAAACTCTTGAAGCCGGTGGTTGAATATTTGAGGTCCAGGGGCGTGACATGTGTAAATTATCTAGACGATTTCTTAATCTTGGGCTCATCGAAAGAGGAATGTTTCGAAAATGTCAATCTGACGAAGTCAATGTTGAGTTTCTTAGGGTTTTTGATAAATACTGAAAAAAGTGTCATATCTCCAAATAGGAAGTTTAAGTTTTTGGGATTCATTTTTGATTCAATAAAAATGACAATCGAATTGCCCCCAGATAAACGCGAAAAAATTCGGAGGCAGATTTTGAAAGTTATCAATCAACATTCAAACTTGCAAAATTAGAACGTTTGCTAAGCTACTTGGCTTACTATGTTCTGCTTGCCCAGCCGTCAAATACGGCTGGGTATACACAAAAATTATGGAAAGAGCTAAATATATCGCCCTACTTTCGAACCATAAAAATTACGAATCAAAAATGAATATATCCCAAAACATCAAAAATGAACTGAAGTGGTGGTTGAAAAATTTAACAACTTCCACAAATGACTTAAAAAGAGACGAATTCAACCTTGAAATATTCACAGATGCTAGTTTATCCGGTTGGGGCGCAGTATGCCAAGGAAAAACTGCCCTCGGGTGGTGGACTCCGTCAGACACTGTCAATCATATAAATTATCTAGAACTCCTTGCAATCTATTACGGATTGAAATGTTTCGCAAGTAAGTTGTCGCACACCAACATTTTGATTCGTACAGATAATACAACCGCTTTATCGTACGTGAATCGCATGGGTAGCGTGAAATTTACTAAGCTGAACTTTTTAGCTAGACAAATTTGGCAATGGTGTGAAACTCACGATATACATATTTTTGCATCATATATCCCCTCTGACGATAATTGGCAAGCTGATAGGGCTTCTCGGGCCTTACATAAAGAAACGGAGTGGGCCCTCGACAATAACATTTTCACCGAAATTTCGAATCATTTTGGCATGCCGGAAATTGATCTCTTCGCATCAATTGATAATCATAAATGTGAACGATATGTTTCATGGCTGCCAGATCCTGAAGCTGAAACCATTGATGCATTCACTATAAATTGGAAAAATCTCAATTTTTATGCCTTCCCACCATTTTCTCTCATTTTACGATCCCTACAAAAAATAGTTAATGATAAGGCTACCGGCATATTGGTAGTGCCATGGTGGAAATCACAGCCCTGGTTTCCATTGTTCATGAAATTGCTCCATAGCAAGCTACTGATGTTTGGGCCAGCAGATGATATCTTGTTTTGTCCTTACAGCAAGAAGAAACATCCTCTCTCGAAAAATCTTACCCTGGCTCTCGCCGTGCTATCAGGGAGACCTTCATACGAAACGGGATCCCCCAAAGTGCCATAACTACTATGCAAAGTTCCTTGAGCGATAACACTATTAAACAGATTATGGTGGGAATATTGTAATAAGGTTGGAATCTCACCATTTCAAGGAACCATCCCACATATGATTTCATTTCTTCAGAGCATTTTTGATACTACAAGAAATATATTTGGCTCCTTTAATTCACATCGTGCAGCTTTATCGTTGATAACTGCTCAAGGTTTGGGAAAAAACCCTCAACTAAAACGATATTTGAAAGGTATTTTCAAACTGAGACCCCCAAAACCGAAATATAGTTGCACATGGGATCCTCAAACTGTTCTATCATTTCTTAAAAGAGCAAACGATACTAACTTGAAGATGTTATCTTTTAAATTAGTTACCTTGTTAGTCTTAGCTACTGGTCAGAGATTACAAACAATTTCTTTAGTAACCTGTCCAAATATACACTTTTCTAGTTCCGGTGCGAAGATATTTGTTCCAGATATCATAAACTTCGAAACCTAATTCAGTTCAACCTTGCTTGGAATTACCATATTTAGTGGATGAGCCTAGTCTTTGTGTGGCATCAAGGACCGATAAACGACTTGTAAGTACTTTGAAAACAATGACCAGCGAGGGGAGAATAGGAGAATGGATAGGCGAGTGGGACAGGACCGTCATCTGAAATTTTCTTTAAACGTTGTGCTCGGGAGTAGAAGAAGCAGTACTACAGTGTTAACAATCAAGTAATATTTTCGGACTGGACCTTCATATAATTACGATCGAACTTCAGGTAAGTTCTTTTGATCGATTAATTATGATACTCACTAAGGCATCTACAATGTACTGATGAATAATTTTTATTAGCTTCGTTGGTATCTCGTCTGGCCCTGGAGCACAATTACTTTTCATGTTGTAGACAATGTTGAATATTTCGACTTCCGTCACTGATTCTAGTAGTATTGTAGGCCCTATATATTTGTCATTCGGAAAGTCTTCCGGGAGGTTATCAAACTTATAAATAGTTTTAGCCATCTCCCTTCCGACGTTCACAAAGTAATCGTTAAATGCGTTAGCTTTCTTCTTGTTGTTTGAAAAAACCTTCCCATTTGGACCTGACATATTGAAAGAGCTGATTGTTTCTTTCTCAACCATTTTATTAGAAATTGCATTTATTATCTCCCACGTCTTCTCATAGTTACTTGAGTTTTTATTTAACCTTTGTTTATAATATTAATTTTTCGTAATTTTGATTAATTTATTTGATTCATTTCTTTATTTAGTGAATTCGCTTTTCATCTCGTCTGGTATTCCTTCAATCTTTTTTTCATGATGTCTCTCTTTTTTATCGAGTTCATCAAACCCCGAGTTATCTACGGTTTAAGTTTATTAATTTCTATTCCTTAATATGAATTGATGTTTAGTTGCTTGGTTCATATATTGTATCAATTTGTCAATAAAATTACCGGGTGTTTCACAGTGGATGGAACATTAGACGTATCTGGAGAACAGAGGGACTGATGAGATACTTAGATTGAGTAGAGATCAGATAAGACTAGTAACAGGTCTCCTTACAGGGCATGCTCCTGTTAGAACACACCTACAAAAGATGGGGCTATATCAAGGTGACCAGACTTGTAGATTGTGCGGCTTAGAACCTGAAACTATTGAACACATTTTGTGCTATTGTGAGGCACTAAACCATAGAAGAGTAGTACAACTAGGGGAACCTGACTCGAACCTAGAGAAAGTGGGAACCCTGAAACCTAGTGACCTTTGCAAAATAGTCAAAGGGACCAATATGTTTTAGGGTATCGGAATGATAGGGGAAATACAATAAGCGTCCTGCTGCAGTATATCCTTTGGACCCCTGTAGTGAAATAAAAACAATATATATATATATATATATATATATATATATATATATATTCATCTCTGAACCTTCGATAAAGATTACACAGGTTTGAATCTTCTCGAAATTTTGTTTAATATTATTTATTCTATTTTTGAGATTCTTAGAGATGAGTATAGCAACACCACCTTTTACTTCGGTTCGGTTTTTCTGGATACTATTGTAATGGAATTCAGCAATGTTATGATGGATGCATTGGGAAACTGGCAACCTTGAATAATCTCCCTGTATCACATTCTTCCACCTAAATCTCGATTATATTGGCAGCTCTCGAATATTCTGGAATAGAAGAAGATGGAAGATCCTGCGAGCAGTCTGACCAAGAGAGATGAGAAGATGTGACAGAAGACTGATAGTTCTAGAACATTCCAGAACGAATATTGAAACATATAAATATCGAGCTCCCAAACAACATCAGTGAGTTGATGAATAAAACGCGACGTGGTAACATCGTTGTCAATATAAATAGTTGAGTAAACCTGCAGCAAAGGGAACCAACTCCGATTTTGATGACATTTTTACAGAAACTCCGAAACACTAATATGACCACTAGTGATAAAAATTTTTCCTTCCTAATGTCCTCGAATCAAATTTCACAAGAAATTTCATTTTGAGAAACTTTGGCATAAGATATTCTCATGTTTTTATATTTGTATATTCTCGACTCAAAACAATATACAGGGTTGGGCATCACATACGACACGGTCTCTGTGAACCACATCATTGGATATTTCGGAAATTCCCCCTTTTCATTATCTGTATATTTATTGAGGCTGCAGAAGGAAATTATTTTGGAGTATAGAGGGTGGCTCAAAAAAGTGTGACATATCAAAGTTGTGTTTTTCAATGGAACACCCTGTATTCTGTTACAGTTTTGGACAGTTCAAGGAAAAATAATACGATTTCATGAAAGGTACCATGTACTTGACTATAACCGTTTTCGAGTTATTGTTTTCTTTTTGAAAATGCAGGGTACAATTGGAGACTGAATAACATCGAAATGTATTGAAACCATTCCTTCCAATTCTGACCAAGCATTAAAGAGGTTTCAGGCTATTGATTCCGATAGAACTCGTTTCCCAATATTATACAGGACGTTCAAAATTCATTGTCACCTTTTTATAATTTCAAACGGAGATAGCTTTGTTATTTTAAATAGAATACTATGTATTTTTTTGATCTTAACAATACAAAATTTGATTGTCTCTCATAATAGCATCCTGCTGAGCGTTTACATCGAAAAAACTAAATTTATCACCTTCTCTTCTACGGCCAAAGACCAGCCCTTTAAGGATTACCTTCTGCTTCATAAACACGACTGTCGAAACTTACTCAATTGCCCATGTCTTGCAATCCGTAAAACTCACTCGATGAAATATTTAGGTATGATAGTCGATCAGCACTTGTGCTAATTAGCATTATGCATAATTACTATGGGAATTACTTTGTAACTAACTCACCATGTTTGTATGATTATTAACATGTTTATTGTTTATATTGTTATTGTGATATTATTATTATTGTGTAATTACTATTATATTATTATATTTATTCATATTATTATTATTGTAGTTCCTTCAGGGGTTTGGGGGTAATGAAGTATCATACGATATTTTATTTCCATTTATTCACTTGCCATTCACTACGAGACTGGCCCTTCCAAAATAATGAACTGTATGTGTGTTATACAAAAAAAACTATGAAAAAGTTCATACACACAACCAGTAAAAACTAAGTTGCTATCGACGAGCCATCCTCGCACTGATTGCCATGTTGCCATGATTTATAACAAATTATCATGGTGAATATATCACATCCTCCGCTACCAATTTAACATAATGAAAAGAAAAAAAAACATTAGGAAATTCAAGAAATGACAGGTTTGGTATACATTATTTTCCATACATGAGCCGATCTGGCGCTTTAATAATTCTTTTTGGTCTGACACAAAAATCGGTACCTTCGCAAACATTAGAAGTACTCGGTAAATCAGAAAACGATTTCACAATATTATTTTCGGTGTCCTTGTTCTCAGTAGAAACTTCCTCGAAAGGAATTTGTCCTTGAATTTTTCTCTTCCTCATCTGATTTGTGTGGCGTTTCTACGTTTTATTAATATCCGGAACTTTAACGATATAAGTGCATTTCCCTATACTTTTTTCAACTATCGCTGGCGTCCAAGTGAATTTATTTAATTCTCTATAATCCTTAACGAGCACTCTCTCTCCCTCTTCAAAACTCCTATTATCTCTACCACCGAAGTTTTCGATTTGATTTTGTTGTTTCAAAGCAACTCTTTTCTGAACTTCTTTATTAAGTTTAGGATTTACAATACTAAAGCGCGTTCGGAGATCGCGACCAAACATAAGCATGGAGGGTGAAACACCAGTTGTGCAATGACTGGCATTCCGGTAATCAAATAAAAAAGAATTTAGTGTGGTATTGATATCAAGTTTTTTATCTCGTCCTAAATTATTTTTTAATGCATTTTTTATATTTTTCACCGCATTTTCTGCTGCTCCATTTGATTGCGCGAAATAGGGTGCTGACGTTATGTGCTCTATGTTGTATCTTTCCAAAAATTGTTGAAATTCAGCACTCGTGAAATTTTTCGCATTATCAGAGACTATAGTTTCCGGTAATCCAAATCTAGCGAATGTAGAATGTAATGCGGAAATTGTGAAATTTGAAGTTATATTTGTAGTTGGAAAAACTTCTATCCATTTTGAATGAGCATCCAAAATAATAAGAAAATATTTTTGGAGAAACGGTCCCATATAATCAATATGAATTCTAGAGAATACTTTTTCTGGCCATTTCCACGGATTCAACTTGATTTTTGATGGACTCGCTTTATTTACTGAACACTTTTCGCAAATATTTGCCAAATTTTCGATGTCTTTATTTATTCCGGGCCAAAAAAAGTATGATCTTGCAATACTTTTTATTTTGATAATTCCCAGATGGGTTATGTGTAGTTGTTCAAGCAACCGTTTCCTCAATATTTCTGGTATAACAATCCTATTATTCCACAGAAGAACTTCATTTTCTATGGTGAGTTCATTTCGAATTACGTAATATTGCTTGAGGAATGTATCATTTTTTGCATATTTTGGCCATTCGTTTTTCACAAATTTCATGACATTTTGGAGAACATTATCGTCATTAGTGCATTTCTTGATCAAGTAAAAATTTGGCGAGATCAACTCACTATCAGCAAAAAAGTTTAAGTAATCGACGTCGACAGATTCCCATATTTCCTCCGTTCTATTTCTGATAGGTAGTCGAGATAAAAAATCCGCATTATTCTTTTCAGATTTGATGTATTCAACTTTATACCTGTAATTTGACAAAATAACTGCCCAACGCCTGAGGCGATTTGCGGAATATTGTGGGATGCCCTTTTTGGGGCTGAAAATTGCTAGGAGAGGCTTATTATCACATACCAGAGTAAATTCCCGACCGTATAGATATTGGTTAAATTTGCATAAAGCAAAAATTATTGCTAGACCTTCGCGTTCCACTTGAGGATAATTTTTTTCTGCGTCAGAAAGTGTTCGCGATGCGTATGCAATGGGAAATTCTTGTCCATTAGGAAAAACATGTGATAATACTGAACCCAACCCATACGGGCTCGCGTCCGTAGTTAATTTTATCTCATAATTTGGGTTGTAATGTACCAAAACGTCCGCTGAGATCAAAATTTCTTTGATTTTATTGAAAGCGTTACTACAACTTTTTGACCACGACCATCTCACGTTTTTCTTCAACAAATTGTGCAAAGGGTTAAGAACAGTAGCTAAGTTAGGAATGAATTTCCCATAATAATTAATCATGCCCAAAACTGATTGTAATTGTTTAACGTTTTTCGGAGCAGGAGCATTTTTAATAGCAATAATTTTTTCTGTCGTCGTGTGTAAGCCTCTTTCATCTATTTCATATCCGAGATAACAGATTTTTTCTTGAAAAAAACTACATTTCTCCCGGCTAACTTTCAAACCAACATCGTGTAACCTTGTTAGTAAACAATCTAATCTTTTTAAGTGTTCGTAGTAGTCTTTCCCACATACAAGGATGTCGTCCAAAAAACATACACATCCTTCTATGTCTTGTGTGAGGGATACCATAATTTTTTGAAATTTCGACGGAGCAGATGCGATTCCGTAGGGCAATCTTTGGTATTGAAAAAGTCCCTTGTGGGTGGAGATCGTTACCAATTCTTTTGATTTTTCGTCTAAACAAATTTGTGCGTATGCCTGCGAAAGATCGATTTTTGAAAAAATAACGCCGCCTTGAAGTTTTGCAAATAATTCTTCGATTCGTGGTAGTGGAAACTGATCCACTTCTAATACCGGGTTGACAGTTATCTTAAAATCCCCACAAATTCTAACAGCGCCGGACTTTTTTAGGACGGGTACAATCGGTGTTGCCCATTGTGAATAATCGACAGGTTTTATGATTCCTAAACCTTGCAAATTTTCTAACTCTGCCTCCACCTTTTCTCTCATTCCAAAAGGAAGTGGTCTAGCCTTCACGAATTTGGGAGTAACATTTTCATCTTTTAATTTCAGACAAACGGTACCCTTATTAAAAGTTCCCAGACCTGGTGAGAAAAGCGCATCGAATTTTTTGATCAAATGATCAATATTTTTTGTATCAGAGGTAAAATTCACTTGACTCAAACCAAAATTATATAAAGACATGAAATCTCTACCAAGAATCGGAGGACCACCCTGTTTAATAACAAAAATATTCAGCTCTTTTTCAAGATTATTGAATGTTACTTTACATTTACATATTCCAAGAGCTTGCATTTCCTGGCCAGTATACACATTTAAACTTTTATTAGGAGGATATAACTCGTAATTAGGAAAATTTTGGTTGTAGTACAATTCTGACATTGCGGAAATGCTTGCTCCAGTGTCCAATTGAAACTTATGAGGCATACCCTCCACCAAGATATCAATAAGAAAAGGAGTTTGCTTGATTATTTTATCAGTTATAGAATATATACCTTCGGTATCAATGAAATTTTGCACATTTCTATGAAATAATCTATTACCTTTGTGACTTTTATCATTTTTCTTCGGGCAAACCGGAGCTAAGTGCCCTTTAGAATTGCAAAAATGACACACATAATTTGAGAAACGGCACTTATGGGTAACATGGTTCCCTCTACCACAGCACGCACATTTTTCTCCTGGTTCAGCACTGTGATGTGATGACTGTCCTCTCGATGATGACGGAATAGGTGCAGTACGATGATTTCTGGAAGTGACGTGGTTGACTCCCGGCTCCAACTTAATCGAAGACTGCTGAATTCCCGAACTTCCAACTGCCGCCATTTCCGCTACGGCCGTTTCAATGACATCAGCCAAGGTAGATGTCGATTTCTCCTTGAATAATTTGGATTGGATAGATCCTTTATCGAAACCAATGATGAATCTGTCACGAAGCATCATGTCGATCATTGTTTCCTCGAACTCACAATTCAAAGCCAAGTTCCTCACTCTTGCCGCCCATTCGTTTGCACTTTCATGGGAGTTTTTGAACGATGCGAAAAAATTTGATCTTGCCACAAACAATGACTCGGTACTTTTGAAATATTTGTCGAACAACTGTGTAAGCTCCTTGTAAGTTTTTTCTTCCGGTAACCTGGGAAGGCATAAATTGTACATCAATTTATATGCTTCTTCATCAAAAGCATTCAGCAATATGGCTTTCTGCTTTCCATCGTCCGTTATTGAATTCACCAAATAATAATTCTGAAGTCTTCTCTTATATATTCCCCAATCGCTATCTTGAGCACTGAACTCCCTGACTTGTCCGTAGTATGATGGGTTGGAAGTTGCCATATCAACCATCAAAGATCAACTAATAATTCTGAATCGGTTTCAACTTGTGGGTTCTTACACCTAATTTGAAACGTAACACTCTTCGTCGCCAGATGTAGTTCCTTCAGGGGTTTGGGGGTAATGAAGTATCATACGATATTTTATTTCCATTTATTCACTTGCCATTCACTACGAGACTGGCCCTTCCAAAATAATGAACTGTATGTGTGTTATACAAAAAAAACTATGAAAAAGTTCATACACACAACCAGTAAAAACTAAGTTGCTATCGACGAGCCATCCTCGCACTGATTGCCATGTTGCCATGATTTATAACAAATTATCATGGTGAATATATCACAATTATATTGCTCAGTTGCTGAATAGTAGCACTGCTCAATGTAAGTAGATCTTTGATGATGATTGATCGGATAATCAGGATCTCAACTTCTTGTTATTATGGGATTATAGATTGAGAAATTGAAAGGAAAATAAAAAAAGTCGAAAACTAGTCCTATTGTTCCAGTACCTTAAGTAGAAAACTGAAACCAAACATGTGATTTCAGATCAATAAATACACAGCCCCCAATCGAAAAAGTATTGAAATCAGCTGTACATCACCAATGATCGACTTATAATTATAACAATTTAGTTATGGTAATCAATCTGGTTTCAGAGCTAACTATTCTTGTGAAACTGCATTGCAACTAACTATTGCAAACTGGAATAATATAAATGATAACGAGTATACAGTATTCTTAGATTCCAGAAGAGCATTTGAGTAATTTTAATTGAAAAACTGAAAATGTATGATATAGGACCCAGTCAACCAGTTTTGGTTGCAGGGAAGTTGTAGGGAGTTACCATCGTGGAAATGCGACTTCACAATATTGATATAAAAAACTGCAACCAGTACTTACTGGGGAGTGCTTGATGTCCGCAACATTGTATATCACTGGTAGTTACCTAATACATCACAATGTGGATGTGTGGAAGGTACCATGAATAGCAACATTGCGACTTCGCATTTTAGCACTTATTGGAAAGATTATTGAACCAAATGAGCTCTCAAATTACGTCTTTCGTTGAAGTTATATTCATATGTAATTTGGTAATTACCATCGTGGCACTGAATTTGCTATCTATAAGCGTCTTCTAATTTAATTAAAATAATGTTAATTTTGCAACACCCATGGAATTAGTACCTGGAAAGCAGACTAAATATAACTCAGCTGCCTTATATTTCAACCATTTCATAATGCCTATGAAATGTGCATAGGTTGAGTCTATGAGATTTATATACAGGGTGGTACACCAGTAGGTATAATCAGAACCAGCAATAAAACACATCATATGCCTGCTCTTCATATTGAATCTCTTTGTCATTCTTAAGGGGAAATAATCAAAAAACTATTATGAAATACTGATCTGTATATTTTGAATATAACACAGGGTGAGTCAAGCTGTACGCATTTCTAGCCAGGCATATGGCTGAACAGAATCATCAGATATACAGGGTTATTATAAAGTAATGCACAAAATTCATAAAACGTACAATGATCACTTTTGAAAAAAATGCAAAAACACGTCAAACTGTTCTTTTTATTCCGCATCTTTTGACCTAAGTTACAAAAATAACACGTCAAAGTTGTCAAAGTTATGACGTCATCAACAATTTTTCTTAATGGGAAGCTAAGATTTTCATCACATTATGTGATAGAGCTTGTGTTTTTACACACGGGAAAAATAGTTGCAGTAGGGCTCACATAAGAAAAAAACGAGAAATATTTGTCTTGAATGAATCATCATGCAACAAAAAATATCCTGTTTTCATAGGAAATAATCGCCAAATATTCTTGTGTAGATGTTCAACAGAAAACTTTGAATAGGCTATTGTCTTTTTTAGAATATTTATTCGCTTCTAGAAGTCATGATACTCCTGGTTTCATTTTATAGTAGTTGAAAAACGTATTTAAAATGCCCTATCTCAAATGTCCAAGTATACTCATAAATCTTTTATGGAAAACTTTCTCTGAAATTGAAATTAACTTCCTACTTCGTCAAGTGTAAATATTGAACCACGTGTTGATTGCAATTCAAAAGCTACTAGACTGGAGTTGGTTGAATTAAGTTTGAGCAGAAATCTACGTGAACTTGAATATCACAGACTGATTGGATGAATGAATGAATGAATTTTATTCAATGTGGAATTTTACAGTATATAAAATAATAGTCGAAGGAATGAATGTGATGTTAATTCTCTTGTCGGTGTTGTTGGGTTCTATGTCTTTTGGCTACAAAACTACCCGATCCCCTTCATTGTAACCATTATTACATTATAAATACAGTATTTCCGAATTTTTTCCATGGTTATCGATGTAGTCGTTTACTGTTATTTGTTATACGCCTATTCACAATGTCGATAGATCTGATTTTCGTTGTAATGTTTCCGTCGGGTAGGCATTCAAATAACAAATCACATGAGTCTGATTTCTCGTCCGAATAACACATTTGTAGGAGACTGTCCTTAAGATTTGTGCACTGTTAATCGAGGACATATTAGGTTCGTCCCATTTAGTTCCGAAAGTGTACTATCGGTACAAATACATGAATGGGACATCTCTGAAACGTACCGATCGGTGTATTTCTTGGAAATACCTACCGGTGCATCCCAGGAATGTCCCAAAAGTATAAGTCGATACGATGATGTAAATAGAACATCTCTGGAATGTACCGATCGGTGAATCCCTGGGACATACCTACCGTCCCTGTATATCCCGAATGTTAATTTTCGTTATATTATTATTTGTAGTGAACAACATATTTCGATTGAAAAAATAGTTGTGTTATCTGAGTCTGACATATATTCAACAATGCATAAAACTACCATCGAATGAAAATTCACATCAACCACAGATCACAAGTCATAATTTAAGATTTCCTGCTTTCTCCGAGAGCCAAAACTCTCTGAGTGTCCCTTATATTGTGTGCTAGAGGCGTCTGGCAAAAGTATGCACATATGTTGATTGATATGGAGCTGCTGTGATTTGTGCCTAAGAATTTCAATATTGTTTCAAGTTGAGTACCCACTTTTCAAAATCAGTTGATCTCAGAGTTGAGAAATTAAATCTGCGGTACACAATCGATCAACATGGAAAAAACCTGGACAGCTGTGAAATTCATCACAGAAGATTCAATGGGAACTGAACCCACCACTTTTTTTTATTTTACTACAGGGGTCCAAAGGATATATGTCATCCGATACCCCAAAAGATATTGGTCCCTTTGACTATTTTGCGAAGGTCACTAGGTTTCAGAGTTCCCACATTCTCTAGGTTTGGATCAGGTTCTCCTAAATGTACTACTCTTCTATAGTTTAGTGCCTCACAATAGCACAAAATGTGTTCAATAGTCTCAGGTTCTAAGCCGCACAATCTACAAGTCTGGTCACCTTGATATAGCCCCATCTTTTGTAGGTGTGTTCTAACAAGAGCATGTCCTGTAAGGGGACCTGTTACTAGTCTTATCTGATCTCTACTCAATCTGAGTATCTCATCAGTTCGTTTTTCATCTGTTATCTGAATAACAAGTTCACTATATTCTTGTCCTGGTGTGTTATCCCAGGCTATTCTCTGTAATTCTTTGACTCGTCTTTTAATGGAGTTATCAAGTAGTTTCTGTACTGGTTCCGGGCCAAAGTAGGGTGTAGCTGAACCCTCCATAGCTAGTTCGTCAGCTATTTCGTTGCCTTCTATTCCACTGTGTCCGGGTACCCAGATCAGTTTAACTCTGTTTAACCTTGCCAGCTTCAGAAGTTCGTTGATACATGAGTCCAGATGAGCCTGGACTTCACCTTATAACCTGCAAGGGCTTCCAGGCTGGCCTGACTATCCGAATAAATATGGATTCCTTTTCTCTTGAAGGCCTTCTCATTGCATATTTTTGCACATTGTAGAATTGCAAATTTTTCTGCTTGAAACACCGAGGTGTTTCCACCAAGCGCATAGGAGTGTTTATCCTTCAGGGTAGAGGAATAAATTCCCGCACCCGATCTTTGTTCAGTCTTCGATCCGTCCGTGTACCAGATCATTCTGTTTTGCTCTTCTCTAGCGTGAACTTCGTGCCACTCCCTTCGATCCGGTATTACCACCTCGAAGGGTTTCTCGAAGATGTATTAAGGGATCATATCATCTCTTGGCATCTGCAAGATATTCTCCCCAACGAATTGTAGTGGTGTATTTTTTCCACTATCTTTTGACGCTACAGGCAATCTGGGGAGTCCCAGTCTAGCCTCCCCTTGCACTTCAAGGTGAAGCGGGGGAAGACAGAGCATCACTCTCATGGCCACTGTTGAGGTAGTCCTCATTCCCCCTGTTATGCATAGGCAAGCAAGTCTTTGCACCTTGCTTAGTGTTCTAATAGCATTATGCTGCAACGTTTTGCTCCATCAGGCGATTGCACCATGAAGTATGGCTGGTTTAACTACCACTTTATACATCTAATGTATAATTTTTGATTTCAAACCCCAAGTTTTGCCATATGTTCTTCTCACAACCATGACGCTCCAAGTTAGCCTGGAATCTAGTATGACTCCCAGGTATTTAACTTCCCTCGACATCTCTACAGGTGTACCATTCAGATAGAGAGGTCCTTGCTTTTATTTTCGTCTTCGTTTTGTGAACGCTACTACTGTAGTTTTGTGAGGGCTAACTGCTAGGTTCTCCTCATTGATCCATTCAGTAGTGAGGTCTAATGCGTGTTGTATCCTTTCTTCAACAGTGGTATTGAATTTCCCCTGTTCCATGATAACCAAATCATCTACAAATTCTAGTACGCTGTGGTGATTTTGGGTTAGAATACGCAGCAGTCCGTCAATAACAAGAATCCACAGAAGCGGTGACAGAACCCCTCCCTGTGGACACCCTCTTGTAACTTTAGCCTGCAGTGTGGTGTCAGAGATAGTACTATTCATCACGTGGCTCTTCAACATATTTTCGATCCATCTACTAATAGTTTCCTCGATATCATATCGAGCGAGAGCCCCCTCTATATCTTGGAATGTGCATAGAAGCACTTCCTTCTTCTCTAGCGCATTTTCTGCTCTTTCAACGAGCTTTTGTAGTGCTGTCTCAGTGGAGACTCCTTTCCTGAAGGCATATTGGAAATGACCAATGCAGATCTTTCTTCTCAAGCACCTCATCCCTAATATACCTATCGAGAAGTTTCTCTAACGTTTTCAGTATGAAAGACATTATGCTTATTGGTCTGAATGCCTTCGCCCCATCCTGTCCCGACTCACCAGGTTTAGGTCACCCCTTAGTTTAGACCATATTTTTGGTACATATCCCATTGCAAGACTGGTTCATCCTATTTTATGCCACGTAATTATCTTCCTAGCACACGCCCAGTTTTCCCTAGTCACTCTTCTGTGGAGAGTAACCGGAGAACTCAGAAAAATTCCATCAGTGTTTCTCTTCCATCCTGTTTATACTTTTCATCAGGGCCTACTATTGCTCCGATCGGACTTTGTAAACCTTCTGAAAGTACCTTTTGAAGTCTAGCACCTGCGGCGGTTCTTTCGATATCCTCGATATCCAAGAGTCACTCTTAAGTTTTCCCAATTTTTTGTTGTAGTCTGTTAGAATGGTTCTGTATTCACCCCATTCTCCATTACTCTTTGCTTGGTTAAATTCGCGTCTAACCTGTTTCCTCAAATCAGCGAGGTCTTTGCACCACCATGGTGCGTTACGTTTGTAACTCCTTGTGATTAGAGGACAATTTGAATTGTAGGCTGAAACCATCGCGTCAGTCATTTGCTCCGCGATGTCATCAAATTCTATAGTATCATCAATAGGCTCAGCAATGAAATTAAGGGCATTTCTAGCAAGAGGAAGTTCATGTCTACGATAAGATCTCATTTGCTGGATAAAGCATTCTATCCTGTTGAGGAGTACCTTCAGTCTCCTATTTAATCATTTATAATCACTTGAATTTTGACTTGTCCTATATCATTGTATGATCTCTTGGATGAATGAAGTATTATTATTATTATTATTAATTTTGCTAGGAATGTTGTGCAATTGCATGTCTAGGTCTGCCTTATAGGCTCCCCAGTTAGTTTTTCGTGGATTCCCATAGTTTGAAGTTTGGGTTTTAATGCCCGTTATTTCGAATCTAATGTCTCTGTGATATGTGCAAGAAACCTCGTCAGATACACGCCAATTCTCAATGTTATTAGAGATAATATTAGTACTTACAGTTATATTGTCACAAACACCGCAAGGTGGTCCCAGAATTATAATCACTCACTATATGTATAACAATCCATGTTCGACCTCAGTTGCGTTTAAACCTACATTACCCGAATGTGAAATAATTCAAATTCACGAGTTCATTATCAGACATATTGTTACAATTCGCAAATAATCACGTTTAACCCACTAAGGCATGTTCGCATAACAATCAAAACGAATGAAAGTAATTGAAGACAGAGTGTTAGGAGATTCTTGACTTAGTCTTCAGAGAGCCCTGAGTTAATCTAGAGGGGTAGGTAGGCGTCCGAAGGCCTAGTTCGGACGACTATGCTACAATTCTTCTTGATTACCCTCATTGCTCCTGAAGGGGTTTCCAGCCTTATTGTGTATTAGGGGTGAGCAATTGTATTGTTCTAATTTGTTCTCGTTTGTATCATTAAATATTTCTTGAAGGATGTACCATCAGAATTGTTATTATATTATATGTTTCTTTGGTATTTTATTCTGTAATTGAAATAGTTATATTTGTATTTCCTGAGTACGACACAAGCGACAGGGGTGACCCCCAAAAACACCCCCTGTACGCGACATATGATATTGGGACTGTATCCTTGTTGAAAAGGGCTTGAAAATATTACCTCCAACGAGTTCTTATTCTGGGGACCTTGTTGTTATGAAGTTAACTCTAGAGAAGGGGTAACGAAGGCAGGGGAGATCTTAATAGCATCTGCTTACTTACAACTAGTCATTGGATGCGATGCCAACGCCCACCACCACATCTGGGGAAGCAAAAATACAGACCTCAGAGATTAGTCGCTACTGCAGTTTATTCTAGCTATCAACTTGTGCTCAACAAAGCGAATACACCAACCTTCGTGACGACACGGGCCAATGAGGTTATAGATATTGTCGCGTACAGGGGGTGTTTGTCATGACAGTAGGCATACCTTTATCCTTTCTCAATGAATTGAAAAATGACCAAAATATTATTAGGGATCATATTTTCTGTATTAGACAGATATACTAAGTAACATTTATCAATGTGATACTTGGTTTGTCATGGAGTATTCTTGGTAATCATCAACCAATTTCGTCCTTTTAAATTTATTGAATGAAGATTTCTTTTTTTTATAAGTTGTATCAGAAAAGAACTGTACCATTTGGGGTACTTCGGAGTAGTGATGTACCGCTGAGGCACAAATCGAGAAAAGCCTTCCAATAATATATCATAAAAGGACGAAACTGCCAGCTCAATTTCAGAATTGAGCAGGGATGACCAATCAACATCAGTCAAAAAGCTATTCAGCCCATTGTTGTCACATTTGTGGAATAAAAATGCCCTTTCCCCATAGCTAAACTTAGACTGTACAATATCCTCAAAATCTAATGTAAGTTGATGTGGTGGGTGGTATGTGTCAACAACACCCAAAACACTTGATTTGTTGTCATATATATATAGAAACCAAATTGTATATACAATATATCTATATCGTTATATACGTTCGAGTGAGTGAGGTGATCGAACAAAAGAGCTCCGGTAGGATTTCATTCCTGGTATGTAAACAACTTCCTTAGAAATGATTTGAAAAGTGGTGGAACTTAGAGAATATGTTGTTCTGAACAACTCTTGAAGAAAATTTATCACCAAACTGTTACCGGATATCGTAAACAAATCATAGAAGGCTACCGAAGCAGTCAGAGACGTCCAAGAAAAACAGTCAACAAATGTTCTTATCAGTTGAAGATAAGCATTTGGCAAAAGGTATCCACCCACGTTAAATGCTCGAACAAATTATTGAGATATGGAAGAACTTTGTCAAGAAATAATAAGAAATAGGAAGGAAATAAAAAGTGCAATAGAAGCTAGTGAAGCAAGATTGTTACTGAGATTCGAAGAATTAAATAAAAAAGTTGGAGCGGGAAAATCAGGATTTAAGGAGGAAGGTCGAGCTGCTGGAGGGAACAACGAAAAAAAATAATATCTTGATATTTGGCTTTGACCAAACAAAAGATATTAGTAGTACCAGTATTTGCGCAGAATTGGAAAAATCCTTGGTATCGGTATCAATGAAGAGCACATTAATAATATATATCCATTAAAAAATATTAGGAATAAACCATTGAAAGTGGAGCTGATATCATATGTGAAAAAACAGGAGATTCTAAGAAATTGCAGGAAGCTGAAGGGAACAAATATATCAATCCTGCAGGACTTGACATTTGAACAGAGGGTAGAAAGTAGAATATTGCGCGAAAACCTGAACAGAGCCAGACTAAACAAAAATAATATAGCGTATATAAAAGGAAACAAACTTAACATCAATAATACAGCATACACAGCCGAACAGCTTGAAAACGCCGAAGAAGATCCCCACTACGAAAAACACAATAGCGCCCCTCCTACGCCAAATATTAGGAATAAGGAATATACTTCAGAAATAGGATTCGATCAATCAGAGGCTATTAATGATACCATCAGCCGATATTCACAAGAATCGGCATCCCACCAAAACAAATAAGGCTACCACCCAGATAGCACAAGAACATTCATAGAATATTCATAGAAGGACTTGATGGAATGTTTGAATGTTCTCAGAATATTTCCAAAACATACTTCATATAATCTGGGCATATTCTATGGACATTAAAAGTGGACTGAGTTTCATGTTCTATAAATGTATTCCGAATATTCTGGAGGATTTTCTGAGTACATTCATAGGAGCTTGATAAAATATTTCTACCGATTATAAAAAGTTCATTGGATATTGAGTGGAAGTTCAAGGACATGTTGAAATATTCTGAAAAAAATCGAATTGTTTTTGTTGAAAGTTCATTCATGCAGTTTTTCATTTGATAGTATCCTTAAATAATCATTCATTTAACATGAAATAGCAGCTATAAGGTACAGGTAAAAAAAAATGTACATTTTTTATGTGACTTATTCAATCTGGTTTTTATGATTTTAATTCAATCACTTACATTTTGAGAAAACTCAAACTTCCTTGTGTGGTAATCAGTAATTTTAAATCAGTTGGAAAATAAGAGAAAGGTATCCCAGCATTTTCAGGTTTTCTTGACTCTTTCAGATGGATTCATTGAATTGATGTCAGAAAATTCATTGAAATACCTTTATTAAGGGTCTTCATCCCTGAGAAAAAAGGAGTCAAAAACGATTTTTTTTTTCTGAATTATGAAGGGATGTATGGGTGTATAAAGATAAAAATAATTAAAAAAATATTTTTCAAATTTTAAATGAATGAGAACGATAATCCCCATCATTTTTGGTTATTTTATAACATCTCCACCATCGAAACGAACAAATATTTCGGTGTTTTTTCATTTCAGTATTGAAGTCTATTATTTAGTTAGTCAAACGTCTATCTCATTATTCTTTTAGGATTTACCGTTTTTTTGTAAATAATATTATAACAACGTGTTGTTTTCGCGAAATTAATTTTCTTGAATTTCTCTATTCGAAATGATAAATATCCATTTTTACGAAAGACAATTTATAAAGGTTCGTTTTAGCCGTCGCTTAGTGAAAATTAATTGTTTCTAACAATTGTGGATTTTAACGTGGAATTGATTTTATTTTAAATGACACGCCCCTCCGGAATCTCCTCCCAGATGACTGATGAAGGAAAGAGAGGGTATCATAAAGACAAAGATGGATCTAGTTCAGGGTCGGATTTATTGTTATAAGAGATTCACGGCTTGCAGAAATATATGCCGTTCGTATAATATAAACACGTCTGATAATGAACTTGAAATAACTCACATTCGGATCATACAGGGTGCGGCACCGAAAACGAAACAGATCGAATATCTTATAGACACATGTGTTGTGAAAAAAATGCAAAAAAAGGGGGACATCTTTCTACCATAACCTCAACTGTCATACCTCTCTCTCCTCCCCTTGGTCACTATCACCCATACAATTTAAATAGGGAAAGTACTACGTGTGTCACATCACTGAAAAGGTAATTTGATAAGGAATTCAGCCATGTGAGTGTTCGCTACGTAACTTTTTATTTTGGCGCCCTCTTGCGGGAAAAACAACTGTTCCGTATTCCAAAGTATGATACTTCATTTGAAAGCTACTTTGAACAATTCAGAAAAAAACAATCGAAATTTAAAAAATGACAGTGCATGAACTTAAAAATTGGAAAGGCTTGCATACATTTCACTCCAACCATTCCAAACTACAATAATTCACAATAGCTGCTCAAAGTGTTCTCCATTAACTGCCATACATGAGTATAAGTTAGTCTCGAAACGTTGTCTGACGTTTTGGAGCATTTCTGGAGTTATTTGACGACATTCGGTAATAATAGGATGAAATTTATGCAAGCCTTTCCAATTTTTAAGTTCATACACTGTCATTTTTCGAATTTTAATTCTTTTTTTCCGAATTGTTCAAAGTAGCTTTCAAATGAAGTATCATACTTTGGAATACGGAACAGTTGTTTTTCCCGCAAGAGGGCGCCAAAATAAAAAGTTACGTAGCGAACACTCACATGGATGAATTCCTTATCAAATTACCTTTTCAGTGATGTGACACACTTAGTACTTTCCCTATTTAAATTGTATGGGTGATAGTGACCAAGGGGAGGAGAGGGAGGTATGACAGTTGAGGTTATGGTAGAAAGATGTCACCCTTGGTTTACAAATCGACGTGTTTTTGCATTTCTTTCACAACACATGTGTCTATAAGATATTCGATCTGTTTCGTTTTCGGTGCCGCACCCTGTATAAACATAAACTGTGTCTACTAATCATTTTATTTCGGAACTCAATAATCCAGGATGGCATAATTTACGAATGATCTGATGAAAAACAAATTCATCTAGTTATATTTATCAGGAAATACACTTCGTCAGGTCTATTCAGCAAGGGTATCTTTTTTATGTGAGGGATTTCCACGGGCGGCGTCTTTGATGTCCCTTTGGGAACAACCGCAGTTGATTTGTTCCGATAGCAACATTCATATTGCGAATCATTAGGATTCGTTCATTTCAGTCATATTTTAGGTATTCTACGTGAAGTGTGTATTTAGTTCAGGTTGATTTTTTTTACAAATAGTGTTTTTTCAAATCGCGATGCCCAAGTCAACAACATCTTTATCTAGACGACATAAACGAACTCGACGATCGTTAGCGGTGAAACATCTGTTACATGATCTACATAAACCGTAGGTATTTGACTGAAGTTGTTTTGCATAAATATAATTGTTTATTTTTTAAAAGTATTTTATATAGAGTGCATTTTACCAGAAATTTTGGATGGGCGACTCCCAAGAGGAATGAGAATTAGGAATAATATTGAAGATATAGAAAAAAATGCAAAAAAGAAGAAGTAGTATTTTTTTAAATTTAAATTGAAATAAAATATCTGGCAAAAAACATTGTTCATTTTCATTGACTTCAACAGTTGCTTTCACATTGAAATGACGTATGATATTGACTTATATTTTCTCACCCAATTGGAATTATGTGCAAAATTACACTAAAATCGAACAGGTATATACAAAACTCGTCCGCCATCTTGAATTATCAAATTTTGTCAAAAGACTCATAGTCTCTGACACTAAAATCTACCAGATACCAATTCTGAATAGAATCGGACCATAATAACAAAATTCGTCGGCCATCTGGTATTTTTCAATTTTAACGAAAGAATCATAATCTTTGACTCTGTCCATAATCAATGCCCGTATTTACATTGAAAACAAATTCGCCTTGGAAATAGTTTCGGCCCTCTAAACTATATTTTAAACGGATCTAGAGACATTCCTTGAATAATTTTCAATACATTCCGAACCGTTTGTAATTTGTGAGGACAAGCCTCGATTCGGTCCTGTATAGTGGGCTGACCGTAGGGTAGTCGTCGGGCTATAAAACGGGAGGATCTAAGATTTAATCCATCGGCTTGCTCGCATTGCCATCTAGCGGTATGCGTTTGTTAGATTGAAGGCTGAAGAGCTTTAAAGTAAGAAATTATTTTTCCAAAATACACCATGTTCTAACCAGGATAGGAAAAATTATTTTCTCCATCTACCATGTTTTTCCTCAGTCAACGAAGGAAAATTGAATTTTAAAAATACTGATGGAGGAACGGTCACTTCTCTTTTTTCCTTCAATGCCATTCTCTCTTCATCTTCAGCCAATTGATCCAATTAGAAATTTAGAATTGACAGGTTTCTGAGTACTTGAGGCTAGAAATGCTCATCTGCAATTTAAAAAAATAGTTGAATTTCTCAATGAAAAAAAAATTAAAGTAATCACCTTTCAAGTTGTTGTTATGGCTCCCTTTGATCTCTGTTATCAGTTTTATACTAGAAGTTGGTTTATTTTTTGGGTCACTTTCTGAACAGCTTGTTTCACCAGGAACTGCAAAAAAATATAATAGTAGACTTGTATTTTGATTTCTTCTTCTTCTAGTGCCTATTCGTTTCGAATATTGGCGACCATCCTGGCTATGATGACCTTGTTGACTGCTGCTTTAAACAGTTCCGTGGTTGTTTTTGAATACCATGTCCTTAGGTTCTTGAGCCATGATATCCTTTTTCTTCCGGGCCCTCTCTTTCCAAACACTTTTCCTTGGAGGATGGATTTTAAGAGTTTGTATTTGTTGTCATTTCTTATTATGTGTCGAGATATTCCAGCTTCCTTCTCTTAATTGTTTTCATCACCTCTCTTTCCTTCCTCATTCTTTCAGGTACTGTTTCGTTGGTCACTCTATCTGCCCATGATATTCTAAGGATCCTCCTGTACAGCCACATCTCGAAGGCTTCGAGCTTCTTTTGTGTTGCTTTGGTCAATGTCCAGGATTCCATGCCATAGTACAATATGGAGAACACATTTTGATTTAATGATTGGAATATCAAGTATCACCCTATAAGATATTTATTTATAGGTGGTGATAGAATTTATTTTTCCTCACCTGCATTTTTAGATCCTGGGTATGAATCAATCCCTCTAAATCATCATCTGAAGGAGGTACTGTAGAAGAAATACCAATATCAGATACTGAAACTTAAATATAACATTCTTTCATTAAAGAACATGTCATTAATTGCAAAGGCTATTTTAATCACTAAAATATTCAAAACAGAAACTCGGTGCAGCCATATTATTTATATAAATAAATCCATATCTTACCAGAGTTCTTTTTCTCTCCTATTTTAAGGTTAGGTTACTAAATTATTCGAAGTAAAATGTGGCTTCAAATAAATTGATTTTCGAGATTCATTAAGTAAACCATATATAGTCACAACAATTTTGTAATAAGTGCAAGAAAATATATGAATAATCAAACATGTAATCAATAACAATGCTTTCTTGAATATATGAATAGAGGGGTTATGTATTTAGCTTTTGAAAAACAATAGTATCATAGATATTTCAAACAACAGATTAATCATACCTTATATGTATATATACCAGCAACAATTTTTATATATCACAGTTCACAAACACGACTTGAAGATCTGAAATTTGCATCAAGTTCCTTCAGAATGTAAACAACTTTTGACACTTGACAGCCAACAAAACTGACGCAAAACAACAAAAGTTCTAGGAATGTACCTTCAGAAAGTGATTGGAATATTCTTGTGAAAGATTTTATACATATTCTCTTGAATCATTCTATAAATATTCTGAGAACATCTCCTGAACATTCATCGGAATATTCTACAACATAACTTTTTTGCACTTTATAAGAATATTCTTAGAATGTTTGTGCTATCTGGGCGAGGAGTCAACTACGGATACAAACTCTGGCATAACCAAGAAAAAAGCAGGGGAACTAGATTCTAATAGAAAGAACAGACTACGATCCTCAAATAAATAAACTGCTACACCTGCGGGGGCACGCAGTGGATTATATGGTTTATGTACTCTATGATTCTGTATGTGATCCGGAGAATCAATCTCTGCTAATCACACTTACATTTATATAATTAGGAAAATAATGATTTTTGTAAATTTTTTATCTCTTTGTTCTGTATTTTTGATTGAGTGGACATCATGAACTTATATTAATTTACTAATACTAAGTCATTCTATGTAAACTTCTTATCTTCTTTGCTTCATTCATGTTGCAGTTTTTTGATGAATTGGAAACATACGGAGAGGGGGAAACAATAGTATGTGAAAATATAAAAGATAATATAGATAGATTTTCTGGTGAGCATTTTCTCAATATACTGCAGATCAATATCAGAAGCTTGCGAAAAAATTGTGATGAATTTCTCCTGTACTTAGAAACTTTCCAGCAAAAAAATATAGAAATAATCGTCTTGTCTGAAACATGGGTTCTAGAAGACATAAATAACTTCTGCATTCCAGATTTTGACATAATCTATAACGAGTCCCGTTTTAATCAAAACGATGGCCTGATTGTATTTGTTAGAAGACAGACTGATTGTAATGTCTCCCTACATCAACTGACAAATATTCCATAATCGCCTCTTATAGACCACCATCCACGAACATTGACACATATCTAACTGACTAAGGAGAATTTCCCCACAGATCAATAACATAGCAAAGTCTGGACTGAACTTCAGCATAATAAATGGACAATAGTACATAAGGAAATAATCTTCGATTGAGGCACCTAAAGAGGAAAGCAAACGGGGTCACTGACTTTACAACATTACGACAATGAGTCTCCCAACTCAGGGTATGATCCACTGTCAGACCCAAAAACTTAATCCTCTCAGCAATAAATACATCACCGCCATTAATGGTCAAAGATGGAACAAAATAGTTGCGATTCTGGGCTGTGCGGAATAAGACAGATCCAGTTTTACCAATATTTGAGAAAAGTTTATTAGCGGAGAACCAACAACTTATGTCTGTCAGAAGATTGTCGCAATCTACCTGCGTAGCCGTGTTACCATCTGAGGAAACCAAAAATGTGGAATCGTCTGCATAAAGTACGCAAAATTGTGGTTCTATGAAGGATGGCAAATCATTAACGTACGAAGAAAATATTACAGGGCCCAAAATGGATCTCTGAGGAACGCCAATTGGAACCACCAAAAAACTAGACCAAGCTCCAACGCCAGATACCCCATCAGAGTTAATCTCTACGCATTGGGATCTATCGCTCAAATAAGATGCGAACCACTGACCCGCCAGACCGCGAATACCATAATCATATAGCTTGTTCAAGAGAATGCGATGGTCGACGCAGTCAAACGCCTTGCTGAGGTCGCAGAAAATCCAAACAGGCGTCCGACCAGCATCAACCTCGCTAAGGACCCTAGTGTAAAAACTCATCGTTGCAGATATCGTAGACTTCTTTAAACGAAAGCCATGCTGTGAGTCGGTTAAAAGTTGAAATCTTTCGATAAGAGAGCTTAACCTATCCAGCATATAGTATTCGAATATTTTTGATAAAGAGGAACAAAGTGTGATAGGACGGTAGTAGTCAATCATAAGTCTATCTCCCTTCTTAAAAATGGGCCTTACCAAGGCTATCTTTAAACAATTGGGGAACTTACCATGAAGAAAGGACTGATTCACCAGATGAGTTATAGGTTGAACCAGATCCTCTTGAAAATCCTTCAGAATGCGAACAGAAATACCATCCACACCACGAGTAGATTTTGACTTAAGCCTTTTGAGAACTGACAGCATTTCAATTTCGCTAAGAGGCATGAGAGTCATAGACGCTGAATTAAAAGTAGGGGAATGATCAATTCTAGCAGTCGGAATACGGCCAAAAATCTCCTGGGGACGATCAACGAAGAATCTATTGAAACATGTGGCCACCTCAAGGGGGTCGCTGATAGTGGAATCGCCCATATTCAGAGAAATATCAAAATTTCCAACTTGCCGCTAAATAAACCCACAAAATCAACAGAATACTCCTCTAGTCTAATTGACCACATATATATCAGATTCGCAAGCGATAAACTGCGAAAGGAAATAAAATTCAATTCTTTCATTTTCAAAAGGGATCTCACTGACCACTATACCCTAATGTTATCCATTAATATGGATGTTGAGGAAAAAACACACTTTCAGAAGATTTGTCCTACACCTATTTAAATAAACATAATCTGAATGAAAAACTTAAGGAAGAACTCTGGCTCGCAGTTTATCAATGCAATGATCCTGATAGTGGCTTTGGTAAATTTTCTAATATTTTTAAAGAACACATTGCGAGCTGTACAAAGACTAAAATGATGAAAAAACAAAAAACTGATAACAAACTGAAACCCTGGATGACACAAGCCTTACTCAATTCCATCAGGTACAGAGATATCCTGAAACAAAAGTTTATCAAACATAATACAGAAGAAAACAAAAACACTTATAAAAAATACCGAAATTTCCTATGTAATCTCTTGCGAATCTCCAAACAGGATTATTATCGAAAACAACTAGCAGAATCCTACAAGAATGTGAAAAAAATGTGGGAGAACATAAACGAAATAACAAGTGGAAATGTCGAAAAAAAATTCAATGACTATGATATGGTAAATGAAAATAATGAAAAACTGAACTCATATTAAGCTTTAGCAGATCATTTCAATAAGTTTTTCTCCAGTCTTGGAACTAAGATGGCGAATGAGATTGATAAACCACCAATCCCTATCCCAGAAACTATTGTTGGGGCGAAAAACTCATAATTCCGTCATCCCATAACAAAAAATGAACTAATTTCTATTGTGTCTACCCTGAGAAATGGCACATCCTCGGGTCCAGACAGAATAACGGTTCACTTCATCAAAAAATACCACGAATTCCTTGTGAAACCCTTATGCCAAATTTTTAATTCATCACTGACAAAGGGTTCAATTCCAACAGAATTTAAAAACTCCGTAACGACCCCTATATTTAAACAAGGTGACAAAAAACAATCCACAAATTACAGGCCAATAACTAATAATTTTGCCAAGATATTCGAAAAGTGCATTAAAAATAGAACAATTGATTACTGTAATAGTAATAATATCTTCTCAAACTCGCAGTTCGGTTTCAGAGAAAAATTATCAACCTAAGATGCCGTATTTGACTTAACGAACACTATATTCGAGTCTTTTCAGAAACAAAACAAATGCATCACAGTATTCTTAGACCTAGCAAAAGCATTTGATATCGTTAATCATAAAATTTTATTTCAACGCTTGGAGCTGCTTGGTACCAGAGGAACTATATTAGATTTGCTGAAAGATTATCTAACAGAGTGCAGGTTGTTAAAATAAAAAACACGTTCAGTGATCCATTGCCAATAAATATGGGCGTACCGCAGGGAACGGTGCTGGGGCCGGTTTCATTTCTGTTATACATTAACAATATGTTCTCTACAGACTTTCACGGTAAATTGGTTTCGTATGCGGATGATACAGCGGTCATTTTTGCTGGGAATACCTGGTCTGAAACTTATATAAACACGGAAATTGGAATGCAAAAAATATATAACTGGCTCAGTAGCAGCATGCTGAGCGTTAACATCGAAGAAACTGAATTTATCACCTGCTCTTTTACAGCCAAAGACCAGCCTTTTAAGGATGACTCACTGCTTCATAAGCACGACTGTCGAAACTTTCTCAATTGCCCATGTCTAGCAATCCGTAAAACTCACTCGATAAAATATCTAGGAGTGATAGTCGATCAACACTTGCGCTAGAACGAACACATCAGCTATACGGTTAAAAGATAAATGCCTGTTTTCCCCCTTTCCTCGAGGTTCACATGAACTAAACTAAAAATATGATTTTAAACTGAAGAGAATACATTATATAGTACTCTCTAAGATTCTTTCATTTTCTGTTTTATGTCTTCATTTTCTGTCTTTCACTGGAAATTATTCGCGGGAGATGGCTCCACAATACAAGCCTGGCTTAGGTGGCTTCTCCTGCTTTCAAATTTTATTCTGATATGATGATTTTATAATTTTATGCTCAGTTAACATGAATAATCACTATGGGAATTATTTTGTAACTAACTCACCATGTTTGTTTTTATATCTATTATTTTCATGTTTATTATTATTATTATTATTTATTATTTATTTATATTATTTATATTATATTTATATTATTTATATTATATTCATTATATTATGTTATATTATATATATAGATATATACATATGTGTTTCGTACGCCTGTATGTGTATTAATACATATATCGGGTGTTTCACAGTGGATGGAACATTAGACGTATCTGGAGAACAGAAAGACAGATCATTTCGAAAATTCGTGAGCGTGAATAATCAAACTTGCTCTATCCGCCTGAAATATTTTTATCGATACAGTGTTGCCGCTTGTATCAGAAAGTAGTAGCTACTTTGTTATTTCAAATGGAACACCTCGTATATTATATCATTTTTGGAATCCTCATGTGATTCCTCACAACTTTCCTACATAATTTCCTATACCTATCTGTGACGATTTCCGAGATAAATATTATTTTGTCAAATTTTTGTGCAAAGCCTAACCAATGAAAAATATCAATTTTTTCCCAATGCAAATTCACAAAATATTGCAATTTAGATTATGGCTGCATAAGACCATCAAGTATTCTGTCGATTAATTGGATCTCAGTTTCAGCATACAGGGAGGCTCAGAAGTGAGTGTCGTCCGGGCACTCATGAAAATGACTGAAACTCCGTTTTTTTAAATGGAACACCCTGTATATTATCACTTATTCGAAAAGCTATAATATTTTCCATTCTAATTGAATATACTTTCCCTATACCTATCTCGTGCAGTTTGTTAGTTATGATCACTTATGTTAAGAATTCGACTTCAATGAAATAAATATTGGATAGTGCTTGAGATAGTAGGCTATGAATTTCATTCTGATAGAGAACTAACATGTTATTCCTTCATTGTTATCCTGTATTCAAGATGCATGGGTGTAAAAATACTATGGCAGAAAATAATTACTTGAATGCGGTTTAGATGGATTTATTAATCATTTATGGTCAATGTAACAAGAATATCAGTAGAACATGCAGCGAGTTTGATGAAAAGTATGCTGATTTACCTCGAACGAATTCGAGAAAATTCATTAGATTGAAGAGAAATTTTGAAATGCTTATATCATCATGAAAAGCTAAAAGTATCGAAGTCTAACATGTGTATTAGTAAATCTAGAAAGATTTCAAAAACATTTAAAAATTTCTCTCCAATCTAATGAATTTCTCCGGATTCATCCGGGGTGAATCACTTTATGCTTTTCATCAAACTCTCTGCATGTTCTACTGATATTCTTGTTACATTGACCATAAATGATCAATAAATCCATCTAAACCGCATTCAAGTAATTATTTTCTGCCATGGTATTCTCACACCCATGCATCTTGAATACAGGATAACAATGAAGGAATAACATGTTAGTTCTCTGTCAGAATGAAGTTCATAGTCTACTATCTTAAGCACTATCCAATATTTATTTTATTGAAGACGAGTTCATAACATAAGTGATCATAACTAACAAACTGTACGAGATAGGTATAGGGAAAGTATACTCAATTAGAATGGAAAATGTTATAGCTTTTCGAATAAGTGATAATATATAGGGTGTTCCATTAATTAAAACGGAGTTGCAGTCATTTTCATGAGTGCCCGGATGACACTCACTTCTGAGCCTCCCTGTATGCTGAAACTGAGATCCAGGTCATTGACAGAATACTTGATGGTCCTATGCAGCTATAACCCAAATTGCAATATTTTGTGAATTTGCAAATTGTGAAAAATTTATATTTTTCAATGGTCAGGTTTTGCACAAAATTTTGACAAAATAATTGCTATCTCGGAAATCGTCACAAATAGGTATAGAAAATTATGTGGGAAAGTTGTGAGGAATCTCATGAGGATTTGAAAAATGTTATAATATACGATGTATTCCATTTGAAATAACAAAGTAGCTACTACTCTCTTATACAAGCGGCAACACTGTATTGATGAAATTATTTCAGACGGATAGAGCAAGTTTGATTATCCACGTTCACAAATTTTCGAAATGATCTGTCTTTCTGTTCTCCAGATACGTCTAATGTTCCATCCACTGTGAAACACCCTGTATGTATATGAGTGAGCCACGCCGTGTGATGGGATTGTTGAGTGAGGATGTGGGTCCTTGCCGCATCAACCGCTCCGGATATTGAAGTGTGAGATGGGAAGAGAGGGAATTATTTACAGATTTTTTATCGTTTTTCCTACAGGAATTCCAATTATTGGGAGTCATGCATTTTGTTTTCTTTTTACCTTGCCATCACCTGAAGATATTACCTTTCATTCAAGTACCATGAAGATCTTGAATTGTTCCAAAGGGCTGCACAAAACAAGCACCCTGAGTTCTTAGGTGAGCCCTTGGGATAATGGAGGATGGCTGTTGTAGAATTGTCCTATGATCTTGTTATTATTATTATTCTACAATTATATTTAATGTTGAATGTGAATGTTTCCGAGCTGTTACTTAACAGTTTTTGAATATATTTGATTTGATTTGAAAATGAGAAAAAAAAAAGTATATACAGGGTGGGGCACCACATACGACACGGTCTCTGTAAACCAAACCATTGGATATTTAGGAAATTTCTTCTTTTCATCATCTGTATATTCATTGAGGCTGCGAAAAGAAATTATTTTGGAGTATACAGGGTGGCTCAAAAAAGTGTGACATATCAAAGTTGTGTTTTTTCCAATGGAACACCCGGTATTTAGCAGGTACCATGTACCTAACTATAACCGTTTTCGAGTTATTGTTTTCTTTCTGAAGATGCAGGGTACAATTGGAGACTGAATAACACCGAAATGTATAGAAACTATCCTCTCCAATTCTGATCAAGCATTAAAGAGGTTCCAGGCTATTGATTCCGATAGAACTCGTTTCCCAATATTATACAGGTCGTTCAAAATTCATAACTTTGTTATTTTGAATAAAACACCCTGTATTTCTTCATTCTGAACAATACAAAATTTGATTATCTTCCATTTTATATTGAGGTTCTCTATACCTAGCTTGAATAGTTTTCAAGATATTGGCATTTTCAAATAGTACCGGAGTAGAAAAATGTGTGTACCGAAGACTTTCTCCAATGATTGTGGATAGGAAAACAATGCAGGATATCGATTTGAATTTAGGAATTAGCTGATTGATAAAATTATTGTTGTTATTAAAAGCTGGGGGCCAGCTTTTTCGAGGAGTGGGCATATGTCAAGACATATATTTTTCAAAATCCAATCTAGTAAAACACCAAGTATAATTATATTCTGAATTCAATTTCATTATTGTTATAAACAAATCACTTTGTTTTCAAGTCCATGATTGAAGTAGGTCAGTACAAATTATATTATGAAAAGTGTGTGATCACAAGATGAGAATAACTAATGCAATTTTGCTGATGTTGCTGATTTATAATCATAGATCTGATAAAGTAATTGAAGACGGTTTTTTCGGGGAGTCTTCGAGAAGTGTTTAGAAAGTCTTGAGTCAGTCTAGAATGGTAGATAGGTGTCCGAAGCGGTAGTTCGGACGCCTATGCTACAGTTTTTTCTTGATTGCCCCAAACTCTTCCTGAAGACTGAGTTCTCAACATTTTTGTGTATCTTAGGGTAAGCATTTATATTTCTGTATTCACCATTGAATCTCTCCTAAAGAATGAACCATCGAAATTATCATTGAATTATATGTTTTGTTCTGTATTTAATTTTGTAATTGAAATAATTTATTTTATATTTCCTGAGTACCACCCAAGCGACAGGGGTGACCCGCAAAAACACCCCCTGTACGCGACAATACTATTGAAGAATTGAATGGTTCTCTTTTAATTAACCTGAAACATCAATAAAGTCTGTCAATGAAAAAAAAACAACAAGTATCTGCAGCTTAAATCAGACCCAAACAATGAGAACCTTGAAACAGAATATAAAAACTATAAAAATACGCTCAGCAAACTGAAGCCGCCTACTACAAAGCTCGCATAAATGAATATTTTTTTATCTAACATCTCTGAGTAAAGTCTTGAGAATCATTGGAGAGTTAACAAATGAAAAAGCTCCTGGCATTGACTACCCAAAATCAGACACCCTTTAGCAAATGGCAGGTCACATATCAAACCCCTTAACATATACATTCAATAAATTCGTCTAAATTCGAAAACTCTGTTGTAAGTCCAATTGATACAAACGTGGACGAAACTGAAGTAACAAACTATAGGCCCATTTCACTTATAACAAACCTCAGTAAAATATACGAGAAAATCTCAAAAGCAAGACTAACAAGCTATCTAAATAAACCTTGTACTTTCATAGATCTCTAACGAGTTCATTCTGGAAGAAAATTATAATGATCAAAGATTCAGTTGAAATTAATTATTGAAATATTCTCATGAACCATGTTCCTAACTGATTGCTCTGAACATCTACATTAGGATCTCGCAGGACGAAGTGTAAAATGGAATCAAAACATCAAACGAACTCATTTTAGTTGAATCAATCTTAATTGGTAGTTGAAATCACCTTCGGCATATATCTACCAAACGCTACCCCACGATTCTTGATCCTTGAGAAAAGAATCTCAGACTGGAGGGTTGCTATCAATTAACATTGTTCGGTATTGATGGATTTTGCTTGATATATCTAAAATCTGGCAATATCGCGAGATAAGCAGTAGACAAAAACTTGCCCCCGGCTGTACGTAGTGTCGACAGTGTGTGCCTCGAGTTGAGTCGCAGTTAAAAATTGTCACGCTGTACCAATTTCCTCTTTTTTTTGGTGTTTCACCATACTTCGAGAATTTTCCCTTGGCATTTTCGCCAACGCTTCTTCAGCCCTCTTCTGGCAGTATAGCAGCTTCAGATTGTTACTCCGGTTGTGAGCTTCAGCCGACGCAAGAGCTACGCAGCGAAAGGTGAGTAGTTTTTGTCTCTGCTCGTTGATTTAATATTTTCATTTGGCCCACCTGTGGCAATCCATTCCATTAAATCAAACCACTACTATCGAAATATCCCCTCTGGATATAGTGCATTTTTTTTCGACCAATTTTCAGGTCAGCACAAAAGCTTACATGGTCCTTCGAGCCGGATTATTCGGGATTGACCCTTTCGGCATTATGTCGTATCATATATATCTTTACCGGATATTCCGTGCAATAGATTGAAAATATTTTGTTTTTTT
This sequence comes from Plagiodera versicolora, assembly GCA_037013635.1. Classification (NCBI taxonomy): domain Eukaryota; kingdom Metazoa; phylum Arthropoda; class Insecta; order Coleoptera; family Chrysomelidae; genus Plagiodera; species Plagiodera versicolora. The sequence goes on from CM072982.1 coordinate 11,389,423, forward strand.
GTTTTTTCATTAGTTTCGCCATTCCTTCTAATTTTGCAAGGACGAACACAAGCAACTTTTTGTACACTTCGCATTATTCCTACCTATGTTGGATTGCGCGGCTAGTGAGCGCGTTATCATTAGAAAATCGTGAGCAATACGCTCACATCGCATCGATAAATACTTCGTGCTTTCAGCAGTTGGTGTATTGGGTTCGCTTGACTATTTCGCTCGGTTCTTTCGCAAAATTCATATCGATAAATTTCTTAGCTTTTTGTTTATCGTCTCGATAATATATCATGGCTGAAAAAATTCGTAAAGCCAACGTTTATAGGAATTCATGTATGAATGAAATCTATATTTTGAAAAATATAGCTGATCAATGTCAAACCTATAGAAGTAAACACAGTACTTTCAAAGTGAGATACACTGAAATAGAACAAATCCGTGATGATTTTACCAAAAATCATAATTTGATTATCACAATTTTATTGCAAGATAGTGAAACCGATCTCACACTAGAGGATTCTCTTAAAGAGGAATTCATGGCAGAGTATTTCTCAATTAAAGCGACTTATATCGACCTCTTTGAGAATGCTGTACTACCGTCTCTTAGAAACAATCCAGGTTCAAGTAATCCGAATATTCGTTTACCCAAAATTGAATTAGTTAAATTTGATGGAAATTTTACCACATTTGACAGCTATATCGATCTTTATGATTCTTTATTTCATCACAATGAGTCTCTTTCAGACGTTGAGAAATTCAAATATTTGATCTCATCGTTACAGGGTGCTCCATTGTCCATGGTACGTTCGTTACCTATGACTGGGGCGAACTACCCTATTGCTTATCAAACTCTCGTTGATCGGTATTTGAATAAAAGATTACGAGCTCAAGCTTATTGGAATTTAATTGAAACATCTCCAACAATTTCTTCGGAAAATCCTAGTGCTCTTCGTAAATTGATAGATACATTTACGGAAAACTTGGCTGCACTTAAAAAGATGGACTTTTCTGTTGATCAATGGGACTTCATTCTTGTTATGATGATGTTAAAAAAACTTGATGTTCCTACCGTTACCAGATTTGAGCATGAGCATGGTTCTATGGAAATTCCGACTTATAAAAAGTTACAAGATTTTCTGAACAGACATTGCATTGTTTTGGATTCACTTTCGCTTTCACCATTTCTGAAAAATAACGGCAAAAATATTCGACGATGCTTACAATCACCCCCTAGTAAAACGAATACATTTTTCACGAATAAAACTATTGATCATAATAATGTTAATTCTTGTAGGGTTTGTAGAGAATCGCATACTATTTATAAGTGTCCAGAATTCCTAAGGAAGACCCCTACTGAACGTTATCATTTTTACAAAAATAAAAAATTATGTGTTAACTGTGTCATCTACATAATTTCAAGGCATGTAAATCTACTTCGAAATGTGTTCATTGTTCTGCGAAGACGCATCATTCACTTCTGCATTTCAATAATGCGGATGAGAACTCAGGCTTTCCACGGAATCATTCCAATATTGACACTAATGTTGAACATCCTTCGACTTCTACTACAACCTCTGCGCATGCTCGTGTGGTGGCGGCTGGAATGGTCTCGCCAAATACCACTGTTTTATTATCAACGGCGGTAGTTGAGATTTTAGATTGTCGAGGAACTTATAGGAAACTTAGGTGCCTTCTGGATTCCGGCAGTATGTCCTCGTTTATTTCCTTAAGGCCGCAAATTATTTGGGGTTACCCAAAACTCGTTCAAGACTTGGAATCAGTGGTCTTAATTCAATGCAAACTACTTCCACTCTTGGATGTGTCACTTTGACGATTCGGCCTGTCAATAAAGTGAATACTTCATTTGTCATTGATGCTTCGATTTTGACGAAAATCTGTAACGTTTTGCCGTCTTCACCTATTCGTGTGGACGATTGGCAACATATCAAGCATTTACGTTTGGCCGACGACTCTTTTCACATTCCTGGAAATATTGATTTACTTCTAGGTGCTGATATATTTTCTCAAGTATTATTGGATGGTCATGTTAACGGCTCGAATGGAACACCAGATGCAATCAATACTGTTTTCGGTTACGTAATCATGGGTAAAATAAACATGTCCGATGTATCCCTCGGAAGTGTTCCTGAAGCTGTATCATTTTTCTGTTCTTCCTTCCCTAGCTCGTCTTTGGAGACAACCCTCAAGCAATTCTGGGAATTAGAAAATGTTCCTTATTCCAAAAGTGTCTCCCCCGAGGAAGCAGAATGTGAAAAATTGTTTAAACAGACTTTGTCACGGAATGAACATGGACAATACGTTGTTTCTTATCCTTTTCGTGAAAGAGCAACTCCTATGTTTCCTGGTAGCAGATCTTTGGCGGTGAATCGTTTCTTAAGTTTGGAACGTCGTCTATTGAAACAGCCTGATGTTTATAAGCAATATCTCGATTTCATGCAGGAATATTTATCTTTAGGTCACATGGAGTTGGTATCATGTGATATATCGGATTCTATGTATTATATCCCGCATCACGCAGTTCTGAAACCTGGAAGTACCTCGACGAAACTTCGCGTCGTTTTCAATGCTAGTGCTAAGTCTTCGCAGTTCAACTCCCTCAATGATTATCTTTCAACTGGAGGAAAATTGCAGCAAGAAATTTGTAGCATATTATTGAAATTTCGTTTTTTCAAGTACGTAGTTTGTGAAGATGTTAAACAAATGTACAGGATGATACTTATTTCTAGAAATCAATGTGATCTTCAGAGAATCGTCTTTCGATTTTCACCCAACGATGAAATTCAGGATTATCGTCTGAATACTGTCACATACGGTGTCCGTCCTTCAGCCTTTTTGGCGTTACGCGTCCTCCAGCAACTCGTAGAGGATGAAGGCCAAGACTTTCCTTTAGCTACGAAAGCTATCAAGGAATCTACATATGTAGATGATGTCATTTCTGATCATTCAACATTAGAAGGTGCTCAGATTCTGATTACTGAACTTAGTACTTTGTTCGGTAAAGGAGGTTTTCAACTGCGAAAATGGTACAGCAATGAGCCCTCGTTGTTAACAAATTTCCCTGCTACGCACTTGAGCGTAAATCCTCTCGATTTTAAGGAAGATCAAGATGATAGCTTGAAAATCTTTGGACTTCAATGGAATCCTGTCAATGACTCATTCTTATTTGTCGTTCAGCCTATTGATAGATCATGTACCAAACGTCATTTACTTTCAGAATTAGCTAGAATATTTGACCCTCTCGGTTTTCTAGCACCTGTAACATTTTTGACTAAACATTTAATTCAACGTCTATGGATTTCAGGACTTGATTGGGATGAACCTCCCTCCCCTGAAATTTTGAGAATTTGGACACGATACAAGGAAGAATTGCCCTTATTGCATTCATTACGCATTTTGCGTCGTATTACTCCATCGGCTTCCTGTAAGTACGAACTTCATGGCTTTGGAGATGCTTCAGAGAGAGGCTTCGCTGCCGTAATTTATATCCGTGCCATTGCGCATGATCAAATGTACACATATTTTGTATGTTCTAAGGTCTCTTCATTAAAATGCATTAGCATACCTAGGTAGGAATGTTTTTGTTGACGACGAAGGCATCTTACGAGTGGGTGGTCGACTGAAATATTCAACATTAACTTACGATGTGAAGCATCCTATTTTGCTCCCTCGTAGCTCCATTTTGACAGACTTATTGATAAGGTTTTATCATCTTAAGTTTCTTCATGCCGGACTTCGCACGGTTCAATTCCTATTGAGTCAAAAATTTTGGATCCTTTGTGCACGCCGAGCAATTCGCTCAATCCTATGTAAATGTGTTCAATGTTGGAGAAAGAATCCTCGTCCTTTCCAACCGCCCATGGGCGATCTTCCTGCTGCTCGCATAAATCACGTTAAGGCCTTCTGCCACACCGCAGTTGACTTTGCTGGCCCTTTTCCCATTGTGAACCGACGATATCGAGGTGCTAAAACATACAAAGGTTATGTCTGCATTTGCGTTTGTTTTTCCACCAAAGCCATTCATATAGAATTGGCTGGAGACCTCAGTTCCGAAACGTTTTTGGCAGCATTACAGAGGTTTATGGCGCGCCGTGGACGATTGGAGCACCTCTATAGCGATTGCGGTACTAATTTTGTGGGAGCAAATCGACAACTTCAGGCCCTCATGTCTGCAGCAGCTGAAAAGGAATGGATTAATTGGCATTTCAACCCTCCTTCCGCTCCTCATTTTGGAGGACTCTGGGAAGCAGGAGTCTGTAAAAACTCATTTAACTCATGTCATTGGTCAACAGATACTTTCATATGAAGAACTCAATACTGCTTTGATATTGATCCAATCAATTTTGAATTCCCGGCCTTTAACACAGCAGAGTTCGGATCCTAATGATATTTCTGCCCTGACCCCTGGTCATTTTTTGACTCTTGAACCACTCAACGCTTTACGCACCCCTGATATGACCTCACTTCCTATCAATCGGTTGTCGCGTTGGCAGCTGGTGCAGCGGTTGCACCACGACTTTTGGAAGAGGTATCGTCGGGAATACCTACATACATTGCAGCAGAGGAGCAAGTGGCTCGATCCCTCTACTTCCATCAAGGAAGGCACATTAGTCATTTTCAAAAATGATCTTGCTCCCCCACAACAATGGCCATTAGCAAGAATAAAATCGTTATTTCTCGGTGCTGATAACGTTCCCCGTGTGGCTGAGGTCGTAGATGCTAACGGGGCAATCTTTAAACGTCCATTGGTGAAGTTATGTGCTTTACCCATTTCATAATTAACTTGCATTCTTGTTAATATATGGTTGTTTGTGTTCGTCATTGCAATGTTCTAATATGATTATTAATTTTCATGATTTTTTTTATACTGTTTCTTTTTTCATTTTCTTTTCCTTTCTGAAAGGTAAGCCTCCAGCTTGCCTTTGGAGAGGCGGCATGTTCGGTATTGATGGATTTTGCTTGATATATCTAAAATCTGGCAATATCGCGAGATAAGCAGTAGACAAAAACTTGCCCCCGGCTGTACGTAGGGTCGACAGTGTGTGCCTCGAGTTGAGTCGCAGTTGAAAATTGTCACGCTGTACCGATTTCCTCTTTTTTTTTGTGTTTCACCATACTTCGAGAATTTTTCCTTGGCATTTTCGCCAACGCTTCTTCAGCCCTCTTCTGGCAGTATAGCAGCTTCAGATTGTTACTCCGGTTGTGAGCTTCAGCCGACGCAAGAGCTACGCAGCGAAAGGTGAGTAGTTTTTGTGTCTGCTCGTTGATTTAATATTTTCATTTGGCCCACCTGTGGCAATCCATTCCATTAAATCAAACCACTACTATCGAAATATCCCCTCTGGATATGGTGCATTTTTTTTTCGACCAATTTTCAGGTCAGCACAAAAGCTTACAAACATTATTCAACACAATAATCGTTGGCAGACCTCCTTTCTGAGATTCTTCAACACAAACTCTGCCACAATAATTATTCAATATTCGATATATTTTGCTCGAACTCGAAATGAGTATGTCGTATCCAAACTTCAGAATTCGACACTGGAAACCAATGTTTATGTCCCATTCGACCGAATTTGTAATCAAAATGGTGATTCAAGATATTCAAGGTGAAGTGAAGTGAAGTGAAGGTGTTCAATGCATTGAAATGACTATTGTTAATTCAAGTAGAATATAGACACCAGTATATTCTTTTGTGATATTTCTATACTAATTCTCAAATTGGATACAACTATAAGTTGAATTGAATATATCATCTTTATCATTATACATATTGTAGAAGTCAGAAATATTTGTGCGAAAAGTAATCTCGAAGGCAAACTCATGTAGCGGACTCCATTTGAGAAAGAAGAGAAGAATTCATCATTTGACAGTCGGGGTTGGTTGCAGAAGTTGATCAGTTTTCAAAATGCTGAAATGGTTTGATCATATCAATACAATGAGATTCCCAAAATGAAGCATATGCAAAAATCTACAGAATGTTTAGCGACAAAAATCACACATTGAATAACTTTGAAACTGGAGAAACAAATATCGATGGATTTTCTCTGAAAAATCTCACAATTGAGAAACATTCGTATGTTTCGAACAGTTATACATATTGATGTACCTGGTGATTCAATAGTGGTGAAGAGGTACTGTAACTCACGGACTATTAATAGTAAAGGCTTGCAGTAGATAATTTTCTGACCAAAGCGGCTAAGAGAAATTATTTTCATGATTCCTGAATAACCAACAGGAGACGCAATCTTTTTCTGAAACACTAGAAGTGATATTTGATATCTTGAGATTTATTATTATATACTTTTCAACGTTATTTATTGGGATAAAGGGATTGGGTGGTTCATAGTTCTTTCAAATAAATAGCTGTACATTTCAAGTGACTCAATGGATTTCAACAAAATAAGTCTCGTTAGACAGAGGTGTGATTGGTCTCCCGAATCCATCTCATTTGTGTTGTGTTCAATTTCGAATGATGCCACTTGAGGGCATATTCTCATATAATAACAAAAAATCACAAAATTCTCTGAAAAATGCAAAAGTATGACTTAATTTCTATAAAAATGTAGGAAAACAACAGCCAAATGACCTCGTGAAAACCGAATCTCGATATCTCATTTCCCTTGTCCATAATATCGATGAATGAAGAATTGTGCTATCATTTTATCTCAGAAATATCTTTTCTTTCGAAAATTGATATCAGGATCTCATGATTTCATATTTTGTTGATAATACTATTCTAATTTGGTAAATGATGTGCAAAGCTGGTGCTAAGTATGCAGAATTCGAAGTGAAGGGTATGAAATGGAAACAAAAGCCCAGAATATTAAAAATATGCCTTGAATACGTAAAAAATCCACAAATTTTTCTCATAACTCCCAGTTATTGTTATAGTTGGGTTGTATGAGTGCAGTCTCAAAAATTGCAGCAACGAACGCAAACCCCCGACCACTTCATTTCAATAGATACGTCGAAAAGTGCATTACAAGCATTGCTCGGTCAACTTCAGGATGTAACATGTGTAAGTTTACTAGGTATAAACCGTCTTAAAATCACTTAGATAGTTTCAGATGACGATTACGCTTCCTGGCGGCCATTCTGGAATCATGAAAATGATTTCCAGGGTCACTTCAGGCATAATCGAGTTCACCGCAAGTCTCTACGATAAATAGTTCTTGAGATGCAGTACCTCTTCAGCCTCATCGAATCAACCGATAAAGTTTTTGGCATCTCATTACTTGAAATCGTTATACGAATGATAGGTGTTATGTAATCAGGTGAATGATTTCTTGAGTTTTCGTCTGATTTTATTTTATGTATAATAATATCAATGCTACGATCTGCTATCCTTTATCATCATCGGATGCAATACTACGAGATATTAATTTTCATTCACTCATACCGATTCACTGACTACAGATTCGCGAGGATTTCATTGGCCTAACCAATTATTTCATTTTTTTGCATTAGCGGCCAACTGCATACCGAGTGTTTCAAAGAATTTTTTTCGGTATACAGGATGTTTCACAGGGGATGGAACATTAGAAGTATCTGGAGAACAGAAATACAGATCATTCCGAAAATTTGTAGGCATGGATAATCGAACTTGCTATATCCGTCTAAAATATTTTTATCGATACAGTGTTGCCGCTTGTATCAGAAAGTTAGCTACTTTGTTATTTCAAATAGAACACCTCGTAAATTATATCATTTTTGGAATCCTTATAAGATTCCTCACAACTTTCCTACATAACCCTGAACCCTAGTGACCTTTGCAAAATAGTCAAAGGGACCAATATGTTTTAGGGTATCGAAATGATAGGGGTAATACAATAAGCCTCCGGCTGCAGTATAAAAAAAAATAGATAGAAGGCTATGAAATTTATTCTGACAGAGAACTACCATGTTATTCCTCCATTGTCATCCTGTATTGAGGTTGCATGGGTGTGAAAGTACTATGGCAAAAAATAATTACTCGAATGTGGTTTTGATAGATTTTGGATTTATTCATCATTCATTTTAAGACAGTTCAATGAAAAGCATAGTGATTCACCTCGGATGAATTCCAGAAAATTCATTAGATTGAAGAAGAATTTTGAAATGCTTGTATCATCATGAAAAGCTGAAAGTATCAAAGTCTAACATAAGTATTAATAACTCTAGGAAGATTTCAAGGACATTTGAAAAATGCTCGTTAATGAATACTCACTATTCATGTACATATTGTAAATACAGTTCCCTATTTGATATTGTTGAGGTTGATCAATATCCACAACTGGTTTCTTCCGTTGGGTAGTTCTGTAGAAGTCCTAGGACAGTTTAGTCCTTAGCTTACTTTTTGTGAAAGTATGCAGATATTCTCAACATAGTTCAATTCCTACATCCGATCTGCCAGTAGGCCATAATATATTGCAATATTCATGGCATATGCAGTGAATATATCAAATATATCTTGTCTAAAAAAATATTCCATACATATGCTATCCCAGATATGTCTGGCATATGCTGTGGGAATATGTATACGATATGCATTCGGAATATTGTTTATTAAATTTTGTTAATATAAAACTTTATTCCATCTTACAAACGTTACAAACCCTTTACGAATGATATATTTTTTTATACTTGCAAACTACCTATATACTTGTTGATTTGGCCATGTTCCGAAACTTGATGAGTTTGCTATTTTTCAGTAACTTTCATTTGAAAACTACATTTTTGACAGGCTTCAAACGCAAAATCTGTTAAAAATGACGTTTCGAACGTGTCTGCACACGGTCAAAATAGCGATGTCAGCAAATATCAAAACTCGGCCTTTTCGTTAGTCCTTTTTATGCGGTGTTGCCGGATAGTGGATGATTACGTTTTTTACTAGATTATTGTTATGTTCGGAACATCCCAATTAGAGCACTATGAAAAAATCATTTATTAGAAAGGTCGATCGGTTGACCAAACAGACAGTTTCAAGAGTAACTGATGGCTCCGAGTACAAGGTTAGCTCTGAGGTAGGAATAACTGGTTTGGTCTCGGATGAAAACCTAGATAGGGATTTAGTAAGGTGTAGTAATAGTTCTCCTGAGGAAATTCTTGTGAGAGAAGATGACAGTTTAGTTTTGTCTTTGCCAATAAGCCATTGCAGGAATCTCCTCAAGAGCTAGCAGCTACTACTTCTACAGAAACTGAATTTGTGCCACTAATAATATAAAAAATATATGTATCTAACTCCTGCGTGAAGTGTCTTTATCTCTGAACATTACAGGATGTCTCATTTCGTGGGAAGTTTTATATATAATAATAATAATAATAATATTTATTAACTTCAGGTACAATATAAAGTTTAGACATAGTAAAAAAGGTAAGTTAATAAACGAAAAAGTCACGTAAACTGTTTCCAGTTTGTGTGTGACTGTGAGAATTACAATCAGGAATTTAAAAATCACGTAACAAAAAAATATAATAAAATACAACATTCATATTTAACACTAGATATATACTTATATACTCTTATATTGGTTACATCACATATATATATATATATATATATATATATATATATATATATATAAAGGGACAGATTGTTTTCGAATAAAAAATACATATACAATAAAGGACACAATTGAGAAGGCTCATAACTATATGTATAGACACATAAATATTAGGAATACACCATTTTATGTATTTGTGTACGAGGCAAACTAGTGATGTAGTCATTCAATCGTTTTTTGAATTCATTTTGATTTTTTGAACTCTTCAATTGATTGGGTAGAGAATTAAACAATTTGAGACTGAGGTAGCTGTAGCTTTTTTGTCCTACAACTTTATTCATGAACGGCATTTTCAAATTATTTTGTTTTGTTGGAGTGTTGTATTCGTGTTCTATTCTCGAATGTTTGTGTCTTCATTTGAAACATTTTTTACTAGTATGTAAAAAGAAGAGCTGCACGGGATCAAATATATGTGTTTCGAGATAAAGGGCATCTGTTGGGTGAGTCCTTTTCTTTTCGAAAATTATTTTAAGGATTCTTTTTTGTGTTACTATCAGCTTATTCATAGTGGTCTTCCCAGCTGATCCCCATGTCAGTATACCGTAAGATATATGTGTTTGGATGAGAGCGAAATATAACGTTTTTACTGTTTTGTTGTCTAACATATCTCTTAAGACCTTGAAACGATGCATTAGAAATTGGAGTTTTTTTATTACATAAGTTATATGGGATTCCCATCTGAGTTGATCATCTATAATAATCCCGAGATATTTGAACTGTTTAACAGGTGTGATAGTGAGGACATTGGACACATTGAGAGAAGTAAAAGAGGGTGAGTAACGCGCAGAAGCGTAAATTGGTAGGTAGTACGTTTTGCTGAAATTTATTGTGAAAACCATTTTCTGATATTTCCGAGATCCATTTCTACTTTATTTTTCAGGGAAGCCCAGGCGGTGTCCTCATAGAAAATGGCTGTGTCGTCAGCATATGTGAGAATTTTTCCTGTTGTTGGAATTGAGAATAGGTCATTGAGGTAAATATTGAAAAGAATTGGGCCCAGGATGGTTCCCTGGGGCACACCATATTCTATATTCTTGAAGTCACTTCTGTGGTTTCCAATTTTCACGCTTTGTTTTCTGTTCAGCAGGTAACTTCGAAACAGTTTTAGTGTGGTTCCTCTTATACCAACGTTTTCAAGTGATTTGAGAAGAAGTGGGTGGCTAACTGTGTCAAAAGCTTTTGACAGGTCTATGAAGACACATAGAGCTGCCTTCTTGTTATCCATAGCAGAGGACATTTCAGATGTAAGATCTAAAATAGCATCTTGGGTCGACACACCTTCTCGAAAACCGTATTGTCGGTCGGAAAGGATGTTATATTTTTTGATGTAGGACGATAGTCGGATTTTCATAATTTTTTCGAAAATTTTGGCTACAGAAGTGATCAGTGATATTGGTCGATAGTTTATAACTTCATTTTTATCACCGTTTTTATAGACTGGGATCACTTGTGTCAATTTCAGCGTGAATGGAAAGATGCCGTCTATGAAAGATTTATTTATTAAATATACTAATGGTTCAATTATGTATGGAATTGTATTTTTCAAAAGTTCAGCCCTCATTCCATCGACACCCACCGCTTTTCTGTTTTTCAATGATAGAATTATATTTTTCATTTCGGTGGAATCAGTGGGAAATAAAAACATTGACATGTGATTATTAATATTTCTGCTCAGACATTCATAATTTGGGTCAGCTTTTATTTCGCCTGCTAATTTTTTGCCTATATTGATGTAGTGATCGTTGAAATTATTAGCAATTTCGGGAATATTATCCGTGGATTTTCCTTCTATGTTTATTTGTGTTATTTTATTTATCGGCCTTTTTTTTCCACAAATTTCCCCCACAGTTTCCCACAATTTTGTGTTATCGCTTTTATATTTTTCAATATCATTCCTGTAGAAAGTTATCCGTGCCTTTTTTATAATATTGTTTAATTTATTTCGGTAGAGTTTGTACTTTTTCAAATTGTCATCATTCGGGTTGCGTAGATATTCTTGAAACATGCTGTCTCTAGTATTTATTGAATTAATTATTCCATTTGTTACCCATATTTTCCTTTTTTTTTTGTTTAGATTTTTTTTTGTAGCTGCATTCAGAAATTTTATTATCTAGGATTTCTATGAAAGTTTTTGTTGCAGATTCAACATTAGTTGCGCGATATACTGATTCCCAGTCAACCGTCTGAAGATGCGCCCTAAATTTGATAAAGTCTACTGCTGTACCATTGTTCATAAACCTTTCAGTTTCATTCATATTTTTATCCAGTATTATTTGGAGATATGTAGTATAGTGATCTGTTAGTTTTGTCGTGATAATAATAGGTAGTAAGAAGTCAGTATCCGATTTAGTTCTAATGAACATGTGATCCAGACAAGATTTTGTATTTTCTGTCACCCTTGTATGCCTATTTATCAAAGATATGAATTCAAATTCACCCATAACATTTAGGTATTCAACTGTTGATATATCCATATTCTCCTCCATTATATCAATATTTATATCTCCAAGAAAGATGAAATAATCCGCATTATTTTCGCATTGTGTGAGGTATGTTTTCAAAGAATTCACAAAAAGTTTACAACAGTAGGGAGGGTTTTTATACATAGCAAGAATAGACAAGCTCCTGTTATTGAAATAAATATTGCAAAGAATCATGTTGTTTTCATTGCTCAACTTCACTATTTCATATATGAACTCAAGATCTGATTTAACGTACATCACTGTACCATCGTTCTGATTGTACATTCCCTCATTGTATACTATGTTATAACCATTATGATGTGATATAAATTCAGATCTTGAATTTGTCTCGTCTCAGTGAGAACAATAACCTCAGGTTTGTCATCTAGTTGTTGCAAGTAACATAAAAGGTTGTTGAAATTTTTATGTATACTCCTTATATTATTGTGAATTATCTTAAAATTTGCCTTGTTATTGTTTATTTTCACGACTTCATTACATTCTGCTAGGTTAGATAATATTTCTGTCTCAACTGTTCTCAATTCAAAATTCTTAATGTATTTTTCCATTTCACAAGAGTGGCAGAAATTTCTTATTTGGGTTCATCAATTCAAAATTTCGGACATGTGGAGTACCCATACACATACACCAACACATAAAATTTACTGAAGTACAATAAAATTCGCCTGCTTTTTGATTTCTGAATAATTTAAAATTTGGGCACTTGCTTAAATCAATTTAAGAGAGCAACTATTAGTTTACATAACTAGAGGGGCGTTGGATTTTTGTTGAACAGAGTAAAAATTAACTAAGACATGTAGTTTGTTATTAATTATGTTCTGCTCTACTTATTAGATCTAAGCCTACCTCTAGCTACGTCTCTAGCTGCGTCTTTGGATAACGTCACTGCGGTTTGCCTATTATTTTTTTTTTACTGCACCTGTTTTGGGAGTGTTTTGATGTTCTTCTTTGCTTGTTTTTCCTTCCTCGGTGTTCGTTTGGGTTTGGAGATTTACGGGTAGTTCAGTGTCCAGTGTTGGAATGTTGTAAGTGCTTGGCGTTGGAGGAGCACTGTTATTTTTCTGTGTTGAATCTTCTTCGTAGAGTAGATCTTCAACCTTGTATTCGATGTTATTTACATATAGCCTGTTTCCTTTGATGTAACTATCCTTGTTATGTTCCCTAGCTTGATGAAGGTGTGTTCTCAGTATTTTATTGTCACTCCTTTGTTTTTCCGTTAGGTTAGAATGAACAATGTATGTTTTTGTTCCTTTCAACTTATGGCAGTTCTGAAGTATTTCCCTCTTTTTTAGATAAGACACTAGTTCAAGTTTTATTGGACTATTTTCAGCGTTACCCAGTGTAAATATATTGCTTATGTCAGTCTCGATCAATTGAACGTCGAGTAGTTGTTTTATTTGACTGCAGATTGAGGCAGCAGATACTTCTCTGGGTTTCCTATTCAATCCAAAAATTACCAGATTCTTTTTTTTGCTTTCTCTTTCTAATAACTCGACCTTATTGCTCAGCTCTAACTTTTCTTTCTCCAACGTTCTTATCTTATTATTCAGTGATTCAAATTTCATCAACAATCGAGCTTCACTAGCTTCTATAGAGTTTTTCAGTTCACTTCTGTTTCTCACTATTTCGTCATACAGCTGTCTAGTAGTTATTTCAGATTCAGTATTGGACATTTTCCCTCAGACAAACCCCGCGATCTGGCAACACCGTTAAGCAGAACAGCCTAAACGTTGGGGAATCAGTAGTACAAAGTCCAAACTCGGGCGGGTTCAATTGTATAAACTGTTAGTTTGCAGTCTAGATGATGGTAAAAAATCTGGATAAACTCACATGTATGCTAGTCAGGATTATGTAGAGTCGATTGTATTACTTGTTATTAATTAAGAATCGCATTTGATAATGTAAAAGAGAATTTGTTGACTTCCGATGATCAGACGTGGTTTCTTACAGCGTTGCACGATATTGACACTTTGCATCAATACTTACCTCACATGCAGTACAGTATCACTTTCTGCACTTTTTAGGTAAATAACTATTTTTAACACAAAAGTTTCTTTTCAGGGCTAAAGCTGTTAATTCCCAAACTGCTTGATGATGATGATTGAAGTTGGAAGCTGCCTTAGCTCACATAGATGTTTGTATTATTTCAAAAAGTACCTAGTTGTTTTATTATCCCTATTTTAAGTTTAAATCATTGAACTTGTTTATGTTTACTCATTCAGAGTTTAGAGGCTCTTGCCTTATTTTCAAAAGTACCTTATTTTCAAAAGCACTTTTACATAACAGGGACATTTATATTTGAATCAAAAACTTCAGTCGATGAGAATTAAAATTCGATGTATCCGAGTTTTGAGAGTGATTCGCATTAAGTAGAATGAAATTACATTACAATTATTTTTCATATGGAAATTATTTGTACCGCCTATACGTTATTTTGACGTATTTTTGAATCTGCCTCTTCAAATCTATTGAAAGGACGATGATTCATTGTATTCTTCATTTGATGTTCTTTTACTTCAATAGTGAAATTTGATCGAGCCGTTATGTCTTTGAAAAAGTACTCGATCAAGATGATTTTATTATTCGGGCACAATAAGTTGCGTGTTTCATATGGGCATCGGAAAAATTAGCACTTTTTGGCAGTTTTTTCACTCTTGATGCTATAAATCTTAACTTTCTAAATTATGTGAAGCCTATTGGGCCAGCTTGGAAGAAAATATCACTTTTTTCCCAACCAAATATTTAAAATTTACGTTTCGCCCAAATTTGAGAAGAACCCGTGCATAATCACATAGTCATAATGTGACTTGGGAATACAAGAATATGATTGGCTAGGAAATTCCCAGCATACGCAGTTGCCAAGTGACTTTTAAAGAGGTGTTGGTGAATAATACCATATATTATGTCGTCATGTCCCCAATATCATTTATTATATCTACGTGCTTTATGTAATAATCCGATCTGCTCCCAGAATGATACCCAAAAATTATGGTACCACCCATAAGAACCAAATGATAGAACACGAAAAATCCAATGATCTTCTCGATTTTGAATATGTAAAAATGAGGGATTGCAACATTGAACACAACAAGATAATATTCAGTGTTGCCTTTTCAAATATTTTCCCGACTCGAGAGTTTTCGCAGTCTCCTAGTGTTCTCAAACTGATAATAATGTATGAGGAATATCATCATATAGTATTGTCTAATAAAAATATAAACATATCACTGAAAAATTATTTCGTCATCAATTCCTCAGATCTGAAAGTATAGTAATTTTTTTATCACTTCACAATAATTCCATAAAAAATGAAATGGTGTGCTTATTTCATGCACAGGCGGCAACGCTGGTGCAACATGTGACGATATCGTGAAATGAGTTCTGTTACTTGCATTGTTCTTTCTAATTATTTGCTCCTAGTCGATGAGAAAAGTTGACAAGGTGTATTCATAAATCGAAATAAATCAGTTGTTATTTCGAACAGTTTATAGTAGTGTTGTAAAAACAAAGTATAGTTGTTGAGGTTTTGTTATATTTTTACTTGCAAGCAGAAGGGATGGGCTATGCCAGACTCGTTTGAATAAGCGAAATTTCTGCGAAAAAAAAAACAACCGATTACGTGATATAAATCGACTGGCTGACTGAGGCTATTGTAATTCAGAAGAATATAATAGTGGATGAGAACACATGAGTTTGTGTAATTCATTTCAGTGAAAAGTTGAGTATTGTATGATAGTTCTTTCAACATAATTATTCAGAATAATACGTATATTGATTTATTTCTATTTCAGTTATTGGGTACTCATTGATCACACTCACACTTGATCACATATGACTCAACGTAGGAGGAGATGAATAAAATGATAGATTTTATTATATTCCTGAAAACAGTGAAAATATTATTGGTGTAGCCGATACCAATAACCCAGAAGCTAGAATTGATAATAATGATATCAATATGGCCTGAGCAGTGTTTTTAAAATAAAATATGAACCATTCTTCAGTGAATCATTCAACCATCAATAATCGAGTCTTCTTGTAAGATTCAGGTAATTTATTTGATGTGAATATCTGAAAACTCCTTTTCAACCTCTATAATAAAACTGAACATTGACAACATGAACTAAAATGTATTTTATTAATTTTCATATGCTGTTACACAAGAATTTTGAGGTGTTTGAGATACTAAAAAGATAGTGGCTACAAATCAGAGAGAATTGCAAGAATGAAGCAGTATAGTGTTGTGAGTTTTTTATGTTGAAGTGAAATTTCAGTTACTTATATAGAAGGCATAATATTTATGATCTTCCGAAGGTTCTCCAAAAATAAATGTTATTGAAATCTTGATCATAAATATTTTTCTTAAATCCCATTTCCTACTGAAAGATTCATGAACTGATTCAGAATTAGATTAGTAATCAAATAAAATGGAGTATTCTTGTGAAACCTATTATTTCGTCTATGTGACGTGAATGCGACTTCATTATTGACTCCGAGAATTAAGTATATGTGACCTCCTTCAGAAGCACAATATTCTCCTCATAAGGAATTCCAGATTAAAGAATGTGAGGCAGTTCGAACTTCACATTGTGAGTGATCCAATGCATCAATGTGATTTCTATTGTGATGCTGAATGAAAATCAGAAAAATACCAAAAGGGTCCGGAATAGAAGTCATTATGATGCTAGTGAGAATCTCAATTCGAGTCACGGCTGTGATCTGGAACATGAATGTGATGTCTAATCACATCTCTGAGATGAATTTGTGTTAACTGGAAAGGTATTGCTATTAAAAGAATGATAATGACTTCATAACTCAAAGAGTAATGATATCATCAAGACTATGAGAACACTGAAAAATTGCGCAACCAAAAAAGAAAATCGACGTATCTGAGCCTTATTTTCCCAACGGCAGAATCAAACTCTTAACGAATTTGTTCTAAGCTTTACGTGCTCACTGTATATTCACTATGAATATCATCACGTAATACAAATAGGTGTTGAAATAGGGTCAGATCGTGAAGGTTAGGTGAATTGAAGAAAATATTGACACATCACTAATGAGGTGATAGAACTTGACCTTCGCATAGTATCCAATTACAAAACTTTCATTCCTAAATCATCTAGTACATGGTGATTTATTTCAGAAACTGAAGCACATAAAATAGTTCACATATTTTTTGATTGATTATTCATGAGTGAATCGAATAAATCTATATGAATACCGCAGTCAGATCCACCCATTTTTAATTTTACTGAAGGGGATCAAAGAAGTCACAGAAACCGGAGGATTGTTATACTTACTCTTTATAAACAACACCACGAGTCCCTTTGTGTAATTTACGAAGGTTTCTCCAGCTCAAAGTCACCTTGACAGAGTCTGTTACTTATCTCAGCAAATTTCTACTTGATATCAGTATTTCATCAGTTCTTCGCACGGTCGTTGCACATATAACGAGGTTATGTTCTTTTCTTTCTTTGTACCACAGGTTATATTTCGTGGTACATCCCTACATCCTTTTGAAAACTGCTTCCAGTAGTTGAACTACTTACGATTAAATAATGATTCTTTGGTTTGTAATTCTTCATCATGGAATTGCGATAAAGAAAAAGAACTTAGTGTTAGGATCGAATTGTAGTATCGGCAAGTTTAACATTTTCGAACTCACAATTTTCCACAATATGTGAGGATAGCTATAGTCTATACATTGAAGCAAGAAAGTTGTGACAGCTTGCCAAAGAGTGCGATGTTAGTGTTTTGAAAAATGTTTCCAATTCATAAGATATATAAATCAAAATTGGACAACTATCGACTGTAAATTGTCTAACTACATTTGTAGATCAGAGACTTATCTTCAAATGAATTTGGCATAGTTGTGAAGTCACTATAAAGTGTTGCCATGATTATTAATGCCTAAATGTTTCCAGCTATGTCCCAACTAATCAGAAGTTCGGGGTAGATACACACTTTTTATTCTGTAATAATGATATTGCAGTATGACCAAATCAGAACTATCTTCTTGTTCCTGCCTTATAAACGATATTTATTTTATCACTATTTGTTCAATCGATAATGATAAGGAAATTGAAGATTAACCAAGTACCTCAAAAAAATGATTTGAGGATTCGGTAGAGTTCAATGCTCGGAATGATTTGTTTTCAATATTTTCGACCCCTGGAATGTTTCTCTCTTTCTTGAATACAAAAATCAATATTTTATATTGACTCATCAGATAACTGCACTATAAGGGCTTCAAAATGCTCTGAAAAGTTTCCCTATGACGTGACTGGATAATCAGATTGAATCGATGATTTTATCACAATCTCTGATCAGTTCGAAAGAGTTCATTGAAACATTGAGATGACACATAATCGGCATATTCGAATATTCACCTGACGAGTTTATTTAGGTTTCCATTGAAGGACTCGAGAAGCGATCGTAATAAAGCTGATTCCGATTCATCATCACAAGAACGAAATATGTACTCTTCTCCAGAAATCCAATTTGCAATCACCACTATCATTTTCAATATCAGCTGGAATTTGTCAACGACATGAAATTCTGACTCCGATTCATGTTCGATTCGAGACTTAGATGGGAAAACATTCAATTGCTATTTGAATTATTTGAACTCTCCATGAATGGATTGAGATATCAGGTAGAGTTCAGTGATCGAAAACAATAATTTTATCGTTTGAACAGTTGAAATATTCCTCGTCTGAGTGTCAGATAGCTGTAGTTGAGTGTTCCAAAAAAAAAGTGAATGAAGGTAAAAATACTGATATCGTCATTCAATTCCACTGTTGATTTGAAATCTGTTGAACATTGACACTTCATTTGATTTCACAATTAGCGAAAAAACACATTTTCAGCATATTTATCAAGCTATTGTGTGGACACTCAAATATTAGTAGATATTATTCCTCTGTGTATAAAAATATGAAATCGGGTTGAATATATTTTCGATTTTCAATCTGTTCTCACACGATGTGAATTTATTTAATCTCCAACGCTTGATATTTGCTGAATATCATCACGTGATACAAATGGGTGGCGAAATAAGGTCAGACCGTGAAGGTTTCAGATGGAATCAAGAAAATATTCACACATAACTTGTGAGAAGATATTTTTTTGATGAAAGCTTAATGATGATTCGATAGCAGACATTTTCCTCGCCAACGAAAATCAAAATTTTTATATAGATTTGTATTTCATGATTCATTTTTAATGTCTCATCGATGACGAAATAGACATTGGTTATGTTTAAAAGTGGTGGAATAAACTGATGAACACAGTGGAGACTTAAGAATCTCATCATGATATATTTCTCCATAAATTCAAAATTGATCTCAAATACAAAATTCAACCAGGTTGATGATAGCAATACAGATGAGAAATGCTCCAACTGGGATTGATTCTATAAAATTATTTATATCATTATAATCATCGTGCTAAACACATGACAGGAGTGCACGTCATACAGTGATTTCATTATAATAAATATCGAATTGTCGATATTTTGAAAACTCAAGTTGGTAATTGAAGCCTCTGAATATTTTTATGGCATTGGATGCGCAATGGGAAAACAAAAAGTTTTCTAGGAAGACTCGTATTACCAAATATTTCTATATCAATTCTCAAGAGTGACAAACGAATATAGATTTGAATAACAGATAATTGGTACAGGATGTCGAAGATTCAACAACGTATTCGTTCGAACCCAACGGAAATTATAAAAATTGCGAAAATTGGTTTTCAGTAGATAACTTTTGAAGCGATTTTCACGACAGCGGAAAGAATATTTGGTACGGTAAAAAATTTGTGTACATGGAATTATATGTCTACTATAGAAAGATGGAACATTGTACAGCGAATTGAAAAATATTGTAGAATATGAGAAAAAACAGTTATAACAAATTTTTTGGGATTTCGTAATTTTTTAAAATATCTCTTGAGTTTTCTGAATTTATTTTTAAAAAATTCTTTTCGTTAGTTGAATGATTGTTCATGAGGAAGTTTCGACTATAAGACTATAAGAATTGAATTCGAAACACTACACAAGATGTCACCAATTGATAAAGAATCCATACTCAATATAAAAAAGATTTGAATCCTCCATTTTAATGAAACACTCCGAACTCGGAATCATTATAATTTCCAATATCACTTGATGATGTTATCTTTCATGATAATTATATAATCGTACAATGCACTAGAATTAAGAAACCTAATATATTGCATCATGAGACGATTGATATAAATATAAAAATCCTCTCAGAAGTAGAGTGGATTCAGTAAAGAAAATGACTCCGATGGAGCTTACAACAGCACAACGTCAATTGTTAGGAAATATTGCAGAACAGAATGGTTTCATAAAATACAAGCTCAATATCGTACCTGGCAGTGTGAAGGGTGATAATTTCATGGGAGTTATCACCTCAGTAACAATTGAAGAAGGTGATAGAAGACTGGAGCTCATAATGAAATCTGCCCAAGGAGGTGAGTTCAGGAATCATATGCCCATACACCAGGCATATCTACGTGAGATTTTTGTTTACGAGAATGTCTTCAACAAGTTCAAAGAGTTTCAAGAGGAATATGGCATAAAGGATCCTTTCCAGGCATATGCGAAGCTCTATGGTAGCTGCAAAACAGAAGGTAGTGAGTGTTTCGTACTAGAAAATCTTCGAGACAGTGGTTATAGTATGTGGAACAGGAAAATCCCAATGAATCCACATCATTTAACCGCAGTGGTCAAAGAATATGCCAAGTTTCACGCGGCCTCTCTAGCCATGATGACTAAGGAACCTGCAACCTTCAGAGAGCTTATCAAAGATATGAGGAGTAGTGTCTTCGAGGATTACTTCGATGACATTAGCAAAAATATGATGTTTGCCAAAGCCGTCATGGTGGATGTTTACAAAGTTTTCGAAGATGATCCTGGTACGACAGAGGTTCTGAAGAGCTTTGAAGAAAAACTGCCTGAAACTTTAGCCAAGATGACACAACAACCAGAGGAAGTGGTAATCGAGCATGGAGAT
Source organism: Plagiodera versicolora (assembly GCA_037013635.1). Taxonomy (NCBI): domain Eukaryota; kingdom Metazoa; phylum Arthropoda; class Insecta; order Coleoptera; family Chrysomelidae; genus Plagiodera; species Plagiodera versicolora. The sequence continues at coordinate 11,410,498 of CM072982.1, forward strand.
TGTTGGTGCAACAATTTGATGTTTGCTTATAAGGTAATTATTTGATGAAGAAAGTTTAATGATATCGATCCATAAAATGGTGAGAATTCCATGATACATGTGATTGGAATGCTTCAAGCGGTGAAACATGCCGGGTCGTAATGAAATATTCTCCATGATGTATCTCGACATCAACATTCGAAAATGGAAGTTCTCTTCACATTTCAATAATGATATCAGAAATAGATACTATTGTGAAGAGAAACTATTTCAAGTATCATAGGTGATGACTATTGTTATTCATTCATCAATTCTGAAAATCAATTTTGATATTTCTAGGGACTATTCTGTTTGTGAATTACCAACCAATACAAGACTTCTGTTCCGATTCTGTTCAGATTAATTACACAAGGTCGGTTAATAATCCACACATTTTCAGTATAGTTATATATTCTTGTTCCTAGTAATCAATTGTTTACTTTTTTATCGCCCATTCCATCCCTGTGTTGAATCGATCATAATGTATCTTGAACAAAATAAATCCAATATTGTAAAAGTGGTTGCGATTCATTTTTGTATTTCTGTGAATACTTCAGAAATACCGTATATCACAATCATAAAGAAATCTTCAGTTGGAATGGAAGTATCAATTTTTCTGGAAGCAAAGTAGGTGGTTATATTTTCAAATGAGTTGTTGAGATATAACTCAAAGTTATGTGGTGAAGCACCCTGTATATTTTTCAAAATTCGAAGAGGAGTCGGTTTTTGCTTCATAAAAATATATTATGATGATTTGATATTTCTAGAAGTATTTCTGTGAATGAATGATCAATGTTCTATAGCTGATTACAATATTCAATAGTCGTAACCATTTTCATTGATAAAAGAGAAGATGTGAATTATTTTACTGGACACCACGGACTTGTAAAGTAGTTTCATATCTGATAATATTTTGGCAAACTCGTGAAAAATAGTGTGAATTCCGATTTTCTTACATTTCTAGGTTCTTTCAACTCGTATTCTGTAGATAAAACATGCAAGAAACATGTCCAATAGTGTCGGATGAGTTTTCGAAATTTTCTAATAATTCTGCAATTTTATCGATTCTTCAATCCCTTCAGTGTCATGAGAAATAATTGCGGTGATCAAACACGGTTTAATGTCGAAGAACACTCAAGATTAGTAAACAATGGATCGAAATTCATGAAAATCATGCTTGCTTCAGATCCACAATTATTGTTTTCACTGAAACATCCAATATCAAGAAAAACATTTGCATGAAAACTAGTAAATACGCCATCCAAGAGCAGTGGAATCCGTTTTTCTCTATCTGAAAAAGTTTCCGAATTATTCGATGTCATGAAACCCCTGAAACTCCTGAAAATCCATGAAAACTCCTTGATTTCAATGAAAAAAAAATCTATGAATAGTCGATGTCAATACTATGCTTTCATATGAATGTTGAAGACTTCACCACGACTCATGAGGGTTTTAACGATTTTACTCGAAATAGAAAGGTTCGCGACCTTGACTGATTTGGAATTTGTAATATGCGAATCGAAAAAAATAGCAAGTAAATAGGTGACGTCTGGTGTACAGAATCCTTGTCTTTGTGTGCCTGTGAAATCATGATTATATCAACATGTACGTAGCTCATGTCCCCCTTCTTACCTGAGAAATAAATCGATGGAAACACTATTTCATTATAAAGTAGATCCCATGTGTCTATAAGATAGCCACACCTGGTCTATACAGAGTGTTACAGAACTATGGGATCAATCTTTCAGGGGTTATTCAGTGCAACAGTATAAAACATTTGAGTGGTGGGTTCCATGTCCACTACAGCACTACGACGCGTTAAATTTCAAGAAGACGATGAATCGATTTGATGCATTCAATGTCTGCCTTTTGTTCATAATCTCATCTCAACAGTTGTTCAAAATGTCTTCTTCCAACCTGAATACACCGATTAAAACGTCGCACATGATTTCGGCGGACTTGATTGAAAATTTGATACTCGTTTTAGAAGATTCCAAATGCTGCTGTAATTCGTTCAATTGAGCCTTGCTTTGTTTCTATTGAAGTTTAGTAAATCAAAAAATTCACATGTTTCCACGGGAAATAATCTCTGGTAACCCAACGCCGCCCAAACCTCACGTACTTGTATAGCAAAGTGAGCTGGTTCTCGATCATGTAAATCGTTTCAAATCATCAGCTATAAAATTTTTAAACATTGATATTTTGAAAAGTTGTTGTGATGAAATCATGTACAGAGGGCAAAAATTAAATGCATTAAATCCTATTTGACCAATTCATTGTCTTTCTGAATTTTAACGCGTCTTAGGGTTGTAGTGCCGTCATGGACATGGAACCCACCACTCAAATGTTTCCTACCGTGGCAATGAATAACCTCTAGAAATTCAATCTTATGGTTCTGTAACACCCTGTAGAACTTTTGCACTCATGATTGCAACAACGTATATCATGTATATGTTCTTATTGGACAACCAATGGCCTTGCCGATTCATTAATAAGGTTAAATCCCATTATTTTATTCGTGACATTGGAAAATGAAATGCAATGATGAACATCAATACTGATATAAAATAATATACAAGTAGTATTCTCACTTGCCATATACCTAGTTTGGAACTAGGTGTCAATTCAGAAGAATTTTTTGAAACCCATGATTGTGTCAATTATCTATTCATGAACAGCAAATGATGTTTGATTTTTATTGATACAATTTCATTTTCAGAACCCAAGAGAACCTTTTACGCCAACGAATGTATCAATCATCGATTGGCAAGTAACCAAATTAGGGTCACCTGTCACAGATATTGTGAATTTCGTCTTAGCGAACAGTTCCAAGGACTTACTCTATTCCTACAAGGACTTCCTGAAGATATACTACAACACTCTGTGCATAAACCTTCGGAGTTTTTCGTGTGACATAGAGACAACATTTTCTTTCGACACTTTGTTGAGACATTGGAATGATAGAGTGGGAATCGGGATTTATACAACATTTTACGTACTGAAAATCATGTTGAGTAGTTCAGATGAAGCTCCTGACTTTACTAAAATCGGTGATGATGGCAACACCATATCGAACGTGATCAGCTTCGAAATGAAAAATACTGGAGAGTATAATAGGAGAATGAAAGATTTAGTGGAATTCTGCATAAATAATGACTTTTTATGATACTCAATTTTTAGCCCATATTTCCAGATTATTAAATATCTTTTGTTCTATTTCAGCCTGTACGGTTGTTTTCATGAATGTATGTATGAGGATAGAAGATACTAGTATTAGTATTAGATGTTCGGCCTGGTATGTCTACCTGAAGTATCCTTATTGAAGAAAACGTCTTCTCAGTTATTTCAGCTGATGCTCTTCCCTCTGTATTTCTAAACCACTGTTTTTTGTCACTTAGTTCCTTATATTTCCATTTCGAGGCTGATTAGTTTGAATAGCTACCTGTCAAGAACTGATATCGATACATTCATGAACTGTGTTATGAGAGACATTGACTAGGTGGAGAAAAGAAAAGGAGATAATTGAATTAGTTTGTTAGTGAATTATGTACCATCCACAGAACGATGGTGAATTATATTTTTTCATTGGCTGAAAATCAGCATTATATGATAATGCTACTGTTTTCTTAATTGAAGTGTTGAATTCCGACATTTGATGTACAGTATTGCATTGTGAGATGTGTTTGAAATGGGGTATATATTGATGTCGATTCAACGTGACCATCTCAATTGTGAATATATTATTGAAACGAACATTGAAAAACTCCAGTTAAGTAATGTACAGAAAAGATTTAAAGTCAGTAACATGTTATTGAGTTATTTGAAATCAATAAATGATTATGAATTTTAATGACAAGATAACACATTGTTTATTGTAGTTCGTTTTCATTTATATATATATATATATATATATATATATATATATTATATCAAAATATTCAATGTTTCATGGATCATTCCATCTCTTCTCGTTCATAGTTTTTTGCATTATTTCTGATTACATACGTAATCTCACGTTGAGTTCGGAATTTTTGTTGGATATCCAATGAAATTTTTATTTTGTACTAATCATATGCATTTTATATGAACAAATATTCAAACCACGAATGATGATAATGTTATCAAAAAGTGATATTTGATATATATTATTCAGGTGATGATTCCAGATACGAAGTATTTGTTAACAATGTTATCTTATTCAAATATCCATAGGTACGATATGTGCGACAGTGGATTGTTCTCAGATTCAAAATGGCCTCCGAAAAAGTGATTACCCTACATCGTGAATTATTGGAAACTATTGCTGAACAAAATGATTTCAAAAATTACCACATTCACATCACATCGGGCAGTGCAAAAGGTGATAACTATTTGGGAGAGATCACATTGTTAACAATTAGAGAAGCTGAAAGAAAATTAGAATTGATACTCAAGAGTGCACAAGTAGGAGAATTCAGAGATCATTTTTCTATACACAAGGCTTATCAGCGTGAAATATTCATTTACGAGAATGTTTTCGTGGAGTTCAAGCTATTCCAACAGTATTATGGCTTGAGTGAACCTTTCCAGGCTCATGCCAGATTTTATGGTAGCTGTGATACAGAGAATAATGAATGTTTGGTCATGGAAAATCTGAGAGATAGCGGCTACAGTATGTGGAACAGAAAAATCCCTATGAATCCGGAACACTTGACCGCTGTTATTAAAGAATATGCAAAGTTACATGCAGTCTCCTTGGCGATGAGTGTAAAGAAACCCAAAGAATTCAATGAGTTGACCAAAAATACGAAAAGGCATGTTTTTGAGGAGTATTTTACAGACAAAAAGAAATCTACGATGTTTATAGAAACTGTTATGGGAAGTATTTGGAGGATTTTCGAAGACGATACCGCTACAACAGATATCTTGAAGGAATTTGAGAAAAACTTGCCTGAAATATTCGAGAAGATGACACAAGAATCCAGCGTTGTAGTTATCGATCACGGAGATTGTTGGTGCAACAATTTTATGTTTTCTTATAAGGTTGGTTTCTTTTTGACTTTTCGTGAACTGCTCATTCAAAATCAGGGAATGGATGATATTAAATGCAATCTCTATCTTCAACGAATATGGGGGGTATTTCAATAACACAGCTTTGCCGCTTCTAACGTAGCATCAATCTTCTAATTTCAAATGGGGCATCCTTCATTGATATAATTTCAATACAATAAAGAGCGTAAAATATTTTCACCTGATGTCACACAAGTGCATAAAATATTCAAGAATCATGAAATGTTACGTTAGTTGAGTAAGGTCTATTCTGACTAAGAGGATCATAGAGCCTCTGACTTATGTGATCAAAAACTCATATTCAAATCATAAGCATTTCCACGTTTTCTCTCAGCAAAATCTTTTGCACAGAATAACTTCAGCAAATCATATGGAAATTCGTGATATGCAGTATGGGAAAAATTATAGTTGCTTGTATAGTTCATTAGCAAATTGAGCAACCTAGAAGAAGGAATATTGAAAATTAAAATCGCGATAGTGGAATTTTTGAAAAGAAACCTCAATATATCGGAAAAAATATAAATCACGTGGATGTTGTGTCATAATCAGTTGGATGAACATAAGTAATACCTCTACAAGCCTAAAGTAGATCAAGGACGAAAAGGAATTCATTCTAACTTCTGTTAGTGATACATTAGAAAATAAAATGGAAATGTGAATCGTATTTTGTTGTCCGATGAGACGAGGTTTACGATTCGAGGAGTTTCACATAAGCACAATATCATTATACAGGGTGGCTCACGAGGTTTTGGCCAGTATATATTTCGGAAACTATTTGGAGTGTTACATGGATATTTGGCAGTTATATACCGTTGGTAATATTACACATTTTGAGCAAGATGCAACGTTGTTACAATGTCACATTTTGGATCACGTGGTATCATTTTTAGAATTTTTAATGGGACACCCTGTATATTTCTTCACTGTTGCAAAGGTCCCTCTTTATATCCATTCCGCCAATTTGATTTGAATTTTTTTGGGTAAGTAAGTACTCCGAAACGATAAACAAAATTTTATGCAAGTTTCTTATTTGAGTAACAAAGATGGCTTAGAAACATGAAATATTTTGAATAGAAGAATACTTTTACAATAGTTTATGCTCGAATTGATTTCCATTGTCAGTAATGCATCATTTAAATCTCCTGAGTGAATTTCTTGTGTATGCTTCTTGAATTATTTCTGGTGTAACAGATTGGCAAGCTGTCTCAATTCTGTTTTTCGAATCATCTATATAGGTAGAAGCTGTAACATACACTAATCCTTTCAAATATCCACAAATAAAAAAACCTAACGGGGTCATATCTGGTGAACGAGCCGGCCAAAGTATTGTACCATTTCTCTCAATCCATATTTCTTAGAAATACACATCCAGATATGAAGTTACTCACTGAGCAACATGAGGAGGTTCATCATCCTGTTGCCACCACATAGTCGCTCTCTTTCAGTGGAATGTCCTCAAGCAAATCGGAGAGAATATTTCGGGGGAAATTCAGATACCTTTCGCCTGTCAGAGTCTCGTCATAAAAATACGGCCCAATCTAGCGGCCATTAACAAACCACATCAAACATTTAACCCCCAAATAGTTTGAAAATGCGTTTCTCGCACCCATCTGGGATATTCAGCCGACCAGTGGTGACAGTTATGTCTTTTAACTATACCGTTGTTGTGAAAATGACTTTCGTTACTCCACAACTTTTCATTTTGAAACAAAGGGTTCTCTTCTCTAGATCTTTTCTGGATCTGCAGGAGCCAGACCTTTCATTAAATGTATTTTGGGAGGATGATATTCGTATTGCTGTGAGACCCTATAGATAATTGATCTAGTCATCCCTAATTCTTGCTGAAGACATCGAGTTGAAATGTGGGGATTGACTTAGATGTAAGCAAGAATATTGATTACACTATCATCTGTTACAATAGGCTTTGATAGTTTTAGATAAAATGTTTCGTTTGCCTAAATGTTATACACTTTATGTAAACCTTGTTTTTATCAGACTTGTCCGATAGCTACACAGCTCTATGGATTAAATAAACATTGAATTGAATACAATTGAAGGCTTGCGTCGAGGATTTTGATGTTCTCCAGTTGGAAAAAAACCATGTCTCAACTTTTGTTCTACATGAGTTAAAGAATTTTTACCTGGAGTTATTCGGTCGAGGCAACGATTACTGTATGAATCTATAGCACTTCTGCCGTTTTTTTCACATTCTCCTTAAATGATTAGCAAATTAACATACTCGTCGTAGGTGAATCTTGGAGGCAAGATAAGTTACAAGTTATAAAACTTTCAAAAACAATAATACAGGAAATTCTAGTTTTCAGAATGAAAAATCTTCATGAGAATTTGTTTATCGTTTCGGAGTACTTACCTACAAAAAAAATTAAGCATCTGAAGATGATACCAAGTGATCTGAAATGAGACGTTGTAACAACGTTGCAGCTTGGTGAAAATGCGTAATATCAACAACGGTTTGGAACCACCAAATTTCAATATCGTACTCCAAATAGTTCTCGAGATACTACCCAAAACCTCGTGGACCACCCTGTATAAATCTTACGAGGTAACATAGAGATGTCTTCAGACTTATTTGATCTACCTCAGCTTTTGTAGGTAGGTACATATCATAAATCATTATTCACCTCAAGAAATCAGAATTTAGAAATTGAACGGACAAGAATGAAACAGGTTGTGCCATCTTCACGAGCTACTCGTACTGCAGATGAGTTCGAAGATGGATGTCCAGTTCGCAACACCTTTTTAGTTGCTGGCTTCTCAAGAGAACAAATTCTCGAGAAAATCATTCCATCGAAATGTTTATTGTTCAATAACTATGTCACCTAGATCCTTCGATCTTTCGACCCCAGATTTCCATCCCTACAGTGGCCTGAAAAATAGTTTATGAATCTGATTTCCCTGACGTACAATAGGAATACAACCTGGTGATAAAACTCTGACTCAACGTAAAAGTTGTTTTGGGGAATTGTCGCTTCACAACTCTAATTTGGAATATTGATGAAATTGACGATGATTTCACAGGAGTGGAGAACATTCAAAGAGATGAGATGTCATTATTCATTCACACATTTATGCATTTTTGTGCTCATGATCAATTTTCCTGATGAATATTTCATGACCTCTTCAAAACAACATGAAACTCAATATTAGAATTCCAATTATACTCTAATCTGTCAAGCACTTGTGAGGCATCACAAGACAAAACAACCAATATTGCGGATGAAGAAATAACGAGAGTTCGAGTTGTGCTAGGAAGCCCTAAGTTTCCTTCGAAAATGTTTGCTCTCAATCTTCGCTAACACTATTTTTTTATATAAAACTTCCAATGGAAGGAGACATCCTGTAATGTTGAAAGAATTTATTCTCACCTTTGAATAGATTTGAGGAGATAATACTTGAACATATTCATATTGTGTGGTGTAGGTACGATGAACTGAAATAGGATTTATTTACATAACACCAGTTGTGCCAACATTGCGCGTTTGCTCGATATATTGATGAGGCCGATTTATATGAAAAAGTCTTTCATAAAAGTTAAACGGCACAAAGGAAATCGTGTTTTGAAAGTAGTTCCGGATGCACAAGATGCATTTTTCCGCTAAAACAGAAATATTTTTATTTCAATGGAACATATATTATTTCCCCATCGAATTCATCCAACGAACAGCAAGGCTCTGAAACACATTGCCCATGGAGGTGATCTCCGAGGCATATGACCTTCAGAAATTAAAAAAGAACATCAATTCCTACCTCCTTTGCCTTGGTTCTCACGATGTTCTCTGAACATTACAATCAGAAGCTCAGTATCCCCCCCTTTGCAATAAGTCGGTCTGACATCTGCTTGATATTTGGTTACGACAAATAGTTGTATGATTTTCGGACATACGACATATTGCTGTTTCCATGACGATATATAAGGTTGTGAACTGCCCTACTAGGGATGATAGATGACGAAATCGTCAAAGATGACGTCACAAGGCCATTGTGATCAATAATTTCAAATGGAACCCTACGGCAAGCGACACCTCTTTTGAAAGGTAATGAAAAAACATATTCAATGATACTATTTTTGTTTGTGTTTATGACAGTTTTGGCAACTCGCACCAAGCTGTGATGAATTGAACCAGTTAATACTAAAATTCAAAATTCGAGCTCCACCTCTGGATGGTTGTCAAATTATCTGACGTTTTTGTTAGTCTCCCTAATTGTCCAAGTTTTTGTACATCTAATAATTTGTGTATTGTTGATCGAACGTTTAACTGTTTCAGCAACTTCTGGTACTTTTCATATTTTTTTACATTTTGATAATTTGTTAAACTGTTATGAGCCGAACGTTTAAGTGCTTCAAGAAGCGAAATGGTACGTGCTTTAGGTGATAAAGTAGCAGCGATCCTAATTCTTGGTGAAACTGGACAAAATATTCATGCAGCAGAACGCATTTTCAATGAGAGGTTTACCGATCGCCCCGTTTCGAGGACTTTTTAAGGGAGCTTCTTCGTAAGTTCGAAACAACGGGTAGTATTAATGATGCGAAACGATCTGGCAGACTACAAATTTCTGACGAGAAAAAAATTGATATACTGGTAGAAGTAATAGTTAATCCTACTTCTTCAACAACTCACGTTGCAATCTACCTGTGAAGTCAGTCGAAGTACAGTACACAGGGTGTTGAATAAAAAACAAATTTCATCCATACAAATTAAAAATGGTTCATCAACTCTCAGACGACGAACCATACCGAAGACTGGAATTTTGTGAAAATATGGAAACTAAAATCAACCAACAGCCAGACTATGTCAAAACGATTTGTTTTAGTGACGAAAGTACTTTTTATCTAAATGGGAATGTGAATACACAGAATGTGAGGTATTGGAGTGACGCAAATCCTCACCTGTTTCGTAAAACACATACCCAATTTCCCCAGAAGGTAAATGTTTAGGCAGGTATCCTGGGAAACCACATCGTTGGGCCTCTTTTTTTGAATACTAATTCAACTGGTGAGGTTTATCTGGAGCTGTTGCAAAACGCGATAGAACCGTTAATCCTTGAAATTTTGGAAGATAATCCAGATGAATTCGGTAATTGGGAAATAACATTACAACAGGACGGTACACCTCCACACTTTTACGGTGCAGTAAGACCCAATGTCTTCTAGTATTCCAATAGTTCCTTTTTTGACATGATCCTACTGAAAAAATTCGTTTTCATTAGTACTGGTGAACATGGTGGTATTTTATGTGGGCTTCCTCTGCCTATCCATCGTCCAAAAGATTTATTATTTAGATGTGTATCGATTAGTTAGGTATGGTGGACGGAAAAAAGATCCCAATGGTACAAAACCACTGGTTCCATATTTTCACAAGATATCAATGATAATTGAAAATTTTATATAACACATTCAGTGTGAAGTTTTTGCGAATTGAAATCTGCTGAATTGATGCATATCCAAAATATATCCTGTATACAAAACAACACTTCTACTCAATTCAGACATCTGAGTCATCATCAGCTTTTTACTTCCATACTCACCAAACTGGTTAACTCAATTAAAGCTGATAACTTGTTTTAGGCAGCATTTATAGTGCACTAAGTTTCGTCAGATTTTCGTTTTTTCCATTCCGGTTTGACAACGTCGCATTCGATGAGAAAAATAAACATAAGACTGGATTCAACGCTGAATTCGATAGTGACAGAATAAACAGGGTGTTTCATTTGTGAAAAAAATCGTTTTCGCTATTACTGAAAGATTCAACACCATGTGCATCTAAAACTATTTTCATTTTTGGTGCCGTGTAACTTTTGAAGGAAACTGTTTTTCATATGAATCAGCCTTATCGATATATCGAGCAAACACGCACTATTGAGACACCTGGTTTCATACTCAGGTACTATTATTTGGGAACAGAGATTTTGCATATTTATCGAAGTATCGTCACTGTTAGAATTGATAAGTATTCCTCTTCCTAGGATCAAGAGAAAAAATCGATTCCAGCAGCAGTACGAATCATTGACTGGCAAATATCCAAAGCAAATTCTCCTGCCGTGGACTTGGTCTACTTTCTACTGGTCAACAGTTCTAAAGAAATGCTATACGAGTACGAACATTTCCTAAGAATTTATTATGACACTCTCAGCAAAAACCTACGTGAATTTTCGTGTGATCCAGAAGAAATATTCTCCTACAGTACTCTAATGAAGCATTGGAATGAAAGAGTGAAATATGGAATCTTTATGGCATTCCATGTAATCAAATTGATGTTATGCGATCCCGAGAACGCACCTGATTTCAGTAAAATGAATGAAAGCTATACTCTTGTAGATCTTTTCAGTTTCGAATCTGGAGGAAACGATCTTTTCAATGAGAAAATAAAAAACCTGGTGGAGTTTTGCATCCAAAAGAGTTTCCTATGATACAGGATTCCATAGTATATCATGTGATAATATGCATAGCAGTTTACATCCATATCCTAAGAAGATCAAAAAACGCAATTTTCAGAAATATATATGAAGCATCCTATTCGAAGTAGTGAAGTTTTTTATCATTTTATAATCATCCTGTTTGTGTATATTATATCGATAATAAAATTAATGAGAATTGTCTTTGAGGTCGATGATTCTTTATCCTCCATTTTTTTTAAATATAATAGTTATTTATGTATCAAGGGCGTAAAAAAGGCTTTTATGGACCGTAGTGTGTAAGTAATATTAACACGCCTAGGTCCATAAAAGCATATTACGCCCGAAATTCATGCAACATTTTATGCACGACCAGTATATTTTTTTGTGAATACATCTTCACTTCCCAAGCATGATAGGAATACATCACCGATGAAGTGAGGTTCAGATTATATCGGAAAAATGAATCAAGAAGTGATGGAATCCACGTTACTATGGTTACTCAGTCAATATAGATTTCCGTTGATATGACAATGAAGTTCACTTAAGCGCCTGCTCAACTGATTTATTGCCAAGCGGGCGGTGAAGTGCCATTTTATCGCCCGGCGGGCGGTAAAGTAGTTCGAGGGCGGTAAAGTGCTACTTCACGCCCGCACATCCGGGCGTTAAAGTGCCATTTTACGCCCGGTCGTGCATAAAGAAAATCTTCAGTAATCTCTTTCCTAAGTACCTTGTACATAACTATTGAAAATTATGATCACTTTCAGAAACTTGACTGCAATTCTTCGCAGCCAGGTGTGAACAGATATGATTTTGATAACAGTAGTAGAGACAACTTGAATACTTCAGAAGGATTAAACAATGATGAATTATGAAATAATCTGGTGATATCATTGAATTCTGATAATAAATTCGATAAACAATTTTACGATAAACAATTTTACGATAAACAACATTTTCTCGTCAATTCGTTTTCCGATTGAAAACCTTTGTCTTAAGTGCTTTCTGTTGATATATCATGCATATTCCAGATATATCGGGTGTAAACTTTAAAACTTTCAATGCGAATATCTCGCATAATGAGAGAGTTTGAAGAACGCCATTTGGCACAAATGCTAAAGAATTAGGGATAGCTAGAACCACCATATCTCAGTGGAGGAATGAGTGACCCCGTCGGCGCGTCACACCCCAACTTTGGAATGTAAAATAGCACTACCTGTTTTTTGATACCTCAAATGAACGGTCCCAGTATTCACCTGTACCAGATACTTTTCCACCCACTACAGGGTGTACCGAAAACATAAGGTCGAATAAAATGAAATGGATTGTGTTAAAAGGCTATTTTATTTGATCAGATGCTCAAAATGAATTCCATTCAGTTCTGAACTATAGTACAATCGATTTTCAAATTTCATTCTTGTTATGAATATGATATTCCATTTCATTAGGTGGTCACCATGTATGCCAGTTTGTTGTAAACAAAAAACAAAATCATGTTGTATTTCCAATGGAAAGATTAGAGAATACTCCTGGTATGTGCTTCATGGCGGCTTTCGATATTCCTAAATTATGCATTACCAAGAGTAAGAATAATGGAACTTTTCATGAAGGAGATCCCCACCTTTAAGAAAGAACATGAAAAAGGTATCAAACTTTCTCAACTGCGTATTGTAAATCGCAGAAATGTGCCGAATATTTGCTCACTTGTACTTGAACATGTGATCAAAAAATGAGAGTTGTTCTAGAAACTCGAATGATACCAAATGCTCTTTACTATCTACCACCTAACTAGGCAAACCTTCATAATTGCTTACCTTTGTATCATGTAAGTGAAATTGAAAATGCAGTTGAACGTGGTAAGCAGCAGGTCTGCCGTACTGAGGTTGACAAGGAAGTAATTGGTCACGGTTCGCATCCTGCGGTGCGCTGAAACAAGCAGAAGGAAATCAAGATGGCAGTCGCAACTCCTTTCGATGTTTCATTGATTTATCGACAGAAGCGAGAAACTATATTGATGTGGTAGCACTCTGCCAACGCATAGATCACCTCGAACAATTTCTATAGTCGACAAATTATAGATATATAGGAAATTCCCTTGAGAAACGGAAATAAATACATCATGACCAGTTCACCGAACTAGTTTGAAGAATAACCTATATATGGGGTCTCATTAGTTTTATAATTGGAATAGAGGGTATTTTACCAATTCAATTCTTGAACAGAATGGAATAGAATAGAACTTTATTAAGCTTGAGAGGTATTACATACCAATGAATGAGTGTTTAATTTGTTCATACATATTATACAATATACATAATACATTTTTTCAATTCCCTTGAGAAACGGAAATAAATACATCATGACCAGTTCACCGAGCTATTTTGAAGAATAACTCATAAATGGGGTCTCATTAGTTTTATAATTGGAATAGAGGGTATTTTACCAATTCAATTCTTGAACAGAATGGAATAGAATAGAACTTCATTAATCTTGAGAGGTATTACATACCAATAATTGAGTGTTTCATTTGTTCATACATATTATACAATATACATAATACATTTTTTCAATCTTGTTTATAAGATATCGACATTTTCTGAAGCCTTGACTAACAGAGGTAGACCATTATATATCCGTAAACCTTCAATGAACAGTGTCTTTTTCAATGCATTTGTGTTGAAACCCTGTATGTACAACTGATTATTGTATCTCAAATTGTAATTTATCATATCTGCCCTTTCAACTATATATTCTTGCAAGTAAGAAGGAGCTTGCTTATCAACAATTTTGAAAATTAAACTCAAGCAGACTCAACAATCAGTTGGGAAATATTAATAAATTTCAAGGTCCTCAGCATATAATTTATTGCAGTTAACCTGCTACAACGTAGTAGAATTCGCAGTGCTTTATTCGGAAGTAGTTGCAAACGATATATCTGTGCAGATGAACAGGAGAGAAGTGTTATATACAATTTTACCACACCATGAAAAAGGTTTGTGCAAATTCTATAAAAGTGACCCACTTTCTTGCCTATTTTTCTATATGAAAAATCAATATGCACAGATAGATTGAGTTGAGGGTAAAAAGACTTCCAAGATACTTTATCTCGTTAACACGCTAAATTACCGAATTGTTAATTGTCAGCACGAAATTCTCTTGATTGAACCTAGCACAGTTGATTTTCCTACCTACTATCATACAATTTGTTTTTTGAGCATTTATTTTAAGTTTATTGGCTCTGAGCGAATCATTCAAAATATCCAACTCACTATTCATGGATTCAACCAAATTGTTATAATTTTTCCCGGAAATGAAAATTAGAGTGTCATCAGCAAACAAATTAATGAATGAATTTTGTAGATGAATATGAAAGTCATTTATATAAAGTATAAACAGTAATGGTCCGAGGACACTCCCCTGAGGGACCCCTTAGGTACAACCTATTACATTAAACTACCATCAATTTCAGTTTTTTGTTGTCTGTTTGTGAGATAACTTGTTAGCCATTTGAGTACTGTGCCTGTAATTCCGTATGTCTCACACTTCAATAATAATTTTATTCGATCTATGGTTTAAAACACTCTTTTCAGGTCCACAAATACACTAATGACAATTTTGCCATTATCAATGTCTTTTTCCACTTATTAAACATCAATTGATAAGCTGACTCCGTCGAGTGATTACGCCGGAACCCAGATTGAAAAGCAAACAACAAATTATTTTCGTTCAGATATTTCACCAATTTCTCATGCACTAGAATTCCGATTATTATCTCAATTACTGGAACTAAATTAATGGGTCTCAGCTCTTCGGGCTCACTAGGTTTATTTATTTTTGGTACAGGTATTATCGTGCTGCACTTCAAGTCTGCTGGTAAAACACCAGTTTGCAAACACGTATTTATGATATACAGTACAGGATACCCCACCACTGAAAATATATTTTTCAATAATGACACTGTGAGCACATCATCACCTGTCGATTTGTTTTTCGAATTGTTTACTATTATCTGTAATTTATTGAGAGAAACAACAGGAGACGTGTTAATACTTGTATTAACATCAACTTTTATTTCTTCAAAATTTGTAGGATCTCGTATGCTATCAGCAACTCCTTTCATACTATCAAAATTAAATTGATTCAATTTTTCCTTGACACTTCCTGCACCTAAGTCCAACGAGTTGAAGTCGAAGTTGGTGTTTTTATTATTTAATATTTGTTTTAGTGTACGCCACATTTTCTTGCACATTTTTACATTCGTCACTAGTTGTTTCGTAAAATTCCTTTTCTTTAACTCTAATTAAAGATACAACTTGATTTCTTTTCTTTCTATACTTTTCGAAATCTAACGGATCATTCGTATAGCGAAACGTTTTGTCAATCCACCTCCTCTTCGGATCAAAGATTTATTTTCACCTCTTTTGGCGCTACTTCATCTAAATATTGGTTATGAAGTCACTGTATAAGACGTCAACATCAGTGGAAGTATAATTGAATATCTAGTATTATTATCAGATATTTGGTATCTATGTTCTCTCACTATAATAATAAGAATAATAATAATGATAATAATAATAATAATAATAATAATAATAATAATAATAATGAGAATAATAACAATAATAATAATAATAATAATAATAATGATAATAATAATAATAATACTAATAATAATAATAACGATAATAATAATAATAATAATGATAATAATAATAATAATATAATAATGAGTTTCTTCACCAAAAAAATTTTTATCACATAATCAACACTAGAATTGTTATTGAGTTGTTAATAAACATGGAATTCCCACAAAAACTAAAGTTGCGCGTGGGTTTTGCACAATTAAATTTACAAAATTTTCTCCTTATATGATATTTACACTATGTAGTGACTACGGGAAAGTTAACAATAAACAAAACAGTAAACAAACAATTTGAAAAGTATAAGAATTGACAAACTATATCAATCCATATAAAAATCTAATGATAATATAAGATTCAGAAGGTCCGTTAGTCAATGAGAGAGCGAACCAGATCTCGATTCAAGTTAAGAACGTAGTTTCTGATTATTTTTTTCAACATTTGACAGGAATTTATATTCATTATATTCACTTTTTGTTCAGTGGCCAGAAAATTGAAAATTTTTGGAATGAGGTACGATATATTTCGTTGTCCGATTTTTGTACTGTTCTGGGATGTTTTAACATGATGTTCTTTTTGTTCCTAGTAAAGTGTTCGTGGTCGATATTATTTAATTGATATTTATTTTTGTGTATATGCGTAAGTATGTTTCTAAAAATGTTTGTCTTACATCGCAAACACTTGCTTGTGAACAAAGTAAATTGCTAGAGAAGGTTTGTTCTTTTCCATACATAATTTTCAGAATTCGTTTCTGTACATTTTCTAACTTTTTCAGGTGAATAGCAGCGACCCCTCCCCTGCTCAATATGGCATATTGAATACGAGATCCCACTAAAGCGAAATAAATGATCTTCATATGGTGAGTGTCAAGTATTTTACTGAATTTTTTCAATTTGAACATCGTACTTCCCAATGTGAATATCCAATCTCATAATATGACTATCCATCGTCACACCTACATATTTAATGGTATCTGTTCTGTAGATATCAATAACCGACTCGTTGCTATGTATATTGAGGGTGTTTGAATTTGGTAAATAATTTCTGTGAGCTGTAAAAGTCAAGAATTCAGTTTCTTCAAAGTTAATTGTTAATAATTGATGATTAAACCAGTCAATTATCCAAGCGACTAACCAGTAGAAGGAAAAGTCCGGACTAACAAAACTCCAAAATATTCTTGGGTCCTTTTGGTAATGCCCTAAATTCTCGATTTACCAGAATCAGATTGGATATCTGGGAAGATAATATAAACCTAAAACAACCCGTGATTCAATCATTTTTCTGTAAGGTTTTCCTATATTCCGAATGATTTTGAATGCCTTTTAGTATTTCGGATGAATTCCATGTATCATACCCTATATCTTAATTTGACCGTTTCTGGCATATTCAAGTTTTCCAAAGAAAAGTGACAGATACATGTCATCAAACATATTGCATATTCAACATACATACCAACTTTCGTGAATATACATTATTCACTTATTCATCAAGTAATCTACAGAACAGGCAGCTCCAATAACCAAAATAATACGATACCTCAAACTAACCAACTACCCAGATAGCACAAAGACATCTTTGAGACGTCCTAAAGATGTCTTTTTCAGACGTTCACGATGTCTCAAAGACGTCCATGTACACCTTAGAGTCGTCTATAAGACGTCGTTTTCAGGTCGGATGTTAAAAATCACGACGTCTTTAAGACGTCTGCATAAGGTCCATTTCTGTTCTTGTACAGGCTCACAAAAGACATGAAAAATACGTTATTCGTAGCTGGGTTTCATATTCATCTATCTTATCTATGGGAATTGGTTGAAGTGATGTCTTTAAATAAAAATATATTTTAATTTGAGAAATACTCAAAAGAAATATGAAATCCAATGGAATGAACTGTTGTTTACAATTTTATGTTTTATTCAGTCTGCTGTTTTTTCTATCACTTGCTCGCTTAAGCCACGTTTGCATAACTGTTTCCGTGTCTGTTCTATTTTGGGACATGTTAGCTCTTTCTGCAGCATCTAAAAATATAATTGATAATGAAATATCGGGGACTTTGATATTATTGGAAATTAGGTATTCTTCTAGTAAAAAATCCACAAGGGACAAGAATAAATAGATTCGACGACTTACCCGTTCGTAGAACCGTATATTTATCCACAGCGTTCAATGGCGTTCAGCAGACGTACTCTGTGGTTCAGTCCCAGAATGCAGTGATGAATGAATTATTAAAATTTCACTAATTAAAATTTTTGCATCAATCAATACAACTTCAAACGGTGAAACAATTAAGATGAATATGGAAGCCGCGTCAAAAACATACAAAAGTAAAAACACAGTGAACTAGTGAAGGTAATAAGGTACGCTAGTAGGTAAGCTCTATGATGATCTAATACACGAAACACAGTACACGAAAGAAGTTGACAGAAGTGACACTCACAGCACACTAGCACAGGCAACAGATAGGTTGAGAAATAACTGAATATACTTCATCAGTTCAAAATACAGCATACTAGTTGTTGAAGAGCAATGAGGGTAAAGAGAACGTTGGTTGTTTACTTACCGTTTCCACTACGTCACACAACACAAGCGCACGCGCATTGTCGAGTGCGTCCATAATTCTTTGATCGTGTTATTGAAATGAATCACGGATAATACCAACTCTTACTACTATACCATGCTATACAGGGTGTGTCACAGTGGATGGAACATTAGAAGTATCTGGAGAACAGGAAGACAGATCATTTCGAAAATTTGTGGGCGTGAATAATCAAACTTGCTCTATCCGTCTAAAATATTTGCATCAATACAGTGTTGCCGCTTGTATCAGAAAGTAGTAGCTACTTTGTTATTTCAAATGGAACACCTCGTATATTATACCATTTTTGGGATCCTTATAAGATTCCCCACAACTTTCCTACATAATTCCCTATACCTATCTGTGACGATTTTCGAGATAAAAATTATTTTGTAAAATTTTTGTGCAAAACCTGACCATTGAAAAATATAAATTTCTTCCCAATGCAAATTCACGAAATATTGCAATTTGGGTTATAGCTGCATAAGACCATCAAGTATTCTGTCGAAAAACTGGATCTCAGTTTCAGCATACAGGGAGCCTCAGAAGTGAGTGGCTTTCGGGGCCTCATGAAAATGACTGAAACTCCGTTTTTTCAAACGGAACACCATGTATATTATCACTTATTCGAAAAGCTATAACATTTTCCATTTCAATTGAGTATACTTTCCCTATACCTATCTCGTACAGTTTGTTAGTTATGATCACTTATGTTATGAATTCGTCTTCAATAAAATAAATATTGGATATTGCTCTAGATAGAAGGCTATGAACTTCATTCTGACAGAGGATTAACATGTTATTCCTTCATTGTTATCCTGTATTTAAGTTGCATGGGTGTGAAAGTATTATGGCAGAAAATAATTACTCGAATGTGGTTTTGATGGATTTATTTATCATTTATGGTCAATGTAACAAGAATATCAGTAGAACATGCAGAGAGTTTAATGAAAAGCATGCTGATTTACCTCGAACGAATTCGAGAGAATTCATTAGATTGAAGAGAAATTTTGAAATACTTAAATCATCATGAAAAACTGAAAGTATCGAAGTCTAACATGTGCGTATTATTGAATCTAGGAAGATTTCAAAAACATTTGAAAAATTCTCTTCAATCTAATGAATTCTCTCGAATTCGTTCGAGGTAAATCAGCATACTTTTCATTAAACTCTCTGCATGTTCTACTGATATTCTTGTTACATTGACCATAAATGATGAATAAATCCATCAAAACCACATTCGAGTAATTATTTTCTGCCATAATACTTTCACACCCATGCAACTTAAATACAGGATAACAATGAAGGAATAACATGTTAATCCTCTGTCAGAATGAAGTTCATAGCCTACTATCTAAAGCAATATCCAATATTTATTTTATTGAAGACGAATTCATAACATAAGTGATCATAACTAACAAACTGTATGAGATAGGTATAGGGAAAGTGGAAATGGAAAGTAATAATAATAATAATAATAATGTTTATTGACATAAATAAATAAAAATGTTTACACTCAGGTGAAATGCAATAAACATGGTTGAGTCACAGAAGTGTACAACAACTATGAGTTATTATACTACTTGTGCGTGACTATAAGGTTTTTTCGTTAGTTGAGGGTTACATGGAAAAGTATAACTAGTATATAGACATAAGAGATAAAAAGTGGTACACAAGTTATTGAGTGTATGTAAAATTACCAATGGGACAAAAAAGTATAACGGATATATAAACATAATAGATCAAAAACACAAACATAATAGATCAAAAATAACATAGAGTCACCTATTGCCGATATTATAATCATAAGCATAGCGCATGTAATGGAAGTTGAAAACCCACAAGGGTAAGACCCGCGCGTGGATATGAACATTCCATAATGCATCGTAAAATTAATGTGTGTGTGAGAATGAGGAGAAGAGAAGATGTTATGGGGTAACAAATATTTAGTTAAGAGATAGATTAACAGTGCAATTACTCATGTCGTGGTTCGATTCATTGAGAAGGTAAGTGGATTAATAGCTGAAGATGTTATAGCTTTTCGAATAAGTGATAATATACATGGTGTTCCATTTGAAAAAGCGGAGTTTCAGTCATTTTCATGAGGCCCCGAAAGCCACTCACTTCTGAGCCTCCCTGTATGCTGAAACTGAGATCCAGTTTTTCGACAGAATACTTGATGGTCTTATGCAGCTATAACATGAATTGCAATATTTCGTGAATTTGCATTGGGAAGAAATTTATATTTTTCAATGGTCAGGTTTTGCACAAAAATTTGACAAAATAATTTTTATCTCGAAAATCGTCACAGATAGGTATAGGGAATTATGTGGGAAAGTTGTGAGGAATCTTATAAGGATCCCAAAAATGGTATAATATACGAGGTGTTCCATTCGAAATAACAAAGTAGCTACTACTTTCTGATACAAGCGGCAACACTGTATTGTTGAAAATATTTTAGACGGATAGAGCAAGTTTGATTATTCACGCCCACAAATTCTCGAAATGATATGTCCTTCTGTTCTCCAGATACTTCTAATGTTCCATCCACTGTGACACACCCGGTATACTACACACGTAATATGTTATTTTTTTATATAACTTGAATAACTTTTTGTTTAAGTTACTTTTTTAAAAAGATTCATTTTGTCATGTGTTCACAAACAGGATTCTGAATCTAGACTGAATATCATTTCTAACATCATACACTATCCAAACTAATTGTCATCTTAGAGAAAATGATGACATTGCAAATTAAATGTCAGTGGCATCAGTTACACATTGTTCAGTATGTTCGTAATGCAATATAACTCCTCCCCCGTTAGAATGAAGCTTCCTCTGGAACCTGGTCTGCTTTCTCAAGTGGATTCGTTGTTTTCTTCCATCGTAACCAAATATAGACCGTGCCTATCGCAGGAATGCTGATGTACAGGATAATAGTCCATATGCTGGGTTTGTGATAGTTGAAGTCTTGTATTACAGTGGGAATAATTCTGAAAGTGTAAATTGGAATGAGGTAAATGACAAAAACCAAGAAACACAGGTAAGGTTTGAAAATTTCATCAATATCATCAAAGACGCAATTGAATTCTCCCTGCCCAAAAAATCTAAACTAAGCAAATCATCCAACAAAAACACACCAAAGATAAACTGGTTTGATGATGATCTAATTCAAATCAGAGAAACACTTCGTTTCATGAATGATGTACATAAAAGAAACCCCGAAGTTATCCCCAAAGAAAATATCCGTGAGTACAAGCGCTTTTATCGTACAAGCCTTTCCAATGCAAAAAGAGAAGCTCATGATGTTTATATAAAAAATTCCTCCAATAAACACACAGCAATGTGGAAAGTAATCAGAGGAAACAACCCCATCATAAAATCTGAAAATGGTCGAAACCTATCAGCAGAAAACTTCAATGTTTATTTCTCTAGGATAGCCGAGGACTTAGTAGAAAATCTACCCCAGACTCCTTCAAATCCCGCAGAAAAAATTAAATTAGATCAAAACCTAAATTTTTGTTTCCGTGAAGTAAGCTACAATGAGGTCCGAGAAGTTATTTCAAAACTGGAGAATTCAAATTGTACGGATGCTCATGACAACAATGTCAAAATTGTTAAAACCATAGCCAACCTAATAATATATCCCCTGACAAATTTGATAAACTCATGCATAGCAAATAACATATTCCCAAACATTCTGAAGCTGGCTAAGGTAATTCCTATTTACAAAAAAGGATCGGCTGAGGAACTATCAAATTACAGGCCTTTCTCTCTGGTACCGATTTTCTCAAAAATTTTTGAAGCACTGCTAAAGATACAAATTACTGAATATTTTGAATCAAACGACCTGTTCAACAAATGCCAATTTGGCTTTCGTAAGAATCTTTCCACAACTCTCGCCATAAATGAACTTGTACAAGTCATAAATAATGGATTTGAAGAGGGTTTATATGTCCACGCGGACTTTCATGACCTAACTAAAGCATTCGATTGTGTTCAACACGACCTACTATTAATAAAGCTAACCCAGTATAACTTTAGCCCAGATAGCATTAACTTAATGTCCTCTTACTTATCAGAGAGACAACAATATGTCACACATAACGGTTACATTTCTAACAAGGCCTGGATGAAACACGGGGTGCCACAGGGCTCAATCTTGGGACCTACCCTCTTTCTTATTTATATTAATGACCTACCGCATAACATTGTTGACAGCAAAGCTATACTGTTTGCAGATGATACCACAACATTAACTTCATCCAAAATCCCTGATACACTCAGAGATGACGTGGCGACCCAGAATACAACCATCAAAAACTGGTTCACGGCCAACAAATTGACCTTAAATGAGAGCAAATCTCAATCACTAGTATTCACTCTACGTCATCATGAGAAAACTCTAGCTGATCCTGTTAAATTTTTAGGGGTTTATATCGATCCTCTCCTAACTTGGGAATTCCATACAAATAAATTGAGTAAAAAACTCTCTTCCATTACCTATATGATAAGAAATCTCAAAAACAATGTTACTTTGGATGTTCTCTTGACATCCTACTTTGCTTATTTCCACTCAAACATGACATATGCCTTATTAAGCTGGGGTCATTCGTGCCACCTAGACAAAATTTTTGGAGTTCAAAGACGTTGTGTGAGAGTAATTGCCGGTCAATCCTACAGGGACTGCTGCAAACAAAAATTCAAAGAACTGGGCATTCTAACAGTGCCTTGTGCATATATCCTCGAATGTGTTACCTATGTTAAGAAAAATCTGGCCTCATATAGTATAGCTGGAGGTTCATATGGTTATGACACAAGAAATAGAGACAAACTGCTCCTAAAATATCATCGCCTTGATAAGACTAAAAACGGAACTAGTTATTTTGGCCCAAAAATGTTCAATGCTCTTCCACATAGAATAAAGAATCTAAATGTGAATTGTTTCATCAAAATTTTAAAGAAATATTTTGTAATGAAGGTGTTTTACTCATTTGAGGAATACCTCAATAATGATTTCAGTGATTTGTCGTCATATACTGATTAAGTCATAATGCTCAATTATTTATTATTGTTTTAACATCTTTGTATGTGACCCAGATTTTCTATAATCTAACATGTATAAGTGTTTTGAATTTTTACTGAATTTTAAATCTTTACTGACTTGTGTAAATACTTAAATGTATTTAAGCACCAATAAATCTATCTATCTATCTATCTATCTATCTGTTTGTTGGGATTTCTGTCATTCTCAGCGTTTTCAAGTTCACCTTGAAGTCCGTGAAATTTTGTTTATCCAAGTTGAATTTAAGATTGTTCGCTACCAGTGGCGTACCATAAGTTTTGTCTTGAAAAGCCATTTCTTGTCCGTGGAAGAATAACTTGCATTGCGAGTTTTTCACCAGGTATACTCCGGCTAGGTTTTTCGTTTGTACTTCTTCTTGACACTGGAATTTCAATTTTTCTTCCTTCAAAAATACTCCCAAGTATTGGTCAATTTCTGGTATTCTTTCCATTTGGCTTTCTGATATTTCCAATCGGCTATATTGGCAGTTATTGATGTTTTCTTCGAGTATAATTTGTTCTTCACATGTTGTTTTTATATTCCTCAGAAGATGACTTGGACACTGGAATATTTTGCCTTGCGTACATTTGTCATTTAAGGCTTTCATTGTATTATCTTTAGATTTCAATAAGTAGTTTGAATTTGGAATGATCGTGAAAAATTCTGATTCGTGTCTCGTGGGTATAGGAAGTAAATAGTAGAGATCAAATATAGTTTCGAAATTGATAGGGATTGATAGGAAATAATAAATCTCATTATTTTCTACTTTACATTTGACATCTATGATCGATTCGAAATCAAGAATATTTTCGTATGACAATTCGAAAGGTAGTTGATTTTTATAATATGATGAAACTTCCCTAAGCTCGAGAAACAAATCTTTTGATTTCATAATGCTAGGATGCATAGTACTTAGTTTTCAGAAAGTTAAGGAATTTTCGATGTCTTGTAAAATATTGAGAATTCCATTTGAAAGAATGACAATCTGATTTGAAATATCTTTAGCATATAGAATATGTTGATGTTGTATCTCTTCATTCATTGTTTTTAACTGTAAAATTCTAGATTTCAATTCAATTTCATTGTGTTGAATGTCTCGAACTGTATCATTGAATTTTTGAATGATTTGTGTATTCAAACTATATTGATTTTTCAGTTGTTCTTGAAGGTTTAATTGATTTGATTTTAGATGATCTAATATGTTGTTTATTCTCTCGCCATCTTCAGCGTCGAGGTTTCCAGTTATGCCTTTCAAAACTGATCCTAATCCATTAATTAATCCTCTTTTATTTCTTTGGTTTGAAGTATGAATTCGGATGTTTTCGAATTTGTCTTCGATACTTGCTCGTGTGTATTCTACAATGGTATCGTAATTTTCTACTGATCGGGCAAATAAAGAGTTATTTTTCATATTTTCTTCGACATTATCATACTGAGTGTTCAAATTATC
Source organism: Plagiodera versicolora (assembly GCA_037013635.1). NCBI lineage: Eukaryota > Metazoa > Arthropoda > Insecta > Coleoptera > Chrysomelidae > Plagiodera > Plagiodera versicolora. The sequence goes on from CM072982.1 coordinate 11,435,706, forward strand.
ATATTCATCGAGAATCGGTTTGATATCGTAAAAGTGAGTGAAAGTATGTTCTGTTCGTTGAAGTTTTGCATGGCCTAATTTGATAGGAAGGATTCCTAAGTTCTGTGTGATGTTTTCTATTTCTGTTGCATGTCCGAAGCAGAAGTAGAAGGATCTGAAATAGTTTTTGATTTAGTTAGTTGTCTAGGCCTTTTTATGTTTGATAAATGAATATTTTCTACAGTATTTTTATGTGTTGGGTTAATTTTCGCTGTTTTAAGTTCCGGGTTGATACTTTTAATTTTTTGACGTTTGAATTTATTCGAGGTCTTTTTCTGCTTTTGCTTATCTTTAACAAAAATTACTTCCGGAATTGCTGGAATTGGTTCCCTATTTTCGTTAGCCTTTTGTATTACGTTTTCTTTGCCTTTCTGTAAATCATCGTTCAATTTTTGATACAATAATTTAACTTTATCTTTATGATTGGAAATATAATTATTTACTAGTTGTTTTTCTATATCGATATTGAATGGACAATCGGTTTCAAGATGACCAGTGATTATTTCGTAGGGTTTCAATTTTGTTGCAGAATGAACAGTATTGTTGTATGCTAAAAGAGCATAATTCACTTTTGATTCTATCGAGTCATTTTTATATTCGTCTTGATTGTTGAATAATCGGATGTGTTCTACGAGGGTCGAGTGAAATCTTTCTATGAGTCCATTTGATTCAGGGTGTTGTGAGCTTATGAAATGAATTTTTACTTTATGGATTTCGAGTAGTTCTTTTACTAACGAGTTTTTAAATTCTAATCCATTATCAGAAATTATTTGTTCTGGAATTCTATGATGAGTGAAATATTTTATCAATTTATTTACGACTTCCAAACCTTGAGCAGAATCTAATTCATATGCTTGAGCATATTTTGAGAATGCATCAATGATTGTTAAGAATTTTGCGTTTTCTAAGGTTATACTATCGATGTGCAAAATTTCAAAAGGTTTAACAGGTGTAGGTGTAATATTATATTCAAGTTTTAATGGTCTCCTGTCGTATTTTGTAACTAAACATATTTCACATTGGTTGATATAATTTTGGACTGATCTTCTTTGATTTGGCCAATAGTGGGATGTTTTTATACGTTTCTCTGTTTCGTCTAAACATCTATGGTTTGTCTTACCTTCATGGTTTTTCTGAATTATTTCATTAATTTCGTTTTCATCATTTACATCAATTAACTTTTTGGTACACCTGACAAAGTTGATTTGGGAATGTTTGAAGAATTTCTGTAGAATGTTTGAAAATCTTTCATATATTGGGTCTTCAAAATAAAGGTAATATTTGATTTTCGGTACGATAAATTCTTTGACAAAATTGATGATATCTTGTTTGTAATTGTTTCGTGAAATTTGTATGAGTATCCTTTGTTTCGAGTTATAAAGTTTAATAATACTTGGTTTTGCTGGTTCATAATTCACTTCAGAGATTATTAATTGATTCTTTCCGAAATTTACTGGACAATCGATTATTGGTATTCCAACAATTGGGTTTTCAGAGTTAGATTGAATTGTTTGATCGTTATCATCTTCTGCGTTATTTTCTTGATCTAAATCGTTAGCTTCTACGATCATAGATTGATTATCCGTTTCGATATTAGTATTATTTTTTTCTAAATCTTGGTTGAATTTTGTTATGTACTCAAAAATATCATTTGGTTTGTCATTATTTGTCTCGTTTATGTTCAATTCTATTCTTGATAAAGCATCTGCGTTTTTATTATGTACTCCTTTTTTATACTCAATTTCATAGTCAAATTCCTCTAACTCAAGACGCCATCTAAGTAATTTAGAATTTGGTTCCTTGAGTGAAAACAACCAAAGTAACGGTTTATGATCACAAACAATTTTGAATCTTCTTCCAAATAAGTATGGTCGGAAGTACTTAACAGCCCATACAATTGCTAAAAGCTCTCTTTCGATGGTTGAATAATTTTGTTCGGAGTCGTTTAGTGTTCTACTCGCATATGCTATTGGTAGGTCGGAGCCGACTTTTCCTTGAGATAGGACAGCTCCTATCGCTATATTACTCGCATCAGTTGTAAGAACAAAATCTTTAGTGAAATCTGGGTATTGAAGGATGGGTTCATTTATTAGCAAGTTTTTACATGTTTCAAAACATTTTAGGTATTCTGGATTTTTGATATCGATATGTGCTTCTTTCTTCAAACATTTTGTTAATGGTTTGGTAATCTTGGCGAAATCTTTAATGAATTTTCTGTAATAACCTAAGAGTCCTAGAAAGCCTTTGATTTGTTTGGTATTTTAGGTAAGGGGTAATTTATAATAGCTTCAATTTTGTCTGAATTTGGGCGAACGCCTTCAGGTGTTACGATGTGTCCTAGATAAGCTACTTCTTTTCTGAGAAATTCCGACTTATCTAGTTGAATTTTGGAATTGGAATCACGCAATCTCTGGAATACTTCTCGCAAACGATTGATATGCTCTTGGAGGCTTGTACTGAAAATTATGATATCATCGAGGTACAAGAGACATTTTTCATTCTGTATCCCTCTCAAGATATTATCCATAACCCTCTGAAACGTGGCTGGTGCATTTTTCAAGCCAAAGGGCATCCTAAGGAATTCATAATGACCGTTGCCTGTGTTAAAAGCGGTTTTTTCGATGTCATTATCAGCCATTTCAATTTGATGGAAGCCTGATGCCAAATCAAGAGTTGAAAAATATTGGCATCTACCAAGTTTGTCTAGTAGTTCTGTAATATTTGGCAAAGGATATCGATCGCCAATAGTTTTATCGTTCAATTTGCGATAGTCTACAACTATTCGCCATTTTTTCTTGCCGGAAGCGTCTAGATTCTTAGGTACAACCCAAATTGGTGATGACCAGGGCGAGTGAGATGGTCTAATTATGTTTTGATCTAGCATGTTTCGGATTTGAGTGTTGACTTCTTGCTTATGTACTTCGGGGTATCTATAAGTTTTAGTGTACACCGGTATTTCATCAGAAGTTTTAATGACGTGCTTAACTTTGCTTGTAAAAGATAATTGGTTTCCGTCAATGTGAAAAATATCAGAATATTCCTTAATCAATTTAGTTATTTCGTATTGTTCTTCAGAATTCATGTGTTCGGTTCTGATTTCAGCAATATCGAATTGAAATTTTTCGAAATTAACATTATTTAAATTAGGATTGGAAATGGTTTCATTATCGTCAAAATTTTCGGCATCCATTGGTTCTGTCATATCTACAATCAATTGAGAGTTCGATGAATTCGTTATTGTGCAGATAGCTCGATGATTTTTGACAGTAGTCAAACATTCTGGAATTTCTAGTTGCGAAATTTTTGTATATGGGATGATAGCTTGTCCATCACTAACGTTTTTGATGTTTACATTGATTACTTGTTCAGATCTTGGGGATATTATTATAATATTTGTACATGGAGATACTTTGTGGAATTTCAGTTTCACCTGTGAATTTGGAATAACATGTTGTTATTCAAGTCTATTACAGCATTCAATAATTTCAAATTATCGAGTCCTAAGAGACAATCAAAATGATCATGGAATTTGAATAAGTGAAATTTCAAAGGTAATTTCAATTTATTTAGAATTTTAGAACAGGGTATCACTGTACTATATTGCTCGGTAGATGTTCCATGTGCAGTTGTAATTTGGAAAGGGTCATTTTTAATGGACGATTTAAAATGAATTTTGGCAATATCAGGTCTGATAAATGATTTTGTACTACCTGTGTCTATCAAAAATTTTAAATTATCTTCTGGAAATATGATATATGGAAGTTCACTAGTATTGTTAGTCAAATTCATTAGTTCAAATCTATCTGGTTCTCTAATTCCGATGCTTCTTCCTCTAAAAAATGTTCTTCTTGATTTTGATCTGATTCTATTGAATATTCATCTATTATTGGTTCATCTTCAATGTTGAATAATTCTTCAGCAATATAATTTGGTCTATTTTGTCTAAAATTGGGATTTTGATTTAATCGATGGGTTTGGCTGAAATTTGATTGATTAGGTACTCGGGAGAGTCCGGTATTTCTAGTAGAGATACCCATTGGTGTTGTTTTCGGTAAACTCGGTTTTTGATTGGGTCTAAATGCGGAAAAGTTTTTATTTTGATTTTGGAATGAGTTTGGTTGTTGTTGGTGGTGTTGGAATGAATTAATCGGTCAATTAGGTATTCGGGAATTATTAGTAGAATTTGTGATTTGCAATGGTGGAATGATGCGTTGTCGATTTTGAGAATTGTGAGATGGTGGCTTTGAATTGAATTGATTTTTCATTGACCTCTGTGGGGCGGTATCTAATTGAAAATCATTCGTTAGCATATTAAGTGCATCGTTCAAATCTTTCGGATTTTTCGTTCGCATTAAAGAGCCAATAGGATCTTTCAATCCTCTTAACAAAACTCGAAGTCCCAAACTACGAACATATGAACCTAATATAATCGTTTCTTGCGGTGATGCACTAGTGGTCAACTGTGCAATTTTAAAATTTAAAATATGTTGGATTCTATTGTAGAATTCAAACGGCGTTTCGTTAATTTGTCGCAATTCAGTCATTCCAATGTTTAATGTAAAAATATCGCGTTTGTCTGCGTAAGTATTGAGTAGAGCATTTTTCAAATCTGCCCAGTTTTTTATGATACAGGACGATATTTTCAAAGCGGCATCGCCTTTGACTTTTGCTAAGATACTTGACATCAGATATTCATTCTGGTAATCGTTTATATCTTGAACGTTATAAAATTTGTTTACAAGTTTCTCGGAGATTTCGATGAATCTCGGTAATAGTTCCATTTCACCGTGGAAATCTGGAATCATATTAAAATATTCTTGCTTTAACACTGCCATTGTGTTAGTTGTTTGAATCGGGGATAATTGAGAAGGTCTTATGAAATTTGGGGATCTCGAGCGATTCGAGGGGTATTCTTGGAAGTTTGAGTCCGAATCAGAATTGTTTGAGAGTTCAGAATTTTCTGTATCGTAATGATTATGAAAACCTCTGTATGACATGGGTACTTACAGCAAAATCCAAACCCACTTCATTTGTCCAGGGCCAGGCATAGAAAGAGACAGCGATTGTACTTCTGGTTGCTGACTGTTTGTTGGAAAACGAACGGATTCTTCTCGTCAAGCTACTCAGTTCACCTGACTGGATTTTTCTGCCGTACGCGTACCGATTTTTCGAATAGGTCGATAAATCGTTGAAACGAATCAACTTGTTATATTCCCTAACTGTTGATAAACCTATCATACCGACTGCGCCACTTAAATAACTTTTTGTTTAAGTTAGTTTTTCAAAAAGATTTATTTTGTCATGTGTTCACAAACAGGATTCTGAATCTAGACTGAATATCATTTCTAACATGATACACTATCTAAACTAATTGTCATCTTAGAGAAAATGATGATATTGCAAATTAAATGTCAGTGGCATCAGTTACACATTGTTCAGTATGTTCGTAATGCAATATAACTTATATATGGACAGAATACGATGTCTCCAAGACGTATTCAAGACGTGAGAATCGGATGTCTTTAAGACGTCTGAAGAAAGACATCTTTAAGACGTTTTATCCAGGGACTAAGACGTTCAGACCAAGATTAGATATAGAACGCACGTCTTTAAGACGTCTTGTGCTATGTGGGTATGGTGTGAAAATAAATAATATATACAATGTATGGATCGTCAGTTATCAGCCATTGAAGAAATCAGAGAAATACATGAACCATCTAGGCAACCTCTACCTACCGTCACAGTATGCCCATTAAACCTGTATAGATCGCGTTAACTCATGAAGAACCTCCCTGTTTGGCACTGGTGTTACAATATTATAATCTGGGTGATAAGTTTATTCCTAGTTTACAAATCTGCATTATTTTTTTTACGTTTGTTATTCTTTGAGGTGTTCCCCGAGGCATATAACACTCAGAAATTTGAAAAGAACACCAATTCCTACCTCCTTTTCCTTGGTTCTCACGATATTCTCTGAACATTACAGGATATCTCCTCTCGTAGAAAATTTTATATAAAAAAAAGGAACGAAAGATGATCTGACAATCAAGGTGTTATTGATTCTACCAACATCAATCATTCTTTCTGGTGTAGCATTTTCTGATCTAATGGTCTGTTTTATCTTCGCTATTTTATAGCCACTTCACTCCACATAGATCAAATAATATTGTATAATATTTCATCTCAAGATATACACTATGTCCAAAATAAGGATGTCTATCATGGGAATCTCGGAAACCATAAGAGAGACGGAGATGATTGAATTAGAGAAAAGTTGCGCATTTCCAAGTCTAACAATGTGCCGTTCAGTAAGTTTCAAAATTCCAATTAGTTCCGGAGATGCCTGAAGAAACGAAATTTGCCGATTTCGTTTTAATTTTTTTCTGACGTTATTTGGAGAGATGCAAGAAAACGAAAGACACTTTCTTATTGCCATTCTTGAATCCCTACAAAACAGCGTTAAGAGATTCTTCTAACTGTTAGATTCAAAACACTTCTCAACATATCAGGTGTGATGCTCTCTCACGCTTCAAGAACTAGTTTCCTCAACTGATCCTCAGATTCAAAAACACGGAGGAGAACATAATTTCTGCAATGCCCCCAGAGAAAAAAAAAATCTAGCGGAGTGATGTCCGGGGAACGAGGGGACCACGAAACTGCTAAATGTGTGCGTACCTATTCATTTTCCCGGAAATCTATTCGATAGAAACTCGATTGTAATAAATAAGTATTCATAGCCTATTATACCATACTCAGTCATCATTTCACTGCACACTACACCAAAACGTTCGATCTTTAATAAAAATCATTTTTCCATTTCAAATATCGCAGAATAATATCGTGTCATACATCGTTGTATTAGTAATAAAATATGCTATTCAATACTGGGTATTTTTTCTTCACGGGCCGTAAAAAAAAATAAAGTTGATGGTGGTTTTTCCGAAAAGAAACGTCGTACGGAAAATCTCTTGACGCTGTTTTGTAGGCATTGTTCAAGCGGATGCGAGTGAGATAGGGTCCAAAAAACTCTAAATTGAAAAAGGCATAAACGTTATTTTTTTTTCGTCGGACAGTCAACACGAATTTCATCAAATTATTTTTGTTTTTCCCTCCAGCTGCCAACTCGCTCTGTACCTCCCAGTATATAGACGTTACTATGTATTGATAGTTTCTGTATGCTACCACCATTTTTATCGATACTTCTTCTCATTGGTACTACAGGTTTCATGTCTGAAGCAGATCTCATCGTTCTACTACATTTGTTTTCTGTTACAAGAATATATCATTCGTTGGTTTCGATTATGTGACAATGACTAGCCTCCCAGTAGATGCGCCCTTTACAGATCTATTGTGTACGCCCTCTCGAAATTTTAATGTTCTGGATCTAGGCCCATTCTTTCAACTACACTCTATGGGCCAGACCTCACGTCGTCCATGTACCGGGAAGGTTACGGTTTTTTTTTTTCTGTAGCGTAGAAAATCTTAGCTTTGACATACCTTCGCAGTAAAACAAAATGTGAACTGAGGTTTCGTCGTATTCTCAACAGAACCTACAAATGGCTGTGTCTGTAAGTCCGATGTAATTCATGTGTTTTTTGAGCCATCATTGCCCTGTCAGGAGCCCAACCATGATTTTGATTGTTCGCCTATAGTGGCCTATTAGGTAATCTGAGAATCTTGACAATGGTTCACCTTCAGAAATTTAAAAAGAACACCAATTCCTACCTCCTTTCCCTTAGTTCTCACGATGTTCTCTGAACATTACAGGATGTCTCCTTCCGTGGGAAGTTTTATAAAAAAGCTCAGTTATATTCTGCTTTTTGGCTTGGCTATAGTGGGAGTTCTTTCATAACTCAACGCGATCTAAATAAGAAGAACTAAGAGTAGCATGATTCCGAAAATTTGTGAATGCACCTAAGAAGGTGTGGAGAATCTTGGAGAATCTAGCTGAAATATTTTTGCTGATGAAACACTTTCAGTTTCTTCGGACTCCATCTTTGTTATTTGGAATGAAACACCCCATATTCTTTATGATTTTTGGAATCCTTTCATGATCCCAATAACCGTTTCTAAGTTACAGCATTTTTTCCTAAAATGTGAGTTTTCGGAAAGTTGCTGTTACTTCCTTCCCGTTGAAAATTCCATGTAAACATTTCCAAAGCACTTTTTTACGTAGAATTCAATGATTCAACTTCTCATTTATTTTCTCAAATTATACATCAATAGTTATTGATGAAGAAATATTTTTTTCAAATGACACAACCTGTATATTCCTGCATATTTCAATGAAACATGAAATTACCATTATCACACTCAATGTTTTGCTCAAGACATCTTCGAAATAAAGGGCTTTTAGACTTTGGTATGCAAACTTTGAACAAGTAGGCTTTGGACAATGAAACAGAAAGCAAAAATTTACTAGTAGCGGTCAAATTAAAGAAGCTGTCCACAGCAGTAATTGAAACTCTTTTTAAACTAACATCTCATTCAATATTTACTACTAAAAAAAATATCTCTCACAGTAATTGGAAACAATCAAGAACAAATTATTTCAGAGAAAATGTTCGAAATGTCCATCAGGTTCTCTTGAACACAGGCGGCACCTTTTTTGAATATTTCTTACCGAATTAATCAATTCAACGGTAAAGAGGAAAACACAACTTTGCATCACTGCAGATTCTAATTCGTGTCTGGAGTTGGTCGACAATTCGAAAATAAGGTCTTTCAACCTCCCCCAGAGCTTTAGGTTTGGTAACCTGGCCGACCAACGGTTGTGTCCTCGGTTGGCTATCCAATCATTTCCGAAATTTGCTACCAAAAAACTGTTTATCGTTGCAGTGTTGTGAGGCGAAGCCCCGTCTTGCTGAAAATATATTTTCCTGAGTTCCAATAGCGGTAATTCATCAACAACAGGTTGAATTTGTTGCTTTAGAATTTCTAAATATCTCTGAGATGTGTGAGAGCCATTATAAATGCACGGGCCGATTCTACCCCTGAAAACACGTGCCCATACACTGAAACCTAATCTTCCCTGACTTCTCTGCTCCACAATAGAATGAGGATTTTGTTGTGCCCAAGTATAAGAATTGTAGCGGTTGAAAATGCCAGCAATGCTTACATAAGCTTCGTCTGTCCAAATACAATTTAACGGAAAATTAAGCACGTGGTTACAATTTTCCAGGAACCAGTGGCGAAACTCCATGCGACGTTCAAAATCTCCTGGTCTGAGATCATGAAGTTTTCTGGTCCTGTATGGTTGAATTTGTTTTTGTTAAAAATCCGCCTAACAGTAGTTCTTGGTAGTCCTGTTGATATTTTTATATTTGGCGTTGACGTTTCGGGATTATTTTGCAACAACTCCTAAAACGACTATTTCTTCCAAATCCCTTTCCCTATTTGGTGCATATAAGTTTGGCATTTTCTTTCCAAATCGACCACCATCAATTAGATTGGGTCGCAATCTTGTGAAAATGTCTCTAAAATGTTGTCTTCTTTCTGGATACCTCTCGTGATACAAATTGCTGCCTCTGCATTTTTCCCGGTTTGTATAAAACAGACTATCATATCCCATTTTTCACAATTCTCATACTTCATTACAAAATTTGTTTGAAGAAAATTAACAGAAACCACAAAAATATGCCTAACTCGAAATTCGACAGCTACCAGTGAACTTTAGCTTTTTGTTTTTTCGCCGCATTGTCCAAAGCCTACTTTTGTTTGCGTTCCAAAGACTAGCTATATTCATGAAAAAACAAAAGGAAAACATTGAGCGTGCTATATTACTCAACTTTCCGAAAATGCACATTTTCGGAAAACATGCTGTAACTCAGAAACGGTTATAGATATCGATATGCAGTTTTCACCATGAGGTTTTTCATTAAAATTGACCCTCAGAAACTTCTAACAGTTATCATCTATCTAGTTCAGAAACAGGACTTTCCCATCAAAAGTGTCCAAGTAATTGAAGACAGTCTTGAAAAATATTCTCGACTTAGTTTTCCGAGAGATCTGAGTTAGTCTAGAATGGTAGATAGGCGTCCGAAGGGTTAGTTGCTACAGTTTTTCTTGATTGATTCTCACTCCAGGAGAAGACTAGGTGTCCAGCATTATTGTGTGTTCAAGGGTAAGGAATTATATCATATAGATAGATAGATGAATTTATTGGTGCTAATATACATTTGAGTAGTTACACAAGTCAGTGGAATTTTGGTAGGTATAAATTATACATTTATAAAGCATATACAATCAAACATGTTTAAACCATTTTGGACATCTAGTTCTAGTGTCAAATCGTTAGAATTATTCTTTGGGTATTCATTTATTGAGTAAAACACCTTCCTCAAGAGATATTTCTTCACAAGTCTGATGACACGATTCACGTTCAGGTTTTTATTCGTTTCCGGAAGTTGTACATTTTGGGGCCAAAGTAACTAGTACCGTATCTGGTCTTTTCCAGGCGATGGTATTCAGGTAACAGTTTACCTCTGTTTCGTGTGTCATAGCCATAGGAATCTCCAGCCCCACTATATGCCTCCAGATTTTTCTTAATAAATGTTATGCACTCGAGATTCCAGAGATGACTCTCAAACAACGTCTTTGAACACCAAAAACTTTGGATAGGTGGCATGAGTGACCCCAACTTAATAGGGCATATGTCAGGTTCGAGTGAAAATACGCAAAGTAGGCTATCATGAGAACATCTATTGATACAACGTTCTTGAGATTCCTAATCATGTAGGTGATTAAAGGGAGTTTTTTGCTTAATTTATTCGCGTGAATTTCCCATATTAGAAGAGGGTCGATATATACACCTGAAAATTTTACAGGATCTACCGGGGTTATCTCACAGTGTCGTAAAGTAAAGAGTAGCGATTGAGATTTGCTGCCATTTGAAGTCAGCTTGTTGACTGTAAACCAGTTTTTGATAATCGTGTTTTGAGCCTTCACATTATCTCTAATTGTTTCAATGTTATTAGATGAACTTGTAACGAAATGATACGCCTATGGCTTGGCCACGCCCACTCCAGGTGACGTGGATGAACGTTCGAGATGCGGAGTCTGAAATGTTCGAGTGCCGCCAGGAAATTTCTGGATGAGCATTCAGGTATAAAGGTTCGGCGGACAGAGGCGCAGGGAATCAGTTGATAATTGAGCTTATACTCGCTTTGAAAATGAATCGTATCAGTGGAAGTGAAAGTGCATATAAATCGAAGTGTTTTAGTAAATAGAAACGTTACAGTGGTGTCAGTGAGTGGGATTAAAATTAAAAAATAAATACAGTGTGGACTTAGAAAAAGAAAAAGTGAAAGACATGGGACTTTTGTAGTGAAAACAGGACATTTATGAACAGACAGAGGCGCAGGGAATCAGTTGATAATTGAGCTTATAGTCGCTTTGAAAATAAATCGTATCAGTGGAAATAAAAGTGCATATTTGAACTTCGATTCAAATATGATAGCGTGCAGAGGTGTGTCAGAGTGCTCTGGTTAAAACTGTGGTAAAACTAGGTAAAAGTGCCCGTTAAGATTGAATATAGGGGTGTCGAACAAATAGAAGTGAATGCCTTTGAAGCCGTCAAAAGTCAATTAGACATACATCCGTTACGAGTAAGTAAGGACCCACATAATCTTGGAAAGGCGCAGGTCACTCCTCCAAATACGATTAGTCCGGGCGCTCATCCGCTTTTACCCACCATTTATATATTCCAAATATGTCAGCAAACGAAGAAATAACTATTCAAAAAGTCCTCAAAGAAATTATAAATAGCAAAAATGAAATAAAAAATACAATTCATGCCAGCGAAGCAAGAGTGAGGCTCGACCTAGATGCCTTGAAAAATAAAGTTGTGTTGCTTGAGAGAGAGAATACCGAGTTAAAAGAGAAGATCGAATTATTAAACCGAAACCACAAAAAAAAAACAACCTTATTATTTTCGGATTGAAAAATACTAACGCAATCACCCCTGAAATATTCTGTACAGAGATCAAAAAACTTATCCAAGTCAACATAACGGAGGGAGAGATAAACGATGTCTTCCCAATTAGTCGCACTTCTGATTGTCCCTTGAAGTTGGAGCTGACATCTCATTTGAAAAAAACACTGATACTACAAAACTGCAATAAGCTGAGAGGTTCTAACGTATCTATCGTACATGATATGACTGAAATTCAGAGAGAGGAAAATAAAATTTTGCGAAAACACCTGAAAAGAGCCTGGGAGACAGTGTCTAACATCGCTTTTATAAGAGGAAATAGATTAATTGTCAGAAGATTATCCAAACGTACCGAAGGCTTCCAGCGCCCCACAGACTCCTAACATCCCAGAACCACAGGTTCTCACCCATATACCAGTTCCGAACAGTCCTCTAACGACAACCCACACTTCTTCTGGTGGTGAGAAGATATTATTGCCCGCACAGGATACTCCCAAGCTAAAAAAGAAGCAGGATCAAGAAGTTGCAGCTAGGAAAACTGTGCATATTAGAGAAAATCTAAGAAGTACTCTACGAAAAAAATTCTAAATAATAATTGCCTCTCACGTTTTGTATTTTCTGTACCTGTCCTCGCATTCAAATTAACATTTTACAATCTCACATTTCATGAGCCATTTTCAGCACGACGCCCGTACTAACAAAATTAAGAAGACCTGATAATATTGTAGTCTCAACACTGATATATCTGAGATAGGAAAATTTTTGTTCGTTTTTTAGGATCTTTATCATTATTTTTCTCATGCCTTTAAGGTAACTTTTGTTTTTCAGCTGGATCAACAAAACATTATTTACGATTCTTATCGGTACAGTCAAGATGCCGAACGTTTTTAGTTTTTCTCATCTGAATGTGTGATCTCTATTCACTGGGTTCGATGTACTCTCCCAACATATCATGATGTCAAAATTCGATATTTTCGCTCTCACGGAAACTTGGCTTTCGTCTGATACTCCCTCCGATACCGTTGGTATCGACTCCTTCCACCTAGTACGTGCTGATAGAGACGGAAGGGGGGGGTGTCGCTTTTTTTATTAATCGCAATCTTAGCTACACAGTTGCTAACTCTGAGATGAGTCCTGCTCTGGAACAGCTATGGATTACGATAACTTTTAGATCCAAAACCTACTGCTTCGGCGTATTCTATCGTCCTCCTAGTGCTGATATAACTCACTGTTTAAACGAACTGGAGGATAGTGTAGGCAACCTTATCGCCACTAGTGATTTCCTCTTAGTGGCCGGAGACCTTAACATCAATTTTCTTGCTGATGATAGACGTTGTCATCGATTCTCTGAATTCCTAACTTCCTTTAATTTCTATCAGCTGGTGGACAGTCCCACACGAATAACCTCCTATTCCCAAACTCTTTTAGATGTATTAATTGTTTCTGACAAGGAAAAAGTTGGCTCGGTGAAGGTTTTTGATATACAGGGTATCTCGGATCATATGGCAGTCTCATGCAAAATTGAGAAAATTGAAATATAGCATGCAATCAATTTCGTATCTTTTCGTGATTACCGAAACTTTGATACCGCTTTCTTTAATACTGATATGCGAAATATAAATTGGGATAATATTTACTTAATGAACAATGTGGATAATATGATATCATTTTTGAGCGACAATTTATTGTATCATTGTATCATGTTAATTCGAAAAAGTCTGCAGTGATGCTTTTCGGCACAAAAAGAATAGAGAATTGTCTATGAACACTATTCAAATTCGCTTGAAAAATGACATACTCCCTATTGTGATAGAATTCAAAAACCTAGGACTATGGCTAGATCCGGAGCTAAGATTCACTAAACACGTCAGCCACCCAAGCTAGGCTTCCTATAACGTCTTAAGGCAACTTTATCCGAACAGAGACTTTTTTCGACGGAATTAAAACTAAAACTCTGCGAGTCACTTATTTTTTCTAAAATCTCCTACTGCGACAGCTTATACGGTCCAGCTTTACGCCAGACTGATTGTCACCGTCTACAACGTATTCAAAATAACTGCCTGAGGTTTTCTTTTGGCATTCGTAAATACGACCATATAACCGAGCCCATGAAGAAATCAGGTTGGCTGAATCTAGAGAAACTTAGGAAACTTCATCTTCTTACAAGTACACACAAAGTTCTGATAACACGACGGCCAGATTACCTATTCAACAGGCTATTAACATTTTCGGACCTGAATAGATTTTCTACTCGAAATAGTGAAATTCTCATCATCCCAAAGCACAAAACTTCATTTTACACCCGCAGCTTCTCGTACAACGCACCGAAATGTTATAACTCACTGCCCAGTGAATTTAGATCTCACTCTTTGAGCAACTTTAAAAAGAGACTGAAAATTCATCTAGGTAATAGGACTGTCTAACGTTATAACTGCCTCGGCTACTACCATTCACTGATTTTTCTATCTGTTACTGGAACGTCCTGTTGCATCTTATGAATTTAGTTATAAGCTATATATATATATATATATATAAGTGCTCATTTGCACGACTTTCTGCTACAACGTATTTCGTCCATACCTGTATACTTCAATTGTTATATATTTATGTACTTCTACTTTAATGAGTATTACATTGTTAACATGCTGCTCGCATTTACATTAATATTTTTATATACTTACCTTTTTTGTTCTAATTTATATATTTTTTTCTTTGTTTTCTCTCCCTTCAGGAACTTTTGGTTGAGTTTAAAAACAGCTCTTGCTGACACTCGGCCTTTTCACCTTCACAAATGATATTGTAATTTTATTTTACTTCCTATGGTGAATGAAGACGAATTTTTATTATTATTATTATTATTATCATATAAATCTAACCCAGTGTTTTAGTCAATAGAAACGTTACAAACTGATTGTTGTGGTATCGTCTGCAAACAATATAACTCTGCCATCGGTAATATGATGCCGTATGTCATTTATAAGGAAGAGGGTAGGGCCCAGGATCGAGCCCTTGGGCACCCCATGTTTCATATAGACTTTGTTAGACACATAACTGTTATGAGTGACATATTGTTGCCTATCTGCCAAGTAGGAGGACATCAAGTTGATACTGTTCGGGCTAAAGTTATACCGGCTCAATTTTGATATCAGTAAATCATGTTGAACGCAGTCAAAAGCTTGTGAGGTAATGAAAGTTAGCTTGGACATACATACCAAATTCAAAACCATTATTTATGACTTGCACAAGTTCATTTATAGCGAGAGTTGTTGAAAGATTCTTACGAAAACCAAATTGACCTTTATTGAATAGGTCATTTGATTCAAAATAATTATTTATTTGTGATTTGAGAAGAGCTTCGAAAATTTTTTAAAAAATCGGTACCAAGGAATGGGCCGGTAATTTGAAAGTTCCTCTGCCGATCCTTTTTTATAAATAGGAATGAAAATATCTATAGAATAGAGACAGATCGCTAACCCTTCTACGGTGTTCCAGAGAAGTAAGTGAGTTAGTGAGCGAAGCATCATCGACGAGACAAATTGCCCTGTTTGGACAGAATCCAACAGGAATTTATTATACAGGGTTATGATAAAGTAATGCACAAAATTCGTAAAACGTACAACGATCACTTTCGAGAAAAATGCAAAAACACGTCAAACTGTTTTTTTTTATTCCGCATCTTTTGACATAAGTTACAAAAATAACACGTCAAAGTTGTCAAAGTTATGACGTCATCAACAAATTTTTTCAATGGGAAGCTAAGATTTTTATCACATTATGTGATAGAACTTGTGTTTTTACACACGGGAAAAATAGTTGCAGTAGGGCTGACTTAGGAAAAAACGAGAAAAAGAATGAAAAACAAAATAACATAAAAAGAGGTCAAACTTACACTTATCTAGTAAGAACATTCGTTCTTATAAATTTTTTCAATTGTTTTACTAAAACAACGGTTTGTCAGTGTCATTCGTACAATTCGTGTCACCACAGTTTTATTATTATGGATCGTTTAACCGAAAGAGAAGGGATTATTTATTATTTATTTTATTACTTTTCTCGTTTTTTTTTCTCATGTGAGCCCTACTGCAACTATTTTTCCCGTGTGTAAAAACACAAGCTCTATCACATAATGTGATAAAAATCTTAGCTTCCCATTAAAAAAATTTGTTGATGACGTCATAACTTTGACAACTTTGACGTGTTATTTTTGTAACTTAGATCAAAAGATGCGGAATAAAAAGAACAGTTTGACGTGTTTTTGCATTTTTTTCAAAAGTGATCGTTGTACGTTTTATGAATTTTGTGCATTACTTTATCATAACCCTGTATATTCGTCATAAGCTCTTCTCTGTGCATTTGGAATGCTTAAGCGATATAAGTGCTTGTAATTTCGGATACTTTCTTTTGAAATTCCATAATCAAAATCTCCGTTCATCTTGGCCATTAATCAAAAACACTCAGTACATCATATTTCCTGTTCAATTTCTATAGAATGTAGAAATCATTCACCTTATGGAAATCATGAAATCAGCGAAATCATCTTATGGGGATCACGTTTAATATTTGACATATCTCCCCTCTTTAAACAAAGCTGGCCCCCAGCTTTATCTTTTGAAAATAAGTTCATAAAAAACGAGGAAGACATAGTTACATATAGAATTCAGAAATGAAATGATTACAAATATACATATAATTATTATACAACTCAGTTCATTGTCAACACATAAAAGTTTATAGTCCTGTATATCTACTGAGTATCTAATTATTAATTCAATCTGTTTTAAACGAATGAGTCATCAATTCTTTATCGTGCCCGGCGCCTCCACCACATGTCGCAACTCTGACTCGCTTGGCAATACGAGGGGGTTTTCAGTTTCAATTCATCACCCAATTACATGTATTTTCAAATAAATCACTCGCTATTTTATTTTTCCTTTTGTAAATTCCATAATCAAAATCTTCGTTCATCTTGGCCATTGATCAAAAACACTCAGTACATCATATTTCCTGTTCAATTTCTATAGAATGTAGAAATCATTCACCTTATGGAAATCATGAAATCAGCAAAATCATGTTATCGGATCTTTCGATGCGAGTCTCCGAACAAGTCGTAGGTAAATTGCTGATTAATCATTTAGATTTGTATAAATATCGGGAATCATTCATTCAGAGTCATTAGCATTATTAGCGTTATTAGCATTAGTATCATTCAATTAGTTCACTTCTCAAGAACTGCGACTTGGTCGGAAGCCCTGCCTCACGACGATGGTTTTCACCCCTTTTTCGGCTTGGTTGGCCATTATGTAAGTTATCACGGTAATGTTGTCTTCTTATATTTTTCTTTATATAGTTTTTATGTTTATTATGTTTGCTCCTAAACTCTCATTTTTTTATTAATAAATGTGTTTTTGAATATAATAGCGAGTGATTTATTTGAAGATACATGTAATTGGGTGATGAGTTAAAACTAAAAACCCCCTCGTATTGCCAAACGAGCCTGAGTTGCGACAATAACTCCGGGGTTTCTCCTATGTACCTCATTCATGAAACGGAGTGTATCGCTGATTTGTACCAAATCATCACTAAACCAATCTATCCTTAGTTTATTTTTGATAGATAATATGCTTAGCTTGTGAAAAGTCCGGCGTTTGTGATAGGTCTGAAATTCATTCAATGTCAATGCTCTTTTTTTAAGTTGGAATTTATTGCCGAATGATCAGATATACATGGGTCAAAGACAGATGCCTGATAGCAATCGTTCCTGAAGTTAGTGAACACATTGTCAAGACAATTCATACCTTTAGTTTTATATAAAAAAAAAATGCTCACAGTATGGTGCAATCCGTATGGTACCAAGGATTGCATATCTGATGTGCCTAATTATCGAAAGGACTGAATCTAACATTGATAGTACCTGTAATTATGATATTTCTCTTGTGATCCACCTTCTAGAGCAGCTCATTCATTTCAGATATAAAAGTTAGACACTCGATCAAACGGGAGACCTATACACAGTCAACAGCTGGAGATCTTCATGACATATGCCAGAAACTTCAAGTGCAATTCATTGGGAATATTAGATATGTTATCAGGTAGTGGGTGAGTTTTTAGTCGCTCTTTTACATATATAAAGACATCATCATGTTTAATATGAGACCTACAAAAACCAGAAACAGGAATGTAACAATATTGAAATATTCATCAGTTGTTAAACAATGCTCATTCATACACACAAAATCATAGTCAAATTCTTCCGCCAGAGCCTCCAGCAAATTAACCTTGTATCTAAGACTTTGTATGTTCAGGTGCAGCAGTCTATGTCCAGTACTTACGGTGTGACCTAGGTAGTGGTTTGGTTCCGTTGTTCCTTCGGAAAATTTTGGTGGCTTCTGTACACTCGGGGGGTATATTGTTCAACGATTATACTCCTGGCCAGAATTCTAGGGACTCTACTTGGTGCTCAAGTTGAATTGGGACTCCAAGCTTGAAGGATAACCGCTCAGGCAGTTTAATAGGTCATGTTTGGTTGTTTCAGGGTGGAATCCAGAAAGGTAAATCCAGCTTAGCCAATTTACAACTTTCAGAGCTGCCATTGCATCATCATTGCTTCGACTTCCTGTTGACAGTTTATCTTGGAGTTTGTTTCTGTGTTTTTTGGGTATCTCCTGTGTGACACTCTCTTCCAGACACCAGTAACTTTGGTTCCTCCTTCATGCAATTTATTTGCAGTGTTTGCCCCATCGTAATCAAAGTTTCTATTTTTATTTTGGTCTGCATCTAGGTTATGATTGTGATTCTTCTTCTTTGAATTTTCTTCGTCGTTAATATTTACTTCTCGTATCTTGGTAACTTTCACTTAGGTTCTGTGTTCTGAGCCTAGTTTCGTGTTTGTGCTAAGAGAGGATGAGGTGTCCGTGCCAGTAGGTGATGGGGTCGTGGATAACTTCACAGTGGTCTTCTTGGTTCGCACTTTTTGCAGGTTGTTCTTGACCTTGAGAGATGTTGACGCTGGTTCTAGACATTTTTCGTCGTCTATTTCTGGCGAATTTGTTTTTTTCCTGTCGCCCACCCTTTTTATCTGAGATGTCTGACAAGTTTTTTCGATGTTTATTTTATCGCGTAACAGCTGACAATTTTCGTTCAATATGTAGTATTTTTCTTTGTATCATTGAATCTCTCTTGGAGAATGTATCATCAACATCATCATTAAATCATATGTTCAGCTTGTATTCCATTCATTAATTCCAATTATTTTATTATTATTTTCCTGAGTACGATCCAAGCGATAGGGTTGACCCCCTGTACGCGACAATATTCCATATCATCATTCAAGTCGATACGAAGATGAAAGATGGTTAAAATATCTGAACACAGTAGAGGTCCAGTTGCTGATACATATTGTTTTCATCAGGAGAAACTTTAGTTCAGGAGATTTCAATTGACGACAACTTCATTTTCTCAAATAGAACACCTAGTATATTATCCCACCATCTAGTAGGACTATTTCATGCTTTCAAATATTGTCCATATATGATATACCCTCTATAATCGCTTGTTTTTGAGAAAATTGCATTTTTAGTTCATGATTCGCAAATTTTCACGTTTGCATCAAACACTCTTTGAATATCAAATTCAATTAAGTGTTCATTTGCATACTGTTGAATAATGAGGAACTCAAAATGACCAAATCGAATCAGAACAATAGCAACTGTAATGAAATAAATACAAGATTCAGAATAAATAATTCGAATTGAAATGACGAAATCAAGGAAGAATTAATGAAAGCATTACACATCTATTTCATCAAATATTAAAAATGACCACCAATCACTTCCATACAATAATGTATCCGATCTTCGAAAGCTCTACAGGTGATTGAATGAATGAAATCTTTATTGGTAGGATACATCCTAATATTTTAGGCTTGATATTAAAAATAAATGAAGATGAATGGCTAAATATAATTAACTTTAAGGTTATATGAAACAATTATAATGATGGTATGCAATAATAATAGTAATATAATAATGATAGTAATAACAATATATACAGACATACACGAGTGTACATTACACCCCAGTTAACACAAACATCTATGGGATGTCGCATTCAAGCCAGTCCATGTATCATAGCGAATCACAATCATACTTCACTGAGACTGCCACGGGATTCCTCATGAGAACACATTCTTCGTCCTATTTTGTTGGATGTGAGATCTATTAGGTGATGAATTAGTGAAGCACTCTAGCATAACAGGGACATTTATATTTAAAATTCAATGTATCCGAGTTTTGAGAGTGATTCGCATCAAGTAGAATGAAATTACATTACAATTATTTTTCATTTGTGATATGGAGATGATTTGTACCGCCTATACGTTATTTTAACGTATTTTTGAATATGCCTCTTTTAAGTCTATTGAAAGAACGATGATTCATCGTATTCTTCATTTGATGTTCTTTACTTCAATAGTGAAATTTGATCGAGTCGTTATGTCTTTGAAAAAGTACTCGATGAAAAAGATTTCATTATTCGGGCACAACAAGTTGCGTGTTTTATATGGGCATCGAAAAAATTTGCACTTTTTGGCAGTTTTTTCACTCTTGATCCTTCAAATCTTAACTTTCTAAATCATTTGTGTCTCTAACCCTTCTTCAAAATGGAAGAAAATATCACTTCTTTCCCAACCAAATATTTAAAATTTACGTTCTGCCTAAATTTGACTGTATTGAGAAAAACCTGTGCATAATCACATTGTCATAGATACAGCGCACAATGTGACTTGTGAATACAAGAATATGATTGGCTAGGAAATTCTCAGCATACGCAGTTGCCAAGTGAATTTTAAAGAGGTGTTGATGAATAATACCATGTCCCCAATATTATTTATTATATCTTATATCTACGTGCTTTGTGTAATGATCCGATCTGCTCCCAGAATGATTGATTTTGAATGAATAAAAATGAGAGCTTACAACATTGAACTCATTCAGTGTTGCCTTTTCAAATATTTTTCTCGACTCGAGAGATTTCGCAGTCTCCCAGTGTTTCTTAAACTGATAATAATGTATGAGGAATCTCATCATATAGTATTGTCTAATAAAAATATAAACATATCACTGTAAAATTATTTCGTCATCAATTCCTCAGATCTGAAAGTATAGTCATTTGTTTTTATCTCTTCACAATAATTCCATAAAAAATGAAAGGGTATGCTTATTTCATGCACAGGTGGCAACGCTGGTGCAACATGTGAAGAGATCGTGAAACGAGAGTGTATTCAGTATTGCCCAGGCAGCAAGCTGACGTGATTTTAACGTCATTTTTTCGACACCAGACACGTCCTGCTGACGAAAAGAATGACGCCATAAAGACGGTAGGATGACGTGATTATGTCACAGACCAAAGACGTCATTCTGTGACGTCATTATGACGTTATATTTCGACGTTAATGGGCCGTCCCTATTTATTATATATATATATTGATATTGGTTCAAAATTATTTGTATTCACTTGCTGTCTCAAGCTCATATTATTTGGATGTTAGTGCATATACAAATTAATATCCTATCTATGATGTTATAATAAGGTCTGTAAATAAAATCACAATTAGAGAACGAAAATCCATATGTTCCATCGGCATCAAAGGATATAATAAAGATATAATGAAATATAATATATATTCATATTATATATATAAAATAACAGTTTGAGTAGAGGGAGTTATTTTTTTGAACTATGAGGATCACAATTATCAAGAGTAAAATTGTTAACTCAGAACATTTGAATTAAACCAAAAATTGATTAGCTCATTAGGAAGAAAAAATGCCATTTTATTGTGAATAGTTGATGTAGGGGTACTTGTTCCACTTGTTGGGGATGTGAGAAGAGTAGAAATCCCCAAGGCACAGGAACTTTCTAGAAATGAAAAATTATTGTTAAAAAATATATATAATTCAATGGTTAATGACCAATAGATAAATGAAAACTCTACTATTATTCACAAACTATTAAAACAACAAATTTCAAAAATATACAGATGTGATAGTATTTTAAAAATTTAATTTGGTCGAACAAATTGTTGAAAGTTCTGTCTTCTAGATTACCACCAGTTATAACAGATATGTAGGAATAAACCATTGGAAAAGTAAGAAAGAAAGAAGTACCTTGAGTTGTCTGAACAGAAAGTTATTTGTGCAGACTCATCTCAAGATCTTTCATAGCTTAGAAGAGTCGACTCTATTTATTATATAGTTAACCAAAATAAGTGAATTGTGTATATATAACTAAGATTCTTTCTTTTTCTATAGGTAGATTCACTGCGATAAGAAGCTTCTTTTCACCAGTATCAACACATTAATTTGGACTCTCATCATATGTTTCTTGATTTTTCATCAAATTATTTCAGTATCTCGACAAAAAATCCTAGTGAGTTTAATCAGCACACTAACCTTAAGGATACAATTATTTTCACAAAAAGGAAAAAGCCTTAAAATAACGTAGCATCATGATATAGGTACAGGAATCATGGTAAGTGGTGAGTACATGACATCAAATCCAATACATGCAATAGACCAAATATTAAACTTACCTTACAAATCACTAGTAAAGGAAATGCACAATTCACAACCGACGGTCGGAAATCGACTTCTGTAATCAATAGGAAATTTCAATCGAAATCGAATACATAACAACCTCAAAATTTCTGTGATAATGGCGTGTGCCGTGTGCGTCGTAAACGTTGCGTGTTGGCTTGTGGCCGAACTTGTCCGATACCGATAACTCCGGAGATTGCCGAACGCCAAACAAATAATGAACGTTTTGTTTTGAAGCGCCAAATTCAAACTGTTTTTCAATGAGGTGATAATCATACGAACCTCATAAAAGATGGGCTGTGGTTGAATAATAATACCTATATTGCGTCTGATTATTCGCCTAAAGAGAAATTTGATTCCATTCTGTACCCACAATGTACACTTGCCTATACACACTTTAAGGTATCTATGGTAAACTTTCGTTTAACTTTTGCATTTCGATGAAAAATATTTAGGAACCTATAAGGATCATTGGAATAATCATCAAAATGCAAAAATATAAAACAATGAGTTAACGTTTTATAATGACGTAAAAATATCGTCAAACTAACGTCCTGGTTATGACGTCTACAGTACATTCAAAAAATGACGTCAGTATTCACGTCATTTTTTGGTAATATGACGTTGCCGACCAATAAATACCAAAAAGAGACGTCATTATGACGTCAGCTTGCTGCCTGGGTGTAATATGGCGGTTTGTTTTCTTCCACGTTCTGTTACTTTCATTGTTCTTTCTAATTATTTGCTTCTTGTGGATGAGAAGAGTTGAAAAGGCGTATTCATAAATCGATATAAATTAGTTGCATCGAATGTTATTTCGAACAGTTTATAGTAGTGTTGTGAAAACAAAGTATAGTTGTTGCAGTTTCTGTTATATTTTTACTTGCAAGCAGAAGGGATGGGCTATGCCAGACTCGTTTGAATAAGCGAAGTTTCTGCGGAAAAAAACAACCAATTACGTGATTTAAATGAACTGGCTGACTGAGGCTATTGTAATTCAGAAGAATAGAATAGTGGATGAGAACACATGAGTTTTTGTAATTCATTTCAGTGAAAAGGTGAGTATTGTATGATTGTTCTTCCAACACAGTTATTCAGAATAATACACGTATATTGATTTATTTTTATTTCAGTTATTGGGTTATAACTCATTGATCACACTCACGCTTGATCACATATGAGTAGGAGGAGACGAGAATAAAATCGGAGATATTATTAAATTACTGAAAATAGTGGAAATGTTATTGCTGTAGCCAATACCAATAACCCAGAAGCTAGAATTGATAATAATGATATCAATATGGTCTGAACAGTGTTTTTAAAAGAAAATATGAACCATTCTTCAGTAAATCATTCAGCCATCGATAATCAAGTCTTTTCGTAAGATTCAGGTAATTTATTATTTGATGTGAATATCTGAAAACTCCTTTTCAACCTCTATTATTGAACTGAACATTGACAACATGAACTAAAATGTATTTTATCAATTTTCAGGTGCTGTTAGACAAGAATTTGAGATGTTTGAGATAGTAAAAAGATAGTCGCTAGAAATCAGAGAAAATTGCAAGAATAAAGCAGTGAAGTGATGTGAGTCTTTTTATGTTGAAGTGAAATTTCAGTTACTTGAAAAGTCATAATATCTATGATTTTCTAAAGGTTTTCCAGAAATAAATGTTATTGAAATCTTGATCATAGGCATTTTTCTTAAATCCCATTTCCTACTGAAAGATCCATGAACTGATTCAGAATGAGATTCGTAATCAAATAAAATGGAGTATTCTTGTGAAACCTATTATTTCGTCTATGTGACGTGAATGCGACTTCATTATTGATTCCGAAAATTAAGTATGTGTGACTCCCTCAGAAACACAATATTCTCCCCATAAGGAATTCCAGATAAAAGAATGTGAGGCAGTTCGAACTTCACATTGTGAGTAATTCAATGCATCAATGTGATTTCTATTGTGATGCTGAATGAAAATCAAAAAACGACCAAAAGGGTCCGGAATAAAAGTCATTGTGATGTTAGTGAGAATCTCAATTCGAGTCACGGCTGTGATCTGGAACATGAATGTGATGCCCAATCACATATCTGAGACGAATTTGTGTTAACTGGGACTTCCCTAGTGACAATTAATGAGGTGATTAAAAGAATATAGTAACAATAAAAATAGAAAATAGTGATCCAATGACATATGACAGATAAAAATCATTTTCCAGCATAATATTAAGAATCAGTTTAAATATTTGGGATTAAGATATTCTTGAATTCATTCACTGATTTCGACTCTTTGATGGAGGTTGGTAATTTATTGAACTCATTGATGCCTTTATAAAAGACTGATTTCCTAGAAGAGGACATATTCAGTCTTGGTATATAGAGATTATTGTTACCTCTTGTATAATGATCGTGTATAGTAGAATTGTATGTAATGAATTCCTCTAAATATGCAGGTAGTTGATTAGTATTCAATATTTTATAAATAATTATCATTGAACGCAGGAAGAGTCGTTGCTTTACAGTCAGCCACTGTGATGCTTCAAGCATCAGGGATATATTGGTCATACGATTACACCTAAGGATGATACGCATTCCACGATTCTGAAATTTTTGTAGTGCGAATACTTTATTTGCATCAAATAAATACAGGACACTTGCACAATAATCGAAGTTTGGTTGTATTATAGAATTGTACACTGTTATCTTTGAGTGCGTTGACAATCGCTGGGAAATTCTTGAAAAGAAGTATAATTTTTTGCAATTTTTTGGACATATAGTCGAAGTGAGCTCCGAATGATAAGTAGTTATCCAACATGAATCCTAAATATTTGAACTCGGTGACAAATTCAATTTGGCTATTGTCAATAGAGATATCATGATGATTGAGGTTGATGTTTTTATATTTGTATGAGGTTGTGAGGATCATTGCCTTAGTTTGTCTATATTAAGTTTAAGTTTACTAGAGCTCAAGTAAATCTGAATCTGCTGCAGTGAGTAATTCATTTTGTTTATGGCATCATCCAAGTTGTTACTAGAAATTGACAACAGAGTATCATCTGCGAATAGATTGACAAAATCACAGGAATGGAATTGATTAATATCGTTAATGTAAATTAAAAACAAAAGTGGCCCCAGAACACTCCCTTGAGGTACCCCATAATCATTTGCAATAGGTGTAGATATAACTTCATTAATTTCAGTCATTTGTTTCCGTTTACTCAAGTAATCCATAAACCAATTCAGAACTGTCCCATCAATGCCAATTTTTTTCATTTTTTCAATAAGTATGGTGCGGTCGATTGTTTCAAATGCTCTCTTTAAGTCCAGAAATACAGCTACAATGTACTCACCCTTATCGATAGTCTGTTTCCATTTTGAAATTGTCAACTGTAAAGCTGTTTCGCATGAATGATTTTGTCTGAAACCCGATTGATTTGTTATCAGTATTTTATTCGCATTCAGATAGTCTGATAATTGCCTGTACACCACAAGTTCAGGAAGTTTTTCAGCGCTGGGTAGGGTGTTAATTGGGCGGAATTCCCACGATTTATTTGTATTAGATACTTTTTGGATAGGTACAAGTACACTTGACTTCAGTTGGTTTGGGAATTTTCCATACGTCAGTGAAATATTGATCAGATGCAGTAGAGCATGACCAATCACTAAATTTACTATCCATTATTTCCCTAGATGACCTATTATCCATAGAATTTATTATTTCTGTGAGGTCCTTCAATTCGATTCGTTTGAACTCCAGCAATCTACTTTCAATATCGTTTTGTTGCCGGTCATCAATAGTGACATTATCTATAGTATTTATTATATCCCTAATGCTGTCCTCATAATAATGATTGAAATATTCAGCAATTTCATCATCCTTTCTCACTACCCTCAAGGTATCATCTATCCTAAAATGAATACCATTTATAAAACATGATTCATTAGATTTTGTACTTACCAAGGTTTTTAAGGTTTTCCACATTACATAAGGATTATTTTTATTCATATCTATTTTGTCATAATAATATTCTTTTTCTTTATTCCCCAATAAGCTCACATATTCATTTCTCAAAATCTTGTATGCCTCCCATTCTCCCTCACTTTTACTATTTTTAAATAATTTATAAGCTGAATCTCTTTCTCTTCCTTTCATTTTTAGTTCTAAATCATACCATGGGACACCATTTTCTTTACGTCGAAATGTTTTTTCTGGTGCTATGCTATGTTGACTGTTTGTTCACATTTGGTTTTTAAATCTTCATAAAATATATCCACAACTTCCCCATCTAATAAAAAGTTACATGATATTAATTCAAGATTTATTTTATTTATATTAGCAACACCTAGATTCCTATATTTTTTAGACTTATCAATTGAAGAAGTAAAGTTTTTCCCCGAGAAATCCACCGAAATAACCGAATGATCCGATATACTACCAACATCATGAACTTTCGTTGAAACGTCAAAATTAGTGAGTACGTAATCAATAAGAGTTGCAGAATTTGCAGTACATCGTGTGGGCTCATTAACACTTTGTTGAATGCCATACATATTCAATATGTTAGCAATTTTAGCTGAATAGAAATTGTTTTCCAGTAGATTCAAGTTAAAATCCCCGACTAGTATGACTTCAGAAACATCTCCAAATAAAACATCACAGATATTTTCGAAGTCATTAATAAACTGAGAGTGGCTGGAGCTTGGCGAGTGATATAAACATCCCACTAACATTTTTATTCCATTGTGATTTATTTTAAGAACTTTGCACCAGAAATTTTTTTCGAGTACAAACGATTTATAAATTGAGAAGCTTATATCACATCTAATATATAATAATACCCCTCCAGTATGCCTGGATGCTGAGTTACACCTTATTGTGTTATAGTTTGGAATAGATATTTCCGTATTTTTCATATCGTCAGTTGTACGGCTTTCACTAAACAGCATTATCTTAGGATTACAAGGTACTATACTGATCAGAACCTGAGCTTTATTGGCAATGAAACTCTGTATGTATCAGAATTGAAAATTGAAATCATATTAGGATGACTTACATGTTTTTTTGTCTGTTTAGTGTTTTGCTTACTATTTTAGGAATATTATTAATAAATCTGATTGTTGTAGAATCATCCCCTTGTGCCACTAGATCATCTAATCTGCTTTTCACCAACAAATAGTATTATCTCTATTCCAATGTTTGATCACCAAATATGCGAATACCTCTAGCTACTTTACTTCTATTCTTCAGCACTTCTATAGCGGAGTCCCTGTTGGGCAATACCACTTTCAATAGTCGTATCTTATTTAGCTGTACTTTGCCTACTCTGAAGACTTTTATGTTGGACATCAATATTGAGGTCCTTGAGTAAACTTTTGACATTCACCATATCCTCTTCCTTATGCTTCTGCACATTACCATGTACAGGTTCCTTAACATTTGCTATCATTATATTGGATTCTCTTTTTTGTCTTTCTATCATTTCCACTACGATTTCTTCATAACCTTCATCCACTATTTGTTGCCTATTATTCTTACTGCTGTTACTAGTTTTAGTGTCAGTTACAAATGACTCGAAGTTATTCTTCAATTCCTTCAACTCATCATTTACAAGAACTTTATCAAGTTTGGTTTCAAAGTCAACCAGTTTATTTTCCAGGAATTCAATTTTCTTATGCAATACTGGAAGCATTCGCAACCCTTCTTGACACCACTCACAAAAAAATTTCAGAGTTCGCTTAGATTTCAGCTGAATACATCTTATTTCGGAAGCAGTCAGATCTGAGCAGCTCAAGTGTAGTTCTTTTCTGCACCCATCACATTCGCAGAATTGATCATCTGTAATTTTTTTATCACACTTGATGCACAACATTTTGGATCCTAATCACCCGTACGCCACTGGCAATAAAGAAACAAATAACACTTGGTCAGATTATAGCTGAGAATATTCCACTCAACTACATATAAATTTCATCTTTTAATTCGACGTTTTTACCAAGAACTTATGCCTTCAACTGGAGCAATAACACACGTGAACCTCGACTCGTATACCTGACTAACCTAAGATGTAACATATCGACATCAGCAGTTCGAAAAACCTCTTTGATTTGATCCTCATGTCTTCTTTACTAGTCGCGGGTTCTCTACTTGTTCTTTTACATAAAACCACGAAAAAAATCATATGCGTGAGATCGGGTGAATGAGGTGGCCTT
Organism: Plagiodera versicolora; assembly: GCA_037013635.1. Lineage (NCBI taxonomy): Eukaryota > Metazoa > Arthropoda > Insecta > Coleoptera > Chrysomelidae > Plagiodera > Plagiodera versicolora. The sequence goes on from CM072982.1 coordinate 11,464,480, forward strand.
TTATGTGGTCCTCCCCTGCCCATCCATCGGCCGGGATATTCATTATCCAAATATTCATTTATTAAATGGGTATGATAAACTGGTGTTCCGTCATGTAGGTACCACATGCGTCGCCTAACATGAGCAGGCAATTCTTGTAGTAAATGTGGTAGTGCGTTCTGTACGAAATCTATATAAACTTGTTCATTAACAGTTCCGTCATTGATTTGCATTGATTTGTTGCATAATGATGAAAATTATGTCTATTGACAAAACCATTTTTATGAGAAGTGGCTTCATTGGCAGATAATACAAAATTAAAGAAATCTCTGCCCCTATCAATTTGTTGTTGAGCCCACTCACAGAAGGTTAGTCGCTTCTCAAAATCATCACGATTTTTTTGTACGATAGTAAGACTTATCTCGAAACACATTTTATGATGTCTCTTTCCTTAGCTGTCTTCTATCCGGAAATTTCTGTTTACTAATACTTTGTGCAAGTAAAACATTCTTATCACTGGCACCCAGTACAAAAATCATTGCCGTCAGCTTCTCCACAATACATTTAAATGATAACTAACTATCTCTACTCGCGAGAATATCAAATCCAAAGGCAACTTGTTGAAAATATGGATATATTCATTTTATCTTGATATTTGAAGGTTGCTTGATGAAAACAGTAGAATTCAGTCTAGTTGAATATTTTTACTTGGCTGTTGAACGATGGTAGCAGATTTCGTCGGCTTATTCACCTTGAAATCCTGTTTCTTTTGTGCCTTCAATACTTAAAATCGGGTTCATCGTGAAAACAGTAAGTATTTTGACTTCTTCCTAGAATAATTTTCTGTTCAAAAGATGAAGTTTTGAATAAATGTTTCAATTTTTGAACCGATATCATAAAAACTATCGAGGCTATCAAGAAACGCACTGTATCTTCTCAACCATCAACATTTATAAATAAATAAATACCCTTTATTCACCTCTACAGCTGATTTGTACATCCTAATTTACAATATTGTTCAGTAACAGTATTACTATTAACTCAACCTAATATCTATATGTAATAGTAGCAGGAACAATATTATATATACATTATTTTCAATAAACGCTTGAAGGAAATTATGCTTTCTATGTTTTTGATATTTTGATCTAGTCTATTAGATTTACTTATACCTTTAGAAAATATGGAGTTCTGACCTGCAGCTGTTCTCACTTTTTGCAGTACAAAATTATGTCTTCCTCTTGTATTATATTCATGCAACTCTTCAAACGTTTGTAAAATATTTTGTAAATATTTTGGTGTTGGGACTTTCCTGATTTCATGAATAAATCAATGCATTCAACTCCAGAAAATCTTCAACTCTTATCCAATTCAAGGTAGCTAGCATAAATTCAGTGCTTGTAAACCTATCGCAACCCATTATTAGCCTCATTGCTCTATTTTGTAATTTCTGTAACCTATTTACATCCCCTTGACTTGCAGTATATAAAATAGTACTACAGTAATCGAAATGTGGCAGTATTATACACTAATTTACGTGTCATTGGTGTTAGAAATCCACTGGCTCTTCTAAGAACCCCCATCTTTCTACCATTTTTTTTGCATATGTGATCAACAAAGACATTAAATAATAATAATAATAATAATAATAATAATGTTTATTCAGTAATAATGATACACCAAAGTGGAAAGATTCATAATATGTACTAATATTTCATGAATAAACAGAAAACAATCACTGAAGCTGTAAATACAGCTTGTGCGTGATAAATCAAATTAATTCTATAAGAGGTTTATACAACATGAGTAAGATATATATAAATATAGGACGAATACAACATTTCAAAACATAACATAAAGTATAAAATTTAATATGTAATGAATATGATAGGTGAGTATTGTTTCACATAGAATATACAATTCTGAAATAGCATAGAACGTATGTCTTTTGAGATGCCTATGATGAGAGGTTAGTGGTATGATTCAGCACGGGAAGTATGCTGAACTGAAAGTTTGAGTTCTCTTCTAAATTTTCTAGGGTTCGGCTCACATTTCAGTGCTTCTGGCAGACCGTTGAAGAGTTTCGGGCCTAAATAATAGTAGTTCCTTTGACCAACCGACTTGTGCATGACTGGTACTCAGATGCTTCTTTTGTGGCGGATTTCATGATTGTGAATGTAGGTGATCAATTCGCTTCTGTGTTGCCTTGGATCGAGTATTGCAGTTTCCGCATAGAGGAGGTTGCTAGGATAGTCTTATGTTTTCTGTAGAATATCTTATCTACTTTTCATCTTTATCTACTGTATGTTAGCATTGCGGATAACTTTCACTTTGATGATACTAATATAATCGAGCTGAAAGATGTTCTAAAGGAAATAACTAATAAGAGCTCATCAGGTATAGATGGATTATCAGTGAAAATTTTTCAAAATCTCCCTGACTTTGCTCTTTACATTCTAGTGGACGCAATTAACAAATATTTCAGAACGGGAAAATTCCCATCCTGCTTGAAACAAGCAGTCGTGATACCTCTCCATAAAGGCGGTGATTCAGAAGAACCCGCAAATTACCGACCGATTTCACTTCTATCAACACTATCAAAAATTATAGAAAAAATAGTAAAAAAAGAATGATGAAACATCTTATAAAAAATAATATAATAAACAAATTTCAGTATGGATTTCAAAGCGGAAAAAAAAAAAAGATGCAATCTTCTCTCTGCTCGAAAGTACCTTTATGACTCTAAACGATGGAGAAGTGGCTGCAGCAGTATTCTGCGATTTCTCGAAGGCCTTCGACTGTGTTGACCATGAACTACTGCTGCAAAAGCTTGAGTTCTACGGCTATAGAAATTCTTCTTCAAACTGGTTTCGCACATACTTATCAGAGAGGAGCCAGATAGTGAAAATAAAGGAGAACCATTCACAGTTGAGCAAAATCACAATGGGCGTACCACAGGGGTCAGTCTTGGGCCCAATCCTGTTTCTTTTATATATAAACGATTTGGCCACTATTCGCATTCAGGGAAAGTTCACCTTTTTTGCAGATGACACCACTATTTTATGGCACGGGAATGACATACATGACTTGAAAAAAGTGATTGCTCTCGACCTCACTAAAATAAAACAGTGGTGTGACTCCAATTCATTGTGTTTCAACCTGAACAAAACAAATGTTATCTCCTTTAAGTTCAACCTTGATAATTCACTCTTGGAGAACCATATAATTATGAATAAACCAAACACAAAATTCCTAGGCATGCACATAGACAACAAACTGAAATTTGATGGACATGTCTCTAGCTTAACTAAAAAGATATCAACTGGTTGCTTTGCAATGAAAATAGTCTCAAAGGAACAAAGTACAGCTTCAGCTAGGTTGGTATATTTCTCATTGATTGAGTCCCATTTGAGGTATGGCATTGCTTTCTGGGGTTTGTGCAGTGATTATTTGTTCAACTCAGTATTTATATTACAGAAAAGAGCAATTCGATGCCTCTCTAAAGCTCAGTTCCGTGATCATTGCAAACCATTATTCATTAATAAAAAAATATTAACTCTATTTTGCCTCTACGTACTGGAAACTGTGTGCCTGATGCATAAGAAATACGCCATCACTTCAAATCCAACTGAAATGGGAAAATACGAGACGAGAAATAAAGCCTGTATTCCCTTACCTATTCCCAAATCTAGCCTAACTCGAAATTCAATAATATATGAAGGCAAAAAAATGTATAATCATCTACCAGCAGCCTACAGAAACGCAACTTGCCCAAAAAAGTTAAAAAAAAGTTAAAGAAGCACTTTTGCAGAAGGCATACTATAACCTGCAGGAGTATTACGATGGCGTACTCTGACCATTTTTTTACCATTTTTACCATTTTTATTCTTTTGTTCTTTGATTGTCCCGGTTTTTCAATTGTCCCAGTTGTTCCGGGTCCGATATTGTGTATTCCAATTTGGAAATTCTAATTTATATGAGTTATATATGAGTGATATGCTGTTTTTTAGGTTTTATGTTGATTTAAAATTTTTTCATTTGGTATGCTTGTTTCACAATGTAACATTGTGTAATTGAATTTCAATGTATGTACTTTCGATTTTTATATTGTCTAGAGATTGATATATTGTATGGAGACAGGTATACATATGTATATATACACCCCGAAATCAATGTAACGCTTTGATAATAATTCATTGTGACTCTTGATAATGTGATATCAATAGTGTGATCCTATTTTTTTTTGACTTCATTGACCCTAACGCTACTTTATAATACATTCATTTATGAACTGTGTACATCTGCTATGAATGGACGAGATGATGAATTCTTGTACTGAAATTTCATTGTTTTAATTTCTTTTTTTCTTAATTTTTCTTCTGTGTTATCACACTTACATGCTTTGTCAATAAGGTAAAATCTTTGACAAAGTATATTTTTGATTGATTGATTGATAAAAAGCGTCTTTGGATGACTTCAAGTGAATGTAAATGTGTTTTAGAGACTCCCCCCCGCCAATTATGCCGTAGGTCAAGTGAGATTTTACCAAGCTTTTATACAAAATTATTTTTTGTTTATGATTGAGTATGCTTATTATTTTTTTGAATTTGTAGAGAATGCATCGTATTTTTTAACGAGATGTAGTACATGTTGGTCCCATCTTAGGTGCCTATCCAGTATTATGCCGAGGTATTTTATTTTTTTGGCAGGTCTGATGACAGTTGAGTTGGATTTTGCAATATTATATTCTGGTAAGGACACATCATAGCTACTGAAAGGTAAGTAGAACGTTTTATCGAAATTTATCGAGAGTAATCCATAGTCGAACCATTTCTACAAGTTTATAAGGTCGTGTTCTGGCTTAAGTTTCAGATTGAACCAGTTATCGTCATCGCAGAACATGACTGTATCATTCGCAAAGCTGATTATTTTTGAGTGGATATTCAATAGGAAAAGATTATTGAGGTAAATATTGAATAATATTGGTCCAAGGACTGTTCCTTGGGGTACTCCAAATAAAATAGTTTTCTCATCGCTCATGCTGCCATCAATCTTTACTCTTTGCCGCCTATTTAGTAGATAACTTCTGAAAAGCTTATGTGACGTGCCTCTTATTCCCAAGTCTTCTAGAGTTTCGAGTAATATTGAGTGGTCCACGGTATCGAAGGCTTTTCTCAGGTCCAATTGATGGTTTAGATTCATCTAAGCACCAGTATATATATTGTGTCAATATTTTTATTGGGTCCTGAGTAGACATGTCTTCTCTAAATCCATACTGAGATTTTGACATTAGATTATATTTTTCGAGGAATTTATTTAATCTCTTCTGAAAAATTTTCTCTAATATTTTGGCTAGACATGTTATCAAGCTGATAGGTCTATAGTTTGAGAGATCAGTCTTAATTCCACTTTTATGAATTGGTGTCACCACGGCCGTTTTGAATGCTGAGGGAAAATATCCAGGTTCCAGTGATTTGTTGACTATGTAAGTGAGTGGTTTTGCTATATAGTTGGAAATGAGTTTGAGGGTTTCTGCTTTGATATCATCAATGCCAGGGGCCTTTCTATTTTTTAGTTGTGATATTATTTCTATCAATTCATTTTCGGTTGCAGGGTAGAGGAATATTGAGTGGTCACACAAACTTTTCTTTCCCATATAATCGAGACCTCTGTTTATATTTTCAGCTAGTTTTTTACCTATTGATATAAAGTATTCATTGAACTTGTTTGCTATTTCGACACTCTCATTGACTGTTTCATTATTGTTGGTTATGATATATGTATTTTATTGGCGAAGGTTCTTCGTTAGTCAGTACTTCATTTACAGTGTGCCAAAGTTTTTTGGAATCGCTTGTTTCTGATTCTAGACGTTGTCTATAGTATGAAGTTTTGGTAGTTTTTATAAGTCTGTTCAGATGTTTTTTATATGTTCTATATTCTTCAGAAAGGGCGGTATTATTTGGGTCGTTCTTTAATCTATGGTACATACAATTTTTTTTTTTTTCACTGAACTGACCAGTGATTTAGTCATCAACTTTTTTCGTTTTTTTCTGTTTGTTGTTACTTTTTAGAAATCTCGTACATTTACCTAAGTTAGTATTATAATTTTTATTATTTCATTTGTGGCGGAGTCAAGATCGTCATTATGATAGATGGCATCCCAGTTTGTTTTTTCAATGTAATCTACGAACCTTTTTTCATTTGTTTGTTTATAGTTTTGTACCCTACCATTTGTAACACTCTTACTATTTTAAGAACTATTTGGGCTAAAATTGTGTAGTGGTCTGTAACGGATGTTTCGAAAGTGATTGGTAAGATTGTGTCATAGCTATGATACTTTGATTTTATAAATATATGATCTATGCATGTGCTGGACTTTTTTTGTTCTCTTGTAGGCATGTTTATAGCAGGTATATATCCGTGTTCACTCATGGTATCCAGGTAATATTCAGTATCACAAGAAGTATTTAACAAATCAATGTTTATATCGCCAATAATTATATTATAGTGAAATGTTTCATATTCCCTACTCAAAATAGTATTTAATTGGTCGACAAATGGAATGATGTTTGTAGCTGGTGATCTATAAATGCCATTCACTATGAAAATGGAGTCGTGCACAGTAATTTTGGCTCTCAGGAGGTAACTGCCATTTAGACTGATTGTGGTGTGAGACACGTACGCCCCCGACCTCACAAACATCACGACCCCGTCATTTTGATTCCAATGTCCAGAATTATAGTAATAATAATAATAATAATATACTTCATTTTCCTTTTTGACAATGTAAATTGTATAGGAATAGTCAGAACATAACACCAAAATTACAAACAGATATATACGTACACATTAAAACTAAGGTATATAACCGTTAATGTAAAATATAAAACTATGAAAGGATTAAATCATATTTATAGAAGCACTGCAAAATATATAAAGCGAAGAGTAATATGTTAAAAGAAATCCTTAACAGAATACAGACATCTTTCATTCAGGAACAACTTTAATTTTCTCTTGAATAATGTGAGAGAAGAGCAGCATTTCAAATCTTTGGGCAAAGTATTGAAAAAAATCAGGCCAGCACTATCTGGTGATCGATACGAAACTGTATAATTTGTTGATGGAATTTGGAAATTGTCTTTGAACCTCGTATTTTTATCATGTATTTCAGATCTTTTAGGATATTTATCTTTGTTCTTGAAAATATATAAGCACAATTCAAGTATATAGAGAGGACGTAGAGTCAAAATATTCAATTTCACAAACAGATCCCTACAACTATGCCGTTTGAAAACATCAGATATTGTTCTTACTATTCTTTTCTGTGCAAGAAACACATTACTGGCTTGTGCGGACCAACCCCAGAAACACACACCATACCTTAGTCTTGATTCAACCTGTCGTAGTAAATGTTAAGTATTTGTTTTTCATTCATGATATTTCGTAAGTTTATGAATAAATGGTTTTGCGAATTGGAAAATTATTTCTGAAATTTCCTTGGCAACGTTGCCAATTGAATTTTCTGGTGGTTAATGTGGATACTTTAGGTTGAAATTTATATCAACCTGTAGTGAAAATAGTGGAGAATAAATTTAGAACAATTTGTACAAGGTAAACCAACAAAAACTACCAGAACAAGAAGTGGTAAAATACAAATGTTTTCTTAAGCTGCATTATCAGCAGATGAAGATAAGAATTTATAGGGACAGGCCCGGCTTAAGGTATTTGGAAATAATAATTGATATAAAATTTTGAAATGGATGAAACTTGTACTAAATGTGATGATCCAATTGGCGATAAAGACTATGTAGTGTGTGATGGATGTAGGGATATAACACATGAAAAGTGCACGAGTCTTGCTCCATCGGAAGTCCGAACTGTAGTAATAAAAAAGAGAACATTATTTTATTTTTGCCAGACTTGTAAGGATGCTTTCAAGCAATTACCTAGTCTGGTCAGAAAGTTGAACGAAATGATGGAAACCATAAAAAGGCTCACAAATGAGAATAATCAACTCAAACAAAAATTGAGTGATCAAAATAACTCTCAGGAAGTGGACCACTTTGAGATGATTCAAGAAATACAAGAAAGACAGATAAGGGCATCCAATGTAATTGTAGAGAACATTCAAGAATCAAGAAGACAGGATAAACAAGATAGAGCCAAAGAAGATACAACCAACGTCGAAAGTATTCTACAAGGTATCAGCAATGAGGTGAAAATTAAAAAAGTCTTTCGTCTTGGAAAATTCTCTGAAGGAAGAAATAGGCCGCTAAAAGTGATTTTAGATAATGCTGAGGAGGCCATGAAAATTCTCAAGAATAAAAAGAAGTCGCAGGTTACTGGAATACGCATATACAATGATCAAACGAAGATGCAGAGGGATTACTATTTTGCAGTGAAGAAGAAACTTAATGAAATTATTGATCAAGGTGATAAAAGTAAAACGATAAGATTTATCAACAATATTCCTACAATCGTAGACATTACAGAACATCGAAACAAACAAAAAAACTGAATGAGTATCCTGATATACCATATGGCTGCGATATAATATACTTAAATATTCAAAGCATAATAGCTAACTTGGATCAACTAGTTACCGAAATAGTATGCTACAATCCGACAATTATTATACTTAGTGAATCAAGAACCACAATAGATATTGAGGATATGGAGATTGAAATCAACAACTACAAAACAGTTAGATGTGACTCAACTAGTAGACATACAGGAGGAGTTATTATATATGTAAGAAAAGACATTAGTTTCAAGATTTCAAAAAAGTTTGTAATTGATAGGGTGTACTGGTCAATATTTCTCAGGGTGAAAATGCATGGTGAGAATTGGTTTATAGGTGGTTTATACCGCTCTCCAAGCTCTGATAGCGATGTATTTTTAGATGATTTTGAAAATTGGAGTGAGGATATTTTTGACTCACAAAATAAATGCATATTAGTAGGTGATTTCAACATGCAATACCTTGAAATAAATGACAGGTATGTTAAACAATTCAGAGCATTCATAAATTCTATAGGCGTTGAACAATTGATTGAGAAACCGACAAGAGTAACAAATTCAAGTAGCACAACAATTGATTATGTTCTAACAAATACATCCAATATAAGCTGCACAGTTCAAGAAACACCAAAAATTACAGATCATTCTATAATAACAATAACTATCAGGAACCAAAATCAATTCAGAAATATAAATAAAATAACTTTCAGAAATTACTCTCAGAATAATCTAGATGAATTGAATAATAAACTAATATTATGTGATTGGGCACTTGGTTCTAATGATGTTGATTATATTTATAAGAATTTTATAGCAAATCTGGAACAAAATGTGAATATAATATCGCCACAAAAAACCATTAACTGCAAATACAATAATCTGCCATGGTTTGACTGTGAGGTAATTAATCTGACCAATGCTAGAAACGAAGCGTACCGCACTTTTCGAAATAGTACTGATATAAACGAAAAAACAGTACATTGGGAGAACTATAAGAAATGTAGGAATGCAGTAGTGAATACCCTTAAGATAAAGAAAAAACTATTTTATGAATACAAAATAGATTCAAATATAAGTAATCCAAAAAAAATGTGGAAAACATTGAAAAAACTGATACATCCTAATAATCCTGAAATTCCAAGTATTATAACATTTAATATAGATGGTAACAATATCTCAATAAAAGATGATGTAGATAAGGCTGAGAACTTCAACATATATTTCCTTGATAGCATTACAGAAATTAAATCTTCTATTATTCCCACAGCAATTTGGTCAGCTACAGAACTTCCTCAGATAGAAAGTAGGATATCACATTTTGAAAAACTAACTCTCAACAACCTGAAAAGTTTGGTATGTGAAATAGAGGATAAATGCAATTCTGATGTAATCAATGGTAGGGTTCTGAAAAGTATATTTCGGGTAATTGGTCATGTCATTTTGAGTTTCATCAATGCTTCACTTGAAACTGGTAAATTTCCAGAACAACTTAAAACTAGTACAGTTATACCAATTCCAAAAATTATTAACACTACAGAGGCTCAAAATTTTAGACCAGTCAATATGTTGCCCTGTATGGAAAAACTACTTGAAATGGCAGTTTACTCACAAATTAATTACTATATAAAGATTTACTAATGGATTATCAGTCGGGATTTAGAGCAAACCACTCTTGTGAAACAGCATTACAAGCAACAATTTTGAAATGGAAATTGTTGATGGACGAAGATAAATATATTGTAATAGTTTTTTTGGATTTCAAAAGGGCATTTGAAACTATAGATATTTCAATTTTAATAAAGAAACTGCAATATTATGGATTTGACGGTTATGTTTTGAAATGGTTTACAGACTATCTTACTAATCGCTTTCAATTAACAAAGGTAAACGATGTAATATCACAAAAGAAATCGGTAATCTCTGGAGTACCGCAGGGTAGCGTATTGGGACCATTGTTATTTATTCTCTACTTGAACGATATTAGTTACGTCAAAGAATGTGAGTTTATAAGTCTTTTTGCAGATGATACTATAATAGTTGCAAGTGACCAAAATCTAAATATGGCAGTTGAAAAGATTAATAGCTCTTTGAACAACATATCAGAATATTTGAATATTAATAAATTAAAACTGAATGTGCAAAAAACTAAGGCAATGATAATGACATCTAAATATAAATTTAACCAAATTGACTTAGACCAGATTAATATAGAAATATATAATGAGAAAATTGAAGTTGTGACAGAGATGAAATACCTAGGATTCATGGTTGATAATACCCTGTCATTAAATAATCATTTTAATTATGCTGCAAAAAAAATCAGTAAAAAACTTTTCTTCCTATCTAGAGTGACATCTCATTTAAGTATACAAGCGTCTATAACAGTTTATAGAACAATCATCCAACCGCATTATGAATACTGTGCTAGCCTGCTCTACTTAATGAGTAATAATAATATTGCTACTCTCCAAAAACTTCAGAATAGAGGTATGCGTATTGTTCTCAGATGTAACAGGTATACACCTACTCAACTGATGCTGAATGTACTGAATTGGTTATCTGTAAAGGATAGACTGTTCTATTTTTCAATGGTGTTTATTTTTAAAATATTGCATAATTTATGTCCTGCTTACTTTGGAGAATATATAACATTTTGTTATCAAATACACAACTATGCTACTAGGAACAATAGAGATTTCTATGTAATGAGAACCAATTATACTAAAACCATGAATTCTTTATTTCACCTTGGGCTTTTGAAATATAACAAACTTCCAAACCACATAAAAGAATGTTCAACACTCAATTCATTTAAATCAATGCTACTTGATTATATTAGGAATGATATTATCTAGGTAAATAACCAAGGGTATTTTTTATTATTGTTATATTCATTTACTAATAGAAAAGGATGTATGTCATAGTGAATGGTGTGTGTGTGTGTGTGTGTTTTGTCATTAGGATAGGTTAAGTTAGGTAATTAAATATATATTTTGTATTCATTTTATTTATGTAATGTATTTGTATATTAGGATTTCCTATTTGATAAAGATTTTCATTTCATTAAGATATTGAACTAATTTGTCACAGTGTATTTTCCAACTTAAAGAACTATCAAAGTGGATACCAAGGAATTTCACATTGGGACAAGATTGAATCACCTGATTATTTGAAATTTCAACATTTAGTTCAGGACAAGACTTCTGATAATTTTGGAATCTAAGAAAGTGTGTTTTTTCGGTATTGAGGTAGAGAGAGTTAGTCGTAAACCACTGATTCAATCTTCTCAGAATATCAATGCATTGATATTGTAGTGAAATATCGTTTTTGTGTGATACAATTGCCGATGTATCATCAGCATACACAGTAAGGGGGATATCCCATATAGACCTGTTCAAGTCGTTGATAAATAAAATAAATAACACAGGACCCAAAACTGAGCCCTGTGGTACTCCAATCGAGATGTCGACTGCTGAAGATTTAGATTCACGCCTGATGTTGTTGTTAATGTTTTGGATACTGATATATTGACAATATTTGGAATCTTTCCAGTTAGTAATGAAGTATTTTTTATGTTGATGAGTGGCTCGGCCAGCTCTTGAAAAAAAGTTTTATACAAATGCATACCAATATTATCGGGGCTACTCTTACTGGATAGTGAAACAATTACATCTTTTAGCTGTGATCTTTAAATCAGCATGAAAGCAAAACTGTTATTACTTCTGATTAGTGGTGTTTCATTATTATTTGCGGGTATGGTGAATACAATATCTCGTACACTTTCTATGAAAAAACTGTTAAACCTGTTCACAATTTCATTTAAATCCTCAATTTGTTCTCCATTCATTTCAATTACCTTAATATCATCTCTGAGTTTTTGTCCTGTTATTTCTTTCAGTGTTTTCCACATTTCCTTTGTATTTCCTTGACACATATCTATTTTTTCTTCGTAATACTTATTTTTTTCATACCTACTCGTACTTACAACCTTATTTCTGTATTGTTTATACCTCACCCATTCGTTTTGACCAAAGTTCAACAAGTACTGCTTGTAACACTTGTCTCTTTTTTCAATTGCATTCAGAACTTTATCATTGAACCAACCCTTATGGTTGTTTGGAAGCATAATTTCCCGTTTAGGCATATTATTATCTACAATATTCAATAACCCAGTAAAAAAATTTTTATACCTACAGTCCAAGTTCTCTACACGATAATCAAATTTATTTACAAAATCTATAGTTGCCTTACGAAATTTTTCCACATCTGTCAGCTTATTTCTTACAATTATTTTTGAAATTTGTTGATTATGTATATGCAGTTGTGATCACTAATATTTGGTTCTTCTTAAACTAAGACTTCTACTACTTGTTTGTTCGTAAAAACCAAATCAATCATCGACATTCCCTCATACACATGTGTGTCATTATTTACCAATTGCTTCAATCCAAAATCTTGTGTTAAAATCTTCAATTTATTGGCATATGTTGAATTACTCAACCAGTTAATATTAAAATCACCAACCATTAAAAAAGTATGTTCAATGAAGCTCAAATGATTTTCTAACCAATCTTCTACAAAATCTAAGAATACCACTTGTGAATGATTCGGAGATCGATACAATCCAGCTATAGTGAAGAACTCAGTTCCAATTTTCGATCTTATAACTGAAAACCATACATGCAATTCAATTTCATGCTGAAAGCAAACCCTGTATTGTACATCAAGATGAATATAAAATAACACACCTCCAGTATGTCTATTTTTTGAATCTATCCTCTCTATCCTATAACCACCTATATTTATTTCATTATCATATATTTCATTTGTTTCATGGGTCTCGGTTAAACACATAGCTATAAGCTTTTCATTTTGTATGAAATATTTAACTCATCATAATGTTTAACTAAACTTTGAGCATTGATCACAAAAATACTGCTGTTTGATGGGTAAAGGACAACATTGATCATATATAAAATGACTTCTGTTCAAATTCAATTCTGGATTACTTTCATTAGCCTCCGTACAGTTCCTACATTTAAATTTATCAGACTTACAATCATTGGTACTATGCGCACCCATACAGGACAAACATTTTTCTTCTAATTTACATTCCTTAGCCATATGATTAAAACCTCCAGATCTGAAACATCGTGTTACCCTAATGTACTCATATACTGAGCAGTTGCACCATCCTATGCTCAATCTCTTTTTTTTCATAATGGTATTAAATGTCACCGGATCACATTCTACAATAGCCATATATATAGTTCTCATTTTTTTCACTACTTTCACCTCCAGTTTCATTTTATCATGCACTATAGAAAAATTTTGTTTCATTATGGTGTTTTTAAATTCATCTGTTGTAGTTTCTTCCTCTATATCAATAATTTTAATGCAAGGATTCCTTCTGCTAGGGATATTCACATTGTAATCACCTTATTTATTTTCTTCTTCCTCTTTTAATTTCTCTACTTTTTCTGACCTACACTCAATAACGACTGCTCCTTCTTTCACACTTCTGATGCTACTAATTCCTACTTGTATCTCCGATGGCTTAATGCTTTTTAGAATATCATCTTTAGTTTTGGTACTGTCTTGCTGATTTTTGGGCTCATTGACAACTACATATTTTATTGCATCTTTGACTGCACCTGCATAGCTCTTTTTTATAGTTTGATTATCAATAGATGTTTTTATGTCATTTTGACATGTTTAAATATTCTCTATTTCTTCCAAAACAGTACTGTTTAAATTTACACTGCCTATTTTTTTCATCCACTCGGATAATAAATGCTTCATTTTATATGTGAACTCATTATATATTCTTTTCATTTCTTCCATTGTTTCAGTATGAATAATCTTTATGTATTCCATATTGTCGGTGGCACTGCATCCTTCACAACTAAATTTTAATCTTCTTTTAGCTAATTGCATAACCCTAACCTCACTGCTACTTAAGCCTGCACATTCCTGGCACAATGCCATTTTACAAGTATCACATTCAATTTTCTTATTAATTTCTTCTGCAGTGGGTTGTTTCTTACATTTTGAACAGCTCATTTCACTATACGCCAATGGCTAGTCAGACCAGTATAAATTTCAGAAAATCCTCTACTTCCCGGCCTGTGTTGAAGATATCCCGGACGAAATTCTTATCAGTTTTAATCCTCTGTTCTTCCCTTCTGTAGAGAGCAACAAAAAACGGAACAAAAACAATACAACCGCCAATATAATTGCTTCATTCATGTATTGCTATTCAATTAATATTCGCATACAAATGAATTAACAGTTGCATACAAAGGAAACTATAATCTCCTTATAAATCAACAGCTCGTTGATCTGCAGCACAAAAAATCTCAACTTTTGATAACTCTTTCACTAAGCAAAACCATAAAATTCAGGAGCACGACTCAACACGACAGCACACTCCGAATAAAAACTATATAAGCGATATTGCACCCAATCGTCATATTTTGGTCCTCTCTACTCTCTGTTTATTTTTTTTACCGTATCAATGAAACACCCTGTATATAACAGGCCAATTCTGCATTAATTGGAGGTCCTTCTTACCATGCCTATCTGCCCGTTATGGTGGTTTTGAATTCATTTCCCTAGTCATACTTGGGAAGCATCTTATCTGATGGCATGTTCATAATAAGGCCGTTTTCCAACTCTTTGTATAGCTCGTTGTATACGCTGCCATGCAGTCTGCTGAAGGGCAATTACCGTCTGATCAATCTATCGGTAACTGACCTTGCTTCACCCTGTATATGGAGTGACCCAGTGGAACTTCTAGGGCGGTCGTTGGTGTCGCCCTGATAGCACTCAAGGCAGCCAGACAAGGTTGCCTTTGGATACCACTAATTGTAAGCCTTCGAACAGCTCCGGCTTGGTGAGACACTTCCTGCGAATTTACCTCTAGCAACGAATGCAAGGTTGTCGGCGTATCCTAAGCAGTGCATGCCCGCGGCTGTTTGAATTTTCAGTAGATTATTCACAAACATGAACCACAACAGAAGCGATAATATCTCTCCCTGCAGGCATCCTCTGCCTGCACTAGCTGTGATTGTGGTTTCGCCTATGGAAAATATGATCATCATTTCCTCTGAGCTGGCATTTATATACTGCCACAGAAGAGGAAGTACCCCTTTTTTTATAGAGCTTCGGAGATCAATTTTGTAGATGTGTTATCTTGATTTTCTGGAGATCGAATTGTTCTTCAGCCTTCAACAGCGTAAATTTCCAGCCAGGAAACAAAATTCGTATATGTATTTCACAGTTCAGGAAATACCGTTAACTCCAGCCTTCAATCCTGATCACTTTATAGTTTGAAACAATTCATAAATCTAAGCCAACATAACAATCAGCTGGTTTTTGTAGTCCTGCTATCAATTATAACTTCGAAGGAATTCGAACACTTTCTCGCAAATTAGCCGTTTATTCTGTTTCGGAGTTACACGAAACTGGCTTTGAATCAGGAAACCATTCGATGTTCAATAACTCTCGAACTATTGGTCCAGAAATGGAGAACCACAGATAATGACTGAAAACAATGGGTAGCGGATAACACTCTCGGGCCATAATACAAACGGAACAATAAATTCAGTTTCAGACATCATTAGACCGAATCTGAACGAGTGACTCAGCTTGAATGTCCATTGCTCCGAAATGAATGATATGATGAAGTGGGAAGGTCTTCTATGACAAAGTTGACGTTTATTCGAGAACGAAGGAATATACAGGGTGAGTCAACAGGATTCCCGCGGTCCATTGCTCCGTTGTGAATCACTATTTGAATTACTTGTATTTTTTTATCAAAGATACCATCTGAGACCATCTTCCAAAATTATTTTCATTCATACAGGGTGCGTCATTGAAGCGTGGCTCACCAAAGTTGTTCTTTTTCAAATAGAACACCCAGTATTTGTTCATATATCCCGTTTAGCTGTTCCATTGGCTACTCAACATTTTTTTATTTTTCAATTCCGACGCGGTGTTACAGGATGTTTGAAACAACAACTCAAAATTTAGCCTTTTTCAAACATCAGTATTTTGAAATTTTCAAATAGAACACCCTGTATTTTTTCATTTGAATCGACTCCTTTTTCATCACTCTACACTTTTCATTCTAGACGTCATGTACCTAAAACAACCTGTTTTCGAGATATTCTACATCCAAAAGTTGGATATTTTTCCACAGAAAATATTGGCGAATGTTCGCCTTTTGTGCCATATTCGGAATTAAGCTAAGCATAAAAAATCATATTGACTGAATTTCAATACAAAAAATCATATTTATTTGAATCTAATAGAAAAGAACAATAATTAATGCAGTAAATGTTCAATGTGCTTGCCATTTTCACCAATACAGACTCGCAATCTGTTTAATGGGTTGTCTATAAAACTTCTAAAAATCTGAAATTAAACAGGGTGTTCCATTTGAAAAAACAAAGTTGATATCACTTCCGGTTTAACCGGAATTAACAGCGTATTGAAAATATTTTAGGAAGTTAGATCACATAGAGTAGTAGCATCCACCAAAATTTCAAGTTGATATCTCTTCCAGTTCTCCATAAACCTCTAATGAACCAGTTAGGTGAATCACCCTGTATAAAGCTCGCAATTTTTCACACAATATATCGATCCAGAAATATTTCAATCACATCATTGTGATTCAATGAGAGAAACATCTACTGAAAATCCAGTGTTGGCGTTACAATTCCACCTCAAATAGCTTAATGGGCTATCAATATCTGTATATGGTGAAAGATTGTGTTTTGTGTTCAAAAAAGTGTTAGTTTATCTTGAGATTAAAAATATTTCAGACTTCTATAGTGAATCTCCATTTTTTATACATGATCATTTGTTCAGTTTATTAATTTTTTTTGGGGGGGTTTGGCATTAAACCGAAGTTTTTTTGCCACAGATTTTTTTTAATATTTGTATATACATATACATTTCATTACTATAATATTCAATTGTGATATGTTCTTTAATCAAAAATTCAACAACTGTTCTATAAATAACTCTAATAGAGTTACGATATTTGTTGGAAGCTGGACACCTTGGACGATTAATTTATTCAGAAATTCCGTGCGATGTGTATTATGAAGGCTACAGGAGAATATTAGGTGATTGATGTCTGCTTCAGATGGGTTATTGCAAGAGCAGAGAGGGGATACGTTAACTCCAATTTTGGCTAAATGTGACGGGAAACCTCCGTTCAATTTCATTCTCGTTATGGTGGAGGAGTAGAACCTCGATATTTCAAAGGTACTTCAGTGAGGTATATTTTTAGGAAGCAGAGAGTGAATGGACACATAGGGGTTTTGGAAGTAGACACAAAGTCTACCCAAATTTTCTCCCAGCGTGTTCGTACTGATTGTTTGGACTCCCTAATTGAGTCTTGAGGGGTGGATATGTTGCTAACTTGTTGAAGAGAAATGGCAGTTTTTGCTGCTTCATCAACTTTCTCATTTCCAGCTATGCCTGAGTAGCCCTTCACCCATATGAGAATTATTTTGATATCGCTGGCTCGGAGAGTCAGTAGTGTATGTATGATTTCGGTAATAATAGGATTTGTGTTTGCCGCTGAGGCGTTATTAAGAATTGCAGTCAAAACCGATTTCGAATCCGACAGAATGACCGAGTTGCCTCCTCCATCAAACTTAATCCATGTAAGAGCTTGAAATATAGCATAAGATTCTGCACTGTAAATTGACGAACGATCAGGTAGGCGAAATTGTGAAATCATACTCCTATTCTCAACATAAAAGGCGCATCCTGTGCCATTTTCATTTTTGGACCCATCACAATATATAGTGTTTTGTTTCTCAATTGTGTAAAGATTTGGTAAGAAGGATATTCAGTTTGAGAAGGTCAGTATATGTGAGGAATAATACCATTGTTTCATACCTCGAATCATTGAAATTTAATTGGTATACCGGGAGGATTTTATGCGAATTAATTTTGTTCAGAGAATCGTCCAAAAACACAAAAGCCTCAACTAATGGTGGACTGTTTTTTATTTTCCAATATTTTTTAGTTAAATTCTCTACAGCTAGACTACAGGATGATTGTATTAAATGTTCCGATGTGGTTTTCAATAATATTAACTTCTTGCATGCCAAAAACTGTGTACGAAGGTGAAGTGGAGGTTCTTGGGCTTCCGCAAGAACGGCAGGAGATGAGGATGATTTAAATGCACCTATACATATTTTAATTGCTTTGACTTGCACGCGATCAAGAAGCCGAATGTTTGAGTTTGCAGCTGATCCGTACAATATACCTCCGTAGTCGATGATTGATCGTATGTATGATCTGTAAAATAATAGTGAAGTTTTTGTGTCCGCACCCCATTTGTGTTTTGTAACACACTTGAGGATATTTACGCCTCTTTCACATTTGGATACGGTAAGTTCTATATGCTTTCTCCATGTCAGTTTGTTGTCTAAAATAATACCTAAGTATTTATAAGAACTTACAATGGGAAAAGAGATAGAATTCAGATTTATACAATTTCTTGCTGACAACCTATGGCGGGTGAAAAACATCACTGCCGATTTTTCTGCAGCTATGGAGAAGCCATGATCGGTTAACCACATTTTCAGGCAGTGAACAACGTATTTCAGATCTACAATGCAATCGTTGTAGGACTTATGGGATGCCTTATAGGCTGATCAAAGACCTCGTGCAAGCTTGCAGTATACATATATATTAAAAAGAGTGGGGCTCAGTACAGAACCTTGAGGTAGCCCTTGGTTGACAGTTCTGGGACCGTGCAAGAAAATATTGTGATCTCTAATATATATTTCTCTACTTCTGAATAATTCGACGACACTGGATGAAGCTTTTGACTCTATACCGTAATGAAGGAGTTTTGACTGTAAAATGTTCAGATCAACAGCATCGTATGCCCCTTTTATATCCGAGAAAATACATGCTAAGTAATCATTTTTAGAAAAAGTGGACTAAATATCGTTAACAATCTGAGTGCACGCGTCTAGAGTTCCCTTCGACTCACGAAATCCATATTGGGATATGGGTAACAATGAGTTATGTTCAAAATACCATTCTAAACGCCGTTTAATTATCCCTTTGAATGTTTTGGCAAAACATGAAAGTAGTGAGATAGGTCGATATGACGATGGATCGTTTGTATCCTTTTTAGGTTTGAGAATAAAAGTAATAACCACGTCTCTGAATGATTCAGGGAGTATTCCTTCCAGCCACCATTGATTATATATTTCAATCAGCACGCGCTTTGAATTTTCCGGTAGACTCTTCATCATGATATAAGTGGAGCTGTCCTTACCTGGAGCAGTGTTACTAGTTGTTTTCAAGACTGCTTCCAGTTCAGATAATGTTATTTTTGTGTATATGTCGCTGTTTATCCTTGATTCACTATCATTCATCAATTGAGGTAAGAAATCTGGATTAACAAACGGAGGAGCAATTCGATCAAATAGCTGATCAATAAGGTCGGGACGAAGGGTAGTTTTATTAGAAACTGAATTTTTTTTCGATTTTTTTTTTACAAGTTTCCAAACCGTAGTTATAGGAGTATTTTTGTTCAATTTGTTAACAAATTTTATCCAACTTTGTTGAGCTTTTCGTTTAAATTTCAATTTGATTATTGCCTGCAAATTCTTATGAAAAATGAAATTATCTAAGTTAGCGTTCTCTTTATATTTATTCGAAGCCATCTTCCTACTTTCAACCAAGTCAGAACACTCAGCGTCCCACCACGCGGGGATAAACCTCGATGGAGAAAAAGGGGCATTTCTGGGCATAGATCTGTCTGCAGCTGAGGTCACTGCATCGACGAAATGAGCAAAAGAGGAAGCTTGAGGAGGTTGGGAAGTATAAATGTGATTTAAATGCGACTGGAAAATATCCCAGTTGGCCTTTTTATCATTCCAAATATTTGAGGGAAATGCCTTTTGACAGTCTATGTTATCTGAAATTTTTATAACAATGGGATAGTGATCAGATCCCATGGTGTCCGATAATAATTTCCAGTCGCACTCATACGCTAATTCAGGTGATGATATGCTAAGGTCTACTGAAGAAGGAGGGGAATTTGGGGGGGATATACGTGTAGGAGAGTCATCATTAAGAATAACCAAATTTAAACTATCTAAGGCTTGAACTAGTTTTATACCGTTTTGTTCGTTTCTTGAGCTACCTCATAATGTGTTGGCAATTGAAATATCCACATATTAAAACAGGAGTATTGAACTGTGATAATAAATGTTCCCACTGTGATACTGAGATATTATTGACTTTAGAGTTATTATACAGAGAACATAGATAGTTTGGATCTTTCAAGTTGAATGGCGCAAGCCTCGATTTTTTCATCATTGTTTTGATTGATTACTAACTGTTTGTGTTATATTCGTAGATACAAATATTGCTACGCCTCCATAACCATCATCGCGATTTTTTGAAACTCAGTTATATCCTCTAATATAGCCTGTTTCAGTATCTTTAAACCACGTTTCAGAAAGAACTATAATGTCTACATTATTTGATCTTATTGATTCGAGGAGATTTGATTTGTTTTTATTAAAGGATCTCAAGTTCCACTGAAGAACTTTCAATGGTTTTTTTCAATAACTGGAGTCGTCATCGCTTATGCTGACTGTATCCGTTGGTTCAAGTAAATTATTGGTGTTAATTGAGTTCGATATAAACTCTCTAATGTCTTGATTGAGGTTGATAGAAATATTTTGATTTTCTCTGTTTGAAGGGGAAGGCAAATGTGTCATAATGAGGTTTTTTATGTATTTGGTTATGCCATCTATGAGAGATTCCCTGTATTTGATGAAATCATCTCTGTGGGGGCTGGGGATTATCGACTGGCTATGACTATTTTTGTTTCCCAGCGTTGCAATGTTGGAGAGCTTGGAGGGGATTCCACTTTTTGTTTTTTAGAGACCGGATTATTCAATTTGGGTTCGCTAAGGGGTGTTTTTTGATTAGTTGAAGCATTAGTTGGAGAAGTCGTAGGTAAATGAGGGAAATTTTGAAGAGTGTTTAGAATATCGAATCTATTGTTTGTTGTTATTTTAGAATAGGAAGGATTATTTACTAAGATTTCCGCCTCTTTGGTTTCCTTTGATCATTTTTTCTTTGATTTTGAGTCCTTGGACATAGATGGATATTTGTTATTTCTGCAATATAAGCAAAATGTTTTATTTGTAGAACATTTCATATTTTCGTCGTGAACTGACGCACAATTTTTACATTTCGCCTCCTTATCTTTACAGAGCTTAGCAGTATGACCGTATCTGAGACATCTCATACATTGAATTACCGGATGAATATACGTTTCAACAGCGAAATGCGTTAGATTTATTTTTATTGATGTGGGAATCGAATTACCCGAAAATGTCACAATTATAATTTGTCAAGGGACATATTGTACATGACCATCTGAATTGGTGATTCTCCTTTTCATTCTTTGCACATTAACAACTTTCTTGTCTGATTCGATAGACGCTTTGAGATAAGCTTCATCAAAAAAGGTGTCCACTTCTCTCATTATACCTTTTGTTTCTGTAAAAAACTTAGGTATATACGCGATAAGATTATTTTTTGTAATGCATTCGTGATTTATGAGAGAATTAGCAATAGAATGAGTTCGAAAAATAACCTTCACTCTATTTCTACCTACTGATCCTATATCCAAAATATTGTTTTTAATATTATTTTGGCTTGAGAAAAAATGGCCTACTCTGACCGGAGATAATGTACCAATATTCTTGTCTTGATGTTAGACGAAAACAATGTATGGGCCCAAATCATGCTCGGTATATTTGTTTTTTAAATCGTATGCTTCATCTGGAACATCTGGCTTTTTGTTTGGATCAAGGGGCGACCCATCCGGGTCACCCGTTTGTGTTGTCATTTTTAAGAAAAACTTACCGACCTTTTTTGAATTATGCACGTATAATTTGATGGAAGATACTATACTTATTTAACAAGGTGCTAACTGACCACTATCAGAGGAAACTCACTATAAACGTCCGACGCGTTCAACAATTAGAACCTGGTTTTGGTTTAGTTTATTTCATCATATCGAAAATAATCCAAGTTCAGAATACTGTCGCGAATACGTATGGTGCAATCAAAATATATACAGGATTCTCATAACTCATTTTGTTTTTAGATTCTAATGACAAGATTTAGTTTGGAAATTTCAGAAGTGTTCGTGAAGTTAAAGAAGTCTTGAATGCTGGACACGTAATATTTTGAAGAAAGTTGGAATCTTTCACTGCAGATAAAATGATGATTTGAGAATGAATAAATTATGAGTTTATTGTCTAGTTTGAGAACTGCCCACAAATATCGTCTACTATAGAGCTTTCATCTACCATCATAGCATCCTGTGAATTTTTCTATCTAATAAGTTAGTTCGATGAAAGATGGTTTCATCAGATGCACATCCATCATATGGTTCACTGATGGATGTGATGAAATCCCTAGGAAAAACAGCTTCCATAAATTCAACTGTATCATTATATTTATACTGATTATAAAACCCTTTCACAACATGGACAATTTGGTTTTTGTATAACATTTTCTGTACAATCAAGCACTATCATAACATTTTTCTGTATTTCAGATCTGATAGTACAACATGTTAGCATTCCAAAGGTACTTCCAAAAAAAATTCCAGGAAGCACCAGATAAAATAGATGATGTCACTTTTGTGAGATCACATTTCAATTCCGTTAATATCAGAATACGATGCTTGACTGTCAAGAGATATGACCTTTCATCAATGTAAATAAAATTTCATTTCACATATGAAATGTCTGCATTATCTACAGGGTGTCCGGTAAACACTACGTCAAACCGAGGGAGAATGTAGATCAAAGGATAACCCACCTGCTATGACAAAATTCCCATTATATAATTCCCACCGTTTCCGAGATATCTTTTTTGAAAATGATGAAATTTTGCATCTTTGTCTCTACGGTTGGTACAATTTAACACCTTTTTGGTTCATTTTTTCAGTAAAATGTTGCTGAAGAATGATTTCAACGTTCACATGAAAATCATTCTCCGAACATTTTGAAGGGGGGCTGTGAAAAATATTTTTATTAAAAATTTTGGTACTGTATTTTTTTTTTCATGAGGTTAAGCCCATCGTAGTGGAACCAAAATGAACTGAGCTACTGCTGCACACTACACCAATAAATTTTCTATTTCATAGTGATTTCAAAGAGGTATCACACAAGTCATTTGTTATTCAATGAGAAAGGATATGGCTGTTTCTATCCAACGTTTCTGACTATAATTTGACGGTAATTATTTAAGGTGGGTACTAATATTTTCAATGACATGAGAAGCAATTCACAATTGAAGAGTTTAGTGGATGGAGATGAAACAATTAAGTGGAATAGTGACAATCAGCTGTAAAGTTTTTAACTTGCTCTTTTTCTCTATATACATAACAACTTCATCCACTGAAAATAGCTTTATTTGAAAGGTAAGCGAAAAGGGGAAACATGCTATGTTTAAAGGAGAACATGTTAATCCACATGAAAATCTCGATTTCCTCAGAAATGTCACTTAACATGTTCATCAACTAAGCCCTTCAATTATTACAGAACATGTTCAAAATGACGACCTGCTTCGCGTATACAGGCTCTGCATCGAATGAGGATTTAAGTCAGGTGAACGAGGAGGCCACAACATTTCACCTCCTCTTTCAATCAACCGGTGGGGATAAGTTCGATTCAAATGTGCAGTAACAAGAGATACAATTGCTTCAAACACATTCTCAACCCCCATAAGCAAAACAAATCTGTTAAGAGTCACATTACGAGTTCTCAATACAACAATTAACAATATAAATTTGAATAACAAGCTCTTAAACGAAGTCAATTATTATGTGAACATTTTAACATGCAATGGATATTTTTCATACATAAATGAATCAATAAGAGTAACCAATTAATCAAAGAGTAATCAAGATCACATTTTGTTAGAAACTGTACAGGGTGGCCAGATAAGAATGCAAAGTGCTGTATCTCGGAAACTATTGGTCGTACAGACTTGCAGTAAAAAATTTTATGAATAAAATGGCCAAAAGAAAATCCTGGAAAATATTTTCAGGTTCCCAAGATGGCCGCCAGAGGGCGTAACCATCATCTTAAACTTTTTACTGAAATCTACCCTGTGAATGTACCGAAAAAATATATGCTCTTCAAAGTTGAGCTTTATTCGAGTAATTTTTGTCCGAAACTTTTTGACGTATCTATTGAAATAAAGTAATGGGGGGCGATTCAATGTTTTTTTAAATAATCAGCTGTAACTCCTGAACGCCTGAAAGGATGTTAGAAAACTTGGTCTTGTTGAAAAGAGCATTTATTGCTCCATTAGATTCATGCTACCTATGAAATATGTAATTCTCAGTGATGTCGCTAGAGCGCGTTTTTTGATATAATAACAGAATATTACAAAATTCTCTGAAAAATGAAATGCAATAGTATGACTTTCTTTCCATAAAAATGTTGTGAAATGATACTTGAAAAGGCTAGTGAAAACCGTATCTCGATATCTAGTTCCTGACCTGAAATATCGAAGAAAGAAAATGTAGTTATCAAAATGACGCTATTACACATGTATTTATTCTTATTTATTTGTCTTCTTGTCTTAATTCATAATTTTATAATTTTCAAATGATGAAAGTATTCTTAACTCAATTAAGTAAATAACGTGTAGGGGCATAACGAGCAGAAAGGACCGATTTTGAAATGAAACTAATGTCTCCTGCTCGAACTATCTTCCATCACACTCAATGCAGTTCATGCGTGGACATTATAGCAGCTTCAACTTCTTCTCTTGACAGGCTAAGAATGGCCTCTTGTATTCGTATTTTCATGTCATCTCTCGTTGTTGGTGGAATTCGGTAAATAATTTTATTCAATCCTTTCACCTCTGGTGATATATTAGATCTAAATGTTCTCACACATTCATTGAAAAATGTGCTGGGCAACCGTCTAGTTGCAAAAACATATTTCGCCGTAATTGCAAAGAAACATTTTCTAATAAAATAGGCAATTGGTTTATCAGAAAATCAAGAAACACGGCACTGTTCAGTGGCTGATCGAAGAAATAGGGACCTATAATCATTCCGCCAAGGATGGCACACCATACATTGAGACTCCAATGGCCTTGTACCTTTTACCTCGCGCAACCAGTGAGGATTCTTGTCAGACCAATAATGCATATTAGGCAAATTAAAGTTTCCATAACTTCTTAAAGCGGTCTCATCCGTCCAAAGAATTTCGGATAAAAAATCTCTATTTTCCCTAATCAACCCCAACATCCAATGACAATAATCTATACGTCGGTCGAAGTCTTCGTCATTCAAGGCTTGATGTAAAACCATATGATATGGGTGCAGTCTAAAAATTAAAAAAAAAAACGAATTGTGGAACATGTGAGTTTATGTGTTTAGTGACATATGAACTTACCCATGATCCTTTAAAATATTTAGAACAGTGGTACGTGATATACCCAACTCGCGAGACATTGCTCTCGTACTAACATGAGGATTCATTTCCACGTATGCTAAGACATCAACTATACTGTTTTCTCTTGTTCTAGCCGAGTGTCTTCGCAATTTAGGTCGAAAGCTGCCAGTATTAAGCAAATTTCGTACTAAACGTGGAGAAATTCTCGCATCGCGTAAACGCCGATTTGGATATCGTGCTCTGTATACTCTTCGAGCCAATGCTGCATTTTGAAGACATTCAATCATATCAGCAGCTTCATCATTTGTAAAAGGCATTTTAATGGTTTTGAAGCCTCACTTGAGTTAAATAGTTTGAACGAGAGATTTACTTTTTATAAAATATTTATTCGATAAAAAATACAGATCGACTGCCTCTGGCAGAGTTAAAAGAAAGAATGATTACAAAATTTGAAGCAGGTAGAAAAATAAGCTGAATATTGGAATCTTGAGTGGTTGAAAAGGACGCCTAGTCTTCAAGTGTTTGGGCCTGGTACATAACTCCTCCCTCCTTAAGTTGACAAAATAAGGGTTTATTTTGTCGGGCTGACATCTCGGGTCCTTGTCCTGTAGTTGCCTCGATTATTCGAAGAGTTGATTGAAGAATGTTGTTTCGACGATGGATGATGTGAAAATCTTTGGAGTGGTAGTACTTGATATAATATCTTCCAACTGATTTTACAAAACTATTTGTGCCAAATAGGGGTATTTGGGAAACATATTGTAATGGAATCCAGGAGAACTGAATAATCCCCCTGTATCACATGTTTGGAAGCTCTCGAATATTCTAGAATAGAAGAAGATGGAAGATCCTGCGAGCAGTCTGATGAAGAGAGATGAAGAGATGTGACAGAAGACTGACAGTTCTAGAACATTCCAGAACAGATGTAAAACATATAAATATCGAGCTTCCAAACAACATTAGTGAGTTGAAGAATTGAACGCGACGTAGTTACATCGTTGTCGATATAAATAGTTGAAATAAATAGTTTGTTGGTGTTTGTACGTGAAAATAAATAGTTAATCAGTTGGAAATCAGTCTGTTCTCTACTGGAACCCACGAATAACGTTACAATTGGTGTCAGAAGTGGGATATTCGTGAATTTTATTGGACTTTCGAAGTGAACAGACAGTGACCATGAAGAGACTTAGTGAACTGAAAGTGGCAGACTTGAAACGAGAGTTGGAAGAAAGGGATCTCGAGACCACAGGGACGAAAGCGGTGCTACAGCTTCGTCTGAAAGAGTATCTGATTGACGTTGGTCAAGACCCAGAAACTTTCATCTTTGAAGAACCGGAGGACAAGATTGCTAATCAGATTTCTGCACAACGTGAAGAAATTACTCATCAGATTTCTGCACAACGTGAAGAAATTACTCATCAGATTTCTGCACAACGTGAAGAAATTACTCATCAGATTTCTGCACAACGTGAAGAATCAGCGGCGTTTCGTGAAGACATTGTAAATCAGATTAGTGCACAACGTGAGGAGTCAACGGCGTTTCGAGAAGACATTGCGAATCAGATTTCTGCACAACGTGAAGAATCAACAGTGTTTCGTGAAGACATTGTGAAACAGATTTCTGCACAACGTGAAGAAATTACGAATCAGATTTCTGCACAACGTGAAGAATCAACGGCGTTTCGAGAAGACATTGTGAAACAGATTTCTGCACAACGTGAAGAATCATCGGGTCTTCGTGAAGAAATTATGGCTCAGCGGGACAAGATCGTTAACCAAATGATTGCTCATCGGGAAGAAATTTCGGAACAGATTTTGGCTCAATCCTTGGAACTTCGTGAAGAGTTTTCAGTGCAGATGGCGGCTCAGCAAGACAAAATGGCGACTCAGATTGCTCAGCAGAGAGAAGAAGTGTACGCAATAACGAAAAAATTAGAAGAATTAGAGCTACAAGTTGGAAAAGGTGTCCAGAGATCAGAAAAATCTGAGGTCAGTGAAAAGAATGTGACAAAAATAGAATCGGATATCGCAACCACTTCAAATCGAGTGAAGCCTCCAACGTTTGACGGAAAGACATCATGGCCAAATTATTTGAAGCAATTCGAGGCAGCTGCAAAAGCCAATGGGTGGACATTGAAGGACAAGGCAGTGGCGCTTACAGTTGCTCTACGAGGTGATGCATTGAACATCTTGCAAGCCATTCCAGAAAGTGAAGCTGACAGTTACGAACATCTCATCAAACGCCTAGATATGCGATATGGTCAAGAACATCTACAACAGGTATTCCAGTTACAGATGAAGAATCGTCGACAGAGACCCGACGAGAGTCTACAGGAGTTTGAAGCCGACGTAGCCAGATTGTTTCATTGTGCATATCCGTCAGCTCCGGAGTCTGTTATGGAATGTCTAGCTGTACAGACATTCGTCGATGGGTTGAGAGACATGGAAATGCAGAGGACCGTACGTTTGTCTCGACCCAAAGACCTCCCCGATGCACTAGCAGCAGCGTTGGAGTTCGAAGCCGCAACAGAAGCTTCCCGTGAATCTGCTAGAGTTCACAACATGAATGACGACGGTAACAGCTCACTGAACCAGGAATCTACTGAAGGCCTACTCGATGCCATAAAAAGTCTTCTGGATATAAATAAGACAAAGAGAACGGTTCGCCAGCGGAACTGTGGAGAGCTGGGGCACAATCGGAGAGTAAGCAAACGAGCCAAGAAGTTTGCTGAGGGTCGTTTGGAGATCAAAGAAACATCTATCAACAGAACTACTGTTGTCAGCGATGATTGGTTACCTGCAGCAGTCCGACAAGAACAAGAAAGAGATCCAGAAGTCCGAAAACTTCGAGAATGGAAGAAAGCAAATCGTCGTCCCAATTGGCAAGAAGTAGCACCATTATCACAAACCTTGAAGGCCTACTGGGGTCAATGGGACTCCCTGGTTCTGGAAGATGACCTGCTGAAGAGAAAACTGGAAAACGATGATGGATCAGATCATCGAATGCAGCTAGTGATTCCTAGGAGCCGAGTTCCAGAGGTGCTGCGCTACATACACGATGGAACTTCAGGAGGGCATCTGGGAGTGAATAAGACTCTGCAGAAGGTTCGTGAGCGGTTTTACTGGGCGAACTACAGTGATGACGTACGAGATTGGTGCCGTAAATGCACCATCTGTTTTGCCAGTAATGGACCGCACCGGAAACCAAGAGCTCCTATGAGACAGTACAACGTAGGTAGCCCTTTTGAAAGAATCGCCCTAGACATCGCAGGTCCATTTCCGGTTACTGATGATGGAAATAGATATATCCTAGTTTGCATGGATTACTTCACGAAATGGGTGGAGGCATATGCGATTCCTAACCAAGAAGCCGTAACCGTTGCTAATGTCCTGTTGAAAGAATTTATTAGTCGCTACGGGGTACCAATGGAACTCCATTCTGACCAAGGCCGAAACTTTGAGAGTGAAGTATTCCGGACAATGAGTGACAGATTAGGAATCAGGAAGACCAGAACGACGCCATTACACCCCCAATCGGACGGAATGGTGGAGCGGATGAATCGAACTGTTGGAAAGTACCTCTGCAAAGTTGTAGATCAACACCAACGAGACTGGGATCAACATCTACCCTTCTTCTTGATGGCCTACCGATCAGCAGTACAAGAATCTACAGGACAGACTCCAGCGAAGGTACTGTTTGGACGAGAAATGAGGCTTCCTTGTGACCTGGTATTTGGATGCAGACCTGGCGAGGACGTAGCAGGTGAAGACTACATAACGAACCTGAGAAGGAAGTTGAACGATATCCATGAATTGGTTCGTTCCAAGATCCAAATATCCAGTGAACGAATGAAGGACCGTTATGATATCCGGGCTGAAGAAAATTTCTACAAAGAAGGTGATTTAGTGTGGCTCCACAATCCACAGAGAAAACGAGGGCTCTGTCCTAAACTGCAGAAATCATGGGAAGGACCCTACTGCGTTAAAAAGAAAATCAATGATGTTATATACCGCATCAGTAAGGTGCCCAACGGCAAACCAAAAGTTGTCCACTTCAATAGACTGGCACCGTTTGAGGGAACTTCAGATCAACCAGTGAGGCAGATTCAACTACAAGACGAGGACGAGCCCACTTACGATAATTTCATGAAAATCTATAGCGGTTCGTCGAAAGCAAGGTTTGACGTGACCAGAGAAGAGAGTCGCGACCTGTTCACCACTCCTGTAGAGTATGCATTGGCTCATTGCATCGCCCAAGACCTTCAGATGTTCCGAGGGATAGGCAATGTATTCCGGAAAAAGTTTGGTAAACTGGAAAAACTTCAAGAACAATGCCCATCTATCGGTCGAGCCTTGGAAATTGAAGATAGCAGTCCTGAAGGAGTTAGATCGATCTTTTATCTGACAATCAAAGAAAGACATTTCCACAAACCATCTTACAAGGACTTATGGGACGCATTAGTTGATCTCAGAAATACCTTACTGAGAAAAGGAATACAGAAAATAGCTGTACCAAAGCTGGCTTGCGGTTTGGATGGCCTGGATTGGAGAATTGTCAGGAATATGTTGGAAATCATATTCAGGTTTACCGAAGTTGAAATTCTGATATGTTGCTGGAATCCTAGGGAAAATCCAAGACAGAAAACGGTACCATGCTACTTCAATCAGACTTCACACTGCCGAAACGGAACCAACTGCTCCTTTCTCCATCATAACGAGCAAAATGCATTCCAGGAGGAATGTCTCTTAAGGAGGGGGCAATGTAATGGAATCCAGGAGAACTGAATAATCCCCCTGTATCACATGTTTGGAAGCTCTCGAATATTCTAGAATAGAAGAAGATGGAAGATCCTGCGAGCAGTCTGATGAAGAGAGATGAAGAGATGTGACAGAAGACTGACAGTTCTAGAACATTCCAGAACAGATGTAAAACATATAAATATCGAGCTTCCAAACAACATTAGTGAGTTGAAGAATTGAACGCGACGTAGTTACATCGTTGTCGATATAAATAGTTGAAATAAATAGTTTGTTGGTGTTTGTACGTGAAAATAAATAGTTAATCAGTTGGAAATCAGTCTGTTCTCTACTGGAACCCACGAATAACGTTACAATATGGTGGGTTCGTGTGATAGGATAAAAGTGGTAAAATGGAAGGACTTCGTTTCTGATAATGAAAACATGATTCGCAAATATTAATTCCGATTCTGAAAATTATTAGTTCGTAATTTTTAATATATTATAGAATAACGGCATTCCAGGGTGCATGTAATTATAATTTAGTTTAATTTAAGATTGCGATGCTTCTGTCGTATGTTTTTCATCATCCGTATCTATAATTCCTATTTTCGAACGTATATATGGTTTATTGACTTATTATTTAGTATGATTCGAAAGAAAGTATAAAAAAATATTAAATGTTCACTATAAATAATCTTGGATAATTCTAGTTTTATTGGTAAGATGGGGTTGTTAATGATGGTTAGTTGGTAGTGCGTGAAGTAGAGGGTATAGGGTCAGAAATTCCATTTTTGTTTCCTTGTACAAAATGTCGTCAGTCTTAGGTTTCCTAGCAATATTTTTGTGGTATGTTCCTTTGTCAGTTCTCAATTTAATTTCGGTATCTTCAAGTACTTCGGTAATTTTGAATTTTGGTTTGTCTTTGGGTAGGGCTTTCGTCCGGATATATGCTTGTGTTTGTTTAGTGAAGTAAGGGGGGTCCTCACGGTTTTCATTTACTTTCGATATGATTTTCTTCTTGGTTTGTTTATTAGTTTCTTGAATTGTGTGGTATAGCTTTTGAGAATTGCTTTTATGATTTTGAACGTAGTCGGAGATAATAATATGATCACTCAAATCGAATGGATTCGTACTATCAATGTGACCTTTGACAACTTCGAATGGAGTATATTTTGTTACGCTATGTATCGAGTTATTATATCCAAGAACAGCGCGTTTCATCAATTGCTCAGGTGTAAAATAACTCTCATCGTCTTTCAAACATCTATAATGCTCAATTAGCGTTGAATGAAATCTTTCAACAGGGGAATTTGAGTTACTATTTTTCGGTGTCGTGAAATGGAGTTCAATAGAGTATAATTTGCAGAAATTTTGTAGATCTTGGTTTTTGAATTCCGTGCCTGAATCGGTAGTTATTTTCAATGGTAGACCATGATGGGAAATAAAATTAATCAAATTTTCTACTGTGCAAACTCCTGTTGAGGCTTTTAGGAGATATGCTTGACCATATCGAGAAAATGAGTCTATAATTGTAGTGAAGCTGTGGTTTGAAATTCTAAATGTGTCCATATGAATATGTTCAAATGGTCGCGACGTAGTTGGAGTAAGATTGAATTTTATTACAGGCGGATTTCGATCATATTTATTTTTTTGACAATTTTGACAATTATCGACATACATTTTTATATCATCTGCCATTTTTGGCCAATAAAATCTTGCACTAAGGGATGTTCTCATTTCATTGATTCCTCTATGACAAGTTTTCGTCTTGTGATAGAGTTCGAGTTTTTCTTGTTGTTCGTCTTGAGGTACTATGTCCGTAAGGAAAGTTGGACAATGTACAAGTTTATAGGATGCATTTTTGAATAAATTTTGAATAGTGATACAGAAAATGTTTGTCAAGTTGGAGGTTTTGAAATGTAAAGCGAATGTTTGTCTCGGATCTATGTGGTCTTTCAAGAATTTTGCGATATTCTCAACCAAGTTTTTGTTTGGTAAAGTGATATATGATCGTGAGTTTTCAAAAATTTTTTCCCGTCTATATTTAGTCTCATTCGTGTCACCGGTAGTAATAATCATTTGGTTTTTGTATGTATTCAATGAACGTTCTGAAATTGGAATAGAACATACTGGATCTTCGAGAGAAGTATGAATCGTTTCAAGATCGGAATAATTCTCATTTACTTGGGGTGGAAAAACGCGAACATCTGATTGTGTGTTGACTACTGGTTTTGAATATTGACTTGGTTGATTTCCTAGAATTTCTTGAAGTATGCTATCATCAAGATTGGGAAGTTCGTCAGGAATGGTTAATATATCATTTATCAACTCATTAACGTCACCAGGGTTGTTTTGAGTTGATATTGTTTCGAGTGCGTTCAGATCGTTATTTTGAGGGTTTCTAGATAGTGCATCGGCTGCTTGATTGAGTTTACCTTTCCTGTATTTAATGATATAATCAAATTCTTCGAGTTTTAGACGCCATCGTACAAGCCTCGAGTTCGGTTCTTTTAATGAAAAAAGCCACTGAAGGGGTTTGTGATCGGAAAATATCGTGAAGTTTTGGCCAAATAGATAGGGTCTGAAGTATTTACAGCTCCAAACGATTGCAAGAAGTTCCTTCTCAATTGTTGAATAGTTAACTTCTGCCGGGTTCAATGTTCGAGATGCATAACAAATTGGGTGGTCATTTTGGGACAATATGGCGCCTATAGCAAAATTGGAGGCATCGGTGGTCAATTCAAAAGGTTTATCAAAATCTGGGTATGAAAGGACAGGTTCAGAAGTGAGAATAGATTTACAAATATCGAAACATTCAATGAATTCAGTAGTGTGTTCTACTTTCTCGTTTTTCTTCAGACACTTTGTCATTGGTTTCGTTATTTTAGCAAAATTTTTTATGAATTTTCGATAATAGCCTACCAAACCTAAAAATGATTTGATATCCCTTTGTGTTTTTGGAATTGGGAATTTTTGAATGGCATTTATTTTCTTCGGGTTTGGTTTGATACCTTCGGGTGTTATAACGTGACCCAAAAATTCGACTTCTTTCCTGAGAAATTCTGATTTGTCAAGTTGAATTTTTAAACGAGCCTCTCGTAATTTGGAAAATACTAATTTCAAATTCTGAATATGTTCTTGAAGTCCAGTACTGAAAATAATGATGTCGTCCATATATACCATACAGATTTTATTCTGTAGATCTTTGAGAACTTCATCCATCACTCGCTGAAAACTAGAGGGTGCATTTTTTAGTCCAAAAGGCATTCTCAAGTATTCGTAATGACCTTGTTCTACATCGAATGCGGTTTTTTCAATAGATTTTGGGGCCATTTCAATCTGATGAAATCCACTAGCTAAATCAAGAGTCGTAAAATACTGAGCTCTACCGAGCTTATCTAGAATGTCATTGATATTGGGTAGGGGGTATCGATCACCAATTGTCTTTTCATTAATTTTACGGTAGTCTACAACTATTCGCCATTTTGTTTCGCCAGACGAATCTAACTTTTTTTGGGACGATCCAAATAGGTGAGGACCACGGGCTACAACTTGGTCTTATTATATTTTTTTCGAGCATTTCATTGATTTGACGTTGCACTTCCTGTTTATGTATATAGGGATATCTATAGGATTTAGTGTGGACAGGTATTTCATCAGTGGTTTTAATATAATGTTTAACTTTTGATGTAAATGTCAAATCGTTGCCTGGTTTATAAAATATGTCTGAAAATTCAAGGCAAATTTTAATAATCGCGGTTCGTTCTTCCGAGTTCATATGTTCCGTTCGAATCAAATCTGTAATAATAATAGAGTGGTTTTCATTTGAATTTTTTGGATTTTTATCGGAATAGTTGAAATAATCGAAATTATATATTTCATAAAGCGATGAGTTGAATTGTTCAACAGGTATCGGTTCATTTAGGGTAACAGATATTGTTTGATTGGTAGGGTTTTGAATTTCTATTGAGGCATAACCTTCACTTGAATTAGTTACCACTTGCGGAATAAAAAGTTTGTTAATATAACCTTCGATCGTCAAGATTTCTCCATCGAAAATACTAACAGGTACATTCTTGATTACTTTTTCTTGCGGATTGACTGAGAATGAAAAACTGCAATCTGTAGGTTGCCTAAATTTGAATGGAATATTTATATGTTTGCCTATCAATCTTTTATTGGTTAAATCAATATTCAAATTCATATTCATCAAATCTGTAAGCCCTAATACTCCGTCAAAGTAGTCGTGAAAATCGAATAAAATGAAATTAATTTCATAATTTGTATTGAATTCCGGAAATGCTGGAATCAATGCTTGGTACCTAACTTTCTCGCTTCCGATGGCGGTTTTTATTATTGTTTCAGACTGATATATTTTATTTGGATATAATTTCTCAATTATGGAAGGTTTAATAATTGATTTGGAACTACCTGTATCTATTAGTAATTTAATCTTGGGATCGTGTATTTCAACATAGGGAAGAGCATTATTACTAGAGATATTTATTTCAATTAGGTCAGTGAATTTTCCGGGCTGTTTAGTGGAAAATTTTCTATTTCATCAGGGTTTGTATCGTCAGTGCATTGTGGCTGGTTATCAACAGCTTCTTCGTAGTAATTATTTTCAGGGTAATATTCAGCTGCAGTGAAGCTGGGACATGCATAAAATGTTTGATCATTGTCAGGGTTTTGTTGGTCATATTCATTTAAGAACAATTCTTCTGAAATGAAATTTGGTTTTTGGTGTGTTTGGAAAAATCTTTGATTATTTCGAAAATTATTATGATTTTGACCATGAAGGTCTTGTCTAATTTGTTGAGGGTATTGTTGAGAAGGTCGATATGACATTCTAGTAGGATTTCTAGAAGTCGTTGACATGGGCTCTGGTTTAGGTAATTGATTAGGTGGAATTTGTCTCGGTCGGAAAACGTTCTGAGGGGGTCCAAAAACTTCTCGATTTGTCGGGTATCTTTTAATGGGTTGTGGTCTGAATTGTACATTCACTGGCTGACAAGGCCAAACAGGTTCTGCAGAAAATTGAGGATTTGAAGGGTTTTCATTATTTTGATGGAAATGTCGTTGTGGATTGTCATGTCTTTGTGGTCGCGGATTATTGATATAAAAGTTACGCTTTTGGTTAGTTAATTGTGTTCCGAAATTATTCTGCATATTACCATACATATTTTGAAAATTTTGAAATTCATTTACGTATGCCATTGCATCTTCTAAAGAGGTTGGTTTCTTCAGATGTAAATTATTCTGTAGGATACCTGTACATCCTGCAATGAATGTATTAAGAGCAACTTTGTCATAATGAAGAATTTGAAAAGTCTTTTGTTCTGAATGTAACTCAACATCATTACTAATTCTCTGAGCAACATTGCTTCTGAGTAATTGAAGTCTACTTCCAAAGCTGAGTAGATCTTCTCCTCTATACGGTCGACTTCTGGTTAATTCCTGAACTATACAGTCTAGATCTCTACGATCTGCGAAACATTGTTTCAAAGCGATTTTCAGAGAGTTCCAGGTGATTAGTTCACTGCGGTTTCCTATCATAAATTCCGCTTTTCCTATCAATTTACCCTGTATACATTCGAAAAGGTGATCATTCAATATTTGATCATTGTAAATTGAATAGGTGGTGACTAAAGCATCACATCTATCAATAAATGTATTCAAAGCATTACTATCACCATCAAATGGTTTGAGATTATGAATTCTAGATTTGAAAAGTTCCCAATTCATTTGGTTTGTTGTTGGTGGAACCATGTTAGAAAAGTTTGTTTGATTTGAATGAAATTCGCGAATTGAAATTTCCTCGAAAGATAAATTATTGAGTTTATCTGAAATAA
Source organism: Plagiodera versicolora (assembly GCA_037013635.1). NCBI lineage: Eukaryota > Metazoa > Arthropoda > Insecta > Coleoptera > Chrysomelidae > Plagiodera > Plagiodera versicolora. The sequence continues at coordinate 11,501,066 of CM072982.1, forward strand.
CGTCAATTTCGCTCATAAATTATGCGTAAATTTTATTTATTTTCTTTGTTATTGATTATGTACCATGTATTATATTATGTTTTTTTTTTTGCGCGAAGTGTTAATAATTTTTTTCTAGATTATTCGTTATTATTATTATTTTTAATTTTTTAAACTAATTGTCTAGGATAGACTGCGAAATGTCCTCGATGGACGGTACTAAAATATCTTCACCGAAGTCCTTATTCAGAGGGTTCAATGAAGGCAAAAAGGAATATTTGGCACTTACAAGTTTTTGATGATCAAAATCAGCGTAGTCTCCAATTCCTTCTTCGTTGATTCTTCGTAGTTAGCTCTCCAGGGATGTGGTCGTCTGCTCATCAACTCGTTCTGATTTTCCCTCGATGGGTTGTGTTCAAATTTGCACTCAAGGGGTTGAAACTCCACGTGTGAAAATGACTTTTTAACACACTGTACAAATCCTACCGACTGCGCCAGTTAAATAGTTTGAACGAGAGATTTACTTTTTATAAAATATTTATTCGATAAAAAATACAGATCGACTGCCTCTGGCAGAGTTAAAAGAAAGAATGATTACAAAATTTGAAGCAGGTAGAAAAATAAGCTGAATATTGGAATCTTGAGTGGTTGAAAAGGACGCCTAGTCTTCAAGTGTTTGGGCCTGGTACATAACTCTTGTGTGTGCAACAAACACAAATTACACTGTGTCTATAAGTATAACTTCAATATTTGTTGACAAGTTGATTTTAGGCATTTGCTTTTCCTCCAGGGCCTACTCTTCATGTTCTGCCTACCTTGCAATTGCCTCTCATATGCATTGATTATTATGCGCCTACACGTATATTTTGAATTTTTAAACTAATAATACTTTTATTATTCAATGAAAGATTATTATGAAATCATGGAATTTCATCATTGATTCAAAGACAAATAAATAAGAATAAATACTAAAGTCTTGTATGATAGGTAATTTTTTTCCTTCGATATTTCGGGTCAGGAATTAGATATCGAGATACGGTTTTCATTAGCCTATTCAATCATCATTTCACTACATTTTTATGGAAAGAAAGTTATACTATTGCATATAATTTTTTATGGAATTTTGTAATATTCTGTTATTATATCAAAAAACGCGCTCTAGCGGCATCACTGAGCATTACATATTTCATAGGTAGCATGAATTTCATGGAACAATGAATGCTCTTTCCAACAAGACCAAGTTTTTTGGAATCCGTTCAGTCGTTCAGGAGTTACAGCTGTTTATTTAAAAAAACTACTCCTGATCTGAGCCCAGCCCATAAGACTTCTTTTCATACGGTCATTCAAAATCTAGAGTCTACTTAAACAGACCTGGAAATATACCTCAACTACAAGACCGAATCAGACGAGAAATACAGAGCATAACACCCGCTATGCTACAGAATATTAGAGACGAAAGTAATGCCCGGTTCAGTCATTGTCTAACGGTCAATGGAGAACAATTTGAACATTTATTGTAAATTTTCGTTCGTTTGTTTGTTTTTGAAAGTCTATTACATTAATTGCATAACTACTAATTCCATTTAATTTGTTTATTACATTCAGTAACGTATTACTTTCCATAAACAATTTTCTTACTTTTTTTTGCATTTTTGCCCACCCTGTACCGATTTGAAGCAACATATAATACATCTTTGGAATCAGCTCAGCAGAGGCAATTTGGAAATAGAAAAAAAAAGGGGGTTCCATTTGAAAAAAATGGTGATGAAGTCATTACACGAAAGTAGTTCACCCTGTATATTAGATTATGATTTGAAACAATAGTAAATTGAAATCAAAAATCGACCTGTTTTGGGAATTCCTAATTTTATTGTTCATTTAGCCAATAATGAAATTATGCGTTACTTTATGGACGCACTGTATTTATTCTGCATTCTGCAATCATTCACAAGAGTGAGATAACGAATACGAAATATAACTGTTACCCTAAAATCACAATGATGCTGTAACCATGCCTGCAGGAGAAGTGAGGGACAGATTGTGTTTCCAAAACTCCCTCTTCTCTCCCGTTATCATACGATACAATGCATGATTTTCGAGTAGAAAATAACATTCCAATTCGACAATAAATGACAAGGAATACGATACATTGATTTCCTAAAATTGCCTTTTACTCGTAGGCATCCGCTTCCGACTTGAGTGACTTCATTCATAACGTCAACGTTTCATTGAAATTGCCCCATAAAAATGTCATTGGCTTTTCCGAGCGTATTGGAATTCGACTCGCCTGAATTAATAATTGTATGTATGTAACATCCTTAACTTGAAGAATATCTGAGAGAGGAATGGAATATAAGGAATATCGTATTTAACAGCGGATATTCTGGCGAATCAAATTCTCCCACAGAGAATATCTGATTATTAACGATGCAATTATCATTCATTTGTGTGTCGGCAGTGATCGGTTTCAATCAGTGTTACCATCTCTTCCTTGTCAATGAAGAACCATCACTCAAATGTTTCGCGTTCAGTATAAAACAGTATTCTATAAACATTCATTCGAGACTATTCATCAACATTTTGTATCTACTACTATATTAGGTACTATATTACATGTTACACAAAGAAGTTTCAATTGTGAAAATTATTGGGAAAGTCATCAAATCAAATCATGAAGCGATGATGCCTGGTGAATATCTGAATATCGAATCAATCATATCAAACAATATCTGTATACCGGGTGATTCTTCAAGGTGGCTCGCCCCTATAAATTTTTTATTATTGGAGATAAAAGAACAAAATTCGAGGGTTGTGTATATTATGTCAATTCGCATTATTTGACGTATTCACTTGCTTCGGAGTACTTTCGGTTTGATCGAAAATGACCTCATTTTTCGATTTTCAAACGGAACACCCTATATATTTTCACTTATTTCGATCGAGGATGACATTATCTATCCAACAAATTTTTGTTTGTGAATATTTGACGTATGAAAAAAGTTATAGAGGCGAGCCACCTTGAAGAATTGTATTGTATCGATCTTGATACAGTATTTTCTCTGAAAATTCGAATCACCGAATGGGTTAACACAAAAATCTCCATCCAAAACCCGATGAAACATCCAGATTTTGTCTGGAATAATATGTAATTTTCGAAAATGTCATGGAATATGTGGCATTCAATTTCGAATACCGATATATGCTGTTTCACCAACGATGGCAAAAATCCATGAATTGACCTTCGAATTGCTTCTGCATCCACCGTATCCTCCATATCTAGCCCCCAGCGACTATTTACTGTTTTTAGATCTCAAAAGAATACTCACTGAAATGAAATTTTCGTCTAATGAAGATCTTGGAAACTGAGGCATATTTTGAAGCTAAGAAAGAATCATATTAGGAAAATGGTATCGAAAAGTTGGAGGGTAGCTATAATCAGTGTATCACCTTCGAGGCCAATTGAGAAAAAAATTTCAACCGAGTTCGATTGAAACAGACCATCGCTTTATATAAACATTACATTGAACTATCAATTAATAATATTTAATACAATTTCGTATTAGTTGTTCCTTGACAGTTTGAAGTTCGTCTAAGTTGAGGTCATTTAGATCTATATTAAAATCAGTATCAAGTGGTGAAGAGTGTGCATCATGATCTAGATTCAAGAAACAAGAATTGTCTGCTGTGAATCTGTGATATCTCCAAGCAACTTCAACCACCCAAATCAAAACAGTAATGATCAGAAGTTGAGATTCGGAAATGAAATGCTCAAGAAATTATTGATTGAAAAGGATGGTGCATATGAACTTTCAATAGAGAACAATAAACTTCTGAAACAGATGAACTACCTATTAGAATAAAAACTGAAACAAAACAACGACCTGCAAAAAATAAACAGTAACGAACAAAATATAAAACGAATTAGCCCAAAGGGGCGAAGTAAATACCAGTGCAATTGGGAAAACAGTGTTGCCAGCTGTATCTAGTTCCTCTGGTGTTCTTAAATCAGAAAGTAACGTCCGAAAAGGACTCAAATTGAGAAATTAATGATATTGTGAAGTCAAAACATGCTATCCAAACCGTTGAAAGTGATGGATACACCGGAGTTACCTATATAAAAAAAAAGAAATTACCAACAGAAAAACCTGAGAAAATAAATATTGGTGAAGGCAATGGAATGAAAGACTTTGGCGTCCAGACGAAAGTTTGGCTATACCTATATAGAATCTAACGACATGTCACTGTTGAGAAAATCTGTAAGTTCATCGAAGATCAAGAAATCTCCAAGAATGCGAATATTATAGTCAAGGAGCTAACAACAGATGTAGACAAGGACAAATGTTTTATGTTTGGAATTGACTACAGTTTGAAGAAGGCAATCTATAGGCCATCATCCTGGCCCCGATCTGTGGCTTATAAGCGATTCAACTCTCATAGAAATTTTCAACACGAACAAACTGGAGAGGAATTTTAGCTGACTCTACATCTACTGCTGAACAGTCCCCCGTAACGAACTCTCTACCCTAAACAACGATCACAATTTCAATTATTCACCAAAATGCACGATGCATCAGCAACTGTATTGATAAAATAAGCGCACTTCTTTAGGATTTCAACGATAATCGTGTGCTATGCATCTCGGAACATTGGCAAGCCTATGATCACATAGAATCTCTTGGTTTTTCTCAGATGAAACTAATTTCATGTTTCTGAATCCTATGATTCCCAACTGACTATTAATGAAGTTACACGGGGAAACAAAAAAACCGGTAGCTGTCTGGACAATATCATTACAAATAGGAGGGATGAATATAGGGTTAGGAATATGAATACATGCATATCTGATCACGGAACTCATTGCCTATCATTCAACATAAGAAGTAAAGTAAACAAACAAAAACCAGAATGAAATTTTTTACTGAAAAAGCAATTGAGAAGTTCTGTTCTGATTTGAAGGATGAACTCTTTCAGGAAGTATTTCATGCGTTATCAGTCGATATCGAATAAAATGAACTTATAAATATTTTCTCAACATACTTTGACATACACTTTCTAGTTGAATTTATAACAAATCAGAGACCGATCGAATTTTCTCTGAGAAGCCCTTAATCCACACCCAGTTAACGCAAACATCTATGGGATGTCGCATTCAAGTCAGTCCATGTATCATAACGAATCACAATCATACTTCACTGAGATTGCCACGGTATTCCTCATGAGAAATATTATTCACATACTTCGTCTTATTTTGTTGGACGTGAGATCTATTTGGTGATGAATTAGTGAAGCACTCCAACATAACAGGGACATTTATATTTGAATCAAAAACTTCAGTCGAAGAGAATCAAAATTCAATGTATCCGAGTGATTCGCATTAAGTAGAATGAAATTACAATTATTTTTCATTTGTGAAACAACATGTCATGAGAATTCATTTGTGATATGGGAATTATTTGTACCGCCTATACGTTATTCTGACGTATTTTTGAATCTGCCTCTCCTGTCTATTGAAAGGACGATGAATCATTGTATTCTTCATTTGATGTTCTTTACTTCAATAGTGAAATTTAATAGTGGAAATTGATCGAGCCGTTATGTCTTTGAAAAAGTACTCGATCAAGACGATTTTATTATTTGGGCACAACAAGTTGCGTGTTTTATATGGGCATCGAGAAAATTAGCACTTTTTGGCAGTTTTTTCACTCTTGATGCTATGCATCTTAACTTTATAAATTATTTATGTGTCTCTAACCCTTGTTCAAAATGTGAAGCCTATTGGGCCAGCTTGGAAGAGAATATCACTTCTTTCCCAACCAAATATTTGAAATTTACGTTTCGCCCAAATTTGACTGTATTGAGAAAAACCTGTGCATAATCACATAGTCAGAGATACAGCGCACAATGTGAATTGTGAATACAAGAATATGATTGGCTAGAAAATTCCCTGCATACGCAGTTGCCAAGTGGATTTTCAACAGGTGTTGATGAATAATAATAATAATAATAATAATAATAATAATAATAATAATAATAATAATAATAATAATGATAATAATAATAATAATAATAATAATAATAATAATAATAATAATAATAATAATAATAATAATAATAATAATTTATTTGCCATCAATATGGAGTATGTGGAATAAATATAAGACAATAATAATAAAACATAATAGACAAATAAGTAGGGATCTCATAAAAGGTCAGACCTTGTGCATGGGTTCGGCTAATTACATACATATTGCTATACAGGGTGCGGCACCGAAAACGAAACAGATCGAATATCTTATAGACACATGTGTTGTGAAAAAAATGCAAAAACACGTCGATTTGTAAACCAAGGGGGACATCTTTCTACCATAACCTCAACTGTCATACCTCTCTCTCCTCCCCTTGGTCACTATCACCCATACAATTTAAATAGGGAAAGTACTAAGTGTGTCACATCACTGAAAAGGTAATTTGATAAGGAATTCAGCCATGTGAGTGTTCGCTACGTAACTTTTTATTTTGGCGCCCTCTTGTGGGAAAAACAACTGTTCCGTATTCCAAAGTATGATACTTCATTTGAAAGCTACTTTGAACAATTCAGAAAAAAAGAATTAAAATTTAAAAAATGACAGTGTATGAACTTGAACATTGGAATGGCTTGCATAAATTTTACTCCAATCATTCCAAACTTCAATAATTCACAATAGCTGCTCAAAGTGTTCTCCATTAACTGCCATACATGAGTATAAGTTAGTCTCGAAACGTTGTCTGACGTTTTGGAGCATTTCTGGAGTTATTTGACGACATTCGTTCCTTTGAATAAAAATTGACTTACTACGCCTATGTTTTGGTACAATAAAAAACCTTTTGTTTCAGTGCTTAGTTGTGTCGGTTTATTGTCAGTAGTACTTCAGGTATTATTAACGAGTTGAACATAAAAATGGTTTATAGTATTCAGGATAGAGTAGAAATAATTGAATATTATTTGAAAAATAATGAATGTGCCAACACAGCCAGTAGAATGTTCAATGAGCAACACCCATACAAAAACGTTAATCGTAAATACGTTTTGGAGCTGATTTCGAAATTTCGACGAACGGGATCTGTGGCAAATAAAAAACGTCAAATTGAAAAGCCAGTAAGAAATGAAGCAGTAGAGGTAGCCGTTTTAGGACAGGTTGTTGCGGATCCAACTCTTAGTACACGAAAGCTTGCCGTACTATCTGGAGTAAGTCAACGTACCGTCGGGCGAATTTTGAAAGCTCACAGATTCCATCCCTATAAAATTAAACTGGTTCAGGAACTTAACGAAGACGATTTTGATCGTCGCTTACAATTTTGTGAAATCATGAGTGAACGTGCTATACGAGATCCAAATTTCCTTTTCAACATTTGTTTTTCGGATGAATGCAGTTTTTATCGCAACGGGACTGTCAATCGTCATAATTGTTGGTATTGGTCAGATTCCAATCCAAGAGTGTGTCATCAAGTACATAGTCAACACCCAGAAAAGTTAAACGTTTGGGCTGGAATATTTGGCGATCGTGTTATTGGTCCATTTTTTTTACCAGGTAATTTGACTGGGGACATGTATTTGGAATTACTCGAAGATACCGTTGATCCAACGTTAACAGACATAATAGAAAACGATAACCGATACCTTGAAGATCACCTAATATTTCAACAGGACGGAGCTCCTCCACATTTTGCTGCAGCAGTTCCTCAGTATCTGAATGAAAGATTTCCTAGACACTGGATTGGAAGAAGAGGATTCATTGAATGCCCCCCCCCCCGTTCTCCCGATTTATCCCCCTTAGATTACTTTTTGTGGGGCCATTTAAAAAGTAAAATATACGCCACTCATCCAGGTTCTTCAGACGAGTTACGTCATCGTATTATTACCGAATGTCGTCAAATAACTCCAGAAATGCTCCAAAACGTCAGACAAGGTTTCGAGACTAACTTATACTCATGTATGGCAGTTAATGGAGAACACTTTGAGCAGCTATTGTGAATTATTGTAGTTTGGAATGGTTGGAGTAAAATTTATGCAAGCCTTTCCAATTTTTAAGTTCATACACTGTCATTTTTTAAATTTCAATTTTTTTTTCTGAATTATTCAAAGTAGCTTTTAAATGAAGTATCATACTTTGGAATACGGAACAGTTGTTTTTCCCACAAGAGGGCGCCAAAATAAAAAGTTACGTAGCGAACACTCACATGGCTGAATTCCTTATCAAATTACCTTTTCAGTGATGTGACACACTTAGTACTTTCCCTATTTAAATTGTATGGGTGATAGTGACCAAGGGGGGGAGAGAGAGGTATGACAGTTGAGGTTATGGTAGAAAGATGTCCCCCTTGGTTTACAAATCGACGTATTTTTGCATTTTTTTCACAACACATGTGTCTATAAGATATTCGATCTGTTTCGTTTTCGGTGCCGCACCCTGTATATAAGCAATCTTGAAAAATCATTATATTCAAATCCAACGGATGAAACAGAAATCATCGCAGTGATAAATAAATTGAAACTGAAAAAAATTCCAGGGCATGACAATTGAAACAAGTTGCCAATCAAATCGCTGCACCTTTCACTCTCATGGTCAACTACTGTTTTGAGATAGGAACGTTTCCAAAAGTATTGAAACATGCTATGGTCAAGCCTTCATATAAAAGTTAAGCTCATTTCATCAATTTCAAATATTTCAAAAATAGTGGAATATCTTATAAAATCCAGACTCACAGATTTATTGACAAAAATCAACCTTTTGTCTGGGAACAAAATTGGCTTCAGAGAAGGAAAATCGAAGGAAGATGCTATCCACAAATTATCATCGATTTATGAATCCTCAGATGAATCAGTGCCAACAATTAGTGTTTTTTCATCCTTTGGAAGCTTTCGATACAGTTAGCCACTAGAAGTTGTTGTTTGAGTTAAAATATTATTGGATAAGAGAAAATGTCTACAATATATTGAAAGATATTACTTGTCAGAATGAACTCAACAGGTGAGAATCGATCCAGTAGTCCTAGAGAAATAAGTTATGTGGTTCTACAGGGACCAGTTCTCTTCATTCTGAACATGAATAGTTTATTTGAAATAGATAGTTTGGGAGAAATCATTAGTTTCGCGGATGATACTGTTAGTCACATATAAATCAAACATTTGAAATGAACTCTGAGAAAATATTGATAATGACTTTCTCAAAATATTTAAATCACTTCAATACAATAAACTAACTCTCAACTTGAATCTACTTCATCTACCATTTTGTTCATATTCAACAGGATTACCACAACTGGAAGACATTGATATTGATCTAAACTCTTAAATTCCCGAAGAACCATCCACAAAATGACTTGGTATAATAATAGATCGACATTCGAGATGAGACCTGCAAATGAAACATCTATCGAAAAAATTACGTGGAATACTTCCAAAATTTGAATATTTGAAAGATTTCTCAGATCTAAAACATCTCATAACAATATACTTTGCATTGGTGCAATCACAACTAACATATGGTATTTTGTGAGGGGGGGGGGGGGTGAAAGACTGTTTTCTGGATAAAATAAACGTATCACAATAATTAATTTTGAAAACTATATTCCAAAAAAAATCAGCTATTCCTCTGACAAGTTATGTGAAGAAGCTCAAGTAATGGATACTCGTCAACTTTCCTGTTTGAGAATTCTTCAATTTCTGAAAAGAGGTAAAATGATACTGAAGTTTCATAAGCATATCCACAATACGAGAAGAAATGATGACTTATTTTTTCCGTGAAGTGATAAAACAATTGGCCAAAGGAACACGAATTATATAGCCCCCAGACCCTTTCACTGATACCAGCAGACTCAAAAAGTGTTTCAAATTTCCTCATCATAAAAGTAAACTTCAGTTATGGATCACAGTAAGTGAGCGTAGTTTTTTTCATAATTCATTGGAATGATACAAAAACTGATAGTGACAATATACTTACTAAATATGACTCAAACACACGATTGTGACTACAAAAATATCGAAAGTGACAACATACCTACCGAATGACACCAAACACACGAATATGTCTATTTTAGCATCACCATTATATTCTCAGTCTTCAATTTCATTTCAGTTTGTGATTTATTATTGTAGAGCAGCCTAATGACTGCTTCATTGATTTGTACCTGTTTATTCACCAATTATACTATAATATGATTATGTGTAACGTGAGAAAATACGTACTTATATATTTTTGTATTGCTGTGTACTTGAATATCATTTTCAGAAGTCCTTGAATAAACCTATCATTTATTATTATTTTTATTATATTATTATTATCATTTTCTTGCATGTGGCAAGGTATCTATTCAGTTCATTTGGATTTCCATCAGAATTCGGGACACAATTTCAGACAATCGGGTCAGAATTGGTTAGCAATTATGGTTTCGATAACTGAATGCCTGTTGACTACTCTATCAGTAATGAATGAAGGTTGTTTTGGGGGTTTTGTTCGGTGTTTGAGACAGTTATAGACAAATTGCCAAAAAGATTTTCAAGTGATATGAATACAATGGACTCACGCTAAGAGCAATGCTCTGGTCATCGTCTTTCTTCATTTACTAACAGCTATGAAGCGTCTGCAGGGGTCGTAAAGGGGAATATGCAGTTGCTCCTTTCGAGAAGGCTGATGGTGTTTGAGCAGATCTTCGATAGATGGGGTCTCCTTATGTCTGAGGAACCGCTCTGCTTCCTGAACAACCACGATCTCTTCACTCTTTTCGATTGTTGATAAATCGTTGATACGAATGATAAACGTTCGATACGTTCACCCTCGACAAGCTTACCGACTGCGTCAAATAACTTTGAGACTCGAGGATTCGCTTTTTAAAAAATATTTATTCGATTCAATATAATTCGTCACATAAGAAGTAGATGTTTTCAGTCAGAGATTCAGATTCTGACTGACTGCAAGAGAGCAATCTGAAATGAGGTAAACAATGGGCTTCGTCAGCATCTTTATCTTGAAAGATGGTGGGACTGGCTGTGTCAGCATAACTTATCCTTAGTTGGTGAGATAATTCGTGGCCGAATATAAAAGGGTGATTCGCTGTGGGAGGTGGAAAGATCAAATTGATTGCTACAATTGCGTAAAGGCTCTAAGGTGCGTTTTCCTAAACCTATGCCAGTCATCGACGACTACGACCGAGTAGCTGCGACTGGTAGTAGCCGCAAATATTTCTGCAAATCCGTTTTTCTAACCTGCGCCATTTCTAGTGCTCGTCGCTTTTTGTGGTCGGTTTCTGCCCGTAGAAAAATGAATATTTCTAAAAAATCATCACTGAAAATGTTATTGAGTTTTCAAGAGTTAAACGGAAGATAGTTTAAAGAAACAATAAATAGTTTTGGTAAATATTAAAATGTGCGGAATTTAATGCTCTACTCATTTAAAAATTTTAGCATTTTGCCTCTACCAGGTCTCTACATTCTGGAAGTTTTGTTGTACATCCATAAAAATAAATAAGTTTTTAAACGAAACCAATCTTTTCATGAATATAATACCCGCATCAGAAATGATTTTCACATGCCCAAAATACGTTTATCTCTGCGTCTGAACTCATTTGAGGTTTTGGGGCTGAGATTGTATAATGCACTTCCGGAGTTTTTCAAAATTATAACCAAGGAACAAGTATTCAAACATAAAATAAAACAACTACTTTTTGAAATTAGCCCCTATACAATCGATGAGTTTTTTTCTCACCTACATTAGTAAAAATGTTTTGTATTATTTCTCATCTGCTTTGTTCACTCACCTAATTGTTTATATACCTCTTATTATTTATGAATGTGTTTGTTATATATTTGTATTTTTTATCTGTATCTGATATGTACTGACTTGTCCAATTGCTTTTTTAAGCTCGTTTTAATGGATCAATAAAGAATTGAAATTGAATTGATTGAAATTGGGCATAGTTTGTTTTCGGTGAAATGTTCTCAGAAAGTGCATAATTCTGCTTGAAGGAAGCAATAAGTGGGTTTGGAGGTTCATTGCCATTATAAAAAACTGACAAAAACCACAATTTTTAAGTTTTTTGTTGGAGGTCGACTGTGTTTATGAATGAAGCCAGAAGCCAGGTGGATCTACAATACAGGCCGGAAAGCAAACAAAACTTTTATACCGGTGTCCACGGAACTGATGGTGCTCAAATGATAAGTTTATAGTTTTTGGGAGTGTATGTTGGATCAACGGGACTCAGCTGTTGCATAGCATGAAAGGTCATTTTAAATTTTGTAAAAAAAAAGAGTTCACGAATTCAATATGTGTGACATGCTTGGACATTTTTCATCCTTCTTCTGTGGAAAGGAAAAAATGCCATAAACTTGTTGAAGGTTATAAAATCTATTGTTCCGAAATTTGCAAACAAAAAGATAAGGACGCTACAAGTAGAACAAACTATTTTCGTGAAGAAATGTAATGATAAAATTGATGAAATGCAACAAACTGTTGATAAAATGTACAAAGACATCAAGGAAAGAGACAATTATATTAAGCGGCTGAATAAAAGAATTCAGGACTTCGAAAATGATGTGTTTGAAGTGGAGAATAGAGATGCTCAAAAACTGAAGGATCAATGTGAAACCATTTCTCAATTAAATAAAGAGATTTTTGAATTACAGGAAAACATTAGATCATATGATGAAGAATTACTTAACAAGTATCAAACAGTATTAGAGTTGGAAATTAAAATTACGGAATTGGATCACATTAATCGTAATATGGTACAGTCTATAAAAATTTCAGAAGACGAAAACAATGAATATAGCGAAGAACACATATATCGAGAATCGAGAACACGTGTGTGTGTGTGAGCTCCTGTGAAAAGTAGAATTACCCCAGTTATACACAACGTAATAATACCGCATTTTAACACAATCTTGAAAGAATAGTTGGTGAGTGATTTTATGACTGATTCATTGCATATATGCAGCTGGAAGTGCGTAATAGAATTGATATTCTTATCGTACATATATTTACCTCCAGTAAAAAAGACGGTGATAAAAACTGATCTCTTAAAAACTTAAAACTTAAAAACTGATAGTTAAAATAAGCTCGAACTGTTTTCAATTAGTACGGGTGCTCAATTATACTTCAAGCAAATAACTGTTGACCGATCTAAAATGACAGATGTAACATTGAAGGATCTCCATGAGCTATTGATGAAATTGAACACAAAATCAGATGAAACCCAAGATACTTTATCTGAAATAAAATCTGAATTGCTGAACTCTAACAACAAAATATTATATCTAGAGGAAGTAAACACCAAACTGAAAGAGAGAAATATCCAGCTGGACAGAAAATTGCGTAGAAACAATAATATTGTTTTTGGATTGCAGACCGATATTCCTGAACAAGGTCTCCAATATTTGAGAGATACCTTGGAAGTCGATTTGGATTTGAGAGACGTTAACAATATTTTCTTTTTTCCTGGAAAAGGGACTGAAAAAAAAATCGTCAAACTTGAACTTATCTCATATCAAAAGAAAATTGAAATTTTGAGAAACCTCAGAAAACTGAAAGATGAGATGTTTATGTAATGGACGATCTGTGTCCTGGGGATCAGGCCGTCAACAGAGCTCTGCGTCAGCATCTGAATCAGGCGAAACAAGAAGGTATCAAAGCAACTATAAGACGTAGCCATTTAATTGTGAATGATAAAAAATTCAGTTTGGAAGACCTACAGCTTGACCCCTCCATAATCAGAGAACAACCCACATCATCAAGCATCGTTGAAGAAGCCAATCCCGAAAGAAAAAACTCCTCTCCTCTGGAGAACATAGCCACTAAGAAACCATCAAGAGAGAATCTCCGTAGGGCTGTCAAAGGAATCTAATCAGGTTCAACTCTCAACTATATCTTTATTTTTCTATATATTGAACATTTCTATGTATTTATAACTTGTAATTGAACCACACGTGCTAAATACGGATTATCTGATTCATTTTCAATTGGAACAAATTGTTTTTTTTTTGGACCTATTTTAATATTTGTTTTTTTTTCTTTTACTGGGTTTACTGTTATCACTAATTCTTTCTTAATATTATTTTTTCATTAAATGCATGTAAGCATGACAATGAAGATTTGCCATATTAACTCGAGATCGATAGTAGCACATTTCCAGCAATTTAAAGATCGTGTCTATTTGAAGTATGATATATTACTGGTAACTGAATCATGGCTCACTGCTGAAATAACAGATGACCTGATCGGGTTTGATGGGTATAGATTGTACAGGAGGGATCGACTGATGGGGAGAGGTGGTGGTGTGGCAATGTACTTGAAATCTGACTTAAAAGTTAATACCGTGCGAATAGATCCGAGTTACACTGAACAGTTATGGGTTTCGTTCTCCTTGAAAAATGAAAAATATGCACTTGGTGTTCTTTATCGTCCTCCCAGGCAACATATAAATGAATTTATAAATGATTTTGGAAGCACTTTGAGCATAATTGCCCCCAAATATGACTACCTAATATGTGCAGGCGACTTGAATATTGACATGTTGGATGTGGAAAGTAATGCTACCATACACCTGAGCAACACCATTTCAAGCTATGATCTCAAGAATTTGATTCTCGAACCAACTAGACTCAGTCAAACCAGCGCCAAAGCCATTGATTTAATTATATGCTCTGAATCTACTAGTCTGCGACGCCTCAGACATTTCTGATCACTGCCTTGTATCCTGTTCAATTGGTACTGGCGACGTCTCCTCAGAACCTAATCTACGCACATTTCGGGATTTCAGAAAGTTTAACCTTGACTCATTTTCAAGGGATCTGGCTTACACTGATTTCACCCCAATCTACCGCCTCGAAAATATCGACTCTAAAGTAGAATGCTTCAATAACATACTCATAGCCTTATATGACTATCATGCACCCTTCAAAACTGTGAAAGTAACTAGACCAGCGGCACCCTGGATAACTGAAATAATCGAATCGATGATGTCATTACGAGATAAAGCTCTGATTAAATATAAGCGCACTAGGCTTGAGCGCGATTGGAATTACTATAGAGATCTGAGGAACCATACTAAATACGCGATAATTCGTGAAAAAAATGCGTATATCCAATTTAGAACTAGAAATTGTGGAAACAACAGCAGGTCACTATGTAAAGAACTCGACAAAATGAATATACACTCTAAAAATAGAAAACAATCTATCCCAGTACATTTAAAAAATGCTCAAGGTATAAACGATTATTTTGCCAGCTCTTCGCAGAGCGACTTGCAACTAGAAGACGATACTGTTGACCATTATTCCAACAACCGTCTGCCCGATGCAGGATTATTCAGATTTGCAACTATTAGAGAAACTGAAATCTATAAGTATCTCCTCTCTATTGAATCGCAAACTATTGGTGCGGACTCTATAAGTGTTAATATGTTACTCCACGCTTGTCCAACTGTCTTAGAGCCTATTTGTCATATTTTTAACTATTGTATAGAACAAAATACCTTTCCATCTATATGGAAACGCGCTATTGTTCTTCCC
This sequence comes from Plagiodera versicolora, assembly GCA_037013635.1. Lineage (NCBI taxonomy): Eukaryota > Metazoa > Arthropoda > Insecta > Coleoptera > Chrysomelidae > Plagiodera > Plagiodera versicolora. The sequence continues at coordinate 11,516,586 of CM072982.1, forward strand.
TTACCAAAAATTAGCAATCCTTCAGAATTTGAATTTCTTAGGCCTATCAGTATTCTCTGTGTCTTATCTAAAGTCTTTGAAAAAACTATCCATGCGCAAATGAAGATCTACTTAGAAGATTATTGTCTTCTACCTCCGCAACAATCAGGGTTCAGGACTCATTATAGCTGTAACACAGCACTTCTAAAAGTGACAGACGATATTCTCAAACATTTAGATGATAAAATGTTGGTGCTACTAGTATTTTTAGACTACACTAAAGCATTTGATAGAATCAAACATGACCTCTTACTGGCCATACTACACTACACTGGTTTCAGTGATTCTTCCGTTATGTTTTTCAAAAACTACCTATATAACCGTCCCCAAGCTGTCAAACTCGATAACGAACAATCCGATTTCGTGCACATCATAAATGGGGTACCACAAGGATCAATTCTGGGCCCGTTACTTTTCATTCTGTATACTATTGATCTACACAGCGTTATACGTTTTTCCAGTAGTCATTTTTATGCAGATGATGTTCAACTATACCTTCCCTCAACTGAAAGTAACTTAGCCACTTCGCTTCAGCATATGAACGAACATCTGACCGCTATAGTTGACATGTCGAGAAAATTGTGTCTTTCTATCAATCCATCGAAATCGTTTAGCAGAAATAAAGACATCCGAAATAGGTGCCTACCTGATATCAACCTTCGAGTCAATACCGAAATCATTGCCTTCACAGATTCCGTTAAAAATCTAGGTTTATTCATGGACAACACAATGCGATACACAAAGCACGTGAATGCTGTCATCAGAAGAGCATTTTGCAACCTGAAGCTTATCTATTCCAACAGGACCTTTCTAGACAAAAAAAGTAAAATCATCTTATGCGAAACCCTAGTCTTGTCTCACCTAAACCACGCAGATGTGGTGTATGGACCAGCCTTACTAAAATCGGATCTAAACAGACTACAATTAATACAAAATTCATGTGTCCGTCTGATCTGTGGTTTGAGTAAACGGAATAATATATCAACCCCTCTGCGAGAACTGGGTTGGCTAAATGTTCGAAAGCGCATCCTTCTGCATTCATTGGTGTTGTATCACAAAATCATACTTGAAAAGAAACCACCATACCTATTTGAAAAAATATCGTTCAGAACGGATGCTCACAACATTAACATTAGATTCAAGTCCAAATTGACACCACCTGTACACAAAACTGCTCTCTATCAGTCCTCATTTTCCTGTATGATATCACGGCTATACAACAAGGTTGCAGATGATCTCAAAAAAACTTCCATTGGACTATTCAAGAAGAAAACGAAAAAACTTATTTTAATGGATAATATACATTTATAAGCTTTCTCTTTGTATACTTACAATTCCAAATAATAATATAATCCATTTACAGCTTACTCTCTATCGGTATGATCTGATACCTATACTACTTAGACGGGGAAGTTTTCTTATTTTCACTTGTGTGTCAAATCTATTAGCATAAAGGTATATTTTTATTTATTGTATTATTATTAATTCTTTGCTCCTTTTTCACTTATCTTCATTTTGCATGTCTTTTGTTATATTATTTTCAATATTCTGTAGATATTGATTATTTCCTTACCTTTTCGGTTGAGTGTAAGAAAGTATTTACCCGTCTCCCACATGGGTAAACGCTAACTCTGCCTTTTGATAATAAACAATGCTATTTTGTAAATTCATACTGTATTGATTATTCATACTTATCATCAATAAAAGCGATTATTATTATTATTATTATTATAACTGAAAAAACTGCAAAATGAAATGAAAGTTTTTCCATTCAATCAAGCCAATCCTGGGCAAGAAGTAACAGTGAAGATTACACATAGAACTGTAGATGGACAAACACATAAAATGTGCGCAAGTAAAGAAAATACAGTAAAACCTACAAATTCTGTTGAAGTATTGCTCTTGTGTGATCAATATGGTCATAGATTAGGTGAAATATTGAATCGACAACTTCAAAATCATAAAATTTTGTCAATTATTAAACCGTTTGCTTGCCTTAACAACATTATCGAAAACTTATCACATTTGGTAAAGGATTTCACATTACATGATTCTGTTGTTATATTAGGAGGATCAAATGATTTTAGGAATAAACAATACCCACTTTCTAGAAACTTGAATAGTAAACTCAAAAGCTGCCTACATACGAATTTGCATGTTGTGTCAGTTCCTTACTGTATGAGTAATGAGTCTAACGAATTAATTTACAAATTCAACTGCAAACTGAATGCATATCTATTTAGGTTGAATAAAGTACAAAGGCTCTCGTTAATTTCATAGATGTAAATAATGATAGGGGTAAATGTTTAATAAAGAATGAATTATCAATATCAATGAAGATAGTAGGAAATCTCAATTATAATGCAGTTGCTAACGATAATTTGATATTTGTTTCGTGTGATCAGGGGAATTTTTCCATGAATGCTCCAGAACAATCGGATCTATAGCAGGAGGGGGTGTGAGTGTTAGTGCTCAGGTGAACGTTAATGATAATAATGAAAATAAGCATAATTGGCACATTTTCTATACCAATGCACAAAGCCGTATAAAAAACTTGGATAATTTGTTGCACTGTATTTCGTTGCATACACCTTTGTTGGTTTGTTTATCAGAAACTCATATTACGGATGATGTTGCTTGCTCTTCATGAGATTAATGTGGATGGACATGAGCTGGTGCTTTGTAATTCATCTAGCAGACATACGGGAGGAGTTGCCGTGTATATCAGGAGTGAGTTGAAATTTGAACTAATTTTAAGGGCTGTTATTTTCATGAATGTTTGGTTTGTGGCTGTCAGGGTAATGGTGCAGTATATATAGTGTGTGTGGTGTACCATTCTCCCAATGAATCACATGCTGTTCTTTTGGCACTCTTGGAGGAAAAACTAGAAGAGATAGTAAGTTGTGATTGTGATATTATTATGGTGGGTGACTTCAATATAAATCTTAAGGGCACAGAGAACACTTACACCCGAGGAATCAAAGAACTGATCAATTTCATGGGATTGTATCAATTAGTTGACGATTATACCAGAATCATCAGGGATTCATCTTCATTGATTGATTACTTCGTGACAAATAATAGGTTGTTGAATTTTGAGGTGTCTCATCTTCAAAGTGTTGCGGATCATTCTAATATTCTGATATCTTTAGATGATGTCTCTCATACTGGATCAACTTCCACTAGTATAAGTAGAAGAGATTATAAATACTCTGATGAAATTCAATTCCAACTGTCCCTAATGAATACGTTATGGAATAATGATAGTACGGACATAAATTCGATGCTTGGACATACATGCATCATTCAAAATGAAGCATAATTTCAATAATTTCAAATTGAAAGTGTGGTTCACAGACGAAATCATGGCAGATCTAAAAAAACGCGATGTTCTTCATAAAAAAGCCAAGGAAACCAAACTACAAAGTGACAGGAATAAATATAAAATAAGTCGTAATTCCGTTACAAAAAAGATACGAATTGAAACTAAAAAGTATTATGAATCAGAGATCGATGAAAATAAAGGAAACAGTAGGGCTATGTGGAAGTCACTGAGGGGTTTTCTGAAAGGAAACAAAAAACAAGAGTTCAAAGGTGTAAAATTTGATAGTGTTCTCATAACAAGTGAAGCAAGAGTAGCAGGGTGTTCATTTTTTGTTGAAAGCTTGAGGGACCTTACCGACAGTATAGTACCAATAAATGATCATAATCATGTTCTCAGTTATATTATTCCAACTAATGAGACGCTTGGGGAATTTAAAACATTGAATATGTGCGATTTGAAAAAAGATAATGTTTTCATTCAAGAAAAATAATACAGATGATAATGGAATTGATCTGAATATAATTTAGTTAACATTTGAGATACTGGGTAATCGGTTTTTGGACTTGATTAATTTATCGTTAACCACTGGAACATTTCCTGACGACTGGAAAATTGCCACCGTTGTTCCTATTGAAAAGATTAGAGGCGCCGTTTTAGGATCTGATTTTAGACCCATAAATACCCTACCAATTCATGAGAAGATATTGGAGATTGCAGTGAGGGATCAATTAATGAAATTTATAGTAAAGCATAATATTTTGATAAAAAAACAGTCTGGATTTAGACAATCCCATTCATGTGAAACTGTATTGCAGTTTCTAATCTCTTCTTGTAGAGTTGACCTGTCTAGAAGGCGTCTTGTAGGTGTTGTCTTTCTGGACTTCAAGAGAGCATTTGAAACGGTCAACATAGAGTTACTTTAAGGGAAGTTGAATAGGTATGGACTAGATCATAATGTATTGAAATGGTTCACTAATTACCTCACATATCGGAAGCAGTTGGTTAAATATAATCAAGTGAAATCAAGTACTTCAAATACAATTTCTGGAGTTCCTCAGGGGTCAGTGTTGGGACCACTGCTATTCTTGCTGTACATAAATGACATTGTGATACATGTTAAAAGATGTAAGATAAAACTGTTTGCCGACGACACTATGTTGTATTGTTCTGGGACACCTAATGAAATCTCGGAATGTTTGAATGAGGATCTATCAAACATAAATGAGTGGTTATGTGACAACGGCCTCAAGTTAAATGATAATGAAACAAAATGCATGTTAATAGGTAGCAAGTATCGTTTGAGGCAGCTGCAGGATGAGCAGCTGTCATTGAATATTCATATTAGTAATGTCATCATTGAGAGGGTTGTCAGAGTGCTCTAGTTGAAACTGTGTTAAAACTAGGTAAAAGTGCCCGTTAAGATTGAATATAGGGGTGTCAAACAAATAGAGGTGAATGCCTTTGAATTCGTCGAAAGTCAATTAGACATACATCCTTTACGTGTAAGTAAGGACCCACATAATCTTGTCAAGGCGCAGGTCACTCCTCCAAATACGATTAGTCCGGGCGCTCTCACCCATAAACCAGTTCCGAACAGTCCTCTAACGATAACCCTCACTTCTTCTGGTGGTGAGAAGATTTTATTGCCCGCACAGGATACTCCCAAGTCAAAAAAGAAGCAGGATCAAGAAGTTGCGACTAGGAAAACTGTGCATATTAGAGAAAATCTAAGAAGTACTCTACGAAAAAAATTCTAAATAATAATTGCCTCTCACGCTTTGTATTTCCTGTACCTGTCCTCGCCTTCGAATTTACATTTTGTAATCTCACATTTCATGAGCCATTTTCGGCACGACGCCCGTACTAACAAAATTAAGAAGACCTGATAATATTGTAGTATCAACACTGATATATTTAAGATAGGAAATTTTTTGCTCGTTTTTTAGGATCTATATTATTATTGTTCTCATGCCTATAAGGTAACTTTTGTTTTTCAGCTGCATCAACAAAACATTATTTACGATTCTTATCGGTACAGTCAAGATGCCGAACGTTTTTAGTTTTTCTCATCTGAATGTGCGATCCCTATTCACTGGGTTCGATGTACTCTCCCAATACATAATAAAGTCAAAATTCGATATTTTCGCTCTCACGGCTTTCGTCTGATATTCCCTCCGATACCGTTGGTATCGACTCCTTTCACCTAGTACGTGCTGATAGAGACGGAAGAGGGGGTGTCGCTTTTTTCATTAATAGCAATCTTAGCTACAAAGTTGTTCACTCTGAAATGAGTCCTGCTCTGGGACAGCTATGGATTACGATAACTTTTAGATCCAAAACCTACTGCTTCGGCGTATTGTATCGTCCTCCTAGTGCTGATATAACTCACTGTTTAAACGAACTGGAGGATAGTGTAGGCAACCTTATAGCCACTAGTGATTTTCTCTTAGTGGCTGGAGACCTTAACATCAATTTACTTGCTCATGACAGACGTTGTCATCGATTCTCTGAATTCCTAACTTCCTTTAATTTCTATCAGCTGGTGGACAGTCCCACACGAATAACCTCTTATTCTCAAACTCTTTTAGATGTATTAATTGTTTCTGACAAGGAAAAAGTTGGCTCGGTGGAGGTTTTTGATATACAGGGTATCTCGGATCATATGGCGGTCTCATGCAAAATTGAGAAAATTGAAATACAGCATGCAGTCAAATTCGTATCTTTTCGTGATTACCGAAACTTTGATACCGCTTTCTTCGATACTGATATGCGAAATATAAATTGGGATAATATTTACTTAATGAACAATGTGGATAACATGATATCATTTCTGAACGACAATTTATTGTATATCTTCGATAAACATGCCCCTTATCGGAAAAAAAGGGTTAGCAAGCCGCCTGCTCCCTGGCTCACGCACAATATTAAAGAGATCATTTCATTGAGAGACCGCGCTTTCAAAAAGTATAAGAACTCACTTTCTATAGCGGACTGGAACAGTTATAAAGAATTAAGAAATTACACAACTGGTGCTATCCGTCGTGAAAAGAATTACACTCTTGCCAAGAAAGACAGTAAAAGAACTTGGAATACTCTCAGATCTCTAGAAATTTTAAGGGATAAAGCCACTCCTGGAATCCCTAATGCCTTGAAAGACGTGAATATTATCAATTCACACTTTAACACAATCCCGCAGCCCGACAGGTCTGCATACCAAGCCTCTCTTCTTGATCGCTACAAAGAACATGAAGCGTCCGGTAGCCAGTTTTTCTTTTCCACCATATCTGCACATACTGTTAAAAAGTACATCAGCAAGATTAAAAGTAACGCAACAGGTTCAGATAAAATATCCTCATAGATGCATTCGATAATTTTTTACTGCACCACATAACCCACATCATCAACTCTATTATTACCATGGGAAAGTTTCCTAACAAGTGGAAAAGCGGATTAGTCATACCTTTGCCAAAATGTAACACTCCCTCGGACTTATCAGACCTCCGACCTATTACCATTTTACCTACCCTTTCCAAAGTGGTGGAAATGATATTGAAGGATCAAATCAATCTTTTTGTGAACAAACATGAAATAATTCCATCTGTCCAGTCGGGTTTCAGATCGATACATAGTACCACCACAGCTCTACTTTCAATTTCTGACGACATTTTTAGAGCTGTTGACGAGGGTGGTGTCTCCTGCTTGGTTCTACTAGACTATAGCAAAGCGTTCGACACAATCGACCACGATATTCTCTGTGCGAAGCTGGTCGCTTTCGGCTTCTCACTGGATGCAGTAAGCTTATTGAAAGATTATTTAACTGATCGTACTCAAAAGGTAATGCTAGAGGGACAAATGTCAGAGGCCTTAACTGTAACCAAAGGTGTACCGCAGGGGTCTATTCTCGGACCCTTATTGTTCAGCCTGTACATATCTGAATTCCATCTTTTTGTGAATTCCTGTATCATACACCACTATGCCGATGACACACATATGTATTTTTTATTTCCCATTCGTGACCTAGACTCTGCTCAAACTCAATAATGACTTGCAAACCATCTACGATATTTCCACGGCCCATAATCTCAAACTAAATTCAAAAAAGTCTGCAGTGATGCTATTCGGCACCAAAAAGAATAGAGAATTGTCTATGAACACTATTCAAATTCGCTTGGAAAATGACATACTCCCTATTGTGACAGAATTCAAAAACCTAGGACTATGGCTAGATCCGGAGCTAAGATTCACTAAACACGTCAGCCACCTAAGCCAGGCTTCTTATAACGTCTTGAGGCAACTTTATCCAAACAGAGACTTACTTTCGACGGAATCAAAACTAAAACTCTGCGAGTCACTTATTTTTTCTGAAATCTCCTACTGCGACAGCTTATACGGTCCAGCTTTACGCCGGACTGATTCTCACCGTCTGCAACGTATTCAAAATAACTGCCTGAGGTTTTCTTTTGGCATTCGTAAATACGACCATATAACCGAGCCGATGAAGAAATCAGGTTGGCTGAATCTAGAGAATCTTAGGAAACTTCATCTTCTTACGAGTACACACAAAGTTCTGATAACACAACGGCCAGATTACCTCTTCAACAGGCTATTAACATTTTCGGACCTGAACAGATTTTCTACTCGAAATAGTAAAATTCTCATCATCCCAGAGCACAAAACTTCATTTTACACCCGCAGCTTCTCGTGCAATGCACCGAAATGATATAACTCACTGCCCAGTGAATTTAAATCTTACTCTTTGAGCAACTTTAAAAAGAGACTGTAAATGATGAAAATCTTAACAGACTGCAGAGGCTTCAGAACAGATCCACGAGTGCAATACTGGGTTGTAATAGACGCACATCTGTGAGATACATGTTGAAGGTACTGTCTCTTATGTCTGTTAAGCAAAGGATAACATTGAATATGTTATTATTTATATTTAAAATTAAACACAATATGTTGCCGAATTATCTGAGTGACCAGTTGACCTACACAAGTAGTATTCATGCGCACTCCACCAGAAATAGAATAGGAACTTTTTATATCAACAGGGAGCATATAGGTTGTGACTCTTTGTATAGTTCTGGTCTGGTCGCATTCAATAATTTGCCTGGTCATATTGAAGCCTGCGATTCATTGATTTTATTCAGGAGAAAATGCATTGAATATATGTGATAGTCATCAGTAATTTGTCTTGTTTTCTTGTTTTCAACAATGTAACTGTGCTTTATTATATTTTTTTGGATTTTTTGGACGTTGGATTTTGGATTTCTAGGTGACTGACGATGTACTTTATACTATGACGAGCAATGTTTGCTAATAAAGAGTTTATTATTATTATTATAAGAGGAAAATCTACTTCTGCTTTCAACATTGGAATCTGAAAAAGGTGGGAACAAAGAATTAGTCATATTCAGAAATAGAGGGTTGGAAGGAGTTCATGAAATTGACAATGAAACGGAATGCAAAGAATTTTTTCGACTCTCACGGCATCAATATAACTAATGTCGATCAAAGGTGAGAGAATAATGCACTTTCGTCGACGAAATAGTCGCAGAGATGAGCGACGACTCGCAACCGGACGAACGACGCCGACGCCGACGACTTTTCGCTGGTAGTTACGAATGCGTAGCAGATTGGGAACCAGGCAGGTTCGAGAGTTCATAGAGATGTCTTGACGAATTGGTCGCGGCTACTTGGTCGCAATCGTCGACGCTTGGCGAAGGTTTAGGAAAACGGACCTTTAGCGGTCGAACTCGGCGAGTCTAGTAGGCAAGGGAGGAGATTAGCGTTTCTACGGGCGCGAGTTAATCCGACAAAAATTTTTGGAACTGCCATTATTCTGGTTTCAATTATCGGATCGTGATGAAAAGCATATCAAAATACTTGTTAGGCTTTTGCGCTTCTAACGAACTATATTTGGTTCATCAACACGCTGAGTTGGAAGTGAAAATCTCGATGAAAATAATCAAAATTCAACCTAATAAATGATATCTGTCAAGTTATTATTCATTTATACATCACGTATAACAAATTCGGATTAATTGGCATAGTTTTCCTTAAATAAAGCAAGGCGCTGGCCGGCGCTCATCGAAATTTTAGGTGAAATATAGAAGAAATTTAATAGGATAGGATACCTCTTCATTTTTGTATCTCCTATAGTTACCGAGTTACCCTGTACAGTCGATAGATATTTCGATATTGGTGTTTCTATATTCATCTCATATAGTTTATGTGAAATGTTTCATTGCAGTTTGGAAGATCTAGAGTCAATAATTATTTCTCGTTCATATCGTGAACCATTTTTTTGGGAAAAGTCACTATTCGTGATATCAAAACTTGTTCTAGTTGTGTATATGAAATTGTATTTTTCAAAATAAAACACTTCTGTCATGCCACTTACCGATCACTATCCAAATGACGATGCAATTACCGCCAGTAGCAGTTGCTATCATGAGGAAGAAGACAGTAGTCCACCCGAACTGCACCCAAGTGGGCATCGAGCTATCCTCGTGCAAAGATCTTGTCGGTGGAGCAGAAGCAGGGCTAAGGTGTCCGTAATCGAAGCCACCAAAGGTGCGATTGAACAACGGAATCTGCAACGAAACATTTATACGGTTTCGATGTGACCATGTTTATTGGTCAACAGGATATTTTGTATTATCTCAACTCTTAGCTATAGCTATGATTCGAGGTCATCACTTTTTTATATTCAGACCTTTCTGTTTGTCCTGAAATTGAGTATATACCTGTTGAAAATAATGTGTTATGTCTTGAAAGGAATATTTACTCAAATAAAATAATCGTCCAGTTGAATAAAATTCCTCAACTTCAGTCTTTTTTTATATTAAACTTCCCACGAAAAGAGACATAGCAGCCAGAGGCTTTTTGTACTTCTACATATAGTCTATTTATTCTGGGTTGATAGTTGTGACAGAAATGGTTAATTTTCAATGCCATCAGTGCGAAACAAAAAGTATCCAGCAATGACAGATGTCTCAATATGTTCATACATCAGCTGGAAATTTCAAGGCATCAATAATTATGGCAACACTTCACTGTCATTTCACAACTACCAAATTGTTCGGAGTAAATCCTTAAAATGTTTTGTTTACATGCGAATCTTTTATTTTTGACAGTATGTTCTTTTGGAAAACTATTTTCATTCTTACGATATAATCAAAATGTTGAAAGCATTGAGTGGAGATGCCCAGAATATGGTTGCATCTTTATCAGGATTTTTTACGAGAAAGGGATAACAGGAGTCCTCAACTTTCATTGGATTATGTTTGAAAGGTAAGGAGGAATCTTTATGGATATTCATTCACCACGATCTTCACGTTGGTTCAATAGTTTTTATGAAATATGAGGAATATCTGCATACTTCCACAAAAGGTCAGTCAAGAACTATACCGTCCTAGGACTACTCAACGAAAGAAAACAGTTGTGGATATAGTTTAACATCAACAATATCAAAAGAACTGTATTTACAGTATGTACAAAAAAAGTGAGTATTTAGTGCATATCACATAATATCAGTAGATGAACATTCTTCATTGCAGAGGAATACATAATATTTCAGTCATTGAGCTTTCTTAACATAAGCCTCACATCTTTATGGAAAACATTGATGGAGTTACCTGATATTACTATGAAACGTATAACATTCCTCCAACAGTACATTCAATTGAAAAATTGAGGTTTGAGGCAATTTGTTTTTGTTGGGTTCATAGTGAATTGAGATACATTTGAACTTGAATCTTTATTATAATTTTTGTTAAAATGTAATGATGTGTAGTGTTTTCGTAATGAGCAATTGCACAACTATTCTTTCCACAAATGAATAAATCTATATCTGTATTTTTCCTGAAACACGCCTATTATGGTTGGACAGTAATTGGTTTTGAAATATAAAACCATCAAATGAGAAAGAATGAACAGATATGATACTGTAAGATAAACAATTTTAAATTTCATTATGTAGTCATCATGTACTTCCTTTGAATATTCGATTCGATTCCTAACATGAGAATAGTCCATTATATCATTCGAACCATTCAACGGTTATCCCCAATCGATAGTAATCCAAATATGATGTATATATTATTTTATCAATCGAAAACACTTTGAGTGATTTACATGTCGTGCGTGATATGGTGGCGCACCGTCTCATCTTATTATTTCGCGGAAATGTATTAGATTGGTTCAAATCATATCTATCCGAACAAAGAACAAAAATAATAATGCATGGACAAACATACAAGTCTGATATAAGTTATGTGCCCACAACATCTGAAGCATCATAAGATAACACTCTTATTCTAAGAAGCTGTCGATGCGGACCAACGTTATATATTCATGACAATTTGCTTATTTAATTATTCTGTTCTAAGATCTGTTCTCTGCTACTTGTATCATTCGTAATAAAAAATATTTTTAAAAACCTCTTTCGAATCTTTGAAAACAAAATTGGCGCAGTCGTTAGGATATAGGTGCAGTTATTTGTCGAAAATCACGCGGTATCGTGACCGGTTTCGAAGAAAAAACGTGGATTTCAATCCTTCGGCACCGGTAGTTAAGAAGATTGAACTTTTCGAGTGAAACGGCACCAAAACGGGATTGAGTTCACCTGAGGGCCACCGGCATCCAAAAAGGAATTGAGTCCACCTGAGGATCCACCAACGAGTCGCAGACTACACGGGACAGATTCAACCACAGAAAGAAGACTTTGGTAAGAGTCAAATTCCCTGCATCTTTCCTGTGACCCCATCATTTTTCCCTGGTTAGGAAATTTTGATCTTAGAAATAAGTCAGGAGATAAGAAAGAAAGAATCAAACGAAACGTAGATAGGAAAGTCTCATGATCAGCGATCATACTGTAGAAGAATTAATAAATTCATTCACGGACACTTTAACATTTTCCAAGACACATTCAAACAATTCAGCAATAAAAATGACTGAACCAGCGAATAATTTAAGTATGTTGAAAATGTTCGTAGACACGATTCCTACTTTCGACGGGAATCCCAGTTCACTCATAAGTTTTATTTCATCTTGTGACTTCCTTTTCGAAAGTTATAGAGAGCAAACGAGAAATCCAATTTTGAAAAATTACCTAAACAGAGTAGTTCAAACAAAATTGTTAGGAAGAGCGCAACTACTTGTTGGTTGTCGAACCGAATTAAATTCTTGGGAATTCGTAAAAGCCGCACTTGTGCAATGTTTCGGAGACAATAGGAGCTTTGAATGTCTAGAACAAGATTTACTGTTAGCTAGACCCTTTAAAATCGAATCACCTTTGGATTTTGGCAAACGGTTACAAGTTCTAAGAAGTAATCTCGCACAGAAAATCAATTCACAAGACGCCACTATAATGGACGTAACAACAAAAACGGTGTATATGAAACAATACGAAGGAGCTTGTCTCAGAACATTCATAAGAGGTCTACACGGGCATTTACAGACGATAGTCAGATTGAAAAACCCAGATTGTTTAGAAACGGCAATGAATATCATCGTCGAAGAAGAAAACTTCCAGTATACTCAAAATCTATCAAAATCTATATCAAATAATAGTCAGAGATCATTCGATACTCGTACTCAGACTTTTCAAAATCACAACCCAGGCAGCAAGCTGACGTGATTTTAACGTCATTTTTTCGACACCAGACACGTCCTGCTGACGAAAAGAATGACGCCATAAAGACGGTAGGATGACGTGATTATGTCACAGACCAAAGACGTCATTCTGTAACGTCATCATGACGTTATATTTCGACGTTAATGGGCCGTCCCTATTTATTATATATATATATATATATATATATATATATATATATTGATATTGGTTCAAAATTATTCGTATTCACTTGCTAGTCTCAAGCTCATATTATTTGGATGTTAGTGCATATACAAATCAATATCCTATATATGATGTTATAAGGTCTGTAAATAAAATCACAATTAGAGAACGAAAATCTATATGTTCCATCGGCATCAAAGGATATAATAAAGATATGATGAAATATAATATATATTCATATTATATATATAAAATAACAGTTTGAGTAGAGGGAGTTATTTTTTTGAACTATGAGCATCACAATTATCAAGAGTAAAATTGTTAACTCAGAACATTTGAATTGAACCAAAAATTGATTAGCTCATTAGGAAGAAAAAATGCCAAATTTTATTGTGAATAGTTGATGTAGGGGTACTTGTTCCACTTGTTGGGGATGTGAGAAGAGTAGAAATCCCCAAGGCACAGGAACTTTCTAGAAATAAAAAATTATTGTTAAAAAATATATATAATTTAATGGTTAATGACCAATAGATAAATGAAAACTCTACTATTATTCACAAACTATTAAAACAACAAATTTCAAAAATATACAGATGTGATAGTATTTCAAAAATTTCAGTTGGTCGAACAAATTGTTGAAAGTTCTGTCTTCTAGATTACCACCAGTTATAACAGATATGTAGGAAAAAACCATTGGAAAAGTAAGAAAGAAAGAAGTACCTTGAGTTGTCTGAACAGAAAGTTATTTGTGCAGACTCATCTCAAGGTCTTTCATAGCTTAGAAGAGTCGACTCTATTTATTATACAGTTAACCAAAATAAGTGAATTGTATATATGTGTTCTTTTTCTATAGGTAGATTCACTGATAAGAAGCTTCTTTTCACCAGTATTAACATATTAATTTGGACTCTCATCATATGTTTCTTGATTTTTCATCAAATTATTTCAGTATCTCGACAAAAAATCCTAGTGAGTTTAATCAGCACACTAACCTTAAGGATACAATTATTTTCACAAAAAGGAAAAAGCCTTAAAATAACGTAGCATCATGATATAGGTACAGGAATCATAGTAAGTGGTGAGTACATGACATCAAATCCAATACATGCAATAGACCAAATATTAAACTTACCCTACAAATCACTAGTAAAGGAAATGTACAATTCACAACCGACGGTCGGAAATCGACTTCTGTAATCAATAGGAAATTTCAATCGAAATCGAATACATAACAACCTCAAAATTTTTGTGATAATGGCGTGTGGCCGTGTGCGTCGTCAACGTTGCGTGTTGGCTTGTGGCCGAACTTGTCCGATACCGATAACTCCGGAGATTGCCGAACGCCAAACAAATAATGAACGTTTTGTTTTGAAGCGCCAAATTCAAACTGTTTTTCAATGAGTTGATAATCATACGAACCTCATAAAAGATGGGCTGTGGTTGAATAATAATACCTATATTGCGTCTGTTTATTCGCCTAAAGAGAAATTTGATTCCATTCTGTACCTACAATGTACACTTGCCTATACACACTTTAAGGTATCTATGGTAAACTTTCGTTTAACTTTTGCATTTCGATGAAAAATATTTAGGAACCTATAATGATCATTGGAATAATCATCAATATGCAAAAATATAAAACAATGAGTTAACGTTTTATAATGACGTAAAAATATCGTCAAACTAACGTCCTGGTTATGACGTCTACAGTACATTCAAAAAATGACGTCAGTATTTACGTCATTTTTTGGTAATATCACGTTGCGGACCAATAAATACCAAAACGAGACGTCATTATGACGTCAGCTTGCTGCCTGGGAACCCACCAACACAAAATTTCAGAAATAACACTCATAATGCTCACCAACAATTTCAAAGACCTTTACCGATAGCTCAACAAAGACCCCAACAATTTCCTTCCCAACCAATAAATATACAATCACGTAATAATGATATTCAGAGACATTACCCAACAAATCAACAAGTTTTAGGGCCTCCCAGAAATGTTTTCAAACCAACTGGACAAATACCCAGAAATCGACCTGAACCAATGGCCGTATCCTCGACATCAAAGAATACATTCACACGACAAAATTATTCGTCGCCTCAAAGTAATAATTATTTCCGATCAACCGGAGCACCAAATTTTACATCACAAGAAGTTTACCAAATTGAAGACGAATCTAATCAACAATTAGAAACATTTGACTTGAACGACTTCCAAACTGAACAACACCCAACCACTTCCGAAGAACAATAATTTTATGAAAATACCGAAGAAATAAGTGAATACCAAAATTATGAAAATGACTATGATGAAAATTTTCAAGAAGTTGGCACGAAACAATACAACACGTAACCTTTGAAATGCACACAGAAATCACAAAAAATAAATTACCCTGCATAAAAATAAATAACCCGCCTATGGAACTTTTAGTTGACACAGGATGTTCTCATTCAATCATGAAACCAAAACTTGCAGAAAAATTCTTTCCCGAAAAAATTTATCATTCAGCATCAAAAATCAAAACAGGTATAGGAGAAAAAGAAATTCTTTTCGAAGCCGATACACCAGCATTTAGAGAATTAAAATTAAATCATAATATTCCATTCATTTTATTCGACTTTCACGAATACTTTGACGGTATTCTAGGTCTAGGTGAATTATTAAGAATTAAATTCAATATAGACTTGACAGACAAACGCCTCGTTAACAATGTAACTGAAATTCCGATATTTTATCGCGAACCAGAAAAAGAAAAGTATACCGTATCAGTAAACTCGCATGAAGTAGCGTCTGTTCAGATTCCAGTTTCTCAGTATAACGGAGACATCATAATTCCTGAACAATCTCTAGACGACCTTTACCTTCCAGAGACTTTAACAACAGCAAAACATGGAATTGCGAAAACCGACATATACAATTACACAGACAATCCGATAACACTAGAATTTGATACGCCTATAAATGTTTACAACTTTTCTGATAGTTATAAGGATAATTTTCACATGTTTCATTTTGACGACATTGTATCTTCCAACATATGTGATGAATCAGATATTAAAGACATTTCCGAACTCATCAGATGTGATCACCTTAATCTTGAAGAAAAATTCGCTCTTGAAAATCTTTGTCGCGAATTTTCCGATATTTTCCATAACGAAAATAAAATATTAACTTCTACTAACAAAGTCAAACACGAAATAAGGACTAGTGACGAAGTACCCGTACATTCCAAATCATACAGATATCCATTCGCTCATAAAAACGAAGTACAAGAGCAAATAAACAAAATGTTAGAAGATGGAATTATCCGTCCGAGTCAAAGTCCATGGAGCAGTCCCATTTGGATTGTGCCTAAGAAACTAGATGCAAGCGGTAAACAAAAATGGAGGATAGTCGTTGACTATCGTAAAATAAACTAGAAAACCATCGATGACCGCTACCCTTTGCCTAATATCACAGATATTTTGGACAAATTGGGGCGCTGTCAATATTTCACAACTTTAGATCTTGCGTCAGGGTTTCATCAAGTAGAAATGCACCCAAGCTCTATCGAAAAAACTGCTTTTAGTGTCGAAAATGGACATTTTGAATATCTTCGAATGCCATTCGGTCTTGAGAACGCATCGAGCACGTTTCAGAGAATAATGGACAACGTATTACAAGAACTTCAAGGCAAAGTTTGCTTAGTGTTCATGGATGATATCATTATCTTTTCATCTAGCCTCAAAGAACACATCGATAATTTGAAATTAGTATTAAAAAAACTTCGCGATTCAAAATTGAAAATACAAGTTGATGAATGCGAATTCCTACGTGAAGAAGTCGAATTCTTAGGTCATGTAATCACACCCAAAGGAGTGAAACCAAATCCTAGGAAAATAGATGCAATACTTAATTTTCCAATTCCCAACACAGCAAAACAAATAAAATCATTTCTTGGACTTCTTGGTTACTATAGACGTTTTATTAACAACTTTGCGAAACTAACGAAACCTTTTACTAAATGCTTGAAGAAAGGAGAGAAAATTGAGCATACCACAGAATTTGTCAATACCTTCGAACTTTCTAAAAAGCTCTTATGTAGTGATCCAATTCTACAATTTCCCGATTTTGAAAAACCATTTATAGTCACTACTGACGCATCCAATGTAGCCGTAGGCGCCGTACTCAGTCAAGGTAAAATAGATAACGATCTACCCATTGCTTATGCCTCCAGAACATTAAATCCAGCTGAGACCAACTACAGCACGATAGAAAAAGAACTTTTGGCAATCGTATGGGCCACAAAATACTTTAGGCCATATCTTTTCGGAAGAAAGTTCACAATTGTAACTGACCACAAAGCACTCCAATGGTTATTCAGTTTAAAAGAACCGAATTCGAGACTAGTGCGTTGGAGATCAAAACTCGAAGAATATGACTACGAAATTGTTTATAAAAAAGGTACGCAAAGTT
Organism: Plagiodera versicolora; assembly: GCA_037013635.1. Classification (NCBI taxonomy): domain Eukaryota; kingdom Metazoa; phylum Arthropoda; class Insecta; order Coleoptera; family Chrysomelidae; genus Plagiodera; species Plagiodera versicolora. The sequence continues at coordinate 11,534,214 of CM072982.1, forward strand.
CGAACGCAGACTGTCTTTCGCGAATAGAATTAAACCAAATAGAAAATGAAACGATCGAATCAATCATTGGAAACCCAGGAGATATAGACATCGATATCGACCAATATGTTAATTCTGAGGAAAATATTACTTGCGAAGACTTAGACAAACTAGACGATTTATTTCCCAATGATGAACAGATACCCCATCCTATAGACGTCATCACGAACGTTCAAATAAGACAACCCAATCAAGAAAGTGACGATGACGGAACCGTTCATTCAGCAATAGGAAACCCTATTCTTGAAATACCTATAACTGAACATTGTATTAACAAATATTGCAATCAAATCATATTCATCCAGAAATCATCAGGTTGCTTTCACGTCGTGAAAAATACATTTTTTAACAATGTAAACAGACTAATAGTTCATTTGACAAGAAATATTGGAGAAGAAATTTTCAAATTCTTCAAAGAACGTGTCGATCCGAAGAAACTTCATTGTATATTCGAACAAGAATCAGAAATCGATCTATCATTAGTCTTATCTAAAATACTACCGAAATTCTTCAAGAACCATGCATACGAAACAGTTCGTAAAAGACATTTTAAATGTAGAAAAGAGACGAGAATTAATTGTTTATCTTCACGAAAAAACCGTACATCGAGGAATAAACGAAACACTGCTAGCTCTGAAACAACTCTATTTCTGGCCGAAAATGAAAGAACGAATAACAGAATTCATAAATAATTGCGATGTATATCAAATAGCAAAATACGATAGACATCCACCAAAAATCAAATTCTCACTCACTCCTATACCAAAACAACCACTTGAATCTATACATATAGACACATTTCAAATCGAAAATACTAAATTTCTCACAATAATAGACGTTTTGCTCAAGCATATATATTGGAACCAATTTCATCATCCGTTACAGTATTCGACAATTTAACTAACTTCTTCACACACCACGGAATACCTCAAACAATAACATGCGATAACGGTACAGAATTCAAAAATTCGTTAATCACCGATTTTTGTAAATTACACAAAATCAATTTACATTTCATCACACCGGGAAATTCAAATAGTAATAGCCCAGTTGAACGCCTTCACTCTACGCTTATCGAAATGTTCAGAATCCTCAAAATTAAAGATTCCAAAGCTAGTACTTAACAATTATTGCAATACGCTATTTTAGGATATAATTCTTCTGTACATGGCGTAACGAAACAAAAACCATTTGACCTCATCAACGAACGCCTTGACGCCCTAGATCCCTTTGACCTTACTGACGAAATAATAATGAACCAATTTGTCGTCAATCGCCGAGAAAGACTACAAACAATCTTCAATAAGATTCACGACATATCAAATGAGCATAAAACACGAATAATCGAGAAAACAAATGAAAACCGTGAAGAATCAACAGAATTCAAAGTCGGATCCACAGCATTCATTATTGCCAAACCGCTTCAAGAAGCAAAACAAAACTAAGATTCAAAAAAGCAACAGTATCACAAGATTTAGGAATCAAACTCAAAACATCAAATAAAAATAAAACGATTCACAAATCTCAAGTACAAAAACCTAAAGCGTTCTTTTCTGTTCTACAGGGCAATGTTCCTGATGAAGCAATTGCTTCCTGTAGTAATCATTCTCCGAATGACGATGGGAACAGTAACTGTTGATGACGTAACAATCACACCCTTAAAAGCACCTCTCCTCCCTTTTCGGCTTGGAGATGCGAAAGTTATAGAAACTAAACATACGTTTCTTCATTATGTCGAAACTTTACCTTTAAGAATACAATTAGAAAATATTCAGTATTTTTATAGAGAAGCAGAAAAATCATCAAATTCATCGCTTTCGAATAGTCCTGTTTATCCGTATCATTATTACATTCTATTCAATTTATTAAGTCATGTCAAATATTTGATAACAGAAACGGATAATTAAATGAAAAATATAACACCATTTACTCGTCCAAAAAGAGGCTTACTGAATGTTGTTGGTAAAATTTCAAAATGGGCCTTCGGAACAATGGACTCTGAAGACGAAATGAAATATAACAAAGCAATAACAGAACTACAGACAAATCAAAAAACTCTCGACAGGAAAGTTACAATGCAAATATAACTTTCTCAACAATTAATTGATAACTATAATAATACACTTCTCAATGCCAACCAAATTTTGATCAAATCGAAGCTCGAATATTTTCTGAACATAAACAATACATTCAAAGATATATCTGCTTACTTAAGAGCACAAAATACGCTTGATCAGATCATTTTGAACTGCCAAAATATGATCATATTCCTAGATAACTTAGAGGATGCAATAGCGTTTGCTAAACTGAATACTTTAGATAGTGCAGTCATATCTATCTCTGAAATAGAAAAACCAATGAATTATTTGAGTACAATCTATGATAAGAACAAAGTTCCGAGTTTCAAAAATATTATCTCTTTTCATCAATTAGCAGGTCTACAAGTTACTTTTTCTATGAATAGAATTATTTTTGCAATACATCTTCCAATTTTTAATGAAGATAAATATGAACTATTCCACCTATTCCCGATACCTATAAATCAATCCATAATAATTCCTGATCACCCATATTTGACTCTTGGACCAAGTCAACTACAATTTCAAGATGAAGCCTGCCCCCTCATCGAAGATGTCTTTGTCTGTGAAAATCAACTAGAACCCCAAGTGGACAATTGCCTGACATCACTTATAAGAGATGCTGAAAATCAAGAGTGCCACCCTACAAAAGTTCAGATTGCCAGTCCAATCGTAGAATCCATCAACAGCGAATACGTTTTGATAATTCCTGCCGGAAACCCAATCAAAACAAACAAAATATGCCAACAAAACGAACATATCCTTGTAAAAATACCCAGTCTCATCAGAATACCTCGAGACTGTGGAATCAAAGTCAAGAATTCACAGTTTTGGAATAAGCGAGACCCGGCCAGAGGCAACCCTCTTGCCTTGCCTGAAATCAAGATTGACAAGATCGAACCCGAAATATCAGAAGATGTTCCTCTGGTATTGCAGTCCATCGACCTAGAGAAAATCCACAATTTACAAGAAAAAGCCCGAGTTCTTCAAATGAAAGATGGCATCTTGGCATCGTGACCAATCAGCTAGCCTGGAGCTCAGCCAGTGTCCTGTCAAACCTTGCTTTGATAGCCATCATCGCCACGATAGTATGGATTATCGTAAAGAAGAAACTTCAAAAGAAAGAAGACTCCGACCCCAAGGAAGAAAAGGCGAATGAAAACAAATCGCTGACCTCCTTGTTTTCATTTTAAGGATGGAGGAGTTATGTGCCCACAACAGCTGGAGCATCATAAGAAAACACTCTTATTCTGAGAAGCTGTCGATGCGGACCAACGTTATATATTAATGAAAATTTGCTTATTTGATTCTTATGTTCTAAGATCTCTTCTCTGCTACTTGTATCATTCGTAATGAAAAATCTTTTTAAAAACCTCTTTCGAATCTTCGAAAACAAAATTTATACGAATAAATAATATAGGTATTCCACAAGGAAGTATAACTCATAATATATTTTTTATTCCACAGGAAATATAACAAATTAGACAGTCTTCATAAATCTAAACATTTAAAATGAAAGAGGAACTCAACAAAACCTGAAAATATATGTATTTGTAATCTTCATCAACGACATTCTGGAAATTTTGAATAATGAAAAAAATGCCTGTCAGATCACTAATTATGCTAATGACACCAATCTGTTACTGTCAAGCACAAATTACCCAAATTTACTTGAAAAAGCAGACCATCTGATGAGTAGAACGGAAAACTGGTTCACGAAAAACAATTCGATTTTAAATGTAGACAAAACTGACAATATACTATTCAGAACATCACAACAAATAATTGAAACTCCACAAACAGTCGAATTATTGAATAAAAAAGTGGATGTACAAAACTCAACCAAGTTTTTGGATAGATGAACATCTGCGTTGGCATACACATCATGAATATGGGAATTCCGTTTTGTTGTTAGAAAAATTAGTTTTTGAAAAACTTTATTGTGGACTTTTCTTACAAGCTAGCGAGTCTACTCGAAGTTGGATATAGACTTGTCTCAATAATCAATTACATTTCACAAGTAACCTAAAATGCACACTAAAAAAATGCAATTCTATGAATACAACAGATATGGTATTGTTCATTCATGGCTGGCTTCGTCATCATATTTTTACGTAGGTGTTAACAAGGTGGCCCATTGTAGTGGTGTTCCTAACTTGAGGAAAAAATTGAACCAAATATGCTACTCGATCAGGATTATATCTCAACAAAATTTCATTGAAAATCATGTATTTCTCAAATTTCGAATCATGAGCAAAATTCGGAATAATATTTTGGGGAAGACATAGTAACGTAGCAGATATTTTTTGCATCCAAAAATGAACAATGAGACTTATTTTCGAATTTAAGTATGGTCAATCCTGTCGAGGTTTGTTCAAATCGAAGAGCATCCTGACAATATATGCACTTTATGTTTATGAATGTGTGGTCTACTTATTCGAAACTAGAAGCAAACTGTCAGTATCTGGTGGAAACCACTCATATACAACTCGAAGCACAAACATAAGTTACCCCATACATAGATTGTCACTTACTGAAAAACACCCATCATACGCATCTTTAAAATTTTTTAATAGATCACCCGATTGCATCAAAACCTGCGAAAGTTTCAACAAATTTGAAAAACCTGTCAGAAGCTTTTTGATGAATTCAGAACCCTATTCAATTCATGAATATTTTAATGAGTAATTTATCTTTCAAATACAAATATCTTAATGTGTAATTTATCTTCCATGTACAAAAAAAATATCTTGATGTGTAATATTTAATGTGTAATTATGTATAATACAAAATATGTTGACGTTGTTTCGTTTTTTGTTTTCTTTTGTATCTTTTTGTAAAACATTCTCCGAAATATATCATGATACTATTATTAGTATTATCATTATAATTACACAGGCCTACACAATTTTTTTTTGTTTGGTGCATCAAATGTTAGAGCTGATTCTTATAGTATTTCTTGCGTCGATTTCAAATCTGCGAAACATTTTTTTGTATCAGCTCTAGTTTTTGAGATACATCATGTATCATTTTCCGTTATTTATACAGTATAATGTAGCAGATATGCATGTTATACCACTCAATGTTGGGTAAATATTTTAATTTCTTACAGGTGGCAGTACCAGCTGAGTTTGTTTTGTTTAATGATGCTCGCAATATAAACAAACCAGTTAACCTAAAATAGTGCAATGGCTTCACACCGAAGAAGTTGTGTAAATCATCCTGAGATATTTTGCTATGTTTGTGGTGAATATACATTCGTGGAAAACCGGAAACGTATCTCCGATTTCTTGAAAAGAGCGTATTTGGATTATTTTGGTGTTAAGTTAGGCGATCAAGAAAAACATGGGCTCCACATTCAGTGTGCAAAACCTGTAATGAACATTTAAGGCAGTGGACTAATGGCAAGAGAAGGAATCTTAAGTTTGGTGTGCCCATGGTTTGGAGGGAACCGAAGAATCATGTTGATGATTGTTACTTTTGTTTGGTGAGAGTCACAGGAACAAACAAGAAAAATCATAGCAAGTGGACGTATCCTGATCTTCCTTCTGCAAGACGTCCTATTTCTCATTCAGATGAAGTGCCCTTTCCTACTTTTCATGTACTTCCCATTCTCAGTGATGATGAAGAACATCATTCTGATGCCTTAGGCCTACATGATGTGGGTGATACTAGTGATTGTGACTATGAAGGGACAAGCTCAAGTCCCCAGCGTTTCAACCAAAATGAGTTAAGTGATCTAGTAAGAGACCTGAGCCTTTCAAAAGAAGCTGCAGAACTTTCAGCATCTAGACTTAATGAGAAGAACTTACTTGACCCGGGAACTAAAATAACTTTTTACCGTAAGAGAGAACAATCGTTGCTGCCATTATTCAACAATGAAGACAATTTAGTATTTTGTCAGGATGTCCAAGGTTTATTACTAGCAATGGGTCTATCTCAGTACTTGTCCGAAGATTGGCGTTTGTTCATTGACAGTTCTAAACGAAGTTTGAAATGTGTTCTTTTGCACAATGGGAACAAATATGGTTCCATACCAATTGCCCATTCAACGGAAATGAAAGAAGAGTATGACAACGTAGCTGTGGTCTTGGACAAAATTAAGTACAATGAGCATCAGCGGGTAATTTGTGTTGACCTAAAAATGGTAAATTTCTTTCTAGGACAGCAAGGGGGCTACACAAAGTTTCCTTGCTTCTTGTGTTTGTGGGATAGCAGAGCTAAACAAGCCCATTGGGTTAGAAGAGATTGGCCAGAACGAGAAGAAATGGTTGTAGGGCAAAGAAATGTGATTAACGAAGCCTTAGTTTCTAGGGATAAAATCATTTTACCTCCACTACATATGAAGCTAGGTTTGATGAAGCAGTTTGTGAAAGATCTCGACAAGGACGGTCCATGCTTTGTTTATATAGGTCGTGAGATGCCTGGAATAAGCGCAGAAAACCTTAAAGCTGGCATTTTTGATGGTCCTCAAATCAGACAGCTTGTGAAAGATCCAGAGTTTGTGAACTCTATGAGTCCCGTGGAAAGCAGAGCGTGGAAATCGTTTGTACAAGTTATTACAAAGTTTTTGGGAAACATTGAAGCTGACAATTATGTTGAGCTTGTCAACAACATGCTCGATAACTTCGAAAGGCCGGAATGCAACATGAGCATAAAAGTGCATTACCTACACAGCCACCTGGACCATTTCCCTCACAACCTTGGGGATTTAAGTGAGGAACAAGGAGAACGGTTTCACCAAGACATAAAGACCATAGAGAATCGTTATCAAAGAAGATGGGATACCCACATGATGGCGGACTACTGCTGGAACTTGGAAAGAAGTTGCCGAAACCAGGTCCATTCTAGGTCGTACGGAAAAGAACTTTTCACAGTGTCAACTAATGTCCCAACTAAGGCCGAATGGGTCTTGTAAGTTTGTATGTACGAGTAGGCATATCTCATTAAAATAACATTCTGAATTGTATTACTATTTCGCACTTTCATTCACGATTTTAATGCTGTTTTCAAGTATATTTGGGGCGCTAAAGCTCATAGAAAAAAACCAATGTCATTTTTGAAATCAGCGCCCCAAATATACTTAAAAACAGCATTAAAATCGTTTGTACCATTTTCTTTGTTGGCCTGTGTTATTATTATTATTATGTAACATTAGTTACGTGTATGCTCAGGCCGCATACCTATTCAACGTACCAGAAGAAACAGTTAGCGCCGAGGCCGAGTCAGTACCTTCCACTTCTCCTGAACTCAAAAGCATTGTGAATTCAGCGCTTTCCGTTTTAATGCCCGAAAATTCTAAACGGTATTACCAAACAAGTTACGGGTGTAAGGATTGTATTATTTTGAAAATATCGAATTTTGGAGTGATATTCAAAGGACGTTTGATTTCGTGGCCGTTGCTACATTCAACGGTCGCGAAATTGAATTTCGCAAAGTGTGCTGACAATACGAAATACTGACTCCGCGTGCGTTTCCACGAAAAAAAAAAACATTACAACCATGCCCAGAAAAATGCGTTATTTTTGGAGGTGTTATCAAAAGGGGGTATTGCCATTTAAAAAAACGATGATGAAGTCATAACTCAAACAGTAATGAGAATACCAAAAATGCGCAACTAAAAGAGAAGATCGACGTGTCTGCGCCTTATTTCTGCAACGGTCGAATAAAGCTTTTGAATAGTTTATTCCAACCTTTACATGCTCACTCTATGAAAGTATTTTCCTAGAGTTTCGAAGATTATGGGATTGATACTATCGAAATGAAACTTTTTTATACCACTTTCGATAAATATAGGTTGAGAAATCGATCCTGCTCGGTTTAATAGGTTCAATGAGGACAAAATAAAATTCATCATTTTGTGATATCGATTGAAGACGAAAAATTCATTGTGAATTTTTACCGCTACGAACAGACCAAAATCAATGATTTGAATATGAATAACGTACTTGTTACAACTCAACTGTGAGTCTTAACTTTTTTATGTAGCTTCAGCATGTTCTTGTTCAGCTCAAGAATATATCACGAACATGATCGCTACTATTCAATACATTCGCTAAGGGATTCCAAGGTGAAACGATAAAACTACTAGTGATGTTGATATAATCTATTTCATCTGGGTTGATACCTGTGTCAGATTTGGTAACTTTTCAATGCCATTGGTACAAAACAAAAAGTATCTGGCAATGGCAGACGTCTTAATAGGTTTATGCATTAGCTGGGAACATCGAAGCATCAACAATTATGGCAACACTTCACAACGATGCCAAATTGTTTGGAGCGAATCCTTACAATCGTTTGTTCACATACGGATTGTTCTATCATCGCAATTTGTTCTTTTGAGAACTCATCGTATTCTTATCAAAATGCTGAGAGGATTTAATGGAAAGAATCTTCATGAATATTTATTCACCATAAACTTTATAGTTTTCGGGAAATATGATTTCTGCAGATGGTGATTGCTGCTATAAATCTAGGAATTGAGCTGTGTAGAAAATATCTTCATATTTATACAGTAGGTAAGCTAAGAACTAAACCGTCCTAGGACTTCTACAGAACTACACAACGATATAAACCAATTGTGGATATTGATCAACCCCAACAATATCAAATAAGGAACTGTACATGTACAAGAACAGTGAGTATTTAGTGCATATCACATATTATCAGTTGATGAACATTCTTTAATGTAGAGGAACACACAACATTGAAGTCGTTGAAATGAAAGCTTGCTCAACATTTGCCTCACATCTTTATGGAAAACATCAATGGAGTTACCTAGTATTGCTATGAAACGTAATATATTCCTCCAACAGTATGTTCTGTTAAAAAATGAAGGTTTGAGGCAATTTGTTTTGATATGTATATGATATTCAAGATATTGTCGCGTTATGCGAACATGCCTTAGTGAGTTCAACGTGATTATTTTGCGTATTGTAACAACACGTCCGGTAATGAACTTGTGAACTTGAAATAACTCACATTCGAGTCATGTAGGTATAATCGCACCTGAGATCGAACATGAATTGGTTTAATTATGGTGAGTGATTATAATTCTCGGACCCTGTCTTGCGGTGTTTATGACAATATTTAAAATTTGTATATCAGTTGGATGGTGTATTAGAATTATGTTGCTTATTAGATTCATTGTTTTGCATGATGGTTGTTCAGATCGATTCATTCCTTGGACAAAATTTGCTTTCATCCCTGAAACTGCTAACAAAGTTTACCATGGAGAAATGAACCAGGATAATGTTCTCCACTGATTCGATACACAACTGCTGCCAAAATTAGAAAATCCTTCTACAATAATTGTAAGGTATGGATAATGTCACTTATCACAGCACAGTTATCAATAAAGTTTCTACCTCAGCTTTTAATAAGGCAGCAATTTAAGAATGACTAACAATGCAATTCATTTCGATTATGGAAGGTTGAAGCTGCAGTAACTAATTTAGTACAATTATAGGCCATATACTTTATGATACATGTAATACATTATTTGATTTCCAGAAACAAACCAGCCAAAATGAATGAAGCAGATATATCAGCAGAAAGATATGGATATCAAGATCTTTCACTCCCACCTTACATTTGTGTTTTTCATCCAATTGAGTTGATGTGGGTACTCAGTGTATTGAGAGACATTATAATCTGTATTGCAATTCTTGTTGAAATGTAATGATGTGTAGCGTTTACATAATGAGCTAATGCACAAATATTTTTGTCCCACAAATAAATGAATCTATAAATTCTGAATTTTTTCTCAAAATGAACTCGCACGTCAAAGTTTCTGTGTAATAAATAGTATTGTATCCTTCAACTCACCTGCTCGACGCTTGTTCATTATTTATTTTATGACGCTGAAAATATACAGAATTTGCTCCTGAAATTTCAGGGATACATTCTTGGATAGTTAAGGAAGATATTCACGCAAAAAAAACGATTTTATGAAGCCTTCCAAGCTATGCAACAATTTATCGTTATGAAGAATACACGTCTACGATCCTGAAGTTTATTCAAGAACATTGGAAACATAAATCCATTTCATGCCTGAACATTCATAAGAACCCATTTTCAATACAAAAATATACCAAATCTTCGATTCTTTTCTTATATATACTATCGCTTTTAGTGACAAAGTTGAATGAGTCAATGACGTTTTTTCCATTTTCACTAATCTCGGTGAAATCAGGTGCTTCTTCTGAGTCACACAACATCAATTTCGTCAACATTAAAGACATGTAGAAGCCAATTTGTACATCCTCCTGCCAATGTCGTAGAAGAGCGCTATAGGAAAATACTTTTTCGACATCGCAGGAGAATTCCTGGAGGTTCCTTTTGAGTGTTTCGTGGTATATTTTGAGGTAGGTCTCGTAATCATTCAGAATTTCTTTCGGACTATGCACCAAAAAGAAGTACGCCAAGTCTGTAGTTGGGGTGGAGGTTTTGGATAGTTGCCAATCAATTATTTTGACTTCTGTCTGTACGGATGATTCGTTCTCATTCTGGAAAAAAAATATATATAATATACACTTAGTTATTCTCCATATCTTCGCGAGTTATATTCGAAAACTTTGTATGAAGCATTGATTCTATTTGTTCATCAGACTATTTGGTTGAGATTGGGATTGATTGAAAGATATCCAGCTATCACTATGATGTTAAATTTCATCGAATATATTCCAACAGTGAGACAAATTCTCTGAATTGAAATAATTCATTCATTGTAATAGTATATCAAAGTATAAATTTGAAGACCAGTTATCCACGAATACTTTACGCTATTCATTTTTCATTGGTGCATCATGAAATCAGTTGATTATTTCAGTAATATTTCATTTGACGTTAACAAGGTACTCCTCCCAGATCGATAATCGAAAACTTGTTTTTAGACTTCACGTTTCTCGTTTCTTAGTTGATGTTGCCATGGTAACTTGAAAAAAACGCACGCTTTTCAAAGTTCGAGTTAAACACGCTGAGGCGTGCTTCAAATGAGTAAAATGGGGCACCAATGAAAAAATAGTATGTTATCTTTATTATATTCAGATATATTCAATGCCAGTTATATGTACAAGATCACTCATGACTCAGATCATATTTTGCTTATGGTAGGGGAGCCCACGATGCTAAATGGGGATTTACTCGAGCGTCGTAGAGACCTAGTGGGATGCAAAGCTTAGATGATAAGAAGAAAAAAATGTTATATGATATATACCTTTACATCGGTGGGGGAAGCGGTTATAGATTTTTGAATATGTAAAAAAAAACTGTTGCATGGACATTCTCGAGCGCGTCAGATATTGATAGTATCGATACCCTGTGTATTTTTAATAATGTACGTATGTTAATCTGATCGTTTGCTTGATGCGGGTGGTTGTATTTAAGGGTTGAAAATGTAAAAAAAATAAAATTAATCGAGCGCGTCAGATTTTCTGAGGGAGTGTTAAGTGCACCAAAAAAAAAGCTCACATTCACTAATCTGACGATTTCGATGGTACGCAAACTCGTGGCCATTTTCATAACGTGCAAAAAAAATTCGCCATTTTGAAATACTCGAGCGCGTCAGATTAAGATATATATGGTTCATCTTTATGTTCTAAACGTACTGTCTCATAATCTGACGATTATCTAGAGGGATTCGCCTAATCTGACAAAAAAAAATTGAAAAACGCTTCACCTTAAAGGCCATCCCTGCAACTTCCCGCTAATTCCATTCCTGGGCGCTTAAAATTGTACTTATGATATTTTTGAGCTCAAAATATAATTTATGTGATATTTTCAGCTCGCTGAGTTCAAAGAAATAATATTTCTGTGCATTTAAGCTCTCCCTGCTCGAAAGTCTGATGAAAGTTTCATAGAACACTATTTTTGGAATTTTGAAACCGCAATAACCTTTGAATGGATCAAGCAATTTTCACGCGGTTGGTTTCGCAATTTTAATTGATAGAACCACAAATTTCGAAGTAATCCCGAAAAAACACTCTTTTGGGTTTCTTTCGTTCACGATATCTCTCGAACGAATCAACCGATTTTGACCAGCTTGGTGGCGATCAATGTGATCAAATCGGCCCGAATTCACAGGAAATCTAATTTTGAGGAAAATCTTTAGAACGCCGTTCAGTAAATTCCGATCGGTTTAGTCGTTCAAAAGTTATAAGCGAGTTACACACACACACATACACATAGGAATAGGAGCGCGGAGAAGGAAATGTAGGAGGCATCACGCAGCTGCGCGCATTTAACTTTATCGACGAATTTTTGTTATTTCGGCTTGCGGAAATTGTCAGATTATATATTTTTCATTATTCTTGAATTATTTCCTTGGAAATGAAAAAAAATTAGCTACGCTCGAGAATGTCGAGATGACGTTTTTTTTTGCAACTTTGTTGCCCTCCCCTTCTTTTACGTCACTCTCAAATTGTCAGATTAGTGGAATATACACTTTTTGGGATGTAATTAACTCACCCTACCTTAATCTGACGCGCTCGAGAATTTCTGATGGTCAATTTTTTTTTACTAATCTGATCCTGTATCCTTCACGGGCGGCCTTATATATGGGTCTCATGTTTTGTGGAGGTACTTATCCGGGTACAAGGTATCCCCCTGTATATTAATCTGACGCGCTTCAGTAAATCCCGAAATCCCCGCTTGGGCTCCCCTACTATTATACACTGTGTCCGTAAAGTATGGAACAAATTCATTTTTAGCTAAACAGGTCATTTCAAGAAATAATCCTGAAACACGTCGTTTTTTTATTTTAATTTACCATATTTTAAAATAATAATGTAATATACAAGGTGAATTACGTTCGAGTAATGACGTCACTATCATTTTCTTTAATGGAACACCCCCATTTTGTCTCAATATTCGGATTACTCTAGCTGAGCTGATTCCAAAAATGTATCACATGTTGATTCCAATGTTGATTTCATATTCTGTCTGCTAGACCACAAGTACCAAACATGTTTGGAAACAGCTCATTTTTATTACTCAAAACATGTAGCAAACTACGGGATGTTACATTTAAACCAATTGCCGCTAGATAATAAGAATTTTTGATAATATTGTTAATTTACCTAATAAAGAATGTTACGCGGTACTTTATGAGCACACACAAAACTATTGTATTTTTGTCCACCCTGTACCAATTGGAATCAACATGTGATACATTTTTGAAATCAGCTCAGCTTGAGTAATCCGAATATTGAGACAAAATGGGGGTGTTCCATTGAAAAAAAAAATGACGGTGATGTCATTACTCGAACGTAATTCACCCTGTATATTACATTATTGATTTAAAATACGGTAAATTGAAATCAAGAATTGACATGTTTCAGGATTATTTCTTAAAATGACCTGTTTAGCTAAAAATCAATTTGTTCCATACTTCACGGACACAGTGTATATAAATACTACCATATTTCCTGTTGATATCATATCATATGGGTATGTTCCACAAATCCTATAAATAACTATCATTAATGATTTGATCTGTTCAAAGTCTCCCTTGTGTTGTTGTGATTCTGATAACAAAGAAACTACTTTCCAAAACACAATGAGTTAAGTTGATTCCCCGCTCAATTTCAATTACTCGACATAATTATTCAAATATAATAAGTTGAATGGTTATATGACTATGTTATCAAGTTCTGTGAGATAACTATAAATCAATTTTGTATTGTTCGAAAAATTAAAGGAATATTATTGTTAGTCAAATAATATCTTGAACTCATTATTTTGTATCGTCAGGGTATAATTGAGATCTATTTCCAAACTTCAGTTTATGAAACCATGTTTTTTCCTGAGAACAGTTTTCCAATACGGTTCATTGAAAACCTTCAGTGAACAAATTGGCGAAACGCAATAAGAAGAGCCTTCAAGGAACCTTCAATGATAATGAGTCCGTGAAACAAAGGATTTTTTACGTTAAATAGAGAGCGAAAACACTGCCAAGTGTCTAATGGATCAGCATTGAATAAGGATCCAAGTGCTGGCGCGCACGAGCAACTTTTGTCTCTGCAACTATTTTGTCTCTCACATCAAGTCTACGTTTGCTCACGTAGCGACGCGACACTCTCATATAAATTCGTAGATTTAATGTGAGAGATAAAATAGTTGCAGAGACAAAAGTTGCTCGTGCAGCCATTTTAAGATGTTCTTGAAGAATTTCCACGGCGTACATAATAATCAATCTGGAATATTCTCAACTACTGATTTCAGAGATCGAGCTGGGTTGAGTCTTACTCTACACCATGGAAAATTTTTCACCAATGTATTAAAAATGTATTAATCGTGACAAAAACAACACTCATGAATATTCCTTCTGATTATGATGAAGAAATACTGATCAACAGTCTAGAGAATGAATTATGCAATCAGATATTTCAATCATGACATTATTGTCATTGAGTTATCTGTTTATGGTTATGCAAATAGATGATTCCATGGCTGTTTCCTTAAATGTTTTCACTTTTACTCTGTGAAACGTATGAAAACAACAAAACGTACCTTATGATTGAACATCAAATTATTACACCAGCAATCTCCATGATCTATCACCATGTGTTCAGATTGTTGGGCCGTTTTCAAAAAAACATCAGGCATTCGTTTCTCGAACTTCTTCAAAATTTCAGTGGTCACAGGGTCGTTCACGAAAATATCCCAAATATTACTCATCACAGATGATATATACGAGTTCAATCTCTCCTTATCTTCAATATGCTCTGCAAAGATATTCTTCTTCACGTTTTCAGCTAATCTCTCGAATATTTCAGGTTTCTTTTCATGCATGGCCAAAGACACCGCATGAAATTTAGCATACTCCTTTATCACTGCGACCAAGTGATTCGCATCCATTGGTGTTTTTCTGTTCCATAATCTGTAGTTAGATTCACAAAGGTTCTCTAAGACCAAGCATTCACTGCCCTCTGTACTACAAACGCCATAGAGCCTAGCGTAGCCTTTGAAAGGATCAGTCAAACCGTTCTCCTCTTGAAACTTTCTGAATGTAGTGAAGACATTCTCGTAAATATATATTTCCCGCAAGTACGCCTGACGTATTGGCATTTGTTTCCTAAACTCGCCTACCTGAGCGGATTTCAAAATCAGTCTCAAGATTCGTTCGCATTCTTGAATTGTTACCAACGTGATAACTCCAAGATAGTTATCACCTTTTGCACTACCAATCGCGGTACTCACTTGATAATTCACGAAACCGTTTTCGGATGCTATTTTGTTGACTAACTTGTTTTGCTCGGTCGTCAGTTCAGTGGAAGGCATCTTGACGACTACAAGAATACCGGTCGACCAAATACGAACTGCTAGCTATCATAAACTTATAATTATTTATTCAACATAATGGGGATTTACAGAGTGACGCATCGAAACAAAAGCTGTAGTGGAATTCTGAACGGTCTCATAACAATCAGTAGATGAACTAGAAACGATATAACTTCGGATTGAAATAAAAAAGTGAATTGTTCATTGAAATCTGCGAAATTTCATCCTTTTACCAATGGTACGAAATTTACTTGCAAATATCACGCCCGTTTTTATTGATGGATATTGGCACTTTTTTGTTACATTGGTGTGTGAAATAGAATATGGTGAAATACAACTTTTTCTCCAAATCATGAGGTTTAACATCTGTATCTTCGTCCCAATTCTAGATTTTTGCTGAAAACATATGGAAAGTGTAATCCAATTGAATATGTTGTTCATTCGCGAAATGCATCATCACGTTAGTTTTTATATTCGAAATTATGAATAGATTGCAAAATCCTCTCAAGTATAAAATTTCTCAAAGTTTAAGAACAAAATCTTGTAACTTATTGTTATTGTGGAAGATAACCCAAAAAATCGGAAAAATCACTTCGTGGAAACAGTTTATACTGCTATATCATAAGCATTCTCATTTGTAAAATGCTTGGAAGATACATTAACTCACAAAACAGCCCTGAAAGTAGAATATAGCAATCGAATATACCGGGTGTCCCAACAGTGCGAATTTGCTTGATATATCGATGAGGCTGATTGATATAAAAACAAGTCTCATATAAAAGTTACACGACATCAAAAAATCCATGTTTCAAAAATAGTTTCAGATGCCCAGGGTGTAGCATTTTTCCGTGATAGCAAGACAAATAATTTTTTCAAATAGAAGAACCAGTTTATGTTTTCGTCATTGAAATGGTCCCTTCGTTCAATATTCAGCAATTAATGTTTTTCCAGTCACAATGCGCCGGTAAGTTATCAATTATTTCTACAAAATAGGGAGTGATGCAGGCTCTGATAGAAATAACTGTGAAAACTAAAGTTGACTTCGTGCTTATTGGCTATGTAAACTGAGCATACGTTCTGATTATTTTTGTAGGGTTGAATGGAAGAGCAGTCTCTGACATCTACATGATGTGCAGCGGCTGAATTCCGCCTTTTTGTATCGTAATGATATAAATAAAGACAATTTATTATTATTATTATTATTATTATTATTTCAAATATCATCAAAAACGAAATAATAAATCGATAATCAAAGTTACCTGATTTCGAAGTTACAAAGTTCAGAGGATGCTATCATGAAAGATAAAGACTTTTTAATAAATATTTATAATCAGTTTTCAAACTTTTCAAGATTTACAAGAGAAAACGAAGACAATAAGCTCATAGTACATTCCATAACATAAACCATAATTTTGTCTGCAAAGGGAAAATTCAACTTTCCAGGGTGTCCAGCAAACTTCTTTACTTTTACGAACACTTTTAGTGTGCCTTAGTTTGTGCCTTCAAGGTGCTCCTAGGTACAAACTAAATCTTCCCATTTGAATCCGAGAACGAAATAAGTTGAAAAAATCCTGTTTATATTTCAATTGAACCAGTCACATTATGATACAATGATTTAAACAAATCATAATGCCTACAGTATTTCAACACTTTGGAAGGATGTTCACATCTGTTAAATATGAACTTGAATTTCCCAGAATGACTGAACACTGAACAAATGTTATTTGCTTCAAAATCACATAGAAAGATACATTTCACTCGTACAAGATTAGTCGACAAGGGTGATAGCATGCATAAAATATCGTGAAACTGGTTTACCTGAAAATAACAAAGTGGATGTTCTCTAGGATACTGTTCTTGGTTATCAATTGGATGAGCTGGGTTATTTATCCAACGATTAGGTTTATTGAGTGAAATGAATATATTAAATAGAATTCAAATTCAAACTCAAGAATTTACTCATATAACATGACCGATTATTGCTTCTGCCTTCTCTTTCCATGTGTACAAACTACTGATGATGTCATATTACGATTACTGATTACTGAAAAAATATGCCAATTTCGAAACAAGAATTGACGTGTCCAAGGATTCTCCAAAAGTTTATTCTCATTCGATATCAAGAATTTATTCAATTGAAAAAAAATATTTTATATAAATACCCTGTATATGTAAAAGTTCTCCATTTATGAAAGCTCAATGCTGAATGGTATAACGAAATACTTCAACACTCAGTCAGTGAATGGTTTGGATAGGAATAAATCAACAAATTCCACACAGATGAATCGTTCGAGTTTATGATTCGCAATGCCAATTCGCCAAATGCCTGTTATATCCAATAATAACTTTTTCAAATGGTGTGAATGTATTTGAATCGATTAAATATATCTGTTGGTATTCCAGTAATGGATTATCACAAATTTTAGGAAGATATTGATATTTATGTGAAATTAAAATCTATACAGTGCGTCCATAAAGTAACGCATAAATTCATTATTGGCTAAATGAACAATAAAATTAGGAATTCCCAAAACAGGTCGATTTTTGATTTCAATTGTTTCAATCATAATCTAATATACAGGGTGAACCACTTTCGTGTTTCGTCATCACCATTTTTTTTTCAAATGGAACCCCCCCCTTTTTTTTTCAATTTACAAATTGCCTTTGCTGAGCTGATTCCAAAAATGTATAATATGTTGCTTCAAATTGGTACAGGGTGGGCAAAAATGCAAAAATTCACTTACAAAGTAATGAAAATAACGATTAAACGTAATAAACACATTGAATGAAATTACGTATTGTTATACAACTACTTTGATTAACTATCAAGAACATACAGCAATATTCTTAATGATTGTATCTTACAGCTTTTATTAGTGATCCAAGCCCTTGGACTATAAGAATCTTTTTGTTTGGCATTATCTTTCACATTTTTTTTTTTATTTGACAAAACTGTCAAAAACATTGAAGCACAGTTTCGTATTGTTAACGCTTTAGAGAAGGTACGTTCGTGAATTATTTTCACAAAATGCCTTTAACCGAAAGTGACAGGATTGAAATATTGATGATGATTGGTATTGGCGATAAGATGCGGACTCAACAAGAGGTATGCCGATTATTCCATGAAATGCACCCAGAAAGTCTTCAGTATCGAACATTTTCAAAAAGGTGACATATCATCCTTATAAACTACGTACGTCTCATCCATTGGCTGAAGACGACTTTGACCGAAGAACTGAATTCTGCGAGTATATAATGAACCAAAATAACAATTTCATTGATAACGTTTTATTTTCGGACGAGGCATCGTTTTATTTGAACGGTCATGTTAACCGGCAAAACACCCGTTATTGGTCTGATGGAAATCCACACTGGATGCAAGAGTACCATACGCAAAGACCACAAAAAACTAACGTATGGGCTGGTATTGTGAGAAATACAATTATTGGTCCATATTTTTTCGATGGAAACTCAACAGGAGCATTCTATCTGGATTTCCTACAGAATACATCAATTCCTGATCTGATCCAGCTTTTTCCTGATATTCGAATACCCACTAATGTAGACCGCAGAATCTGGTTTCAACAGGATGGCGCACTGCCACATTTCGAAGTAACTGTGCGCGATTTTTTGAACACAACTTTTCCACAAAGGTGGATAGGAAAAAGGGGACCAGTGGAATGGCCTGCTGGATTACCTGATCTGAGCCCATTAGACTTCTTTTTATAGGGTTATTCAAAATCTAGAGTCTACTTAAACAGACCTGGAAATATCCCTCAACTGCAAGACCGAATCAGACAAGAAATACAGAGCATAACACCCGCTATGCTACAGAATGTTAGAGACGAAAGTAATGCCCGGTTCAGTCATTGTCTAACGGTTCCATAAACAATTTTCATATTTTTTTTGCATTTTCGCCCACCCTGTACCAATTTGAAGCAACATATTATACATTCTTGGAATCAGCTCAGCGAAGGCAATTCGGATATTGAAAAAAAAAGGGAGGGGATTCCATTTGAAAAAATGGTGATGACGTAATTACACGAGAGTGGTTCACCCTTTATATTAGATTATGATTTGAAACAATAGTGCATTGAAATCAAAAATCGACCTGTTTTGGACATTCCTAATTCTATTGTTCATTTAGCCAATAATGAATTGCGTTACTTTATGGACGCACTGTATACCAAAGATGTTGAAATGGAAATCTTTGAGATCATCTCACAGAAATCTTGGAAATCAATTGTCCTTATACAGAGTCATCCATTGGGAAATAGGCATACTGTGAGGTGAGGTAGAGGTCGCCTAGCTGAATGTATGAACCTGTTAAGACGTCATATAAAACCTTAAAGGAACCGCATAAAATTAGATCAGGAATTACTGATCAAAATCATAAAATCCTGAACCCACTGTCTCTACAAGATACACATTCAGATTATAGTTGTGAATTTCCACACCTTTCTGACACGTTCTCATGCTCACGACTGAGCATATAATAACGTTGAAATTGAAAGTGGAATACCTCATCGAAACTTATAGTATCTTGGAACGACCACTGCCTAATTCAAACTCTCATACTTTGTTATCATGTTTTCCTATAGAAACTTATAAACTCCCATTATTCTGAGTCATATGAAACCTTAGAGAAACCGCATAAAATTAGATAAGGAATCCCTGATCAAAACCATCAAATCCTTAACCCACTCTCTCCACAAGATACACAATGAGATTATAGTTGTGAATTCCCACACATTTCTGATACCTTCTCAAGTTTAGGACTGAGCATATAATATCGTTGAAACTGAAAGTGGAATACCTCATCGAATCTTATGGTCTCCTTTTATCATAAGAACCACTGCCTGATACAAACTTGTATACCGTGTATTCGGATATGCTTATAAATAACAACTACTTATGAATTCTCATGAAACCTCATGAAAAGTTTATTTGTCACGGATAACGTACGTATAGGTTACATACTTTCCTCATAGATCCTTATAAATCCCCATAAATTCTCTATATTCTATATTCTATCGCTAATATTTGTTATGTATCTTCATGAACCTGATTCTTGAATATCATTTTATTATTGATACTCTTTGTTATAAATGTTTTTTTTTTTCGAACAAAACATGATACCATACTTTTGGCTCGTGATTCAATTACACTTCATATCCACAACACATGTGATGAATTTTAAGCATTCGAAATTGTTTATATTGGATTAATCGTGCATGATGTTATGAAACTTAATTCAGCATGCCATGGTTTTTGTTTCCATCATCATTAAATGGAACCTGTGTATCAATTGGATGATTATATTACGTAATACTGCCGAACTATTACATTGGTACGTTGATTATAATCTGTATGCATCACGAAGGTCATTTCAATTTCATTCCACTGAGTACAAGGTGATCAACTTGAGCAAGCAATCAAATGTTCATACAAAAAAAAAACAAAAATGAGATATTATGATCTTCAGGTCCTAAATCATGAGTTATGGAAATACCGGTACCTCGCAATTTCTTCAGGTTTTGGAAAATTTTCAATTTTTGTATGTAGGAGATGAACTCTAGGATGATTGTACCTCTTTTCCCGATGTGGTGTATGTTGTTCACGTCCTTCTCAGATAGGTTGCAGTCAAATATTTCATTCAGCTTTCCAGTAGTAACTTCGAGTACATTATTTTTGTTTGCGTCTATCCCAAAAATGACAATATTATTCCTTTTGTTGAAGCGTTCGATTTTGACAATTTTGTGTTCTAGTCCACCACAATATCGATATATATACTGGATATTATAATATATAATATAATTTTGAATGTCACCCAAAATCCCATTCCAGATATGAGATCATACAATCCTCGAACTATTCGACACACCAGTATATTTTTCATTTTATTCGGAAATCATTTAGATTCAAGTATAAAAATTCATCAATTTGGCCAGCAATGAAGTGGCTCGCGTCGATTGAATGAACACTAAATCTCATTTCACCTGATTTGTTCGTTAAATATCTCTGAACGGCAAGAATACCAATCGCCACATCGTTCGATAGAAACATCTTGACTGAAAGGTTTGGTTATTATAACTTGTCGGACTTCAATATCACAAACGTTCATATGGCCACCCTTTTCAGACAAACTTGGCTATGTGGAAACCTGCGTTTTTATAGCTCATAACTGCCATCGTGTAAATTCCAGAGTCTACAGCACTCACGGCAGTCACGTAGCAGCATTGCTGGATATCAGCTTAAGTTTTCGTTGTACTCCACTTACCGATGACGATTTCACCAAAAAACTCGTGATGTCTTAACAATGTCTACATGTTACTAACATAATATATCAGTTGATTTCGAGCTATCATAACCTTGAAGAAGAAATAGCAACGAATAATATGATCGGCATAGCGAGTTGGTGGAATATTTTGGCAAATAAGTATAGTGAATATTACAGAATAATCAATTCTACATAAATCCTAATATAAGTTTATGAGCGATAATTTCCCAAATGGATTGTTGATGAAATGTTTACATGTTTTTTCTATCAATACATCCATTTCGTCGAACTTCGACAGCAATACTGTGTTTGGAGCAGATACGACGTCTGCAGTCCAGCGTCTATACATGCGACAGCTTTGAACAGATTCAAGAGAAGATGAAGAGGATATGGAAAAGGAGATGGAAATATCCAGTTATGTATGAAAGGAAATATTAGTTGATGTAGTAAATGAGAAAAATTATAATGTAGCAATATATAAAAAAACATATTGTAGTATAATAAATAGTATATAGTAGGATACGAACATCGAACGAGAAACGTTCAAAGTTGCTAGAACTTTGAGTTAACGAAATTCGATGCATATGTTCGAAATTTCGTAGCTCTTCTTCGAAATATCCACGAAAATCGTTAAGTTGAGGTAGGGAAAAGATTCCGATATCGGTTAGATATCCAAGGAACTAGGTTGAGTAGTGAAAGCTGTAATATTTCATTAGATATAGCTTGTAAGCTGAAAATGCGAAAATAATCAATTGCAGAAAGTACATCATATGAACATAATCTGAAATTGATGAAATAATATACTGGAGATTTCTATAAGAATCGAAATCTGAATCTATACCTATCCAAGATATACTCTGTCTACAAAATGAGCCTTCAACTTTGTTCAGACATTTCAGCCACCCTTCTTCTTCATACTCACTAAATGAGATCACTTGCTTACCACTCATACGTGTTTTTGGTATCAACTTTTATGTTTCAGTTCGACAATGTTGTACTTCATGGATAAAGAAGAGAGATGATACTGGACGCATAATTTCATGATTTGAATTTAACCATGAAAGGATACACCTCAGGCTGAATACCTTGTAGATCTTGGGATATTTTCAAATTGTATATGTGCACTTTCATTCATTAGAAACCTTTTCTCCTATTGTCACTCCCAAGTGACTATTTTTACTTCCACACACTAATGGGCCACAATGAATATAGTCCATCTTGGAATGTTTTGATTCTATCATTAATCATCATAAAACATTATTTATTCATCATTTCAATCCAGGAAGTTTTTCAGCACATAGAAAAGAATAAAAACCAATCTCAAACGTTTCCTCTGGTTGTTTATTCACCACCAATTACTTATCCTACAAGTTTCCGATGTTCTTCGTCATTTGGTTTTTCTCTCTGACATAATTTCTCGCGAACGTCGAAGAATGTCAAATGGGAACTACAGTTGGAGAACCCGTCTCATTATAAATTGACTGAAACAACTCACCTCGGTTCCATTCTCCACACCAACCGAAAGCATTCTGTTTCATTTCATCATCGATTCGGGATCACTGAATCGACAATTCTTCAACGAGCATTCGAAACTTTTTCAGAGTTACTAGCTGAAAACCCAAACTCGATATCGCTCGATCTCACTATCTCGATCCGGTTAAAGTCTGATCGCTGGTAATTCTCGGGCTACGCGGAATCCAAGCTGAAAAAAAGATCAGCAGTTCAGAATGAATATGGGAGAGGTATACGTGAAATAGGATGAAGAATAGGTATAATAGAAACTCTTCCGAAAGTATTTGTTTGGATAGGGGAATCAGTTTTGAGGTCAAATGAAGATGTCGCTAGATATGGTTTTTCTAACAACACTATACAGTAAGTTCCTTCATGAGTTAACGATATCCATGCAAAATTCACATACATTTTGTATACACACTGAGATATCAGAAATCTAGCTGAAATATTTCAATTATTGTTAGACTTCCGGTTTCTCCGAAAGTAACATCATCTTTGTTATTTGTGATAGATAGGTAGATATATTTCATTCGTTCATGTGTACAATACTTTATACCCAAATGGGTGTAGAATATGTCAATGATATAAATAGATCACAGATAAAGAAAAAATAATAAACAAAACCAAATTGGAAATATATAGCTTATGAACTGAGACTAAGATTGAGATTACACATTAAAAGGTGTTGCCTATGGCACATATCATCTTATAAAACTATCACATATATATTTGAAAAGATATTAAAATAATATAGGGTTGTCTTCAAAATATTCCTTCAGTTCATAGTAAGCCTTTTGTATTAATAACTCTTTAAGATGGTGCTTCATTTTATTTATTGATATTTTTTAAGATTATTGGGCAAATGATTGAGAATTTTTATGACTGAAAATTCCACATTTCTTTGAATATAAGTAACTTTTTTCTTATCTGTGATTAGATGTTATTTGGATCTAGTACTATATAATATATATATATATATATATATATATATATATATATATATATATATATAAAATCCCTCAAGGGTAACTACATTTACTATCGGAAATATATCTTTGCAGCTATCTGTATTTTTCATACTCAGTATGTTCCTCAAAAATCTTTATTGGATTATCGAGATTCTCTGTGAATCGGGAGAATTTGCCCAAAACATAATTCCATATATAACACGAGATTGGACATATGCATGATATGCAATTAATGCAGCCTCTATGTTTACCGACCGAGCCAATACCTTGAGTGCATAGCAATAGCTTGCCATATTTTGTGCTAAGTGGTAAGTGTGTTTTTTCCAATCCAGTCTAGAATCTATTGTGATTCTCAATAATTTTGAAGAAGGAGCAGCTGAGATTTTATCTCCACCATGGATTAGTGAAAAAGTGTCGTTCTGTTGCGTATTAGGAATCTTCATGAGAAGAGTTTTGTTAATATTCATTTGCATATTATTCATTTCAAACCAATTTTTTTGTATGTTCGAAGAATTTGATATGTTGTTTTTTATATCATTTCCAGTTATGTCACTGAATATTAACGAAGTGTCATCCGCAAATTGAACAATTTCTTGATCAACTATATGAGGCAAATTATTGATATATAAAATAAATATTAGTGGCCCAAGTATAGAGCCTTGTGGCACACCCACATTGATTTTTTCTCATCAGATTTGATTTGTTCACGTTTTTCATCTCTTTCTGTTACATATTGAAATCTATTTGTTATGTAAGAGTTTTAGGGAAACTCCACTTATTCCAAGATTTTCAAGTTTTTTCAGAATTGTAGTGTGGTCAACCCTATCGAAGGCCTTGGAGAGATCTATTCATACTGCTATAGTTTCAATTTCATTGTTCAGCGAGTTCAATATCGTAGTAAGGGCATTATACAAAGCAAGTGTAGTGGATTTGCCTCTTAATCAGTTTGTGATTTTCGACAAAAGTCACAACCTTGAATATATTATTTTTTCAAAAATCTTCTGATGTTTGTTAAAAGAGCTATTGGACGATAGTTCTGCCAATTTGTTTTTTCTCTGTGATTGAACTATCCAACAGTGCATGAACTTCACCAGTAGTTTTGGTGAAGAAGAAAGATGGAAGAACCCGATTCTGTGTAGACTATCGTCAATTGAATGATGTGACAAATAAAGACAGTTATCCGTTGCCACGTAAAGACGACACATTGGATACGCTGGCAGAATCAAGGCTGTTTTCCACTTTGGATCTCAAAAGTGGATATTGGCAGGTAGAGATGGATCAGGCAGACAAGGAGAAGACGGCATTTTCTATCGGAACTGGGTTATGGCAATTCAATGTTATGCCTTTTGAAAAATCAGATTGACCAGATTTTCAAGTGAGCCAGCAAGTAAGCTGTACAAGAAGGGAATACAATCACATTGCAACCTTTGAACATAAAGAGGGTCATTTAAATTTAAAACCACCCTGTAGAATTTTCAGCATGGCTTCAGAGAAGCAAGTTGTCAGTGAGTGCTCTGATAAAAATACAAGTTTTCTGTTTGCATGTTGCAAAAAAAAAACAGCAAATGGCTATTATGTGTGTACAAAGTGTAGTGGTGTGTTTCACAAAAGCTGCTCACAAAGAAGCTCGCCGAGATATATAAATAATTTTAAAATTATCTGCAAAGCCTGCCAGAACATCGATTAAGAAAACGACATTGAGGACGATTTCTATTCAAATTTGGTGGAAACACTGAGATATGAAGCACAGCTCAAGGAAGAAATCATCATGAAAATGAGGAAGGATCATATGAAGTTTTACAATGAAGCTCTGGAAATGGAAAGTGAATTCGTAAACAACATCCAGCAATACAAAAACACTATAATTTCTTTTGAGGATCAAATAAAAAGATTAAGAGTTAAAAGCGAGGATAAAGAAATAGATGAACCTTCACAAGTTTTTGCTAGCACACAAACAGAGGAAGAAAAGCATGCTGAATAAAACCTAACAGAAACAGGAATGACTCATTTGGTCTCATCCCAGGCAGATACTCCCATGAGTGCACTGTTGCCGGATAGTCCAATATTTAGTGAAGAAGCAGGACGGATGAAATTGAAAACAAGAAAGGGGGTAAATGTAAAAAATACACCTCCAAATATTGAAAAAAGTAGGACGTACATAGATGTTCCAAAAAAGAAACTGAGAACTAAGGGGTATAGGGATAAAATACCAAAAGCAAAGGACCACAGAGAAGTTGAAGATGAGGTTTCGAAAAAACGAAATACTACCGGAACTCTTCCAAAAAATTAAAAAAAAATTACGGAAGTGACGTATCAATAAATAACAACACCGAGGAAGAAGAAACGAAAAATGTGATGAATCCAGAGACAGAAGAAGTCAACAACGAATCGTTAAAATCAGAATTGGAGAACGCTCTAGCTTTGGAACAAAGTCAAAGTGTAGTGTGTAGTGAACCAGATATTGTAAAAAAGAAAATATTTATTGTGGGAGATGAGTATGCCCAAAATTTCGCTAAAGTATTGAGATCGATTTTGGACAAATCACAATTTGTAATTCATGAGTATGTTAGGTCCAGAGAAGAGTTGCAGGATATAACAAGTGAGCTATTTTCACAAACAGTTTGCTATGGTAAGGATGTGTGACTCCAATTCATTGTGTTTCAACCTGAACAAAATAAATGTTATCTCCTTTGCAATAAAAATAGTCTCAAAGGAACTAAGTACAGCTTCAGCTAGGTTGGTATATTTCTCATTGATAGAGTCCCATTTGAGGTATGGCATTGCTTTCTGGGGTTTGTGCAGTGATTATTCGTTTAACTCAGTATTTATATTACAGAAAAGAGCAATTCGATGCCTCTGTAAAGCTCAGTTCCGTGATCATTGCAAACCATTATTTATTAATAAAAAAATATTAACTCTATTTTGCCTCTACGTACTGGAAACTGTGTGCCTGATGCATAAGAAATACGCCATCACTTCAAATCCAACTGAAATGGGAAAATACGAGACGAGAAATAAAGCCTGTATTCCCTTACCTATTCCCAAATCTAGCCTAACTCGAAATTCAATAATATATGAAGGCAAAAAAATGTATAATCATCTACCAGCAGCCTACAGAAATGCAACTTGCCCAAAAAAGTTCAAAAAAAAAGTGAAAGAAGCACTTTTGCAGAAGGCATACTATAACCATTTTTTACCATTTTTTCCATTTTTGTTCTTTTGTTCTTTGATTGTCCCGGTTTTTCAATTGTCCCAGTTGTTCCGTGTCCGAGATTGTGTATTCCAATTTGAAAATTGTAATTTATATGAGTTATATATGTGTGATATGCTGTTTTTTGGGTTTTATGTTGATTTAAAATTTTTTAATTTGGTATGCTTGTTTTACAATGTAACATTGTGTAATTGAATTTCAATGTATGTGTTTTCGATTTTTGTATTGTCTAGAGATTGATATATTGTATGGAGACAGGTATACATATGTATATATACACCCCGAAATCAATGTAGCGCTTTGATAATAATTCATTGTGACTCTTGATAATGTGATATCAATAGTGTGATCCTATTTTTTTTTTACTTCATTGACCCTAACGCTACTTTATAGTACATTCATTTATGAACTGTGTACATCTGCTATGAATGGACGAGATGATGAATTTTTGTACTGAAATTTCATTGTTTTAATTTCTTTTTTCCTTAATTTTTCTTCTGTGTTATTACACTTACATGCTTTGTCAATAAGGTAAAATCTTTGACAATAAGGTATATTTTTGATTGATTGATTGATTGATCTATCACACGGTTTCTGGCATCTAATTTTTTACAACAATTGAGATCGTTATTTGCTTATCTTCCGGCAACAATAATTCCAGTACAAGCTGAAAGGTAGTTGAATGATTGAACAGCTCCAAAGAAAGTACAATTCCGTAATATATCTTCAGGAAGAATTGATATATTTCTGCTTCGAGTTGAAAACATCAAGTCCAATTCTACAACTTAACCATAGAGAAGTATGAACATCTGTTTGTAGTAAGTTTCTGAAAGGGACTACATGACTACAAATATGACTGGAAGTTTCTTGAAATATGTTGATATCATTTGAAATGAGTCTTGGGAAGAATTCAGTAATCTTATGCCATCATTCTTGTTGAAGTTCCAGCAGACAAGCCAATAAATATTTTGGATTATCTCTTTTTGACCCACAATTATACAGCTTGTCAAAAATTTGGGAAGAACAAATCATATCAAATGTGTATCTTATCATTTACAGTATCTATAACGAACAAAATAATCAGTAATATGCTTTGGACATCATACCGGAAAGTTTTAATGAATAGGAATGTAGTTGGATTATTTCCCATCGAGTAATTGAGTAACTCTACCCCAATTCCACCAACTTCGTATCTCTTGAGATAAGCGAGATCCTCATAGTGACACACGAAAAACGGACAGACTGTATATGGTGTGTTCAAAGCATTGTTTCCGGAGTTGATATGGATTGCTTGCGTCTAAGAATTGATCATTGGTAATTAGATAGGCCGTGAAGATAAGACAATTTTGGCAAAGGAACTTAAAGATACAATGTGTACAGCAACTAGTTTCATAAATTATCGTATTTGGTAACTTCATGAGTGAAAAAAATAATCGTTTGAAGTAACAATTTAATGGAATTTCATTCAATTTTGTTTATTCGTGTCAGAATTAAGCGGTGTGAATTCTAGTTATTTTTCAATATTCGATTTATTTAGTTTTAAGAGTTCCATTCCGAAAGTTACTGATCGATATAACTGACAATATTCGATTTCAATTCCACCATCCCAAAAACATTAAAACGTAATCTATATAAGGGTGCTTTCGGGATGATTTCTCCCCAACTTTCATTTCCATATGTTAGGAGAAATGGCACTGAAGTGAAATAAGTCCGGATCATAACTAATTATTCAGACAATAGAAGCATCATCCTTCCAATTTCAATAGAATGATCGACAATCTCAACCCACAGAGACGTGATTGCTTGTTCTCCTGTTCTCTATCATCTTAATAGAAAATATCTCTCATATTCTCGAAGCACTCTATAAAAATTAGTCGATTTCGAATTCTGAAGGATCCTGCAGCTCATCTCTCAAGAACTCTCAAAATGTGCAAAACATAAAAAAATCAGCATTTTGGACGCCTTGTACAATCCATCATATATGATGGAAAACAGATGAAGTATACAAAAGGTTAATATTCTTGCTGCAGGACACTATACAGGGTGGGGAAATTTCTTCGTATAATGATAATAATAATATTCATTCACATTTGAGGAGAAAAATGAATTGAATCATGCATTGTTTCAATTGAAATGTGTTTATAAATAATATACTTGATAAGTGACTAAACACTTGTTTCGAGAAAATATATTAGTTGAATTAAGTCTGGTTGACACATATTTGAAGGAAATATTTGAAACAGTATGAATTAAAGGCGAGACAAAACATCAATTTCTAGTCACATATGGTTATCAAACTCACATTACATAAACAAAGGGAAGGAAAGTAATCACCGCACCAGCTGTCAAATGGGCCATTGATTCTTTTCAGCCCTTCAAATCTCTTGGTGAGGATGACATTTTTCCAGCTCTACTGCAGAACGGACTGGAATTACTTCTACCCAATCTCATCAAGATGTACAGAGCTAGTCTGGCGTGGAACTACATTCCACCCAGTTGGTTGACGGCAAGGGTGGTGTACATACCAAAAGTGGGCCGCACACCCACATCCCAAATCGGTACGACCAATTAGTCTAACATCTTTCCTATTGAAATGACTTAAAAGGATACTGGAAGGCTATATCAGGCGGGTCGCTCTATGCACTAACCCCCTGAACCGACAGCAGTACGCCTATCAAACTGACAAATCAACAGATTTAGCACTTCACAACCTGGTTCAGAAAATCACCCAATCCCTCAACAACAAAGAGTTTGCGGTGGCAATTCTTCTCGATATTGAAGGAGCATTCGACAATGCACTACCAAAATTCATGGTGAAAAAGGCATAGAATCAACCATAACTGGCTGGATTCACGCCATGCTCACTAACAGAACAGCAACTACATCCCTTCAGAGTGAGGCCGTAAGGTTCAAGGTCTCCAAGGGGTGCCCGCAGGGTGGCGTGCTTTCCCTCCTTTTGTGGTCACTTCTGCTTGAGGTCCTCGATAGGGAGGAGGTAGAACTGCAAGCCTATGCAGACGACCTTGATATTTTTGCAAGGACAGCGTCTGGAAGGATAGCGTCAAATATCCCCCCAAAAAAAGCGGAATGACGTTCACAGTTGGTGCCAGACGAAACAGGTGTCCATAAACCCCAGCAAAACTGTGATTGTTCCATTCACCAGAAGAATAAATTTAGATGCTTTAACACAACTTTCCTTGAATGATGAATTCATTCCATTTGCTGCGAAAGTGAAATATCTAGGTATTATCTTCGATAAGAAACTCACTTGGAACGCTCATTTGGATAAGGTTCTTCACAGAGCAACACTGTCCCTATGGACATGTAGGAGGATCTGTGGTAAATCTTGGGGCTTGGGTCCCAAACAAATTCACTGGATATATGTGATGATTGTCAGACCAATTATCACATATGGTGCTATTGCATGGTGGACGGAAGCCTCACAGCGTACGTCCCAGCAGGCAAAGCTCTGTAGTTGCAGGTGTTTATGGTCGCAGACCTAAGACAAAACAATTTGCCTGCCTAGGATCTTTTGCGACCGTTTCTCAGGCAGAGATCTATGCCATTGCTCTATGCGTCGAGAAACTGGTAGAAATCATCCTCACACATAAAACAATTGAAATATTCTCGGACATTTTGACTGCCAGAAGAGAATCTCTTCGATTGGAAGAATTAACAAATTATCCTTGATCTGGATTCCTGGCCACTCTGGTTTGGAGGGCAACGAAATGGCAGATTGTCTTGCAAGGCAAGGTGCTTCGAGCGATTTCATTGGACCAGAACCCGCTATTGGCATCTGTTCAAGTTTTGCCAAACTGGCACTGAATACCTGGACAACAGGAAGTTTCTCAAACTTCTGGCAGAGTATTCTAGGATTCCAAAATTAGGAACTCTGATAATAAATGTAAAGCAATGTGGTGTATTTGTAATGAGGTAAGGGGAAAAGGTTCTGTTAAAAATCAATGTCAAATCTCAGGCGACCCTAAGCAGATTGTAAATGATTTCAATGAATATCTCATTGATGTAGTTCCAAAACTGTTGGCAAACTTGGAACAAGTTCCCTCAGATTGCTCAATACTTGATAACGATAGATCAATGTTAACAACAATTGTCAACCTAGAACATGTCGGGAACTGAAAAATGAATATAGTAGTGGGTATGATGAAAAACCCGTGGCTATAGTGAAACTGTCCATTCAGACAATTAAGCAGATTCTAGCATTGATTATAAGTAACTCTTTGAAATATGGAACATTTCCTGAAATACTGAAATTCTCAGTGGTAAAACCTATTCATAAAAAAGGTGATTACGAACTAATTGAGAATTACCGTCCGATCAGCTTACCACCAAGCTTTTCTAAATTGTTTGAATTAGCCATGTGTACACAAGTTTTTGCTCGACTGTGATCTTCTGAGTGAACATCAACATGGATATATGAGTGGCAAATCCACACATACAGCCATCTTTGAGTTCACACGAAGCATATTGAATTTTTTTGAAAAGAAGTTCATAGCAATAGGCATTTTTCTTGATTTGTCAAAAGCGTACGACTGCATAAACTGGACCATCCTCCCCAATAAGCTTGGAAGATATGGGATAAGGGGAAATGCACTGAACTGGTTCCAAACATATCTTCAAGGACGACAACAAAAAGTAGAGATAAATCATAACAATGAAATTTATCAATCTGAAACTGTATACACAACTGTAGGAATACCACAGGGCAGCATAGCTGGTCCTCTACTGTTTATAATATACCTGAACGATTTACACTCATTACATAACTTAGTAAACGGTCAGACTATAAATTTCGCGGACGACACTAACCTGGTAATGGGAGGATCAACCTACCCAGAATTACTGTCAAACAGCGAAACACTTTACGAACAGTCCAAAAGCTGGTTTGCAAAAAACAACAGGCCTAACAGGCCTCCTCACAGGTCACTGTCGTTTGAATCATCACATGACTAGACTCGGTCTATCAGAAGACCCGACTTGTCGCCTATGCTTGGAAGATGATGAATGATGAAACAGCAGAACACATACTTTGTGTCTGCCCCGCTGCGGCTAGAATCAGGTTCTCGATCTTTGGCAGGGTGGCACTCTCGCCCTCGGACCTGAAATATCACTCACCAGATACCATAATCGGCTTCGTCAGGAAGCTGGAGTTATTTGATGAAATTCGAATTGGTGTGAGCCACAATAGACCCGCCAGGGTCGCAGTGGAGGGCCGTATTGACCCACTCACTTTAAACCTAACCTAACTTACCAGTAAAGATAAGACAGGCGGACCAGAACATTTCAACAGAAATCAACCAGAACTTAGAAATCTCCCAATAAACAAACAACAAGTGGCGGCCGAGATACACAAAATTAGTACGGTACAAAAATGTAACGAAATTATCAATCTGACGAATACAATTTCGTGTATCAACACGAGTAGCATGGTATCCAATAGTATCCCCACGGAATGTGATAATGGTGACAAAAGATGGTATGAAGTTTTATACAGGAGGAAACCAACTAGAAGAAAGGTGATCGTAGGTAGCAACGAGGAAACCGTTGTGAAAGGAGTGATTCTCCATGTATCCAGAGTCGAACCAATGACTTCTGCTGAAGTTTTGACGAATCTGCTGAAACCCACTTTTCCTGAGGTGAATTGTGAACTGTTGATTTCCAGATTCCCGAGAATCTATTCATCGTTTGAAGTGACCATCAATGATAGGAATTTCCGCATAGCTATGAATCCAAGTCTGTGGCCAAATGGTGCATGTATCAGTAAGTTTTTTCAAAAACGGAGAGAGACTGCTGTAAGAGACTAATGTTCAATCCGCAAATCCTTCTTCTGAATCTACAAAGCTTAAATGATCGAACAATTAATTCATTGGAAGTCGATGTCTTCGACTTTAACCTACAATTTCTCACTTTTACTAAAACCCATTGTACGAATGAGTCTATAGTTCATAAAAATGTAAACGGATTTGAATGATCTAGCTATTTCTGCAGAACCTCTTTCGAAAAAGGGGGAGTTGCAATATAATATATTCCAAAATAGGTTTGAAATGTAAACAAATCGATCTGGAAAAGTACTGTGTAGAGGAAGATTTCGAGATTTGTGGCCTATCCTGCAAAATAGAACATGAAACTATAGTCATTTCAACATGCTACCGCTCACCAAGCGGTAACGTTGATGTCTTTTCAGAGAATATTTTAAATGTATCAGAGCAGGTATATTCTCCACATGTAAACATCATTTTATCTGGAGATTTCAATATTGACTCCTCTATCAACTCCGGAGACTGTGCAAATTTTACTAAGCTCTCACATATTCTAGAGAGTTTTAATATGTCACCCGTAGTGAACTGGCCTACGAGAGTCACAAATCATTCTTCGACTATCATTGATCACATATTCACTAACGTAGCTGACACGGTGACGGTGACTTGTGTCATTGACAATGATTCGTCTGATCACCGTACCGTACTGTCTGAGAATCCTGAACAGAAACCAGTGAAAAAGTGAAAAAACCTTCCAAATTAGGAGAAGCTTCAATCAGCAAGCCATTCTGAACTTCAATAATGCTCTTACAAACGAAAACTGGAGTGAGGTGTTTAAATACTCAAGCCTTGAGCTATCATTCAGTGCATTCCTGGACAATTTTCTATTTCATTTCGATATGCATTCTTCCTTAAAAAATATTTTGATAAAAATAATGACTGCAACAGGAAGTGGATTACAAATGAAATTAGGAAATCCAGTACACAACTAAAGGATTCACACCATCTCAAAAAATACTACCCCCAGCTAACGAGTCAGTACAAAAGAGCTAAAGAATTACACGGAGTCTTAATAATAGACTCGAAAAAAAATGTACTAGCGAAATAGAATTGCTAATTCTAGCAACGTCAACAAAACTGCCTGGAATGTTATATCTGAACTCTGCAACAAGAACAAAAAAATTCAACAACCTATCATTATAAAAAAAGAAGATACGACCTATGATAACCTCATTGAGGTATCAAACTCATTTAATGATTTTTTATAAATGCTCCTTTGCGAAGTGAGGAGGACGGTGTGAGTAAAAAACGTAACATGTCTAATGAGATCAAGATAGTTATGAATGAGTGCACATTTTTTCTCATTCCGTTCACCACCCCGGAATTGAAAACACTATTAAAAACTGAGCTTAAAGATAAACATTCTGCTGGGCAGGACGAAATTCCACTTTTTATAATCAGAGCAGGTTTAGAGAATAATATTGAACCTATTACTTACTTGGTGAATTTGTCCTTTCTGAATGGTGAGTTTCCACAATGTTTAGAAATTAGAAAAATTATTCCCATCTTCAAAAAATCATGTACGACAACTATGAATAACTATCGTCCTATCACTGTAACATCTAGTTTCTCAAAAGTATTTGAGTACTCATTACTCGACCGTCTCTTGGCATTTTTGCATGGGTGCAATATCTTCACGGAAAATCAGCATGGCTTTCTAGCCAGTCGTTCCACGATAACGGCCATTATCGCTTTTTTTGAGGAGATCATCGAGTTCATGGAGGCAGGTGAGTGCCCTGCTGGGATTTTTTGTGATCTCAGCAAGGCATTCGACTGTGTCAATCACAATCAGTTAACATCGAAATTATATAATTATGGATTTCGTGGTGTAACATTGGAATGGATTTCTTTTTTTTTTACACACCGTCATCAGTAGATATGTTTGTGTCCCAAATATCAAATCTGAAAGTGTTGGTTTCGACAATTCATTGAGTAAACCCGTTGCTATTGGTGTCCCACAAGGATCAATCCTAGGACCAATAGAATAGAATAGAAAACTTTATTTGCTCAAAATAACAAAATATGTTTTAGCATCGTCTCAAAAATTGAAATGGTTTTCTTGTTTGCTTATATGTATACAGGGTGTGTCACAGAGGATGGAACATTAGAAGTATCTAGAGAACAGAGAGACAGATCATTCCGAAAATTTGTGAGCGTGGATAATCAAACTTGCTCTATCCGTCTAAAATATTTTCATCAATACAGTGTTGCCGCTTGTATCAGAAAGTAGTAGCTACTTTGTTATTTCAAATGGAACACCTCGTATATTATATCATTTTTGGAATCCTCATGAGATTCCTCACAACTTTCCCACATAATTCCCTATACCTATCTGTGACGATTTCCGAGATAAAAATTATTTTGTCAAATTTTTGTGTAAAACCTGACCATTGAAAAATATCAATTTTTTCCCAATGCAAATTCACAAAATATCGCAATTTGGGTTATAGCTGCATAAGACCATCAAGTATTCTGTCGATGAACTGGATCTCAGTTTCAGCATACAGGGAGGCTCAGAAGTGAGTGTCATCCGGGCACTCATGAAAATGACTGCAACTCCATTTTTCTAAATGGAACACCCTGTATATTATCACTTATTCGAAAAGCTATAACATTTTCCATTCTAATTGGGTATACTTTCCCTATACCTATCTCGTACAGTTTGTTAGTTATGATCACTTATGTTATGAATTCGTTTTCAATAAAATAAATATTGGATAGTGCTTAAGATAGTAGGCTATGAACTTCATTCTGACAGAGAAATAACTTGTTATTTCTTTATTGTCCTCATGTATTCAAGTTGCATGTTTGTAAGAAAACTATGGCAGAAAATAATTACTTGAATGCGGTTTAGATGGATTTATTCATCATTTATGGTCAATGTAACAAAAATATCATTAGAAAATGCAGCGAGTTTAATGAAAAGTATGCTGATTTACCTCGAACGAATTCGAGAAAATTCATTAGATTGAAGAGAAATTTTGAAATGCTTATATCATCATGAAAAGCTAAAAGTATCAAAGTCTAACATGTGTATTAATGAATCTAGAAAGATTTCAAAAACAGTTAAAAATTTCTCTTCAATCTAATTTCCTCGGATTTATCCGAGGCGAATCACTTCTTTTCATTGAAAACAAAAACTCTGCATGTTCTACTGATATTCTTGTTTCATTGACCATAAATGATGAATAAATCCATTTTAACCGCATTCAAGTAATTA
Organism: Plagiodera versicolora; assembly: GCA_037013635.1. Classification (NCBI taxonomy): domain Eukaryota; kingdom Metazoa; phylum Arthropoda; class Insecta; order Coleoptera; family Chrysomelidae; genus Plagiodera; species Plagiodera versicolora. Next base: position 11,570,640 of record CM072982.1, read on the forward strand.
TTTCTTGCTATAGTATTTTTACACCCATGCATCTTGAATACAGGATAACAATGAAGGAAGAACATGTTAGTTCTCTGTTCATACTATCTTAAGCACTATCCAATATTTATTTTATTGAAACGAATTCATAACATAAGTGATCATAACTAACACACTGTACGGGATAGGTATAGGGAAAGTATACTCAATTGAAATGGAAAATGTTATAGCTCCTCGAATAAGTGATAATATACAGGGTGTTCCATTTGAAAAAATGGAGTTGCAGTCATTTTCATGAGTGCCCGGATGACACTCACTTCTGAGCCTCCCTGTATGCTGAAACTGAGATCCAGTTCATCGACAGAATACTTGATGGTCTTATGCAGGTATAACCCAAATTGCAATTTTTTGTGAATTTGCATTGGGAAAAAATTCATATTTTTCAATGGTCAGGTTTTGCAAAAAAATCTGACAAAATAATTTTTATCTCGAAAATCGTCACAGATAGGTATAGGGAATTATGTGGGAAAGTTGTGAGGAATTTTATAAGGATCTCAAAAATGATATAATATACGAGGTGTTCCATTTGAAATAACAAAGTAGCTACTACTTTCTGATACAAGCGGCAACACTGTATTGATAAAAATATTTTAGACGGATAGAGCAAGTTTGATTATCCACGCCCACAAATTTTCGGAATGATCTGTCTTTCTGTTCTCCAGATACTTCTAATGTTCCATCCACTGTGACACACCCGGTATAAGACCTTATAAAATACAGATACATTCATACATTTATCGTACAGATAAAAACACGCGCATTCACTCACAAATAACAGGAGAAGACGTTACAGTCAAAATCTTAGTACTGAGGAGAGATCGGCTTCCATGAATTCTCCAATGTTATAGATGCTAAGTGCTAAAAAGATTTTTTTAATTTTCAGTTTGGAGTTTGTTGTTTGGAGATCCCTTATCCGTGTTGGGAGTTTATTGATAGATAGATAGATCTTTTAATGGTCATATATACACAATTGTGTTTTGACTAGTCAGTAGACAAAAACAAAACATGAAAGTATGTAAATATAGAAAATACAATATTCGTCACTATAGAGTGAGTAGTAATAACCTGAAAACATAAAAATTGTAAGAGTTTTATAGAGATGTTGATAAAGCTTTTGTGTGTTAATGCAAGTTTATGTTGGGGAATTATCAAATTATTTTTATTTCTTGTGTTATGTTAGTGTAGGCTATTTTGTTTGTTGAATTTGCTCTCTTCTGCTTTGATGTAATAAAGGCAGTGAAAGACAAATTAGGCTGGGAGTGTTAGAATGTTAAGGTTTTTAAAGATCGGTCTGCAAGATTTATTATAGGGGGTATTTGTTATTGCTCTGATAGCCTATTTTTGCATGCTGAAGATTTTTTTCCAGTCTGTGGCGTTTCCCCATAGTAGTATTCCGTAGGAGATTTTGCTCTGGAATAGACCCATATAGGCAACTCTGCTTATTTCTGTGGTAGCTGTTTGTGAAAGTTTTCTCAATAAAAAGGTTATGCTAGCAAGTTTTTTGGATAGTGCCTGAATATGGTGTTTCCAAGTTAGTTTTGTGTCAAGAAAGAGTCCAAGGAATTTTATGTTATCTATATCCCCATTGAAATCCCTAAGGGAGAAATCTAGAGAGATTGTTTTGCTTAAATTGAGACTTAGCTGGTTGGAATTGAACCAGGGCTTTATTTCTTCGCTTATATTCTGAATTATAGTTTCTGAGTTGAAAGGATCAAAAGGGAGCAAAAGACGGTTGTGTCATCTGCATAAAGGATGGATTTTGCAGTGTTGATATTGCTTGAAAAATCATTCACATATGAAATGAATAGTAAAGGTCCAATGATTGAGCCCTGGGGAACACCTGCCAATATAATTTGTGTTGATGATTTAACGCTATTGTGTTCTACCAGTTGTGATCTGTTTCTTAGATAGGCCTCTGTGAAACTGTAAGAGTTTCCCCTTATCCCATAGAGTCCAAGCTTACCAAGGAGGATGTTATGGTTGACACAGTCAAAAGCCTTCGAAAGATCGCAGAAGGTAGAAGTTACCACTTCGCCCCTCTCAAAAGCTCCGACTATGGCCGTGACCAGTTCTGTTATTGCCTGATTGGTGGATAATTTTTCCCTGAAACCAAACTGCGAGGGGGATAAAAGGTTATTTTTATCCAGGTAAGAGACTAGTCTATTTTTGTGAGCTATTTCTATAGGTTTGGAGAGAATTGGAATTATAGATATTGGTCTGTGATTGTCACATATATTTTCATCTCCCTTATTTTTTAAAATTGGTGCCACCTTTGCAAATTTTAATTTCGCAGGAAAGTCACCAAGTTCAAAGCATTTGTTTATTATGATGGCAAGAGGGTGTGAGATACCTTCACCAATGACTTTTACAAGTTTGTTGCTTAGTCCGTATATGTCCAAAGCAGAACTATTCGACATGCTTTTTATGATGTCTTCGACTTCTGGGGGTGTTATAGGGTAGAGGAATAATGATTCCATAGATCTATATTTTTGAGGAACTTGCTTAATGGGATCTCTATCTGTTGTGGGGAGTGAGTCTAGGAGAGCGGTGGAAATATTTATAAAGAAATTGTTAAAATCTTCTGGGAGTATTTTACAAACGGTTTTTGCCCTCTTTTTCTTTCTTGATTCATCTATAATTTGCCACATTGCTTTAGAATTGTTCGATGATTCAATTAACTGCTTGGAAGTGAAATTTCTTTTTTGTTCCTGTATTTTATTTCTGTAAATTTTTGTTGCTTTCCTAATTTCCTCATCCATATTTGTTAGATTCTTGTTCTTAGCTAATTCATAAAGAAGTAATAAGTTTTCTCAAAGTGATCTCAATTCTTCATTATACCATATTTTAGTGAGGTTTTTGTAGTGTTTTGTTTTAGTCTTTTTCGGAAAACATTCATCTATTGTGTTTAGGAGTGTTTCAAAGAAAAGATCAAATATTTCGTTAATATCATCAAGTATTTCTAGGTGATCCCATTTATGTTGCTTCAAATGAAAATAACACTTTCTGATTGCTTCATCAGACATTGGCCTGAATTCAATGATGCTTATTGTCTCTCCCTTCATTTTCAATTCAGATTCTATTGTGTATTTATTTTTAATGCCCATATGATCAGACAAATAGCAGTTAACAAGTGTAATTTTGCTTGCTTTCCTAACATTGGTAATACAGTTGGCTATGCAGGTTTCACTATTTTGAGTTATTCTAGTTGATTCATATACACATCCAAAGGAGCTAAAAGTGTCACAGGATTGATTAGTCAAATTACAATTTACCTTAATATTTATGTTGAAGTCCCCATAGATAAAAATGGGTTTTTGAGTTTGGAGGAGAATGTTCAAAATCTGGTTGAGTTTTTGCAGAAAGATGCTAGGGTCTCCTGTAGGTGATCTGTACATACATAGCACTATAATGTTTATTGGTTTTACTTCTATTGCTGTCACTCCACAATGTATGTCAACTGAAAGAGAGTCAATGATTGTTAGTTTTTTAGTTTTATACTTGGAATTAACGTAGATCATAACACCTCCATGGTTACTCTGAGTTCGGCAGTAGCTGTTCACTAAGGAAAATTTTTCCATTTGGTAGTATTCAATAATTTCTTGCTCGAGCCAGTGTTCGCACAGACAGATAATGTCTAATTTTTCTTTCTCGATAAACAATTCTAGTTCTTCCAGCTCATTTCGAAGGCTTCTAATATTTATGAGAAATGACTTCAGTTCGAGATCGTACATGTCTTCTTTCTTGGAAAAAGGAGCTACAACTCTGAAACATTTGTTTTTGTCCTCTGTTGTAGGCAGTTCGGTGACTGTTATTTCCATATTTTGGAAATATTGTTTCCTTTTTATGTAGGCTTCAATTTTTTCTGGTGTGACATGTCTCTTGCATCTGAAAAGATAAAACCATAGTTTTTTTTCAGCACCTTCAAAACCCTCTTCTTCATCCAGGGATTCATTAGTGGTATTTTGGGTAATGCTCTCTTCTTTTCATTCTTCTCCTCACTGGAGGTTTTTCCATCTTTCTTGATGTTAATGTTCTGGTGTTCAGTTTTCTTTTTCTTCGACGGGTTTTAACCTTGTTGGTGATTTATGGCATTTTCTCTACAGGTATCATCATTCACAATGACATCCTTTATCAGTTGTTCAGTTTCCATTTTGTTTTGGGTTCGCCCAATTTGCTTTGGGTTCACCATTTTTTCGTGAGATTTTGAATTTTCCAGACTGATATGTGACGTTTCAGTACTCCTCAGTCCTACTTTTTGGCTATATGAGGGTTTATTTTCGTCGACTGTCCCATTTTGTTGTTTTTGAAAAACGTCCAATTTGTAGGTTAGATCAGCGATCTTTTCCAGCAATAAGGCATTATTTTCCCGTAATATAATGTTTCTTTCTTCTGATTGCCAGTATAGGCTTTGTAATAGCCCATTTTCGCGTTTTGTAGCTGCTAGGGAATTGTCCTCCACGGACTTAACCTCACAGCACTTGATCCGCGTGTCATCTAACGAAGTAAATTTGAGTCTTTCAGAACAGCTTTCATGATAAGCTGCACCATATTTCACACATATGATTGTTAAACACTATTTAGTTTTGCAACAATTATAATTGGCTTTATTAATAATCGAAATTGCAGCACCATTTTTCGGTTCACCTCTCTCGACCGCCATTTTTAATACAATTCATACTCTACGCCAACGATCTGGATAAATTCTCAAAGGGTATTCATGTTACAATGTATGCTGACAACACGTCATTGATAATATCAAATAAAGACGAAATTCGTATGATTGAAGATACAGAAGAAGCTCTAGAACTGATGCAGGACTGATGTAGTACCAATTGTCTGAATTTGAACGCTCAGAAAACCCAAATTTTAAGATTTGATAACTACCAAAGAAAGTGCTATCCTTTCAGAATTAAGATGAGTGTAAATTTCATTGTACAATCTTAATGAAGATATTCAATTCTATATGTTTCATGTTCAGAAATCAGAAAGATTTTAATTAAAACAATTTTCTCCTAACTCCACTAACAACCATGATATTCGTATATGTCGTAAGGTCAAAAATCGAACTATTGTTCATAACTCGAAAACAAAAGACGATAGCCGATTTTTGTTTTTACTTGTAAACTTCTGTGACCTCCATTTTTCCGTATCTCCCCAAGTTGCCCTATACAAACATCGAAATTTGCCCACCCTGGACAGATAACAATTTTAAGGAGGTGAAATTCATTTCATAATGAACCTCATAAAAATAACTTGATTCTTCATGGATGGCGATTGGAATATATTCCAGATGCAATACCATCAGGTTTATTTCTTTAAAACATTTCAACATATCATATTGATTGTAATTAATTGTAGTTAATTGATGAGATGAATTGAACTCCCAGAAATTTCGTTACTAGTTTTTCAAGTATTGCACGAGACTATCGATATAATAGCAAAAATAAACAAACATAGATGACATATACCAGTTTGATGTGAAATTATTGAAAAATCTTGTGAGGGAATGAGATGTTAGTTTCACTATTGAATAGTCGCATATCAAAAGCGGACGAACAAACAAATTCCATGAAATCAGTGATTCGAATGATGTTCCTCACATGTCATCGTATAGCCCACTCTGGAATCAAATGGAATGGAACATTCTGATTTAATTATAATCTATCGAAAACAGGCATCGAATCGATGCATATTATTATTTTTCAACTGATGGAATTATTTGTATACAAATTTTATGTGGTAGAACGAATGACAGTTATGGAGTACATTAGATAGATAGATAGATAGCAGCTTTATTCAAAAAATTGTACTTTTACATATGTTATTATATGTCAAAGATGACATGAAAATTGAGATATCTAGATTATCGAATATTATTTCATTTAGGGCTACTTATCTGAACCGACTGATTATATGATGAATTATCGGAAAGGGATACAGCTCCAGATCATAACCTAAAATTGCACTTTAAGATACTCCATATTCTTATTTCTCCAAAGTCGAAATATGGAATGAATATTCAAATCTGCCCTCCCTGTAGGAAACGTATCTTCATTATGCATATTGGAAATACTAGAAACAGAAAATGACGTCTGTGTATATTTCAAGCAAAGTGAGTTTTTTCTTATCATTTCTTTGCGTAAATGAACTGAATTTCCTAACAATCAGTGGCATAATTCTGAAACCATAATGCAGAATTGCTTCATGAAACTTTCTCAATATTAGTCGAGGTTTGATATTCGATATTGTAAGTACGGAAGTATTCTTGAGGAACAATAAGGGACTGAAATTATAAACGATCATGGTTTCTCGATATAGAACTTTCCGAACACGTGACATCACCAAAATGTCAAACTGACAATGAACTTTCCTACTCTACCTTTAGTTCTCAATTGATTTCGTCGTTGTATAAAACTTCTTGTTCATTTATTAACCACTCAAAGATGTTTTTTTGAATTAGCTGAATTTTTATATGACACTGATATTTTCAACACCAGTTCGTGGTTTTTGTAACTTGTTGAAAGTATCTTTGGAATGTCATTATCTTTTGTCTATTAAATGCTTTTATTTCTTGACTATGGTCAAATACAATGAGAGAAGTTGTCTCAAACAAATCACCACTAACTTTCTGACAACCTTTCATGTAGAAGTGTATTTAGAAAAAGTTATTTATGTACATTTATACAGAAAATTTCAATCCGGTGGCTTTCAACATTCAGAAGTGACCTAGGAAAATTATTTTAATTCAATCAACTTTTGAAGGATATAATATATCTTCATCCGTATGCATCTTGGGCCATGATGTCATTATATAATTCACTTCTTCAAATTTCAGGAACCTCAGTACACATTTTTGACTTTCCTTATTTAGTGTGATTGTAATAGCATTTATTTCATCGGTATGTAACATCAATGGAGTATAAAACCACTATTTTGGTGTATTTATATCAGTGTCCGACAATAAAGTCTTGTTGATGACATATGCTTGTAAATTGCATTGAGTCGGTTCATAATTCACACGCATTCAGTCCAAACTATAACCTGTAATAAATATCAAAGAAATATAAAGAAACGATACCTACAATGTCAACTGGCAGAAGTCGGTGTCTAAGCCCCACATAATGCATTATCATATTGTTCTTTTCAATATTTATTCAATGTGTGCTATAGAACACCGAGATTGAGAATAATTCATATGTTCAAGGCAACTTCCACATCAGGACATCAAATTTCAGAGTTCTCTTACACTACGAAAGTATAATAACACTGTCGAAGATATTTCATCATACATGAAATTATCATTATTATTATTGAATGGATATTTGGAAGAGAATACTAGGTGTGATCAGATATCTTTATATCCATATATTCATATACAGTGGCATTCATGAAGTACGTATCAAATAGAAAAAAATCATGATTTTTTCGAGGTTATTTCATTATTTTAAGGCAGCTCACACCAGACCTTTTTCTGTGTATTCCGTACTGTTTACAATCCATATATATGGTTCATAGGACCTTGTCACCTACATGTTTCCTTACACCCTGTATATGGAATACATTCTTATATACATTTGAGATTGCATTACGGTGGTGGGTACACTGAATATTTTTTGTGAAAATATACTGTAAAGTTTTCATAGAAATTTCCAGTAAGCATATTCTTTCTGCCGTTTTTAAACAAAACAATTGAATACACATCACAAACAGGCTTTCAATTTCAATATATGATCATGAGTGACATCTATCGAAGCGTGGAAATTCCAATTAGTTACAGAAGACCACAGCAGTATTTGAACAATTTTGAATAGTGCCTTCGAATTCCAATTCAGCTATTAATAGGTACAATTGCACTTGTACCTGTCGTAAACAATAGAGAGACGAAGTTCCAAATAATTTTTTTCATTCTACATAATATCGAAAACTAAAAGGCGAAAGCGACAATTTGGTAATTTTACAGTAGATCGTTTCGAAGAAAATGGATTATGTTTGAATCATGGTTATCTATTTAATGTTTATCAAATTATTCAACATTGTATGGTGTTGGGTGTGTTGGGATACATGCACAGTTTGTCAGGTCACAGATACCATCGTACCGAATCGACTGGTAGTCGTAACTCCAAATCGTGAATAATGTCGCCTTCGCCACTTTGTCTTGTCAGCGACGATATATCTGAAATTCCATCATATTAGTACTATTCTTTTTACCAACATCAACTGAGATTAACTAAGATTCTCAGCACAGCTCAGTAGCTCAGTTGTGATACATGTTTCATTTATCATAGTTTGATGAGATTTGTCTTAGAATTTATTAAGACTATTTCTTTCCCCCTCACCCCAACTGAGCTTGCTATTCATCTAGTGTTGTAGTGAGCAAAATGTGAGATTTGATCAATTTTAGTATTCTGTGGTCCTGTGATGGAAATAGTGAGGTTAAACTAGAGTTTCGTTTAGTTTAGGTTATCTTCTGAATTGTTTTTATTAATTCCTAACTTTCCAAAACATGCAGTCTGATAATTATAACTTAGTCACAGACGAAAATGATGCGTATATTGTGGAGGGAGGGAATTCAATTCTCGTGCAAAATAAATCAGGTAAAATCATATTTATATATATACATACATATATCAAGTTTCAAAGGATTCAGGCAATACATTTATTATAAAATTGGTATACCTTCAAAAATCAGCTGTATTTGGGACAAATGAAGATAAGGAAGACTGGGAGGAAGAATCGGAACAGCAGGTATGAGATATAATAGGACTTGTTTTTGGCTACTGATGTTATTTCTTGCAGATTGATTCAACTATGGAGAAAACAGTCCAGAAACATTTTACCCCTGAAAGCATAGATGAATGTGTTGACATGCCAGGGAGACGCATGTGGACATATGAGGAAACCGAAGCCCTCATAGCAAGTGTGGACTGTTATAAAGAGAATTTACATCATGCAGTGAAAAGAAAATATGTTTGGCAATGATTTAGTGAGTCAGAGGATTAATATGGCCCCCGAAGTGTGCAAAAAAAATTGCTCAACTTAGTCAAAACATACAAAAGTTCCAAAGAAAATAAAAACAAAACCGGCAGAGGTCCAACACGTTTCATGTTCTACGAAGAAATGGATGATATACTGGGTACAGCACCCCATATTTGCCCTCCTCATTCAATAGATATTTCCACTTTGGAAACTGCCTGTTCATCCCAACCTACACAAAGTAGCGAACAGAAAGAACTTCAAGTTGAAGATGAAACACAAGAAGATAACACTGAAGTACAGGTTCAAGACACCGAAAAAAATGAAGTTCAGGGTCAAGATAAAGAGCCCAAAAAAAAAAGAAAACAGCTGTGATGAAGTTAAGAGAAGAAGTAAGTGTGCTCATTAAAAAACAAGTGAAAAAAGGGAACTAGAGGAATGAAAGTTGAACCTTCTGGAGAAAAAACTGAAATTGGATGAGAGGAAGGTTATAGCATTGGAAAAAATTGCCGAAATAAAACCAGACTCTGAAAAAAAATAAGTAGAAACCATTTTATAGCTTTTTAAGACAATAATTTTTTTTTCAAGGTACCTGCATTTCAGATCATAAATAGATATATACTTGCTTGTTTTTATGAATCATTATTTATTTTTTTATTATTATTTACTTATATGCAATTGATGTTTTTATTTTTTTCTTTCAAGGGGCAGGTATATAATGCATTCCAAGAGTACCTATCTCTTAGTTCTAAATACTTGGCTGTGCAATGTACTGAATGATTTGTTTATAGTTTTCATTTCAAATTTTGAAAGGAAATAAATGTTTTTATTTTCATACAAGAGCATATTTGTATGTTAATGGGTTGTAATGAATGTATTGAAATATAGTTTATTAATTATTATGTGCCATAGGTCAACCAACATTTTTGTTATAAATTTAAATCTCTGAATACCATTTGTCTCCGTGTCATCCCTTCTTGCACATCTGCTCTGACCATGTCCTCCAAATCCTGATCTCCGTCATCATCCATATTGTATAAATCGATATCATTTAAATTTTCTTCATTATTTATACATATGTTATGAAATGTACAGGCAGCAATGACACACTTTACAACAAACTCAATATTTTTATTTTCAAAGTATCTTGATCTGCGAAACCTTCCTTTTAATAACCCGAATGCATTCTCAACAGTTACTCTTGTAGATGAGTGTTTATAATTAAATGTTTCATGTTGTTGAGTCAGTTGTCCATTACTATGAAGGGAGTAGCTAGCCAATGTAGAGTTGTTGGATAAGCAGAATCACCTAATAAGAATCTGTTGTTGAATTGCAAGATTCCATCAGAAGCTCTACGGTACAAAGCAGATCTTCTGAGTACCCGTGCATCATGTTAGCTTCCAGGCTCACCAACAAAAACATCAATAAATCTTTTTTTATCATCCACAACTCCCTGCATTATTACACTATGCTTGCCTTTTCTATTACAATATGCATACTGATATGGGCCCTTCCTATTTATGAGGATGTGGGTTCCATCAATGGCTCCCATAACGCCTCTGATACCTTGCTTTTTAGAAAATTCTTCATCAATTCTTGCAGCTTCCTCTTTGCTTGGCCATTTGATAATAGAAGAGCTTCTAGTGACTAGATGGTTCATAACTTTATTAACAATCCTCCATGCTGTGCTTTCTGTCAAATCAAAACGGTCACTCAATTGTCTATAAGTTTATATGTTGGCAAGATACCAAACGGTCACTAGAAATGCCTTTCTTGCACTTACTTCCTCCCGGCCAAATGTGTGTTTTGATAAAATATTATCGGAATTCAACTGATCTGTAATAAAATATTGCAAAAGTTTTCATTGAAGGAGGAAAATAATTCTTATTAACCAATGCATGAATTTGCAGTGGATCTATCCAAACGAAAATGTCTTCTGAATTCTTCATCACTATTATTTTCAATAACATCCAAGAAACTTTTTATTCGGACAAGTTTATTCCTGGGTTCGAGAAAATCTCCAAGTTCTAGATCACATTCGGATGATGAACTGCTTGACCAGAAACATGAACTACTGTCATCACAAGCATATTTTTATAAAATAAGTAGGCATTGTTATTTTTGTAACAATTATTGCTTGGATATACTCACTACAATAATATTTCTATCCTCTTCGTTCATTTCCAAATCAATTTTGAAATTTTTATTCGGTTGATTATTTATAGGTTAGGTTAGGTGCTTCCCCTTCCTGACAGATAAAAACGTGTTCTTTTTGACAACCAACAACTCAGTTTCATCTCACCTACTACTAAACTTAGTTGATCTCAGTAGTGAGAATACAACAATATATATATATTGACTATTATTATTTCTACCTCTTTTTCATTTGGAGTAAGTACAAGTTCTCTAATGAATAGTCCATTTCCTCTGTTTCACCTGTGATTTGGAATATTATTCTTGATCCCTATTATAAAATCATCATAACATTCTCCATGTAAATGCTAAAGTTATCATTAGAGCATAGTTACCCGAGTCGAAAACTTAAAACCAATTCGTGGAATAACTCCTTTTGCATCATTCAAATATGGGACTGTTTTTCGATATTTTTTGCGAAAAAGTCAATGATCACTCTGAGGCATAGGATAGATCGTAGAAAAATGAGCGCACCTTCTGCGATTGAAAATAGGAAATAAAAAATGATATTCCACGGAAGAAAGGAAGCCATCGTTGGATAGATCAATCTAACGGAACAGATTCTGAGAAGACATCGGAAGAGGAGACATCGGTGGACAAAGATAGGAAGAGAAGCAAAAGTAACGACGGAGAAATAGAACGACATTCATCTAGAGAAGATAAGGTACAACAGCATAGGAGAGAGAAAGAAGCCCTCGTAGAAGTATGGACAGGAGTAGTGAAAGCAAATATGATTGTAGAGAAAATTAGAAAATTACAACAGAAGATAATATTCTTCATTATACTGTCAAGGTTGAATTGAATTGAATTGGATTTTGTTATGTTGGGTGAGGTTATATCAAAGCTCATCATATTGGAAAAAAAAGACAAGAAATTCACGAATGATTTTTTTTTATATTCCAAAATAAACATATTACTGTTCTCGGAACTGGATTTTCGGCATCGGAAATGTTTGTTTCAGCACACGTTCAAGCTCATCTCTTTTGATACTTCCACAGCCATATTTGTCTTCGATATACAGAGCAAAATTGATTTATCGAGTAGTAGATTGATCGATTTCATTCACATCTTGATTAATAAAAATTTATCAGATATAAGTAGAGTAAGCATGCATAGGTTATCCATAAAGAAATTTTTAAAATCCCAGGGACCTCCTATGAAATCGTATTATTTTTCTCTTAACTATCCAAAACTGTAACGAAATGCCGGGTGTTCCATTTAAAAAAACACAACTTTGATATGTCACACTTTTTTGAGCCACCCTGTTTACTCCAAAATAATTTCCTTTTGCAGCCTCGATGAAAATACTGATGATGAAAAGAAGAAATTTCTGAAATATCCAATGGTTTGGTTTACAGAGACCGTGTCGTATGTGGTGCCCCACCCTGTATATTCCCATGAATAGTTTGCAGAAGCACCATCTCGTATTTCATTATCATTGAATTTCACAACTTACTCCACAGGAATTATTGGGGGAAGAAAATAAAACTAGGTGCGGAATTCTATGCTGAATAAAATGATCATTTTAAGTTATCCCGCCCAGGCTGAACATCTTATTGAATCGTTTCACTTTTACACTGATATATTCGATAAATAAATTTTATTCGCGAAAAAGATTCCATGTCACGATATAATAATAACAATAATAATAATAATAATATGAAGGTTATTGACAGAAGTACAGTTCATATAAAAAATCAATAAGATTCAGAAATATATGAGATTCAGAAGTACAATTTCAATAAACCGCAAAAACAGATGCATGTGCCTGTGTTTGAGTTGTTGGGATTCAAGACACTGGTTACACTAATACTCATTCTTAAATATCTTTAATATCTTATTCTTTCCTATTTTAAAACGTGTTTAGATAAAATGAAGACAATGAACAGATATAATGTAAATGAAAATGTATGAATACCTATATAAATAAAATGTATAGATAAAACATTATATATCGATAAAGTGTGTACTGATAAAATGGTATAGATTAAATGTATATTCACAAACAATTCAGTGTCACAAATATTCATTTTCGCATGTCTATTATTCTGTAGAGTCCGTCTCTCGGGTATCCCGCAATGAATTCATTAATTTTTTTTAAATGGCGTGAATTTTGAAGGTCTGTTAGACTTTTGGGTAGAATCTGATACATTCTTGGTGCTAAATGAGGGAAATTGCGCCAGCCAATTGTTTTCGTTGAAAATGGAGTTTTATAGCAAGTGCTATGGTTCCTCGTATTATATTGATGTGTTGAAGATTGTAGATTTGATTTATTTTTGAATTGATATACCACCATGGAACAATAAAACGATTGTTTTATGTCGAAGATCCTTGCTTCTGTATACAGATTATCTGTCGGATTTTGAAAAGGTGTAGTTTCATATTGGCGCAACCTTTATATCATATCCTTGATTTATCAGTGTCACTGGAAATCTTTCCTTCCACATGGAAAACGAGTTATGTAACACCTATTTTTGAATCAGGTAACAAATCAGAGATAAAGAACTATAGAGGCATCAGTATACTGAGCACTATACCTGAACTATTTGAGAATCTCATGTGCGATTTTCTGACCCCTTTTGTTGACAGGTTGTTGATTGACAAGCAGTTCGGTTTCAGAGACAGGCGGTCTACTGAATTGAACTTGTTAACCTATACTGATTACATATCGAGTGCTTTGGAGTCTGCGCTCGAAGTATACTCAATTTACACAGATTTTTCCAAGGCATTCGATAGGGTGAATCATAATGCCTTGATTCATAAATTGAAGAATTTCGGTATCGAGGGAATCCTTATCTCTCGGATTAAGAGCTATATAGATAGCCGACAACATTTTGTTCGTATTGCGACCTATAAATCTCAAGAAATCATCGTCACGTCAGGTGTACCTCAAGGTTCTCACCTCGGTCCCTTACTATTAAACGTATTTGTAAACGATATTAAGTCTTGTTTCTACCATTCTAAATTTCTTTTATTTGCCGATGATCTGAAATTGTATTCCAGGATAACATCTGAGCTGGACTGCATGTTGTTACAGTCAGATCTACAAAACCTGGCCAACTGGTGTGTGTTAAACGACATGGAATTGAATCCTGAAAAATGCCAAGTTGCGCTATTCCATAGATCTCGCTACATCACTCAGGTTCAATACAATATCAATGACGTTGAACTAAATGTTAATGAACATGTGAAAGACTTGGGAGTTACTTTCGATCTACAACTTTCTTTTACTGTACATATATCAAATATAATTAGCAAATCTCTTCAACTTTAAGGTTTCGTCAAGAGGATCACTCAAGATTTTACAAGCGTTAACACACTTAAGTTGTTGTATTGTTCTTTAATCAGATCTCATTTGAAATATGCTTCATGTGTCTGGTCATCGTTTTACCAAACTCATATAACTAAACTAGAGAAAGTAGAACATGAATTTTTGCGATATATAGCTTTTAAACAGGGTATCAATACAGCAAATATTGATTACGCACACCTACGAACTGAATTAAATCTGCTGCCAGTTACAACTAGACGCAAGCATTAGGATCTTAGAGGTTGCCTGCTACATACACTCTAATAATTTTAGGTTTGAGAAAAATTATGAATTCCACTCCTACCAAACGAGGCAATCTTGTGGCCTTCATATACCAAGAAGTAGACTCACTTTGGGTCTTGATGGACCGGTCAGCAGGGGTATACATGTTTACAATCGGCTTCCCAAGTCCCTCAAGATTATGAATGTACATTTATTTCGAAAGAGTCTCAAAAAGTTATTGTTAGACAATGCCTTTTACTGTGTCGATGAGTTTTTTGGGAATGGCTCACTTGGATACTAGCTTTTCTGTTTATTTTGTCTTTTTTTACCTTTGTTTACTGCTGTATATTTTTTGTATTGCCGAATTTTAAGTGACCTGTCCTATGTGATTTTATATTATCTCAAGGATAAATGAATTATGATTATGATGATGATGATGATGATTATGATTGCTCGTTCGACCAATTCAGCAAATCACTACAACGAATATGTCGACTTTTCTGATACCCGTGATAGTTTTGTACGCCAAATGAAAGACCTAGTCATATGATCATATTTATATTCGATGCCTTGTTTGTATTCGTTTGGGAATGCTTGTAATTGTAAATTAAATATAAACTCATTTAAGTTCTGTCTACTAATTACATTATAATATGTATTATCTGTAAAGGGGTTCTTCCCGTCTATATACAGGGTGTTTCACAGTGGATGGAACATTAGACGTATCTGGAGAACAGAAAGACTGATCATTTCAAAAATTCGTGAGCGTGGATAATCAAACTTGCTCTATCCGTCTAAAATATTTTCATCAATACAGTGTTGCCGCTTGTATCAGAAAGTAGTAGCTACTTTGTTATTTCAAACGGAACACCCCGTATGTTATATAATTTTTGGAATCCTCATGAGATTCCTCACAACTTTCCCACATAATTCCCTATACCTATCTGTGACGATTTCCGAGATAAAAATTATTTTGTAAAATTTTTGTGTAAAACCTGACCATTGAAAAATATCAATTTTTTCCCGATGCAAATTCACAAAATATTGCAATTTGGGTTATTGCTGCATAAGACCATCAAGTATACTGTCGATGAACTGGATCTCAGTTTCAGCATACAGGGAGGCTCAGAAGTGAGTGTCATCCGGGCACTCATGAAAATGACTGCAACTCCGTTTTTTTAAATGGAACACCCTGTATATTATCACTTATTCGAAAAACTATAACATTTTTCATTCTAATTGAGTATACTTTCCCTATACCTTTCTCGTATAGTTTTTTAGTTATGCTCACCTATGTTATTCTTGTCACATTGACCATAAATGATGAATAAATCCATCTAAACCGCATTCAAGTAATTATTTTCTGCCATAGTATTTTTACACCCATGCATCTTGAATAGAGGATAACAATGAAGGAATAACATGGAAGTTCATAGCCTACTATCTGAAGCACCATCCAATATTTTTTTCATTGAAAACGAATTCATAACATAAGTGAGCATAACTAAAAAACTGTACGAGATAGGTATAGGAAAAGTATACTCAATTAGAATGGAAAATGGAAATGGAAATTTTGAAATGTTTTTGGAATCTTTCTAGATTTATTAATACACATGTAAGACTTTGAAACTTTCAGCTTTTCGTGATGATATAAGCATTTAAAAATTTCTCTTCAATCTAATGAATTTTCTCGAATTCGTTCGAGGTTAATCAGCATACTTTTCATCAAACTCGCTGCATGTTCTGCTGATATTCTTGTTACATTGACCATAAATGATGAATAAATCCATCTAAACCGCATTCAAGTAATTATTTTCTGCCATAGTATTTTTACACCCATGCATCTTGAATAGAGGATAACAATGAAGGAATAACATGGAAGTTCATAGCCTACTATCTAAAGCACCATCCAATATTTTTTTCATTGAAAACGAATTCATAACATAAGTGAGCATAACTAAAAAACTGTACGAGATAGGTATAGGGAAAGTATACTCAATTACAATGGAAAATGTTATAGTTTTTCAAATGAGTGATAATATACAGGGTGTTCCATTCAAAAAAACGGGGTTGCAGTCATTTTCATGAGTGCCCGGATGACACTCACTTCTGAGCCTCCCTGTATGCTGAAACTGAGATCCAGGATCCATCGACAGGATACTTGATGGTCTTATGCAGCAATAACTCAAATTGCAATATTTTGTGAATTTGCATTGGGAGAAAATTGATATTTTTCAATGGTCAGGTTTTACACAAAAATTTGACAAAATAATTTTTATCTCGGAAATCGTCACAGATAGGTATAGGGAATTATGTGGGAAAGTTGTGAGAAATCTCATGAGGATTCCAAAAATTATATAACATACGGGGTGTTCCATTCGAAATAACAAAGTAGCTACTACTTTCTGATACAAGCGGCAACACTGTATTGATGAAAATATTTTAGATGGATAGAGCAAGTTTGATTATCCACGCTCACGAATTTTTAAAATGATCAGTCTTTCTGTTCCCCAGATACGTCTAATGTTCCATCCACTGTGAAACACCCGATATATGAATGAATAAATAATTATTGAGCTCAAGATCATTCGCTCATTTTTCGTATTTCGTGAGATGAACGATTTCCATACCCTATGAAAATTAAACTATTGCCTGTGAGATGAGCAATAAGTGTTCAATTCCTAATTATTATTATCAATTTCTTATGTTTCGAATTCACGAAAGAATATTTTGACAGTAGGAAACATCTTCTTCTTCTTCTTCTTTAGCTCCACAACCCTGGGTGGGTTTTGGCTGACTGCACCACTTGCCTCCATGTCGTACGGTCATTCATGTCATAGGGTAATCCCATTGCTGTAAGATCTGCTTTTATATTGTCCCTCCAGGAAACGTACAGGGTATAAATTTGGAAACTTCCAGAATGCATTCCATTCTGTTGTGAGCAATAGTATAATCGATGTTCAAATGCCACTCTAACATTTTGGAACACATCTCTTGGAATATATCTACATTCTGCAATAATGAGTTGTCGAAGATCTTCTATTGAAGTAGGTTCAAATACGGCGGATTTCCAATGTTCCTAGAGAAAAAATCGGAGGGTGTTAGATCGGGAGATCTCGCTGGCCATTCGATTGGACCTCTCTGTACAATCCACTGACCTGGAAATTCCCGCTCATTTGATTTTTCTGGATGCTGCGTGTGTCATTCCATGATGAATTGCGGATTTTCGTCACTCCAGTACCTTCAGTTGTGTTTGTTCACTGTACCATTTTGATACAATGTGGATTCGTCGGTGAAACAAATATTCTTTAGCAACTGGGGAGTAATACGTTCCATTTAGGTCATGTTCTCGCATAATTGAATTCTCCGATCAGAGTGGTCCTCCCGCAACTCCTGAAGAATGTGCAAGAATGGGTGAACCTTGCGAAGATTGAGTACTCGAAGAATAGCTTGATGCGAAATTCTTATTATCGCTGAACCTTGTCGTAGAGACATTGTAGGATTGATAGCAAAATATCCTCAAACTTCCACTTGTGCCACTTCATCAAGTACTCTTGGGTTGGTCCATTTTTCATTTTCCAATGATCCTGTTTTTTTCAAATCAGTTGTTCGATGTAAGTATCACTGTACATTCTATTCGGGATTTCTTTCGTTAAATGCTGCAGCAGCTCTTGTGGCAAAACGATTTTCAGAACCATAGATAAACACCATCTGAATTATTTCCGTGATGAACAGAAAATAGTTCGCAATTCGTTTGAGATGATTTCAATTCGACGGTGTCCTGACTTTACAGTGAAACCTAGCACAAAGGACTGAATTTTTATCAACATTGATAGGTAGGTACGAATCCGATAAAAACAATGCTACTTTTTCGAGTACTTTTCATTCATTCTGAAGGACTGCTTCAACATTATTTTGTTTTTTGTTCATAACAAACTGACATACATGGTGACCATCTAATGAAATGAGGTTCGAGGAGGTTGTGAGAGTGTGTGGATGATTTTATTCATCGCTCCGGAAGAAATTCACCATATCACTGAGTTGAATAATAGCAACTGAACAAAGTGTGGTATCAAAATAATCAGAATGAATTGATCTCTTCATTGATCCAATCTGTGCTGTGAAATCCAAATCCAATATAATCCACATAAAAAAGTCGTCTGTTTTTGTGAGTATGCCCGAAGTGTGTGGTTTTTGTAACTCTCAGGTGAGCCGTACTAATCCAGGCCTACAATGTCAAGGTCGTTGATATAAACACTATCACTCGAAATGTGCGGAGCTTCCTGCTGGGTTCAATGCCCTCCCAGCTGACTCTGGTATCATATGGCTTATACATATATAAACAGTGTATAGGCCAACCTCAAACGAACACACCTCATATGCACGGACCTCCGCCCTTCATGCATTAACTTTTGACAAAAATTGACTTTATGCACAATGGTATCAACGATATGAAGAAATATCAGGATGAAGTTTTCAAATCCTTAAATTGCTATGGGGATAAATTCGAAAGCAGATGGAAGATGTTCGTGAATACCTACACCAGCTGATAACCTTAAAGGGGAAGTTACTGAGAACGAATGTGCCTCACTGAAGGCTGAGCTTGAATATATGCAACAACTGAGTCGAAACAATAATATTGAGATATGTGGAGTGGTTGACAAAAACAGAGAATTCCGAAGACAGGACATTGACAATATTCATAGAGTCAGACAATTTCCAAGTTTTGCTGGGTTGAAGACAGCTAATTTTTCATCACAAATTTCAATGACAGTAGGGCCATCCACGTAAGGAACGAAAATATTCTCGATAACCTATCATCCTATGTTCATATTTCTTCCCCTTATGAATATATGTAATTTTTACTCGATACATTCAATTTTTATAATCTAGGTATCTTTTATCAAACATAAGAGGTCTGAGGACAGAGACTGATTAATTTTTCAAATCTTTTAGTTCCTGTGATTATGATGTGATTTGCCTTACCGAAACATGGTTGAAAGAATAAATATCAAGTTCCGAGTTATTCCCAATAATCCATAGTGTATTCTGGAGTGATCGCAATATCCTGACTAGTGGCAAAAAGAAGAATGTGGAGTTGTTTTTGTTGAATTTGAATAGAACATAGTTTCAGAATGGTGCACAACCAGCATAACTGGGGACTTGTGGGTTTAATTGGTACTAAATGGAGTACACATATATGCTGCGTTTATGTTCCTCGACATGCAGTTCTGAATAATTTTATACTCTTTTTGTTGGAATAAAATAAAATCAGATTCCCAGGTATGGGTGCTTAAAGTGCGCACGTGCAAGAGACAAAAACTCCAAAATTATATATAAGTATATAGATATGTATATAATTACATACTCGGCTACGAGTCAGAGAGCCGGTCGTGAGTAAAAAAAAAATATTTAAATATTTGGGCGCCACTAACTTTTGGCAGTAAAGTTAGAAAAACTCCCAGATGTTTTGGGACCCACCCTGTACACTCAACCTTTTTTTGCTGGTATAAATAATAACAAAAAGTCAAATGAAACTTCTCTACACAATGCTTTACTTGAGTATCAATCGGAGGTAACATTCGGTGAAATGACTATTCTTAAGTTACAGCACTTTATACGGTCAATGACGGAAATGTTAACTGAACGACACCGATATAAAGGGATAGAGATTTTGATGAAATCGGTTTCATATAAAAATAATGATAATAATCAGGTACACCAGATATGCGCATATGAGGTTCACACAGATACCTGTGATACATTTATGGTAGTATACACCAGCTACACTCAAGTACGAAGGTCTCAAGTAAAGAATAATAACCAGATAAAAAAATTAAAAAAAGGAAAACTAATAAATCAGTTCCAATGCTAGGCTTATCTGTAGGATCCTTGGGGCTCCTCCAGCGCAGACACTCGACGAAGCTTGGGCACTCTGCTCGCTCGGTGGTATAAAATGATGTTTAGTTCTGTTAACTAACGTCCCTGGTCACGTAAATGGTTAACAGTCAGCATCCAACTTCAATAGACATCTCATCATACGAATAGGGTCCACCCAGTACACAGCCCATAGGCGAAAAGAAAGTCACTGATGACAAACAAAAGGGGTGCACAAAAAAAAAACCCTGTAAAACGAATAGTGCATAAAAAAAATGCGAATACCCAAAGATTTCCGAACAAACGAATAAAGAAAAATATAATGAACATACCTCTGGATGAGGGTTTGCATCACCTCAACTAAAAATGTTGTAATGGATGCTTCGTTACTGATCGGCAAAATTTGTGAATTCCAATCGGTTGAAAATAAATCCTTCCTAGGAAGATAGTTCCTTCTCCAAACAACAGCAAAATCGGTATTCACCAACAAGAGAACTAAATAATCAGTTTCACAGAATCATATCCCACTATGTGGCTAAAAAATCATTTCAGAAAAATTCGAGTAACTGTTCAACCAACTGAAAACACAATGGCCGAAATTCAAGTGTCCATCCACAATATTCCTATCTTTGTACCACTACCAATTCCATCGATCAAAACCTATTCAAAAAAAAAAAAGACAATATATCGAAAAATATTTAGAATTCGAAACGATCGATAAGAATGCATATGCTATCTATGATCCACGGCTTCCAAACATCGAATTAGTTCCCTATGCTAAGAAGTAAGTCACTAATAAATTGATAACAGTTCTCAGAGTATCCAACAGGTTGTTTCTTGGAGCCCTGATTGTTTTGTTAATCTCGAGTATGATGATTTCAGATATATTGTTGTAACGAGACATTGAACCGTTACATCTTTTCAGCCCCCTTTTGAAATGTTCGGAAAATGTTTTTAATGTAAACGTTGAAATCATTCTTCAGCAATATTTTACTGAAAAATTTAACAAAAAGGTGTGAAATTGTACCAACCGTAAAGACAAAACTATTGAAAGGTGCAAAATTTCATCATTTTCAAAAAAAAAAAAATCTCGAAAACGGTGCTATGCTTCGATTTACATGCTTCTATTTCTGATTCACACTATTGTTCAATTATTCAGGAACAAATTAACTGTTTGAGTGGTTGGTGTTTGAGGAACCATCTTTTCCTAAATATCTCAAAATGTGAAGTACTATCCTTCACCAGAAAATCCAATACTGTAAATTTCCCATACTCAATTGATACTGCAATTGTAGAACATGTTGATAATGTTAGGTATTTGGGAGTGTATTTCGACAATCAGTTTACATTCAACACTCACATAAACGAGATTACTAGATCGGCATATCGTTTATATGGTTTCATTTTCAGAAATTATGGAAACTTTAATGATATACCTGCACTCTCATCTCTTTACTTCAGTCTGGTGAGATATAAACTCGAATATGGATCAATAATATGGAATCCAATATTCGACTGCAATCGAAAAAGTACAGAAAAAATATTTGAAGTTTCTATGTTTCAAAGTTAATGGATTTACTGCGTTTATTTGATTTTATTTCTCCAGAAAAATGCAGACATCAAGCGTCCATAATATTATTGTACAAGCTCTTGAAAGGCGAAGTTGACTCACCATTACTATCGTCTCGAATTGACTTTCATGTGCCAAGATTTGAATCTATAACAAATACCTCTTCCAAGTGCAAAAGAGCTCAAACAAATATTATGTCTAAGGCTCCGATTAATGTGATGTGTTGTAATGCTAATAAGCTATCAAGTATATGTGATATTTTTAACTGCAGTAGGTCTGAATTGTGTAGTGAAACTCGTGCATATTTATAGGTTGATTTGAGATTTTTATGTATAACTATATGTTTTATACTACTTATCCTTCGTATCGTCACTCATCAATTACATTTTATGTTGTTACACTGATATTTATTTCATTCTGTAATTCATTATATATATATATATATATATATATATATATATATTTATATCATTATATTGCCTTGTAAATGGTTTCTTTTGAGCAATTACATCCTCCCTTGGTTTGACGTGGTCTTTATGGGACACCCTGTATAAATGATGACTCTTCCCAACAAACACAAATTTTGTGAAATTGTATTTATTTGAAAAACGATGAAGATCATCATCATAGATTATCATAGCTTCTTGCGATGATTTTATAATTTGTATAGTGTAGCATGATGGATAAATGCAATCACACATACGGGGTGTTTTTAAGTGGTTATTAAAATAGCACTCTGTCCAAAATAGGGACCTGTCGACTCATTCCACATCAAGGCTGTGATCCAACATTCAGGAAATCATGAAATAGTGAGTAATTTGATTGATTGATAGTGAAAGAAGAGCATATAGAGACGAAAAATGTATTTTTTTTTAATGTCGTACTACCTTTTCATCGAAAAATTTATTTCGACTCAAATTAACAGGTACAAGAATGGCATGCAGAAGTACCAGACTCATTTGTTTAGGAATATTTGTTTCTGCTCTTTTCATATCTGCAAACGAATTTTCGGAATTTTGTCATACAGGGTGTTGTATCGAATTGATGAAGTTCCTTACATTTTTTCAAGTCCGTATACTTGGATTATTAGTTTCATTCATTCGGAATTCGATAGCATATAGGATAATGAGTTTAGGTTGTGAAAATAAATAAAATATTCAATGAGGATCGTAAGTTATGAGCCATTGAAGAAATAGGAGAAATACATGAAACACTCTGTATCTCGCTTATGAAGGGCGCTAGACCCATCATAAAGGGGTTCTTCAGAACCAGCTAGGCAACCCCTACCTACCTCACAGTACGCCCATTTTCCAATGAATCGCCCTGTATATGGATTCATTTGGTTCTCATGTATTTCTATGCATTTGCATATACTATGAAAATTGTTTCCATAAAGAGTTGAAATATGAATTAAGAAATTTGTGATTGTATTTTTGCATTACCTTGATCATGTGAAATACTGAATGATTTTTGTCGTTTTCCGGAAAAGCCTTTGTTTTTATCAAACCTTAATGATTGCTGTGTAATATTATTTCATTTGTATTATATTGTTACATTGAAACTTCACTTCCGATTAGAGATTCATCAAGACAAATAGCTTGATATTTTAAGAAACTACTTGACTTGACGATTTTATATACTTGACTTGACTCAAGATATTCATTACTGGAATCAGAGACCAATGAGTCAGAATATGTGTTAGAGGAAAATACTTCTCAATCCGAAGATTGTGAACTTGTGCAAGAGCCAGCAATATCCAGCACACAAGAAAACTGAAACTGATGGAAAGAAAAGAGTCACAGATTATTTCACTGTTGAACAGGATCCAAAGAGTACGAAAAATACTGATAAGCAAGGAAAATGCACGTTTTGCACAACGAAACCCATCGTACTAAGAATGAAAAATTGTGGATCATCTGCATTAAAAAGGCATTTGCAATCCAAATATACTGGAATCTATGAACATACTTCTGAGAAATTTGACTTCCCGTGCAAGTTCCTCTGTAAGTACCAATACCACTGAGGAAAGTACGATTTTACGAGTTCTCCTACGAACACAATAAATTTTCTTCGAGATTTGTATTGAATTTTTCAATTATTACTCTTTATTTTCTGCAGGTGTGTGGAAGATATTTACCATACGTGTGTGGAAAATATTCTGATGTCGACATTACTGTCCACACATGTGCGAACATGATTTTTTCCCTACATGTGTGGAAATATTTCTGCGCACGTGTGAAATTCAGTAGCTTATAAACAAGCGAAGAGTGCAAATTTTGTTATTTTCGGGGCAAGTGGTCGTAGAAAAAAAATATTACCTATATAGCGAAAACTACTTATTACTATTTTCAAATTGTGATTCGTAAATACATCAATATATTCATATATCGATCAGATTTTTTCTACATTTCCAGGATTTCCAGCAAGGAGAGTTTCAGAAGCTACTCGTGGAGTATATGGTGGAAAAGTACCTACCGTTAAATTTTTTCGAGAACGGAGGCTCAATGTATTTCCACTATCATTCCGATACCCTAAAAGATATTGGTCCCTTTGACTATTTTGCAAAGGTCACTAGGTTTCAGGGTTCTCACATTCTCTAGGTTCAAATCAGGTTCCCCTAGTTGTACTACTCTTCTATAGTTTAGTGCTTCACAATAGCACAAAATGTGTTCAATAGTCTCAGGTTCTAGGCCGCACAATCTACAAGTCTGGTCACCCTGATATAGCCCTATATTTTGTAGGTGTGTTCTAACAGGAGCATGTCCTGTAAGGAGACCTGTTACTAGTCTTATCTGATCTCCACTCAATCTAAGTATCTCATCATTTCGTTTTTCATCTGTTATCTGAATAACAAGTTTACTATATTCTCTTACTGGTGTGTTATCCCAGGCTATTCTTTGTAATTCTATGACTCGTCTTTTAATGGAGTTACCAAGTAGTTTTTTGGGCACTCTAAGTACTGGTTCCGGGCCAAAGTAGGGTGTAGCTGATCCCTCCCTAGATAGTTCGTCAGCTATTTCGTTGCCTTCTACTCCACTGTGCCCAGGTACCCAGATCGGTTTAACTCTGTTTAACCTTGCCAGCGTCAGAAATTCCTTGATACATTCCCAGATGAGTCTGCACTTTACCTTATAACCTGCAAAGGTTTTCAGGCTAGCCTGACTATCTCAAATATATATGGATTCCTTTTTTGTTGAAGGCCTTCTCATTGCAAATTCTCGCACATTGTAGAATTGCTGATATTTCTGCTTGAAACACTGAGTTGTTTTCACCAAGCGCATAAGAGTGTTTCTCCTTCGGGGTAGGGGAATGAAGTTCCGCACCCGATCTTTGTTCAGTCTTTGACCCGTCTGTATACCAGATCATTCTGTTTTGCCCTTCTCTAGCGTGAACTTCGTGCCACTCCCTTCGATCCGGGATTACCACCTCGAAGGGTTTTCCGAAGATGTATTTAGGGATCATATTATCTCTTGGCATCTGCAAGATGATGTCCCCAACAAATTGTTGTGGTGTATTTTTCCCACTATCTTTTGACGCTACAGGCAATCTGAGGAGCCCCAGTCTAGCCTCCCCTTGCACTTCAAGGTGAAACGGGGGAAGACAGAGCATCACTTTCTTAGCCGCTATAAGTACTTGAATCCTAACGCAATTCCACCTGCTAGGAATAAAATGAATTTTTTTGACAATAGAAATGTTCGGGTCAGCACAGAATACCCTCAAAAGTTTGCTAAAGAAAAATAAATCAAAAATCTCATCCACAATAGATGGTTGGTCTTCTTTTAGTATAAAAGGATACTGTGGAATCAATGCTTATTCCATTGATAATAATTGGAAACTGCATGCCATCCTTTTGGATTTTGTTTCGGCGCATGGACAAAATACTGGCAGATGGATAGCAAAGCTTTTTGCTGATACGTTGGATTTCTACGATTCAACAAATTCTGTGCAAGGAATCACAACCGACAATACAAACAGCAATTTAACATTCATGAATAAGCTTACAAGCTTCATTGCTCTGAGAATAGTCACATATTTTGCGCATATTTTGAATTCAGGGGCAAGAGATTTCATAAAAATAGTTGATTCGAATTCTGAGTTTGAAGAGACAGAGACAGATGCTACCCTATATGACAGTGATGACATAACTAGATATATGATTTCGCTATTTCCAATAAAAAAATCATTTTCTTGGAAAGATGATAAAAAATTCATAAAATCTGCTGAACGATTTCGAAAAATTTTGCACTACTGTGAATTTAACAATGGCTATGCCAAAATCAGATGTCATAACAAGATGGAATTCAACTTTGGATATGCTGCGATTTAAAACAAACTATTTTCATCCAGATCTACAGAGCACAACATCATCTTCAATTTCAAAGGATAAATACAGTGAGTTTAACATTGATCTACTAAGTGTATTCAAGAAATCTCCTGTAAATCGAGTAAATGGAATAGCTTGGCGTTATGAAATAGACAAGTTCTTGTCTGAACCACGTACTGACAGTTCTGAAGATATATTAGAATGGTGGAAGAGGCACGAGAACACTTTTCCAAACTTAGCCAACGATTTTTTATCAACGCCAGCATCTTCAGCTCCTGTTGAAAGACAGTTCTCCAGAGCTGCTCTGACTGTTACAAAAACCCACAATAGATTGGGCGACAAATCCCTCAGATGCCTCATGTGCCTTAGACCCTGGATGAAAATTGATGAAATCAAACAGTGTTTGGAGGTTTCTCAATATTAAGAAACAATTTCCATTGATATTTTCAGAATACTTTATATTTTTGGTTCTTTTCTAAAATAAGTTCCATAAGTAAAAGTGTTTTCCGCAACGTCCATTCTAATTATTTTCATCATTTATAAAACTACCAAAAATCAGGTAGCTTCATAGAAGCACTCGATTTTTCAAGTACGTGATAAATGAATACTTCTACTTCTGTTAGATGGTCAGATCAAACAACACCCTGTATATGAAATTTGCAAGAAAACACTGGGCACAATTTTGTATTTATTCATAGAGTTAACGTGGGAATAATAACAATTCAACGCGATACACTGTGTTAGTTGATTGTCGAACGAGTTTTTTTTATTATAACTGGATGCCATTCGAATTCACCTGATATAAATGTAAACGATAAAATATTTGCTGATATCAAGAATCAACAGAATCACTTTCATTTACAATCGGAAGTATCTTTCATGGTATTTCTCTCTGTACACCTTTTTTTATATATAAAACTTCTCACGAAAGGAGACATCCTGTAATATTCAGAGAACATCGTGAGAAGCAAGGAAAAGGGGATAGGAATTGGTCTTCTTTTTAAATTTCTGAAGGTCATATGCCTCGGGGAACACCTCCCTGGGCAATGTGTTCCAGAGCCTCGCTGTTCGTTGGATGAACGAGTCTTTGAAAAGAGATGTTCTGCAGGTCACCAAATTAACCACAAAGGAGTGTGAATACTGGACTTGACGGGTAAACCTCGAACAGACCGCCAAAGGAAGAACGATTGTTGATATTTCAGAAGAGCACCGCCCATGAAAATATCTATAGAATAGAGATAGATCGCCAACCCTTCTACGGTGTTAATAATAATAATAATAATACTAATAATAATAAAAGCTTTATTTGTCCAACAGTCGAAACCATTTACAGGACAATCAATATATATATAAATTCAATATAATATGATAATTTGAATGAAATAATTACCTAAGAGTAATTTCAGGAACAGAAAACTTCAAAAACAGAGCGAAAACAAAATAGAGAGAAAAAGTGCACTAGTAACAGATCTTGTTGTAATTGTTACACATGACATAGATAGGGGATTCGAATAAAATATTAGTTCTAGCTTTCTGGGTTCTGAATACAATTTTCGATCTTGTTTGAACATAAGGTACATTGAACTTGATCTGAGCAAGCAAGGTCATAGAGTCAATTGAATTATGCAACAATTTGTGGAGAAAAATGAGAGAAGCACAATCCTTACGCGACTCAATGCTGGAGAACCGCAGACGGTCACACAAGTCATCATTAGCCATCCCTCGTTGCTGATAGGTTCCGTTAATTTTGAATATTTAAAATTTCATAAATTTCCTTTGGACACGTTCTATTGTTAGCTTATGGCAATCGTAGATGGGATACCAAATGATAAGAGCGTAATCCAACTTAGATCTAACGTAGGCAAAGTACAGGGTTTTAAAAGCAGTGACATCTGTAAAACTTTCACAGTTTCTATAGATGAATCCATAGGATCTCATAGCTTCAGAAGTTACCCTATTGATGTGATCGATAAAAGTTAATTCCGAGTTGAATATGACTCCCAGATCTTTCATATTATTAGAGTGTTCCAGTGCTTGATTCCCTATATGATATGAGAATTTGTGTGGCTCACATCTTCTAGTATAAGTAACACTTTTACATTTCCAAATATTCAAATTCAATTCATTATTCACACACCAATTTTGCATGATATTTATTTTATACTGGAGTCTGTGACAGTCTGAGATATTTTCTACTCCTGAATATATTTTTATATCATCGGCAAAACATAATATATTATCATCAACGAGTTCACATAAATCATTTATAAAAATCAGAAACATCAATAGCCCCAAATTCGATCCTTGTGGGACTCCAGACGTCGCAATATAATTATCAGAATGATGGTTATTATATGCAACAAACTGTCTACGCCCCACTAATATCTAAGGAATTGTATAGAGTCTTGATCGAAACCATAGTTCACTAGTTTCTTGAGCAACACATTATGATCTATCTTATCGAATGCCTTCGAGAAGTCAGTATATATAACATAGACTTGTCCACCAGTATCTAGAGATTCAGTTATATATTGTGTAATAGTGAGTAAGTTTGTGAGTGTTGAACGTTTGTCAACAAAACCATGTTGGTGTTCTGATTACTGGCTCCTGATTGATGGATAGAATCTATCACACAGAAGTATCTCGAAGACTTTCGAAAAGTTGCATACAATGGTGATTGGACGATAGTTCTCAATTTTATTGAGGTCCCCACTCTTGAAGATGGGACAAACTTTGCCAACCTTCCATGTATCAGGAAATTCTTTCTGTAATATACATAGGTTGAAAATTGTTGTAAGTGGCCTTGCAAATACACCCGCACAATCCTTCATCAGGAAAGATGGTACATCATCTTTTCCTGCAGTCATTTTGTCCTTTAGCTTTTTGATGGCTGACAAAACCTCATCCTCCTGTATGAGATGCAGGCTGATTGATTCACTGTTGTCTGTCTTTGAGAAATCAATGATGGTATCATAAGATAATGAGTAAACACTTTTGAAGAAAGTGGCAAAGCCATTGACTACATCCTTAGGATTTTCTAAAACCACATCATCATAAAACATCTCTCCCAGAATCCTAGAGGTTTTATTTTTTGAGTGAACATATGCCCAAAATCTTTTACTATTGCGAAAAACGGATGCTTGGACATGAGTGTGAAAATTTTTAAATTCCCGAAAATAGTGATCATCTCCAAATAATTTGATTTTTTTTTCTGTACTTTACTTTCATTTTTATAGACTTGATCATGTCTGCATCAAACCACGGGGGGTATTTATGGCTAAAGTTACGATAAATTGGTATATGTTCATCATACACATCGACTAACTTATGGTAAAATAGTTCCACGACATAATTCACATTATGAGTGCTATGTAGGAACGTCCAGTCAATTTTCATTAAGGCACTAAATAAGATTTCAAAATTTGCTTTTTTGAAGTTATAGACTTTTTTATCGTTATTAGCAGAGAACTGTATTTGCCTTATAAAAGTATCGCTAAGAGAAATAGCTAGTGCAGGGTGATCTAAATCTTCTCTAACCAATGGTGAGCTGTCCCGAGTTATACAACATGGAACATTAGACATTACCAAATCAAGAAGGCGATTCAATGAGTTAGGAATATTGTTGTACTGCTTGAAGTCGAATAAGTTTATAAAATTCTGGATAGTGAGAGACTTACCATCAGCATTGTTATTATTAATTGAATCGGCTACATTAAAGTCACCCAAACATATCACATTTTTGTAAGTTAAGAAATCAAGTTGCTCAACGCACTCAAAGAATGACTCAAATTCCTTCACATCTAGATCATTAATATATAAGGCCATGATATAAAGACACTTGTAACCAATAACAACCTTAATTACTAGCATACCAACAGAAGGAAATTGCAGGTCAAACGTTGGAGTATTTATAACCTCGCATTTAATATAATTTTTGACAGCCACCATTACACCACCTCCAGTCACTTCATCCTCCATGTCCAACTTTCTATCCTTTCAATAAACATTGTATTCATCGGGAAAAAGTTCACAGCTTTTCACCTTATCTTAAGATAAGATTCCAGTCATGACTTTGTGATTACCACAATATCGAATTCACTGTCACCAATCGAAGCATAAAAATTATTAACCTTTGTATTTAAACCTCTAACATTTTGATAGTAGCAGAGCAGATTGGAGTTTACTGTTCTAGAACTGTTGGACCCTATATGTTTAAAGACGAAATAATCATGGGGATTCCATTAATATATTTAATTCGAAATTTTTGATCGCCCTGGTTCTTCTTCATGAGCTCGACTTTCAGTTGTTTGTAAAAAGCAATTTCGTCTCTTTGTACGATCTTGAGAAACTATAATGTGTTTGTATGGGGTTGTCTTGAGGTTGTGAGTTTTCCTCAACGTCAGTTTAATGGGACGGATTCTATCTTGTTGATATCTGCCTAACCTAATTGGATTTACATTGCTGATATCCACACTTCTATCTATGCTTTCAAGAATTCCCTTAACTTCATTTTTTTCATATTCTTTCTGGTTATCATCATTTTGATTCAGTTCTGGCATGCCAAATATTATAATATTTTCCTTTTTGAGTTCTTCTCATTGATTCCTTCCTAGACCTCTTCAAAATTGAAGTTATTTGCATTAGCCTTAGAGTCACCTGCTTGCATAGTTTTTCTCAGTTCAGCAACTTCAACTCCAGCGCTTCAATCTTCTCCATCAACTTAGGCAGAAGCCTCATACCCATTTGGCAATCCCCACAGTAGAACCTCAGGAGTCTTTTGCCTCTCAGGTCCATAATCTTCAACTCACTAGCATTAAGCCCAGAACACTCCTTGTGTGTAAATCTTTGACAGCTATCACAATTCAACACAGGTTTACCATCATTAACTTTGCAAGTTACACAGGCCATTTTTTGAATTAATTTCACTGGACTATAACTCTACCTGAGAACTATTTCTCATCGACCAGCTAGATTATGCTTTTTTCCAAGCGTCTTTTCCTTATTAGACCTGGCTCCTTTTTGTTACAGTTTCTTTCCCCACTTATGGTATTAATGAAGTGCAATTATTATTGATATCTAGTTGTCGGTTGATCAAATTATGATGGATCTAGAACCACATATAGAGCACACAATAGGCAAACTGAATCAGAATCTTTGGCCGATGATTTCCACCCACAATTGACAAAAATTTATGGATCATCCGCAAAACACTCGAATCCCTTCAGCGCGAGAATATCATGTTCCAGAGAAGTAAGCGAGTTAGTAAAAGAAGCATCAGACGAATTGCCCTTTTTTGGACAGAATCCAACAGCTTCAGGATATGTTTAGGTGCTGCACTCCAAATATGGGAACAGTATTCCAGGACAGGTCGGATTTGTGCCTTATAGATCGTGAGCAACTGACTGGAAGTGAAATAGCTCCTGGCACAAAACAGAAAACCAAGTTTTTGGGATGCACTTCTAGCAATTGATTTCACATGACTTTCGCAATAAAGGTTATTATAGTAATAATGATAATAATAATAATAATAATAATAATAATAATAATAATAAAATTTATTTCTACAAGCAGAACTTATTCTTGACAGTAATTGATGTATATAATTTGTTTGTGAAGTAGAAATAAATGCGAAAAATACCCCTTAAGCAAGCTTGGTGAGGCTATACAGATAAATTGAAACACTATAAGAATATAATATAGTTAAACTTCAAGGTATAAAAATTTAACTATAATTAACTAGAATTCGCTTACATATTCACAAGTCAAAACACAACTATTAGTTAATACGTATAAACGTGTGAGAAAACAAATTAAAAACTAATAAGAGGTCGGCTTTTTTGGAGAGAAGACATGCTTGTGTTTTGTTTGCATTGAAATCCACTAAGTTTTTGGATCCCCATTCGAGTATTGTTGCCAAATCCATATTAATGTTGTTAACATTTTTTTCTCGTTCGTTTTCTGATTTGGCGGGCTGGTATTGGAGCCCTGGAGGAGAAGGCAGTGTGGAGGGGACTATCATCCACGAAGCTGTGTACTGGACATGAATTTGCCTGCAACAGATCATTGATGTGGAGTAGAAATAGTGCTGGTGATAGAATTGATCCCTGCGGAACACCAGCATTTATAATCAGAGAGTCAGATGAAAGTCCATCGACCACCACATGGAGTGATCTGCCTGAGAGAAAACTAGTTAGCAGAGAACATAGCTGAGGAGGCAATCCATAAGATGGAAGCTTGGCGAGAAGTCCCTGGTGCCAGACTCGATCGAATGCCTTGAAGATATCTAGTGCCACGGCTAAGGTTTCACCATATTTCCCGATAGATAGCTGCCATATATGTGAGACGTAAGCAAGCAGGTCACCAGTTGATCTTTGATGACGGAAACCATATTGCCTATCGTTGATGATTCCTGAGTTTTCCAAATACTTCATGAGGTCGATGTTAATGGTTTTTTCCATGACCATCGAAATAATAGACAGCAGTGCGATAGGTCTGTATTTGCTTGGTAGGGTCTTTTTGCCTTTTTTGGGGACCTAGAAATCATGACCATATTGATATTGTTTACATTGATTAGGTTGGGGTTAATAATAGTGATATCCATCAATGAGCGTTCATTCCTCGGTTCGTTGTGTGATTTTGTTTGAAGTTGCGTGATAATTAAGAGAGCTGTTCTCTTGAATATTTCTGTCAATTGTTATTTGTTGTATGTCACGAATCGTTGGTCTGTTAAGAGTCACGATCATGATAACTTTCAATCAAACTCGTAGATTCAAAATGACATTCTCCTTTGAAGATTGAATGCGTCAATTGAACGAACAGATTTGTTGATCGTTATTTCATTCAGATATTCATCAGTTTTATCTATTCATTGAGGCAGTAGATTGTTTTAGCATTGTCCAATCATGATGATTATTTTTGAAGTGGTACACAAAAAAATTTCAATTAGAGACTGGTGTTCTCAGTAATGGATATTCAGCACTCCACTGAAATAGCCACTACAGAATTCATACAATCTATTTATGAGAGAAAGGAAAAACGAGAATACATTGTAGGACTATTTTTCCACCTCTCTCGAGCATTCGACAGCCCCAATTTCGACTTTATCTTACTGAAATTAGAAGCAATAGGATTCCGAAGCAATATATTGAAATGGATCGGTTCATTCCTGAAGGATCGTAAAATGATTGTAAAGGTCAAAAATCAAACATCTAAAGAATTCCTGGTTGTTTCAGGCGTTCCCCAAGGTAGTGTCCTAGGCCCCTTACTTTTCCTGTTATTCATGAAGCACCTTCCTGACTACATAAGTGATGGCAGGGTCGATATGTTTGCTGATGATATTTCCATCATTGTCTCTAGTTGCCGATCAAACGCGAGCAAAAGTAGCTAACGTATTTCTTCAATTCATCTATTTATTTATTTATTTATTCATACACTGTTCTACAGGTTACACCCAACTATAGAACAGGAATATATGTTGCAGTTAAATTACAGAATGAGATAGATAAAAAAAAGAAACAAAAAAGACAACGAAATAACAATACAATCAGAATCAACCGAAATAATAGGATTTAATCGCAGAGATTGAATAGTCAAAAATATCCAGCTGAGAACCAGCTGAATTACATTTGACACACATGCTATGCAGCGGAGAGTATTTCAAAATATCTGTTCGTGGTGTAGGTAAATAAAACGTATTATCTACTCTAGACGATGGTCTAGGTACATTGAAATTGAGTTTTTGCTTAAACAGGAAAACTGTGGAGTGACAATCACGACGGCAACTCAGGCTGTTCATAGCGTGTCTAGTCAGTAACGCGTCATGGGGAAAGCCAATTGGGGGATATATGTTGTCCGATCTATAGGAGAGGAGCTTGAGGAAGCGTCGCTGAACCGATTAAATTTTTTCAAAATATGACTGATGGGATGGATTCCAAATTGTAGATACGTATTCTAATTTTGATCTGACGAAGGCATAGTATAACGTCTTATATGTAGATGGGTCGGAAAAATATTACGAGATGCGCGCAATGAATCCACACATTCTATTCGCAGCAGACAATGTGACTTAAATATGAGGTACGAAAGACAATTTTCAAAAATGACACCTAGATCGATGTATGTGATTGGCCGTTGGAGTGGAATATCGTTGATTGAATATTGATCTGAAAGTGGCCGATTTTTCAAAGTGAATGTCATTACACTACATTTACTTGCATTAAGGGGAAGTTTATTACGGAAGCACCATTGCTCGATGCGTTTCAGGTTGAAGGACAGCTCAAGGCAGTCCGCGATCCCATTTATCTCTGAAAATAATTTCAGGTCATCCGCGTAAATTAAGCAGTTGAGGTCAATCACCTCAACTATGTCGTTTATGAAAGCGTTGAAGAGAAGTGGACCAAGGTTGCTGCCTTGAGGGACACCTGAGGTGGCTGCATATTCTATAGATTTGAAGCCATTGAATATGACATATTGACGCCTGTCAGTGAAGTATAACACAAAGAGTTCGATGAGTGACTGGGATAAGCCAAACCTGTACAGTACAATTCGATACCTGGTGCCAAAAAAGTCAGCTAATCATCAAGTACATCAAGACCGTGGTACTTCAATTCCACAAATCATTTATCCCTGAGATGAATACCGATAATTTAAAAATGAATGGTAGCCCTGTTACATTCAGTAGCAGCTGCAAATTCCTAGGGACCATTGTAGATGAAAATCTCAACTGGTCGGAATGCGTAGATGTGATCTGCTCAAGGTTGAACAAACAGTACTGTGTACGAAAAAATTGAAGGGCTGTCTCAATGTTGAGGGGATGTCGACTGCGTATTATGCCCTAGTATATTCCACAGTGACTTATAATATCATAGTTTACGGTCCTGCGAATGACAATGATAGAGTTTTTCTAGCACAGAAAAGGATCATTCGTCTGATATTTTCTCTCGACTGTCGCGAGTCTTGCAGAGATACGTTCTGACGTTCATATGCATATACTTGTGTGAAATTCTTTGTTATACTTGTACAAATGAGAATAGTTTCACACTGAATTCAGACATTCACGAATACCCAACTAGGACGAAGAATGAGTTTCGCTTAGAAACGATTAGGTACACACAAATCATAATGCCAACATTCATAGATGAACTCTCGCGAATACAATGAACCGTAATTATTGTACTTGTACTTGATTGCCCGTAAGCATTGTATCGTCCGGTCAGTGCCTTCGATATATGTACTAGTATATCTAAATTTAAATTGTAATATTACTCATACCTAATGTTGATATGTCTACGTAATGTTTTCTGTCATACTTCGTATTTCTTCAGATTTTTTAGTTTCTATTTATATATTCTACCCACTTTCTTACTTTAGACTTTAGATGTCTATCTATTATGCAGTAGCAATAAAATACTGAAAACCATACGAAAAATTGTACTAAACTGATCAGATACAACAGGATTAGGGACTTACTAACTAACTGAATTATTTCGTCATGCTCTGAATTTTTAATGCTGAGTACACGAAATGAATTATATCGCTCAAATAGTTGATTTCATTGAATGACAGTCCGACAGAGGGATAATTAAATAAACATTTGAAATACGGATTACGAATATCTCTGGCTGCAATATATCCTTTGGACCCCTGTAATAATAAAAAAGGGAGTAGGACACAGATGAACTGGAATAAAAAAAAATGTACCAGGTCAATTGAGAAGTCCCCGGCCTGATACATAGATGGCGCTACTAGAATCGAATCCGTATCAGTTTCAGTTAGCCCTAACCTTCAAAAGACGCGTGTATGAATTCGACAGTTGTTGGATAATTAGTTTGTGAATTATAGAATTTTGAGTTAGGCAACTTTTGTTATTGTGAAAAACATGGATCGAGAAGAATTTCACGTGTTGATAAAATATTGCTGTTTGAAGGGAAAAAATTCAATTGAAGCAAAAACTTGGCTTGATAACGAGTTTCCGAACACTGCTCTAGGAGACCATCAAGGATTGGTTTGCTGAGCTTGGACGTGGTGAAATGAGCACCGATGACAGTGAACGCAGTGTACGCCCAAAGGTGATTCTAACCGACAAAAACATTTTAAAAATCCATGAAATGATTTTGAATGACCGTAAACTGGAATTGACGAAATAGCAGGCCCTCTGAAGATATCAACTGAACGGGTACATCATATCATTCACAAATATTTGGGTATGAGAAAGCTCTGTGCAATGTGGATGCCGTGCGAGCTCACTCTTGATCAAAAACAACGACGAGTTGATGAATCGGAGCAGTGTTTGGAGATGATCAAGCATGATAAAATCGAGTTTTTGCGTCGATGTGTTACAATGGATGAAATATAGCTTCATCATTTCACTCTCAACGAAAAACGACCAAACGCTGTTTCATCAAGACAATCACCAAAACTCCATGAATTCGCCTTCGAATGGCTTCCGCATCCACCGTATTCACCAGATCCAGTCCGCAGCGACAAATTCCCGTTTTTAGATCACGAAAGAATTCCCAATTCCTACCTCCTTTCCCTTATTTCTCACGATGTTCTCTGAACATTACAGGATGTCTCCTTTCGTGGGAAGTTTTATATATGAAAAAGGCGATCGCCTAAACAGATGCATATTTTGAAGCAAAGGACGAATCATATTTCAAAAATGATATCAGAAAGTTGGAGGGTAGCTATAATCAGTGTATGACCCTCGAGGGGAATAATGTTGAATGAAAAAAAAAAGGAATTTAGCTAAAAGAATATGTTTTTCTATGGTAGGCTGGGGACTTTTCGATTAATCTATTAGACATATTTTGTGTGACACGAAATCACGCACTGATGAGGTTTCCGTTGAATAATTGAAAATTGCTTCAACTAAGCCTATTTTTAGGCTTCAATGGTAATATAGTCTGACTTCTTTAAGCTGTAGTTTAATGTACGCATAAATATCAAAGAATATATATCAGCCATAATATGTATTGATGGGGAAAGAAGAGTATAAAAGTTTTATATCATAATGTGCATAATTCCGTTGACGTGAATAACTTTCTGTGGAATTGATGTTGTCTCTGATCATATGAAATTATTTTCATATCATATACTTAATGATTCTTAATTCTATTAGAATAAATAGTTCTATGAATACCTTGTGTTTGAAACTTTCCAATAAATTGATATCAGCATCAATGATCAGCACCAAATCATATAATTGAATTATATGGTCAGACAATGAGTTTGAGGATGAGATACTATTTATTCGTTGATCTACGACTAAGCCTGACTTTTTTGGGATTCGAGTTGAGATTGTGATCAGAACGAAAATGATTTCTCAATTCCCATAATACTGATATTGCTGAATGTTAGATTCTATAAAGATATCTGATTCTGAAAATGATACTCATGTGATTGTGAAAGTGATCATCAGTGTTAAACGTTATGAAGATAACACGAGATAGGATTAGTCATAACTATCGTCGGATATTCTCGATGAATCGATTTGATATTCACTGAATACAATTTCATTCACATAATCAGAAACGAATTGTACGATATCGGTCCTGCATAAGATCCCAGAGGTACACCAGATACAACTTTCATCTCATAGGACATTGAATATTCCCCTTTTTTGATTTTTTTCTCTCAATCACTAGCGCTTTCGATATCATAATGTCTTAAGTAAAAAAATTCACTTCAGATACAATTGATTGAGAAATATTGAATTTTTTATCTTCCTAATTAAAATCTGAATGTCTGATACAGAGCATTAGGTAAAAAGGTAAACTACGAGCTCCGTCAGAACATTGTTGAACGGACTACGGTATTTTAATACTTGTAATGATTGATGACAAAATTTACGTTTCGCACCCAGCGTGACATTAGAGTGATTTCCAAAGCTTTACAAAACAATGATGGTGATGATGATGAGGGAAATGCCATGATTCATCTTGTGAAATGTCTAGTGCTTCATGAAGATAGTGTGAACTTGTACTGAAATATTGCATATATAGTTTCATTCATCGACTTATAAAAATGGACCGGTAATGTGCTCTGTGCACGTGGAAACGGTGTAGAAAGAGAGCGCAACGAACTTTATGAATAGTCTTTCACCCGCAAAACTTGTTGCAGCAGTCGACAATATAAAAACGCGGACGATGCGAACTGTGCCGTGCACACAGAATGTCGATAAGTACGTAAAGTTTATTGCGTTCTCTTTTTACACCGATTCCAATGCGAGGAAGCACATTGCCGGTTCATTTATATACAGGGTGTTTCATCAATATGGCGAAAAAATCAAACTGAGACAAGAGAGGACCAAAATATGACGATTTAGCGCAACATCGCTTATACAAATGTAAATGGTCAAAAAGATACCATGCGTTCAAATTGAAAATTTCGTTTGCAAATTTCTTAATAGCTTCGGAGAACTATCATTGTTTCGCAGGGCTCATGCTCAGAGATGTGTCTTCTTCTATGGTACAAAACTCTACAATATGCTTACATTACATTTAAAAAATATAAATACTCTTTCCAAATGTTTGAAATTATACCTCACTGAAAATGCAAATATGTTCAACAATATCTTTCAGATCCTCATTATCAAGACTGATGCAAATTGAATTGTGCATAGTGTAAAAAAAGTACCATAAGATTTCCCACTCATTATTATTCTCCTTATCGTTATTATTCATCATTATTATCACTGCTTCACTTAAATTTTGACTCCTTCATATAATATTATATATTATAATTATTGCAGTTTTTGCTCCTCCTCACTCATGATTTTTTGGTCAATTCATCGTAGCTCCGAAAGCTATTTTTTAAAGAGCTAGATATATCACTGGATTCCCACCGAAACAGTTGTCTATGAATGATGAATAAACAAGCCAAAGTTTTAATAAATTCCCAGAAATCA
This sequence comes from Plagiodera versicolora, assembly GCA_037013635.1. Taxonomy (NCBI): domain Eukaryota; kingdom Metazoa; phylum Arthropoda; class Insecta; order Coleoptera; family Chrysomelidae; genus Plagiodera; species Plagiodera versicolora. Next base: position 11,610,055 of record CM072982.1, read on the forward strand.
AGCTTGTAGTTTGTTAATCAGATTAAGAATATTCGAGAAACAATTCGAATAATGTGAAGAACATGTCATTATTGGATTTCGTAATATTTTGTTCGACTTATTTTTCAAAGAACAACTCATTTAAGGAATTTGAGTTAGATGAAATAGATGACCTCTTACTGGTCCGATACCCCATCCATTCATGATCGGAATTGGTTTTGAATGATAATTCTCCCGAACGGACCTTTGATGACCTAATTAACTAGATATCCATTCGATTATCTGACTGATGAAATGGAATGTGGCCCCAGAACTCACCTATACGCACTGAAATCAGCCATAACGCATTCTCCGTTCGATTTGGGGTAGCATGTATACGTAGACCAAGTGAACATTGGGACATCGGAAGTTAAATCAACAAAGCAACTTGATTGGGTCCTACCGGACTGGAAAGTTCGGTAGGATGTTCAATTTTTTTTTCTATGAATTCGAACTTGGTTAACATAATAACTAGATGTGGGTTATGTAATACAATCACGAAAGTTGGTTGTTGGTGATGTATGATAGATCCAACCTGTTGAAATTCATTTTCAAAAGTTAGAATTTCAAGTTTCAGATAACTTTATAGAAAACACAGACGTGAACGTATCTTTGCGACGTATTCCCGATATGAACTCGTATTTTATAGCTATTCCAAAGAGAGTAAAGGTGCGTATCCATTATGCGCTCTTGGCGCGTACCATGAATGACTGCGCCGAGAGTGCATTCCGCGGAACGTGTACCAAATGTTTGAACTATACCAACTAAGCGCGTCTGGCGCGCGTGGCAACTGTTCCAGTGTTTGACCCTTCATCATGGAAACTATTCGTGTACGAGCAGTATAATAATTACCAGAGCCAGTGATTTGGCTTTTAGATATTCCCTATTTTTCCCTTCTGTAGGATGATAGGAGCACAGTAATTTTTTTGTTCAACTCCGGCACAGGGACTCCCATTTCACTACTGATTCCTTTTCAAGCATCTTCTCTAAGCGATCTATTATGATACGAAATTTTGCTATTCCACAGTAGTTTTTTTGTACCATAGAATTGTACTAAAAGCCAAATCACTGACTCTGGTAATTATTAACTGGTAACTGAAGGGCCAACATATATGAAATCTTATCCCGATTGCATTGTAATCATTTTTTGTCCACTTGGATTATGATTGCGAATGTAAAATCAGTGTTTGCCTGTTGTTTGACTTGTTAAGAAGTCGAATAAAGACCCTGCTGAAAAATATTTCGTTTTTCAAAAAGCTTTCGTGCTGAACCAAACTTGTAACTTTCGGATGTTATTTATTTATAAAATGACATATACCTAGTTTGAATTCGATGGATCAAGCTTTATCATTATTCTTCAATCAATAATTCATTTCAGCAGAAGTTATCGTGAACTGAATAAATATAAATCATTTTGGATATTGTTCTGATTTAGATTCTAGAAAAGCGATGGAAATTCATTTATCACACAGATTTGGTCTTTCTACATCTTGAAGAAACGGTTTGAATGATTTTTCTTAATCTCTGAGCCTTTATGAGATTTTACTATTTCAATCGAAATCAAAGCTGAATATGTTTTTTTGGAGGATTATTTTTTAACTTCTCAATCATGCATCACATGTTGGGTTGCTTTCGATGCCTTTTTTTCTCAATAGCGGAAATGTGGAATAATACATAACTTTTTTTTTGGTTCTTAGAAATAGCTTCATTGTGTTGTCATTATCACAATTATTATAACCTCAAATGAGATATTCTGATATATAATGCTCCTCATGATTGTCATGTGACATCATTCGAAATGAAAAAAAAAAAAACGCAAATAGAAATAGAGTTCGGTATCATTTTTGCAATTGAAGTCTCGGACATCGAAAGATATCAAACTTTTGTTCATAACTCGTTAACAAAAGACGTTGCTTTTTCTTTTACATTACATTATAAAATAACCTTTTTAGCTAAACCATAGCCAACTTTGATTCCCATTTGAAGAAATTCAACTTCAGGTCATAACTCGAAATCGAACAATTCTTTGGATTTTTTTCTACGCCTAGAAAAAAGTGCCTGAAGAATGTTAAAACTATTTTCACCTAACTCCACTGACAACAATGATATTCGTATATGTCGTTAAGTCGAAAAATCGAACTATTGTTTATAACTCCTAAACAAAAGACGATAGCCAATTTTTGTTTACACCAGTTAACTCCTCCCAAAAAAGCGATCGAGAATGCGACTACCATTTTTTCGTATCTCCCATAATTACCAAGTTGCCCTATACAAACATCGAAAGTTGCATAGACCACCAACCGTCGACGTCTTTTAGTATTTTATCACTATGTACAAATTTTATAAATTGTCTAACAACATTGTAAATATTCTCACTCAAGATGTGAGTTTGTGTTGTAAAAATAATGTCCACCATAATTCGCCAATTACATGTTTTTTGTAGTCTTCCTGAAGAAGGAAATAAACATTTCCGAAAGCTGGGAATAACTTATAAGAGTACTGAAGAGAATTTTTGAGATGCTTATATCATCATGAAAAGCTAAAAGTATCAAAGTCTAACATGTGTATTGATGAATCTAGAAAGATTTCAAAAACATTTCAGAATTTCTCTTCAATCTGATGAATATCCTCGGATTCATTCGAGGTGAATCACTTTTTGCTTTTCATTAAACTCTCTGCATGTTCTACTGATATTCGTGTTACATTGATCATAAACGATGAATACATCCATCTAAACCGCATTCAAGTAATTATTTTCTGCCGTAGTATTTTTACACCCATGCATCTTGAATACAGGTTGATAATGAAGGAATAACATGTTAGTTCTCTGTCAGAATATAGTTCATAGCCTACAATCTTAAGCACTATCCAATATTCATCTTAATGAAGACGAATTCATAACATAAGTGATCATAACTAACAAACTGTACGAGATAGGTATAGGGAAAGTATACTCAATTAGAATGGAAAATGTTATAGCTTTTCGAATAAGTGATAATATACAGGGTGTTCCATTCAAATCAACGGAGTTGCAGTCATTTTCATGAGTGCCTGGATGACACTCACTTCTGAGCCTCCCTGTATGCTGAAACTGAGATCCAGTTCATCGACAGAATACTTGATGGTCTTATGCAGCTATAATCCAAATTGCAATATCTTGTAAAATTGCATTGGAAAAAAATTTATAGTTTTCAATTGTCAGGTTTTGCACAAAAATTGTACAAAATAATTTTTATTTCGGAAATCGTCACAGATAGGTATAGGGAATCATGTGGGAAAGTTGTGAGGAATCCTATGTGGATTTCAAAAATGATATAATATACGAGGTGTTCCATTTGAAATAACAAAGTAGCTACTACTTTCTGATACAAGCGGCAACACTGTATCGATGAAAATATTTAAGACGGATAGGGCAAGTTTGATTATCCACGCCCAAAAATTTTCGAAATAATCTGTCTCTCTGTTCTCCAGATACTTCTAATGTTCCATCCACTGTGAAACACCCTGTATATTGTATTATTTTATTATATTAGGAAAAAAGTTATTGTTATTATTATTATTATCATTAGATGTGGTTCAGAAATTGTTCCTACAGACATCAATTCACAAAATTCTATTCGGCTGTCCAGATCATCTTCAGATAGTTCTAGGAGGATTTGAATTTCAGAAAGATGAGTTATTTAACTTTATCACTGTCCTAATCGATTTTTGCAGAATTCCTGTTGTCTGATCTACTTGACGGGTCGATATCGTTCGATTAATTGCAATGTGCCCTACGACTTCAACTTGAGCGACTTCATCAATAACTCATCGTTCAGTTCTTTTTCATCAGCAACTAAAATTCTTGAAATTCAGTGACTAGGTGTAGAAAATAAAAATGATTCACATTCTTACCAAGATATCTATCCATTACATTACATTACATTACCGGTTCTGAGGAAACGATTCTCCGAACCATACATGAGTATGAGTATCTACAAGTTCGTCTACGGTATACACCACTATGATGAGAATGTAATTTGAAGTTTTAGTGAAGCCAATGCTGGTATCAAAGCATACTAATCGCTGTACTGTCGGTTAAGATACGCGTGAAATAAATACTACAAAATACTTTCAGATAAAAAAAAATCGCTTTTGAAATCGTTCATATTCACATTATTTATATCGATCTCACTATTGTTTAGAAAATAATGGTGGTCATTTTGAATAATTTATCATGAATCCCTTTATTGAAATAAATCTATACTGACTTCATGGAATGTAGCAATATTTACCACCATTGTAAAGCACTTCACAGAAGCTTTAATTTGGGCTATCACAGAGGGGAGGTTGTCATTTAGAAATATTTACGGGGGGTGACTGGTAGTGGAAAGGAAAGTGAAAAAAATTCATTCAGTACATAGATTTTGTTCCCTCCGCGAATTGAGGAAACGTTCTGAAGGATTTTTTTATATCTGAGTATTTTTGAGTTATGCCCATTGATGATTTTCAAATTGTTACCCTGTATATTGTTCTTTGAATGGAAGTCAACACGATTGATTCAACAACTATTATAATGTCAGTGAAAAATGAAGCATTATGAGCTCTACTGAGGCAAGGGTTTTCACTCTACAAAAACGTATGCTGTTTTTTTTTTTCTGTGATGAATGTACAATGACACCACTCTAATTGTCAAATTATAAGTTTTTACACGCAATTGAATAATTTGAAATCAAAACATGTTGTGTAGTACATCGTCAGAATCAGAAGAAAAAACTGCATTCAGAAATATAAAAATTCAATTTGGCTTGATTTTTTGAAGCACAACTTTGATATGTGTAACTATGACATCATTATTCTTGTTGAAACTTGGCTCAACCACGAAATTATTGAAGCTGAACTCCAGTTCACAGACTTCACTATACAGTGCTTCTCAAAAGTCCCCTCCCTCCCTTGATACTAATTTTGTTTGTGTTTATGGCAGTTTCAATGGCTCATTAGTAAACATTAAAATTTTAATCCACTCAGTATGATGTTATCTACAGATTTAAGAATCAGTATCTACTCAAAGAAATTGCTCGAAGTGACCTCCATTAACTTCCTGACAGTAAAACATCCTATCTTTAAACTCTTCCCGTACTTTTGCAAATGTGTCTGCGGAAACAGCCTCACATTCTGCAACAATACGTTGTTTTAAAACGTCAATATTGTCAGGTTCAGTTCATAAACAACATAAAACACCTATTGAGCGTTTCAAAATACCTATTGAGCGTTTCAAAACGTCAAATTTCCCTACTCGTTTTTTCCATGAGCTGAAATCTCTTATTTTCAAAAAGAAAATACTACGAGAAGAATTCAAAATAACAAATGATAAACACATTTATGAGGAATTTTGTCAATTACGTTCCCATGGAAAACAGTGACAATGGATACTCAACAAAATCCTGATTCTTCTCAGAGACACATTTCAAACCTGTGTGAATCATCTTCATATCCTCAAACAACGTATTCGGATGATATCACAAGCTCTGATTGTAGTGAATCAATAAACTCAGTTGCACAACACTTTTCTATAGTTTATACTCGCACTCACTGTAGAATACCTAATTCAATCAGTTCAGATACCTTTAATGTTAATAAAATAAATATTGGATTAACTGATGTATTCAATTGCATCCAGAACTTGATACCCAAGTACTGGAGTGGTCCAGATGGCATACCACCAGTTTTATTGAAAAACTGCGTTTGCACTTTAGCTGCACCAATTTATTTTCTGTTTAATATTTCCTCAACTATGGTGTTTATCCGAACTACAGAAGAAACACTCACATTACCCCTATTTTTAAGTCTGGTTGAGTCAATATGTCAAATTACAGCGGAATATTCTCAATACCTGAATTAATGGATAAGTTGGTTACCTTCAAGCTTACATGGACATGTAAAAATATAATAATTCTGGAATGATACAGTTTCAGCTTAGGGAAATCAACTTCCACAAATTTACTCTCATACAAGCAATATTTGTTAGATGCCTTGGAGAGAGGTATCCGATAGATTCTGTCTATCCGGATTCCTCTAAGGCATTTGATAGAGTTAACCATTTGATACTTCTGGAAAAGTTGAAAGCACTAGGCTTCGAGACTGACATTTTGAATTGGATCGAATGTTTTCTAACTCATCTTTGTCAATGTGTCTGAATGACAATATGAATATACAATTATATTTCAAACACAATTCCTGCTTCCTCTGGTTTACCACAGGGCTCACTTTGTGGTCCATCGTTATTCAACCCGGTTGTAAACGATATTGGTGACCATCTCAAACATGCTAAATTTGTAATGTTTGCTGATGATCTCAAACTATTTCTTTCAATTACTGATTAGATGGTCCAATTCTTCAGAACGGCTTAGATACATCGACGTCGTCATCAAACCAAGAAGAGACTGAAGCCTTACGAGACTGTGATAAAAAAATTGTCGATCATGTTTGACAAATATTTCAAAAGTACCGAATCATTGTATGTCGCAAGATCAAATTTTTTTGCATCGTTCAAAAACTCCCATGAAAGTGCAAAGGAATGGGCGGCAAGAGTGAGGAACTTGGCTTTGAATTGTGAGTTCGAGGAAACAGTTATCGACATGATGCTTCGTGACAGATTCATCATTGGGTTCGATAAAGGATCTATCCAATCCAAATTATTCAAGGAGAAATCGACATCTACCTTGGCTGATGTCATTGAAACGGCCGTAGCGGAAATGGTGGCAGTTGGAAGTTCGGGATTTCAGCAGTCTTCGATTAAGTTGGAGCCGGGAGTCAACCACGTCACTTCCCGAAATCATCGTACTGCACCTATTCCGTCATCACCGAGAGGACAGTCATCACATCACAGTGCTGAACCAGGAGAAAAATGTGCGTGCTGTGGTAGAGGGAACCATGTTACCCATAAGTGCCGTTTCTCAAATTATGTGTGTCATTTTTGCAATTCTAAAGGGCACTTAGCTCCTGTTTGTCCCAAGAAAAATGATAAAAGTCACAAAGGTAATAGATTATTTCATAGGAATGTGCAAAATTTCATTGATACCGAAGGTATATATTCTATAACTGATAAAATAATCGAACGAACTCCTTTTCTTATTGATATCTTGGTGGAGGGTATGCCTCATAAGTTTCAATTGGACACTGGAGCAAGCATTTCCGCAATGTCAGAATTGTACTACAACCAATATTTTCTTAATTACGAGTTATATCCTCCTAATAAATGTTTAAATGTGTATACTGGCCAGGAAATGCAAGCTCTTGGAATGTATAAAAGTAAAGTAACATTCAATAATCTTGAAAAAGAGCTGAATATTTTTGTTATTAAACAGGGTGGTCCTCCGATACTTGTTAGAGATTTCATGTCTTTATATAATTTTGGTTTGAGTCAAGTGAATTTTACCTCTGATACAAAAAATATTGATCATTTGATCAAAAAATCCGATGCGCTTTTCTTACCAGGTCTGGGAACTTTTAATAAGGGTACCGTTTGTCTGAAATTAAAAGATGAAAATGTTACTCCCAAATTTGTGAAGGCTAGACCACTTCCTTTTGGAATGAGAGAAAAGGTGGAGGCAGAGTTAGAAAATTTGCAAAGTTTAAGAATCATAAAACCTGTCGATTATTCACAATGGGCAACACCGATTGTACCCGTCCTAAAAAAGTCCGGCGCTGTTAGAATTTGCGGGGATTTTAAGATAACTGTCAACCCGGTATTAGAAGTGGATCAGTTTCCACTACCACGAATCGAAGAATTATGTGCAAAACTTCAAGGCGGCGTTATTTTTTCAAAAATCGATCTTTCGCAGGCATACGCACAAATTTGTTTGGACGAAAAATCAAAAGAATTGGTAACGATCTCCACCCACAAGGGACTTTTTCAATACCAAAGATTGCCCTACGGAATCGCATCTGCTCCGTCGAAATTTCAAAAAATTATGGTATCCCTCACACAAGACATAGAAGGATGTGTATGTTTTTTGGACGACATCCTTGTATGTGGAAAAGACTACCACGAACACTCAAAAAGATTAGATTGTTTACTAACAAGGTTACACGATGTTGGTTTGAAAGTTGGTTTGAAAGCCGGGAGAAATGTAGTTTCTTCAAGAAAAAATCTGTTATCTCGGATATGAAATAGATGAAAGAGGCTTACACACGACGACAGAATGTTTTTCCTAATGGAAAAGAATTTCCCATTGCATACGCATCGCGAACACTTTCTGACGCAGAAAAAAATTATCCTCAAGTGGAACGCGAAGGTCTAGCAATAATTTTTGCTTTATGCAAATTCAACTAATATTTATACGGTCGGGAATTTACTCTGGTATGTGATATTAAGCCTCTCCTAGCAATCTTCAGCCCCAAAAAGGGCATCCCACAATATTCCGCAAATCGCCTCAGGCGTTGGGCAGTTATTTTGTCAAATTACAGGTATAAAATTGAATACATCGAATCTGAAAAGAATAATGCGGATTTTTCATCTCGACTACCTATCAGAAATGGAACGGAGGAAATATGGGAATCTGTCGACGTCGATTACTTAAACTTTTTTGCTGATAGTGAGTTGATCTCGCCAAATTTTTACATGATCAAGAAATGCACTAATGACGATAATGTTCTCCAAAATGTCATGAAATTTGTGAAAAACGAATGGCCAAAATATGCAAAAAATGATACATTCCTCACCATAGAAAATGAAGTTCTCCTGTGGAATAATAGGATTGTTATACCAGAAATATTAATAATAATCTTTATTCAAATAGGCAACCTAATATACATACGCTTCACATGTTACAACAGAATTAAATCTGTAACATTATCAATTAACAAGATCTAAAACAGTACATTGTTCTACGATATTGAAAAAAAAATAAAAAATTAAACTAAACTAACCATCTCTGACATATTTAATCCAAATTTGGGTTTCTCCTATTTTATTCATGTGTTTTTTTAATGTTCAGGAGTAGTTGGTGTTTGAACTCACTGAGTGAGTGGGATTGTTTGATTTTGACAGAAAGGTTATTGTACTCTTGAGGAAACGGTTGCTTGAACAACTACACATAACCCATCTTGGAATTATCAAAATGAAAAGTATTGCAAGATCATACTTTTTTTGGCCCGTAATAAATAAAGACATCGAAAATTTGGCAAATATTTGCGAAAAGTGTTCAGTAAATAAAGCGAGTCCATCAAAAATCAAGTTGAATCCGTGGAAATAGCCAGAAAAAGTATTCTCTAGAATTCATATTGATTATATGGGACCGTTTCTTCAAAAATATTTTCTCATTATTTTGGATGCTCATTCAAAATGGATAGAAGTTTTTCCAACTACAAATATAACTTCAAATTTCACGATTTCCGCATTACATTCTACATTCGCTAGATTTGGATTACCGGAAACTATAGTCTCTGATAATGCGAAAAATGTCACGAGTGCTGAATTTCAACAATTTTTGGAAAGATACAACATAGAGCACAAAACGTCAGCACCCTATTTCGCGCAATCAAATGGAGCAGCAGAAAATGCGGTGAAAAGTATAAAAAATGCATTAAAAAATAATTTAGGACGAGATAAAAAACTTGATATCAATACCACACTAAATTCTTTTTTATTTGATTACCGGAATGCCAGTCATTGCACCACTGGTGTTTCACCCTCCATGCTTATGTTTGGTCGCGATCTCCGAACGCGCTTTAGTATTATAAATCCTAAACTTAATAAAGAAGTTCAGAAAAGAGTTGCTTTGAAACAACAAAATCAAATTGAAAACTTCGGTGGTAGAGATAATAGGATGTTTGAAGAGGGAGAGAGAGTGCTCGTTAAGGATTATAGAGAATTAAATAAATTCACTTGGACACCAGCGATAGTTGAAAGAAGTATAGGGAAATGCACTTATATCGTTAAAGTTCCGGATATTAATAAAACGTGGAAACGCCACACAAATCAGATGAGGAAGAGGAAAATTCAAGGACAAATTCCTTTCGAGGAAGTTTCTACTGCGAATAAGGACACCGAAAATAATATTGTGAAATCGTTTTCTGATTTACCGAATACTTCTAATGTTTGCGAAGGTACCGATCTTTGTGTCAGACCAAAAAGAATTATTAAAGCGCCAGATCGGCTCATGTATGAAAGATAATGTATACCAAACCTGTTATTTTCTTGAATTTCCTAATGTTTTTTTTCTTTTCATTATGTTAAATTGGTGGCAGAGGATGTGATATATTCACCATGATAATTTGTTATAAATCATGGCAACATGGCAATCAGTGCGAGGATGGCTCGTCGATAGCACCTTAGTTTTTACTGGTTGTGTGTATGAACTTTTTTATAGTTTTTTTTTTGTATAACACACATACAGTTCATTATTTTGGAATGGCCAGTCTCGCAGTGAATGGCAAGTGAAATAAAGGGAAATAAAATATCGTATGATACTTCATTACCCCCTAACCCCTGAAGAAAATACACATTCAATAATCATAATTACGTGGTCTCTGGTTGGAAAACAGGATTATTAGTTCGTCTGGTTATATTATACCAGATTGTTCGTTGTTCATACACTCAGTAGGTTGATATCTGTCGACAGGATCTAAACTTGATTTCAACCTACATCTTCGAGATGGGATGCTGTCCTTCCGATGTTCAATTAGTTTCATAGTCTCGAACTCAACTGACATCGAGGACCTCATCTAATTTGATTCTAGTTCTCAGTAGAAATTCAAGTTCATAATCAGAATTGAAGATTCCGTCATTTATTATTTTTTTGTTTTTCAATGGAAAACTTTCGATGCTGGCGCGTGAGTAGGCACGTTTTAACATAGCTACCAAAATCTTTATTCTAAAGGAGAAAAATGAGAGTTAATTACTGAAGATAATCCGCAAGTATGGTGTCATCAATACAACTGATTATTAATCGAATGAAATTTGCCGCTGTGAGTGAAGTTCGGAAGAAATCCAAGAACCGTGAGGAGTTGTGGGGTTATATAAAGCAGATACGCAGTAACATTTCCGTTGCATTCAGAAACATAGTTGCCATTTACCACGTCAGAAAGCAACATGTTGAAGACAAGACAACAATCCCAAAGCATATCGGAATCTGGTTTATCAGAGGAGTTGTTATCCAAAATTCGTAAACAGCAAGCAACTATGATTGGAAAACAACTGGAAGAGAGGTTCAAACAATTTGAATATTCCATGAAATCTCTTGTTGAGCAAGTTAACGAGAACAAATCTAAACTTCAATACCTGGAAACAAAAGTTGGACACTACGAGCGGATGAACAAGATTAGAAACCTAATGGTATATGGAAAAACAAGACGCCAACGAAACGCCTGAACTGTGGGAGAATAAAATTATAAACTTCTTTCGAGATGACCTGGAACTTGCAATTTCTCCGTCCGATCTGGATCAGTGTTACCAAGTCGGCAAGGCTCAAGATGGCAAACCTCGTCCAATCCTAGTGCAGTTACTCTCGATTAAAACTAAAAATCTTAATTTTAAGAAGAAAAAAATGCCGAAAAATTCGAATCACTCCTTGAAAGAGGATTTAACAGTATCAGCGGTGGAAACTTTGAAGTTGGCATCCGTTAAGTATGGTAAGAATAACGTATGGAGCCAAAGTGGAAAAAATTTTGCCAATGTTAATGGTAAAAAAACTGTGGTGAATTGCAAAAATTTGGTTGGGGAGTAATGTGCTTTCGCAAAATGTTCTTTTTCCTTTTTATTCTATTTCCATGTATACATGAGTATTACTTATAATTTTTAATTTTATTAACTATATTCTTCCATGGCAGATATTGCGAAACGTTGGGAATAAAAGTAAATTCTTCTTAAATTTTTCTAGTGTGGCAACAGTGGTAACGAATCGACGTATACTGTTGAAAGTTCTTGTCACTCAACTTTATATATATATATATATATATATATACCAAATCGTCAGTTTTTGTCATGGGCTTATCTGTGTTCATACGCTGCTGTTTTTTTATGAATCTAATGAGGATGGGTTGAGGTATTTTGGGTTAAAGCTTTTTGTGGTCTGTTGATTATTATGATATTTCCTCTTTGGCATTTATTTCATAGTCAATGGTATTGGGACCTGTTTTAATACAAGTTGATGGCTATAATTGCATAAGAAGAGATAGAGGTTCGAGAGGAGGTGTTGTTGAGAATTCTGTCGCCAAATCAATGTCGTTTCACAGGTCTCTCGAATGCATTGAAATGATAACTACTATTTGAAAATGCCAATATCTTGAAAACCATACAAGCTAGGTATAGGGAACCTTGAAATAAAATGAAAGATAATCCAATTTTGTATTGTTCAGATTGAAAAAATACAGGGTGTTCCATTCAAAATAACAAAGTTTTCTGCGTTTGAAGTTACAAAAAGGTGACAAACAATTTTTAACGTCCTTTGGTCCTTTGTAATATTGGAAAACGGGTTCTATCGGAATCAATAGCCTGAAACCTATTTAATGCTTTGTCAGAATTGAAAGGGATGGTTTCCATACATTTCGAGGTTATTCAGTCTCCAATTGTATCCTGCATTTTCAAAAAGATAACAATAACTCGAAAACGGTTATAGTTAGGTACATGGTACCTACCATAAAATCGTATTATTTTTCCCTGAATTATCCAAAACTGTGACAAAATACAGGGTGTTTCATTTGAAAAAACACAACTTTGATATGTCACACTTCTCTGAGCCACCCTGTATACTTCAAAATAATTTCCCTTTGCAGCCTCAATGAATATATAGATAATGAAGTGAAGAAATTTCCGAAATATCCAAAGGTTTGGTTTACAGAGACCGTGTTGTATGTGGTGCCCCACCCTGTATATGTATATGTATATATATATATGAAACTACACCTTCTAACTACCCCTATGAATATGACGATTGAGCGCAACTTCGCTTATCAAATGTTGATGGTTAAAAAGCTTCAGTGCGTTCATAGTCAAAATTTTATTTCCAAATTTCTCAATCGCTTCGACAGTTTTTATGATATCGGTTTGAAAATTGTTACATTGGGGGTTTTCAGGACTGTGAACAAGAATATTTTATCAGTATCAACGTAGTCCTCTTTTGTGATACCTCAAATGAACGGTCTCAGTCAGTAGTATTCACCTGTACAATACTTTTTTTCTACCCACTACAGGATGTACGAAAAACATGAAGTCGAATTAAATAAAATGAATTATATGAAAAGGATATTTCATTCGATCATGGATGACATTTTGAACAATTACTGGTTTTGTTTAATCCGTCTAGCAGAATATAAATGTAAATGCCATATCATTTGTTTCGTGATAGGTTTCCATGTTATTCGACAAATATGAAATTCATAACCATTCAAAGCACACTTGTGAAAATACACGTGAGTCGGATGAGCATTTTAGCAATATGATATGCTTCCACAAATCGATAGAAAATGAAATTTTGCGTCCGATATTTCGAGAATTTCATGGTCAATCTATTGAGAAGTTATTAAAGTTGGACGTTTCCAAAAAGTAAACTGAAATATCAAACACCCTGTCGAATTTTTCGTAAAACTGTTGAGGATACCTGACAGGATACTCTTTCATCAATGTGTATACAGAGATTGAACTTTCTATCATTAAAGTTGTAGATAATACTGATATTTTAGTTAATCCATCTGTCAAAAATTTTCGAAAAAAGAAGGAGTATCTCAAAAACAAATCACTATAAATGCACCCGATCTAGAATTTCACGTAGAATTTTTAAATGTGGAAATAAACAGGACGTTCATTATTAATTATATCCTAGTGCCTCAAACTGTGGCATGACAACATAAATCACCTGGATTCCAAATGTAATATTATGCTTGGAATTCCATTTCAATAAAATATTCAATTCTCCCAAAGGGAAACATACACAGGTGCATAGAGCATAAATATTCGACAAGCGGAAACTGCGTAAAGGAACTCTTTTATTAACAAAATATTTCTGACTTAGTTTTATTGTGTCACATATTGGAATTATATCTGATAATACTGCCTGAGGAAGAGAATTTCCAGAACGGGAAAGTATGAAAACCAGCTAGTCTTGCCAAACATTCTTTCATTTCAGCTTGAAATGATGAATGTGAATAGTTGGTTCTGCAAGATCTTCGACAGCTTATGTGAGACTCGTATGATCCAGCAATTTGAGGCTTCCTCATTGTTTCCTTCCTATTATCTTGATTTAGTGGTTGATGATGCTATCGAATTATTAAATGAAATATCCCAAGAAGAGGTCAATGTTGCGGAGGCTAACTAACGGACATCACAATATGAGAAAAATCAGTTCCAACAAGATTATTCATCAAGCACTTGATTCATGAGTTTCAGGTTCAATGAGTCCTGTTGTCATTCTTGTCGAGTATACACGGTGTCCTAATCGCTTATTTCGGAAATTATAGGTATGCCATACTTTTCAGTCCTGTCGCTGGAAATATTACTCAAGGAGTCAAATATGGTCAAATATGGTCAGACTCATCATGTGATTTTTCCGAAATACAGAAGAGTGACACAGTCCCGGTTGAATTAGATCAATCATTCCTCTCATGTTATCAGCCAACACGATTATTTTTTTGCAACCCACTGATGAAAAACCTAAAGACGATGAACAAACGTGGACCGAAGTAAAAAATAAAAGAACGGAACAAAAAATCGAGTACAACAGATATCAGACCAACTGCAAAATCGATAGTTCAGCCTAACGAACTGACCAGAAAAAATAAAAGTGGATATGTGGTAGGCACATTTTCAGATGAAAACAATAATGACTTCAGCGGGGGGGAACCGATGCTATGGTTGTATGTCGGTCGCTGCAAATCACATACAACTGAAGAAAAAGTGAAACATTTTTAGAGAAGCGATCTCGTTGGTTTGCATTTGGAGTAACTCTACTCAATTCACAAGGCAGATTCAACTACTTCAGAGTAGGAGCTGACATTGAATGTCGAGGGACTCTATATGATTCGTCAAAAAGATATTTGTGCAAAGCCTGACCCAATTTGACAAAATATTTTTCATCTCGGAAATCGTCACAGATGAGCATAGGAATTATGTAGGAAAGTTCTGAGGAATCTCATTAGGATTCCAAAAATTATATAATATACGAGGTGTTTCATTTGAAATAACAAAGTAGCTACTATTTTCTTATACGAGCGGCAACACTGTATTGATGAAAATATTTTAGACGGATAAAGCATGTTTAATTATCCACGCTCAAAAATTTTCGAAATGATCTGTCTTTTTGTTCTCCAGATACGTCTAATGTTCCATCCACTGTGAAACACCCGGTATGTTCGCAATTTTTGTTCTTTATGACAAGAGCTACAACTTTGCCTCAGAGAGTAAATCGAAATTTTGTACGGTTTGCAAGATATGAGCCTGAGCCTCACTTTTTTGCGGAAATAATACCGAGGCCCCAAATCTTTGGCGGACCATAAAAAAAAAGTGCATGACTTTAGGAAAAATTGGGAGACACGGGTCTCTTTTTTTTAGTCTTTTATCACTTAGTGGTGTCCGAATATGGTTATTTTTTTTCGTGTTGCACTGTGTTATTGTGATGGAAAATTTAAAGATATCATTTTGTGTTGCGACTCAAATATTAATTATCTATGTGTCTCAAAAAACAAAACACTTTTGAATAAATTATTAGAAAGCTTCAACCTGACTTGTAAAAACATGGAACCAACGAGAATTTTCACCTATTCGAACGGTAGAACAAGTACCTACCTCAAAAATTGATTATTTCATTACAAATATTCCTGAATCGCAATATGGTGAGGAAGTTCTGAATATGAACCTGGCTAACTACTTTGCCTGTCACTAGAATTATCCTTGCATATAAGCAATGGGTTACACGAGAAATAATCTCCATGGGAAATTATTTGAAACAACTATTCTGGCTAGCCACTAATTTCTCATATCATTCTGATAACTATTGAAACTTGGCCTATTGCCTGATTCCAGCTTGACGTCGACTTCTGGGATACGATACCAAGACAAAATTAACTCCAATATCCTGAAAAAAAACCTTTATGGAACACATATAGTTATGATCTAATTTGTCTTTTTCAAATGAGATCATACTGAAATGATGCTGAGCTGACCAAACATTCGAGTCTGGAACATACATCGACATTTTTTTAATGGACCAATTTCATGTCAGACCGAATCGCTTCTTCAACATTCGTTGAATAATTCCATGTAGTACCATCCCAATATAAAAATAATTCAGATTCCACTGAGAGCTTATTCCGGGGGGCCAAAATGCTGCAGAAAATCTGAATCTGAATCTCTGAAACTCGGGGAGGTTTTTTATAATGATATAAGTATTGTGAAAACAGAAAAAGAGCTTATTTACTCATATTCATTGATAATATCCCAGTCAACCAGTTTTGGTTGCAGGGAAGTTGTAGGGAGTTAACAGTTAACAGTGGAAATGCGACTTCACAATGTTGATATAAAAAACTGCAACCAGTACTTACTGGGGAGTGCTTAATGTCCGCAACATTGTATATCACTGGTAATTACCTAATACATCACAATGTGGATGTGTGGAAGGTACCATGAATAGCAACATTGCGACTTCGCATTTTAGCACTTATTGGAAAGATTATTGAACCAAATGAACTTTCAAATTACGTCTTCCGTTGAAGTTATATTCATATGTAATTTGGTAATTACCATCGTGGCACTGAATTTGCTCTCTATAAGCGTCTTCTAATTGAATTAAAATAATGTTAATTTTGCAACACCCATGGAATTAGTATGTACCTGGAAAACAGACTAAATATATCTCAGCTGCCCTATATTTCAACCATTTTATAATGCCTAAGAAATGTGCATAGGTTAAGTCTATGAGATTTATATACAGGGTGGTACACCAGTAGGTATAATCAGAACCAGCAATAAAACACATCATATGCCTGCTCTTCATATTGAATCTATTTTTCATTCTCAAGGGGAAATAATCAAACAACTATTATAAAATACTCATCTGTATATTCTGAATATAACACAGGGTGAGTCAAGCTGTACGCATTTCTAGCCAGGCATAAGGCTGAACAGAATCATCAGATATATATTAGTCCAATGCATTCAGCTTGACTCATCCAAAATACTTCATGAAAACTTCAACTCACATTGTAATATCACAGAATATAAAAACAAAAACATTATTTTCGAAACATAATGGAATAGTGAATGGTATTATTCACAAAACAAAAATAGTATGCTGTACAGACAAAATAAAATCAAAGGAAACAACAAAAACATTGATTGTTACCAATAATGGATTGCCACTGTCAACTGAAAATAATATTAATAGAAATTATTTTGTTTTTTTTTCATAGTTTAATACTGTTCTAAACACGTTAGGTACACTTATGTTGAAACCGTATATCATGTTATATTTCTAATCAAATTATTGAAAATTTCTAAATTCAGCTTTTATTGTAGAGTAATATGTTTTTCTGAGTATTGAAAACACTGTATACATGTTTGACATTATAAAATATCATTCAATATTCTGATACTAAATTCCGATAATGATACGACAAAACGGTTGAGGTGTCCATCTTGTTAAAAATAAGCATTGCTTTTCAATGGGCATCACCTTCTCAATTGCACATTTATGAGCATCATTTTGTCATTGGAAATGTATACTTACATGCACACCTAGAGCTGTCTTATATTCTTATTAACAAAAATTATTTCAAAATACTGCACACAAAACCAACAATTCAACCAACCATTGAATACGCACCACACAGATCATAATATATTATTTGCACTTTTTCTTTGTTCCTTGACTTCATTCGTGTGCACGTGTTGTTGCTATGCCCTGCGCAAGCGCCAATTCTATGTTCGAAATATATGAACAGAGATAAGTCGCAAAGTAATAGCAATGTGCACTTCATCTGAATCTCTCGATTAAATGTTCCACTCAATCATTAAGGAAGTTAACATGGGGACTTCGCAACGATAACAATATGTGGATGTTGATATCCACAAAGCGAAGTCCCATGTAAAACCCAGAGAGGTTTCCAAGATGATCTTCAATGTGATATTATTTGGTATTCCCTGCGACTTACTGTTACTTTTTTGGTTGACTGGGATGTATGAGCTGATCTATATAGTTTCTCCAAACTAATCAGTTTTTTTCTTTCGATATGAATTCTTTTTGGAAAGAGTTCAAAAAGCGAATAGTGCACGGAATTGCTTGGGACAGTTCAATCATTGTCGCACTGAATTACATCAATCTTTCACAGTCAACATAGCACAATTATTGTAGGGAGTGGAATTGGTTCCATTGAATTCCAAATATTTTTGAAAATGAAAACTGAACGTTTTGAATTTAGAAATAAACATATTATTATCAATGTCATCAATCCAAATGAAACAGCTGAAAACAGTAAGGAATACTCTTTTGCTCGAGAAATCGAAGATGTCTAGTTTCTTCAACCGAAACTTAGAGAAAGTAAATAGTAAATAATCTCCATATTTGAATCATTGTCTATTAATCAATTGAAATATAAGGTGACGTTTTGATTGTGTGTAGCTACAATCATTCTCATGCGAGAACTGAAAAATTTCAGTTGGGTGATCAGCGGTTTCCATAGATTTCGACCCTTCATACTGGGCTGAATGGAAGTTATTTTGATTATTATAAACACTACTAGGAGCCAGAAATACTTCACACTCTGTCAATTGAAACCATTTGTACTCATAATACAATCGAATTTCATTCCAAGTATTGAAAATCAAACTCACCTTGAGGAATATTTTGTGTTACTATCAATGAACCTCGAGGTTGAATTCTCGAATAATTCCTAAATATCGATTTAATGATGTTGCTCCTGTCAAATGGCCTTCCAAATCAAAATTATTGAATCTGCTCCAGGAAACGAAACCCATTTGAACCATATTGAAGATCTGTTGCGCTCAGTAGTAACGTAATAGAAATAGTGGTACACCATAAATAACAGACAAGATAGAGAGAGGAAGGAAACATTCAATGTTTTTTTAAGAAAAAAGGTTATGCACATCTTAGCATTGTTCTGCCGTCATTGTTCAACAGTTATTCGGTTTCCATAAGATTCAAATACCGAATTCCATAAAATAATTCAGGAATATAGGACATTTTCGTATTTGCCAGGAACTCATTCATTCTAAAATATGCCAGTGATCATTTCAACAATGAATATTACTCATCTGAACAAGGAAAATACAAATACTCATAAAAAAAACAAATGTATAACAATTTTGAAGCAAAAATGCAAAAAACATGGGAAAATGAAGAAATAAACATAATATATCATATCATCTCTCACCCAAACATTACTTTCGGAGAGATGTGTTACTTAACAAAGTTGAATTCAATAATAAATTGAATGAATACGGAAAAGTTTCACATGTACATTCCTCAACCTTGAATTTAGTCTTCTCCTCAAGAAAATCTGTTCATCTGAATTTGAAAGTGATATGTATCCAAATATATGATATTACAAGATGTTATTTCATTGTTCCAGATAATTAACTGTTCAACTCGCATTCCAGAGTTTTGATATAGAATAAGTGAGCGGCTGTCTTGTGGTTTGATTATTATGCCTAATAATCAATGCTTTAGCAAAATAGTTTCGGAATGATGAATACCTCAGCTCCATTGAATGTTTCGTTACTGTACCACATATTTTTTCATTATGAATATTAGTCTTAGCTTTTTCAACACGAACTGTTTTTTTCAATTAACAGTAAGGAATTTGCGTATGCGGGATACATCATTTCCTGAGGTGTATCATTCAGCAAATAGAGTATTTGTAGATCCCATCTGGAACATTTACCTGTGATGAGATTCTTGAATTTTTAATTAGTTGAGTTATTTTTTTAAATGTGGATATCGTCATTATTATTTGGTTGCACTAAGGTTGGTAAATTCCTTGCAGAGGAGGTGAACTGTTGGTATCAATATCAATATAATTATTCATTCACTTTGATACCACGTTCATCGCTTACTCTTACTATGCGTAATCAAAAGCTCTGCAGTGAGGTAGTGTATGAGAGCTTCTAAAAGAAAATTTCAAAAAAACCTTCAACCTCTCAACTTCAACGAGAAGGAATCTAGTAGATATAGAGATATTTGGAGTTCGTGATTCCATTTCATTAATAAATATGATAATTGGTAATAGGCTAATTTCTAACGAACAATAATTATTTCAAATCAACAAATATGTTACTCGGTGGTATTCTATTCTTCATATATCTGACTAACGTTGTTTGGAAGCTCGGTATTTATATTGTGTTATATTCTTTCTCGAATGCATCAGTATTGTCACTTAGTACTGTCATATATTCTCATCTCTCTCCGGCACTGCCCACAGGATCTGCCATCTTCTCCTATTCCAGAATACTCTTAGGCTTCCGAAATAATCGAGATCTAGGTATAAACGTGTGGTACAAGGAAATTAATTAATTTCATCAGTTCCTCGATGCATTCATCATGACATTGCTGGATTTCATTACACTAACATGAAAATAATGAAAGAGAGATTTACTTACCTCCAATTCAGGGGTAATAGCTTGAGGTTGTGACAATGTTATTGTAATAACCCATCAACTATCCAACTCCCAATTGTAGCAAAATTGATATCATCAAAATATTCCTTATTCCTATCATGTGACATATATCCTAGATTTTCAAGAATATACAGGAAGTGAAGAAATTGATTTTTGAAACTAGCTTCATTATTGGGTATAGTTTTGTTTCCTATTTCGATTATTCATGCAGTAAATCTAAAGATAATTAATGAAAATATCCAATTCTTATGAAAATTTACCTAAAACTCAAACATATTTACTTTGGAATGGTTATTGGATGAGAATAAAGTCATAAAAGGAACATTAACTTCGTTCGATTAGCTTCATTTTACTCGTCTGATATTAGTTTTTGCAAAATCTCAAACTCAAACCACAAGAAAAACAAACAGGGTTCATCATTGTAACATTCATCAACTCACCCTGTATACATACGAACTCGAAATAGTTTCCTTGAATTTCATTCGATAATATCGATACTGATTCATGATTGCACTTTTATGTTTGAGAATTGATTTTGAATAACAATAACATGTTGTGGTACAAGTCCAACATTTCCACATTGAGTAATGTTATTGAATATTTTGTGCTGAAGCTCTCAGAGTATTGTCGTATCGGTCAATAACTTATTCAGTGGCCTTGTTCAGAAAAATAAAAGCCAACACCTTCACTCGTTACGAATTTCCTTGGTAGTTAGTCATATATTTCAATCCAAAATTCTATAGCACAACGTAGAATGCACAGTTGCAGTTCCACGAAGTTTATCGTTGATGATTTCTATACGTTCATTCAAGTTGTTCAGCTGAATTCCAAATAAAACTCCTCATTCACAGATATGGTGAAATTTTCAGGGACATAACGTATGATTCTGCAAATACAGAGTTATCCAAATCACTCCTGAATTTTGAAATTGGTTCCTTTACTGGTGATACTCCATTAGAATAGCCTGTCACCATGATATACATTGAATTCAAAACTGTACATTGAAAATTGATAATGAAGACAATTTGAATAATGAATGAACTAATGAAACTTGAAAAAATATATAGAATGAGGAATATAAAAAGAACATCGAAACAAAAACAGTTAGTCATCATCATTAACGATATACACTTCTTCATTCGTTGTTTGACCAACTTCATTAACTCTTCTGATACTATTTCGAACAAAGCACTGGTCATTATTTCAAGATTCAAACAACATACACACCAAATCACAACTGTATTTTATCTGTTGATTATTTCAATATAAACACGGAATTCACAACTCTTATCAGGTGATCGGTGTTAACTTGCTAGTGCTGAGAAACATATCGAAGATAACATTGATTAAAATTTTCTGTGAAAATATCACTCATCAAAATATTACGTATCATGTTCAAGGTACGTATCTGAGAAAATATCACTCATCAAAATATTATGTATCATGTTCATGGTACGTATCTGAGAAATATAACTGATACATTTATATGTTATGTAAACTTATTAATGACCTCAGTATTTTTTTAAGTGGATCGTTCCATTATAATATCATGAAAATTATATCGCAATTATCAGAAAGCAGGATTAGTTATTTGAAATCATCGTCGTAAAATCGAAATCATAATTGCTATTGTTGCTCATTTCTATTATTCCAAAATTATATTGAGAGTAATTGTGAGCTGATCACGTTTCAATATCTTTATTCGTCCCTAGGTATTCATATTTGTGATTTAAAATTCGAATGTAATCAAGTCCTGACTTTTCGAATTGACACTCCACGCAGAATTATGCTGTGAATGAAACATTGAGCCGTTTGTGCTTGTTAGGTGAGCATTGGAATGATTTCAGTTATTGCTGTTGTTGACTCGCCTGCTTTCTCCGTTATCAGCTCGCAATCAAACAACTTCTGTGAAAAAATACCAAATCCTTTTCCCGAATAATCAAAAATTTATGCTTACAAAAATTGGCGTTCGAAATGAAATCCCTCCAAGCATTTAATCAACAGATGGTTGCACGAGGAGTCTACGCGTATACTTCGGGAGTTTCACGGGTTCTATCAACGTCAACTCTCCGACCGTCCACGGCAGACTGATGCGAGAACTACCTCGCAACTCCAAACTCGCGTCGAATGAGTTGCTCCAGTGCACGGATAATTTCTTGAACGGGACGTTTGTTCTCTTTGACGCTCCCGATGGAGCAGTCGTTCAGATGGATGAACTATTTCTAGAAATGCATGAGTTCAATTCAGAATGTGAATAGTAGGGAAACAAAACAAAGTTTGTAGCTTTCGAATTGGAAGTTTCTCATCGAATCATGAAGTAAGTACATGGGATAGGATTATTTATGAAAAAACATATTTAGCAAATGGAATCCAAGTCTTGCATACACATACGCAATACTTTGTCGACATTTTTATTGGCCATTCTGCATGAATGTGACAGAATTTTGTTGATGCAGTGGTGGAAATCCTTCTTCATGAACGCGTCTTCTTTGGCTTATTGGCATAGAACTGTGAGTTCGCATAATCCGATGAAAAGAAATCTGATGGTGTTCAGTCACACGATCTATTGGGTCAATTCTGATCACTGAAACGGGAACACAACCTGGATATGTCTCATGCAATGATCGAACTGTATAGTATATGTTACCATCTTGTTGAAACACATTGACCATATCAATATCATCCGATTTCGATATCAAACACCACTGACAGTTACTTTTGACAAGCCTCAATCCATTCTGACAACTATCTATAAAATGTGCATAATATATGATATTAATATTATTATCATTATCATTATTGTTATTTTTATTATTGACTTTAACCATTTGGCTCTCACTCCCTCTGAGGGGAATATTCACTCATTCCAGATTTCTTCTGTTGGGGCTCTTCCCAAGTTATCGTGCCCTAAGGTGACGTGAGGCGCAGGTGTTGAGAGCCTTTACCATATTTTTACTATTTAGGCTGGTTCGTAACACTATTTTTATTAACTCGTTGGTCAGTTCTTCTTCCATCATCCGATGGTCTATCGGTCGTGCCTGCTTCACTCCTAGGTACTTGTACACTCCATTTTTCCCATAGCTTCGATTTTCAGACCATTCTGCCTTTCGTAGCCTCCTGGCTGAACTCGTCCTTTTGTTATACGACACTTGTCCAAACCAAACTGCATATTAATATCATCAGAAAACTGTTCTACTATCTTTAACATCTGTTCTAATTGGTGTGCCGTAGTTGCTAACAACTTCGGATCATCCATATATAGTAGGTAATTGAGTTCAGCTATTTCTGTATTGTTTTCCTTGATCCCGGTAAACATTTTTTTCACGGATACATATATGAAACATAGATTTTACGTCATATAAGCGATGGTCAACATCATTATTACGTAACCAAAAAACGTATTCTCTGAGGCGATAAGTCCCAACTTTTAGCGGTGTATCAACGTCATACAACAATGATCACAATTACATTCTCAAAATGACATGTAATGTTCAACATATAATATACGTCAAATAATTGATTGAAAACTTATGTTCCAAATAAGGCCTCTTTTGAGGCGATAAGACCCAACTTTCGGCATTGTATTAACGTCATAAAATGATAATAATATTCATACTTAAATGACATCCCAGGCAACAAGCTGACGTCATAATGACGTCTCTTTTTGGTATTTATTGGTCCGCAACGTAATACCAAAAAATGACGTGATACTGACGTCATTTTTTGAACGTACTGCAGACGTCATAATCAGGACGTCAGTTTGACGACATTCTTACGTCATTATAGAACGTTGACTCATTGTTTTATATTTTTGCATTTTGATGATTATTCCAATAATCCTTATAGGTTCCTAAATATTTTTCATCGAAATGCGAAAGTTAAACGAAAGTTTACCATAGATACCTTAACGTGTGTATAGGCAAGTGTACATTGTAGGTACAGAATGGAATCAAATTTCTCTTTAGGCGAATAAACAGACGCAATTTAGGTATTATTATGAGGTTCGTATGATTATCAACTCATTGAAAAACAGTTTGAATTTGGCGCTTCAAAGCAAAACGTTCATTATTTGTTTGGCGTTCGGCAATCACCGGAGTTATCGGTATCGGACAAGTTCGGCCACAAGCCAACACGCAACGTTGACGACGCACACGCCATTATCACAAAAATTTTGAGGTTGTTATGTATTCGATTTCGATTGAAATTTCCTATTGATTACAGAAGTCGATTTCCGACCGTCGGTTGTGAATTGTGCATTTCCTTTACTAGTGATTTGTGAGGTTAGTTTAATTTTTGGTCTATTGGCGTATTATTGCATGTATTGGATACTCATCCAGAGTATCAAAACCCTACTTATTATAAGTGTATTTTGTAGTTTGATGTCATGTACTCACCACTTACCATGATTCCTGTACCTATATCATGATGCTACGTTATTTTAAGGCTTTTTCCTTCTTGTGAAAATAATTGTATCCTTACGGTTAGTGTGCTGAATAAACTCACTAGGATTTTTTGTCGAGATACTGAAATAATTTGATGAAAAATCTAGAAACATATGATGAGAGTCCAAATTAATGTGTTAATACTGGTGAAAAGAAGCCTCTTATCAGTGAATCTACCTATAGGAAAAGAAAGAATCTTAGTTATATATACACAATTCACATATTTTGGTTAACTGTATAATAGTCGACTCTTCTAAGCTATGAAAAATCTTGAGATGAGTCTGCACAAATAACTTTCTGTTCTGACAACTCAAGGTACTTCTTTCTTTCTTACTCTTCCAATGGTTTTTTCCTACATATCTGTTGTAACTGGTGGTAATCTAGAAGACAGAACTTTCAACAATTTGTTCGACCAAATGAAATTTTTAAAATACCATCACATCTGTATATTTTTGATTTTTTTTGTTTTAATAGTTTGTGAATGATGGTAGAGTTTTCATTTATCTATCGGTCATTAACCATTGAATTATATATATTTTTTAACAATAATTTTTTATTTCTAGAAAGTTCCTGTGCCTTGGGGATTTCTACTCCTCTCATATCCCCAACAAGTGGAACAAGTACCCCTACATCAACTATTCACAATAAAATTTGGCATTTTTTCTTCCTAATGAGCTAATCAATTTTTGGTTTAATTCAAATGTTTTGAGTTGACAATTTTACTCTTGATAATTGGGATCCTCATAGGTCAAAAAAATAACTCCACTCAAACTGTTATTTTATATATGTAATATGAATATATATTATATTTCATTATATCTTTATTATATCCTTTGATGCCGATGGAATAGACAGGATATTGATTTGTATATGCACTAACATCCAAATAATATGAGCTTGAGACTAGCAAGTGAATACAAATAATTTTGAACCAATATCAATATATTGTTATGAATTGTTATGAATAAAGCAATGCGTTATTTTGAAGTCAGTTGAGCATTATTCCTTAGTGGTGATCTTATCGTTAATATGACGGCCCATCAACGTCGAAATATAACGTCATAATGACGTTACAGAATGACGTCTTTGGGCTGTGACATAATCACGTCATCCTACCGTCTTTATGGCGTCATTCTTTTCGTCAGCAGGACGTGACTGGTGTCGAAAAAATGACGTGAAAATCACGTCAGCTTGCTGCCTGGGATATCTTGCTGACTGTTTAAAAACATATGATAAACATCCTCTAACTGATATAAAACTGACGTTCTATGTAGGCCGGCATTTTTTAATGTGATAATGCAGCGTTGTAATGACATCATATAATAATAATTATATTAACATACTCAAAATGACATATCACAATTTATTTTCTATAATGAGATAAAATATAAAAAAAGTGTATATATATATATATATATTTGGAGTCTAGTAACCGGCCCCTACAGGTGGGCTCCGGGAACTTATTGGTGCGGGAAAATAAAATCACTTAGACGCACAGGTTGTTAGCGTTTAATACAGAGCCGCGATAATTAGTTCTTAAGGATCTCGGCAAAAAGAATTATGACTACACGTGTCGGGAAACTGGACGGCCTGAGGGTGCGACTGGTCCGCTTGGTGGTCAGGGCGCAAGAGAGCGGTAAGATGGCGCGGTCATCCCCAGTCGGGCAGGCGAGATTCGATTCCGAAGACCTCCCGAGGGACGATCGTCTGTTTCCGCCGCCGGCGTATTGCTGGTTGCAGCGGTTGGGTCGTACTCTGAGGAGGCGCCACGGGGGGCGCCACAGCCACTCCCTCCCCAGTGACCTGCTCAGAATGAGGAGGTAACGCGAAGGTGACTCTCTTCTTTGGTTTGGGTGTCGTAGGGTTGATCTTTCGATTCTGCTGGGTCTGTGTCGAGGGCTGCAGGTCCGTCGAGGCCAAGAATGCTGGCTTCAGCTGGTCTGTAGAGCAGGCCTTCGGCTTTCCGTTTACGTCTATGACGTAGGAGCGGTCATCGACCCTGCGGATAACCCGGTGAGGACCCGTGTACGGTGGCTGCAGGGGCTTCCGGATCCCCTCGATCCTGCGAAAGACGTATTCTGAGGAAACCAAGTCCTTGAAGACAAAGGGGCGGTGTTGAGCGTGCCTTGCTGCTGGCACCGGCCGGATGGCGTTGAAGAGCCGACGGAGTTCGGCAACGAAATCTCCAGGGCAGATGGAGGCGGAGTCTCGGGCTACTATGAGCTCTCCGGGAATTCGTAACGATGTCCCGAAGACCATTTCTGCCGGAGAGGCCTGGAGGTCTTCCTTGAATGTTGTACGGAGACCGAGGAGGATGGCTGGAAGTGCTTGGGTCCAGGGCGTCTCTGGGGTGCACTTCAGGGCTGACTTGAGCGTGCGGTGCATGCGTTCTACCATGCCGTTGGCCTGGGGATGGTAGGGTGTGGTATGCACATGAGTCGCGCCGATGAGGGTGCTAAGCTTGGCGAAGAGGTCGGCTTCGAACTGCGGCCCTTGATCCGAGGTAATTGTGAGAGGGGTTCCGAAAAGGGCGATCCAACCGTCGAAGAGGGCACGGGCGACTGTCGGAGCTCTAGTGTCCTTGAGCGGGATTGCCTGCGGCCATCGGGTATAACGATCAATGACGGTCAGGCAGTTCTCGAACCCTTGGTTGTCCGGCATCTTGATGAGGTCCACGTGGATGTGTTCGAAACGGGTGTCCGGCGTTCTGAAGTTTCCAAGCTCGGCACGATTATGACGACTTACTTTGGCTAGCTGGCAGGGAACGCATTGCTTGGCCCATCGAAGTGCGTCCTTACGGAGACTGGGCCAGAAATACCTGAGAGCTACACGCTTGGCAGTGGCTCGGCCGCTTGGGTGTGAGAGCTGGTGCACCGTGTCGAAGGCCTGGCGCCGAAGTGATTCCGGCAGGTAGGGTTTGATGCTCCCATTGGCCTCTGTGTGGTACATGGGGTGTCCGTCGATGTCTGAGCGACGGAGGTTGAGACGTGGGCTCAACAGCAGGTGCGGAAGCTGTATGTCAGTTGCTTGGGCCTCACTTATGCTCCTGTAGGTGAGTGTGGTTGGCAATGATACCGTCTCAATTCTTGACAGTGCATCTGCAACAACGTTTTCGGACCCTGGGGTGTATTCTATGTTAGTGTCGAACTGGGAAATAAAGTCGAGTTGTCTGCTCTGTCGTGGTGAGGCTTTGTCCGAGCGTTGAGCCAGGGAGTGTGAGAGCGGACGGTGGTCGGTGTATGTGATGAACTTCCTACCTTCGAGGATTCTTTGAAAGTGCTTGATGGCTGCGAAAACGGCGAGGAGCTCTCGATCGTAGGTAGAGTATTTTTGCTCTGTAGGTGAGAGCTTCCTAGAGAAGAAACCTAGGGGTACCCACGATCCGTCCGCTTGTTTTTGATCGAGCGCAGCGCCAATTGCGAAGTCGGCCGCGTCTGTTCGGAGGGCCAGCGGCTTGGAAGGTGATAAAAATGTCGTTGTTATCGCGTTGGCTAGGCTATCTTTGGTGCGTTGAAATGCAGAAACGGCTTCTGGGTTCCACGCTATGCTGGCCTTTTTGGAGGTGCATCCTTTTAGCAGCTCGGTGAGCGGCGCCTGAAGGATAGCGGCGTGCGGGATGCAACGGCGGTAGAAATTTACCAGTCCGATGAAACGTCGCAGCTGCGTTGAGTCGTTCGGCCTAGGAAAGTCGAGGATTGCCTGCGCTTTTGGGGCAGGGGGTCTGAAACCGTCTGCGGAAACCTCGTAGCCTGCGAATATCACCTTCGGCTGTCCGAAGTGGCATTTGCTCCAGTTGACGCGAAGCTTGGCTTCCTTCAAGGTGGTCATTAGCTCAACCAGGTGTTGTTGGAGCGTTGGGTGGTCGGGTGAGTGCACAAGGATGTCGTCTTGGTAGCATTTGACGAAGCTCAACTTCCTAAGTAGGTGATTCATTGTGCGTTGGAGAGTCTGGGCCGCATTTCGTAGTCCGAGCGGCATACCGACGAACTCGAAGAGGCCGAAAGGGGTCGTGACTGCGGTCTTCTGCACGTCTTCGGGGGCGACTGGGATTTGATAGAAGGCGCGTTGCAGGTCGATGACCGAGAATACGCTGCCTTCTGCGTCCTGAATGAGGTCCTCTATGATGGGCAGAGGGTGGCGGTCCGGACGAGTACAGGTGTTTAGTTGTCTGTAGTCCCCTGTGATCCGCCAAGTTCCTCCCTGCTTTGGCACCATGTGAATAGGGCTGGCCCACTGACTCGAAGAGGGTCGGATGATGCCACGCTCGAGCAGGGCAGCGAAATCCGCCTTGGCGGCAGAGAGGCGTTCCCCTGCGAGCCGACGAGGGCGGGCGAAAACTGGAGGTCCGTCGGTCACGATGTGGTGGTGCACTGGTAGGTCCGGCAGGGTGGCCATTGCGCCGGCGGGCGTGGTGTCCTGCAAAAACTCTGCGATGAGTCGCTTGTAGGCTTGGCCATAAGGACCCTCGGGAACGCTGAAGGTGGCTAGTACACTGACGGTGTGGACCTGTGGCGTTGGCCCCAGCTTGCAGATCGTGGAGAGGCTGGTTGAGTTGTCCACTAGGCGACGGCCGCGGATGTCAATGAGGAGATCGTGGTGGCTTAGCGCGTCGGCTCCGATGATGGCTGTGGTGACATCGGCGACGGTGAAGGGCCACTGAAAAGGTCGTCGAAGTCCAAGGTTGAGTTGCAGGCGTCTGGTCCCATAGGTGGCGATGGTTGTTCCATTCGCTGCCTGTAGTCTCAGCGGCTGCTTTGTTAGGGGCTTGGAGAATAGCTTCCTGGGTAGAATTGACAAAACGGAGCCTGAGTCCACCAGGAAGCGGATTTTCGATGCTTGGTCTGTCACATAAAGGCGTCGCTCTGAAGTGAAGCCGGCGACCTGGGCTGCCAACGTCGCCGGCGCGTCTAGTTTTCCGAAGGGTGTCGGGATTGGAAAGAGCAAGGCTGCGTGCAACGGGTGGCTAGGGTGCCGAACCTTGTGTGATACCAGCAGCGCTCCCGTTGTTGGCTACGTGCTGGCGAGGGCGAGCGGTTGCGCTGGGGGCGCCGGGACGTAGTGACTTCTCTTTCTGGGGTAATCGAGCGGCGGCGCTGCAGGGCGTCTGCATTTAGTGCCGACAGTCGCTCGAGAACCTGGCGGATGCCAGCCAACTCCTGTAGAATGGTGTTGTCGACATTACCTGGAGCTGGGTCACGTTCTGCCGTGCCGGTCCGACCCTGAGAGTGTAGAGCGGCAACCGTGCACAAAGGGTTGCTGTCGTGGACGTCATCGGCGATTGCGGCAAGATCGTCTAATGTTTGCCACCGTATGAGGAGCAATGTCCGACGCGTTTGAGGGGGAAGGAGGTCGAGCCATTTGACCCGGAGCACGTCATCTCCGACGCGCTTACCTGCTAGTGTCCGCATATTACGGAGCAGCTGGGACGGTCGCTTGTCTCCGAGCTCCAAGCCCGTGAGCAGCTTGTGGAGCTGGACGTCCGGGGAGTCAGTTAGGCGAGCGAGGATAGCGGCCTTCAATGCCGCGAATTTTCCGCTTACCGGAGGGTCTTCGATGATGTCCGAGACATTCGTTATGGTATCCTCGTCGAATGCTGCAACAGCTAGATAGAATTTTGAGACGTCGTTAGTGACGCGGTGGTTGTGGAACTGTGCTTCGACCTGGCAAAACCACAGTTTTGGGCTACTTTTCCAGAAGGCCGGCAGCTTGCAGTGGCCAACCGCGTGCAAAGCCGGGTCGGTTCCCGATGGCGTCACCGAAGGAGCATCCGAGGAAGGACCCTGTGCGTTCTGCAGAGCGGGCGTCTCGTTCGGAGCTTGGTCCATGGTTTTAGGGGAGTTGCCACGTGGTTGGCGGATAGGCACTGCAGAATTGCTACTTACTCCGCGTTTCCTGGCGGTGGAGGCTTGGCCGTATCTCACTGGTTTAGCACAGGTCGTGCTTTCGTTGCGCGGAAATCGGGGTCACCACTTTGGAGTCTAGTAACCGGCCCCTACAGGTGGGCTCCGGGAACTTATTGGTGCGGGAAAATAAAATCACTTAGACGCACAGGTTGTTAGCGTTTAATACAGAGCCGCGATAATTAGTTCTTAAGGATCTCGGCAAAAAGAATTATGACTACACGTGTCGGGAAACTGGACGGCCTGAGGGTGCGACTGGTCCGCTTGGTGGTCAGGGCGCAAGAGAGCGGTAAGATGGCGCGGTCATCCCCAGTCGGGCAGGCGAGATTCGATTCCGAAGACCTCCCGAGGGACGATCGTCTGTTTCCGCCGCCGGCGTATTGCTGGTTGCAGCGGTTGGGTCGTACTCTGAGGAGGCGCCACGGGGGGCGCCACATATATATAAAACTATTGATTTGGAATAACTTCTTAAAAAGGATATTCCTTGGGGTTGCAGTCAAGATTGGCCGGTGAGAGAAGAAAAACTCTTCCTTAATTAGTCGAGCTTTCGAAAAATTTTTTTTTATCAAGACATCTGTGGAAAAATATATAATTGTGTTATAAGCACAAGAACATCTTTTCTAAAATGCAAAAAGACTTACTAAGTTGAGTTTATGTGTGAAAACAGCAGAAACTCCTCATGTACTTGTTGTAAAATTCACAAGTTTGAAAAACACAATGTCACTACATCTAACATAGCCGAAAGATTAATAATTAGTGAATCTGTAATACATTCTAAAAATGTGGGAACCAACAATACACATGGTTCTGTCTAGACTCAAAAAAAGGCATTGAAATGTGACAACTCCTATATATATATATATATATATATATATATATATATAGAAGGATCCTCCTATATATACCGTGTGTAACAGGATCATGGTACACCCCCTCTATGTGCTTTAGTTTTGAAGGTAATTGATTGAAATTTGGGATATCCCATATACATAATAAGCTGCACTTTTTGATCTACAAATGATTTTTTTTTCACTTTCGCACTTTCGGTTTCGCCGGAAGTGATACCAACTTTCGATTTTTTAATAGAACAACCTGTATATTATTACATTTCTGGAATCTGCATAATTTTCTGAATACAATGATACCACATAAGTGACATTTCAAGCGTCAATATTTTTGTTAATTCAATTTTGAGTTGTAACTAATTACACTCAGGTTAAACCTATGCCTTTGGACTGCTCAGATAAATGCGGTAGGTCGTGAATTAGATAAGTTGGGCGCCAGACTTGCAAAAGGCAAAAGTCAATTAGATAATGATATAACCTTGCTTGGGAAGGAAGAACAAAAATCCAGATAAAGACTATACGAATTTAATGACAAAAATCTAGCTGAAGGCTCAAAATAACAAAAAATAAGGTGCTGAAGGCTAACAATAAATAATTAATGATAAATCAAACGTGAGCCAGAACATCAAACCTAAATCTGCCAAGAGCCCTCTGCTGCTTGATGTTGGTTGGATTTACGGATCAGCCACCTTCGTTCTACCACCAAGAGCTCTCTGCTGCTCGATGTTGGTTGGATTCACGGATACAGCCACCTGCGTTCTACCAGGTTTCTTCCCGATCACTTCCCTGTTCGCTTGTGTCTTAGCGGTGACGGAGATGCTAGCACTCGTTCACAAAGGGGGATCCAGGGAATAAGATCACCAGCAAATCTTCCTGCTGAATGGAACCTCCGGAATCACAGTCCACCGAAAAAGAAATGGATTAATACGAGCTCGGCAACATGGCTAATGCTCTGGTCTCAAATCAGACAAATCATCAACCGAATAAAGAGAAAGAGAGAAGAGAAAAATATATCTAAGTCAATTATGACGTTAAGCTAATCATATAACGTACATATCTAAGTCAATTATAAAGTTAAACAATTTATACAACGTTAAGTAGAAAATAGGGTGGCTAGCCCTTGAAATAACAAGCCTTATTGATTCAGTGCTCCCCAAGCCAACAAGTTAAATCCCCAACTGGCAGTCTGGTCGATTCACGATCCACGACAAAATGGAGATACCACACCGGCACACGTGCCTTACAAGAAAAACGGAAAATATCGGTAAATATTTGAAAAATATCAGAAAATATATATGCAGAAGCAATCCTACTAGATATATAAATCAGATTACACCCCCCGATGGCGTGGATCGGTTTCAACTCAAGAGATAATACAAGATAAAATTCAGACTGACTTACCAGTTGAAGACCCAACCGCTAGCCACGGAAACTCGAAAAATCTCCCCAAAAATCCATTTCATCGATCCGCGCATCCTTCCAGGTCCCCTCTCTTCACAATTCATCCCGATCATGCGTCTCAAAGGTATCAGATTTTAGAAGTGGCTATTACTACCACAGGACGGAGACGTGGAAAGGATGTTGATAAGTTCTTCAATCAAATGATTTGAAGATGAAACGAAATTTTCGTTACACACCACCTCAACTGGGGGTAAAAATTTGACAACTCTAGGAGTTGACAAATTTTTATCATAGATCTATATCGGAATGACAAGGTATATTAGAAAAATTGAGTAACAATAAAATAGAAAAGCGTTAGATTATCTGAAAATATTGAAATATTGAATAATAAAGCGTTAGAATATCTGAAAATATTGAGAAATTGAATGATAATAAATTGTCGAAACATCTGGAATATAATTGAAGATATTTATAAGGAAGTGACTATGAATTCAAAGAATTAGAAGAGCAATATTTTTAAACTACCACTTTTATGGGGCAGGTAAGTGAGCTCTGCGACAACCAACCCCCCCATCCGAGCCAAGACGCGCCGATGGCACTACGGAGACCCAGTCAGGATGTTGCTTTCGCTGCTGGATGTTAATGCTGCGCCGTGAACAATCCGTCAACCACTCGCCTCCAGGCCCCCACAGTACCACCCGCAACGCCAGAACCCGGACCGAGAGATAAGCTGCCCCAGAGTCATCACAGGTGGAACAAAAAAAGAAAAACATTATGATATGAAAAATAAAAAAAAATACCAATTGCCACCATCAATTGGGGTATAAAGAGTCATACCAGCTGAAACAACATGGTGAAGCCAGTTGAAAAAAACTCTAAAGCGGGAGTGTTCTGGAATGTGACACTGAAGGCGTATTCTCAAATGGACGGACGCGAAATAAAAGAAAGCACAGTAGTGAGAGGAAAACACTGTGAGTAGTCCCCCGTAGGTAGAATCTATCGGGTTCGCCTCTCACCCCCCAATACTTGCCCCGCCTAAGAATCCCACCATTAAAGGAAGTCCAGATGAGCCCGCCCGCACCTGTCACACTCCAGTCCCTATTATACAAAGAAAAAAAAATTAGAATGACCTACTAACCAGCAAGTAGAGATAATACACGAAAAGATGTTATAGGAAGGTATATGTAAAGATATAGGTATAGGTATATTATATATTATATAAGGGATTCAGGATATGAGGAAACTGGACAGGTGAGTTCCCCACAAGATATCACATCAAGCAAATTTTGACGAAAAATAGAAATAGTATAATTAAGAAGGGTAATCGTCACTCATCCGAATCCGCGCTGAAGTATTCCTCGTCAGATAAGTCAGAATCATTATCAACGAAAGCAGATTTCAAGTCTTTGACGTGCCACCGTCCTAGGTCCTGGCCATCCATGTCTTTGAGCTCATAAACTAAATTAGATATTACCTTTGAAACAATACAAGGTACATATTTGGGAGCCAATTTAGCGGAATAATTATTAGGAGCTGAAGATAAAGTGATATTTTTCTTCCAGAGTCTATCACCAACCTGAAATTTAACTTCGCGTTTTCTCAAGTTATACCGACGAGAATTTCGAACATAGGCCTGATATAACTGCTGTCTAACATCAACAAATAATTTAGGAAGTTCCTGCACATCATCAATTCGCTGTAATTTTTCAGAAATATTAGGGATGTTATTTTCATTATCGGATATTTTGCCATAATAATCACCAGATACTGGAATATTTCTAGCAAAGTTTAAGAAAGATGGTGAATAGCCGGTTACATCGTGCTTTGCTAACCTTATGGCTTGAGCTACCTTATATATGGAAGAATCCCAAGTTCTATGATTATCATGAATATAACACCGAATTGAAGTGACTATAACTTTGTTGACTCTTTCTGTAAAATTAACCTGCGGATGATCTTTCGCATTGTACCAAATTTTCTGGACCTTATATTCGTTCATCAACTTTTTGAATTCTTTACTCGTAAATTGGCTTCCGTTATCTACCATAACAATCTGAGGCACTCCATATATAAGAAAAACGTTATTTTCGATAAACTTAACGATACCTTTGGAAGTAGCTTTAGACATGGGCTGTACCAAGACATATTTGGTGAACCAGTCAGTAACCACTAGAACATACTGATTTCCGTTCTTGGATCGAGGATATGGTCCTAACAAATCAGCAGAGATACACTGAAAAGGAAAACTTATATTTTTGTAGGAACCCATCTGACCAGCTCGAGGTAAATTGGAACTTTTGCAAGCGGAGCAAACAGGACACCTCCTAACATAACGATATACATCTTTTCGAATCTTTGGCCAATAATAAAGTTCAGAAATACGGGATAAGGTTTTAGATATTCCTAAATGAGCTGAAGTCTCTTTATCATGATAAAAATTCAAGATTTCCTCTCTATTTCTAGAAGGTACGACAATTTTCCAGTCCGTTAGATTACTTACGATATTATGATGAGATAAAATATGTTTATATAAAATGTTATTTTTGACTTGGAAGGAAGGATAATCATCAGGTTTATCAAGGACTTTCTTAATTAAGGAAGAATACCAGGCATCAGGCTGAAAGGTAGAAACATCTATGACTGAAACTTCTTCCACTGATCTAGATAACGCATCTGCCACAACATTTAGAGAGCCTTTCCTATGTTTTATAGTGAAATCAAACTGAGATAATTTAACAGCCCATCTAGTCAAACGACCGGAAGGATTCGAGAGATTATGAAGATAAATCAGAGAAGCATGATCAGTTTCGATGGTGAACTTGGTGCCTTCAATATAACTTCGAAACTTTTCTATACCAAAAATAACAGCTAACAATTCCTTCTCCGTCACATTATATTTCCTCTGACAGGTGTTAAGAGTCTTACTTGCATAAGCAACTGGATGTTCGATGCCATCACATTCCTGATACAAAACTGCACCGACGCCGGTATCCGAAGCATCACACTGAATAATGAAGGGCTTATCGAAGTCAGGACTTGCCAGTACCGGAGCGGAAGTGAGACAAGATTTGATTTCCGTGAAGGCTGCTTCGGCTTCAGATGTCCAAGATATCGGTTGACCCTTCTTTCTACCATGAAGAAGATCTGATATGGGGGAACAAATAGCTGAAAAATCTTTAATGAAACGACGATACCAACTGACAAGACCTATTAATCGTTTGATTTCCGTGGTGTTCTTCGGAGTGGGGTAGTTCATGATGGCTGCAACCTTCTCAGGATCTGTCCTTAAACCCTGTTGATCTACAACAAATCCCAGATATACTGATGAGGGACGGCAAAATTCGCACTTATCCAAGTTAACTGTCAATCTGGCATTCTTCAACCTTTGAAACACCTCCTTCAAGATCCTGATGTGAAGCTCGAACGTGGGAGTCGCTACAATGATATCATCAAGATAAACAAAGCAAAACGGAGCCAGGGAAGGTCCTATAACAATGTCCATGAGCCTAGCCATAAGTTTTGGACTATTACTTAAGCCAAAGGGAGTTACCAAAAATTCAAACAGACCTCTACCATGTACTGCGAATGCCGTCTTTTGTCGAGAAGACTCATCTAAAGGAATCTGAAAAAAGGCTTTTGTCAAATCAATGGAGGAAAGGTATCTCGCATCTCTGAGTTTATTCAAGATATTATCAATCAGTGGCATGGGATAACAATCATTTACAGTTACTTGATTGAGTTTCCTACCATCAAAACATACCCGATATTCTCCCGAGCGTTTAGGAACTAACCACAAAGGACTGCACCAAGGAGACTGGGAAGGTTGGATAACGTTAAGTTTCAACATCTCATCAATTTCTTTATTGAGATGTTTTTGCATAGCAGGAGATAGAGGATATTGACGCTGTACTATCGGTTTTGCATTTCCGGTATCTATTTGATGAGTTAACAAGTGCGTACGACCAAGTCTGTCCTTAGGAGCTATAGATCTAAAATTCTCAATAACTTTTTCGAGCTCACCCTTCTGGACAACCGACAATTCAGAGAAAGGCTGAATGGCATTTACTACACATACCGAGGACTCTAAAGAATGAGACAAATTACTAAACTTTGCTTCTATCTGAAACAGTCTAAAGAAATCCATTCCCAAGATCAGAGAATGAGTTACTGAGGGAATTATTAAAATTTTTAGCTTCTTGGATATACCGTTAAGAGAAATGGGTATCAAAATATATCCCAGCAAATCCTGAGGCTTGCCATCTGCAGTAGTGACTTGAACCTGTTCATACCTAATAGGAATATTGTATTTCTGTAATAGGTTAAAACCTGTTGAACCCAATATGGAGGAATTACTACCGGTATCAGCAAGTGCGAGAATTTTATGGCCAAAAATATCGATATTGAGATAAGGACGATTATCATTAGGTTTCATTACAAAGATGGGATTGATATTTACCCGAGTAGATAAAAATTGTTTCACAAAAGATAACCAATCCTGCCATTCCACAAGGGAAGTTTTTATTTGTCCTGCTGGTTTCGCCTGCCTTTCGCCTTTGGAGATTGCGACTTGGTGGTGCTGGTTCCTGGATTCTCTGAACTTTGACTGGTGACGACATTCAGGTTCGCGCCACCAGCTGTCCCGTTTTTTGAACACCTTCGGCATTTGGATTTAATAGTATTTTTAAAACCACATCCGTAACAAAATATAGTTTTCGGTTTCCGACATCGATTATAAGAATGACCAACCAAATCACAATTCCAACAGCGAGAGTTCGATAACATAGATATGTTTGATTTGGAATGATTATTACGGGAAGATGATGAGAAAGATGGTGAGAAGGATGGCGAAAAGGATGTGCTGAAAGGACTACTTAAATCAGGCTCCAACAAACCACTATTCCGAGAGGGTGGTGCTTTATATCTATCAGCCCATATTCGAGATTCCTCTAATTTTTTACACAGCTCAGAAAGTTCGGTCACTGATTTTGGATTCTGCAAAGCTAAATTTGAAATGAAAAAAGGCAAGAGATTTCGACGGATTTTACGAACTATAGTTTCGTCATCTGGTTTAGTTGTCAATCTATTGAAAAGTCCTTCCATTGAAGAGATATACAAAGCTACTCTTTCATTGGCACCTTGAGTTCTAGAATTGATTTCTCTCTCTAAATCCTCTTCATAAAAGTAAGGAAGGAAATCTTTTTTTAATGCAATAACTAATTCATCCCAAGTACTAAATTTACTTTTATTATTGACAAACCAAGTCCACGCTGAGCCTTTGAATAAATCACAAGCAGACTGAAATAATTCCGATTTTGAAACACCTCGTGCTTCACGCAACAATTCAACTTTTTCTAAAAATGAATTGACAGAATCCTTCTGACTTGAACCGGTAAAAAATATATTCCATTTATATGGAGCTACTGATCTAGGTGAGGAAAAAATAGAGCTCGGAATCTGGTCGCTTTGGGGAGAGGGAGTAGAGGTAAGGGGAGATAGTTTTATATCAAAATTTGCCTCTAAATCTAAAACAAGATATTGAAGTTTCTTTTTTTCTGTTTCCTCAGTATCATCATCAATCTTCAAATTATCAAACCGATTAGATAAATGTGTCAAGCGACTAGAGATTCGTTTAAAGGCTGGACTAGTTCTAGATCCATCAAAAGAATTTATAACAGAATTCAAATCTTCAATAGTTTCCTTCATTTCAATTACATCTTCCGCATGTGAATATGGACTTTCTAATGCTGAAGTTCCCCGAAAACTACGATCACCTTTTTGTTGACTCAATAGACCTCGCAAAATTTTACGTTTAGAATCAGTAGTTCCTACAGGGTCAATTCCTCGAACTTTCAATTCATAAGTCAATTCCTTGATTTTCAAATGATTTGGATCCATTTCGAAAAAAAATATAAGGAAAAAAGATAAACACCGATAAAAAGTCGATCGATAAGACGGTGAGATAAAAAATTCAGAATTTCAATATACTAAGAGATTAAAATTCTAAGTTATTCAGATATAGATATGATTCTGATTTTCTGTCTTCCACCAAGCAAGGATTAGATAATAAGAGAAAATATTACAACAGTCAAATTTTTTAGGCCCCACGTTGGGCGCCAATTGTGTAACTAATTACACTCAGGTTAAACCTATGCCTTTGGACTGCTCAGATAAATGCGGTAGGTCGTGAATTAGATAAGTTGGGCGCCAGACTTGCAAAAGGCAAAAGTCAATTAGATAATGATATAACCTTGCTTGGGAAGGAAGAACAAAAATCCAGATAAAGACTATACGAATTTAATGACAAAAATCTAGCTGAAGGCTCAAAATAACAAAAAATAAGGTGCTGAAGGCTAACAATAAATAATTAATGATAAATCAAACGTGAGCCAGAACATCAAACCTAAATCTGCCAAGAGCCCTCTGCTGCTTGATGTTGGTTGGATTTACGGATCAGCCACCTTCGTTCTACCACCAAGAGCTCTCTGCTGCTCGATGTTGGTTGGATTCACGGATACAGCCACCTGCGTTCTACCAGGTTTCTTCCCGATCACTTCCCTGTTCGCTTGTGTCTTAGCGGTGACGGAGATGCTAGCACTCGTTCACAAAGGGGGATCCAGGGAATAAGATCACCAGCAAATCTTCCTGCTGAATGGAACCTCCGGAATCACAGTCCACCGAAAAAGAAATGGATTAATACGAGCTCGGCAACATGGCTAATGCTCTGGTCTCAAATCAGACAAATCATCAACCGAATAAAGAGAAAGAGAGAAAAGAAAAATATATCTAAGTCAATTATGACGTTAAGCTAATCATATAACGTACATATCTAAGTCAATTATAAAGTTAAACAATTTATACAACGTTAAGTAGGAAATAGGGTGGCTAGCCCTTGAAATAACAAGCCTTATTGATTCAGTGCTCCCCAAGCCAACAAGTTAAATCCCCAACTGGCAGTCTGGTCGATTCACGATCCACGACAAAATGGAGATACCACACCGGCACACGTGCCTTACAAGAAAAACGGAAAATATCGGTAAATATTTGAAAAATATCAGAAAATATATATGCAGAAGCAATCCTACTAGATATATAAATCAGATTACACCCCCCGATGGCGTGGATCGGTTTCAACTCAAGAGATAATACAAGATAAAATTCAGACTGACTTACCAGTTGAAGACCCAACCGCTAGCCACGGAAACTCGAAAAATCTCCCCAAAAATCCATTTCATCGATCCGCGCATCCTTCCAGGTCCCCTCTCTTCACAATTCATCCCGATCATGCGTCTCAAAGGTATCAGATTTTAGAAGTGGCTATTACTACCACAGGACGGAGACGTGGAAAGGATGTTGATAAGTTCTTCAATCAAATGATTTGAAGATGAAACGAAATTTTCGTTACAGAGTTTTCCATTTAAGTGTGCCATGATGGTTCCGATTCATTTCAATTTACCCGTCTAATGCTAGAAAAATCGAAATCCCGTCAAAAATACTAAATTGCATTTTTTATGAGCAAATAAAGTTCATCGTAATCGATTTCGGGGTAAAACTCATTTTTTTCAAATGGAACCATATTGGTACCGTGGTACCATTTATTAGTACTATTAATAAAGAATTTATTCATACCCTAATAAAATGGGCTATAAATACAATCAAAATTACAGCTAGAAGAAAATAAGATGAAACAGTTACTTTGTTCTAATTTAATGATAAGAAATTACTAAGGTGGCTTTGAAATACAAAAAATAAACACAAAACATTACAACAATTGTTCGAAATGCTGTCCATTAATGTCAATGCACTTTTGAACTCGCATAGCTTCGAATGCCTGTTGAAGGTAATCAGTTACTAAGGAGGCTTTGAAAACAATGAAATTATTCATTCAGATTGTCAAATAAATAGGTATTGGTTTATCGGTGTTTTTATTGTGTATTGGAAAAGTCTTTACATTTGTTGTTATTTTTATTCAAAATGCCCCACATTTATACAAGGGATGAAAAAGTGGACATGTTAATTATTTATGGGGAATGTAGAAAAAATGCCGTTGCGGCTAGAAACCTTTATGCTAACCGATATCCTGATAGACAATGTCCAGCGAGAAATTATTTTAATCGTCTTGAAAATCAATTCCGAAGAGAGCCTAACCATGATCCCGAAGAAAACGTTATCATTGACGAAGGAACGGAAATTAATGTTTTAGCTCGTATAGAAGTTGATAAGACTGTATCTTCAAGGCAAATTGGGTTTGAATTGGAAATCAGTCACCAAACGGTGAGCCGAATCTTGCACAAACATAAGTATAAATCTTTCAAATATCAATTGCACCAGCATCTGTACGAAAATGATTATGAACGTAGGATGGAATATTGCAATTAGATCTTGCTGAATAATGTGCAGCCAAACAATGCTTTTTTGAGAAGGATTTTATTTTCGGATGAGTCTAGGTTTACAAATATGGGTTTATTTAACCGACAAAATGCAAGGTATTGGTCACAAGAGAATCAAAATTTATTGAGGGAGGGTAACTTTCAAGTGCGGTTCGGTTTCAATGTTAGGCTTGGAATACTCGGTAGTAGAATCATTGGTCCAATAATATTTGAAGGACGCTTGACTGGAGATAGATACTTAGGATTTCTGCAAAATGAAATTGAGGACAGATTGACTGAATTACTTATTATAAGTGTATTTTGTAGTTTGATGTCATGTACTCACCACTTACCATGATTCCTGTACCCATATCATGATGCTACGTTATTTTAAGGCTTTTTCCTTTTTGTGGAAATAATTGTATCCTTACGGTTAGTGTGCTGAATAAACTCACTAGGATTTTTTGTCGTGATACTGAAATAATTTGATGAAAAATCTAGAAACATATGATGAGAGTCCAAATTAATGTGTTAATACTGGTGAAAAGAAGCCTCTTATCAGTGAATCTACCTATAGGAAAAGAAAGAATCTTAGTTATATATACACAATTCACATATTTTGGTTAACTGTATAATAGTCGACTCTTCTAAGCTATGAAAGATCTTGAGATGAGTCTGCACAAATAACTTTTTGTTCAGACAACTCAAGGTACTTCTTTCTTTCTTACTCTTCCAATGGTTTTTTCCTACATATCTGTTGTAACTGGTGGTAATCTAGAAGACAGAACTTTCAACAATTTGTTCGACCAAATGAAATTTTCGAAATACCATCACATCTGTATATTTTTGAATTTTTTTGTTTTAATAGTTTGTGAATGATGGTAGAGTTTTCATTTATCTATTGGTCATTAACCATTGAATTATATATATTTTTTAACAATAAACTTTTATTTCTAGAAAGTTCCTGTGCCTTGGGGATTTCTACTCCTCTCATATCCCCAACAAGTGGAACAAGTACCCCTACATCAACTATTCATAATAAAATTTGGCATTTTTTCTTTCTAATGAGCTAATCAATTTTTGGTTTAATTATTTTAATCGTCTTGAAAATCAATTCCGAAGAGAGCCTAACCATGATCCCGAAGAAAACGTTATCATTGACGAAGGAACGGAAATTAATGTTTTAGCTCGAATAGAAGTTGATAAGACTGTTTCTTCAAGGCAAATTGGGTTTGAATTGGAGATTAGTCACTAAACGGTGAGCCGAATCTCGCACAAACATAAGTATAAATCTTTCAAATATCAATTGCACCAGCATCTGTACGAAAATGATTATGAACGTAGGATGGAATATTGCAATTGGATCTTGCTGAATAATGTGCAGCTAAACAATGCTTTTTTGAGAAGGATTTTATTTTCGGATGAGTCTAGGTTTACAAATATGGGATTATTTAACCGACAAAATGCAAGGTATTGGTCACAAGAGAATCAAAATTTATTGAGGGAGGGTAACTTTCAAGTGCGGTTCGGTTTCAATGTTAGGCTTGGAATACTCGGTAGTAGAATCATTGGTCCAATAATATTTGAAGGACGCTTGACTGGAGATAGATACTTAGGATTTCTGCAAAATGGAATTGAGGACAGGTTGACTGAATTACCTGTCCATCTACGACAGGGAATGTATTTCCAACAAGATGGAGCTCCTCCCCATAATTCAAGAATAGTAACTGATTACCTTCAACAGGCATTCCAAGAAAACGTAATTTCGACAAATGGTCCTGTGCGATGGCCTCCAAGGTCACCTGATTTGACACCTCCTGATTTCTTTGTTTGGGGCCATTTAAAAAACATTGTCTATGCAACCGCCGTTACAACCCGCGAAGACCTGGAGTTGCGAGTAAGACGCGCAATTAATAGTATAACGGCCCAGCAATTAGCGAACGTTCTTCAAGAAACAGCTATGCGAGTTCAGAAGTGCATTGACAGCATTTCGAATAATTGTTGTAATGTTTTGTGTTCATTTTTTGTATTTCAAAGCCACCTTAGTAATTTCTTAGCAATAAATTAGAACAAAGTAATTGTATTATCTTATTTTCTTTCAGCTGTAATTGTGATTGTTTTCATCGCCCATTTTATTAGCAGGTATGAATAAATTCCTTATAATTAGTACTAATAAATGGTACCACGGTACCAATATGGTTCCATTTGAAAAAAATTGAGTTTTACCCGAAAATCTTTTACGATGAACTTTATTTGCTCATAAAAAATGCAATTTAGTATTTTTGACGGGATTCGATTTCGAAAACTCAAAATTGAATTATCAAAAATATTGAGGTTTGAAATGTCACTTATGTGGTATCATTGGATTCAAAAAATAATGCAAATTTCAGAAATGTAATAATATACAGGGTGTTCTATTCAAAAATCGAAAGTTGGTATCACTTCCGGCAAAACCGGAAGTGAAAAAAAAATCATTTGTGAATCAAAAAGTGCCGCTTATTATGTATATGAGATGTCCCAAATTTCAATCAATTACCTTCAAAACTAAAGGAGATACAGGGGGTGTACCATGATCCTGTTACACACGGTATATATATATATATATATATATATATATATATATATACTAGCTGACCCGGCAAACGTTGTTTTGCCATATGAATGATTTCCTAGTAATTTCTAGTGTAGACAAAAAATAGCTTACTTATTGTAAGAATGTGGTATATGCGTGAAATAAGCATGGA
Source organism: Plagiodera versicolora (assembly GCA_037013635.1). Classification (NCBI taxonomy): domain Eukaryota; kingdom Metazoa; phylum Arthropoda; class Insecta; order Coleoptera; family Chrysomelidae; genus Plagiodera; species Plagiodera versicolora. The sequence goes on from CM072982.1 coordinate 11,654,376, forward strand.
GCGCTGTGAACGATGAGGGAATATAAAAATAACAGAAGGCAAACATTATTTATATAAGTTATTATAATTTATTCCTTAAAATTATATATCATTAATTATACAATTACGACAGTAACACTATTAAACAATATCAATCTCTTTGCTATAGCGTGAACAATATTTTTTGTTAGTCCATCAAACAAACTGGATGGTTTACCCACTCGAGAGCATGCCACGTATAATTGTCCGTGTGAAAGACATGGTGTTCTTAAATCTAATCCACAAACAGACATCCTTTGACCTTGGGATTTGTTGATAGTCGCAGTAGTTGAAAATGCCAATCTAATCGGAAACTGAATACGTTTGAATTGAATTGGCACATCTGTAGGTATAATAGGAATCCGTGGTATGAGTATATTTTCATCTCTGAACTTGTGACACCTGTAGACATCTGGCGGGGATAACTAATTGAATGACGATTGATCAGTTTTCGACCGGAGCACAGTGGTCCAAAAGCCCAATTTCCTGACCAAAACCTCAAAAATCAAAAGTTACCCAAAGAGGTAAAGCTTCATATTTTCCTCAACAGGTGGAATGAAAGTTTCATAATCCAAAGATCAGGTCGATATGTTCAATACTTGGCCGTGGGCACACACTCAAACTTGCCCGTTATCGCGCCACATGGGAAATGACGGCCCATGACCTGTTTCGTGCGCTTGACTAAAATTGTCATGAGAAACGCAGTTTTTTGTAAAAACGTTTGCGACAAAATGGAGGATGTTCCTGAATTTATGTAGAATATTATTCTTTACTGCGGGAATCATTACATGCATTTTTGCAGATGTTATTAAGAATGAAATGTCGGCACTCAGAATTGTTTTTTTTTTCCATAATTTTTTTTATATCTGTAAAGAATTAGTTATGATCCCAAGAGATCCTGAAAAAGTTGCAACGATTTTACGCGTATAAAAGTATGTAGAATTCGTAACCGTTGGCATCACCTGCCCTTTCTTGCCCCCTTGGTTAAAAAACCGTACTGTTTGGAGCAGTGTTGGTGCATTCGTGGGTCAGATGACAGAGCACTCAGTTATGAAAAATTCGATTTTGGAGGCGACGACGCAGATGATGTACTTAATATAGATAATAATTCTGAAAATGAACGTTGCGATGGAAGCTCTGATAGCGATTGATCTGTATTTGAGGAAATCATGTAGTTCAGCCAAGTAAAGAATAATGTTCCCCACACATATTGTGCTTGTACTAATTCTGCAATAATAATGTTCTCCTATTTATTTCGTAATAAATTTTTCCTATTCATTTTCGTAATCAGTGACCCAAAAAACATTTATAATATGAATTTCAGCACAAACGTATTATTTTTTGAAAATAATGTCCGCCATTTTGGATCCGCCATTTTGAATTTAGTTTTTTTTTTTCATTTTCGTAATCAGCGACCCAAAAAACACTTACAATATGAATTTTAGCGCAAACGTACTATTTTTTCGAAAAAATGTCCGCCATTTTGAATTTTGATTTTTCATTTCCATTTTCAGCGGCCCAATAAACTATTAATCTGAAAATTTGAGAAAAATCCATTAACCTTTGAAGTTTTGGCCAGGAAATTGGGCTTTTGGACCACTGTGCAGAAGGGAAAAATGATTAAATAACTAAAATGGCTATTAAAAAATAAGGGTCGATCGTAGGAGGGTGAAAATTGAGGATCGTATGTATTTTTGTATGTCGTATCATAAAAAAATAAAAATTGAGAATTTTGTCTGGAAAAAAAAATTAGGGGTGGACTACCCCTAACATTTAGGGGGATGAAAAATAGATGTTGGCCGATTATCATGGATACCGGATAAGCACAAAAAATTTCATCGAAATCGGTCGAGCCGTTTCGGAGGAGTTTGGCAACGAAAACTGTGACACGAGAATTTTATATATTAGATATATATATATATATATATATATATATATATATATATATATATATATATATATAAAGAGTTATTGTGTATGAACACATGCGCAAAGCCAGAGTATGAAATACAAAAGGTTGTATAGTCTTTCCAATATCAATTGCAGAACACAGTTATGCGAGGAGTAATCAATATGTAATATACGCCCTTTATAAACGCATGGCACTCACGCCAAAATTAGGGAACAAAAATAATGATTAGTACTCGTACGAAGTCGAAGAAGCCGCCAGGGTCAACGTGGACTCGAGTTATATGTGTCAACATCCCTTTCGACCAATGAAAACAGTGAATCAGGCACGCATTGGCACTTGATTGGTCGAAGGGTTATGGACACTCGGAAGCTATAAATCATATTTTTTACTCTACATATTGGATTGTCTGGATATCAGTGGCGTAGTGTGGGGTGTTGAATTTAGAAATCTTATTAAATAAATCGAAATATGGCGTTTTGGAGACCGTGGGCGATGAAAATAATTGAGTGCTAAACAACGGCGTAATAATGATTCGATTGCCTTTTAAGGAAAACTATCTCGCATATGATTTTAAACGTATTTATAAAAATAATTAATTCATAAAATAAGGCCTGTGGAAGATCAAACAAAATTGTCGGCAAGGATTTGGAATGAGTTTTTATATTCTGCAATTGATATTGGAAAGACTATACCCGAGATGTCAGTCCGACAAAATAAACCCCTATTTTGTCTACTTAAGGAGGGAGGAGTTACGTACCAGGCCCAACCACTTGAAGACTGGCCGTTCTTTTCAACTACTTTAGATTCCAATATTCAGATTATTTTCTATCTGCTTCAAATTTTTGTATTCATTCTTTCTTTCAAATCTGCCAGAGGCAGTCGATCTGTATTTTTTATTGAATAAATATTTCATAAAAAGTAAATCTCTCGTTCTAACTATTTAACTCTTGATTCATTTCACGAATGACCCTATACATGTGTATTTGTTTAGGATTATTTGTTTGTTGTTATAAATCTTCTGTTTATTGTTTTCATAATGTTTTTTGGGCCTGCTATAAATGTGCCATGTACGTAAAATAGCCAATAAACCTCTATCTATCTATCTAATTTCAAGTTGTAGAGATTATTTGAAAACTATCATTCAATAATTATAATTACGTGGTCTCTGATTGGAAAACAGGACTATTAGTTCGTCTGGTTATATTATACCAGATTGTTTGTGCTCAGAAAATTCCCAGCTCATTGAAGCCATTGAGTGAGAATTCTCTGTACCGGGTGACCAGAAAAGAATGATGAGTGCTGTAACTTGGAAACTAACCATCGCACAGTGGGACGGAATCCCAAATCTACGGCCAAAAGTCCAAAAATAAAGTATGGATTTCGGGGATCTGCAATGGTGGGTTGGATATAGTAATAGTCCAAGGGTCGAATTCCAGACTTGAGAGGGGACGATCCTTTACACCTGCTATTGTGTCCCAATTCAAAAGAGCCCTTCTCACAACTACTACTTGTTTCCTATCACTCAAGTACGATTCCATCCATTTGTTGGCAATACCTCTAATTCCTTATCTATTCAGCTTTTCAAGAAGCAGTATGTGGTCAACTGTATCAAACGCCCTACTTAGATCAAAAAATATAACTAATGGAGGTAACTTGCTATTCAATGAATGATATATATGAATGGAGTTAATTCGCCTATGGCAGAGGAAGTGGATTTTTCTTTCTGAAACCATGTTGATGTGGTGAGATTGAGTTGAAGCGATGTACTGCTCTTATATTGTAACATTCTTCAAGAATTTTTGCAAATTGTCTTCGTAAGCAGATATTTCACCTCTAGATCCCTTATTTTTATACACAGGGATTGACTTCGACAGCTTTAAACTATTCGATTTATTATTTCTGTTTGCTGCCTTACTGGTCCAAAGCATAGTGCGACTGTTTTACTAGGATTCATTCTCAGACCATGGGTTTTGGAGTGACTCAACGTATTTTGTAAGTCTTGTTCGATATGTGAAATACAATTTTCTATTTTCTCGACCTTGCCAGATAAATAAATTTGAAAATCATCGGCATAGAGATGGGCTTGGCAAAATGACAGTGAGGACGGGTAATCGAATATAAAAATCGAAAACATCAAGGGCCCCAGAATACTTCCTTGTGGAACTCCTAATTTAGTTTCTTTCAATGATGACTACGAGAGATTTTGATCGAGTTTGACTCTTTAAGCCCGTCCTGTGAGATAACTCGTCATCCATCTCAGTGATATCTCATCGAATTCAATGTAATTCAGTTCACTGATAAGTAATTGAAAATTGACCAAATCAAATGCTTTACTTTGATCGAGCATAACTAGAAGAGATACAGCTGATTTGTCATAAGCTTTTTCGATGTCATCGAACACTTTAAATAAGGCAGTCTGTGTTCCATGTTTTTGGCGAAACCCCGACTACACATCAGGAAGTATTTTATTTTCATCCAGGAATATTTCAATTTGACGAGAGGCATTTTTCTCGAACACTTTAGATAACGAGGGCAGAATGCTTATTGAACGCAGGTCATTATATGATATAGGTGTACTAGTTTCAGGTATAGGTATTACATTTGCCATTCTCCAAACGTCGGGAAAAACGCGTTGGTTGAAAGATTTATTGAGAATATGTTTTATTTCTTCAATACAATGTGGTATTACGATGGATATCATTTTAATGTTTATGTTATCGATACCCATAGCGTTCAATTTGATTTCACATATAGCAGTAAGAATGTCTTCGTTGTTTATTTCTGCACAGGAAAAGTGAGATTCATAGTTCAATTTGTTATTAACGTCAAAGTATCTTCATTAATTATCGAATCGCCTGCCACATTCAGGAAAAATTCATTTATTTCTGCAGGGTGGCGCAAATCAGTAGGTAAATTGTTGTTTTTTGAGCAAGATTTTGCTATTATTCCTGTTTTTATTTAGGATAAATTGTACATACGCGTTTTTTTCGCTTCTCAATGCGCTATTCATGTTATTACGTAGCTCGACGTAATACTTTCTTGCCGCTGGAGTTTAATTACTCAAATATTCAGCATGTGCTTCGTCTCTAGCGCGCATCATAAGTTCAAGATTATATGTGATATAAGGAAGTGTTTTATGTCTTCCATTCATCGTGCAAATGGATGCATAATTATCAAATAAACTAGTAATGAGTTCGTTGAGAAGAGAAACCTTGGAATTTATGTCGTGCAAATAAACAATTTCGCCCCAAGGCAAACTGTCAGCATCTCGTGAAAAATCGTCAATATTGAAATTTTTAAAGTTTCTATAAAATATCAACTCATCATTAGGAACATCTTTACCATTCAAGGAACGTATGTTAACATGGCTTATTTTGCAATCCACTTTTTTGACACAGCTTTTGTAGGGTTTCCATCAATAACTATTATATGAAGGTTTTCCTCACCTTTCTGCTCACGTTCATTAATTTCCGTGAGTAATTTTTTTAGGTATTCTCGTTGCAAATCAGTTCTGTCAGTGCTAATTTGAACGTTAATATTCAAAGATTTCAGCTTTCTTTTATTTTTGAGAATTGTAATGACATCTTCCCTATTGTTCAAGATTACTTTGAGTGGCGGTGAGTTGTCGCCCTGTTTTTTTCTCTATTTTGGAGGTCTTAATTCCATCTCTACCCACAGAAGGCGCCATAGCATCAATGATATCCATGACGACCTCAGTGTCCGATTTCTCACCATCCTCCCTCAATCCGTGGATAATAATATTATTTTCCTTCTTCTGCCTTTCTGATATTTCGTTGATAATTTCTTCTGTTTCATCAGTGGTTTTCGTTTCCTTTGAACTATTCACCTCCTCCTGAAGTACCCCCACCAGCAAACTGAGATCCTTAATCGCTTTAATCAATTCTAGACAGTTGGAACACTCTGTATGTGCATTGATATCTCTTCCTATAATATGTCTACAGTCCACATAGTTGTGAAGGGTTTGTTGCATATCGGTAAAAAAAATAAATTGTTCTTTGGATAATCCCAGACACTTATAGTGAAAAATTTTCTTGCAAAAACGACACTGGAGATGAGGAGTCTTATCATTCGCGGTTTTTTGTACCCTCAACACATTTGACTGCCATATCGATCGCTACTGAAGAGTAATAATTAATCGAAATGAAGTGATGAGCGATCTCAAACACTTCTTGTCTCGATGACCGTTCAACACTCCTGATATATTCTGTTATATTCGAAATTTCTAACACATCCTGATCATTTAGGTTAGGTTATTGGTCGTGATTACTGCATGTTACCTTCACTCACTTATTTGTACAGCTATTATACAGGGTGCGGCACCAAAAACGATACAAATCGAATATCTTATAGACACATGTGTTGTGAAAAAAATGCAAAAACACGTCAATTTGTAAACCAAGGGGGACATCTTTCTACCATAACCTTAACTGTCATACCTCTCTCTCCTCCCCTTGGTCACTATCACCCATAGAATTTAAATAGGGAAAGTACTAAGTGTCACATCACTGAAAAGGTAATTTGATAAGGAATTCAGCCATGTGAGTGTTCGCTACGTAACTTTTTATTTTGGCGCCCTCTTGCGGGAAAAACAGCTGTTACGTAATCAGCGACCCAAAAAACACTTACAATATGAATTTTAGCGCAAACGTACTATTTTTTCGAAAAAATGTCCGCCATTTTGAATTTTGATTTTTCATTTCCATTTTCAGCGGCCCAATAAACTATTAATCTGAAAATTTGAGAAAAATCCATTAACCTTTGAAGTTTTGGCCAGGAAATTGGGCTTTTGGACCACTGTGCAGAAGGGAAAAATGATTAAATAACTAAAATGGCTATTAAAAAATAAGGGTCGATCGTAGGAGGGTGAAAATTGAGGATCGTATGTATTTTTGTATGTCGTATCATAAAAAAATAAAAATTGAGAATTTTGTCTGGAAAAAAAAATTAGGGGTGGACTACCCCTAACATTTAGGGGGATGAAAAATAGATGTTGGCCGATTATCATGGATACCGGATAAGCACAAAAAATTTCATCGAAATCGGTCGAGCCGTTTCGGAGGAGTTTGGCAACGAAAACTGTGACACGAGAATTTTATATATTAGATATATATATATATATATATATATATATATATATATATATATAAAGAGTTATTGTGTATGAACACATGCGCAAAGCCAGAGTATGAAATACAAAAGGTTGTATAGTCTTTCCAATATCAATTGCAGAACACAGTTATGCGAGGAGTAATCAATATGTAATATACGCCCTTTATAAACGCATGGCACTCACGCCAAAATTAGGGAACAAAAATAATGATTAGTACTCGTACGAAGTCGAAGAAGCCGCCAGGGTCAACGTGGACTCGAGTTATATGTGTCAACATCCCTTTCGACCAATGAAAACAGTGAATCAGGCACGCATTGGCACTTGATTGGTCGAAGGGTTATGGACACTCGGAAGCTATAAATCATATTTTTTACTCTACATATTGGATTGTCTGGATATCAGTGGCGTAGTGTGGGGTGTTGAATTTAGAAATCTTATTAAATAAATCGAAATATGGCGTTTTGGAGACCGTGGGCGATGAAAATAATTGAGTGCTAAACAACGGCGTAATAATGATTCGATTGCCTTTTAAGGAAAACTATCTCGCATATGATTTTAAACGTATTTATAAAAATAATTAATTCATAAAATAAGGCCTGTGGAAGATCAAACAAAATTGTCGGCAAGGATTTGGAATGAGTTTTTATATTCTGCAATTGATATTGGAAAGACTATACCCGAGATGTCAGTCCGACAAAATAAACCCCTATTTTGTCTACTTAAGGAGGGAGGAGTTACGTACCAGGCCCAACCACTTGAAGACTGGCCGTTCTTTTCAACTACTTTAGATTCCAATATTCAGATTATTTTCTATCTGCTTCAAATTTTTGTATTCATTCTTTCTTTCAAATCTGCCAGAGGCAGTCGATCTGTATTTTTTATTGAATAAATATTTCATAAAAAGTAAATCTCTCGTTCTAACTATTTAACTCTTGATTCATTTCACGAATGACCCTATACATGTGTATTTGTTTAGGATTATTTGTTTGTTGTTATAAATCTTCTGTTTATTGTTTTCATAATGTTTTTTGGGCCTGCTATAAATGTGCCATGTACGTAAAATAGCCAATAAACCTCTATCTATCTATCTAATTTCAAGTTGTAGAGATTATTTGAAAACTATCATTCAATAATTATAATTACGTGGTCTCTGATTGGAAAACAGGACTATTAGTTCGTCTGGTTATATTATACCAGATTGTTTGTGCTCAGAAAATTCCCAGCTCATTGAAGCCATTGAGTGAGAATTCTCTGTACCGGGTGACCAGAAAAGAATGATGAGTGCTGTAACTTGGAAACTAACCATCGCACAGTGGGACGGAATCCCAAATCTACGGCCAAAAGTCCAAAAATAAAGTATGGATTTCGGGGATCTGCAATGGTGGGTTGGATATAGTAATAGTCCAAGGGTCGAATTCCAGACTTGAGAGGGGACGATCCTTTACACCTGCTATTGTGTCCCAATTCAAAAGAGCCCTTCTCACAACTACTACTTGTTTCCTATCACTCAAGTACGATTCCATCCATTTGTTGGCAATACCTCTAATTCCTTATCTATTCAGCTTTTCAAGAAGCAGTATGTGGTCAACTGTATCAAACGCCCTACTTAGATCAAAAAATATAACTAATGGAGGTAACTTGCTATTCAATGAATGATATATATGAATGGAGTTAATTCGCCTATGGCAGAGGAAGTGGATTTTTCTTTCTGAAACCATGTTGATGTGGTGAGATTGAGTTGAAGCGATGTACTGCTCTTATATTGTAACATTCTTCAAGAATTTTTGCAAATTGTCTTCGTAAGCAGATATTTCACCTCTAGATCCCTTATTTTTATACACAGGGATTGACTTCGACAGCTTTAAACTATTCGATTTATTATTTCTGTTTGCTGCCTTACTGGTCCAAAGCATAGTGCGACTGTTTTACTAGGATTCATTCTCAGACCATGGGTTTTGGAGTGACTCAACGTATTTTGTAAGTCTTGTTCGATATGTGAAATACAATTTTCTATTTTCTCGACCTTGCCAGATAAATAAATTTGAAAATCATCGGCATAGAGATGGGCTTGGCAAAATGACAGTGAGGACGGGTAATCGAATATAAAAATCGAAAACATCAAGGGCCCCAGAATACTTCCTTGTGGAACTCCTAATTTAGTTTCTTTCAATGATGACTACGAGAGATTTTGATCGAGTTTGACTCTTTAAGCCCGTCCTGTGAGATAACTCGTCATCCATCTCAGTGATATCTCATCGAATTCAATGTAATTCAGTTCACTGATAAGTAATTGAAAATTGACCAAATCAAATGCTTTACTTTGATCGAGCATAACTAGAAGAGATACAGCTGATTTGTCATAAGCTTTTTCGATGTCATCGAACACTTTAAATAAGGCAGTCTGTGTTCCATGTTTTTGGCGAAACCCCGACTACACATCAGGAAGTATTTTATTTTCATCCAGGAATATTTCAATTTGACGAGAGGCATTTTTCTCGAACACTTTAGATAACGAGGGCAGAATGCTTATTGAACGCAGGTCATTATATGATATAGGTGTACTAGTTTCAGGTATAGGTATTACATTTGCCATTCTCCAAACGTCGGGAAAAACGCGTTGGTTGAAAGATTTATTGAGAATATGTTTTATTTCTTCAATACAATGTGGTATTACGATGGATATCATTTTAATGTTTATGTTATCGATACCCATAGCGTTCAATTTGATTTCACATATAGCAGTAAGAATGTCTTCGTTGTTTATTTCTGCACAGGAAAAGTGAGATTCATAGTTCAATTTGTTATTAACGTCAAAGTATCTTCATTAATTATCGAATCGCCTGCCACATTCAGGAAAAATTCATTTATTTCTGCAGGGTGGCGCAAATCAGTAGGTAAATTGTTGTTTTTTGAGCAAGATTTTGCTATTATTCCTGTTTTTATTTAGGATAAATTGTACATACGCGTTTTTTTCGCTTCTCAATGCGCTATTCATGTTATTACGTAGCTCGACGTAATACTTTCTTGCCGCTGGAGTTTAATTACTCAAATATTCAGCATGTGCTTCGTCTCTAGCGCGCATCATAAGTTCAAGATTATATGTGATATAAGGAAGTGTTTTATGTCTTCCATTCATCGTGCAAATGGATGCATAATTATCAAATAAACTAGTAATGAGTTCGTTGAGAAGAGAAACCTTGGAATTTATGTCGTGCAAATAAACAATTTCGCCCCAAGGCAAACTGTCAGCATCTCGTGAAAAATCGTCAATATTGAAATTTTTAAAGTTTCTATAAAATATCAACTCATCATTAGGAACATCTTTACCATTCAAGGAACGTATGTTAACATGGCTTATTTTGCAATCCACTTTTTTGACACAGCTTTTGTAGGGTTTCCATCAATAACTATTATATGAAGGTTTTCCTCACCTTTCTGCTCACGTTCATTAATTTCCGTGAGTAATTTTTTTAGGTATTCTCGTTGCAAATCAGTTCTGTCAGTGCTAATTTGAACGTTAATATTCAAAGATTTCAGCTTTCTTTTATTTTTGAGAATTGTAATGACATCTTCCCTATTGTTCAAGATTACTTTGAGTGGCGGTGAGTTGTCGCCCTGTTTTTTTCTCTATTTTGGAGGTCTTAATTCCATCTCTACCCACAGAAGGCGCCATAGCATCAATGATATCCATGACGACCTCAGTGTCCGATTTCTCACCATCCTCCCTCAATCCGTGGATAATAATATTATTTTCCTTCTTCTGCCTTTCTGATATTTCGTTGATAATTTCTTCTGTTTCATCAGTGGTTTTCGTTTCCTTTGAACTATTCACCTCCTCCTGAAGTACCCCCACCAGCAAACTGAGATCCTTAATCGCTTTAATCAATTCTAGACAGTTGGAACACTCTGTATGTGCATTGATATCTCTTCCTATAATATGTCTACAGTCCACATAGTTGTGAAGGGTTTGTTGCATATCGGTAAAAAAAATAAATTGTTCTTTGGATAATCCCAGACACTTATAGTGAAAAATTTTCTTGCAAAAACGACACTGGAGATGAGGAGTCTTATCATTCGCGGTTTTTTGTACCCTCAACACATTTGACTGCCATATCGATCGCTACTGAAGAGTAATAATTAATCGAAATGAAGTGATGAGCGATCTCAAACACTTCTTGTCTCGATGACCGTTCAACACTCCTGATATATTCTGTTATATTCGAAATTTCTAACACATCCTGATCATTTAGGTTAGGTTATTGGTCGTGATTACTGCATGTTACCTTCACTCACTTATTTGTACAGCTATTATACAGGGTGCGGCACCAAAAACGATACAAATCGAATATCTTATAGACACATGTGTTGTGAAAAAAATGCAAAAACACGTCAATTTGTAAACCAAGGGGGACATCTTTCTACCATAACCTTAACTGTCATACCTCTCTCTCCTCCCCTTGGTCACTATCACCCATAGAATTTAAATAGGGAAAGTACTAAGTGTCACATCACTGAAAAGGTAATTTGATAAGGAATTCAGCCATGTGAGTGTTCGCTACGTAACTTTTTATTTTGGCGCCCTCTTGCGGGAAAAACAGCTGTTACGTATTCCAAAGTATGATACTTCATTTGAAAGCTACTTTGAACAATTCAGAAAAAAAAATTAAAATTTTAAAAATGACAATGTATCAACTCAAAATTTGGAAAGGCTTGCATAAATTTCATCGTATTATTACCGAATGTCGTCAAATAACTCCAGAAATGCTCCAAAACGTCAGACAACGTTTTGAGACTAACTTATACTCATGCACGGCAGTTAATGGAGAACACTTTGAGCAGCTATTGTGAATTATTGTAGTTTGGAATGGTTGGAGTAAAATTTATGCAAGCCTTTCCAATTTTTAAGTTCATACACTGACATTTTTTGAACTTTAATTCTTTTTTTCTGAAATTTTCAAAGTACCTTTCAAATGAAGTATCATACTTTGGAATACGGAACAGTTGTTTTTCCCGCAAGAGGGCGCCGAAATGAAAAGTTACATAGCGAACACTCACATGGCTGAATTCCTTATCAAATTACCTTTTCAGTGATGTGACACACTTAGTACTTTCCCTATTTAAATTGTATGGGTGATAGTGACCAAGGGGAGGAGAGAGAGGTATGACAGTTGAGGTTATGGTAAAAAGATGTCCCCCTTGGTTTACAAATCGACGTGTTTTTGCAGTTTTTTCACAACACATGTGTCTATAAGATATTCGATCTGTTTCGTTTTCGGTGCCGCACCCTGTATGTGATGCAACCACATTTTATACATTTAAGCCTGAGATTGCATTATTTCTTCAACTCTTCAACTCTTTAGTATGGAGTTAAATAGAGCTCAATAAATGTAGGTTCTGAATACTTCCAAGAATGCGGTGTTTTTCATGAAAGTTTTGGATGATGGCCATCCTGAAATCATAAAAATAATTTCCAGGGTTATAAAATATTTCACCGCAAGTCTTTACGATAATTAGTTCATGAGATATAGTACGACTTTACCCTCACTGAATCAACCAGTACAAGTATTCTTTCGAAGCAATGAAGATGACTTGAGGGGAATTTCGAAATCTGAGTTGAGTTCTTAATTTTTCTCAAAGGAATCAGTATTTTAAATGTAATAAAACGCCTTGAGATGAACTCACATAACGCATATTCATGATTGAAACGGTACTGAAGTGAAGAATGTCACCATCAGTCAACATTGCATTTTTTTATCAAGTTCTTGGTTCTGTCCGTCGAGAATGAATCCACTTGTTCCAGTATGTTCAGCATCAATATTGCATTTTCTAGATTTTCTCATTGATCTGCTCTGCTTTGACGAGCTTCTTTGATAGCCAAATTTGTGTGTGTCATCTGAAAAAATTGTAATGCTCCCATGCCCATCTAGATCTTCAGTTATGTATCATAATTCATTCATGAATATTAGGAAGAGAATAAATAGGACCCGCAATGCTTCTTTGTGGTACTCCTGTGTTATTATACAATATGTTTGATTTCACAATGAGTCCCTCCCTCGTTATTTCAACACACTGGGTTCTATTCGAATGATTTGACTAAAAACCATTCGGGAGCCTGCATGTAAGAAGACGATTTGGATCTATTCTGATCCTGTACAAGGTTGTTAACAATGCAACAGACTGCACGAATTTGTTAACAGAATTAAAATTCACTGTCTCGAGACTATCATCTAGAAATTGTAATATATTTTACTTAGATTTTCCACGAACCAACATATACAAAAACGAACCTGTGTATAAGATGTGCAGTGTATATAAATCAGTGTCTGAGAATATAGAATTACTCATATCAGATCGTACATTATTTCGAATTGTTTCGTTTATTCATTGAGCTTATGACGAAAGCAATGCATATGTTTGTATGTAATAAATGAATTAATGAATAAATGAATAAAACCACTCACAGGCATTTTCTCGTACACCATGAAATTATGGAATGTGTTAGAATCTACTGAAAGAAGATTCTGATATATCTGTTGAACCTTCAGTTTCATTGATGATCCCACTATATTATGCAAAGTGTGTGAAAGGATTTTCACAATTCAGTAGGTTTTTGCAATTTTCTAGTGAACTCATAAATGACATCCTCAGATTCTTCCAGTAACAAAAAACAGTAATCTTCCACCATCGTGAATTGAAATGGTTAGTATAGAAAAAAAAGTTTAAGCCAACTCGAGGGCAAATTCCCATCGAAGTTACCATTCTTCATTGAAAAAACACTGCATTGCTCAAAATATCTGAATACTGCGATCATACACTTTCAATAACATTTTCTAAGCGTGATTTCTTGTAATTTTCCATCCATCGTAAATCAACCTGTATAAACCATTACTGCCACTTGGTTCAACTCGTAGTATGTGATGAAAAGGCGTAAGATTTTCATCCCCACATTCAACCAGGAAAAAATAAAAATAACCGTTAGGAATGAATTAGGCTTTACGGTCTCTTCAACTCCAATGCATGGAACACTATGTTGGACTGGGCTACAAAAGCGTTTTGGCACTTTCACAAATCCTAATCGTTTCACAAACGGTTTTAGTCGATCTCATCACTTGTTGTTTTTTTCGACATCAAAGAAAAAGCGTGCTGATGCATATGAAGGTTTGAACGACCTGCCTTTGAAGTGTTTTTCAATTCATCGCTGTTACATACACAACATAATCTGAAAGATCGAAATGAGAAGCAAATTGAAACCAAATTCCATAATGGATTCCTAAACAAAGTTGTACAACGCTAGTACATCACCGGACTTCATTAACTGAAACATTCACAACTCCGTTCGTTGATCAAATTCTCAGATAGTGAGGAGATCTGAATTATATCATCAGTACATTGTTCACGCCAATTGATTCATTCACATCATTGGTGATATTTGATAAATAGCTACTATAATTGGTTAGATTTTTTGCCTCAAAGAAATATGGACAAAGAGCATTAGATTTGTAGTTGGCCGATTATCCATGTAATGATTTATTAGATCAATACTGTTTGATGAGTGTTGTAGTAGTTCAGACACAGCAAACGAAATATCATCCACATTCTTGTGGCACTTTTTGACGTTAGGAAAACTCCAACAGAACTGTTCAATTTCGAGTCCCAAAATTATATTCTCCAAGGAAATTATTTGGCTACGGTTGAGGTAGAAAGGATTTTTTTCTTTCTCAATTATGCATCAAATGTTAGCTCGCTTTTGATGTGCGAGACTTCAATAGTGGAAGTAATATTTCACTACTTTCCTTTTGGGTTCAGAGTGAGTTTCAAAAAAAAATTTTTCCGCGTAGTTACAAAAACATATTGGTCGCAACAAGACCCCCACATTGAGAACTACTACAATGAACTTCATGGTCACGTGTAGGTATCATGCTCTATATTAGCTTGAGTTCTAGGTTTGTATGTATACCCTGGTCTACGGTCTTACATACATCTCCGGAAACTAGTAGGGTGGGGGGTTATCCAAAGATTGAGGGGATTTGGGGAGATGGTTCTCGTGTTCACCTGTAGCGCTGACCTTTCTTTGTCACCTTGTCAGTAAATCACAAATCAGATCAGATCAGATTTGGGAAATTTATATTGTTCTTTGATTCGTTTGATGATGAACTCAGAAGACGAAACTAATTTTCAATGTAGAATTCAATCAATTGAGAGAAACATTGTTGTTGTGAAAAAAGCGTTGTGTGCTACAAAGATAATTTCTTAAAAAATGCCCAGTAATTTTTCTTAGAATAACGATATTTTTTTTTCAATTGTCCTCAGTCTATATTAATAATGCATAAGCATTTTTCTTAGTTTCTACAGACTATATTTATTTTTATGTGATAAGTTCTTGCATCCTTTTACCGAATTTGAACGAAAGCAAACAGAAGCATGGTAATAATATAGTACATCACCCGTCAATATAATATATCTTACAGTAATTGTTTCTGACGAAAATGAATGCTAAATCAGTTGTTTTGACAGATTCTCCGCTCCAGTAGTATTTCTTAGGAGGTTTTCAAGTCCATTAAACCCTTCATCTTCAAGATTTCATGAAAGAACAACTTACTCTTTTCGATTCGTACAATCATATCTCTCGAATGTTAGATTATCACTACTCAAGATATAATCTTGAACTCTCTATCAATCCAACTCATTTTGATTATACTGCTCACTAGTTCGAAATCCTAATATTTTCATAATGAGTATAGTATCGCAATGAAGAATATTATCATTTTATAACTATGGATTTCTCTTTTATGACTCACAATATGGATTATATCATAATATAATAATCATGAACGTTTTCAACAGGGAGTGGTTTCTGTTTCGTATTATTAAAAGAATTTTTCATTCCATCCTGGTGTATATAGGACAGAGATTATTCGTTTTGGTCTCACGGAGCAAGTAAATCTAAGGTATTCAAAAACGATATGATATTCCTTCTATTGCTATATTCTAACATTTTTTTTAAGGAAGAAGATATGTTGAATGTGTCTATCTGAAATTGGAATAGGAGACATTGCACTACAATATGTTTCACTGTTAGTTGAACTTCACAAATTTCACAAGTTGGTTGATCTTCTCCAGAAAGCAGGAATTTGTGAGTGAGCTTGGTGTGTCCTAAACGAAGTCGGGTCATTATTACTTGTTCTATCCTTTTCGTTAGTTCATTTTGCCACGGTCTCACGTTCGGTTTGATTTCATGTAGTTTTGATTGTGAGGCCTGCCATTGAGTGTTCCAAACGTTATTCATCTTGTATTTGATATACGATTTCATATCTATCGAAGGAGTGTATTGCAGTGCTGCCTGGTTCAGATGACTATTGAATGCATCGAATACACTTTTAATTCCTGTGTTACACAGAGTTTTGAATAAAAATTGTTGACATGCCACATCGAAAACATTCAAAAGATCCAATAATATGTAAATAACATATTATTTATTCTCCATTTCTTCATTTAATTTGTCGAATGGTCTTTCAGCTCGAAATTCAAGTAAGCTTATCTGAATCTTTCAATTTTCGTTTACAGACAGAAATACGTTCAAGAAAAATTTTCAATGTATGTTCAATTTTCAGTGAAATGAAAGCCTCAAGGGTACACCATCGTATATACAATTGCATATTCTAAATTTCTCAAATCTGGAAGAAACTCCACGGTGATTTTCATGTCATTGAAAAACACATTCGATGTATTGCATCTCATAGTTACTCTCACTGTCGGAAGGAATTCTATTTCTTCTCGTATCAAAATAATACTTAATTCATAATGAATACTCCAAAAGAAATGTTGTATAGTCTCTGGCTATTAGTTTGATCAATATGAAAACCATTATCAAAATAAAAAGTTGGACTATACATACCTCATTTGCCAGAATACATATAGAGAACGACAGACAAAGGGTTATATGGAATAACAACAAATTTCCCGTTGTTGAGTCGCGAACATGGTGGCGGAGCGAAACGAAACTTCGAGAGTTTCGAGGAAGTTTCAGAGAAGTTTCAACTCACCAAGAATTTCAGGATAGTAACGCGAATACTAGTAGACGTCCTCTGATATATGTTCTTGTTTTTAATATTAGGTTCTCATGGAACCATCATTAATTATATTTCCGATCGAAGAAGTTGATTTTTCAACCTGCAGAGCAATAATGCATAACCTAGCTGCATGTTGCGAGAATATCAAGTATCGGTTTTCCACAGCTCAGTAGGAAGTCAGTGTGGCTTGTTCATGTTCAGCATGACATTTCAGGAGATGTCAAACTCCGTCTCAACTTAGAAATTTTCAAAATTCATTTTAGAACCATTATTCACAAAATCTATTTATTTGAAATAAAAAAACATCCTGTATATGATTCAGGACACAAACTTAGGAATGACAGATCAATGTCAGCATTCAGTGAATTTTGGGATTCAAAATCGGGGTGGAATAATAAAGGAGCAACAAGAGTATGTCTATGTAATGGCTATTTTTCATTGTAAATATATTCTCATCATTCATCAATTTAGAAATAGAAATTAAAATAAGAAGTGTTGAATAGAACATGGAAGTCAAGTGACAAACCATCATGAAATGAAGTGATTATAAAAAAAAAAGAGAGAAAGAGGAATGTTGCCAAGGAAAAGGTTGTTAGAAAAAAAAAATTGGAGATAGTTTGTGGTGGATAAAAATTAGAGAAGAAAAAGAAGTTTATCCTGGAAAATCATAAGATAAAATAGCAAAAATTAGTTAGAAGAAAAAGAAAAGAGAAGTCCATGGTCTAGAAAGCAAAATCATGCAAGGAAATTAAATTACTTCAAGTTCTCCCACAATTCAGAACGTGACAGTCAGGAGGCAGTAAAAGGGCCAAGGAAATCTATTCCTGAAGGAAGAAAAGACTCAAAAGGAACATTTAAGTGAAAGTTGTCTTTTGGAAGCTCCCAGTTCATATTACAAGGGTAATATTCACAAGAAAGAAGACTCAAGGTATTACTCGTCCTTTTCACAATTCCAAGTCGAAATTGAACGAACTCTATTTTTTTTTCATGCTGAACTTTCATTGAAAACAATAACTTCACATAACTTCATTCACTATTTTCTGTATTTCCATTCCATCATAGCAAGTAAGTTGTCGCAGGTTTTTAAATTTGTTACCTGTTATTGTGTGTAATTTCTGTTGCCATTATAGACATTCAATCTTGTTTATTTTTTTTATTATTCCCTAGTAAACAATTCAAGTTTCGAAATTCATTTGAAAAGCTATATATCAAAATCGTCAACAGAGGCGCTGGTTGAATCCACCTGAGAAGTCTTACAGGCGTACCGAACTGAGTTCTTGGAGGAAGAATCCTAGTTGAGAAAAGAAAAAGATTCAAGCGACATCGGCGTCACAGCTGGGACACTTTTAGCGAAGGGCTTGGTAATTATATATTGTGTTGATTTGATATGTATTCCATTCATTCTTTATTTGATTTTTTTTTCGTTGGATATCATAACAAGATCCAAAATACATAGATATAAAATATTCAATCTATCAACCGCGGATCACTAAAGATCAGATCATCACAATATAGAGGCAACCAAAAAAATATAGGAGTTTTTGATTCAACATTGTTCTGATAATCATAAAGCAAAATTGCCCAGTAACAGAAAAATATATGAAAATATCAACAAGTAGATGGGGAATACTCAAAACGGACTGAACATTTTCCCAAACATCATAGAGGTCACTATGTAAATGTTATTGCTACTCAGTCTCACTTGAATCAATTTTTCCGATTTGTTGTCAGGAAAATTCATGATTCGTATGTAACACAATTCTGAAAATGAGGGATAATAGTTTAGTTTCATTCGCAAAATAAATATTGACTTTGAAAGCAAATGCATGTAATGAAACAGAGTTTTCACCTTCGACAGTCTCACTAATTGACTAATATAGCTATATCCCTCAGTTGTAGAAATCCGGAGATTATTTTCCTCTCAGTGATGAGTTGAAGTTATAGAGATGAAACAGTAGTAGTGCTCCTCGTTAGTCTGTAGGGTATCGTAGGGTACGATTTTTTAAAGTAACTTCCTTGTAGCGTATTCCCTAGATTTTTCAATTATTGAGATGTCATGAAGATCGAATGTCTCTGGTTGATTGATCTAGTTATTGATTTCATTAGAATTCAACTCTCGAATTCCCTAATTATTTTTCCTCCGTTTTCACAGTTCGTTTAATAAATTGCTCTGTAATTCGGTATTGTAATATAAGATCGGAAGAAAGTCGTGAAAATGAAAAAATATTCCGATTTAGATTTCGAGGATACTTGTTATTCTCCTCCACATAATTTCCACGTCGACTTTCGAATATAAATATGCGAGCAATTCCTTCAATATGGTTGGTATCCAAACAAGCTGCCTGGAAAAATCCTGATAGAAATAATAGGTTATAGTAATAATAGGTTTCTCTCGATGAATATTCTGAAAATTTCAAAAAGGAATCTTTCAAATCTATGTCGAGAAGATGTATCGAGCAGAACTCTTTCCATTCTGCGATCATAATGGAATAATGCTGGAGGACGATATATGGTATACATATATTGAAGAGCGTGCGCTGTCATTTTGTTGGAATTCAACAAAAACGGTTGAGTGGTGAATACCAGAAGTTTCATATTGAACAGCTAATAGCAGCCAACCTATTGCCTTTCTTCGATCGACACCGTGACAGTCAAGCAGATAATTTCTGATAATGCCCACTTGAAATTCTACCACCATGTGAGCAGTATAGCGTAAGTAATGACTTTCTAAAAATCAATATATACTTCGAGAAGTATTGAGAGCCGTATGTTCAAATAGAAATTCTCAAATCATCGTTATCGATTATATTTCCAGTTGAACGTAAAATTCAATTGGTATAGCGCCCCGTCCACTTGCGTGGCAGTTCTACTATTCTAGCCATTTGGCGATCATGTCTAGACAGGGTCAACCGTGATAACATCTAACAGATGATGAATATTTGAGATATTTAAAACTGAATGAGCTTAAACGTTGTCCAAATATACAAGTACTATGTGGTGTTTGAGAAGAACACATTGAATATCTATACTTCTTCAAGTAGAAACGTTAATTCGATTATTCCCCAATTCATTCATCGATGAGGAAAGTTTCATGCCCGAAAAATCATCGAAAAAAAATCATACTCCAAAATTTTGTTATGTGTAAAAATGAACAAACATTTGAGCAGACTTACGTCAATCTTCGTCTGTAGTGTACCTAACCAAACCCTTGGTTAGGTTAGGTTAGGTACGCTTATCACCTGACTCATCAAGATGGGTTTGACGCATTTGGAACTGGAACCCGCTTTGCTGCGAACTGCGACTCCAAAGGATTAAGCTTAGTCTCCACTCGTTGAACCACTCCTTAGTTGTATAAATTAAGACTTGTAAATGTTCAATTGTTTTCCATAAGGATCGATGGTGCTGTCCTCTGATGACTGTGGAATATATTCATATTATCTATATGCTTTTCCATCAACATATTCAATTCTCATTGCTAAACCTCCTGAATGCGAGACTGCAGTAACTCCGTGCCCTTATATATCATGTTTACAAAACCAGCAAATGCACCTTCGGCTGCCATATAGTAAATTGAGCTCATTTTGGTCTCAGCGGTAACATTATCATACTACATATCATCTGTTATGAAGCTATCATACATTTTATGAAATATATGTTCTTGCATAAAGAGGCTTTATTACATGAAAAGTATCGTACATATGATCACTATCAAGAATATCTGTCGACTGAATTATTCATGAATGAGGAAGAATATTCAAGTTTTGTGTTTTCCACGTCATGGATCATCATCATTCATTCTTTATATCACCCTCCAAGATCTGGAAGTTCAGTACTTTTGTAGCATTGAGTGATGTCCAAAATAAGTACAGTATGTATGTAGGATGTATATTATGAGCAAAAACATATTGCACATTCTTCTTGCATTCACTGCATCGATTTTTTTTGGGGATGAATTAGCTATTCATATTCTGGAAGAGGACCCCATGGCACTTATATCAATTCTGGAAAGTATTGGATTGATTGATTCAATACCCCGACAGTGTTGATTTGATTTATATTACAAAATCATGAATATCTTCATACATTCATCGATCATACAAACCGTCCGTTTTTCGTGTGCCACGATGGGGATCACACTCATTTTGAGATATACGTTGGTTGAATCGTTGTGGAGAAAATCATACATTCCATCTGAAAATGTTGATATAATTCATAATGGCATTGATGAGAAGAACCAAATATGATAGTTGTTTGATTTAAATAGCGATGCCATAATCATGAAATGTTGGTTCAAAATGTTCGAATATCAATATCGGAAATGAAAATGTTCGTTTCTTTGCGATATTTCTGAAACCATTAGAGATATTGTCAATTTCTTCCCAAATAAATATTCAGCACAAAATTTCCGATTTACTAACTTTAAAACCAAGGGACCAACAATATGAGCGGAATCTCGTAATGGCAATTGAAAAACGGACAGCCTGTATTGTCACAGATTCACTGATTTCCTTTCACCAACTAGTTCAATTTTCATGTTATGCTCATAGGAAAATTAATATTCAAAAAAAGCTATCACAAGGTTTTTGAAAATCATCGAAAACATAATAAGACACCAGAAACGTGAATCGATAGCATTAATGATCAATGTGAGCTCACTTAATTTTCAGGTTCAGGTAATCCATCCAAAAGCAAGAGGCCAGCGTGAAATGTACTTGTGTCGTGATGAACGCGTGATCATGCTTTAATTGCATTCCCATCCATCGAAAGGCCAGGAACGCATTGTATCTAGTATTTATTAGGGACATACCATACGCACAACTATTTTAATTCCTCAAAAAACAGAAACATGGAACGACACTTTCATCACGAGATGAAATGAATGATTTTGTATACCAATGAAGTTGAAATCATTCAAATTCAGCTGTTTGTCGTGAGAGTAGAACATCATTGAAACCAATGTTGTGTACGTGAGTTAATAGGAATAGAGGCAAACATGTCGAGTACTGATATTTCAGACAGATGATGGAGATGTTTCGAAGAATTTGTTGTGATCTTGAATTTGAAAAGGACTCTGGGTCGAAAGTATTGAAAAATAATCTCTCTGCAAAGCTAATTGCGTTCGGCTTCTCGCTGGATGCAGTGGGCTTATTAAGAGATTACATAACTGATCGATCTCAAATGGTAACTCTAGAGGGAATTACTTCAGAGGCCTCAACTGTTACTACCCTAACAACACAAGTACGCCCCTGGGATATCCTAGAGACGTCCCACACTTATTGGAAGGATGTCCCTAGGACAACCTTCGTCGGGACACAGGACGTACCTGGGATGGTCTAGGTACATCCCTTGGCGGCAACAAAGGGGCTGCCTAGGATGTACCGTCGGTACATTCTAAGGATTTACCTGGTACTCCCAACAACATCCCATGGGATAACCGGTACCGTCCCTGGGACGTCCTTAGTACGTTCTGAATATGGTTTCTATATATTAAGGAAATCCGTGGAGAACTAGGGAAATAGAATTCCAGTTTCGAAAATAATATTATATAATTTGAAAAATGAAATGTAGAAATGAGATAATACAAAATAAATAGCAGTCTCAGATCATTTCAATGCATGAAATATATTCATATATATGTTCCTTATGAAGTAGAATATAACATAAAATAACATTCAAGATATACAGAGGGACAAGAGAAGAGCATCCTTAGAATGTACCTACCGGGACATGTACCGACAGTACACTTTTGGGACATCCTCAGGATGTCCCGGTAGGTAAGTTCAAGGGATATACCGATTGTTACATTCCTAGGATGTCCCATTCATGTTCTTGTACCGACAGTACACACTTGGGACTGAATGGGATGTACCTAGTATGTCCTTGTGTTGTTAGGGTAAAGGTGTTCCACAGGGATCTATTCTCGGACCCTTATTGTTCAGTCTGTACATATCTCAATTTCGCCTCTTTGTCAACTTCTGTACCATACATCATTATACCGACGACACCCAGATTCATTTTCCATTTCCCACTAGCGACTCAGACTCGGCACAAACTCAAATCGATACTGATCTACAATCATACAAACAATATACTACTAAAAGTATGCAGTGATGCTACTCGGCTCAAAGAAGAATAGAGAAGTCCCAATGAACTCTATTCAAATCCGCCTTGGAAATGACATATTCCCCATGGTGAATGGATTCATAAATCTAGCAGTATTGCTAGATCCTCAGCTAAGATTCACTCAACACGTCAGCCACCTAGAGATCAATCTTCCTATAACATTATCTGAAAAGGGACGGAATTGAAGTATGTACTTGAAAGCTTTGCGAGTCGCTCATTTTGTCTGAAATTTCCTAATGCAACATCATATACGGCTCAGCTTTACACCAAACTCATCATCACCGCTTACAACGTATACAAAATAACTGCCTGAGGTTTTCTTTTGGTATTTGTGAATACGACCATATTACCAAGCCGATGAAGAAATCTGGCTGGCTGAATCTGGAGAAACTCGGGAAACTCCATCTCCTGACAATTTCCCACAAACACAACACAACGGCCAGACTACCTCTCCGAAAGGCTAGTAACATATTCGGACCTGAACAGATTTTCCACTCGAAACTACTCTCGTCATTCCTACAGTGCACCGAAATGTTATGACTCAATGCCCAGTAAATTTAGATCCTACTCTTCGAGTTACTTCAAAAAGAGACTGAAAATTTATCTGAGTCGTAGGACTAACGTTGCAGCTACCTGGCTGGCTTCCTTCTATACACTGATTTATCATATGAATATTATCACTAGAAAGTCCTGCAGCATCTTACGATCTTAGTTGTAAGCTTTACTCGTTTGCCCGACTTTCTGCTGATATGTGTTTGTATGTATTTGTATTTCACTGAGTATCACATTACTTTTGTTCGCTTTCATGTTTTATATTTTATATTTATATCCCTTCAGGAATATTGTCGCGTACAGGGGGTGTTTTTGGGGGTCACCTCTGTCGCTTGGGTCGTACTCAGGAAATATAAATATAACTATTTCAATTACAGAGTGAAATACTAAAGAAACATATAATTCATTAACAATTTTGATGGTACATCCTTCAAGAACTATTAAATGATACCAACGAGAACAAATGAGAAAATACAATCGCTTACCCCTAATATACAATTATGCTGGAAACCCAGTCTTCAGGAGCAATGAGAGTAATCAAGAAGAATTGTAGCATAGGCGTCCAAACTAGGCGTTCGGACGCCTACCTACCATTCTAGACTAACTCAGGACTCTCTGAAGACTAAGTCAAGAATCTCCTAAGACTTTGTCTTCAATTACTTATATTCATTCTGATTGTTATGCGAACATGCCCTTGTGAGTTCAACGTGATTATTTTGCGTATTGTAACAATATGTCTGGTAATGAACTCGTGAACTTGAATTAACTCACATTCGGGTCATGTTGGTTCAAACGCACCTGAGGTCGAACATGGATTGGTTTACATATAGTGGGTGATTAAAATTCTTGGACCATGCCTTGTGTTGTTTGTGACAATATTCATATGGTTGAGTTTGAAAACAGCTCTCGCTGACCTCCGCCCTTTCACCTTCACAGTTATAATCGTAATCATCATTACATTATATGGTAAATAAAGAAGTATTATTATCATTACCATCAATAAAATCGTTCCGAAGTTCCATTTGGGCTTAGAACCACCTAACACTGGAACCACCATTCGATTTCTATGGAAACGTAATGCAATAGAGATCAACCAGTTTTTCTCTCGAAGCAATTGTTATATTGTAATTTTAGACCATACTCACATAGTTCACAGTCGATATACTTGATGAAGCATGGACTATTTCCCGTATTATTCGGCACTTTGTGGAAATCAGAGTTGCTGATTCTTTTTCTCCGTCTCCATCCGGTATCAGTCTCTCGAGTAATTTCCTTTACATTTCTTTGAGAATCACTCACAAGTTGAAGCTTTCAACAGAGATAATTGTGGCAAGTATCCGAGGATTATTCTTGAGGTGAAGCTGATGAAAGCAAGATAGAGTAAAAGTTGTATTCCAAGTATAAGATTCGAGCGAGTGAGGTGCTCAACATTTATTTATTTCTTGCATATTTAATGTTTTGGAATGTGATCTTTGAATCTATTCGAAAATACCATGAATTCTGCCAACATCCAATGATATCGTACGATATGGAATAGCTAGACTTGCTTCATTTGTGCTCAAGATTGGGGTGTAATATAAAAGGGGCGATCCAAACAAAGATTGAAATTTTCTTATTACTTGAGTGGATATGAAAATCATACGATATGCCTAAATGAATGAGTTTCAGAATTCCTTCGTACAGAACATGAATTCATGAAATAAAGATGAATTTTCTCTGAATTGTTGTCCCACATAAGTAGAATATAAATAATCTTCTGATTATGCTGGTTGGAACAGTGGAAGTCCATTATGAAAATAATCCTGCTTTCTCGCAATTTATCGAGTCACCTGGTGGAATTATAAAAAACATTTCGTAACCATGAAACGCATTATCATCCAACCCCGACCGTATTTCTCCCTGAATAACGGGGATATTCTTTCCTTGGAAAGAAGAGCCTGGCTTGTGTGTAGGAACGGGAAACATTCCTTTACGCTCAACCGCTGACGGATTATGTGTACCCGCTACCGAAAAATTCACTTTCCCGCCTATGTGGAAAGCCTTTTAGTATTTCGTTCGCGAAAAATCAGCAACAAAAGAGTCCGCATATTTCGTATGGATGGCATTCGTTGATCCTGGAGTTCGAATATAACAGGGGACAATAAAGATTGACGCCGTCTAAGAATAACAGTTTTGATTTTTTCATTCGAACTCGGTAATTCCATCGTATTGAAGAAACAGGTCGATGACAAATTCAGCTTGGTGGTGCGCATATTTTATTCACGACGAGCTTCCATTAGCCATTTTTGCAAATCTGGTCGTTTTCATGGTGGATAATATTTCTATATTAGGTTTTTTACATGGGTTTATGTCCTTATACTTCAAATATGTACAGATTGGCCAGATAAGGATGGTGAGTGCTGTTATGTCGGAAAGTATTATAGAAACTTACGGTGGAAAATCTTACGAAAAAAGAAGAAACTCTGAGAATTATCGTAATTTTTCTAAAATGCCAGGAAGCGTAATCGTCATCTGAAACTTTCAAATTGATCCAAGTGATTTATTAAGTCTAAACTTACCAAATACAAGTATACATCTCGAAGTTACCTTCATTGGAATTAATGTTTGTTTTAAGATTTTTGACAAATAATAATAGATGGGGAATGTCTACTGAACAGTACAGTTAATAAAAATAAGAATAATAATCATAACGTTCATTCAGACAAGGATTACAAGAAAGGATATCCTATGTTCGGAATAAACGCAGGAATGTATTCGCGAGTGTTCAGCACTTCCAACGAGGAGCACTGAGCACTGTGTGCGAAAAAGTAAACAAAACATCAACAATTGGGTACAAGTAATATTAAAATATAGAATCAAATGTAAGTAAAGCTTAGTTGCAGTATATAATCACAATACAAAACATAGAAAACACAAATACACAATAGATATTAGTTCATATGTAACACTACTAAAAAAAATAGTACATAATCTAGAATAGAAAATTTTGTGATATTATTTCCCCTTCTTCATAATGACCACAATTTTTCTATTGGGACGTAGACGAAATTTTAGTATAAAGATATATATAATATAAAATAGAGAACAATTAAAACGTAAAAACATCAAAAATAATTTATTCGAGATATATTACTCCGGAAAAAATTGAGGATATTGAAATAGAATTAATTCAACAAAACTGGAACTATACCACTCAATGCATGTATGATTGTAATCAATATAATACTATGGCTGTGACTTTTCACTTCCTGTTAAGGTTATACGTGAATAAATATTATCTATCTATCTATCTATCTACCAACACGGACACCCTGTATCAAACCTTCGTAAATAATATCAAACACAGCTTAGATGAAATCGCATCGATACAAAATAAACGTTAAGTTAGAAATATGCAAAAAGTAAGGGATAAATATCACAAGAGATTTCAATATACAAAAGATCCGATAGACTGAAAGTTACAGACAGAAGAGGAACGAAGTAATAATAAGAATAATAATAATGTTTATTCACTGAAACTACAGAAATTTACAAAATTCATGAAATTACAGTAGTGCTACAGATACAATTATTATGCTGTCTGCAAATAAACTGAAAAACCACAAAGCCTAATTGCCATCCGTGGTTACAGTGGTAGCAGACGCTACCGAAAAATATAATCTAGTTTTTAATTGCTAAAAGAAGATAATGATAGAGAATACAAATGGAAAATACTCCACTCTGAGAGCTCAAAAAAAGAGATAATAAATTTCTGTCATTCGTGAGCAAAAAGAATTTGACTGCTCTTTTGAATCGGAATAATGAGTTTGTTACTGCAATTGTTTCTGGGACGAAATTGTAGAATTGGGAGCCTAAGTATATAAAAGATTTTTGTCCAATAGTTTTTTGAGTATTGGAAACTCGAAATTATTTTTTTTCTTTAGCTCTTGTTGAATGCCAATAGGAGACATTTTCAAATTTTTTCTATTTTTGAATATGTATAGATATTAGTGTTTTCAGAAAAAATGTTTGTCGGAGGTCTAACACAGATATATCCCGGAATATTTGTTCAGTAGGGTAAGTTTCTTCTTTTCTGAGTATTATTTTCAGGAAGTATTTCTGAAGTATTTGTTGTTTTTTCAGGTATACATCTGAAGTTTTCCCCACAAGCAAGTATACCGTAAGACAATCTAGACTCAATGAGCGCATAATACAACATTTTGAGATGTAGTAGATCAAGAATTTTTGTTAAATATTTGAAACGTCCTAAAAGTGATCTAAGAGTTTTAGTGACATTTTCTACATAATGATTCCACCTCAAGTGACAGTCAAGAGTTACTCCGAGGTATTTAATACTATTCGTGAATTTAATTTTGATGGATTTGCTGGCCATTGCTGGCCATTGTTTGGAATTTTTAATTCACGGTAATTCGGAAGACTATTTTTGTAGCTACAGATTGAAAGAAACATGGTTTTCTCGAAATTATTAGTTAGCAGGTTGAAGCTGAACCACTCAATTACGGCTGTCATGTCAAGTTCAATTTTCAGTTTTAGATCACTCCATGTTTCCGCAGTATATAATAAAACAGTGTCGTCCGCAAAACTATGTATAACTCCAGATGTGTTTATCTTGAATAAGTTATTCATATAAACAATGAAGAGCAATGGTCCCGAAACTGTGCCCTAGGGTACTCCACATTTAACTATTATTTCTGAGCTCACAAACCCCAATTGCAGGTTTCGAAACTTCAATAGCGTTATATAATTATTAATGAAGATACAGCATCCCCGGTCAATTTTCCTGTTTGAAAGCCAAATTGTTGCGGCGATAATATCTTGTTATTATTCAGAAAGGATTCAAGTCTGATCTTAATCACTTTTTCAAATAAATTGAAAAAATTAGTAATCAAGGATATTGGTCTATAGTTAGATGGTAAACATTTATCTCCTTTTTTGTGAAGAGGCTTTATGATACTTTCTTTGAATTGACTTGGAAATATACCATTTGACATCAGTTTATCGAGAAGAAAACACAACGGTGACGCTATCTCTTCACAAATCTCCCTCAATGTTTCACTCTTAATTTCATCTATTCCCAGAGCTTTGTTATTTTTAAGAGATTTAATCATCTGAATTATTTCATTTTCATCAGTGGGATTCAAAAATATAGATTTATCATTGAGGGAGGTTTTTCTAGGGCAAACCTCGGGTTTCTGAATCTTATCCGCCAGTTCAGGACCTACACTTGAAAAAAAAAAGTGTTCAAAGTTTCAGCAATTTCTAATTTTTCATCCGATTTACTACCGTTCATCAATCTGATTTCTCCTATTTCTTTGTGAGAAGTACTGCAATTGATAATTGAATTTATTGTTTTGCAAAGTTGTTTAGAGTTGTTTTTATTTCTTTCAATTTGTTATTTGTGGAATGCCAGTTTTGTTTCTTTTATCAATCTATTCGATGTATTCCTGTGAGTTATGAACTCTTTCTTATTGCTTTCGTTTCCTTGATTTTTCTGATGATTTTTATATAACCTGTCCCTTTCTATAATTGACTTTATTAAACCATTAGTTATCAATTCCGCTTTTTTAATCATTTTTTTATTCTGTTTTAGAATTACTGTATGGTTCTGGATTGACTCATTTATTGTTTCAGTAAAATACGTCGCTGATTCCTGTGCATTACATATCGGGTAAAAAAAAGATCAGTCAAACTCTTTTAACTCAGCTCTAAGGTTTAAAAAGTTAATGGTTTGTATAATGTTGGTGATATCACATTTCTCTTGAAAATATTCCAGTTGAAAATCGTTGCTCTATGATCAGTTACTAATGTATTATAAACATAGCTAGTACAATTATCTATTATATTTCCTGTATCGAGTTTCACAAAACAATGATCCAAGCATGTTGAAGAGATACCTTGAATACGAGTATAAGTGTTAATGACAGATGTAAAATTGAATTCACACATAACATTCAAATAGTCATTAACCAACCCTACTTTCAAAAGGAGATTTATGTTAGTGTCCCCGGCAATAATATGAACATCGCTGTTATCAGTATTTTTCTCTAGAAAATTGTGAAATTCAATTATGTAATCATTGTCATTGGTAGAGGGAGATCTATTGCTTTACAGTTATTGAATTCAACTATTCCAGAAGTGTGGTTTAGGTAATTTCTCACGTAAATTACTGTTCCATCACATTTATTTAATTCTCCAAAATTGAAGATCAGCTCATACCCATCTAAGATACAAAGATTGGGATCGAAATCGTTCCTAGTTTCAGTAAGCACAATACAATCGAAAGGTTCGCTAAAAGAATTCAGAGTAAAAATTTGATTATCCAAATTTTTTGATATACTTCTGATATTTTGGTGAAATATTCAGAATGCATTTTTATGTTCAATATTATACTTAGCTACATTGTTCAAGACTTCAGTAGGAAACTCGTCATAATTATAGTCTCTTATGAAGGGATCCATCTGTTATTCAAGACAGATACTTATTTATAAACACAACTCATACAAGACTTCAAATTATATTATAGTAGAATGAAAACTATAATATACCTCAATTTTTGCTGTTACTATTTAGTCTGGTAATTCTCTTAGTGTGGGCAGTTTTTAGATCTCTCTCCTTCTTGGTATCCGCACTATTCTTGAAGTTTCTTTCTTCCTTACTATTTTCTGCCTTTTTATTCTCTTCGGTTATGTCCTCTTCGCTTATGTCCTCTTCACCTCTGCCCTCTTCTTCTCCTAGATTTCCTATTGTGTAGGGCACACCATCAATCACTAATGTTTTCCTCTTTATGAAAGCTACTTTACCATTGTCTCTAGCCTTATCAGTTGGAATCTCAATTTCTTTAATTCAGCATAGTCTTCTGAGACAAAAATCCCGGTTCCTTTGAACTTACTTATATTTCGGATTTGGATTTATATCTAAGTAGTTCTACCAGGAGAGGGCGTGTCGTTTCATTGTTTTTTTTGCCAATACGGTGGATATCTCTCAGCTCGTTGATGTTTAGTTTTGTTTAGTTATACGCTCGTCAGAGTATTTATATCTTCAATATCATTTTCATTTTCTCTTATGCCATAGAACACTTGATTGGTTTTTTTTTTTGTTTTACGTTCAATATTTATTAGTCTTACTTTAAGTGTTTTGTTTTCTTCTCGGAGAAATGAATTTTCGTTTTTCACGCTCTGAAGTTCTTCTGGGATTTCAGTCCGTGTTGAGCGTACCTCTTTCTTAGGTTCTTCAACTGCTTATTCAGTTTTCAGTTTAGTATCCTTTAGTAACTCATATATTTGGTTGTTACTAATCTGCTTATCCATTCCCTCTGATATATCGCCTTTAATTTACTATCACTCAGAGTTGGTCACTTAGCTACTCCCATGTTTAAAGGAGGTCGATTCGTATCTTGGTTTTTTACCAGCAAGACTCAATTATAAAAAAGTGTTTTTATTAACTGTTGGTTGCAATTAACAAATATGATATCGTTATTGCATAGAAATGGGCAATTTACAAACAAAATTAATTAAACCGACGTACTCCTGGTATGAGACTTAACTAAAATGCGAATTTAGCAGGAGCTGGGTTCACACACGCACTTGTCAGAATAATACTGGTAGGTATAATCAGAGAAAAGGAAAACATATTTTATGAAAAGTTGACAGTAAAAAAATGTGGTCTATCTCAAAACAATTAGTTAACAGCACTAATTATAATAACACAGACATTAGCTCATTAGATATTAGGTCGAATGATGCTGGTGAGGTGCTGAATGATAAGTTTTACCTCGATAGTGTAGGAGTATTCCTAGTACTGACGGTTTTTCTGAAAAAAAAAAGGAAAGGACGGCCCCATTGATCCTTTTCTCATCATTTCAATTAGTAAATTATATAAAGTGATAAATAGGTTAAGAAACAAAGCTACCGGTGATGAAGTACTCACAGTGTCGTTATTGGAAGATATATTTTCAGTTGTTGGTTAACCCTTATTGAATCTACTCAACACCTGTTTACAAACAGGAGTATCATCATCGGTATCAAAATGCAGCACCAGTTCCAAAAATAAGTGAACCAGTTAGACCTGAAGATTTAAGACCGATAAATTTACTTCCAGTCATTGAGAAAATTATTGAAATCTCAGTACACGAACACTTAACTGAGTATTTGAATAAACAAAAAATACTGTATGTGGGAGTTATCCTTAGATGCAACAGATATACCCCTATAATCTCTATGTTGGAAACTCTGAATTTCTTGAATGCCCGCCAACATATTACCGAGTCAATCTAAGTGTTAATATATGAGGTTATTAATGAGCAAGCTCCTGTGTACCTGAGAGATTATCTTGTTGAAAGATCAGAGTTAGTAGATTATAATTTGACATCTCTCTCCAAATGAGATCCACAATTTTCCTTAATATACATTTCCAATATTCAAATAACCTCGAAGTGAATTCAAAATATTCGGGTTGTTCAGAATATAATTATGTTTTTCATCGAATAATCCCTGAACTACATTTCCACTAGAGGTTGAACTATATCGGTGATATCTGTTGAGATGATTGAGGGAAATTTCCAACATACTCGATTAATACCTCCCTTGTCGAAAATATATTATTTCTCAATTGTTCCTAATGTAGGAATCGTGTCTTGAATAGAAATGTGATGACGTGTTTCATGTATTTCATACATTTCTGTGATGAGGATTCTGAACTTGCGAGCCTTTTCGAATTATGCTTGAATAAATTTGAATCAACCCGAGAAATTCTGTGAGCAGCAAATTCATGTTGAGGAGGAATTTCTGTGGCCAATGATATTGAGCGTGATGAAATATCCCGAACAAGGGTAAAGGAATTATGCTAGGTGTTAAAGATGGGAATTAATAGATAATATTGGTATATTGGAAATATACCGATCTGTTTGAATACAATATGAACACCTTTATGAAATCAGAATGTTTTCTGCAGTGTGGAGTTCATTTCTTATTCGATAGGTATTATCTACAGGCCGGTGCCAAACATTGTGACGTCTGTGATCATTGTTGAAAGCAACTGTCGCTGTGTTCATACTCAGTTCATACTACTCGATGAATTCGAGGTCTTGGGGAAAGCTTTGGGTGGACTGGAATAATTCTTGAGTAAGGAATGATTTTATCGAAAATAGAGTTTTTGCAGAAAACGAAATTGTCTACATGTTAAGAAATAAGCTAGCAGTATCATTGCAAAATTGCTAATGAATTTGCCAGTACATTATTTTCTCAGTACAGTCAATAGAAAATATTTTGAATATTTATTTGGGAAAAAGTGATATTTTCTTTCGTGCTGAACCAGTTAGCTAAATATAGACGAGACTTCATAAACATATACATTTGCTCAGCATTCCATCTCAAAAATAAAATAATTAGCATTATATGATATTTCGCTGATACCTTGATATCGAGGCATATGTAGAAGAACAAGGAGGTGCTTCTATGCACATTCCTAGATAAAGATGGGGCATTTAATAACACCCATCTAAAATCCATCACACGAGCTCCCGCTCATCATAATATCGAGGAATAGATGGATCGAGAATATGTTGAAGAGCCGTGTGATAAATAGTACTATCTCTGACACCACACTGCAGGCTGAAGTTACAAGAGGGTGTCCACAGGGTGGGGTTCTGTCACCGCTTCTGTGGAGTCTTGTTATTGACGGATTGCTGCGTATTCTAACCCAAAACCACCATAGCGTACTGGGCTTTTCAGATGACTTGGTTATCATGGAACAGGGGAAATTCACTAATACACAAGGAAGGATGCAACAAGCATTAGACCTCACTACTGAATGGATTAATGAGGAGAACCTAGCAGTTAGCCCTCACGAAACTACAGTAGTAGCATTCACAAATCGAAGACGAAAAGAAGAACTAGGACCTCTCTACTCGAATGGTACACTAGGGATGTCGGGGGAAGTCAAATACCTGGAAGTCATACTAGATTCCAGGCTAACTTGGAACCAACATCTAGAAAGGGTTACGAAGAAGGCAACCATGAGCCTCATGGTTGTGAGAAGCACATATGGCAGAACTTGGGGCTTGGAACCAATAATTATACATTGGCTGTATAAAGTGGTAGTTAAACCAGCCATACTATATGGTGCAATCGTCTGGAGGAGCAAGACATTGCAACATAGCACTATCAGAACACTAAGCAAGGTGCAAAGACTTGCTTGCCTATGCATAACAGGGGGAATGAGGACTACCCCAACAGTGGCCATGGAGGTGAAGCTCTGTCTTCCCCCGCTTCACCTTGAAGTGCAAGGGGAGGCTAGACTAGGGCTCCTCAGATTGCCTCTAGCGTCAAAAGATAGTGAGAAAAATACACCACTACAATTCGTTGGGGACAATATCTTGCAGATGCCAAGAGATAATATGATTCCTGAATACATCTTCGAAAAACTCTTCGAGGTGTCAATCTCGGATCGAAGGGAGTGGCACGAAATTCATGATTGAGAAGAGCAAAACAGAATGATCTGGTACACAGACGTATCAAGGATTGGGTGCGGGAATTTATTCCCCTACCCTGAAGGAGAAATACTCCTATGCGCTTGGTGAATATACCTCGGTGTTTCAACAAGCAGAAATATTTGCAATTCTACAATGTGCAAAAATATGCAATGAGAAGGCCTTCAAGAGAAAAGGAATCTATATTTATTCGGATAGTCAGGCCAACCTGAAAGCCCTGGCAGGGTATAAGGTGAAGTCCAAACTCATCTGGGAATGTATCAACGAACTTCTGACACTGACAAGGTTAAACAGAGTTTAACTGATCTGAGTACCTGGGCACAGTGGAAAACGAGGCAACGAAATAGCTGACGAACTTGCTAGGGAGTGGTCAGCTACACCCCACTTTGGCCCGTAACCAGGACTTGGAGTGCTCAAGAAACTCCTTACAGGACATGCTCCTGTTGGAACACCTACAAAAGATGATCAAGGTGACCAGACTTGTAGATAGTGCGGCGTAGAACCTGAGATTATTGAACACATTTTGTGCTATTGTGAGGCACTAAACTATAGAAGAGTAGTACATTTAGAAGAACCTGATTTGAACCTAGAGAATGTGGGAACCCTGAAACCTAGTTACCTTTGCAAAATAGTCAAAGGGACCAATATTTTTTAAGGTATCTTAATGATAGGTGGAATACAATAAGCCTCCGGCTGCAGTATATTCTTTGGACCCCTGTAGTAATAAAAAAAATCACTTCTGTTCACAAGTCCATGATCAAAGTAGGTCAGTACAAATTATAATATGAAAAGTGTGTTATCACAAGAAGGGAATAACTAATACAAATTTGCTGATGTTGCTGATTTATAATTATAGTTTTGATAGAAGTATTTGGAGACGGCTTTTTCGGGGAGTCTTCGGGAGTCTTCGGAGGTTGATCAACAGTTAGGGAATATAACAAGTTGATTCGTTTCAACGATTTATCGACCTATTCGAAAAAATCGGTACGCGTACGGCAGAAAAATCCAGTCAGGTGAACTGAGTAGCTTGACGAGAAGAATCCGTTCGTTTTCCAACGAACAGTCAGCAACCAGAAGTACAATCGCTGTCTCTTCCAATGCCTGGCCCTGGACAAATGAAGTGGGTTTGGATTTTGCTGTAAGTACCCATGTCATACAGAGGTTTTCATAATCATTACGATACAGATAATTCTGAACTCTCAAACAATTCTGATTCGGACTCAAACTTCCAAGAATACCCCTCGAATCGCTCGAGATCCCCAAATTTCATAAGACCTTCTCAATTATCCCCGATTCAAACAACTAACACAATGGCAGTGTTAAAGCAAGAATATTTTAATATGATTCCAGATTTCCACGGTGAAATGGAACTATTACCGAGATTCATCGAAATCTCCGAGAAACTTGTAAACAAATTTTATAACGTTCAAGATATAAACGATTTTCAGAATGAATATCTGATGTCAAGTATCTTAGCAAAAGTCAAAGGCGATGCCGCTTTGAAAATATCGTCCTGTATCATAAAAAACTGGGCAGATTTGAAAAATGCTCTACTCAATACTTACGCAGACAAACGCGATATTTTTACATTAAACATTGAAATGACTGAATTGCGACAAATTAACGAAACACCGTTTGAATTCTACAATAGAATCCAACACATTTCAAATTTACAAATTGCACAGTTGACCACTAGTGCATCACCGCAAGAAACGATTATATTAGGTTCATACGTTCGTAGTTTAGGACTTCGAGTTTTGTTAAGAGGATTGAAAGATCCTATTGGCTCTTTAATGCGAACGAAAAATCCGAAAGATTTGAACGACGCACTTAATATGCTAACGAATGATTTTCAATTAGATACCGCCCCACAGAGGTCAATGAAAAATCAATTCAATTCAAAACCACCATCTCACAATTCTCAAAATCGACAACGCATCATTTCACCATTGCAAATCACAAATTTTACTAATAATTCCCGAATACCTAATAGACCGATTAATTCATTCCAACACCACCAACAACAACCAAACTCATTCCAAAATCAAAATAAAAACTTTTCCGCATTTAGACCCAATCATAAACCGAGTTTACCGAAAACAACACCAATGAGTATCTCTACTAGAAATACCGGACTCTCCCGAGTACCTAATCAATCAAATTTCAGCCAAACTCATCGATTAAATCAAAATCCAAATTTTAGACAAAATAGACCAAATTATATTGCTGAAGAATTATTCAACATAGAAGATGAACCAATAATAGATGAATATTCAATAGAATCAGATCAAAATCAAGAAGAACATTTTTTAGAGGAAGAAGCCTCGGAATTAGAGAACCAGATAGATTTGAACTAATGAATTTGACTAACAATACTAGTGAACTTCCATATATCATATTTCCAGAAAATAATTTGAAATTTTTGATAGACACAGGTAGTACAAAATCATTTATCAGACCTGATATTGCCAAAATTCATTTTAAATCGTTCATTAAAAATGACCCTTTCCAAATTACAACTGCACATGGAATATCTACCGAGCAATATAGTACAGTGATACCCTGTTCTAAAATTCTCAATAAATTGAAATTACCTTTGAAATTTCACTTATTCAAATTCCATGATCATTTTGATTGTCTCTTAGGACTCGATAATTTGAAATTATTGAATGCTGTAATAGACTTGAATAACAACATGTTAATAACTCCAAATTCACAGGTGAAACTGAAATTCCACAAAGTATCTCCATGTACAAATATTATAATAATACCCCCAAGATCTGAACAAGTAATCAATGTAAACATCAAAAACGTTAGTGATGGACAAGCTATCATCCCATATACAAAAATTTCGCAACTAGAAATTCCAGAATGTTTGACTACTGTCAAAAATCATCGAGCTATCTGCACAATAACGAATTCATCGAACTCTCAATTGATTGTAGATATGACAGAACCAATGGATGCCGAAAATTTTGACGATAATGAAACCATTTCCAATCCCAATTTAAATAATGTTAATTTCGAAAAATTTCAATTCGATATTGCCAAAATCAGAACCGAACACATGAATTCTGAAGAACAATACGAAATTACTAAATTGATTAAGGAATATTCTGATATTTTTCACATTGACGGAAACCAATTATCTTTTACAAGCAAAGTTAAGCACGTCATTAAAACTTCTGATGAAATACCGGTGTACACTAAAACTTATAGATACCCCGAAGTACATAAGCAAGAAGTCAACACTCAAATCCGAAACATGCTAGACCAAAACATAATTAGACCATTTCACTCGCCCTGGTCATCACCAATTTGGGTTGTACCTAAGAAGCTAGACGATTCCGGCAAGAAGAAATGGCGAATAGTTGTAGACTATCGCAAATTGAACGATAAAACTATTGGCGATCGATATCCTTTGCCAAATATTACAGAACTACTAGACAAACTTGGTAGATGCCAATATTTTCAACTCTTGATTTGGCATCAGGCTTCCACCAAATTGAAATGGCTGATAATGACATCGAAAAAACCGCTTTTAACACAGGCAACGGTCATTATGAATTCCTTAGGATGCCCTTTGGCTTAAAAAATGCACCAGCCACGTTTCAGAGGGTTATGGATAATATCTTGAGAGGGATACAGAATGAAAAATGTCTCGTGTACCTCGATGATATCATAATTTTCAGTACAAGCCTCCAAGAGCATATCAATCGTTTGCGAGAAGTATTCCAGTGATTGCGTGATTCCAATTTCAAAATTCAACTAGATAAGTCGGAATTTCTCAGAAAAGAAGTAGCTTATCTAGGACACATTGTAACACCTGAAGGCGTTCGCCCAAATCCAGACAAAATTAAAGCTATTATAAATTACCCCTTACCTAAAAATACCAAACATATCAAAGGCTTTCTAGGACTTTTAGGTTATTACAGGAAATTCATTAAAGATTTCGCCAAGATTACCAAACCATTGACAAAATGTTTAAAGAAAGAAGCGCATATCGATACCAAAAATCCAGAATACCTTAAATGTTTTGAAACATGTAAAAACTTGCTAATAAATGAACCCATCCTTCAATACCCAGATTTCACTAAAGATTTTGTTCTTACAACTGACGCGAGTAATATTGCGATAGGAGCTGTCCTATCTCAAGGAAAAGTCGGCTCCGACCTACCAATAGCATATGCGAGTAGAACACTAAACGAATCCGAACAAAATTATTCAACCATCGAAAGAGAGCTTTTAGCAATTGTATGGGCTGTTAAGTACTTCCGACCATACTTATTTGGAAGAAGATTCAAAATTGTTTGTGATCATAAACCGTTACTTTGGTTGTTTTCACTCAAGGAACCAAATTCTAAATTACTTAGATGGCGTCTTAAGTTAGAGGAATTTGACTATGAAATTGAGTATAAAAAAGGAGTACATAATAAAAACGCAGATGCTTTATCAAGAATAGAATTGAACATGAACGAGACAAATAATGACGAACCAAATGATATTTTTGAGTACATAACAAAATTCAACCAAGATTTAGAAAAAATTAATACTAATATCGAAACGGATAATCAATCTATGATCGTAGAAGCTAACGATTTAGATCAAGAAAATAACGCAGAAGATGATAACGATCAAACAATTCATTCTAACTCTGAAAACCCAATTGTTGGAATACCAATAATCGATTGTCCAGTAAATTTCGGAAAGAATCAATTAATAATCTCTGAAGTGAATTATGAACCAGCAAAACCAAGTATTATTAAACTTTATAACTCGAAACGAAGAATACTCATACAAATTTCACGAAACAATTACGAACAAGATATCATCAATTTTGTCAAAGAATTTATCGTACCGAAAATCAAATATTACCTTTATTTTGAAGACCCAATATATGAAAGATTTTCAAACATTCTACAGAAATTCTTCAAACATTCCCAAATCAACTTTGTCAGATGTACCAAAAAGTTAATTGATGTAAATGATGAAAACGAAATAAATGAAATAATTCAGAAATACCATGAAGGTAAGACAAACCATAAAGGTTTAGACGAAACAGAGAAACGTATAAAAACATCCTACTATTGGCCAAATCAAAGAAGATCAGTCCAAAATTATATCAACCAATGTGAAATATGTTTAGTTACAAAATACGACAGGAGACCATTAAAACTTGAATATAATATTACACCTACACCTGTTAAACCTTTTGAATTTTGCAAATCGATAGTATAACCTTAGAAAACGCAAAATTCTTAACAATCATTGATGCATTCTCAAAATATGCTCAAGCATATAAATTAGATTCTGCTCAAGGTTTGGAAGTCGTAAATAAATTGATGAAATATTTCACTCATCATAGAATTCCAGAACAAATAATTTCTGATAATGGATTAGAATTTAAAAACTCGTTAGTAAAAGAACTACTCGAAATCCATAAAGTAAAAATTCATTTCATAAGCTCACAACACCCTGAATCAAATGGACTCATAGAAAGATTTCACTCGACCCTCGTAGAACACATCCGATTATTCAACAATCAAGACGAATATAAAAATGACTCGATAGAATCAAAAGTGAATTATGCTCTTTTAGCATACAACAATACTGTTCATTCTGCAACAAAATTGAAACCCTACGAAATAATCACTGGTCATCTAGAAACCGATTGTCCATTCAATATCGATATAGAAAAACAACTAGTAAATAATTATATTTCCAATCATAAAGATAAAGTTAAATTATTGTATCAAAAATTGAACGATGATTTACAGAAAGGCAAAGAAAACGTAATTCAAAAGGCTAACGAAAATAGGGAACCAATTCCAGCAATTCCGGAAGTAATTTTTGTTAAAGATAAGCAAAAACAGAAAAAGACCTCGAAAAAATTCAAACGTCAAAAAAATTAAAAGTATCAACCCGGAACTTAAAACAGCGAAAATTAACCCAACACATAAAAATACTGTAGAAAATATTCATTTATCAAACATAAAAAGGCCTAGACAACTAACTAAATCAAAAACTATTTCAGATCCTTCTACTTCTGCTTCGGACATGCAACAGAAATAGAAAACATCACACAGAACTTAGGAATCCTTCCTATCAAATTAGGCCATGCAAAACTTCAACGAACAGAACATACTTTCACTCACTTTTACGATATCAAACCGATTCTCGATGAATATGATAATTTGAACACTCAGTATGATAATGTCAAAGAAAATATGAAAAATAACTCTTTATTTGCCCGATCAGTAGAAAATTACGTTACCATTGTAGATTACACACGAGCAAGTATCGAAGACAAATTCGAAAACATCCGAATTCATACTTCAAACCAAAGAAATAAAAGAGGATTAATTGATGGATTAGGATCAGTTTTGAAAGGCATAACTGGAAACCTCGACGCTGAAGATGGCGAGAGAATAAACAACATATTAGATCATCTAAAATCAAATCAATTAAACCTTCAAGAACAACTGAAAAATCAATATAGTTTGAATACACAAATCATTCAAAAATTCAATGATACAGTTCGAGACATTCAACACAATGAAATTGAATTAAAATCTAGAATTTTACAGTTAAAAACAATTATGAATGAAGAGATACAACATCAACATATTTTATACGCTAAAGATATTTTAAATCAGATTGTCATTCTTTTAAATGGAATTCTCAATATTTTACAAGA
Source organism: Plagiodera versicolora (assembly GCA_037013635.1). Classification (NCBI taxonomy): domain Eukaryota; kingdom Metazoa; phylum Arthropoda; class Insecta; order Coleoptera; family Chrysomelidae; genus Plagiodera; species Plagiodera versicolora. The sequence continues at coordinate 11,695,365 of CM072982.1, forward strand.
CATCGAAAATTCCTTAACTTTCTGCAAACTAAGTACTATGCATCCTAGCATTATGAAATCAAAAGATTTGTTTCTCGAGCTTAGGAAAGTTTCATCATATTATAAAAATCAACTACCTTTCGAATTGTCATACGAAAATATTCTTGATTTCGAATCGATCATAGATGTCAAATGTAAAGTAGAAAATAATGAGATTTATTATTTCCTATCAATCCCTATCGATTTCGAAAATATATTTGATCTCTACTATTTACTTCCTATACCCACGAGACACGAATCAGAATTTTTCACGATCATTCCAAATTCAAACTACTTATTGAAATCTAAAGATAATACAATGAAAGCCTTAAATGACAAATGTACGCAAGGCAAAATATTCCACTGTCCAAGTCATCTTCTGAGGAATATGAAAACAACATGTGAAGAACAAATTATACTCGAAGAAAACACCGATAACTGCCAATTTAGCCGATTGGAAATATCAGAAAGCCAAATGGAAAGAATACCAGAAATTGACCAATACTTGGGAGTATTTTTGAAGGAAGAAAAATTGAAATTCCAGTGTCAAGAAGAAGTACAAACGAAAAACCTAGCCGGAGTATACCTGGTGAAAAACTCGCAATGCAAGTTATTCTTCCACGGACAAGAAATGGCTTTTCAAGACAAAACTTATGGTACGCCACTGGTAGCGAACAATCTTAAATTCAACTTGGATAAACAAAATTTCACGGACTTCAAGGTGAACTTGAAAACGCTGAGAATGACAGAAATCCCAACAAACAGAATTATTCCCACTGTAATTCAAGACTTCAACTATCACAAACCCAGCATATGGACTATTATCCTGTACATCAGCATTCCTGCGATAGGCACGGTCTATATTTGGTTACGATGGAAGAAAACAACGAATCCACTTGAGAAAGCAGACCAGGTTCCAGAGGTCATTCCTCGTGAAAGAAAACCGAACCTTCCAGAGGAAGCTTCATTCTAATGGGAGAGGAGTTATATTGCATTACGAACATACTGAACAATGTGTAACTGATGCCACTGACATTTAATTTGCAATGTCATCATTTTCTCTAAGATGACAATTAGTTTAGATAGTGTATTATGTTAGAAATGATATTCAGTCTAGATTCAGAATCCTGTTTGTGAACACATGACAAAATAAATCTTTTTAAAAAAGTAACTTAAACAAAAAGTTATTTGAGTTATATATATATATATATATATAAATGATGGATGATATTGATCCTACTAACAATATGTCCGGTCTACCACAAGTGATTTGGTATACACTGTAGGGCCCACTCACCTCTTTTCTACACTCCGCAGAAGTGACCTAAGCATTAAGTTCAGATTATCTTTGTTCTTTTCCAAAGCGAAGAGTCTCAAATATGAACTGATATGTAAAAGATTCAACCTAAGTGAAAACCAATGAGAATCATCATTATTTATACCAATCATATTGAGGACATATACTGTTACTTTATTTAATATGATATTCAGGAATTAATTCTCATGATATCTACCATGTACTGCAGAGGAATCTATCATGAATAACAAATCTGATCAATGCAACTCCAAGTCATCATTAGATCGCACAGAACCAATTTGAAGATGATAAATTCCTTAAGAATTTTTGCACCCACATTTCGATCGGCATCCTCTCAGATAAATATGAAAGATTCTTGACACAGTTTTGCTGTCACACAGTCGGTTGTTGTATTATTTCATCATTTTAGTTACTTAATACAATACAAAATATAGTATAATAACAATTAGATACATCAGTCATTTCCACAAAATACATATATACACTTTCCACTTCATAATTAACTATTCAATTATCTATTATAATTTTTCCCCGCTCATTCCCATCATGTTATAGTAGGAGTGATCTGGAAACCTCTTCAATTTGATATAGTCAGTTTCACTCATTAATAATTCCTCCAGGAGTTCCACGCATTCGCTAAACGATGGCATCTCTTTGGGGTCCTTATCCCAACAGTAGTACATGATATTGTAGAGCTCTCTTCGACAGTGTTCAGGTTTGTCTAGTCGATATCCATCACGTACCTGAAAAAAATAATTATAATCAAATATACCATCGGAACATCTGCCACTGAGTTTATATTGATTTCAGTATCGTGATTTGTGTAAATTATGCAAAGGTCAACTTCCTGAGCCTACAGGAAAATGTGTAAAGGAAACGAATGAATATTCATTCAAACCTTAAACCACTGAGAACTACCACCACATGTCCATCGGAATAAACATTCCTCCCCACACTCAGTCTTGGTACTTCTATCCTGTAACCATTCTCGTTTCCAAGGACATTCAAAGCATAGTTGATCTATCAATGAACCAGATACTTATTCGTCAAAACTGTCTATTCATCTCATCAGTGCTACATATATAAGAATATATGAATATACTGATGTTTGGGAAAATATGGGAAATCTTTCAGATAATTTTGACAATTCATATGACTGAAAAATTGTTTCTTGTAGTATGCTCAACCTAACATGGATGGTCTATTAGTGAGTGGAAATGGGATAACTCCCTCAGGAATGAGAATACGAAAAAAAGTTTCAGATGAAAGTTTTTTCAGTTTGTTTGTTGAGAAACTTCATTGAGGGAGTATTTGAACAAAATTCGAAGACATGAAATAGTTCAACAAGATGATGAAATAATATACTAGGTGTTCTATTCAAGAAAGTGGAGGTTTTGCTGATTGAAATCTCCTGAATGAAAACTCATCAGAAAACACCTTGTATAAACCTGACGAGACTCCTAAATTCAAACATTCCAGCTATTCTCCACATCGGTAATCACCAAATTAATTCACTCAATTATCACCGATAACATTAGTCTGGCCGCATTTATAGTGTACCAATTTCCTTAAAGTTTTTGTTTTTTTTTGCACTAAATTTACACTGTTCTATAGAAAGAGGAAGATGACACTGAATCCAGTATTCAATGCTGTAATCTATGGTAGAAGTATATACAGGGTGTTCCATTAAAAAAACAACTCATTGTTGTCTAGCCTAGGCAGAAGATTCTGTATATCTCATAATATTTCAGGACTTTGTATCTGCGCGATCATAACAACTTTTATCCGAAACAAGTTTTTGTATTCTCATTCCCGATTGACATACTATACACTAATGGGTCACCCTGTATTTTTTCTGTCATGGGTCACTGAAGCGATATTCTGCATCGACAAGCAGTTGAATTATTGTACATAGAGCAGTTGAAAACGCTTCTTCTCCACAATAAACACAGTACCTTCGTTGCTCATTGTACTTCACATATTACATAATTCTACATTCGGGAATTACAGCTGCTCATTTTATTTCATTAGGATACGTCAAAAAGTGCTTAACAAAAATTAACCCAATAAAGGTTAACTCCATAATGTAATTATGTTTTTAGTTTCAGATGGCTTTAACGCCTCCAGGCGGCTATTCTGGAAACCGGCTGAAAATTTTCTAGGACTTGAACTGAACTGAACTGAACATAAAATGTTTTCTTCTCGTCTACGACGAGATACAGCACTCACCATTCTCATCTGGTCATCCTGTGCATTTATTGTCGAGACATCGACCAAGATTTTGAAGTCTTATTGGACTAGACAATTGTTTCATCTGACATTTGATAACTTGTTTTCTTTGCGAATGGTTCAATGTAATCTCACGTATTATCAAATATCTCTGATCAATAGCCATTTGAAAAGTAATCATATCAGTGGAATGACAATTTCTTAACATGATACAGGTCTCTTTCCATCGAGATGTCCCAAAATTGATCCAGACTCAACAGAATTCACCAATTTCAGAATGATAGGATGCTTTATCGATACTTATATGCAAAACTGAGCAATAACTTATCAGCCAGTTTGCAGTCGGCTTGTGCGGTAGGTAACGTAAATGCTGATTGATTAGCGAATTTGATCACGTAGCTACAATTTGAATAAAAAACACAAATATTTGATAGTGCCTTCATTTATCGGCAAGATCAATCGGTCGGTAAATGAACATTTTCTGGGTTAGTAAAGGATTGGGGTTTGTAATTATCATAGTGGAGTATTCGAATAAAAAATCATACAAACGCTAGAATTAGGAAAAAGTGGATGGATGTTTTCCATTTGTTCGTGAGAGGTGAACGTGAACAAAAAAATATCGTATCGTGATTTCTCAACGGAAAATTTATCTTCACAATGCCCTTATGGGTATCGAAAAAAAGATGATCTGAAATACCTACCTGTCAATGAGATACTGAAATATAATTGTGTTAAGGAAAATCATTATTGATGCTGTGGAATGAAATTGCAACTCATTGTTGAAATTATTCAGAACAGGACTTCTGTTATTGATCGACATAAATAGATTTTCCAAAGAGTTATTTTGTATACAACAATCTTTATTCATAGTCTACTGTACTGATGAAAAGATAAAACTGTGTAATAATAGTAAATGAATACTGATATATCTTGAAAATAGTCAAATAATTATATAATCATTTCGCGAATCACCAACTGATGCACGAAAACTATTTTAGCCCATGTCATTAACTGCACTAGGTCGGCCGATAATCCTGATAAGTTCAGTGGTTCTGGGAACTTGCAATAGCAGTAGCTGTCTCTCCTTATCGCGATTGTAAGGGGTCGCTTCACAATCAATCACGAGAATGGATGCATATGCAGGCTGCCTAGGTACCTACTTCTGCAATTAGTCTGTCTTTTATTTTGGATCATGTTATCTTCGAGCTATGTGAAGTTTCTTGCTTCCTGATAATTCACATCGTTGCCTTCAAGAATCAAGAAATTTTGTTCCACTCATCAACTTCATTTTTTGTTTCATCCGTTAATCCAACAGGAGTCAACCTCAAATAGTATTTGATATAATACCCCCAAACACAAAACATTGAAACTGTACCGAATGAGCACCTGAAATGAACACCTGCCTCAGGATTCTTTCAACATTTATAAAAAGAAGAATATTACGACTGGACCGTCAATTAGCAAAGCAATTGTCCTCTGATGGGAATGAGACAGGCCAATGAGTTTATCAAACAACCATCGTCATAATTCTCTAAGTACCTACTAGGCCAAAATAGCTGAACAATCAGAATCATGGTTGGGCTCCTGGTAGGGAACTGTAAGCTTAACAAACACATCGGATTCACAGACACAGCCATTTGAAGGTTTTGTCAAGAAGACAAGGAAACCTTAGCATATATTCTGTCCTACTGCAAAAGTCTGTCAAGGCTAAGGTTTTCTACACTAGGGGAAGAAAAACCACAACGTTTCCGGTACATGAAGAACCAAAGAACAGGCCTATGGATTATAGTTACAGGAATAGACCTAGATCCAGAACTCCAACATAGCGCATGCACAATAGATCTGTAAGGGTCACAGTGTGGATGCTTCCAGAAGCACATTAGCCCCATTTTAGGTGAGCTCAAAATGTTCAGGGCCTGTACATGTGATCGGCATCACTCGTTTTGAAACTGTCAGATTTTAAGGAATTATAAATCTGTCCGGTACTGACCAACTGAATTAACATAATGATTGTTTAATGCGACAAGCATCTATGTATATAACGCAACTTCGAAACTTTGAAAACTACTAATGAGGCGTATGAAGAAACACTCACGTATACAAAAAACAATAATCCAGCATTCCTTCATCGAAATACGAGAACTCTGTGATCTGACACTCAATACATACTCCAGTATTTTGTTACTTGATTATGTTGACAAGATCTTAAGCTTTCTCTTCAATTCTATAAAGGAGGTTGTTCGTATTGCATCAACACAAGATATTTTAATGGTATCACTTAGTCATGACATCCTAGTCAATCCCACCTGAGATGTTCACAAGGGATGGTATTATTGGTGTATTTTGTTTGCTGAGATTTCACTAAGAAATTAAATACTCAAGGCGTGGTGGATATTGTAACACAATAACTTGATGGTAGTTTCTCAAAACCATCATTCCTCAGAAACTCTGATGACATCATTTAGGTGTAAAAAGATTTTAGATGTTAAAGATGATAAAATTTCAGACCTTGAATCAGATGGACAAATACAGTGAATTTAGATTAGGATGAATACAAGAATCATACAATAACTATGGAATAGCAATTGTACCACTGATGTTCAATTCTTCATATCTTTTCTATTGCCTGTTTGAAACACTCGTATTTAATTCTTTCCATTATGGTATGAGACTATCATTCATACTCAAATTAAATTATTACAGTTTTTCAAGACATTACATCAAGTAACCAAGAAAAAAAAACAAATGGTGATGATTTCAGCTTCACATAAAAAACTGATTGGAAATGCAATTCGAAGAAAATAGTAGACACTTCAAAATAGTTGCTGTCAGTTTTATTAGTATGTACTGAAACTTTTGTTTATTTTTAGGGTTTCATCAAATCTTCAAATCTTTTCTGATGAAAATAATGAAATGACCCATAGTATAATCAGGAATTTGCTAAGGCCTAATATGAAGAGCAGGCATATATGATGTGTTTTATTGCTGGTTCTGATTATATGTACCCACTGGGTGGCTCACGACTAGCGCGACGGAGATTCATAGCGAAACAGGAAAACTTCTGGAGTTATTGTCACTTCAGTAGTTTTTATATTGATAAAGGCCACATTTTTAAATTATATTGAAATATTCAGGATTTTCAGAAATGTTTTGGCATATCAAAATTATGTTTTCTCCTATGGAACATCCAGAATTTTATTGCATTTCCAGATTTTCCCTGGAAAGCTGATTTCAACGATCTATCATACTCAGGGTATGCAGAAAGATAAATGGTGCGAAAATCGAGATTCTTCAACTTTTTTTGTGGGGGAACTATTTATTGTTGGTCAAAACGGCTAAGATGTCTGAAAAGTTTAGATATGAACATGTAAGCCGTTTCAACCAATTTTGAATAGTTATTTCGACTTATTTCGATCAATCGTTCGATATAGACCCCAAGTACGATAGATCGATGAAATCAGCTGTCCAAGAAGAATTTGAAAATGCAATAAAATATAGGGTGCTCCATAAGAAAAAACATAACTTTGATATATGTCACAATTCTTTGGGACATATCCTGTCAATTCAAAAATGTGAGCTTTATCAATATAAAAACTACTGAAGTGACGAAAACATTGAAAGTTCCACTGTTTCGCTATAAATCTCTGTCGCGCTAGATCGTGAGCCACCCTGTATATAAATCTCATAGACTCAACCTATGAAATATAAGGCAGCTGGGATATATTTAGTCTGCTTTCCAGGTACAAATTCCATGGGTGTTGCAAAATTAACATTATTTTAATTATTCGGTAGACGAAAAAAAAACACCCACAGTCGAACTCCACCAAATACAATCTTAATTGATAACGTATCAAACGGGACATGTTTCGAAGGAATAGTCCTTCATCTTCAGCCGGAAGAAGGTCCTGTGTGGTGGAAAATAATTTTACACAGAATATAAAAAGGCCCTTGGCGGGTACCCTAATGTTAGGGGATGTGGTCAGATCGGGTGAACAATAACATTCGGTTAAAATAATGTCGAAAAATAAGATTGTGACCTCGCACGTGTCACTAAAAGGAACAAGAAATATGTCCCGTTTGATACGTTATCAATAAAGATTGTATTTGGTGGAGTTCGACTGTGGGTTTTTTTTTCGTCTACCGAATATCGTCTCACCTCCACTGTGTGTTATGGATCGTCTCCGTTGGATTATTTTAATTGAATTAGAAGACGCTTATAGGGAGCAAATTCAGTGCCACGATGGTAATTACCAAATTACATATGAATATATCTTCAACGGAAGACGTAATTTGATTGCTCATTTGGTTCAATAATCTTTCCAATAAGTGCTAAAATGCAAAGTCGCAATGTTGCTATTCATGGTACCTTCCACACATCCACATTGTGATTTTTTAGGTACCAGTGAAATACAATGTTGCGGACATTAAGCACTCCCAAGTAAGTACTGGTTGCATTTTTTTATATCAATATTGTGAAGTCGCATTTCCCCGATGGTAACTCCCTACAACTTTCCTGCAACCAAAACTGGTTGACTGAAAGTTTTCCTGAAAATTTGACAGGGTGTTCGATATTTTGGTTTACCTTTTGAAAATTCCCAATGTCAATAACTTCCTTTTTCCGAATAGAAAGTTCATGAAATTCAAACTTTAGACGCAAAATTTAATTTTCTATCGATGTGGATATTTACAGAGATATCACAAAAATTTTCCCAAGCATGCTTTTGATGGTTCTAAATGTCAAATTCATCAGATAATATAAAATAAGTCAAATAAAAATATCAGAATATTGAATCACAATTTTCCTAACCATCGTCTGATATTCACAGGTGAATGTGTCTTAATTGTGCAACAAATTACCAGATGAAAGCAAAACTACATTCTTCTTCAGAACAAGGTGAGAAGATAATGCATGAAATGACACCAAAATGATATTATTCATCAGAAAAAGTCTGGATTGATTGATTATAATGAAACTAAGAGTGATGATTTTCTTTCCAGAAATTTAATTCAATTGTAGCAATTCTTGAACTTCGAAATTAATGACTTTTTCGCTCTCATATTGATTCACATTCATTTGTAAACAAAATTGATTGATCAGAACACTCAATTTGATGAGAGAGCACACCACTGATAATTGTAGGCACGTCAATGCTCATCTGCACATCTGTTCATTTTCACTGAAAAATCTGTCAATGTCTCAAGAAATTCACAATCGTTTCCATTAAGATTAGTATATTCGAGGAACTATGAAACTATAATATTGTGATAGAAATTTTCGAATGAACGAAAAATATTTTTTCTTCAATAATTTGGACTAGATCTCTTGGCTATTGTCTTACTACATCTTCATGAAGATAGAGTCCTAGCGTTGCATTTGATTGAAAAATTCTGGGATTTTTTGTTTCATATCAGATGCCCTCTAATGGCATCAATCATCACAAACGAAATGGATTTGGTATACCAATCATCGCCTTTCTAACGAGAGTAAGTTTGTTGAAATCCGTTGAGTCATTCAGAACTTATGGCTGTTTTTTTAAAGAATCTCTTTGATTCTTTGGTTAGAAATTTTTCCATCGCAAGTCTCTTCGATAATTGGTTCCTCTTCACGCTTTCTGAATTACCCGGTACAATTAGTTGCTTCCTCAGATCCCTTTATCATTGGGAAATGAATGTATTTTCTTCGCGAATACTTGTACAGAATACACCTGTTCGGCTAGCTGACATGGTAAACGGAATGGGCGGTGATAAATGGTCGTGGTCGTATTAAAATTCAATCTGAAGTGTCCACACGAACAAAAATGTGATGAATTGTATGGGGATGAAGGCGTGGGACGGAATAAAGAAGCAGGGACACATTATATTGAAATTAAAAAGGCCAGTAAGGATTCACAGATCTGTATGGAATCTAATTGAGATAATTATCCATATAAAATGTAGTATGGATTGACGTGAAAAATTTTCATCTATAATCAGAAGCTTTGAAATTCAATACCATTTCGAACATTTTGAATGAATGGAAAAGTTATTCTCCATTGTGACATATTTATGAAGAGTCAAAATTATGAAACATCTCAAAAATAAAATCTGATCTAACAGAGCGACATCCGACTTCTTGAATCATCAACTACTTACTTACAATAAAAATTGAAAAATAGTGATTCAGATCAGTGAAAGTTCAACTTAAGAGATTCCAAAAGACTTCAAAGATCTAGCATAGCCAACTGAGTGAGTGAAATACACCAATTTGTTAGAAGAGGTAAGGAAACATCTTCAATTAATTGACGAGGAATTATTATGTATCAATATATATGTTTCAGGAAATGAAAACCAGGAATGTATTTCCACCCAAGAAAAAAGCAACACCAATTTTCTAGATATCCTGACTCATAATGGAATTTTCAAATGCATTAGAATAATTCAACCAGTCAACAGATACAAGAAGTTCCTTTATGAGTAATGAGAAATTTGGGTTTCAGTTTGAAAAATAAAATTGTTTTGCAATGTTTTTCACTCACACATTGAACCGACTTTTTCGTACACTCTGTGGATACTTTGGTAAACTGTAACAAAGTGTTCATTCGACCTTTAATATTCATGAATCAATCTAAACATATTTCCAAATATTTGTATCGATATAAAATTGTCACATGTTAGATGGGCCGCATCTGTCACTTTTTTGAAAGATATTCGAGTATAATACATGAAAACTACTTACTGACAATAAAAATTGAAAAATAGTGATTCAGATCAGTGAAAGTTCAACTTAAGAGATTCCAAAAGACTTCAAAGATCTAGCATAGCCAACTGAGTGAGTGAAATACACCAATTTGTTAGAAGAGGTAAGGAAACATCTTCAATTAATTGACGAGGAATTATTATGTATCAATATATATGTTTCAGGAAATGAAAACCAGGAATGTATTTCCACCCAAGAAAAAAGCAACACCAATTTTCTAGATTTCCTGACTCATAATGGAATTTTCAAATGCATTAGAATAATTCAACCAGTCAACAAATACAAGAAGTTCCTCTATGAGTAATGAGAAATTTGGGTTTCAGTTTGAAAAATAAAATTGTTTTGCAATGTTTTTCACTCACACATTGAACCGACTTTTTCGTACACTCTGTGGATACTTTGGTAAACTGTAACAAAGTGTTCATTCGACCTTTAATATTCATGAATCAATCGAAACATATTTCCAAATATTTGTATCGATATAAAATTGTCACATGTTAGATGGGCCGCATCTGTCACTTTTTTGAAAGATATTCGAGTATAATACATGAAATAGAATTGGAAGCCTAGAAGGAATCAAAAAATCATGCAAACATAGGGTGTTCTATTTGAAATAACGAAGATAGATTCACTCCTGGAGAAACCGGAAGTATAAAAATAACTGTTATATTTTAGCTGGATTCTCCACACCTTCAGTGTATTTACAAATTTTCAGAATCATGCCAGTCCTAGTTCTCCTTATATAGATTGCTCATGAGGGAACTTCCTGTATTGTTATTTCATCAGCGAATAGTCTAGTGGAAATTATATTTTCAGTTATTCATGATATTGATTAATTTCAACGTTTATTCAAGAGAAATGTAGAAAATGATATTATTTAGCAATTTACATTGAACGAACGTACCATGAATTCGAATTTTCAAGTGAACAAATGAGCACCATCAGAAAAATAACGAAATTCATTACATCATGATTTTGTGAATATGTTATGCTATTAACTGTCGAAGTAGTTCATTATTCGTTGTTGGTCGTGAATCAATTCTTTTTTGTGGTTTCAAAAAGTGATTTGAACTTTCTTCTGTTTATTTGAATACGAATGTTTTTATAAGATTATTATTTCATTTGCAATAATATTGGAAGACGAACATGTTGTCATCTGACACTACGGGCTTCAAATTAGTGAGAGTATATTCTCAGAATTATTATATGTATGTGGAAAATTAACCTACCTAATAGGTAACCTTCCTTCACTTTTTCTTTCATAAACATGCGAGGCTATCACATCTCTAGCAAATCCGAAATCTGCAACTTTGCAAGTGTCTTCTTCAGTGATGAGTATATTGCGGGCTGCAAGATCACGATGAATTATCTACAACAAAAATTTTCAAATTAACATAATGTACGAGGAAAAGTCAGGAATCATAAAAAGACTCAAGCTTGATCGTGGTAAATTATTTTCTCATCTATACAGAAGCGGTTTATTGAAAATACCATAATACTTTTGTGACGTTTCGATTTCCGACTCAAGCCATTATCGTCAGACAGGCCCGCCGTAAGCGGGCGTGCAAGGCGTGTACCGCACAAGGGCGGCGCACCCAGGGGGCGGCAAATCGACCGACTCATCACATAATTCAAGTCATTGTCCTAATTCGAGAAACATCATTCAACATTTCCGAACACAGCAACAGCGCTAAGAATTTTATTTACACTGCCGGTTTCAGTTGATTTTGGTGAAAGATCCTTTTCAAAATTAAAAATTATCAAAAACTATTTGAGATCAACAGTGCTCTAGCAAAGACTAAGTAATTTAGCTCTAGTTTCAATCAAACATGAAATATTAGACAGTTTGGATACAAGAAATATTTGAGTAGTTTTATACATCAGTGAAAAAAATATTGAGTTCTCATTTGATTAGAATTATTTTTTGCTTTGTCAAGTTGTTTTTTTTTCCACCATGATGAAAAAACATTGATGATCTTTTTTTTTTATAAAATAGGGCGGCATAATCGATATTGCACGCGGGCGACGAAACAGCTAGCGGCGGGCCTGTCGTCAGATATATTCTATATACAGCGGAACGAGATAGTTTGATTGATGACGGAATTCGAACTATCGCTTTATATCGAAATGAAAATTGAAAATGTCACTCATAGATTGAAGGGCTGAATAATATGGACATGGTCATAATGAAACACAACACAGCTTTTTAGTGTCAGTTTTGGATAATCAACTGAAGCGTTGACATCATTGATCATACATGATGTTATACAATCTTGAATTTCAGAAGAGTTCATCTATTTGAAAGTAGTTCCGACTTTCTTTTATATATAAAACTTCTCACGAAAGGAGACATCCTGTAATGTTCAGAGAACATCGTGAGAGGCAAGGGAAATAAGGTAGGAATTGGTGTTCTTTTTAAATTTCTGAAGGTCGTATGCCTCGGGGAACACCTCCCTGGGCAATGTGTTCCAGAGCCTCGCTGTTCGTTGGATGAACGAGTCTTTGAAGAGAGATGTTCTGCAGGTCACCAAATTAACCACAAAGGGGTGTGAAGACTGGACTTGACGGGTTAACCTCGAAGAGACCGCCAAAGGAGGAACGATTGTTGATATTTAGATACTCAATCGATAATATAAAATTTTCGTGTTATGCTAGATATTGTTTCGGTGGGGTTAGTAGATTGGGTGAATTGTCATTTGAAGAAAATTTCGAATCAAAGTTATAGTCATCATTGATTTTGTGTCAGAGTGAATGAAGTCAATTCAACAGGTTATGAAATGATAATGAATTGGATGAATATCGTTTTGGAAGTGAACATTTTAACGGAAAAAACCTCTACTACCCAAATATCAAGAATCTTCATGAAAATTCACTACATAATTTTTTGTTGAATTGTAACTATTTCACGAATAATGCATCAACAATGGCTATATTAATTCACCTTTTTCTAACTTTGTGCTTGGTTGAGTAATAAATTATATTCGGTATGCTACACATCTGAATGGTTTTTTCAGTAGATTTCATGGCTGAACCCTATCCTGATAACTAAATAAAGTCAGACAGAATTTCACGATAGTGGATGTTCAATTTCAATATATACTCAAAAATAAGTTCGATTGAATTTTGAATCTGGTCTATTATGCACCCACCCCTCTGAATTAGACATGTGGGAAAAATAAAAGATTCATCCAATATGTGTCTTTCATCATTCAATCCACGTATGGTCTCATGTTTGTTTGAGTAGTGGTGCAAAATGGATTTTTTCAGTAAAATTTTGTTCTCGTTAATATCACTGATCTGATTCCAATAAAATTCCATGAGTATGTAAAATACTACAAAAACTACCAAAATGTACCAGATAACATATGGCATCCGAAAAAGTGGATTATTATCGAAGTGTTCTTCTGATATGCCATTTTCAATGGTCAAAAACAAGAACTGTCGCATGTCTGTCTCTGCAAATCTTGATAACTGGATCCATCTGCCTCTGTTCAAGTTTCCACAAACATTCACTGTGGCGGATTTTCTCAGAAAGGTAATCAGATACATTTTCGGAAACATCCTGTATATCCCTAACAGATGATCCCACTCGAAAGGATTAGGCAGTGCTAAATTTGCTCTCATTCCTGTCTCTCGAAAATTAAAGACTACGGAATTCTACCAAATCTTCGGAGAATAAAAGAGCTGTCATCTAGTAGATACATCAGGGGGAAAGAATCATTTACCAACTGCTATCGAAAATAGCTGTATATTGTGAAAAATTTCCTATAGTTAATTACCATGAATCGGAATACAAGTTTTGAAAAAAATATATAACAATAATGAAATTTGAAATTTTGGAAAATGTATATCTTGTCGCGTAATTTGGTTCAAATGGGTGAAGAAAATCGCAAGTTGAAAATGCAGTCACCTTTCGGACCTCTCGTACAAATTCCAACTTCCAACTCCTCTTCGATGTGGACTGTATGTAGCGGTTTAGCGGCAAAAGCGGTGCACAAAATGTTAATTAACAAAGGCACATGCGGTTGTAGCAGATGTAGCGGATTTAGTTGTCGACACGTGCGCATTGGTTCGCTGTCTTCAACTGACTGTATTTTTGCGTCCTCGATAGAGGGCGCGGTGTCCAATGTGTGCGATTTTCAACTTGGTTTTCAACGCGATTAAATTTAAAGAAAATGAATGATTGGTAGAGAATAAAATGAAATATATTTCTTTCTGCTTAAATACAAAACGACACAAAACATTGAAACAATACTGGACAGAGAAATATTGAACATATCTTGACACTAACATTTCTCAATTCAATTGAGTATACTTTCCCTACATCTATCTCTTACAGTTTGTTTTTTGAAAAAAAAAACAAAAGTGTATAAAAGTATATAAAATATGTTGGCATTAAATATTTGACTCATTGACAAATAAACAGAAAAAAACACAAGCCAGGGGCTGTACGTGGTATATTAACAGTAAGTTCAAGTACTATTTTGGAGGGTGTTCATATCAATAAGATGAAATAATTTTAACAATCAAACAATAGGAAGTGTTGAAATTTTAGGTAAAATTTATCATTCATAAAATATTACGTATAGGCAGAATAACAACAATACATACAGTATATAATAAAATAACAAACAGATATACAATATAAAATTACCTTACCAAGTTTATAGTTTGGGTTTTCATATTTAGAAAGTCGTACAGAGTGTTATGAGGGAGTCTTATTAACCATTTTTTGATCTTGAGCTTGAATAGGTTCAGCGAATTGATTTTTCTTAATTCTACTGGTAATGCATTGAATAATTTGGGACCAAGGTATGTGTAAAATTTTTGTCCAATTGTTTTTTCGGCTCTCGGTACTACGGCGGCTTTGATCTTATACCTAGTGAGGTAACAATGTTCGATTGGTTTCCAGTTTTTTTTCCTTATATTGTTTAATGACTACAGTTTAGGCATGAAGCTGATGCGAATTGAATATTTCAGTTTCATCATAAAGCTTTTGTGTTGAGTAAGTTCTAGGCTTTTTAAACATACTCTTCAAAAAACCTTTTTGTATTTTTCGTAGGTTATTTATCAGAATATTTGAGGTGGCACCCCAAGAAATTATACCATATGTGAGGTGCGACTCTACTAAAGACTGATAAAGAATTTTCAAGTATTTAAAACTAAGAATGTTAGGTAGGTATCTGAATTTGAATATCAAATACCGAAGTTTCTTTATGACAAAGTTGATGTAGTTATCCCATTTCAAGTGAGAATCTATATAGATTCCTAAATATTTAATAGCATGTCCCGACTTAATTATCACTTGTTCATTGTTAGCACTATGGAATTGTAATTCACTAAAAGGTGGCATATTGCTTCTATTTGAAGTAAATGGAATGTATATAGTTTAATTGAAATTTATCGTGAGCAATTTGTTGTTGAAGAATTAATGATATGTCTGAAGTCTTTCTCTACGGCATCCTTTGGTTGTATCCAATTTGGTCCTTGGTAAAAAATAGCTGTGTCATCCGCAAAGCTTACTATGGTACCTTTGATTTCTTGTTCGAAGAGATCATCGATATATAGATTGAACAGTAGTGGGCCCAGCACGGTTCCCTGTGGTACTCCGATTTTCACCGATTTCGTATCACTCATGACATTGTTGACATTTACGCATTGTTTTCTATTACTCAGGTAGCTCTCGAAAAGTTTATGTGACGTTCCTCTGAAACCTTTGTTTTATAGGACTGTGAGAAGTTGAATGTGATCAACCGTGTCAAATGCTTTTGCCAAATCAACAAAGATACATAGTGATGTTTTTTTTTATCAATCGAGTTGTTCATCAGCTTTGTTAATTCGGCAATTGCATCCGACGTAAATCTTTTTTTTTCGGAAACCATATTGGTCTTCCGAAAGTAGTTCGTACTTATTGATATAACTAAGGATTCTTTTCTGTAGCACTTTTTCGAATATCTTCGCAATCGTGGATAGAAGGGAGATTGGTCTGTAGTTGTTCACATCTAGTTTTTCACCGTTTTTGAATAGTGGTGTTATTACTGCTAATTTAAGAGCGTTTGGGAATATACTTTCAGTTAGGGACTTGTTCACAAGATGGCATAATGGAACGGAAACTTCATTTTTGATACTTTTCAAAATTTCCGGCCGTATCCCATCAATACCAGGAGATTTTTTATCATTGAGGTTGTTAATAATTTCAATAATCTCATCTATATTTGTTTCTGACATATAAAATGAATTTTTGGATTTTTCATGACGATTGTTAGAGTTTTTATTGTGAGTTTTGATTTTGTTTGCCAGTGAAATGTTCACAGAAAATGTTTGATATCTCTAGAGGGTTTGTTGTTTGGTTTCCTGAGAAGTTATTTAGTTCTCTTACATATGATTTTGTTTCTTTAGTGTTGGAAAGTTCTTTCACACATTCCCATAATTGTTTACTTGTAGTTTTATTAGATTAAATTTTCTCAGTGTAGTAATTTACTTTTGGTTGTTCTTGTTAGTTCGTTTAAATGATTTCTGTATCTTCTGAATTCTAAAATGTTATCGCTCGTATAGTTACTTCTCATTTTTCTGTAGTCTATTTTTTGTGTTTATTAATTGAATTAGACCAGTTGTTATCCATGGTTTGCACTCGATTTCATTATTCTTGATTTTAATGATTTTTGAGCATTTTTCAATATGTTGATTAAATTTTTTCATGAAAGTATCTGTACTCTTGTTTATATCTCCTTCCTGTAATATATCTAACCAATTTTCCAAATTTATTTTGTTCTTTCGTTCAGTTTTATCGATAATTTTTTTTATATTATAATTGATTTTACTTTGGATTGCTTTAGGTATGAATATGTGGTTCGTTACCGAGAAGTTATCTGTGATATCCGTTTCTATTATTATTGATATGTTTGTTATATTTATCCCTTTACACCTTTCTTTGACAAAGATATGATCTATACACGATTTTCCGTTACCTACCACTCTGGTATGCTTATTTCTCATATTTGAAAATCCTTCCCTGCTCAATATATTTAAATATTCATGAACAAAATCCATGTTTTCGAACATATCGATATTTATATCACCGGTAATCACGTGAAAATCATTTATTTTACAATTTTCCAGATACACTGAAAAATCGTTATTGAAGATTGTCAGGCATGACGATGGTGGCCTGTAAATAGCATTGAGTTTGACAATTCTTTCAGATATTTTGGCTGATAGTTCTATAATTTCAATTCCACTTAAGTTAACTATATTACATTCACATTCTATATTGTCTTTCACATAAACCACGACTCCATCATTTTGATTGAAACTCCCATTATTATAAAAAAATTGGTAACCATTCAGTTTAACTAGAGATGTACATGTCATATGCCAAGTCCCTGTGAGAAATAATGAAATCAAAGCAGCTGTCCACCTGGCTCAATAAAATTTTGAACTCATCCATGTTTTTATTTATGCTTCTTATGTTCATTTGAAAAACTGAGAAATCTGTATCCGTGAATTTTTTCACCAATGTATTATAGTCCGTGGGGTTATCTACAACTTTTGTAACAATTTCATCGGTTTTGAAATCCATCAAATAGCTATACATTTATGAATCTATGCAATCAAGAATTTTTTGAGAATATAAAGGTAGAGTTCACAAAAAAAATTGAGAGAAAAGAATACAAAATGAAGGAATAATTACCCAGGGGAAAATATAAATGCAATTATCTATTCGATCGGGTTCTCAACTTATCTTTGTTTGACTGTGATATACTAGGGATGACTTGGGTTGGTTTTGTAGGTTTCTTATGTGTCGGTGTGTCTTTAGCTTCATTTCCTTTTCTCTTGTTAGCTTTTGAGTTGTTTCCATGAATTTCAGATTCGGTTTCAAGTATTTCTTTCGACTGCTGTTTTTCAATACTTGGCGTTGATGGTGCGCTGTTTGGTCTTGCGTCATACAGGTTTGAATCTTCGTAAGCTTTCAGTTCTTCTATAGTATATTTTTTGGATCTAACAAACAGCAGTTTTCCTTTGATATAGCTTCTTTCACTACTACCTCTTCTAGCTTCATTCAAGTGTGTCCTGAGAATTTTTTGTTCATCTCTGTGTTTCAGTTAGGTCGTGGACAATTGAAATGTTGCTATTTTTGAGTTTGTTGCAGTTCTGTATAACTAGTCGCTTTTTTAAGTTCGACATAAATTCGACTTACAGGTTATTTATGTCTGTTTCTTGACAGACAAAATTGACTGATCTTTCTTAGGGTGGTTTATTCAGTCCAATTACCAATAAGTTGTTTTTCCTGTTTGTTCTATCCAAATATTCAATTTTGTCTCTTAGTTGATGGTTTTCCCTTTCCAGATTGGTGACTCTGTTTTTTAGACACTCAATCTTCAGTGCGAGGCGAGCTTCACTCGCTTTTATTGCATTTCTAAGTTCTTGTTTATTATTCACTATTTCATCGAACACTTCTTCGAGAGTTAGCTCTTGTTTTCTATTTTCCAACAGTTTATTGTTTTCCAAAAAAGACTTTATGGCTGACCCTTGTACTATTTTTATTCAGAGTAGAAGCGGAGCAGATTTCGCAGGTGTGCACCGGATGAATGTAAATCTTATATTAGGCAAACTATTTATGAAGAAATCATTAATCGCAGTTATTTTTCATTGAATGATATGGTTGTTAAATTAATCCATAATCAGAAGTCTTGCGATACTAGTGATGATCAGGGCAAGTTGCAGGTCAACTATACAATCATCATCACATGAACATCAGTTTCCACCGTGCCATTGGCTATGAAGATGTTATTTGGGATTCCATTGGCATGACTTGATTTCAATCGTTATTGTTATTCAATAATGTCAGACATTGTGATCAGATATACCATTTGAAACAGTTAGATGGGTCAAGTATGAAGTATTTATTACTTTATCCAAGAATCAAGTAGTAGTATGTCTACTTTTTTTTAAGCTGTTGAAGTGATCATCTGATATTCCTGGAGACATTTCTCGAAAAATCTTCAGAGATGGACTAACTGAAATATCTGTATTATCTTCAACTTCGAATTATTCGACGAATATGAAATTCAGAACCATCCAAAGCACACTTGTGAGAATACACATGAAACGAATGAGCGTATTTTTACATTTTTGTTGATATCTCTGTGAATATCCGTTTTAGCAATATGGTATGCTGATACAAATCGATAGGAAATGACATTTTGCGTCGGATAGTGTAAAAATTTCATGGTCATTTTTATTCTAAATAAGGAACTTATTGGGATTTGTAAATTCCAAAGAGTAAATCAGAATATCGAACACCCTGTTGAATATTGCGTTAAACTATTGAGGATACCTGATAGGGTAGAAAAGGTTTGAAAAATTTGATATCACTTCCGGTTCAACCGGAAGTAACAGCGTATTGAAAATATTTTTGGCAAATAGATCACATTGAGCTGTAGCTGCCACAAATATTTAAAATTGATATCTCTGTGAACCTCTAATGAATTAGTTGGGAATCATCCTGTATTCATTATTGATAGCTTCAAGATCAAACATGAAATTTAATATACTGAGTGCATTTCCATGCCCTGTATCCTGCTTGAGCAGTCATTGGAGTGTATCAAATATGTACATGACGTTTCGTTGTTTTAATCCACTATCACGAAAGGCAAATATGAGAAAATCGTGCAATATATTTATATTTCTTCAATCAGCGAGTTGAGAAATTCGATTCAGTTTCACCGATAATTGAATAAACAAAATGGAGTTCGTAATTAAATCAAGAAGAAAGATTTACGTGCAAACCATTTCTTGACGATTCTTCGAATTTCAGTAGTTTATGATCTCTTCAAGGTGAATGCCAGTTGGAAAAATATTCATGTCATTCAGCGGTGTCAGATAAATATCTCGCATCTGCATCACATGATTTGGACATCTTGTTAAATTGTGGCAGAGCCACGAATATTTTCGCTTCCATGCTACATGTGGAGAATCGAATGAGTTCAAGTTATTTTGGAGTATTCGTGACAAGACTAAAAATTTGATACTTTCATGCCAAGCTACTATCATTCTCCGTGTGCTGAAATTCTAGAGATGGAAATATTCCGCCAGGAAAATGAATTAATTTGTCGTGACACAAGAAATATATATCGTCGTAAAACGTCGTTGGCGCATTTTTCTGGTCTGGTGAATTTACTCATGGGGAATTCAACTACGACAATTTGTTTTCCAAAACTAACAATCATAACTCTCATATAATATAGTCTCACAAAAATTTGCACGAAATACATATGTTTCATTCTTTGATTCAGCTACTTGCACACAGCTTTACTCCCACTTTCACAAATGTTCGTATTTTTGGCTCATTTTTGATCAGTATTTTTGGCTCATTTTTGATCAGAAAGAACTGCTCTATGGAAAACTCACAATTACATAGTATGTGAAGTTTGTTTGTAGCGATGATAAAAAAATTTGTTCGAAAGTGATGATTCAGAGAATCATTGAATATTCGAAGAACAAAACTATAAATATCGAATTTTCAATGTTCGTTCACTCCTTCTACATTTTTACATCTCTTTCATTAGAGTCATGATATTGAAATGATCAACATCCAATCATTTTTCTGTGAGTAATAGCGAATGTGATATCTCAGCCAGTACATATTATATCAAAGTAATTATTCATTCATTTATTTATTTATTTATTTACACTGTTCTACAGAGAAAAGATTTCCAATTACAGAACAGGAATCAAGTAACAATCACACAAGAATAACAATAGAAAAACCTGAAAAACTAGTACACATTACACAATAAGAATAACAATAGAAAAAAGCTAGTTAATTCAGGAACATTGATACTGAAGGTAGAACTTCTCAATTTTATACACATCACAGCAAAATATATCAAGTTGCCCACCTATTAAATTATAATTGCCACGCATAGTATGAACAGGGGACCCCTTTGATACATTTGTACGTGTCGTGGTCAAGAAACTCCACATAATCTAGATGAAAATCTTAATGGAAATATCCGCTTATACATTTGCAAATTTTGATTTTTATCTTGGGGAAAGCCTTTTTAAAAAACTACTATTTTTCTACAGACAATCTATTCGCTATGAAAAGTTGACAAAGAATGAATATATTTTCATATACAAAAAGCTTGCTCTAGCGATCTCGTAGGAGATGGTTTTCCTGGAAGTTTCTTTAGTCGTCGCTGCTTCTGATAAAGGGTATCATATGTCGCATTGCATCTTGATAAGGGGTATCATATAACTCCTCCCTTCTTAACTTGAAAAAATAACGGAGTTATTTTTGGAATTTGACGCATCTGAGGGTTCTTGATCTTTTTTGCAGTTCCCAAAGAATTTCTGGTAGGTTTTCTTGATTTTTGGTATGGAAAGCAGGACTATTCCAATACATATTATGGTTACAATTATCCATAATGTAGACGTAGCTGGCTGTGGGCCTTCTTCTAACTGTATAGGTTTGAGTTGTTTGGCGATGTTGTTGATTTCATTTATTTCTTCAAAATCTATTCTGGTGAGATTTCGAATTTCATAATTCTGCGATGACTTCAGGCTGTTTACTTCTAATTTTGGCAGGATCAGTGGCTTGCCTTGTTGAATTCGTACATCGTTAGTGAATTTCCTATCTTGGATTCTAATCTCACATGTTTTCGGGATTTTGATTAATACTGGGTGATCGATTTGTACATATTGATCAGTCTTGCATTTTGAATAGAGTCTTTCTTGTTGAGATGGGATCATCAGAACTTTGTCTTGTGCTATTTGCTCTAGGATTGGGTCGTCCATGTTGATTTCCAATATTTGGCATTCTTCGGCTGAATGTCCTTTGAGGAGGTTGATAGTACAGTTATCTTCCGGTAGAAACGTCTCGGGGCAGTAGTAGATGTCTTCTAAGAGAGGGCATTCTTCTTTTTCGAATTGGTTATTTTGCAAGTTACGTGCCAAATAGTAGTATTTAGGAACGAATAATTTGTGATTTTGGATAACGGGATATAGGTGGTAGAAATCAAAGACTTCGGGTTTCATGATAGGTACATGAATTGCAAATATTAATTTTGTGTCAATAATAGTTACTTGTGTTCCTAACAGTTGGTAAAAGGTTAACATATTTTTGAAATTTGGTATTTCTTTTTCTTGATATATTTGTTTTAAGTATTCAATCATTTCTTTCAGATCTGAATTTGACACTATTGAGCTGTGTAAAGTATTCAGTTTGGAGAACATAACAGCATTTTCGATATTGTCAATGAAGGTGATAACACTTTGACAGTCTAGATTCATTTGGGAGATAGTTCCTTGAAAGCTGATGTAATTATCAACGTCATCTATTTTGCTATTTATTGATGCTTGAAATTTTTCTAAATCACGTTCAAATTTTTCTTGATTTGAACTCAGTATTACAATCGTTCTGTTATAGTGATCGATAATTTTCTTAGATAGGGAAATTTGAAGATTTACTTCATGAGCGATTTGCTTTTGATTTTGTTCTAAGGTAGCTATGGCATGATTATACAGTTCTTCATCGTCAGAGTCTAAATTGCCAAAAAGCCATTTATTTATTTTACCTATTCCATTTAAAAGGCCTCTTTTATCACGATTGTGAGGGGTGAAACTCTCAATTTTCTTTTGAGCAGTTTGTATCAGATATTCGGTTCTTGTTAACATATTTTCAGCTAATCCGTGATATGATATTGGATTTGTGCTGTTGATTTTTGAAATGCTATTTCTTATTGATTGGTAATTTTCATCGAGATTATTTATTCGATCGATAACTATTTTTAAGTCTAGATAGTGTAGAAAGGTATGTTTCGTATATATAATTCTTGAATCTCCGAGTTTTAAAGGAAGGATCAGGTTTTCGAGGGTAGTTATCTGAATATCTTCACTACAGAGTATTACTCGAACAACCAGGTGTAGGAGAAGGAGCTTCATTTTCTTGGTTTTCCTGTAAAGATATGGTTTTGTCAATTCTCGGTTTTCTTGCGCTATTTTTATGGTAAGTTCCTGATTTCGTTTTGAGTTTTATATCAGTTTCTTGGATTAAATCCACTTTCCTGAACTTGGGTAACTTTTTGTCTCGCGCTTTTGTTTTTATGTATACCGTATTTTTATCAGCATAGGTTGGAGGTACTGATCTATTCTTATTAATTTTTGAAATTATTTTCTCTTTAGTTTCTTTATTCGTCTTCTGGATATTTTCGTACAACGTTTTACTTACTTCTTTGTGGTTCTGAATATAGTTAGATATTATTATATTATCGTCTGTATCGAATGGATTTGGATTGTTAATGTGACCGTTAACAATTTCAAAGGGTGTGAATTTCGTTACACTATGAATTGAGTTGTTATAACCTAGTATAGCGTGTTTTATTATCTGGTCTGGAGTAAAATTTTTATTTTCCTCTCTGATGCAACGAAAATGTTCGATAAGTGTGGAGTGGAAGCGTTCCACAGGGGAATTGGAGTTACTGTTTTTTGCAGTTGTATAATGAAGTTGGATACGGTGTAATTTGCAGAAATTCTCCAAATCTTGGTTTTTGAATTCAGTTCCGCTATCGGTAGTAATTTTTTGAGGTAATCCGTGATGGGTTATGAAGGTTAATAAGTTTTCTACGATAGATACACCTGTGACTGATCTCAAGGGGTACGCTTGACCGTATCGTGAGAAAGCGTCTATTATAGTCAAATAACTTTCGTTCGATATCTTGAAAACATCTAAATGAATGTGTTCAAAAGGTTTTGAGGTGGTTGGTGTTAAATTGAATTTTATTGCTGGGGGGTTTCGGTCGTATTTGTTTTTTAAACAAGTTTCGCAGTTGTTGATGTAATTTTCTATATCATGGATCATGTTAGGCCAATAGTATCTAGAGCTTAAAGAGGTTTTAACTTCATTTATTCCTCTATGACCTGATTTATAAATATGATGATATTCAAGTTTTTGTACCTGTTCGTCTGTAGTTTCGATATCTTTCAAGAATTTCGTGCATTGGGTTAATTTGAAAGAAGAATTCTTAAATGTACTCTGCATAGTTGTCGCAAATATTTCGGGAAGAAATGAATTTTGGAAGTATAAAGCATAACTTTGTTTAGGATCCATGTAATTTTTTGCGAATTCTTGAATATAATTTCTCAAATCATGTTTTGGGAAGGTTACGTAAAAACGTGAATTTCCGAATACTTTTTCTTTGCGTATTTTGGTACTATCTATTTCTCCGTATGTGACGATAATTTGATTTTTGAAGGTGTTCACTGATCTATCAGTGATTGGAATTGTCAGAATAGGGTGTTCAACTGATGTGTGAATTGTTTCTAAATCGGTTTCATTATCTGTCTCTAGTATTTTCTTTGAGGGGGTTACAAGTACGTTTGAGATGATATTAATCTTATCATTGTTGAGGTTTGTTATTGGTGTTTTATCGGTGTTTTGATCTTCTAGAATTTCTAATGGAACTTCGTTATCTAGATTTGGTAAATCGTAGATGGATTCGAGTTCTCTTCGTATAATTTCATCAATGTCATCTAAATTAACGTCAGTTGACATAGTTTCTAGGGCGTTCAAATCATATTCTGGTGGGTGTCTAGATAAGGCGTCGGCTGCTTGATTAGTTGTACCTTTTTTGTATTTTATTGTGTAGTCAAATTCTTCCAATTTTAGCCGCCATCTGATAAGTCGTGAATTGGGTTCTTTAAGAGAAAAGAGCCATTGAAGTGGTTTGTGGTCGGTGAAAATGATAAATTTTCGGCCAAACAAATATGGTCGAAAATATTTACAACTCCAAACTATTGCCAACAATTCTTTCTCTATAGTAGAGTAGTTTATTTCGGCTGTATTCAATGTTCTCGAGGCGTAACTGACAGGATGACCATTTTGGGACAGGATTGCTCCTAACGCGTAATTAGAGGCATCTGTGGTCAGTTCAAAATCATTTCCGAAATCTGGATAAGCTAACACTGGTTCTGACATTAAAACTTGTTTGCAAGTGTTAAAACATTCTGTGAATTCTTTCGTATGTTCGACTTTTTTATCCTTCTTTAAACAAGACGTCATTGGTTTTGTCAATTTCGCAAAATTCTTAATAAATTTTCGATAGTATCCGAGGAGACCAAGGAAAGATTTGATGTCTTTTTGTGTACGAGGAATTGGAAATTTCTTAATCGTTTCAATCTTCTTCGGGTTTGGTTTAATTCCGTCAGGTGTTACGACGTGTCCAAGAAATTCTACTTCTTTTCTTAGAAACTCGCATTTGTCTAGCTGAATTTTCAGTCTAGCTTCGCGTAATTTATTGAATACTAGTTTTAGGTTTTGTATATGTTCTTGTAAGCCTGTGCTGAAGATTATAATATCGTCCATATAGACCATGCAGATTTTATTTTGTAGATCTTTTAGGACTTCATCCATTATTCTTTGAAATGTGGCTGGCGCTCCTTTAAGACCGAAGGGCATACGCAAATACTCAAAGTGACCTTGATCGACACTGAATGCTGTTTTTTCGATGGAACATTTTCCCATTTCGATCTGGTGAAAGCCGCTAGCTAGATCGAGTGTGGTAAAGTATTGGGCTCTACCGAGTTTATCCAATATATCCGTGATGTTTGGAATAGGATATCGATCATCTATCGTCTTTTCATTGATTTTTCTGTAATCGACAACAAGTCGCCATTTTTGTTTACCGGACGCGTCTAATTTTTTCGGTACAATCCATATAGGAGAGGACCATGGGCTACACGAGGGTCTAATTATACCTTTTTCTAGCATGTCTTGAATTTGTTTTTGAACTTCTTCCTTATGTACGTACGGATACCGATAAGATTTCGTAAATACTGGTGTTTCGTCAGTTGTTTTAACCTAGCACTACCCTATCTTCCCTAAAGTCCTTGAACAGAGGGTTTAGGAAAGGCAAAAAGGAATTTGGCACTTACGGTTCCTTGCGTTTGGTACTCGTAGTCTCCTGTATCCTTCTTCGATGCTTTGTCTTCCGTAGATAGGCTGTCCCGTCGACTGGTTCCCTGGAGGGATGTTCTTGGATTCACGCTTAAGGGCTGAAGTCCAAAGTCACGAAAAACACCTTTCGACACGATGCGAGAGTCTTTTCTTTGCGACCGCGAGAATCCTACCGACTGCGCCAATTTTGATTTTTATCTTGGGGAAAGCCCTTTTAAAAAACTACTATTTTTCTACAGACAATCTATTCGCTATGAAAAGTTGACAAAGAATGAATATATTTTCATATACAAAAAGCTTGCTCTAGCGATCTCGTAGGAGATGGTTTTCCTGGAAGTTTCTTTAGTCGTCGCTGCTTCTGATAAAGGGTATCATATGTCGCATTGCATCTTGATAAGGGGTATCATATAACTTGCATTTCGAGTCCATTCTCAGTGATTAATACATATTTTTTTACCTGAAATCTAGTCATAATGGAAATTTCCACCACATTCGCAATATTTTCAGTGTGATGATGTAAATTGTGTGTTGCACTTATATAATAATAATACCTATGAAGCGAGTTATATCACCACTTCTAAGAAACCGCTGAAGACCGTAGAGGAACATCGTCAGCAATTATTTATCTTGTTTCCAACATGTGTCATATTACTTGTTTTCTTGTTAACAATGCTTTTATCTATATAGTTAGTCTTGTCTAGAATCTCTTACAACAAACATCTCTGTACAACATTCTTGAGAATGAAATATTTTTTATTCAAGAACCTGAACGAAATTACAAAATTATTCACTATGAGGAAATGAAGTGATAGCATATAACCGAGAAAGAAATGAATAAACAGTTTTATATGAATTAGAATTCCATATCTATTATAACTGAGAGTTTTGAAAAATTCAATCAATTCTGTTTGATCATCTGAAATTTACTATAAAGGGTGAATCAGAATGAGACTGATTAACTCTGAATACAGATTCCTCACCTCATTCGAGAGAAAATGTTTCTATAAAGGTATGCCCTAAAATGCACCACTCTGTTAAAAGTACGAAAAAAGTCAAGCTTCAATTCTTCTCCAGTGAAATATTTGTAATTGAAAAATAAATTGGTACACTAAACAAGGTTAATCGACGTGAGTTATGGTAGTTGTGGCCATAATTTCTATTTTAATTTTCGGTAGCTGAGTTGATGGACAAACGAGTATTTGATATCAATTAGACTCAACAATACTCAAGCTGAAAGTCATTACATGTCATATGCTTGAAAGAAAATATTTTTGAGATATTTGTGAAGAACTGAAGATTTTATTTCATGTGTGCGATAATCGCATGATGCAAGTTTCTTACAACATATAGAAAATTCTCAACCTCCCGAACATTCATTATTGGTGGAAATATTCCAGACATAATAAAGGTTAGTCAAAATGAGACCGACAATTTCGTTTTTCCATTACAAATCTTATTTCGTAAATTAACCGATATGTGACTAAACAATTCCGCCAATAATTGTTTTGAATGATGAACTGACGAACAAAGTCAGCTTTGAATTCATAATACTCTAACCAGATACGAGTCTCTCAGATGAGAGTTAAGGTTTTGAATAATATTTGCGAAAAACTCAAATTAAATACCTACTTTTAATTTGAATTTTATGTCGAGTATCATTATCAAATCTATTGAATGAAACGGTTAATTTGGAACACAAATAGTGTAGCATTCGAAAAAGGGCAACAATTATTTGATTTTTTCCCAAAAACACCACTGATAGACGGTCAGGTGGGAGTCGGAGGCAAGATTGGGTTCAGTGTAGACTTAGAGTTCAAGCTAGGTGTTATAATTGCATATTTTCAAAGAGTGAAGGGGTATTCAGAGAAATTTCGTTCGGATCTGTAAGGAAGTGCTGTCTGGGAAATCCTACGCTGACCTTATGCAATTACCGATATTTCCCTGCTTGAACATTTCGAGTAGTATTTGAAATTATCTACTTCGTTTTTTTACGAAGACCCTTTTCGAAGGTGAGTTAATAACGCTGAACCCATCACAAATTTTGATACCTACAAGGACATTTCAACAGTTTCAATATAGTTTTTAAGGGTTCAATGTTGTTGTTAACTTCTCCACGATACCATATTCGCAATTGAAGTCAAGTACTGGTTTACACACAACGTCAAAAGTTAAGAGCAGTTAGCGAATCCCAACAAAGCGGGTTCCTAAAGCTGTTGACAGACAAGACCTGATTCTCTTTTTTATTTTTTTTTTTCATATAATTTTATTTACGAAAACGTTGATCTTTATACAGTGCGTCCATAAAGTAACGCATAAATTCATTATTGGCTAAATGAACAATAAAATTAGGAATTCCCAAGACAGGTCGATTTTTTATTTCAATTTACTATTGTTTCAAATCATAATCTAATATATAGGGTGAACCACTTTCGTGTAATGACGTCATCACCATTTTTTTTTCAAATAGAACCCCCCTTTCTTTCAATTTTCGAATTGCCTTTGCTGAGCTGATTCCAAAAATGTATAATATGTTGCTTCAAATTGGTACAGGGTGAACAAAAATGCAAAAAAAGGTATGAAAATTGTTTATGGAAAGTAATACGTTACTGAATGTAATAAACAAATCAAATGGAATTAGTAGTTATGCAATTAATGTGATACACTTCCAAAAACAAACAAACGAACGGAAATTTACAATAAATGTTCAAATTGTTCTCCATTGACCGTTAGACAATGACTGAACCGGGCATTACTTTCGTCTCTAACATTCTGTAGCATAGCGGGTGTTATGCTCTGTATTTCTTGTCTGATTCGGTCTTGTAGTTGAGGGATATTTCCAGGTCTGTTTAAGTAGACTTTGGATTTTAAATAACCCCATAAAAAGAAGTCTAATGGGCTCAGATCAGGTGATCTAGCAGGCCGTTCCATTGGTCCCCTTCTTCCTATCCACCTTTG
This sequence comes from Plagiodera versicolora, assembly GCA_037013635.1. Taxonomy (NCBI): domain Eukaryota; kingdom Metazoa; phylum Arthropoda; class Insecta; order Coleoptera; family Chrysomelidae; genus Plagiodera; species Plagiodera versicolora. The sequence goes on from CM072982.1 coordinate 11,724,576, forward strand.
TGGAAAAGTTGTGTTAAAAAAAATCGCGCACAGTTACTGCGAAATGTGGCGGTGCGCCATCCTGTTGAAACCAGATTCTGCGGTCTACATTAGTGGGTATTCGAATATCAGGAAAAAGCTGGATCAGATCAGGAATTAATATATATTGTAGGAAATCCAGATGTAATGCTCCTGTTGAGTTTTCATCGGAAAAATATGGACCAATGATTGCATTTCTCACAATACCAGCACATACGTTAGTTTTTTGTGGTCTTTGCGTATGGTACTCTTGCATCCAGTGTGGATTTTCATCAGACCAATAACGGGTGATTTGCCGGTTAACATGACCGTTCAAATAAAACGTTACCTCATCCGAAAATAAAACGTTATCAATGAAATTGTTATTTTGGTTCATCATATACTCGCAGAATTCAGTTCTTCGGCCAAAGTCGTCTTCAGCCAATTCATGGATGAGACGTACTTCATAAGGATGGTATTTTACCTTTTAGAAAATGTTTGATACTGAAGACTTTCCAATATCATAATCCTCGCACTGTACAGTGTGGATTTTCTACAGCCGACAAAATTATGTCTTGTTGAATATTTTCATTAATTTTTGATCTACCTTGCTTTGCTGCATCCCTAACATGTCCGAATTCTCTGTATTTTCGCTCTATTCCACTTACCGTAGATTGTGAAATAGGTTCACGATCTGGGTGCATTTCATGGATGTATTTTGTATGAAATCCAGATATAATGCTCCTGTTAAGTTTTCATCGAAAAAATATGGACCAATAATTGTCATTACTTTGTAAGTAAATTTTTGCATTTTTGCCCACCCTGTACCAATTTGAGGCAACATATTATACATTTTTGGAATCAGCCCAGCAAAGCCAATTTGGAACTTGGAAAAAAAGGGGGGGTTCCATTTGAAAAAAATGGTGATGACGTCATTACACGAAATTGGTTCACCCTGTATATTAGATTATGATTTGAAACAATAGTAAATTGAAATCAAAAATCGACTTGTTTTGGGAATTCCTGATTTTATTGTTCTTTTAGCCAATAATGAATTTATGCGTTACTTTATGGACGCACTGTATATTGTAACTGCAGCATAGTACCATGACCAGCTAGGTTGTGAAATTTTGTTTTCTTAAAATAGTTCACACTGCCCGCTCTGTATTGTTTGCTTTTTTTGTAATCAATCTCAATTGGTATTTTATCTTCATGAAGTTTTTAGGGGTGCAAACTTTTAAATTGGTATACCTATACATATTGGAATAAATCGTAATTTTTTTATGGATTCATTCGTTTCAATCGCCTGAGGTGTGACCTAGTTTCTCATTTGATGTATTCGTATTTCGTTATTTGATGAAAACTTAATTCGAATAAATTCACCTCCTGATCAAAATTACGTGGCACCCTAAAATTAAAATATTCAACTCCTTCAATCCACCGATTCGAAGTGTTCTCCGATGAAAGGCTGCCGAAACTATTCTCATTGATCTTTTGATAATCTCAAATATAGAAATTATATAAAAAGAGGGTACAATGAAAACAAAAAAAAAATACATCAGAGCAAATGTTCGAATGGACCACCGTTTTATTCAATACGCAATTGACATATCCGTAAAATGAATCTTGACTTTTTTCCTACCTTTGACACGTAGTATCTCAGAGGAGATGCATTTTAGGACACACCTTTATGGAAACTTTCCACGATGATATGAATTGAAATCTTATTCTAGAATATAAGAAAGATCAGGATAAAGAATCATGTGAATAAATGTATTTGTGGACTTTGTACATACATTTTGGGGGAATAGAATCAGGCAAATTCGATGATAATTGTGGTAATTTCTTATGTCAATATAAAATCTATCGTGTACTATCGAAGAAACTCTCGGTGAATGAATGTGGTCAACACCATACTTTTTTTATATAAAACTTCTCAAAAACTGATCAAAATTAACAATTCTCTCGATAGTTTGAAACACATTCTCGATTCAATGGTTAGTCTGACTATCTTAGATTTCATGCTTGAAAAATCGAGTAATCAAAAAATTTCATTTCAACTCTTGGAAAATATTTGACAGTGATAGAGTAACAAAACCCCGAAACCCTTATATGAAGCTATTTTCGTCAAGAATTGATACAATATCACATGAAATTTAACCTCATGGGATAATTGAAGTTTCACAATGTCATTTCTTGAAAAAATCTATCCATGAATTTTTCGAGTTTCCAAATATCAAAATTCGAAAAAATGTACTAGATACAATTTTTTCTCAATGGACTTCTTGTTGGTTATACGTCATTGTCTGTCATGGTCACGGTCTTGCATACAGGTTTGGATACTAGGACTCTTTTGTGTGGTGGGGAGGTCACCATTTTTGAATAATGATTCGCTATGCTTATCCGCTAGGAGCGCAGTTGTCTTGATGATTAATTCGACAGTTCGTATCATGATCGTAAACAAAATAAACGGGGACTTAGACTCAAACAATGGATGAAATCGACAACAGAGGAGTTATTCATTGCAATATTTCCTCGAATGAATCAAAAAACATTCGTATTTTCACACAGCTAATCGGATCTGTATTGTGATTGGCTGACGAAGAGAGAGCAGCGCTGCAGGTGGCAAAAACAAGAACCATCAACATTTCCTCAATGTTTTATGTTAGAATAAAACGCAATTTCGAAATGCAAATGATATTTTCGAACGAAAATTGAAGATAGCTGTCATACATATATACATATATTCATTGTTGAAAACACAAAACAAAAATTAATATAAATGTAGTAACTTCAAAGCTGTCCAATTCTTGAACTCAGTAACTCAACATTAGAGAGAATATGTTTGAATAGAATCATTTTCATATGAGGTTTACAAAGATAACCTTCAGTCACCATATATTTCAATCACAATACATCGATTGAAATATGATTCTCATTGAACAATCAGCTTCCATTCAATCTCCTAGAAGTTACTTTGAAATATCTTGAAATTTCCATGACTTTTGTTCATCTGGTATAGAGATCGAAATGCTTTCGTGACCTACAAAAGGAATCTCCTTTCTGAATCTGATATACCATCCCAACTCAATCTGATTTCTCAAACAAAGGAAGGATTGTTATATCTGGAAGCAAATTTCCGGAAAATAATTCGTGAAATCTTCATTCCATAGTATTTCCGGTTATTCGCACAAGAATCAAATAAAGGGAGAACAAGAAAACAAATCTCCATCTCCTATTGAATGTATATTTGGTGTCGATCTGCATCGTTCAACCTCCGGAAATAAATATACCGTGTGTGAAAGAATTATAGTCTCTGTTCGTAAAAAAAAACTACTATGTGGTTGGTTTGCTATTAATTTTGGAATATATCACTTTTGAAATATTATTTGGGTATCGCAGTATGTAGGAAGGAATCATCGAAGAAATTAATCCCGCCGAAACGTTTCAGTAATATACTGAAGGAAAGGAACACCCATTATGGTAGCTGTTGAAATTCCAAACGATACTTTTATTTCGACTGTACGAATGAATTCGAATCACACAGCTGGTCATTCGATAAAGATTCCTTTAATTCATCAACTCGGACCCACGTTATCCCTGATGGCATCGGAATTGTTTTGTTCAGATAATCAGAAGGCGAATCTGGCAATTCTGCATGTCGTGGAATAATTGAGGAGTTGCCCTAAAGGGCCCGAGCGCTCCAAAAAGTAAACTAGTCGAAGGCAGCGCCATTCATCGAGAATGTATATTCACTGTGTCTCAATTAAGAAATGTAAACGTGAGGCAATTGAAAGGAGAAACGGAAAGTATATCAGCTGATGTTTGTTTATGCGGATTCGTAATCGATTCGCTGAAACGTTTTACGCATCTTCTGTGGACATAATACCTACCGAATAAATTTTCTTTTCAATATGGTTACAAGAATTTTGAATAACATAACAAATTTTCTCGGAGAAATGCACCAACACTCCAACTAATAACAACTAATATCACTATTCATTGAAATTATCGTGCCCGAAAAGTATAACTCTACAAAATGATTATCGAAATCAAATGTCGAAGGACATTTTGATGGCAACCTTTTGGTTGCACCCATAACTTGAACCCAAGACTTCAAGGAATGGAAATTTCTCATTTCTAGCAGTAATAAAAACTCCCCCCTGTATAAAGGTGAACATTCACATTCATACTGATGTGAAAATAAAAAAAATAATATAGTGATGCAAATAACAAAACCCCAAAGTGCTTTCATCGGTCCATTTTGATGGAAATGGAAAGCCTCAAGGAATTTTGTTCAATGAAACTTTATACTCGATGTAAGTGAATATTTTCAGGTAGCAGGAATACTATATTGATTCTCATGAGTTATATGTTGAAATTATGTCAAGCGTCAAGAAAAAAGTTACAGAAAAACAGCGGCACAACAGAGAAAATGTAACGAATGATTGAATGTAATGATTGTAATAAAACTATTGAATATTGAATAATACAATTTCAAATCTCTGTCTCATCCTGAAATTCGAATATTATTTATTCTTCAATTCATATAGTTACCCCAACAACAGGACACACTATAGGAAAGTCCCATTTAGTCCCGAAAGTGGAATGTCGGTACAAGGACATGAATGAGACATCCCTGGAATGTATCGACCGGTGAATCCTTGGGACATACCTACCGTTCCTGCATATCCCAATTATTAGTTTGTTGTATAAGTATTCTTAGGCAACACCATATATCGATTGAAAAAAATAATTGTGTCATCTGTGTCTGCGTGAAATTACCATCAAATAAATTTTGACATCAACAACAGATCACATTTTATGAAATAAACTAGAATTCAAAATTTCCGGCTTTTTGCGGAGAGTCGGAAACTCTCTGGGTGTCCCTTAATATTGTGTACTAGAGGCGTCTGGCAAAAAAATGTACATATGATGTGAAGCAATCCATCAATGAGATAATTCATTCAGGAAGTTTGGAATCATGAACTGATGAAAATATTCATGACCAGTTAATATGACCAGCGAATAGAATTGAAGGCATCAATAATGTTGACATTCATCAACAATTCCTGACAATTTTCTGGTAATGAGGAATTCATACTTTAAACATATAATCATCAGATACATGTTATAATTTTCTATCTATGTTTATGTAATAATGAAAATTACTCAAGATATTAGATAGATAGATAGATAATATTTATTCACGTATAACCTTAACAGGAAGTGAAAAGTCACAGCCATAGTATTATATTGATTACAATCATACATACATTGAAACATATCGTCATATATATTCCTGAATTCAAATAATTACCCTCCTGTTTCTATACTTTTCAGGTTGAACATGGGAGGAAATTTCCATTTGATCCTATAAAGATAATGTTGCCGATACTGCAACAGGGGACAAAATAACATTCAAGAATTCAAAAATATGTGAAATAATAATGAGTATGTACTTATTGCACTTAATTTTATGTTCATATAACCTAACTGAACTCATCATCTGACAATGGAATTTTCTATAGGAGCTCCAACAGAAATTGACATAACTTGAAGATGTCATCCAGAAATTCTCTAGGAGAGCAAAGGAAAAGGGTCAAATTGATGTGTTGGCCTTTATATTGACATCGAAAATGTATTTTTCATTGTTTTGTATATTTAGATTAGACATTTCTTCATTTTGTTTTTTCAAAAATATTCAATTCCTTATATATGATGATTTTATAATTCAGTCTTATTTTTTCCAATCATAAAGTATTTTTTATTTGAATATTTTGTTCATCATTTTGTATTTTTCGAGATTCTCATTTTGTTCGAATATATTGTTTCTTCATATTTTACCAAAATTATACTATTTTCGAAAGTGGAATTTTATTTTCCTAGTATGTCCCGGCGGATGTTCTTGATTAATAGAAACCATACCTAGAACGTACCAAGGACGACGCAGGGATTCACTATTTTGGTAATGGTAATTTCGTATAGCTTCGGAATGTTGTTGGGAGTACTAGAACGTGTACAAGTGTTTTTCCCAACACGCTTTCATTTATTCGTTATCGAATATATTCCATTTGGCTGACTTGGATGGAAGATGAAAGATGAAATAAAAATACATAAATATCATTACATATAGTTTTTCACTTTTTTGTGAAGTTGGGTGATAGTTGTGTCAGATTTGGTAACTTTTCAATGCCATTAGTGCGAAACAAAAAGTATCTAGCAATGACAGGCGCCTCAATAGGTTTATACATTAGCTGGGAACATCAAAGCATCAACAATTATGGTAACACTTCACTGTCACTTTAGACCGATGCCAAATCGTTTGTCTACAGGTGATTTGTTCTTCTCTTGCGATTTTTGTAAAGTTGTTCCTTTGAGAGCTCAATTTCATCGAATTCTTATCGAAATGCCGAGAGAATTGAGTGGAGATGCCTAAAAAATGGTTGCAAGTTTGTTGAAATACTTTTAACGAGAAAAGGAAAACGGAGATCCCTTACATTGAATTCTATTGGAGAGGTTAGTGAAGAATCCTGATGAATATTCATTCACCACGAAGAATTTATGATGATTCAATAGGTTATGTGAAATATGATTCTTACATGGAGTGATTGCTTTACATGTAGGAATTGACCTGTATAGGGAATATCTGCCTATTTTAACAGAAGGTGAGTTAGGAACTAAACCGTCCTAGGACTTCTACAGAACTACCCAACGGAAGACACTAGTTGTAGATATTGATCAACCTCAACAATATCAGATAAGGAACTGTAATCACAATATGTACAAGAACAGTGAATATACATATAATGCATATCACATATTATCAGTTGAAAATCATTCTTCATTGCAGAGAAACACATAACATTGAAGTCATTGAGCTTGCCAGTAGTGTAAATTGGCCGGTTGAGGAGCCTCTAAAGGTCATCTGAAGGGCAATTGTCGCAATTACTATTCAGTTTACCCGAAGCTACAACCAGCCAAGGTTAAAAGTTTTCTCGCTCGGATGATGCCCATTGGTCGATTCCAAAACCTCTGAAGGTCATTAGAATGGTGATTATCGCGCAATTACAATTGGAATCACCCGAGACTACATCCGCTCAAGGTTTCAAGTTATTCCTGTTCGGATAACTCGAAAGGGTTGAGTTGACTTAAAAGTGTATACATTTCTTCACTAATGTAATTCGGTTTCCGATGTATTATCCGACTGAATAGATGATGAGCTGAATGAGAAAATAGTGGGGGGGTTGGGCTATCACAATGGCTCCTCTACTCGATTCAAAAGAATGACAATTCTTGACCTTGTTACTTTCATGAAAACATGAGACTCTTCTATGGTGGGAAATAACGCGAGACTACACTCGCCCAAGGCTAAGTTATTGCCGTTCGGATAACATGAAAGGGCTGAGTTGACTTTAAAGTGGTTCAAATCATTATTCCTTCACTGGAATGTTTCTGTTTCTCTAGCAGTCGTTAGGACCACACCCTCTAACTGAATAGGTTGTGAGATCTTTACCTTGATAACAGTCTGTGTCGGCTGCTACCGCACCTGTCATCACGGAGACCATCATTGTATTCTATATGTATCCGAATGAATTGATGATTAGCATTTAGATGACCTCGACTCGATGTGTACCAAAAATGAAATCTAGAACTGAAGGAAATAAATGGGGAATGGTATCGTAATTCTTGGACAGAATGATAAAACATGAAAGGGTTGAGTTGGCTTAAAAGTGGTTTAAATCATCATAAATGTCATCATATTCCTTCACTAACATGTTTCTGTTTTCGTAGTAGTCGTTAGGACCACATCCTCTGTCTGAAAAGGTGGTGAGATCTTTACCTTGATAACAGTTTGTGTCGGCTATCTACTGCACCTGTCATCACGGAGACCATCATTGTATTTTATGTATCCGAATGAATTGATGATTAGCATTTAGATTGCCTCAATGTGTACTAACATGAAATCTAGAGCTGAAGGAAAGAAATGGGGAATGGTATCGTAATTCTTGAACAGAATTACAATTTTTTTTTTCTCTCGACCCTGAAACTCACATATATTTCGGCTACCATAGCAATCGTCACGGACCATACTATTCATTGGAGTCAATGTAGATATTGTTGACTGACTCGATGTATAGTGGAATAAAACCTTGAGCTGAATGAAAATGGTTGAGGGGTTATCATTATTCTTGAACAGAATGATTTTTTTTTTTGACCATGAAACTTTTCTATTTCGGCTACGACTATCAGTCGTCACGGACCATACTATTCATGAGTTATGGTTTGGGGAGTAATGAGTATTATATAATTATGTATCAAAATGGAACCGCATTCTCTTCAATGGAACCCCCTCTCCTTCTTGACGTTTCATAAATAGCTTGTATTCATTTGATCCTGAATTATTTCAACAATATCGAGCTAACTTGTAACTACACTCAATAATAAAAAATGTTCGAATGTAGTGGATGTGGTAAAATCTTTACACGTAATGATAATTTGAGACGTCATGAGAAAACCTCTTGTCGAGTATTGGCTGGAATTTCAGCAATTCCAGCGAAGAGGCAGAAGTTAGATATCCAACAGAAAACATCTGATAAAGAGCAATGTATTACTTGTAACATAATGCTACCCAAAAGTGATATGAATATTTATAAAAGAACATTGCAGCATAGAACAAATTCATGTGTCCAATTATCAAATGAAGTGAAAATGATTCGCAGTGCTTTCAAATGTAGAATCGTTAGCTATAGAGTGGATAACAATGTTGAAACGTTGAATTATAAGATATTTTTCAATAATATACAACACAATGTGATTACCATACTTGAGAATATGTTAAAAATGCACACTATCTTCAAGGTTAATATGGAAGTATTTGGTAGATACATTAATCAAACTCAAGATCTAGTTGATGTAAAATCATTCAATACCTCAAACAATACTATTGCTCAATCTAATAACCTAGAAGATATATTCATGATGTTGAAAGACATTATGATAAGTCAAACAACTGAGTTCGAAGAACGAGATTCTGGTGAGTTCACTTATTGAATTGTTTCACATACAAATAATGATTTTTTTTTCAATTTGCAGGTTGGGCTTTGGAGAAAATCCTATTTCTAGAGGTGAATATTAATAAGTATAGTCCACTGAAAGGATGTTCTTATATTAAACTACCACAATTCATCGAAAAGAAAAGAGCTGTGTTACAATCATGTTTCACCCAGTGCTCTGCTTCGGGTAGCGCTTCTTATATCGCGTTATTCGATTGTTATTGTTTTGAATAGATAACCACTAGTTTATCTTAGTTACCAGGCGAGAGTTCTCTAGAATGGGTATTCTTTTAATAAATAGTTCAATAATCAATTAAATATAAATATATGAATATTTCAATCAGAGAATTATCAATAACTTAATCCTACTTTGTTTATAAAATAAAAACATTGGTCTGCCTTGTTCTGCTTCTGGTAGCGTTTCATGGATGGCGTTGTTCGATTGTTTATTTGTCGTGATACTCCGAGGTTTACTGATAACAGATAGTCAGTAATTTTTAACTGCACCACGGATTGATACTGTTGTCAGTTATTGATAGAAGGATGACACTTTTGATTGTTCCCTGAAATCGGACATCTTGACCTATTTCCGGTTTGTATTATCTTTCCTGGTTCCTTAAAGAAATCAAGTGTGTGGCGAGTTGAAAATTATCCGTCGATTTATCGATCATCATTGGATGGATTTGGAAAATTTCAACAGTTTATGATTCATTATTAATCGGACCATTGGTGAATGTTGATAAATCATATCTGCTTAGCAGGATTTGAGCGCCATGTACGTAGATTATTTTTGAGGTTAAAAATCCTTTATTGATCTTGTTAATTACCTTGTAGATCTATCTGATTATTTCAAGTAGTAGAAAAGGAAAATAGGTTCAAATTCCATCTGAACCAAATATACTTGACCCTCCATCCATATTCGAGGTTAGTAGAAGGTACAAGTGTCCACCACCTGTGCAAAATGATTGACCGTCCGTCGGGTTGCACTCAGGTCTGTGGTTGTTTTCTTTTTTTTAGGGTCCTCCTCATCCTCCTCATCCTCCTCATCTTTCTCATCTTCTTCTTTGCGGCCTTCATCGAAGTTTCTGTTCACGGCCTCTCTTCTTGGACAGAGTACTTTTGTCATCTCCGTTAGAAACCTTTCTGTCCGCCATATACGTTCATATTCGTCCAGTGAGGAGTTCCCAGTGTCAGGCTAGACACCGATAGTTATTTGACAGTATCCAGATATTCCCTGAGCCCCAACAACCCTTGGCTCATATCTGCAGTCTGAAGAGGCAACGAATAGTATCAGCACTCTTGGACAACACTCTACAGAACCATCAGCTAAGTCAATTTGAAAGCAATAACCTGAATGTACTGAGATATCTTTTTTTTCTTTTGTTCTAATTATTATTATCTGACGGTATTGTCTTCATATAAGCTACCCTGTGACGTCACGCGGCCGGCCCTTGTATTAATACAGTAAGTTTGAAGGATTTCGACTATTATTCCCTACCTACCCAACCCCAGGGTTCATTTAAATTGAAACTAGGTACTTGATTTAGTCTCATTATATTGAGCGCAGTGCCCTGTCCCTGTCATCTGGGTGGTTTCTGATTTTTCTGGCAAAATAATAAAATCAGTGGCGCACCGGAAAATTTAACCCTCATAACTTATTTAACATAATCTATATAAATCATTATTGTAACCGTACCCACGCCCTACTGAGCTGCTGGGAGAGTTAGTGGCGAGTACTTTCTTTGCACAGGCACTGCTCAACCAAATCTTGCCCTAACAGATTGGCGCCCAACTAATTATTTTTTTCTGTCAAGTGCTTGGTAAAATCTTGAGATTTTTGTTTTTTTTTTTTGGAATACCTTGGGTTGGGTACCTTTTAGTTTCAAGGGATATAGTCATTCTGATTATTGCCTTTCGGAGTTTCATTTTCCTAATTGATCAAATATTTTTTTTAATTAATATTTAGCATAAACGAAATTTGCACACTTGTACCAATTTTCGCTCTGGTATTCAATTTTTTTTATACATTTTGATATTAAGGTTGAATTTTGTCTTTTTCTGTGAATTTTCTTGTCTACAGAGTGAGTCACGTTATTATTCTGGCGGTTGATATTTTTGAAATCGGTTTTTGAAAATGAGTTCATCCAAAATTAGATTGGATGTTGGTCGTTTGGCTAAGGACGAATTAATCTATGAGATTAAAGTACGGGGTCTTGGAGATGGTGCGGACCTGACTGTTGCTGATCTTCGAACAGCTTTGCGGAAAGCATTGTCCTTGGAAAAAACGAACCTTGCTATCAGGAATCCCTCATATCCATTCAAGTTTTCTGAAGACTCCACAGCTATATCTGATAATATTCAAATTTTGAAAAACCTTATTGATGATTTTTCTGGGAATGGAAGAGACAATAAATATACTGGTATAACATCGAAACTGGCTCATGTGTTGGGTCGTGTCAATAGGTCTAGTCCTCAGGATGATGCTCAAAGGAAACTGAAGGCCGATTATCGAGTACAATTATTGTTGTTGTTAGATAAGTTGGAGGAAAAGGCTCGCAAAAGTCATAAAGACCCTTCGGTTTTTGATGTTTCTGTTTTGAGGCAATCCATGACAGCACCAGCCGCACACAGTTCAGTTGTTTGTCCCAGTGAATCTTCTAGTGATGAAGAAGGGCCGTTGAAGACTCGACCAGTTCCTGTTCGTGACTGGGGTTTGAAGTTTACTGGGAAACCCGGCATGATGTCATTTTGTACATTTGTGGAGAAAGTCTCAACGATGAGAAAATCTACCACCTAAGTTCTCCTGAGTCGAATAATTTGACCATTTCCATGTTAGATCCAAGAAAACAAATTATTTTGGATTATGTACTGTCTGGTGTTTCTGGTGATGAGCGTCCATTCCTGGATGTTTCCGTTTTTGGGTGCCCTATAACTGGATTGTTGGATTCTGGGGCTTCCAGGACACTTGTTGGTCAGTTAGGTTATGAATTTCTGGAAAGACGGGGACTTAAGCTTCAAAAATCTGTCAGTGAGTGCAGAGTTGCGAATGGCCAAATTTGTCATAGTATTGGCTTCGTGACCACGCCCTTCTGTTTAGTTGATAAGATTTGTGTTATTGATGTTCTTGTTATCCCTGAGTTGCCTCAGAGGCTGATTCTAGGTATCGACTTCTGGAGGTCCATGAATATTATACCAGATTTACGTCAGAGAATTTGGCACTTCTCTAAAGATGACCCATCTTCTGTTGAGATTTGTGGCATAGAAGATGATTCTATGCTTTCACTCTTGCAACGGGACCAACTAAGATGTTTGGTAGAGGAGAAGAAGGAATTGATGGGCACCTCATTAGGTAGAACTCATTTAGTTTCTCATAATATCACACTACTTCCTAATACCAAGCCAATTAAACAGCGTTACTATCAAGTGTCTCCTGTCAAGCAACAAGCTATCAATGAAGAAATCCAAGAAATGTTAGCAAAAGATATTATAGAACCCTGTAGAAGTCCTTGGGCTTCGCCTGTTTCTTTGGTTAGGAAAAAGGATGGATCCTACCGATTTTGTGTAGACTATCGTCAACTTAATGCTGCCACTGTCAAGGATGCTTACCCTTTACCTTATATTTCTGCAATTCTGGACCAGCTACGAGATGCAAAGTATATGAGCTCATTGGACATTAAGAGTGCTTATTGGCAGGTTCCAATCGATGAGTGTTCTAGGGATTATACGGCGTTCACAGTGCCTGGTGGACTTTATCGCTTTAAGGTTATGCCGTTCGGGTTGACCAATGCACCAGCAACTTGGGAACGTCTAATCGAAACTGTATTAGGTCCAGATTTATATCCTTCAGTTTTGGTATATTTGGATGATATAATCGTTGTTTCACAGGATTTTGACACGCACCTGGAGACATTGAGGAAGGTATTTGATAGATTGCATTCAGCTGGGTTGACAGTCAGTTTTGACAAATGTCATTTTTGTCGACCTGAATTGAAGTATTTGGGTTATGTGGTGGATCGTCATGGGTTACGTCCAGATTCATGTAAGGTGGAAGCCATTTTGAATATTCGAGCTCCAACTACACCCAAACAGGTGAGGCAATTCATTGGCACGGCCTCGTGGTACAGAAGATTTGTACCTCAGTTTTCAACTATTGTAGCACCTTTATGCAATCTTACAAAGAAAAACGTGAAATTTTGCTGGACCGAAGAATGTGAACAATCTTTTAGATACCTAAAGGAATGTTTGGTTAGCGCCCCCATCCTCACGTGCCCGGATTTTAGTAGGACCTTCTATGTGCAAACAGATGCATCGGCTTATGGAATTGGTGCCGTGTTGAGCCAAAATTTTGAGGATGGTGAAAAGGTCATTGCATATTTATCTCGATCATTGACTGTTCAGGAACGAAAATACGGTGCAACTGAACGAGAGTGTTTAGGTGTTGTCTGGGCGGTAGAAAAGCTTCGTCATTACCTCGAAGGTTATAATTTTGTCATCATCACTGATTGTCATGCCTTGCAATGGCTCCATAGTTTGAAGGATCCTCAAGGTAGACTTGGCCGTTGGGCATTGCGTCTACAGCCTTTTGACTACACAATTGTTCATAGAAAAGGAACTCAGCACTTTTGTCCTGATATGTTGTCTAGATCTGTCCCTGTTTCTATCGATTCTGTAGAAGTCGAGAATTTAGTGTCAAATGATTCCGAGAATTTCGATTACTCGTGTAGTACAGATCGATGGTATCAGAAGTTAGCAAACCGAATAAAACAGAATCCGGCTCGTTTTCCTGGTTTTCGTGTGAATGATAAAAGTCAGGTTTTTAAGTTTGTACGTCCTCAGTATCCGGAATTGTCTGGTCCTTCTGAAGAGTGGAGATTAGTGGTCCCTAAGGAAAGACGTTTGGGAATCATGAAAAAGCATCATGATGATCCAGTAGCAGGTCATGCAGGTATTTATAAAACAGTTGCTCGGATTACGAATAAGTATTTTTGGCCGAAACTAAAATCCGATGTAACAAGGTACATTCGGCATTGTCAAGTTTGCAATCTGATCAAACCTGAACAGAAACCCTTATCGGGACATATGCTGAGTAAAACCCCTACAGCTGATAAACCATGGCAACTCATCAGTGCTGACCTAATGGGTCCACTGCCCAGGAGTTCAAAGGGATTTTCACATATTTTGGCAGTTTGTGATGCATTCAGTAAGTTTGTCCTACTTTTTCCTTTGAGGACTGCTACAGCCAGTAACGTTGTTAAAATTGTGGAGGAGCAGGTCATTCTCATGTTTGGTGCCCCAAAAACAATTGTGGTAGATAATGGTGTGCAATTTAAAAGCAAACTCTTTAAAGATCTTGCATTATCTTATAATTACGATATAGCATATACTGCCAACTACCATCCCCAGTCGAATCCCACTGAAAGGGTTAACCGCATTATTAAAACTATGCTTACTGCATATGTTTCAAAAAATCATAAATTGTGGGATATTTATCTTCCTAAAATAGCATATGCAATTCGGTCATCCAAGCATGAAACTACGGGTTTAACCCCTAATTTTGTTAATTTTGGGCGTGAGGTGTCTCTCGATGGGAAAAATGAAATATACATCCCTGGTGATTCTCCATATCCTATTTGTTCTGCTGAGGATAAGAAAAATGCATTCTCTCGCATGTATAAAGATGTCCAGGCTCGAATAATGAAGGCTCATCAGAAGAGCAAACAAAATTATGACATTCGTCGACGACCTGTTAAGTTTTCTGTAGGGCAGAAGGTTTTGAGACGCAACTATGCCATATCGGATGCATCTAAGAACTTCACAGCAAAGTTATCCACGAAATATCTTGGACCTTTCACTATTGTGAAAGTTGTATCGCCTTGGACTTACGAGTTGAGGGATGATAGGGGTAAAACATCTGTTTGGCACGGTAAAGACTTGAAGTCTCATCCACCAGATGATGATGGAACATCAGACTGATCCACATTTTCTTTGACACCTGCAGACAGTTAAATTCCATTACTCTCTAGGGAACCTGTTGGGGTGGAAGTTAGCTATCCCTAACTTCGGCATAAAAATACTTTAATTGTAAAGCTCCCGACTAGTGGTAGTTTCACTCATTGGAAAGGGTGATAAAACTTGAAACGCTTCAACCATGTGTTGTTTGTAGTGCGTTGGGTCTACGGGAATATTGATTGAATAGCTATCTTGACTGTTCAGAAACGTTGTACTTCTGTGACTTCCTGCTGGTACTATTTGTTAGTCCAGGGATTTGTTTTCTTGCAGTCAATTTCAGTACTGTGCATTTAGTGTAAGCTTCGCTATGTTGCGGAATTTCTTCTGAGCATCAGTACTGATGTCCTCTAGAGAGGGATTTGTAGGATTATACCTTCATTATTCTCCGTAGATTCTTTCCACAGGGAATGTTGCATTGAAATTCCCCTTCGTTGCTGTTTGATGCATGTGTTTCTTTGGATTTGTGTTGTGGGTTTTCTTTTCGCAATTCTGTATCTTCCAATCACTTCTAATTGCTATTTCGTGGCTGGCCGCTACTTTTATCGTCATCAAAGTCTATGGAACTTTGATGCCTCCCCGAGTGGAGGGGGGATTTGTTACAATCATGTTTCACCCAGTGCTCTGCTTCGGGTAGCGCTTCTTATATCGCGTTATTCGATTGTTATTGTTTTGAATAGATAACCACTAGTTTATCTTAGTTACCAGGCGAGAGTTCTCTAGAATGGGTATTCTTTTAATAAATAGTTCAATAATCAATTAAATATAAATATATGAATATTTCAATCAAAGAATTATCAATAACTTAATCCTACTTTGTTTATAAAATAAAAACATTGGTCTGCCTTGTTCTGCTTCTGGTAGCGTTTCATGGATGGCGTTGTTCGATTGTTTATTTGTCGTGATACTCCGAGGTTTACTGATAACAGATAGTCAGTAATTTTTAACTGCACCACGGATTGATACTGTTGTCAGTTATTGATAGAAGGATGACACTTTTGATTGTTCCCTGAAATCGGACATCTTGACCTATTTCCGGTTTGTATTATCTTTCCTGGTTCCTTAAAGAAATCAAGTGTGTGGCGAGTTGAAAATTATCCGTCGATTTATCGATCATCATTGGATGGATTTGGAAAATTTCAACAGTTTATGATTCATTATTAATCGGACCATTGGTGAATGTTGATAAATCATATCTGCTTAGCAGGATTTGAGCGCCATGTACGTAGATTATTTTTGAGGTTAAAAATCCTTTATTGATCTTGTTAATTACCTTGTAGATCTATCTGATTATTTCAAGTAGTAGAAAAGGAAAATAGGTTCAAATTCCATCTGAACCAAATATACTTGACCCTCCATCCATATTCGAGGTTAGTAGAAGGTACAAGTGTCCACCACCTGTGCAAAATGATTGACCGTCCGTCGGGTTGCACTCAGGTCTGTGGTTGTTTTCTTTTTTTTAGGGTCCTCCTCATCCTCCTCATCCTCCTCATCTTTCTCATCTTCTTCTTTGCGGCCTTCATCGAAGTTTCTGTTCACGGCCTCTCTTCTTGGACAGAGTACTTTTGTCATCTCCGTTAGAAACCTTTCTGTCCGCCATATACGTTCATATTCGTCCAGTGAGGAGTTCCCAGTGTCAGGCTAGACACCGATAGTTATTTGACAGTATCCAGATATTCCCTGAGCCCCAACAACCCTTGGCTCATATCTGCAGTCTGAAGAGGCAACGAATAGTATCAGCACTCTTGGACAACACTCTACAGAACCATCAGCTAAGTCAATTTGAAAGCAATAACCTGAATGTACTGAGATATCTTTTTTTTCTTTTGTTCTAATTATTATTATCTGACGGTATTGTCTTCATATAAGCTACCCTGTGACGTCACGCGGCCGGCCCTTGTATTAATACAGTAAGTTTGAAGGATTTCGACTATTATTCCCTACCTACCCAACCCCAGGGTTCATTTAAATTGAAACTAGGTACTTGATTTAGTCTCATTATATTGAGCGCAGTGCCCTGTCCCTGTCATCTGGGTGGTTTCTGATTTTTCTGGCAAAATAATAAAATCAGTGGCGCACCGGAAAATTTAACCCTCATAACTTATTTAACATAATCTATATAAATCATTATTGTAACCGTACCCACGCCCTACTGAGCTGCTGGGAGAGTTAGTGGCGAGTACTTTCTTTGCACAGGCACTGCTCAACCAAATCTTGCCCTAACAGCTGTTGTGAATGTGGTCAATCAAGATCAGTATTGTTTCGCATGGGCAGTCACCTCGGCATTGTATCCAGTATCGAATCGAAGTAATAGTGTATTATCATATCCACATTTCTCTACAGTACTGGATCTGAAAGGAATTGAATTCCCAATGAAATTGCATGATGTGTCAAAGTTTGAGGTAATGAATACATGTTCAATCAATGTTTACGGTCTCGAGAAATTTTATGATGGGGATAAAGTGAAATATGAAATCATTGGACCACTTCATTATTCTCAAAACAGATTCAATAAACATATCAATCTATCATACATTACAGATGATTGCGGTAATGGTCATTATTGTTGGATTAAAGATTTATCCAGATTAGTATCTAGTCAAATTTCAGCTCATGAGCATAAATATCATTTTTGTGATGGTTGTTTGATATACTTTGAGAAAAAAGAATTTTTAATTGAGCATCAATCATACGATTGCAATCATATTTATACTACATTACCTACAACTGATCCTAAAGTTGATAAATATGGTAAAACAATACCTGAGAATATATTGAAATTTCAAAATTTTGAGAAGCAATTGCATGTCCCATTCGTTGTATATGCAGATTTCGAATCAATTCTACGACCTGTGAATACTTGTGAACCAGAATCTGCTGCTTCATTCACAAATAAAACTTTCAAACATGAACCATACTCATTCGCATACATAATCAAATGTTCATTCGATGATACTATCACAAAGTTTGTCACATATAGAGGAGAAGATTCTGCTGAAATATTCATATCGAAACTAGAAAATGACTTGATTGTTATTTATAATGAATATTTGAAACGTATCGTTCCAATGCAAAAATTGAGTTTCGAAGAAGAGTTCGAATATGCTAATGCTACAATATGTAATATTTGCGAGAGTGAATTCAAAGTTGGGGATGTCAAGGTCAAGGATCATTGTCATTTGACGGGAAAAAAGAGATACGGCGCCACACATTCGATCTGTAATCTGAATTTTAAGATTCCATATTTTATTCACATAATATTTCATAACTTGAGCGGATACGATTGCCATTTGTTCATTAGGAAATTATTTCAGAGAGGTGACAAAGTTGAAGTTATACCTCAAACGAAAGAAAAGTATATTTCTTTCACTAGACATTTATTAGTAGATAGCTTCATAAACAAACAAGGTCAGTTGAAAAATGTTTTTTTGAAATTGAGATTCATAGATAGTTTCAGATTCATGTCAACATCATTACAGAATTTGGGAAATAATTTGAGAGATGATCAATTTTCAATAACACGTAAATACTTTTCAGAGAATGAACAATTTTCATTGATGAGAAAGAAGGGTGTATTTCCATATAGTTTCGTTAATGATTTGAGTCGACTAGATAATGTGACTTTACCATCGAAAGAAGAATTTTATGACAATTTGAATGATCAAGAAATATCTGATGAAGAATATGAAAGAGCGAAGTTAGTGTGGAGTGTGTTTGCATGTCAAACATTGGGTGACTATTCAGATATCTATTTGAAATCCGTTTTACTTTTATGTGATATATTCGAGAATTTTCGTAATATTTGTATGGACACTTACAAACTAGACCCAGCTCATTATTATACCTCACCCGGACTTTCTTGGGACGCGATGTTGAAATATACCAAAGTAGAATTGGAATTACTTACAGATATAAATATGATGAATTTTTTCAAGAATGGTATTCGTGGTGGGGTGAGTCAATGCAGCGATAGAAAACATGTAGCGAATAATAAATTCTTACCAAATTTCGATCCAAAAGAACCAACATCCTATATAATGTATCTAGATGCTACTAACTTATATGGGCATAGTATGAGTCAAAACTTACCAACAGGTGGTTTTCAATGGTTATCTATTGAGGAAATTTCTGAATTTGATGTTATGACTATAGCTTGTGATAGTTCCGTAGGTTTCGTGTTGGAAGTGGATGTTGATTATCCACTAGACTTACATGATATTCATTCAGATTTACCATTCTTAGTAGAATCAATTATTCCACCTGGATCGAAATCGAAAGTCCCCAAATTAGTACCTAACTTGAATGATAAAAAAAAATACATAGTTCATTATAAGAATTTACAACAAGCTATCGAGAATGGATTGATTTTAACAAAAATACATAGGATTCTCAGATTCAATCAATCACAATGGCTCAAAAAATATATCGATTTGAATACTATGTTGAGAAATGATGCAGAAAATAAGTTCGAAAAAGATCAATATAAATTGATGAACAATAGCGTCTATGGAAAGACCCTCGAAAATGTTGATAATAGAAACGACATCAAACTTTTGACAAATTGGAAAAATATTCGAAGAACTTTAGGCGCCGAAGCTTACATAGCAAGGCCGAATTTCAAAAACGTATCCATATTCAGTGAAGATTTCGTAGCTATTCATATGGGTACAGTTAAAGTGAATTATAATAAACCATTGTATTTAGGATTTTGTATATTAGAATTGTCTAAAACTGTAATGTATGATTTCTTGTATGGTTGCATAAAAAAAGAATTCAGTCATCACGCTTCATTATTATATACAGACACTGATTCTCTCATTCTCAAAGTACAAACAGATAACTTTTATGATTTCATCAAAAATAACTTGAGTCGCTTCGATACTTCAAACTATGAAAATGGTAATACTTTCGGAATTCCTGTGGGCAAATCAGTATTGGGGAATATGAAAGATGAATTTCCAAGTGATCCAATTATAAAATTTCTCGGAACCGGTGCGAAAGCTTACTATGTTCAATCATTGAATAATGAATTGAAAAAAGCAAAGGGTGTGAAAAAATGTGTAATAGATAAGCAAATTCATTCAACAGACTATGAGCGAATAGTAGAAAAAGGTGGTTTTATTTTTAGGAAAATGAATACTTTTGTTAGTATTCTACATGATATATTCACAGTTACTAAAAATAAAATCGCTCTATCATATCATGATGATAAAAGATTCATGATACCAAACTCTACGAAAACATTACCGCATGGACATTGTGATATTATTTATTATAAAACTGAAGAAGAAAGATTGGATTTCCTCATAAATGCTTTAGAAGAAGAAAATTGTGATGAACATTGTATCAACTGAAAATTTCATGTATCATTTATGAATTGTAATTGTGAAACTTCTCATATTATATATGTATAAGGTAATGTAGTAATATTCATCAATAAAATTATATTTCATTCAATGAAGAAGTTCAAATGCAACTATAATTTAGAGATGCAATAGTATTTTTTCTCCAACTGTGCAATATATTTCCAATGTTGTATATTATGTCAAAGAATGCGTAGATATCGTAGATCAGGTAGAAAGTCACAAGCCCTACCACCCCATTCAGTTATATCTACCAGTGACCAATCTACTAATAGATAATCTCGTTTGGGCATGTGTCTGAAAGATGTTTCGACTATACTAAAGAATTCAAATGAGCTGTATTATACCGAGTGTTTGAGTGTGAGAGAGAAGGGTAGATGTGTGTTCGAGTATTACGTTGGTAAAGAGAGGGGGGTGCTAGGTTTCTTCACGAAACTTAGACGAAGTATCATTCAGTTCAAGACATCTTCAGTCAGTAACAACATCTGAAATTTTACCATTCATTCATAAAAAAAAAGAAAATCATCATGGAATCATCGTGGAAATTGAATGAAATTGATCTTTCTTCACCAACCATTGAAGTCAGTCAAGAATATTTGGACTCGTTGTTGGAAGAATTTCAAATGCAACATATCAGAATTTCAACTTCGGTAAACCTGAATATGATTTCCAACATATTCCTGACAATTCTCCAATCCAGGCCATCCAAACCGCAAGCCAGCTTTGGTACAGCTATTTTCTGTATTCCTTTTCTCAGTAAGGTATTTCTGAGATCAACTAATGCGTCCCATAAGTCCTTGTAAGATGGTTTGTGGAAATGTCTTTCTTTGATTGTCAGATAAAAGATCGATCTAACTCCTTCAGGACTGCTATCTTCAATTTCCAAGGCTCGACCGATAGATGGGCATTGTTCTTGAAGTTTTTCCAGTTTACCAAACTTTTTCCGGAACACATTGCCTATCCCTCGGAACATCTGAAGGTCTTGGGCGATGCAGTGAGCCAATGCATACTCTACAGGAGTAGTGAACAGGTCGCGACTCTCTTCTCTGGTGACGTCAAACCTTGCCTTCGACGAACCGCTATAGGTTTTCATGAAATTTTCGTAAGTGGGCTCGTCCTCGTCTTGTACTTGAATCTGCCTCACTGATTGATCTGAAGTTCCTTCAAATGGTGCCAGTCTATTGAAGTGGACGACTTTGGGTTTGCCGTTGGGTACCTTACTGATGCGGTAGATAACGTCGTTGATTTTCTTTTTCACGCAATAGGGTCCTTCCCAAGATTTCTGCAGTTTAGGACAGAGCCCCCGTTTTCTCTGTGGATTGTGGAGCCACACTAAATCACCTTCTTTGTAGAAATTTTCTTCAGCCCGGATATCATAACGGTCCTTCATTCGTTCACTGGATATTTGGATCTTGGAACGAACCAATTCATGGATATCGTTCAACTTCCTTCTCAGGTTCGTTATGTAGTCTTCACCTGCTACGTCCTCGCCAGGTCTGCATCCAAATACCAGGTCACAAGGAAGCCTCATTTCTCGTCCAAACAGTACCTTCGCTGGAGTCTGTCCTGTAGATTCTTGTACTGCTGATCGGTAGGCCATCAAGAAGAAGGGTAGATGTTGATCCCAGTCTCGTTGGTGTTGATCTACAACTTTGCAGAGGTACTTTCCAACAGTTCGATTCATCCGCTCCACCATTCCGTCCGATTGGGGGTGTAATGGCGTCGTTCTGGTCTTCCTGATTCCTAATCTGTCACTCATTGTCCGGAATACTTCACTCTCAAAGTTTCGGCCTTGGTCAGAATGGAGTTCCATTGGTACCCCGTAGCGACTAATAAATTCTTTCAACAGGACATTAGCAACGGTTACGGCTTCTTGGTTAGGAATCGCATATGCCTCCACCCATTTCGTGAAGTAATCCATGCAAACTAGGATATATCTATTTCCATCATCAGTAACCGGAAATGGACCTGCGATGTCTAGGGCGATTCTTTCAAAAGGGCTACCTACGTTGTACTGTCTCATAGGAGCTCTTGGTTTCCGGTGCGGTCCATTACTGGCAAAACAGATGGTGCATTTACGGCACCAATCTCGTACGTCATCACTGTAGTTCGCCCAGTAAAACCGCTCACGAACCTTCTGCAGAGTCTTATTCACTCCCAGATGCCCTCCTGAAGTTCCATCGTGTATGTAGCGCAGCACCTCTGGAACTCGGCTCCTAGGAATCACTAGCTGCATTCGATGATCTGATCAATCATCGTTTTCCAGTTTTCTCTTCAGCAGGTCATCTTCCAAAACCAGGGAGTCCCATTGACCCCAGTAGGCCTTCAAGGTTTGTGATAATGGTGCTACTTCTTGCCAATTGGGACGACGATTTGCTTTCTTCCATTCTCGAAGTTTTCGGACTTCTGGATCTCTTTCTTGTTCTTGTCGGACTGCTGCAGGTAACCAATCATCGCTGACAACAGTAGTTCTATTGATTGATGTTTCTTTAATCTCCAAACGACTACAATGTGAGCATCCGGGTGGACAAGGTCGTCTGGACAAGGCATCTGCATTCTTATGTTGTGTTCCAACTCGGTGTTCTATCTCAAAATCATACTCCTGAAGTCTCTCTATCCAGCGAGCTACCTGACCCTCGGGATTCTTAAACTGTAGAAGCCATTTCAACGCCGCATGGTCTGTCCTTAGCAAGAATTTTCTTCCATAGAGGTACTTATAGAAGTGCTCCACCGATTTAACCACAGCTAGTAGCTCCCGTCTAGTAACGCAGTAGTTTCGCTCTGGCTTGGATAACACTTTACTGAAGTATCCGATAACTCGCTCCCGTCCATCCTGATGTTGTGAAAGTACTCCTCCGATTCCGATGTTGCTAGCATCAGTGTCGAGGATGAACTGACCTTGTGGAAGTGGATAACCCAGGATCGGTGTCGTAGTCAAATGTGTCTTTAGGGCATCAAAGGCCATCTGGCATTCCTTGTCCCAGCAGAATTGTCGTCCTTCTTCGGTGAGGCGAGTTAGTGGCTTCGCGATATCAGAGAACATCCGGACGTAACGTCGATAATAAGTGCAGAGTCCAAGAAAGCTTCTGAGCTGATGTTTATCTTCTGGTACTGGCCATTGCTTAACTGCTCGTACTTTTTCAGGATCGACTTCCACTCCTTCACTACTTACAACGTGTCCCAAGTAGTTGACTCGTCTTTGCAGTAGATGACATTTCTTCAGGTTCAATGTCAGGTTCGCAGTCTGTAGCCTTTTGAAGACTTCTTCTAAATTTGCCAAATGGTCTTCGAATGTTTTACCAATTACAATAATGTCATCTAGATATACTAGACATGTCTTCCATGAAAGTCCTCTGAGTACATTTTCCATGATTCTCTCGAACGTAGCAGAAGCATTACAGAGTCCAAAAGGCATAACATTGAATTGCCATAGCCCAGTTCCGATGGAAAATGCCGTCTTCTCCTTGTCTGTTTGATCCATCTCTACCTGCCAATATCCACTTTTGAGATCCAAAGTGGAAAACAACCTTGATTCTGCTAGCGTATCTAATGTGTCGTCTATACGTGGCAACGGATAACTGTCTTTCTTTGTCACATCATTCAATCGACGATAGTCTACACAGAATCGGGTACTTCCATCTTTCTTCTTCACCAAAACTACTGGTGAAGTCCATGCACTGTTGGATGGTTCAATCACGCCTTCTTGTTCCATATCCTGAATTATCTTGTCAGCCATTTCCCTTTTCACTTGCGGTAATCTTCGAGGTGGTTGACGAATGGGTCGGGCATTTCCTGTGTCAATTTTATGCTTCACAATGTCAGTTCTTCCCATTTTTCCATTTGTTGGTACAAATATGCCTTGATATCGTTGCAATAATTCAATTAAACGTGTCTTCTCTCGTTTGGTGAGCGAATCGCATGCAGTGGAAACCATTTTCTTGAAATCGATCATTCCTTTGTTTGTTGTCGTCTCTTGCTGAATTATCGAGGCCGCTGTAGAACATGTACCAATTTTCGTTCCCTTGGTTACAGTCAAAGGATAATTGTTGACGTTGATCAATCGGACAGGGATGATTTCTTCGGATGTCAATAGAGCCTTGCCGACTAAGACTCCTCGGCCGACCTCTTCGTCATGATTCCAAGGTTCCAGGATAATGGGGGAACCTCTTTCGAATGTGCCATTGATCCGTGCTGTCACTATCATCTCGCTTCGTTCTGGTAGCTGTACATCCTCTGCTAACGTCACTCGGGCCACTACCTCTTCACGGGAATGTAGAAAGATTTCCTCGGCGCCCACCTTGATTGTTCGTTTTCCAAAGTCTAGCTGAATTTCATTTGCGCTCATGACGTCCATTCCCAAAATGACATCTTCCTCGATATCCGCCATATTTGCCCGATGTGGAATTGTGAGGGTCCCAATTTTAATTTCCACATCCACTTCTCCATAAACGGTGGCAGCTTCGCCTGTGGCTGTTCGTAATCGCCATCTTGAACTCAAGATCCGCTTCTTTGAAGATGTCAGAAGTCCATGACGCAATATGGTTTTTGTAGCGCCAGTATCCACTAATAGTGCGCACTTCTTATCGTCGATCTGCCCGTTTACATAGATGCTGCCATGGTCACGCCGTAGAGATGCCACAATAATGAGGGGGTCCTTGGAATAACGGGTCGAAGCTGCCCCCTTGGAGTCGACCCGCTTTAGTTTTCCTGCGGCTGCGAGGAAGATGGTACTTCCTCAGCTGATTTCTTGGCTCGTTTGCATGCTCTCTGAAGGTGTCCCAGCTCTCCACAATTCCAACAGCGAACCGTTCTCTTCGTCTTATTCAGATTCAGAAGACTTTTGATGGCATCGACCAGGCCCTCAGTAGATTCCTGGTTCAGTGAGCTGTTACCGTTATCATTAATATTGCGGACTCTTGCAGATCCACGTGAAGCTTCTGTTGCCGCTTCGAACTCCAACGCCGCTGCTAATGCATCGGTGAGGTCTTTGGGTCGAGACAAACGCACGGTCCTCTGCATTTCCCCATCTCTCAACCCATCAACGAATGTCTGTACAGCTAGACATTCCATAACAGACTCTGGAGCTGACGGATATGCACAATGGACCAACCTGGCTACGTCTGCTTCAAATTCCTGTAGGCTCTCATTGGTTCTCTGTCGACGGTTCTTCATCTGTGACTGGAATACCTGCTGTAGATGTTCGTGACCATATCGCATATCGAGGCGTTTGATGAGATGTTCGTAACTGTCAGCCTCACTTTCTGGGATGGCTTGCAATATATTCAATGCATCACCTCGCAAAGCAACTGTGAGCGCAACCGCCTTGTCCTTCAATGTCCACCCATTGGCTTTTGAAGCTGCTTCGAATTGCTTCAAGTAATTTGGCCATGATGTCTTTCCGTCAAACGTAGGTGGCTTCACTCGATTTGCAGTGGTTGCGATATCCGATTCTATTCTCGTCACGATGTGTTCACTGTTTTCAGGTTTTTCTAGTACTTGGACACCTTTCCCAACTTGTAGCTCCAATTCTTGTAATTTTTTTGTTAATGCGTCCATTTCTTCTCTTTGGAGAGCAATCTGAGTCACCATTTTGTCTTGCTGAGCCGTCATTTTGTCTTGCTGAGCTGTTATTTTGTTTTGCTGAGCCGTTATTATGTCTTGCTGAGCCGTTATTTTGTCTTGCTGAGCCGCCATCTGCACTGAAAATTCTTCACGGAGTGCCAAAGATTGAGCCGAAATCTGTTCTGCAATTTCCTCCCGATGAGCAATCACTTGGGCAACGATCTTGTCCTGCTGTGCCTCAATCTGATTCGTAATTTCTTCACGTTGTGCAGAAATCTGATCCGTAATTTCTTTACGTTGTGCAGAAATCTGATCCGTAATTTCTTTACGTTGTGCAGAAATCTGATTCACAATGTCTTCACGAAATGCCGTCGATTCTTCACGTTGTGCAGAAATCTGATTCGTAATTTCTTCACGTTGTGCAGAAATCTGATTTGCAATCTTGTCTTCCGGCTCTTCGAAGATGAAAGTCTCTGGGTCTTGACCAATGTCAATCAGATATTCTTTCAGACGAAGCTGTAGCACCGCTTTCGTCCCTGTGGTCTCGAGGTCCCTTTCTTCCAACTCTCGTTTCAAGTCTGCCACCTTCAGTTCACTAAGTCTCTTCATGGTCACTGTCTTTTCACTTCAAAAGTCCAACTAAATTCACGAATATCCCACTTCTGACACCAATTGTAACGTTATTCGTGGGTTCCAGTAGAGAACAGACTGATTTCCAACTGATTAACTATTTATTTTCACGTACAAACACCAACAAACTATTTATTTCAACTATTTATATCGACAACGATGTAACTACGTCGCGTTCAATTCTTCAACTGGCTAACGTTGTTTGGAAGCTCGATATTTATATGTTTTACATCTGTTCTGGAATGTTCTAGAACTGTCAGTCTTCTGTCACATCTTTTCATCTCTTTTCATCAGACTGCTCACAGGATGTTCCATCTTCTTCTATTCTAGAATATTCGAGAGCTTCCAAACATGTGATACAGGGGGATTATTCAAGTTCTCCTGGATTCCATTACAGTACATTCCAATGTGCTATTGAAAACATCGAGGTCTCGAGAACAATTCCCAATATTGGCGAATGCTTTGGGCAAATCTTCAACATCTCGTCCGAAAAAAGTCGAGAAACAACCACCAAAAATTGACGAAAAACAAACTTCGGTGGTTACTAGTACCGACGAGGACGGGGAAGATACTCCTGCATTGCAGGAATTGTTCAACGCTTTTGAGGTGAGAGTGAACAGTGTCCGCATGGTGATGAGGAAATGTGATGATGACTTGGTGATTTACCATGCGGATATTCAACGATACCAATGTGACAATGCATCATACAAAAAACGGATGGCGGAGGTGCAGAAGGAGACAGCAGAGAAAGAAGAGAATGTCAAAGCTCTCGAGCTTGCCATAAGAAAACAACAAGAAAAACTGGCGTCTCTTCTCGAAGAAACCGAAGCGTTGCGGAAAGAATTCGAGGGTGCAAAACTAAATTCAGAATTCTGCCTGTCCAACCTCCGGTCTATCGATTCATTGATAGGGGAGACTCATAAAAGAAGAAACAAACAAGAGGCAATCCTATCAAGATTTTCCGACTACCTCAAATAGACACATTCAAAATCATGTTTCGATATTTTTTTTTTTATTTTTCAATAGATTATTTTCTCTCTCTTCAGTCGATGTCTGGTTTCAGACGTCGTGACCCCTTGGATTTATGCCCGGGACAGTCATGCTTCTCCAGGCTTCTCTGTCTTCAGCAGTCCGCATCACTTCTTGTATGGAGAGGTTTATCCAGGATTTTATTTGATCGATATATCTGTTTGGTGATCTTCCTCTCCGGCGCCTTCCGTCAACTTTTCCCTGGATGACTTGTTTTTCCAACCCATCTCTCCGAATGACATGGCCAAAGTATTTGAGGGTGTTTCTTTGGATGACTGGAAGCAACCGTTCATTCTCTGCAATTTTTAGCTCTTGAAGGATTGAAACGTTTGTTCTGCGGGCCGTCCATGGAATTCTAAGCATTCGTCTATAGCATGTCATTTCGAAAGCTTCGATCCGGCGTCTACATGCCACATTGATAGTCCATGACTCGGAGCCGTAGGTAGCGATCGAGAATACAAGGGATTTCATGAGGCGTTGTTTTGTAGCTTTACTTATGTTGTGGTCTTTCCATACTTTTGTTAGTTTGGGTAACACTGTCCTTGCCGTCCCGAGCCTCCTTTTTATTTCCTTTTCACTTCCACCTTTGTTCGTGATGCATGCACCGAGGTATATAATTGACTCTTTGGACTCAATGTCAGGTATTGAAGAGAGGATTTGCGGTAAAACTCCGCTTCTATCCACGATCATTAGATAACACTTGCTCCTGTTAAGTTTTAGCCCCGCTTCTGCACTAAATTCTTCGACTCGTTTTAATAAGTTTCTCATTTCCTCTTCATTGCTAGCTAAGATTGTCGTGTCGTCCGCGTATCTGAGATTTGAGATTTTTCTTCCGCCGATGGATATTCCTCCTTCCCAGCCATCTGTTGCCCTCCTTATGATCCACTCCCCATAAATGTTGAAGAGGAGGGGGGAAAGAATGCACCCTTGTCGGACACCTTTTCCTACTTGAAATTCCTTTGACAGTTGACCGTCAACACAGACATAGGCTTTGTTGTGTACGTACAGTTGGCGTATAAGATGTGTTAGGTGGTTCGGTACACCCATCTCTTCTAGGATCTTCCATAATATGGGCCAGTTCACAGTGTCAAAGGCTTTGGCGTAGTCAAGAAAACAAAAAATGGCTGGGACATTGTATTCGTACAGCTTTTCTATTAGTTGTCGGACATTTATTAGCTGATCTCGGGTGCCTTTTCCAGGGATGAACCCAGCCTGTTCTGGTGGAATTTGCGGTAGGAGGTAAGGTTTCAATCGTTCATGCAGCACCTGCAGCATAACTTTGCTCGCATGATTTATAAGTGCTATCGTTCTGAAGTTGCTGCATACCTCTTTATCACCCTTTTTATGTAACGGTACGTACACTGACTGTATCCAATCGTCTGGCCATGTTCCAGATGTCCAGATTTTGTTGCATATAAGGTGCATTAGACGAACTCCTCCGTCTCCTGAGATTTTTATCATTTCTGCAACTATTCCGTCAGCGCCAGCTGTTTTATTGTTTTTTAGGTTCTTGATGGCTGTTTCTACTTCACTGTACAGGATGTCTGGTTCAGTTAATCCTCTGAAATTGAAAGTGTCTTGAGATGCCGGGTTATCGACCGCCATGAGTTCGGTACAATATTGTCTCCATCTTTCCAGTATTAGATTTAGATCAGTCATTGTATTTCCGTCCTTATCTTTTACAGGTAGATGTCTGGGTTGGAAACTCTGAGATTATTTTATATTATACATATTATACAATATTTTTCCATTGATTATTTTCAATAGATCATCTTGAATATTTTTTCAATTTGTTTTCATATCCCAAACTTCCCACAATATGAATAATATTTTCAATAGATCATTTTCAGTACATTATTTTTCAATTAATTATTTCTCAACAGATCATTTGATTTTTCAATTGATTATTTTTCAATACCTTTTTTTTAATTGATTATTCCTCAACAGATCATTTGATTATTTTTTTATGTTTTCATATTCTGAAACATTCCAAAATAACTATCCTGGAATTATATACATAGATAGTCAAACTTCATTAAAAGGATAATTCGAAATTAATCACATTTATGGTATATTGATTTATTATTCGAGTTATTTCAATGTATTTTGCAATATAATCGGTATGTTTTCAATTGTCCTATTCCAAACGTTCCAATCTTCTCACTTCTTTCAAATCTTGAATTATTTGATCTTGAGTTCTAGTGAGTTTGTTGAGTCGAATTTTCAATCCATCAAGTTGTTTCATAATGGAATCTTTATCAATCTGACCTTGCTCCCTTTTCAATTCGATTCTCAATTCATTATGTTGTTTGGCAAAATGTAATTTTATATTGTCCATAACTGAGGAGATTGCTGCTTGCAGTGCTCGTAGAGTCATTTCTTTTGCTTCGATAATCTGCTCATTCAAGTACCGAAGTTGAACACCATCGTCGTCATTTGTTGGTATACCAACATTTTTTAATTGTTTTCCTAACATATTATAATTTCCATCAGAATCTAGTAAAAAACCTATACCTGGTAGACCTCTTAGAGAAATTAATGATCTGCTTCTTTTACGACCAAATTTATCGATCGTATTATTCATGTTTTCACGTTTGTGGTTGGGAAGGAAATGAAGAAGAATTCAACATTTACATGGTATATTATTAAAACAATATAGCACATACTCAACAAGTTCAAGGAATGTAGAATGAAAGAAGAAGTATAAAATAAAACAATGTTTTTTATTCGTTGATTTATTGACTGATCCTATTCATATTATATCCGATGCATCGATCCATGAGTTATGCTCATTTGAAAAACCCAACCATTTCACGAATTTTCTTCCATTTTTATGTCTCAATATCTTCTCAACTAAGTAAACGTTCGGATTCCTTGTTCTCAGCAGCTCTTCCTCGTAAAAACATCCTTTTATTGGCTTTTCGTTCATATCTTGTAGTAAATATGTTGTGGGATTAGTTCTCCTTACTTTGATTATTTTGAAAAGTTCGGTAGAGAAGTTGGCTGTGAATCCTTTTTCAAAAATACCTTTGAACTTACTTATTCTCACAATCTCTCCTAATTCAAACTTAGGTTGTGGAGCTATTTTTGATTGACTGTAAGCTTTCAGATTTGTCCTTGAGGAAACATCAGCAGGTTTCATTCCAATAGTACGATGTTTCTTATGATTATATCTATAGATGAGTTGGGGTAAAATGTCTAACCATCTATATTCACCAGATATTGTGAATTCCTTGTATATCCAATTCTTCAATGTTCTAATTACTAGCTCTACAATTGCTGCTTTTTTTGTACTATATGTGGAATAGTGATTGATTTTATACTTTCTCATTAGTTTATTGAACCATTGATTATAAAACTCTTTCCCGGCATCACTTTGTATATTTTTTGGTGTGTATTTCGCATTTTCCAATATTTTCTGCATAGCTTCACTAACTTCTTTTCCTGTTTTATTCATAATTGGTTCAGTCCATAGATATTTAGTATAGCAATCAATCACGAAGATAATATATCTGAATCCATTATTTTCTTTAGCATGTTGTTGCATTTCTGCGAGATCGATCTGCCATAGGTCACCAAATCCTTTGATTAATGTTTTTCGTCTTTGGTAGTTACGACGAGCTGGTGTGTGAAGTTCATTCGCAATTTGTCTCTTAACATTATTATTCATCACTAATAAATGATGTACGACTCTTTTCCGAAACAAATCACGACTAACAAATTAATCGTTCGGTTTCCTCTATATATGTTTGAAATTAATCATGAACGTCAATACACGATACCATTTTCACGCAATTCTTCTATAATTGATATTATTTCATTATCGTGACCAGTATGTCCGGGAAGTTTCGAACTCCACAATAATCTCAACCGATCAATCAATTCCTTAGGTCTATTCCAATAAACATACTCCTTTTTCAAAGTTGTAAAATATTTCTGTGTTGGAAATTTTCGTTTCATCACACCACCTCTTTTTCTCAATTCATACGGATATCCAACTGATGGTTTGATTAATTCTCTATATTTTTTCATATTAGAATTATTCAGTCCTTGTCTGGAATCGAAATTTTTATATGGTGCACTGGTCAATTCCATTATAGTAGCGAACAATTTTTGATTTCTGGGGTCAATTTCCTGTGGTGGTTTTTTGAAGAATATCATATTATATAATTGAGCATTAGCAGGAAATCGCCTAATCTTTTTTCCGATATGAAATATGATCTGTCCATTCGAGAAACTAACTTCAGAATTCCCTAGTTTCAATTGTTTCGTTATAGGGTCCTCATATATACCATAAACATTATCATATTGTGTGTTTCCTGATTTCATATTATTGATATGTTCTTTTACGATTTCTTCTTGGTCTATTCCCTTTTCAGTTATAGTCTCATTCGATGAAGACATCGTTGAGGAAGGTGGAGTATACATTAGGTATGATTCTGAATTAGGTATATGAGAATCATTGTTTTCTTTTAATCTGCTTACATTTTTTGGTGTACTGGTGGATGATGGAGAAGTGGGTGTATCATCCAAAATAGTTGGGGTTTTTGTATTCGAAGAAGCCACTGCTGCATCAGATATTACCTTCAAAGGTTTCGTTATAGGTTCATAAATTCTTTCTAGAGACGTTTGATTCTCATTTCGAGTACTTTTGATTATATTGAACTTTTGTCTTACAGCATCTGTTGCCTGGATCAGTTGACGTTTCAAATTCATTTCTTTCTCCATATCACACGTTAATTATCTTACAGTCATCTAGATCAACCGATCACGTCAGTGTTCTAGGTTCAATTGATTACCAACGTGATACACTCATGGATATATGAAACTATCAAATCCTTGTCTATAACGACCATTACGTATTTCACTATCTTTGTCGATTACTAGGAAACCATGATTCTCCTTCCAACACTCTGCACACATTTCCTGAAATTCTTTGAATGTGACATCGGGAGATACGTGATCAGAAAAAATGTGATGTAAATTGAGTTCATCCTGTTTGAATATAATCAAGAAGTTGGAGTTGTCACGAATGAGTTGTTTACTTACTCTTGAATAAGTTTGAGCTAAATAAAAACAGTCAACATGTCTATGACGTCCCATACTGAAATATGATCTGATGATGTTTTGATTTTCAGTAATAACATCATCAAAAATGAAAATTGAATCTTTTTCAGCTTTTGATGGATCAATTACTTCTATATTATTACCGAATGTATAAAATCCTAGTCCTTTTATTGGTTTCAATACATTATGTAGATATGTATACTTCGGTTGATTTAGCGACTTGGAATATAAATATACATTGGCAAAGCGTAGTCCGTTTGGATGAGTAAGCAAGGATATCATAACATTTGTTTTACCACAATTCGATGGACCAATAATTAGACCACGAATTGTTGTAGGTAATAAGTGACCGTGTCGTAAAGTTTTATCGCTTTCATTTCCATAACCGATTTTATTATCCCAATTGTCCACAACAAAGTTTTCTTTTTGTTTAACAATGTGCATAGTGTGAGAGTTTATGATATATAATGGTCATTATGTTGAAAACATTTCATTTATATTATGAGAGTCAAGAGTGGCGGACGTAAAATTCCATCAAAAATAAAGAAATGTGGTAGGGGTTTTATAAATACAATAATTAATAAACTCCCATTTGAATTACATATACCCGGGGGCTATCAGTATTGCGGTCCTGGAACAAAGTTGAAAGAACGTTTAGCAAGAGGTGATTCCGGAATAAATCAGTTGGATATTGCGTGTAAAAAACATGATATATCGTACTCTCAAGATAAGACTGATTTAGCTGCAAGACATAGAGCGGATAAACAACTAGAATTAGCTGCGTGGGAAAGAGTAAAATCGAAAGACGCAAGTGCAGGTGAAAAGAGTGCAGCGTGGTTGGTTACCAATATAATGAAAGGAAAGAGGCATTTTGGTATGGGTTGTCGTAAAATAAAAAAAAATCAACAAAAAAGTTAAAAATAATAGAAAAACAACCTTTGGGTCAGGAATAGTCAAAAAAGTTGAAGGAGCTCTGCGTTTAGCTGGTGCAAATAAGAAACTCGATAAGAACGTGGAAACAACTTCAAGAATTGCACTAACTGCTGCTAAAAAATATCTGAAAGTTGCTGGAGGAAAACGGAATATTCGAACACCACGTGTAATACCAATTCCCAAAGTTGGTGGAATTCTACCACTTATACCAATATTTGCTGGATTATCAGCTTTGGGAAGCATTGCAGGAGCAACAGCAGGAATAGCGAAAGCTGTTCAAACAGCTAAATCAACTAGAGATCAACTTATTGAAGCAAATCGTCATAATAGAAATATGGAAGCTATAGCAATTGGTAAAAGTGGAAAAGGAGTTTATTTGAAACCCTATAAAAAAGGGTTGGGTATATTCTTGAAACCATCAAATTCAAAAAACTGACAACCTCCCTACCTCGAAGACCTTTGACTGATCTTGACATCGATAAATTTGCACACAAAACCAAGATACCTTATTTTCGAGGAGTTTTTATGCGAGATAGTCTACCTTTTCATGGACCACTGAGAAATGAATCTGCGATAATAAATCTCGATTCAATCAAAGGTCCTGGTACACATTGGGTTGCATATAAGAAACGTGGTAGGGTGATTGAATATTACGATAGCTATGGAGACTTACCTCCTCCGAGAGAATTGATCAATTATTTTCAAGGACATTCAGAGTTAGTCAATGAGATACGATATAACTATGATCGACAACAAAATTACAACACATTCTGGTGTGGGCATTTATGCTTGAAGTTTCTCTCTGTTGGTGAATAATATAAGTCTAATGGATCGTGATAGTATTGAGAAAATGAGTCATTCACTGAGAGCTTTCTCGAAAAAGAGGAGTTTATTAAAAATGACTGAAGAAGAACTTGCTGACATGCCAAAAGAAGTGATGATTGCTTGTTCACCACATGAGATTGTATTGGTGTGGGATAAACTTCCCGAACGTCTACAGGAAGATATTGATATTTTGAAATATCAATATTGTAGCGATCATCACAATGAAGATAATTCTGAGGAAAGTTATGATGTAAATGATGGTCCTACACATAGAAGAATATTCTGCTGCTACTGCAATATGGGAGATGTTAATGTAGAAGTGAATCATGAAATTGATCATGAGTCATACAAGGAGATGGGATACTTTTCTTCATGCTGCAGACAACAATAAATAGTGAAACTGTGTTATTTTATATCCAGTATAGAATCGTTAGTTATGTCGCGCACATTTACGCTTACTGGACAATCAAGTATTCTGAGTGTGAATTTTTATCCACCAATAGAACTCGATGTGCGTAGTAGTTATGGATTAGGTTTACATGGATTCTATTCTTACAATTCTATACTGAATGTTGACGAGAAGAATAATGTAATAGGTTATAAAATAGATAAGAATATGTCATTTACTTCTTTAAGGATTCCTCCAGGTGTTTACGAAATAGATGAAATTAATAGTATCATTCAGAATATTATGAAAGTTCAAATTAATAAAACATATGATAATATGGAAGATGTATTTTCTTTGCGAGCCAACAACAATACTTTAAAATGTGAGATTAAATCAAAATTCGAAATTGATCTATCACACAAAAATTCCATTGCTCCTCTCATAGGATTCGAAGCAATACAATTGGAGCCTGATAAACGACATGAATCCACATTGGCTGTTAATATAATGAGAGTGCGAATTATACGTGTAGATTGTAATATAATATCTGGAGCATTTTTTAATGGAGATGAGGCCCACACACTATTCGAATTTGATATAGATGTCGAACCAGGATATAAATTATCTAAGGAACCTCAGAATGTTATTTACATGCCTGTTATACCAGAAGGGCGTCAGTACATCGACAACATCACTCTAAGTATTTTGGATGATAACGGTGATTTGATAGATTTCCGAGGAGAAAGAATCATAGTAAAACTAGAACTGAAAAAATTATCTTGAAGCAAATATAATGGGATTTTCTTTCAAACGTTTTCCGAAGACATCAACAAACCACCAAACATATAAAAAGAAGAGTACACACAATTTCAAGTTCACTCCACATTATCATTCCAAACAGATAGGATATAAGCTATCAACTGAAGATAAACATTTTCTTGAGTCGATTGTTGGATTGAAAGTACGTCAAAAACATTGAACAACATGGTGACTCAAACGTCAAATGAAAAACTAAATGTTTTTGAAGAACCGCTAATGGATCATTCATTGACAAGCCTTCACGAGCATACATATAAGCCATATGGTTCACCATATTATAAAAATTCTGACGAAATCAGAATTCCAATCAACTTTCAAGACTTGATATTGGATATAGCTGAGAGCTATATATATATTGAAGGAAAATTCACACCTACAGATACAGATCCAACAAAAATTTGCTATTTATCTAATAATGCATTAGCATTTCTCTTCGATGAAATTCGTTATGAAATGGGAGGTGAGCAGGTAGCAGTAATAAGAAAACCTGGTATAACAACTACCATGAAGACTATGATATCATTTGGACGATCACATGTTACATCATTACAAATGAATGGGTGGGGTCTTGATCAAGATAAACAGGATCTTCTGGATAGTACCAGTCATGTGTTTAGTGGAAAATTACCGCTCAAGTATCTAATGGGATTCGCTGAAGATTACACTAAAGGAATTCTGAATGTTAAACAAGAGCTCATACTCATTATAGCTCGTTCTTTCAAAAACTCATATATTGGTGAAGTAGACGCTGACTTGGTCATAAATAAAATTGAATGGAAAATCAAACACATTATGCCCGAAGATAAACAAAAACTGAAACTACTCAATCGAATCAATAAGAGTAATTTGAACGCTAAGGTCAAACTAGCTTTCAGAATGTGGGATTTGTATGAATTACCTTCATTGCGAGAAACAGCCTCAGATATTTGGGCTATAAAGACGACTAATAGTCTGGAACGTCCACGATATATAATCATTGGATTTCAAAACACCAATATTTACAACAACAAATCAATGGATGCTACAAAATTCAAACATGCTGATATCAACAATATTCGACTATATCTAAACTCTGAAGTGTATCCATATGAAAGGTGGAATCTTGATTTTGATAAAAAACTATACTCACCAGCCTATTATGCATTTGAGCAATTTCAACGAAGCTACTATGATAAAGATATGAGTGAACCAATGATGACTTTTGGTGAATTTCAAGAGAATCCATTATTCATAATCGATTGTTGTCATCAACCAGATGCTATGAAAACTTCTACAGTAGACATCAAAGTTGAATTCGAAACTCGCAAAAGTAAATTTCCAGAGAATACTAAAGTATATGCATTAATTATTCATGATGCGTGTATGAAATATAGTGCCCTAGATGGCACAGTTCAAATTGGATCTATTCAATGAATATTAATATGATCAATAGAAAGAATATTGTAATTCTATTCTCATCTTGGAGTGTATTAATTTTATATTAAGGAATAATAAAAAGATGGAATAAATTCGTGTTTTTTATTCATATTTTATATAATACAGCTTAGTTATAACAATTTTCATCATTTAATAGGTTGAATAAATTGCGAATATCCATTGGTAGGTATGTAATCAATTGAAACAAAAAATTACGTAAACCAACTTCGATTATCTGCTCACAAAATTGTTCTAAATTCAGACTCCCATATATAAACTTATTACAGATGCTGTACCTTTCTTCATATTTTAAATGAAGTTGAGTGCACTTCTCGATGGCGTCAGCATCAAAACAAATATCCATGTTATAATTGATTGCATGTAGAGCGTCGAAACTCAAATCATCGAATTCACATCTTAACCTATCAATAGCAGTTTTCAAGTCTTGTGCGTGTGGCCATCCTTGTTGGGAGTAGAGCATCCACATATTGATATCTGTAATATTATTAAAGAGGAAATATAATTGGTTATTATAATAAAATTATTTTCGAATACTTACACATGGAACTATAGTAAATTGAATTCCATTAAAGATCGAGTTTTTGCTTCATCATAATGGGGAGCACTTTCCCCTAGATATTTCACAGTGAAATTATTATCCCAAGAATTCATTTCACTTATAATATCATCTGTAAGTCGATCAGCTACACGTTTTGGTAACCATGATTTGAATTCAGTGTCATCATCTGATAATGACACTATGACGGATCTTCCATATCTTGTGAATATTACAGTTACTTTAACAAGTCGATAAGATTTATTAATAGTCAACGTTGATAATCGTATTGTTTGTAATTCTTGGGATGTTTGATTAATCAGACTATTTAGTTTATTCACATCGACTTTAGCAGTAGACATTTCGAAAAATTATTTGAAAATTATTTTACCTAATAGCACTGTGTGTGTGATGAAACTCAAAGAAGTGTAGTTCCAAGTACAGGGGTCTCATGCTTTTATAATGATACAAGAGTAGAGGGAACCATTGTGATACCCCCCTCAACCATTTTTCATCCAGCTCAAGGTTTTATTCCACTATACATCGAGTCAGTCAACAATATCTACATTGACTCCGATGAATAGTATGGTCCGTGACGATTGCTATGGTATCCGAAATATATGTGAGTTTCAGGGTCGAGAGAAAAAAAAATTGTAATTCTGTTCAAGAATTACGATACCATTCCCCATTTCTTTCCTTCAGCTCTAGATTTCATGTTAGTACACATCGAGGCAATCTAAATGCTAATCATCAATTCATTCGGATACATATAATACAATGATGGTCTCCGTGATGACAGGTGCGGTAGATAGCCGACAAAGACTGTTATCAAGGTAAATATCTCACCACCTTTTCAGACAGAGGATGTGGTCCTAACGACTGCTACGAAAACAGAAACATGT
The DNA here is from genome assembly GCA_037013635.1 of Plagiodera versicolora. Classification (NCBI taxonomy): domain Eukaryota; kingdom Metazoa; phylum Arthropoda; class Insecta; order Coleoptera; family Chrysomelidae; genus Plagiodera; species Plagiodera versicolora. The sequence goes on from CM072982.1 coordinate 11,763,125, forward strand.
TAGTGAAGGAATATGATGACATTTATGATGATTTAAACCACTTTTAAGCCAACTCAACCCTTTCATGTTTTATCATTCTGTCCAAGAATTACGATACCATTCCCCATTTATTTCCTTCAGTTCTAGATTTCATTTTTGGTACACATCGAGTCGAGGTCATCTAAATGCTAATCATCAATTCATTCGGATACATATAGAATACAATGATGGTCTCCGTGATGACAGGTGCGGTAGCAGCCGACACAGACTGTTATCAAGGTAAAGATCTCACAACCTATTCAGTTAGAGGGTGTGGTCCTAACGACTGCTAGAGAAACAGAAACATTCCAGTGAAGGAATAATGATTTGAACCACTTTGAAGTCAACTCAGCCCTTTCATGTTATCCGAACGGCAATAACTTAGCCTTGGGCGAGTGTAGTCTCGCGTTATTTCCCACCATAGAAGAGTCTCATGTTTTCATGAAAGTAACAAGGTCAAGAATTGTCATTCTTTTGAATCGAGTAGAGGAGCCATTGTGATAGCCCAACCCCCCCACTATTTTCTCATTCAGCTCATCATCTATTCAGTCGGATAATACATCGGAAACCGAATTACATTAGTGAAGAAATGTATACACTTTTAAGTCAACTCAACCCTTTCGAGTTATCCGAACAGGAATAACTTGAAACCTTGAGCGGATGTAGTCTCGGGTGATTCCAATTGTAATTGCGCGATAATCACCATTCTAATGACCTTCAGAGGTTTTGGAATCGACCAATGGGCATCATCCGAGCGAGAAAACTTTTAACCTTGGCTGGTTGTAGCTTCGGGTAAACTGAATAGTAATTGCGACAATTGCCCTTCAGATGACCTTTAGAGGCTCCTCAACCGGCCAATTTACACTACTCTTGCCCAACATTATTAGCCTCATATCTTCAAAGAAAACATTGATGGAGTTACCCAATATTGATATGAAACGTATAACATCCCTCCAACAGTACATTCAGTTGAAAAATGAAGGTTTGAGAAAATTTGTTTTTCTTGATGAGACCTAGATATTTCAGAATGGAACTCTAGGAAATTCTAAGCAAGATTCTAGTGTCAGAAGTGTGAAAAAAAGTATATGAGATTCAAGGTATTTAGAAATCAGTATTCAGATTTAGATTCATTCCTGGGACAAAATTATTTTCCATCCCTGAAACTGAACTGAACTGAACCCTGAAGGTTTCCCATAAAAGATTGAACCAGGATAACGTTCTCCACAGAACGCAACTGCTGCCAAAATTTGAGAATCCTTCCACAATTGTTATGTATGGATAATGCTACTTATCACAGCACAATTATTGACGGAGTTCCCACCTCAGCTTATTCTGATAAGGTAGCAATTCAAGAATGACTTACTAACCATGTAATTGATTTTGATTAAGGAATGTTGAAGCTGCAGTAGGCCATAGACTTTATGATATATGTTATATATTCTTTTATTTTTAGAAACAAACAAGGCAAGATATATTAGCAGAGAGATATGGACATCAAGATATTTGACCACTACCTTACATTCATGTTTTTAATCCAATTGAGTGGATATGGGATATCAAGACGAGGAAACATAGTGAATTGAGAGACATTTGAATTCAATTCTATATTGTTATTTCGGTTGAGATGATATGATGTGTAGTGTTTACATAATGAGCAATTGAACAACTATTTTTTCCTACAAATGAATGGATTTATAACTGGATTTTCTCTGAAACACACCTATTATAGTTGGACAGTTATTGGTTCTGAAATATAGAACCATCCAATGAGAAAGAAAGAACAGATTTGATACTGGAAGATGAACATTTCTAGATATCATTATGTAGTTTTTATGTACTTCATTTGAACCATTCAACGGTTATCCACAATCAATATTAATCCAAATATGATGTTTATGTTTCATCAATTGAAAATACTTTGAGCATGAAACAAATGGCCAACCTGGCCCAAGTTTTCATTCGGAGCATCGCCGAAAGGTTAGAAAACTTGTGGCATCACGGCTCAATCTGGTGACGCGTCACAACTATCAACTCAGAATAAATAGACTATATATGGTGGCATCATCCAATTATTGACTCAATTCATTATGGAAAATATTGAATCGATTCGATATTGAATGTGTTCACACAGTATGTACGATTTCGAAAGCGGGTACAAAAAAGTTCAGCAGTGAATAAATCCAGGAACGGTTGTTAATTATACTCTTTTGGGCAACAATGTTTCCAGCTGGAAATCAGATATGTTTCATTGTGGAGCAATTAATTAGAGAGCTAGCCTAATGTTGATCCCATAACTGTCCAAGAGATTTTGAATAATTAGTTTTAGTCTAAATGATTCATGAACTAATTGATAAGCGTCATACAAAATATTAAGACTTGGACGAAACATCGTGAGAAAAATCCATCTCTCTCTATCTATTTCTCCTTCTCTATCTGATTTTCACAAAGTGGAAATAATATTACAGCGTACATATCCATATCTCTATGTTCTCTTTCATGTACAGAAAGAATAAAATTATTATTCTATCTACATACACTATGCTTTTAACGAATTCTTTCCACCATCTCGATACAGAGTCTATGGAATTCTATTCACTGCAACCTTCACAGATTTATTGTTCATGCCTATGCAATTCGTTAGAGCTTCCTGTGTAATAGGATCGTTTAACATGCCAGAATCGGCATATATTGGAAAGGATGGGTTTTTTTTTTCATCTAATTGGCAAATCTGTTATGTTTCGGTTCGTTCAAAATGGTTCAGAAGTGCTCTTCCATGACCCTGATTGTTCACCCCTGTGACTCAGTGAGCACCCCGTAAAATTTGGCAATGGTTTTTCATTTTGTCTCATTCTTGGTGCCTTTCATGAGATTGTTCTTTTCTTTTCATTAAAATAATGTCGGATATTCTACTCAGTATTTTCACTATACCACAGAAAGCTTTTGGAATAATTGGAGCACATAATGTACCTTCTAGAGCAAATATATCAGTCCCTTCATTGACCTTGTAGCCTGTGCAGCCTAGTACCTGGGTTGAGGATATTCTCTTTGAAGTGCCCAATAATTATACAGTAACGAGTAATCCCTTACTCCATTGCCTTAGTAACTCTACTGCACACTAATGTATTGCTGCAACTTTTGCCTGGAAAATCGTCACGTGTATTCCTAGGTTGAGTGAGTCTCCTTTGATTTCTCTTCATTCCAGTGCATATACTTTTTATTTCCAACAATGCCACTTTACCTAGATCCACAGGAATTCCAATGTGAGGAAGGCGTTATCAGGAATATCCTGACCTGTTGGGGGGAGATCTTTGGTTAGAGTCACCAGCTATCCGAGAGACGTCAAGAGATTACCCATACGTCTGGATTATATATAAGGTATTATATATTATATGTTGCAAAGCTCTTTTTCCTTCCATTGGAAACTGTCGATCCGTTTTCCATGATGTTACTGAGAGCAAGGGTTTACTATTTTACTGTGCCGTAATAAGGCCATTTTTTGATAGATCTCATTGGGGCATGACGCATGAGTGAAAAGTTATAATTATGTGGGATGAATCGATATTAAAGATTTCAGACTGAATTGAGGAGATGTGTAAACGTATGAATATTCCATTGACGAAACTCAGCATACTGTGTATGAATAGTAATGAAATTACTGTTTACTTTGCCAGAATTTCAACTGCAGGTTCCAAGACGCTAACGGCATCTAACAGTTACTGTGCTTATGTGCATCAATTGATGTATAAGCACACTTATACAAACATTGGTGGTCATTTGAAATTGTGAAGTGGGAAATATCGAAAATATGCATTAATTGGTTCACCTACCTTTAATCAATCTACGATGATTCTCCATGTATATAATGGCGCAAATTCAATCACAAGATCATCAGTAGTCAATTTCAATGGTCTGTTTTCCATCGATGAAAATATACATTCTACTTATGGAATTCATTACTGAAGTAAAGTTGCCATAACCTGCTTTCATATTTTATTCGTCAAGATTCAATTTTTATTTTCTGAAAGTTTCATCATTACTTTCTCCGATAGTTGATTGACATGCAACAAATACAGGGTTCGAGAAATCAACAATGCCGACATATTCATGTAATGAAGTACACACAAAAATTAGTTGGGTATGATTATCGATATTTAAGATATAGGTGTGGAGAGTGTGATATAATGTTCGCATGGGAAAATAGGTATGGAACATTGTACATGAATTATGTCTAGATTTTTCTGAAGAATCCAAACAACCAATGATATACAGGAGGTTGTATTTGAAATAAGAAAGTTGGTACCGGCCACTGGCACATGACACACCCTATATACATATTTTTTCAAATGCACATCTAAAAATACAAGTCGATGTATCCAAGCGTTTTTTCCAACACGCTCTCTTATTTCATTTGGCTGTTCCACACTGTATAAAATATATTGGATCGAGACATCGGTTAATTGTTACTATTATAACCCATTTTTGAGTATACCATTTTTGCACCTATTTTATTGAATAACTTAGTTTTTATTTTCATTTTTGTCCATCAAAATATTGTCTTCATCTGAGACTCCCAATGTTTATTTTGGTAAACTCAATTTTCAACAAATTCAAGTACCAAATGATTCGATGTTCTTGATATCTCTGACAACTTAAAATTAATGTATTAATATAACAAAAACGTGACGTCAGTGACTTTCTGTGGCCGTGCATATTATTGTAGTACCTAGAATCGGATTGATATATTCATGAATTTGAGTATAAGGATCAATATCAAAAATCATCCCAGTTTTTTGAGGGTGGTAATCTGAATGGATGAAATAAGTTCAAGCAGATGTTTGGAATCAAATCATCTACTTTTCGACTGGTATAAATTGTTTTGGATCTTTATATTCGATAATTCTTATTCCATATGGATATCAGAATATCGAAAATATTAAAGTTCTCAATGGTGTCAATTCCACACACCTTATGACAATCGTCTCAAAAAAATTTTCCATTTACCTCTCAGCACGAGAACTCCGCAGGTAGCTCTGCATTTTTCCTGTGGACATGTACTCCATAATAAGGAAAATAGGTTCTTTCTCAGTACAACAACCCAGTAACCGGACCACGTTGGCGTGAGGTTCGAGCATCTTCATCACTTGCAGTTCTGTCAAAAGGTCGGATTTTTCTTTTTCGTTAGCATTCTCCTTCAACGTCTTCACTGCGACCACAGGTATCTTTTCCTGATCGTTAGATAAAAAATATATCACCAATAGAAAGATTTCACGAAATTCATTTCAATGAAGCAGCAGATTAGAATAATCAATTCAAATAATCAGTAGAACAGAAATCGAAACAGTTTATTTCAAAGGTTTATACAAACTCATCATTTCTTGTTGCTATTCCATCTAACACCGAGTTTACACTAAGACAAATTGGACAGGTGAGTGTCCAAGAAAGTAGGCAGCACAAGAGTGTAAACACTATACTTTTCATGCTCCTGCTGCTGCTACTCCCATTTCTTGGTTTTTCGTGCGTTAAAGTCAAAGATCGGGCAGCGTTGCTGCAACTACTTAAAATATCCACCTTTATTGCGAGCCGCTCGGTGAAGAAGTATGGACCGAGTAAGAACACATCAAAGGCGTAGATTTCTCAGCGGAAGTATTCAGGTGAATATTTCCGGTAGCAGCATATGCAGTGAAATGAGGTGAGTATTACCCGTATTTTCAGTGGAGTCCGAAATTCCAATGATATTCTAAAATTCATGTGGAAGAGCTCCATTGGCATTTTCAGCATAAAATAACCTTCATATCATTATTCGTGTTGCAAAAACTCAAAGGTTTTTTTTGTGAGAATAGGAATCAGGAGATAATAAATGGTTAATAGAAAATGTTCAACCCAGAAGACCAATCGAGGCATTGAAAATATCATTGACTTTTCTATCCGATATATTATTTTATTATCATTGTTTCTTTGTCGCTACAAATGATATCTCGTTATATTTTATTTATGAACCCTCTGAGGATATACGTTTATATTACTCGTTTACTATTGGATAGTGATACTGAAACTGGCACCATTCACCATGAATTACTACTACGAAATAGATAAACTCACCGTCACCGTCCAAGTCCAACGCCTCACATTTCCAGACCTGTCCAAAAGCACCTTCTAGAATTTTGAAGAATTTCAGATGGTGTCTAGTAAACTCTCATCGACCCATTTTCTTAACAGGAGCAGAAGACTGGTTTTGGACTTGAAATTGAAATATACATAATGCATGAGATATAGGATAGTTAAAATTTGTTTTAGTTGTCTAGGCGTATGAATCTAGATTTCCATAATGTGGGTAAGGAAAGTTTGTGAGCTGTATATCTTTTTTTCTAGGGACTGATCAAGTTATACGAAAGTTTCTACTTTTACTTAGAATCTTGTGAAATTCTAACTACATACAATATATTATTCAGAGAAGAGAGTTACGATAGCTAATTATCATATGCACTATTACTACTTGTCTTTATACAACGATATCATAAGATTATCAAAGGAATCTTCAGATACGTGGGTTACAAGATAATTTTTTCGAGGCATGGGAAGTGTTACGAAAAAACATAACCTATATCAAAAAAAGGTTGGTTAATTTTTCCTCCAATAATCATTAGACGAACGGTGACACATGGAAACACAAAACGGAATTGCACAATCTTGTGACAAATAATTGCCTTCATTTCCTATCTTTTTCCCCTGAACTCAATCAGGATACACACTAGAGAAGGAATAGCACCATGTATCAAAAGCAAGAGGAAGTATACCATGAACATTATGATAAATAAAATCTTGCAAATATCAGTGAATAAATTCATCATGCAATTTATCAGGAGAAGCTCTCCCAGGTGTTCTAGAATGTGTGTATAATGATTTCTTTGCAATTTTCGGAAATTCGGTTATCGAGGTCGGTTATCATATACCCATTCTGAGTTCTGAGGGTGCCATTGCTCCGCCTGATACAAATTACAGCTATCAATCGGAAACTTTCGAATGATCACGAATTCAGAAAGAGAATGTCATTATCCTGAACATTGGATTATCCATTCTAGCACTATCTATGGATGAAGTAGAGTTAGTAAATACCACGTCGAACCGAGGTAGAATGTAGATCAAAGGATAACCCACCTGTATGAGAAAATTTCTACTATAAAAGTTTCACCGTTTTCGAGTAATTTTTTTTTTTAATGATGAAATTTTGCACCTCTCAATAGTTTTGTCTTTACGGTTGGTACAATTTTACACCTTGTTGGTTGATTTTTTCAGTAAAATATTGCTGAAGAATGATTTCAACGTTCACATAATAGAACATTTTCCGAACATTTTTATTTATTTATTTATTCATTTATTTGTACACTGTTCTACACGATAAATCCTATCTACAGAACAGGAATGTGAGCAGGTATATGATTACAACAAAAAATAAAACACTAACATCATTCTGCAGAATCATACATGCAGCCTACTATATGTATTAGATTATTTGAAGAATTCGGATATGATAAGTTTTATGGAACAGTTAAATATATCTATCTGAGAGCTTTTTGAGTTGTATTTCGACAATATATTGTGTAAAGTTGAGAACTTAAGTATGTCTGTGCGTGCTGCTGGGAGATAAAATGTGCTGTTGACTCGTGATGCAGTTCTTGGAATATGAAAATCAAGTTTTTCTGTTAGAGCGGGACAATCTATTTGCTTATTTATGATTATATATGAAATGATAACTGAATTGCATTCACACCGACACTTGAACTCATTCATCCTATGTCTCTCCAGAAGCTCACTCTGAGCAATATGTCTTGGTGGATGGGAGTCATCCATTTTGAAACTTAGGAATTTCAGAAAGCGTCTTTGAACTGATTCTATTTTGTCAATATGTAACTGGTACTGCGGATTCCATATCAGTGAAGCATATTCAAGTTTAGACTTGACAAACGAGAAGTATAGCGTTTTGGATGTAGTTATATCATAAAATTCCCGACTGGTACGAACTATAAATCCATACATTTTAAATGCACTAGAGAATGAGTTGTCAATATGAGGTACAAATGTAAACTGAGGATCGAAGGTCACTCCTAGATCAACGAATTTCTTCGGCCTCTCCAAGATTCTGCCATCGACATTATAATTATACATTACTGATTACTCCAATCAATTATCTATAGCTATAATTGATTATCAATTATCTATACCTATAATTGATTGGAGTTTGCTTGAGGTATTTCAAAATGCAGATGAAGCATATACCTACTCTCATGGTAAACTTTACAATGTCTTTGATCAATGTGTCCCAAAATATAATGTAGAATCCAGTAGGAAATATCCTCCTTGGTTCGACTTTCAGATGATTAAGCGAATTCGACAAAAAGCGAAACTGCATCGCCAATACAAGTCGAGCAATAACCCCATTGTTTTTGAAGAGTTCAGACGGTTGAGATCCAAAATCAAGACAGATATTGATATAGCTTATAAAAATTTCGTTAAACTAGCAGAATCAGATATAAATCGTGATCCCAATAAGTTTTGGCCTTTTGTCAATAGAAAAATGGGAACATCCCCTATCTCGAATGTTATGTCCTACAATGATCAATCACTGATCTCTCCTCAAGATATCGTCAATGGATTCGCTGATTACTTCAGTAAATCATACATTCCATCCACCGATCACATTAAAGAAGATGATGAGGTGCATCACACATGTGTCAACATATCCAAATTTGAGCAATCCGATGTTCTATGGGCAATTAAACAAATAAAGCCTAAGAAAACGACAGGTCCTGATGAGATACCAGCATTTGTGGTCAGAGACTGTGCGCAAGTTCTGGCATATCCTCTCACCATATTGTTCAACATCTGCATCAAGAGCTGTTCAATTCCCCTCTTCCTGGAAATCCTCAAAGGTATGCCCTGTATATAAAAAGGGTGACAAGTCTAATGTAACTAACTTTCGACCTATAACAATAATTTGCAGCTTTTGTAAAGTCTTGGAAATTCTATTACAGTACAATTTGTATCCTTTTGTGAGGAATAAACTGACTTCATATCAACATGGGTTTATGAAGGGTCGATCAACAGTCACTAATCTCATCAATGTCTCACAACACGTTGCTGAAGCAATCGATAATCGCAGTCAAACTGATGTATTATATACAGATTTTTCTAGAGCGTTCGATCGACTTGACCACGGAATATAATTGAAAAAGTTAGTTCATTTTGGACTTTCTGATTCCCTCTTGGCTTTATTTTGTTTATATCTACATGACAGGGAACAATATATCTTTGTCAATGGCTTCAAGTCGGTCGAATACTTCGCAACTTCCGGTGTACCTCAAGGGTCTAATCTAGGCCCTCTTTTATTCAATATATTCATAAATGATATTGTTGATGTCATTGACGTGAACTGCTTGCTGATGACATGAAAATATACTGGAACATAAATGACCTTAGTGATTGTGAGCGTCTATCTTGTGATCTGTGAAATTGGTGTCAGCTTAATAATCTATCTCTGAATATTTCGAAATGCAATTTCATGTCTTTCACACTCAAATCAGAACCAGTAATGTATAATTATAATGTCGATGGCAGAATCTTGGAGAGGCCGAAGAAATTCGTTGATCTAGGAGTGACCTTCGATCCTCAGTTTACATTTGTACCTCATATTGACAACTCATTTTCTAGTGCATTTAAAATGTATGGATTTATAGTTCGTACCAGTCGGGAATTTTCTGATATAACTACATCCAAAACGCTATACTTCTCGTTTGTCAGGTCTAAACTTGAATATGCTTCACTGATATGGAATCCGCAGTACCAGTTACATATTGACAAAATAGAATCAGTTCAAAGACGCTTTCTGAAATTCCTAAGTTTCAAAATGGATGACTCCCATCCACCAAGACATATTGCTCAGAGTGAGCTTCTGGAGAGACATAGGATGAATGAGTTCAAGTGTCGGTGTGAATGCAATTCAGTTATCATTTCATATATAATCATAAATAAGCAAATAGATTGTCCCGCTCTAACGGAAAAACTTGATTTTCATATTCCAAGAGCTGCATCACGAGTCAACAGCACATTTTATCTCCCAGCAGCACGCACAGACATACTTAAGTTCTCAACTTTACACAATATATTGTCGAAATACAACTCAAAAAGCTCTCAGATAGATATATTTAACTGTTCCATAAAACTTATCATATCCGAATTCTTCAATTAATCTAATACATATAGTAGGCTGCATGTATGATTCTGCAGAATGATGTTAGTGTTTTATTTTTTGTTGTAATCATATACCTGCTCACATTCCTGTTCTGTAGATAGGATTTATCGTGTAGAACAGTGTACAAATAAATGAATAAATAAATAAATAAAAATGTTCGGAAAATGTTTTATTATGTGAACGTTGAAATCATTCTTCAGCAATATTTTACTGAAAAAATCAACCAACAAGGTGTAAAATTGTACCAACCGTAAAGACAAAACTATTGAGAGGTGCAAAATTTCATCATTAAAAAAAAAATTACTCGAAAACGGTGAAACTTTTATAGTAGAAATTTTCTCATACAGGTGGGTTATCCTTTGATCTACATTCTACCTCGGTTCGACGTGGTATTTACTAACTCTACTTCATCCATAGATAGTGCTAGAATGGATAATCCAATGTTCAGGATAATGACATTCTCTTTCTGAATTCGTGATCATTCGAAAGTTTCCGATTGATAGCTGTAATTTGTATCAGGCGGAGCAATGGCACCCTCAGAACTCATAATGGGTATATGATAACCGACCTCGATAACCGAATTTCCGAAAATTGCAAAGAAATCATTATACACACATTCTAGAACACCTGGGAGAGCTTCTCCTGATAAATTGCATGATGAATTTATTCACTGATATTTGCAAGATTTTATTTATCATAATTCTGGCCAGCTCGTCTGCGATCTTGTTGCCTTTTATCCATTTGTGACCCGGCAGCCAGATCAAGGTTACAGGTCCGACTTCGGCCAGGCGATTTGAGGTTTGATAACAATCGTGCACCAGTTTTGATGTTGTGGTGTACCCTCCAAGAACTTCCAAAGCGCTCTTGCTGTCCGTACAGATGTACAGGTGCTACTGGCTTCTGACATCCAATGCCTGAAGCGCGCTGTTCAGCACTTCCACCAGTTCGATTTGTAGAACCGTGGTATGACTCCCGAGCGGATAGATGTGCTTCTCCCCTCCTCGGCGCCGATACACTCCGGCGCCTGTTTCGTCTCCTGCCTCGGAACCATCCGTGTACCAGATGTTCCAGACTGGTAGGTAGTTTCGCCCGTTTTTCAATCCACTCAATTTTACTCAAAAGTACCTCGTGATCATCTTGTCAGTGGGCTTTTCGAAGATGCCTCCTTGTCTCATGATCTCCGGTTTCTTCTCCTTGTATCGCCCTTCTGAGAGGGTGTATTTTGCTCTTTGCATCGCTTTTGCGGCAGCGGCTTCAATGTCCAGTTGAATCGGTCCTGTCCCCAGGGCTGCCCCAAGGGCTTCTGTAGGCGCTGACGCACTTGCGCCCACAGCGCACCTCGTTACCAGACCTCTCAACCTCTCCAATTGTTTCGCCGCCGTTTTTAGCTTCGTTCTATCCCATCAGACTACAGAGGCGTACATGAGTCTGGGTTTTAGAATTGCCTCATGAAGCCATTTCATTGTGCTTGGGTTGATGCCCCAACTGCTGCCCTCCTAACTTGCCATAGGGCAGCCACAAATTTGTGGCTCTTATTCTCTAGGTGTCTTCCTCATGTTAGCTTACTATCTAGGGTGACTCCCAGATATTTCACTTCTCTGGCTAGCTCAAGAGCCTTTTCTGGGGTTGACATTAAGTCCGGTTCTCCTGCACCAGCTTTCTACAGTCCATATTGCTTCTTGTGTGGTCTCTATGAGTCGACCCAGAAAGGATCCGCGCCTTATGATCATTATGTCATCGGCGTATCCCACTGCCTGTGTACTCCCTCGGCTGAGCCCTTGGGGATCACGAAGAAACATTTCATCGTTACAGACATCAAAACATAGATTGGAAAGAGGGAAACAACAACGGTCTTCCTCTCTCACACTACTTAGAGGGGAATGGTAGATCGTCATGAACAATGATGTCTATCTAGATGAATTCCATCGACAACCAGGGTTAAAGAAATGAAAGGTGCGTTCAACAAAAAAGTAATCCAGCTCTGTGAGACATAACGCAAATTCAAGAAATCTAAATAATCACCGACAACGCATAAATACGCCTACCAGTGTAGAAGTTGGCAGCAAGGTTAAACAGCTGATCGTTGGGAGACATGGCGGAAACTTGACTGTTTCTTCAATGAAAGAATGATCCGAGTACTGAAAATGAACATAACAATGGTAAGGAATAAATATACAGAGTAGAAAAAAAAAATAGTTTAGTGTAACAAATTGAATGTATACGGTGTAAGAGGTATAGCCTTAGCTCTTTTCGATTTATATCTTAAAGATAGAAGACAGTCAGTGTGCTTCAATGGTATCACGTCAGAAACAGTAGCAATGAAATATGGGGCACCGCAGGGGTCTGTGCTAGGGCCCCTTCTATTTATCATTTACGTATACGATTTATTTCATCATCTAGTTGACTCAACCTGTATCTTGTTCGTGTCTATCTTTCATCAAAATATGAACGAGAAAATAATAAATGAAGCTGCTGAAAAAAATGCTGAATATTGGTTTACAGCAAACAGTTTGAAACTCAACACAAACAAAACGCATCTTATAACATTTTCTTCACAGGCAACAAGAACCCATGAACCCATAAAACTTTTAGGAATTTTTTTAGATCCCTCTCTAAATTGGTCGTTTCACATCAGAAGCTCTGCTCTAAACTTTCAAGCTCGATTTTTATACTGAGATAACTGAAAAATGTAATAAGTTCTGACACAATGATGAATATCTATTATGCTTTTTTTCACTCGCATATTTCTTATGGGGTTATTTCATGAGGAAATGCATCTGACTCTCTCAAAGTATTTAAACTTCAAAAAAGAGCTATCCGAATTATTGCAAATGTTGCTTTCAGAGATCATTGTAAACCTTTATTTCAGAAATTCAAAGTCATGACACTACCTGCTCTTTATATTTTCCACCAAATACTAGAAATTCATAATAGAAATAATGAACTAAGTAGAAATTCAAATTTTCATGGATATAATACTCTCGGTGCTGGGCATCTCAGACCACAGAGATTCAGATTGAATAAATCTGCGAATAATTCACTAGATTTCACTCTTTATAATAAAGTACCATCTAGTTGAAAGATTCTAGACAAGCCTTGCTTCAAAATAATATCAAAAAGATTTCTTTAAGAAAATGGGTTCTATTCGATTCAGGAGTATATGGACACACCTGTCAGTGATATACGTAGCTGTAGTAATACCTGAAATAGTAGGAATACTAGTTTATATGTAAATATATAATGATTTTATTTCAATACATAATTAGGTGCAATGATGGATCCATGTTGTATACCGTGTGTAACAGGATCATGGTACACCTCCTGTATCTCCTTTAGTTTTGAAGGTAATTGATTGAAATTTGGGACATCTCATATACATAATAAGCGGCACTTTTTAATTAACAAATAATTTTTTTTCACTTCTGGTTTCGCCGGAAATGATACCAACTTTCGATTTTTGAATAGAACACCCTGTATATTATTACATTTCTGAAATCTGCATAATTTTCTGAATACAATGAGACCACATAAGTGACATTTCAAACGTAAATATTTTTGATAATTCAATTTTTAGTTTTCCATTTGAGTGTGCCATGATGGTTCCGATTTATTCCAATTTACCCGTCTAATGCTAGGAAAATCGAAATCCCGTCAAAAATACTAAATTGCATTTTTTATGAGCAAATAAAATTCATCGTAATCGATTTTGGGGTAAAACTCAATTTTTTCAAATGGAACCATATTGGTACCGTGGTACCATTTATTAGTACTATCAATCAATCAATCAATCAAAAATATACTTTATTGTCAAAGATTTCACCTTATTGACAAAGCATGTAAGTGTAATAACACAGAAGAAAAATTAAGGAAAAAAGAAATTAAAACAATGAAATTTCAGTACAAAAATTCATCATCTCGTCCATTCATAGCAGATATACACAGTTCATAAATGAATGTACTATAAAGTAGCGTTAGGGTCAATAAAGTCAAAAAAAATAGGATCACACTATTGATATCACATTATCAAGAGTCACAATGAATTATTATCAAAGCGCTACATTGATTTCGGGGTGTATATATACATATGTATACCTGTCTCCATACAATATATCAATCTCTAGACAATATAAAAATCGAAAACACATACATTGAAATTCAATTACACAATGTTACATTGTAAAATAAGCATACCAAATTAAAAAATTTTAAATCAACATAAAACCCAAAAAAACAGCATATCACTCATATATAACTCATATAAATTACAATTTTCAAATTGGAATACACAATATCGGACACGGAACAACTGGGACAATTGAAAAACCGGGGCAATCAAAGAACAAAAGAATAAAAAAGGTAAAAATGGTGAAAAATGGTCAGAGTACGCCATCGTAATACTCCCGCAGGTTATAGTATGCTTTCTGCAAAAGTGCTTCTTTCACTTTTTTTTTTGAACTTTTTTGGGCAAGTTGCATTTCTGTAGGCTGCTGGTAGATGATTATACATTTTTTTGCCTTCATTTATCATTAAATTTCGAGTAAGGCTAGATTTGGGAATAGGTAAGGGAATACAGGCTTTATTTCTCGTCTCGTATTTTCCCATTTCAGTTGGATTTGAAGTGATGGCGTATTTCTTATGCATCAGGCACACAGTTTCCAGTACGTAGAGGCAAAATAGAGTTAATATTTTTTTATTAATGAATAATGGTTTGCAATGATCACGGAACTGAGCTTTACAGAGGCATCGAATTGCTCTTTACTGTAATATAAATACTGAGTTGAACAAATAATCACTGCACAAACCCCAGAAAGCAATGCCATACCTCAAATGGGACTCTATCAATGAGAAATATACCAACCTAGCTGAAGCTGTACTTAGTTCCTTTGAGACTATTTTTATTGCAAAGCAACCAGTTGATATCTTTTTAGTTAAGCTAGAGACATGTCCATCAAATTTCAGTTTGTTGTCTATGTGCATGCCTAGGAATTTTGTGTTTGGTTTATTCATAATTATATGGTTCTCCAAGAGTAAATTATCAAGGTTGAACTTGAAGGAGATAACATTTGTTTTGTTCAGGTTGAAACACAATGAATTGGAGTCACACCACTGTTTTATTTTAGTGAGGTCGAGAGCAATCACTTTTTTCAAGTCATGTATGTCATTCCCGTGCCATAAAATAGTGGTGTCATCTGCAAAAAAGGTGAACTTTCCCTGAATGCGAATAGTGGCCAAATCGTTTATATATAAAAGAAACAACTATTAATAAGGAATTTATTCATACCTGCTAAAAAAATGGGCGATGAATACAATCAAAATTACAGCTAAAAGAAAATAAGAAAATACAATTACTTTGTTCTAATTTAATGCTAAGAAATTACTAAGGTGGCTTTGGAATACAAAAAATAAACACAAAACATTACAACAATTGTTCGAAATGCTGTCCATTAACGTCAATGCACTTTTGAACTCGCATAGCTGTTTCTTGAAGAACGTTCGCTAATTGCTGGGCCGTTATACTATTAATTGCGCGTCTTACTCGCCACTCCAGGTCTTCGCGGGTTGTAAAGGCGGTTGCATAGACAATGTTTTTTAAATGGCCCCAAACAAAGAAATCAAGAGGTGTTAAATCAGGTGACCTTGGAGGCCATCGCACAGGACCATTTGTCGAAATTACGTTTTCTTGGAATGCCTGTTGAAGGTAATCAGTTACTATTCATGAATTATGGGGAGGAGCTCCATCTTGTTGGAAATACATTCCCTGTCGTAGATGGACAGGTAATTCAGTTAACCTGTCCTCAATTTCATTTTGCAGAAATCCTAAGTATCTATCTCCAGTCAAGCGTCCTTCAAATATTATTGGACCAATGATTCTACTACCGAGTATTCCAAGCCAAACATTGAAACCGAACCGCACTTGAAAGTTACCCTCCCTCAATAAATTTTGATTCTTTTGTGACCAATACCTTGCATTTTGTCGGTTAGATAATCCCATATTTGTAAACCTAGACTCATCCGGAAATAAAATCCTTCTCAAAAAAGCATTGTTTGGCTGCACATTATTCTGCAAGATCCAATTGCAATATTCCATCCTACGTTCATAATTATTTTCGTACAGGTGCTGGTGCAATTGATATTTGAAAGATTTATACTTATGTTTGTGCAAGATTCGGCTTACCGTTTGGTGACTAATTTCCAATTCAAACCCAATTTGCCTTAAAGAAACAGTCTTATCAACTTTTATTCGAGCTAAAACATTAATTTCCGTTTCTTCGTCAATGATAACGTTTTCTTCGGGATCATGGTTAGGCTCTCTTCGGAATTGATTTTCAAGACGATTAAAATAATTTCTCGCTGGACATTGTCTATCAGGATATCGGTTGGCATAAAGGTTTCTAGCCGCAACGGCATTTTTTCTACATTCCCCATAAATAATTAACATGTCCACTTTCTCATCCCTTGTATAAATGTGGGGCATTTTGAATAAAAATAACAACAAATGTAAAGACTTTCCCAATACACAATAAAAACACCGATAAACCAAGACCTATTTATTTGACAATCTGAATGAATAATTTCATTGTTTTCAAAGCCTCCTTAGTAACTGATTACCTTCAACAGGCATTCGAAGCTATGCGAGTTCAAAAGTGCATTGACGTTAATGGACAGCATTTCGAACAATTGTTGTAATGTTTTGTGTTTATTTTTTGTATTCCAAAGCCACCTTAGTAATTTCTTAGCATCAAATTAGAACAAAGTAATTGTATTATCTTATTTTCTTTTAGCTGTAATTTTGATTGTATTCATCGCCCATTTCATTAGCAGGTATGAATAAATTCCTTATTAATAGTACTAATAAATGGTAGCACGGTACCAATATGATTCCATTTGAAAAAATTGAGTTTTACCCCAAAATCGATTACGATGATCTTCATTTGCTCATAAAAAATGCAATCTAGTATCCGGCGAAACCGGAAGTGAAAAAAAAAATCATTCGTTGATCAAAAAGTGCCGCTTATTATGTATATGGGATATCCCAAATTTCAATCATTCACCTTCAAAACTAAAGGAGATACAGGGGGTGTACCATGATCCTGTTACACACGGTATATAGTATGTCATTGATTTTGTGTGGAATTCTATACCTACTACAGGACCTTTCAAATGTTCATTTTCCTGGACCTGCTACAAATATACATTGTATTGTATTTACGTAGTTAAATAAAGTTATCATCTATCTATCTATCTATCTATCTATCTATACATGAGTGAATGTTGAAAAACACTTCACTGATCACGCAAATTAAATAAACTCATACTAATCACCAACAACGCAAATGTTGTGTACCATGTTGTGTAGTTCTCGAGTAACCAAATAGCATTTATCTCATGATCAAATAAAAATGCTATAACTTCCTCTCTCAGAGCATTGTGAAAGGTCGGTGTGTTGCCGACATTGATGATATCTAAGTCCGTTGCTGCCAGGTATTCCAAAAGGTCGTTGCCCCTTTGGTTGGTGTTCGTGCTCCCTCAGATAACATGATGCTAGTTGGCATCGCACCCTATCAGTAGGGGAAGCTTCCTCACCTTGCAGTAGTCTACCAGTTCTATCACCTCTCGAGGTGGTACGTTTGGATTATGATGTGGGAAGTATGCTGATGCTATCACCACTCTCCCTATGTAGTCGATTTCAGTGATGACCACCATTAGGTCCCCCGTGCAGAGTTCCCACAGTGGCACAAGATTGATTCCTTTGGCGATTATGCATGCTCTGGGTCTGGTTGCGTTGGTGTCTCTGAAACATGAGAGCCCTCCCATTCCCCTTATAGTGCCCTTTACTACCCAAGGTTTTTGGGCTAGTTTTAGGCCTGTGTGCCCCGCAGTCATGCCCCTGTGCACTACAGCAGAGGCGCCTTTACTGTGGTGCAAGTTGATCTGAGTAATTTTGAGTGGATGCGGAGCCATCTGGACTATTCCGCCTCCATCTCCCTTACCTCTTAGTCGTCCCGGTTGGTCGAAAGTGTCACCTTAAAAGTGAACCTTTCTAGCTCCAACCAGGGCCTGTGGCCAAGGCTGTTGAGAGCCTTGACTTGAGACTCCGGCAGCTGGTAGATTTGGACATATTTGCCCACCTCTCCCTGCCTTCCAGAGTCTGTTCTGAGTGTCGGCTGGTTGACCTGACCACCTGCCAAGCGCACTCGTGTTTAGTGGGGTTGTAGGCCCCTACCCGGCTAAGCAAAATGCGGAAAAATATTATGAAAACACAATATTCAAAGAACCCTCCATTGTCAAATCAGTTTTTCAACAATCACAACGCGATCTATGTGCTAAAATACCAGCTTTCAAAGAATTTAAGTATGACAAACCACTCAAATTTCATCTTTTCAAATTTCACCAATACTTCGATGAACTTATAGGCCTTGATATTTTGAAACGATTAGGAGCTCAAATTGATATTTCAAATTCAATCTTATATACACCACTATCGGAAAGTCAAATAGAATATTACGAATCTAAAAAGAGAGTATTGTTTTACATCGATTTAGAAGCTGGAACCGGAACAAAAATCAAAGTTCCTGTTAATCAGTCTACAGGTAATAATACCTTCTACTAAAATTAATGATTGCCTCATCAGAGAAACCTTAACCACTGCAGAAAACGGATACGCTTGGGCTGAACTTGAAAACCCAAATGCGTATGATTGTCAAATTCACTTATCACAACCTATCGAAACTAATGAATTTTGTGATAAAAATTATGAGCTTTATCATACCGATATCAGAGACGCAAATAAGATAATGACTACCAACAAATACGACATTCGCGACCTCATTCGAACTCTGCCAATCTTACTCTGACATTTTTCATTGTTAAGGACACAAATTGACATTTACCAATCAAGTCAAACATCATATAAATACTAAAGATGAAATCCCAGTATATACCAAGTCATACAGGCATACAGGTACCCGTTTATACATGAGGAAGAAGTACAATCAATAAGATATAATCCGACCAAGCAATTCGCCATGGTCATCCCCGATGTGGATAGTTTCAAAAAAAAAACAGAAGCGAGCGGTAAAAAGAAATGGAGAATCGTGGTTGACTTTCGAAAAATCAATGAAAAAACTATAGACAATAGATATCCAATCTCCAATATAAGCGATGTTTCAGACAAACTAGGGCGATGTCAATACTTCTTTACCTTAGACCTAGCCAGCGGATTCCATCAAATCGAAATGTCCCCAGAAGACATTCCGAAAACCGCTTTCAACGTCGAAAACGGTCATTATGAATACGTCAGAATGCCCTTTGGCTTTGAAAATGCACCTGCAACCTTTCAGCGTGTTATAGATAACGTACTAAAAGGTCTTCAGAATAAAATATGTCTTGTGTATATGGACGACATCATCCAATTTTCCACATCTCTGCAAGAACATTTAATCAATCTGAAAAGTGTATTCCAATGATTAAGATATACTTACTCATACAATACAATACAAATATTTATTTCCATAGACTTTACAGTATTGGATAATGTCAAGAATAGGTTTAAGAAACTCAAAAAAAAAGTTTACAGTAAATATAAACACAAATAATTAGTAAAATACAAATAGAACAGAAAAGTTTTACAACCAAACAAAAAATACATCACAACAACGCGAGGTCAGAGACGTTGCAATCAAAAAAATCATTGATAAAATAAAATGAATTTTTAATTAAAATAACCTTCATAGTATCCCTAAATTCAGCATTATTTGATATCTTCTTCAAGTCAATTGGCAGTTTGTTGATAATGAGTCAACCGCTAACAACGTAGACAAAATACCGGACACCGATGATTTTCTAGAAGACGAAGAATCTGTACACACAAACGAAGGAGACCCAATACAAGAAATAACACCTAGTGAATCACCACTCAACGTATTTCAAAATCAATTAATGATCTCTGAATCGAACTTACCTAGAAAACATACGACGAAACGTCTATGGGATAACAAAAAAGCAGATGGAAAATTTACCTCATTAACAACAACCACTCACCTATAATATCATTTTTCAAAGAATTTGGAATTCCAAAAAGTACATATGCCTTTTACCTTGAAGATAAAAATGACGAAGATCTGTATGCAAACCTCAGTATCTTAATGCGACAAACTTTCAAAAATTCACTTTTCAGACTCCTAAAGTGTAATTCGAAACTCGAATATATTGTTGACGGAAAAAGACAAAAAGAACTTCTACAGTTTAATCACGAAACTAAGACCTAAACTAAATCACCGCGGAGAAACCATTCGACAAATCAAAAAAAGGCTAATTAGACACTACATAAACTCTTGTGAAACATGTCAGCTCACCAAGTACGATAGAAATCCACCTAGAATCCATCTTCAACTGACTCCTACCCCGAAAAAACCATTCGAGGTAGTCCACATAGATGTTCTTCAGGCAGACAATCAAAAATTCCTCACAATATTAGATAGTTTTCCCAAATACGGGCAAGCATTTGCAATGCCTTCCGCAGACGCAATGTCTATTGTAAACGCACTAATTAGTTTCATGTCATTTCACGGAATGCCACTTCAAATTATCGCTGATAGTGGAACATAATCGAAGAATTCCACTTTAACTGATTATGCGAAACTTCATAAAATTGTTTTTCACTTTACAACTCCAAAAAACTCAAATAGTAATGCCCCAGTGAAACGATTTCACTCAACTATTCTCGAACATCTCAGAATACTAAAATTAGAACACCCACAAATTACCACAACAGAGATGATGCTGTATGCAATATTTGGATATTACCATTCATTTCATTCAGTCACAAAAAAGAAACCTATCGACATAATTAACGGACACCTAGATTCGACATAGACATAAACCAAGAATTATTAAATAATTACATTCAAGAATACAAACGAAAAACTCGTCTGTTATACGATCATATCCACAATATTTCTTGCAGACAGAAAGAAAAAGTTATAGAAAGAGCTAACGAAAGTCGCGGAGATCCTGTTACCTACATATCAAATGAAAATGCATATCGTCACGATATTGGAACCCGTGGAAATAAGCTGAAACCTCCATTTATAAAAGAAGTAGTTGAGAAAAATAAAGGAAACAAGCTCAAAACTCAGCGTAATACATATGATAAAAGCATTTTCAAGAAACCAAAAGCAAAAATAACAAAAACCAAATTGTTACAGGGTATTCCTGCTAGTAGCAATCCACTAGGTGACGACAACGACCAAGAACATACAAATAACTGACCTACAAAACAATCCCGGAATATTACCGTTCAAACTCGGTAATGCACAAATTAAAGTCGGAACCCACACGTTTTTACATTATTCAGAATTCAAGCCAATTCAGGACGAAATAATACTTCTCGAAGACCAATATGGACAAATTAAATCATCCTTAACAAAACAAAAATTTACTTCGCTGTATGATTCCTCTATAGAAACTATTTAACAGCATGTTGACTATCAAATGATATCTGTAGAACAAAAATTTCAATCGATATATCCTTTTAATAACAGAAGAAAACGCGGACTGATAAACGGCTTGGGTAGTATGGTAAAAGCCATTTCTGGAAATTTGGACCAAGATGATGCAAAGCGATATGACGAAGCTATAGAAAAATTACAGAAACACGAAGGCAAAATCGTTGAATCGTTGAATCAACAAATATCATTAACACAGCAAGTTCTCGTTAATAATAACACATTATCCTTGATAATTCATCATGAAGATGTAATCCAAAGAAGTATAGAACAATTTCAGAAAAATAATACTTACTATTTCTCATTACTCGATACATTTACACGAATAAAATTCAACTTAGATACACTGCTCTCGATTCTCACCAATATCGAAATTTCTATTTCATTTGCAAAGCTTGGAAGGTTACACAGTACTATAATTTCGATGGAAGATATGAAATCGATAATAAATTCTTTTCGAAAACATCATTCAATAAACCAGCTGGTCTACTCTAAAATTTCTGATATTCACAAACAATACGATATTATTTCTGTGGGCGCAAGAGCAAGCGACACCTCTTTCAAAAGGTTTCGAAAAAACCTATTCAATGATACTAATTTTGTTTGTGTTTATTGACGTTTCTAAACAACGTATTGTTGCAGAATGTGAGGCAAAAGTACGAGAAGAGTTTAAAAATAGGATGTTTTACTGTCAGGAAGTAAATGGAGGTCACTCCGAGCAATTTCTTCGAGTAGATACTGATTCTTAAATCTGTAATTAATATCATACTGAATGGAATTAAAATTTTAATGTTTACCAATGAGCCATTTATTAAGGTTACGACAGCAGTAGCTGTTTATTACCAAATGAATTCTTCCCTGACACCTAACTTCGGTCTGATTGTGGCGAAAGTCCAGTTCCCAATTCTCCCCATCAATATTAATCAATATTCAATTTTCTGGCACCTAGCTCGCCTCTTATAACTGATCAAAGAAATTACTTATTGTGAATCAAACATCTACCTACCATAGCGTCCTTCGTATCTTTAGGCTTCCCAAGATAAATCTTCTTCCGGAATATGACAGCTATAATCCCAACTGTTAAAAAAACGGCGATAATCGAAACGATAGGAATGATAGTAGCAGTGACCTCCTGTGGTATCTTTACACTCTTGTTCAACGTTACCACCTCCTCCTTCGCACTCTCCATAACATTGTCGACATCATCTAATAAAACTTCGGTAGCGCTCGTGGTCGTAGAAGGCTCTGTTTTCCGATCCGTCTTCCGAGGCGGCTTACCCGGAGGAGGAGGGACGAAGGTGTTGCCGTCGTAGCTGCCCTTGGGGACGAAAGCGGGATAGTTTATCGGAGGAGGCTGGTTTATGGAGGCAGAGGGGGCAGGTGGGGGACGCAGCGGCAAAGAGGGGAATCTCGGATAGCCAGGGAAAGCTGGATTTTGGAATATGGGTGGCCGATTAACTACTGAGGAGTCGAACCGCGCGTAAGAGGGTATTATGTTGACGTTGACCTCAGTTTTGGCATTGAATTGACTGTCGAATACTGTCACCCAGAAGTATAGGTTCTGACCAGCCCGAAAGAATAGAATAATGTCATTCGCATATCGTTTGCCATTATATTCGACTAATTATATCTTGATACACATTTACAGGCAATTTTATCCTTTTTAATAAATTCTCAACCAACAACGAAGCCTCAGATGATGGTATTCCGAATCTCTTTTCATAATAGTAGTGATGATCCAAACAATGCTCACTGCATTGGAACTAATGATGAAAATAACATTCAATGGATTATTATAACATAGACTCTGGTGGAATGATGAGATGATAGTTTTTCAATATCATCTATTCAAAATACATATCATCAATGCATGTATTAGAGTGAGTGTTTGTTCATCAAATGAATAATATGAATCTGCCCTCTATCAGCATTATTTGTGTCATCTGGGAGATTTTTGAAAGGATGATGTTATATGCGAATCAAATTTATTTCACCACAGACTTCATTGAAGTTGTGAAGCATGCTTTAAAATATTATCAAGATTTGAATTTTGAAGTGTTGGAAACCCAACAATAATCGATATTTCACAGTTAGGGGTTGAAAAAATGAGCGTTACACGGTAGAACAACGTAGAACGATGATATTTAAAAAATAATTGACCTTGACGGTCGCAGGTCGAATGTTTTATACGAAATTTGGGGTTTCAACTCCACTAATAGTGAAAAAAATCAATTGAAATATTTCGGGATTCTTAATCCGTTGTAGACCTTACACACTAGACGTCTAAAAACAAGCCGCTCGAATGTCAATATCGAAGCAGTGCGTAATCATCAATTCGGTTCCGTTAACAGGAATTTCAAAATTCAAGGAGCTCTGTAGAATGTATACTCTCTCAGTATTTTCATGTTCACAAATCTCAATTAACATAACAACTGAAGCCTAATGAACATATTCACCAAAGAGAGTTTGTAGAATGAATATTGTATACGGTGTATACGATCGCGGGAAGAGTTGAAATCATAACATTTCTTAAAAAATCATGAGTGCGGTAACCCTACAGCTGAATTGTTCAAGGAAACGCATCCAGATAAACTAGTTGCTAGAAAATACGTTCTAGAATTGGTGCAAGAATTGCGTCGAACTGGATCAATAGCCAATCAGAAGTGAGACCCAGAACGTGGATTTCCGTTGAGAAATGAAGCTGTTGAAGTTGCACTGTTCGGACAAGTTCTTGCAGACCGAACATTGAGCATAAGGAAATTGGCTAGTGTAATCAATATCAGTAGAACCACTATCCGCCGAATCCTGTAACATCATAAATTCCACCCCTACAAAATTTGGTACGCCAATTGAATGAAGATGACTTTGATAGGCGAGAGGAATTTTGTGAAATTATGACTACGAAAATAGATGCTGATGAGAATTTCCTTTTCAACATCTGCTTTTATGATGAGTCTACATTCTTCAATTCTACTGTGAATCGTTACGATTGTCGTTATTGGTCAGATGCCAATCCACATGTTTTCCACGAAGCCCATACTCGAACTCTCGACGGTAACCTGACAGGAGAAACGCATTTAGAATAATTGAATCAATTTGTTCATCCACAATCAGTAGACATCATTAAAGATGACGATCGTTATCATGAAGACCACTTGAGATTGAGAAAAACGGGGCACATTATGCACAGCCTGTTAGGGAGTTTTTGAATAGGATGTTTCCTGGAAGTTGGATTGAAAGAAGAGACGCTATAGAGTGGCCAGTAAGATCTCCTTAACCCCATTCTACTTTTTCCTGTGAGGTCACTTGTAAAACAAAATTTATGCAACTGAACCAGAATCTCTGGAAGATTTACGACGTAGAATCATTGAAGAATGCTGTCGAATACCGCCGGAAATGCTACGAAATGTGAGGTCTCATCTCAAAAGGTGGCAGACAGTTTGGATATTCAATTCCTTGACAATGATATTCATCTTCAAACTGTTGCTATATCAGATATTTGTTTTATTGATCGAGTAAACAAAAAGTGATCTCCCAATTTCAAGCTCCTATATTTCAAGAACGAATTGATCGCGAACGATGTTCTTCTTAAAAATGTTGTTGACGTGTCCGAGCGTTTTTATATAACTCGGTTCTGCCGACCAACAAAGCCGCTGTTTCGTTTTCAATGGACCACTCTGTATAATCTTCCGACCCAGACATGATTACCCTTTATCCGTTCAGAACATCTTTCCACTGGTCTGATATACCACAGATTGCCTTAATTAACTTTCATCGACTTCCAGATGTCACAGCTTTTCCTCTTCCTAGTCCTTTGAAGACCTGTCACCGCGAATATAATTACACTGTTGCTTGAAATTTATTGCAATTCTTCTCGAGTGAATTCGAATAGTATCAACCTAATCTTGATAAGTTTAAATTAAAATGAATCCCGTACACTGTAATTCGTAAGTCTCATTTGAGACCGGTAAATCATGCTAAGGAATAATTACACTGATTAAAATACTCCAGGAAATTCTGAAAGAAACTCGAAAATAGCCGAATATTCCAGATCCTAATAACTTGGATTTATACAAATTTGGTAGGTGAGGCACTCAATTATGAAATTGCAGGTCTGATGGTAAATCCACATCTCTGTCAAGTTTGTCGTACTTCTATTTGAATGTAAATAATTTACATAGACCAAACTACATCCCACTCTAGTCATCATCAATCTTCAAATATTCTGATTACTTCTGGGAAGAAAAATCGAACATGCATGAAACAGTTAGTTGACGAAAGATGCATGTCGTATATACATATATAAAGAATATGAAGAATAATTCGTCATACTCATTTGCTAGGGGCGTATTTGTTTCATGGTATGATTACGTGATCATTTTTTGACAGTTCATATTCTGAATAAAACAAATGGTTAGGACTTGAATGGTGGATAAAAGCAATGACCAGAATATTATATCTTGCGGACTTCTTTCATATGAATCGAAAACATTTATATTTCCACAAAGATGATCGGATCTGATCTAAATCTATATTTCTCTTGATGATGCGTGTTAAAGTTCGGAATTCATACTTTTCCTTGCCACTTTTCGTAACGATGACGACAAATATTCAATATGTAAAATGATATTTCATGCATTCATGCAGATATTGAAAATGCAGAATTTTTCGAATCACATCTATTTCGCAGCATATAAATTATATCAATCGAATACATTCAGATGAGAAGTATACAATGCGATAGGTGTTGATTATTTGAATAATTTCATCTATAACATCACAAAAGGGACATGTTTGTGTTATACACTTTTGAAGTGACATGAAAAATCTCCATATTATTAGCACTGTCAATTTTCAACCGTGAACGTATATTTCATTATTGGTTAATTTATATATTCTATAAACTGAATTATTTCCACAGTTATATCGTAAAAAATATATGATATATCATTGTATAGTGCGGATGGTAAGTCTTACCCTCATTTCAAACCCCGTTACTGAAGACATAATTGAGGAACGAAATTCTTCGAGTTTCTTGACATGTCCTAGTGATGCAGACAAAGGTAAGAATACTTCAAGCGAACCTACAGCACAGTAAGGCAGCCTCAACTGTCTTATCTGGGCTAATGGGTTCATTTGACATATCATTGATTCAAGAACCCTGGATTAATGGGGGCGTTATCAGGGGACTAGGAGCGAGTGGTGGTGAGCTATTCTATTGCCGAACTACTGATCGCCCTAGGGCCTGTATCCTTGTTAAAAAGGGCTTGAAAGTATTTCCTCTAACGAGTTTTTGTTCTAGGGACCTTGTTGTAATAAAGTTAACCCTGGAGAAGGGGGGAACGAAGGCAGGGGAGATCTTAATAGCCTCTGCCTACTTCCCCAGTGATGCACCTACTCCCCCACCACCAAGCGGAGTAGAGGAACTGATGGCTAGTTGTAGAGGAACTGGATCACAACTAGTCATGGGATGCGATTCTAACGCCCACCACCACATCTGGGGAAGCAAAAATACAGACCTCAGAGGTGAGTCGCTACTGCAGTTCATTCTAGCTAACAACTTGGATGTGCTCAACAAAGGGAATACACCAACCTTCGTGACGACACGGGCCAATGAGGTTATAGATATAACTGTAAGTACTAATATTATTTCAAATAACATTAAAAATTGGCGTGTATCTGACGAGGTTTCTTGCTCAGATCACAGGCACATTAGATTCGAAATAACGGGCATTAAATCCCAAACTTCAAACTTTAGGAATCCACGCAAAACTAACTGGGGAGCCTATAAGGCAGACCTAGACATGCAATTGCACTACATTCCTTGCAAAATAGATAATACCATAGAATTTGATGACATCGCGGAGCAAATGACTGACGCGATGGTTTCAGCCTACAATTCAAATTGTCCTCTAATCACAAGGAGTTACAAACGTAACGCACCATGGTGGTGCA
Organism: Plagiodera versicolora; assembly: GCA_037013635.1. Taxonomy (NCBI): domain Eukaryota; kingdom Metazoa; phylum Arthropoda; class Insecta; order Coleoptera; family Chrysomelidae; genus Plagiodera; species Plagiodera versicolora. The sequence goes on from CM072982.1 coordinate 11,790,851, forward strand.
AAGACCTCGCTGATTTGAGAAAACAGGTTAGACGCAAATTTAACCAAGCAAAGAGTAATGGAGAATGGGGTGAATACAGAACCATTCTAACAGATTACAACAAAAAATTGAGAAAACTTAAGAAAGACTCTTGGAGGAAGTACTGCGAGGATATCGAAAAAACCGCCGCAGGTGCTAGACTTCAAAAGGTACTTTCAAAAGGTCCACAAAGTCCGATCGGAGCTATAATAGGCTCTGATGGAAAGTACACCCAGGATAAAAGAGAAACACTGATGGAACTTTTCAGAGTTCACTTTCCCGAATACAAGGTAATTGACGACGCACCTGTAGCACAAAGACCGCTTTATCCGGTAACTCTCAACAGAAGAGTGACTAGGGAAAACTGGGAGTGTGCTAAGAAGATAATCACGTGGCACAAAATGGAATGGGCTATCAACTCTTTCGAACCATTCAAATCTGCTGGACCCGATGGCGTTTATCCCAAAATGCTACAAGAAGGGCCAGAACTTCTACTTCAAAAACTTTGTATGGTACTAAGAACCAGTCTTGCAATGGGATATGTACCAAAAATATGGTCTAAAGTAAGAGTCGCTTTCTTACCTGAACCTGGCAAGTCAGAACAGGATGGGGCGAGAGCATTCAGACCAATAAGCCTAATGTCTTTCATACTGAAAACGTTAGAAAAACTTCTCGATAGGTATATTAGGGATGAGGTGCTTGAGAAGAAAGCTCTGCATAATGACCAATATGCCTTCAGGAAAGGAGTCTCCACGGAGACAGCACTACACAAGCTCGTTAAAAGAGCAGAAAATGCGCTTGAGACAAAGGAAGTGCTTCTATGCACATTCTTAGATATAGAGGGGGCATTCAATAACACTCATCTAAAATCCATCACACGAGCTCTCGCTCATCATAATATCGAGGAAACTATAATTAGATGGATCGAGAATATGCTGAAGAGCCGTGTGATAAAAAGTACTATCTCTGACAGTACACTGCAGGCTAAAGTTACAAGAGGGTGTCCACAGGGCGGTGTTCTGTCACCGCTTTTGTGGAGTCTTGTTATTGACGGACTGCTGCGTATTCTATCCCAGAATCACCACAGCGTACTAGGCTTTGCAGATGATTTGGTTATCATGGAACAGGGGAAATTCAATACCACTGTTAAAGAAAGGATGCAACAAGCATAAGACCTCACTACTGAATGGATCAATGAGGAGAGCCTAGCAGTTAGCCCTCACAAAACTACAGTAGTAGCATTCACAAAACGAAAACGAAAAGAAGAGCTAGGACCTCTCTACCTGAATGGTACACCTATAGAGATGTCGGGGGAAGTTAAATACCTGGGAGTCATACTAGATTCCAGGCTAACTTGGAACCAACATCTACAAAGGGTTACAAAGAAGGCAACCATGAGCCTTATGGTTGTGAGAGGAAAATTTGGCAAAACTTGGGGTTTGAAACCAAAAATTATACATTGGCTGTATAAAGTGGTAGTTAAATCAGCCATACTTTATGGTGCAATCGCCTGGTGGAGCAAGACGTTGCAGCAAAACGCTATTAGAACACTAAGCAAGGTGCAAAGACTTGCTTGTCTATGCATAACAGGGGGAATGAGGACTACCCCAACAGCAGCCATGGAGGTAATGCTCTGTCTTCCCCCGCTTCACCTTGAAGTGCAAGGGGAGGCTAGAATGGGGCTCCTCAGATTACCTGTAGCGTCAAAAGATAGTGGGAAAAATACACCACTACAATTCGTTGGGGACAATATCTTGCAGATGCCAAGAGATAATATGATCCCTAAATACATCTTCGAAAAACCCTTTGAGGTGGTAATCCCGGATCGAAGGGAGTGGCACGAAGTTCACGCTAGAGAAGAGCAAAACAGAATGATCTGGTACACAGACGGATCAAAGACTGAACAAAGATCTGGTGCGGGAATTTATTCCCCTACCCTGAAGGAGAAACACTCCTATGCGCTTGGTGAAAACACCTCGGTGTTCCAAGCAGAAATATTTGCAATTTTACAATGTGCAAAAATATGCAATGGAAGGCCTTCAAGAGGAAAGAGATCCATATTTATTCGGATAGTCAGGCCAGCCTAAAAGCCCTTGCAGGTTATAAGGTAAAGTCCAGACTCATCTGGGAATGTATCGACGAACTTCTGACGCTGGCAAGGTCAAACAGAGTTAAACTGATCTGGGTACCTGGGCACAGTGGAATAGAAGGCAACGAAATAGCTGACGAACTAGCTAGGCAGGGGTCAGCTACACCTTACTTTGGCCCGGAACCAGTACTTGGGGTACCCAAGAAACTACTTTGTAACTTCATGAAAAGACGAGTCAAAGAACTACAAAGAATAGCCTGGGATAACACACCAGGACACGAATATAGTAAACTTGTTATTCAGATAACAAGTGAAAAACGAACTGATGAGATACTTAGATGGAGTAGAGATCAGATAAGACTAGTAACAGGTCTCCTTACAGGACATGCTCCTGTCAGAACACACCTACAAAAGATGGGGCTATATCAAGGTGACCAGACTTGTAGATTGTGCGGCTTATAACCTGAGACTATTGAACACATTTTGTGCTATTGTGAGGCACTAAACTATAGAAGAGTAGTACAACTAGGGGAACCTGACTTGAACCTAGAGAATGTGGGAACCCTGAAACCTAGTGACCTTTGCAAGATAGTCAGAGGGACCAATGTGTTTTAGGGTATTGGAATGATAGGGGAAATGCAATAAGCCTCCGGCTGCAGTATATCCTTCGGACCCCTGTAGTAATGAGAAAAAAAAAACATGTTTCACAATAAGAAAGGGGGATCATGCGAATTGAATCCAAAAATGATCGATTTCAATTCATTCAAATAATTTGAAATGAATGAAAATGAATAAACTGAAAATACTGTGTCGAATCTTCGAATATGAATGAACTGGAAAATTTATACTATCAACAACTTTACTAATACAGGGGGTCTTCAAAATATTCTCCGTTTACTTTTTATCCGCACTGTATGTGATGTCGAACAATAGCAATTAATGAAGATGAATTTCGAATTCCTTCATGAACCATCTTCAAATGTCGATGGTTATTTCCCTACGAGATTATCATGTGGCTTGTATTTTCCATTTGAAATACGTAGCCGCCAAAAACAATTATACTCATCGAAATATAGAATAGAATAAAAATAGGAATATATTTATTCATCTGTTAAAGCAGCACATAATATGTTGCAACGTGTGTATACAGAGATGTACCTACTTTATTAGACTAGTCAGATGAGTAATAGGTATTAAACACATAAAAAAAAATTTTTATTCAACAATACAATAAAAAATGTCTTTTGGGCTAGTTTGTCCTTTTATACTTTCATATCATATCCGAGATGTTTCGTCGTGGTTGACTCGAGATGAATTGTTTCAGTGCTTTTTTAAACGACTGTGAGTTACTTATTTTTTGTATGTGTTGTGGGACGGTATTGTACAATTTTGGTGCCATATATTGGTAACTTCGTTGGCCTATAGCTTTCTGCATTTGTGGAACTACGTGATAATATTTTTTCCTTGTAGGGTATGGATGATTGGGTAGGTTAAAACGTTTATTTTGGTGATATTTTATATTTATTTGAAGATAAAAAAGTTGGCGCATGTCAAACACTTTGGCCTCGTGGAATAGTGCGTCAGAGGGGTATCTGAACTCTCTGGGCATGATAATTTTGAGAAAACTTTTTTGCAGAGTTTCTAAGGTACGAAGATGTGTTTTTAATGCGCCTCCCCAGCATATTATGCTATATCGTAGGTGGCTTTCTACCAAAGCATGATACAAGATTTTGAGCTGGTAAAATGGTAGAATACTTTTCAAATGCTCAAATGTGTGAATGATGGATCTCAATTTATTGCATATATAGTTTAGGTGTGCATCCCATTTGAGATTTGTATCTATTATAACGCCTAAATATATTACTTTCTCCTCTGGCAGAATTTTGTGCTGTTGTGGTGATTATCGTTAGACTTTTCGATCTGTTGCAACTAAATGGTATATAATATGTTTTTTCTAGGTTTACAGTTAGTAACTTGTGTTCTAGCCAGTTCTTCAACAAAGGAAAATCCGATTCCACAATGCCTTTCAACTCATGCCAAGTATTCGCTTTATAAAAGATGGCTGCGTCGTCAGCAAATCCCAACATTTCTCCTCGACTCTTTAACGAAAACATGCCATTCACATAAATACTAAATAGGATAGGACCCAATACGGTCCCCTGAGGTACACCATACTCTATTTTTCTCTTGTCACTCTGCACATTGTCCACTCTCACCGACTGGAATCTATTGTGCAGATAACTTCTAAATAACCCAAGACAATTTTTTTTAATTCCAATATCTTCCAGTGTCAGTAGGAGTAGGTCATGACTTACGGAGTCGAACGCTTTTGATAAATCGATGAAAATACACAGGTTTGGCAAATTTTCCTCCAGAGCAGCGGATATCCTCGAGGTAAGTGACAGCACTGCGTCTTGCATGGAGATATTTTCTCTGAAGCTATATTATTGGTCAGATAACAGATTATATTTTGTTAAGTAAACACCAAGACTTTTCTTAAGAACTCTTTCAAAAATTTTTGTAAGGTGCGTGATTAACGAAATTGGTCTGGAATTTGTGATTGAAGTCTTATTGCCTCTTTTGAATACGGTATGGTATAGTATGCGATCTGTCATATTTTGTTTAGATTTAACAAATATGTGATCAATGCAAGAACCATTATTATATTGTACTCTTGTTTCATTATTTATCACAGAAATATATCCAGATTCGCTCATAGTATTTAAGTATTCACTGCAAAATTCATCGCTTTTTAGAATATCGATGTTTAAATCACCAATGAGAATGGAATATTTGGCATTTTTTAGATCATTAGTTCGTAAATATTCGTGTAGATCCGCAATGGATTCTATTGTATTCAAAGAAGGAGATTTGTAAATTGCGGTTACCTCCATATTACTATTTTCACTGGATTCAACTTTGAGTTGAATAGCTTTCGTGGCATTTATTTGCACTTCTTCGTGAGTATATGTGAATTGCGATTTGATGTATAGTATAACACCATCATTTTGGTTATAATTTCCTTCGTTATATATTAAGTCGTATCCCGGAATATTAAAAAGCTCAGGGTTTTGTATAAACCACGTTTCCGTCAACACAATACAATCGATATGGGAATCAACACTATCCATAAATATTTTAAAATCATCAAAATTTTTATTGATACTTCTCATATTGTTATGGACAATGCTGAACGCTTCATTTTGTTGGTTTATTGCTAAAATTTGACTGAATTCATTGTGATCTCGTAGGGTAAAGGTTTGTATTTCTCCGGTTTCAAAATCGCGTATGTATTGTTCTATCTCGGCTCTCTATTGTCGGTGCTACTTATTATTTTTCATCTTTCTTTTTAAAATTAATACAAAACACTCAATACGAAAACATTTAATATACGGGTTCATAGTTTTACTGCCTAGGTGTCCATCTAAAATCTTAAAGTACAAAACGAGAAATTCATCCAATTGATTATACAGAAAGAGTGGATAAATAAATGAATGAATGAACAAATGAATGAAACTGCAAAATTATCTTAGAATTGAATTATTTCAACTGAATTTTAGTTATCTGAGATTTTGGAAATGTGCGAAACTCGCAAGAAGATTTCAACATTTTATATGGAATTTCTGGATCCGCAGTCAACAAACCAACCTCACACACTATATAAATTTGTTTCCATACGTTTAATGCTTTGAAAACAATCCGTCTAAAAATCTGTAATAATTTACTGATCGTCATAAGAATGCAGGGTGATTCACCTAAATGGTTCATCAGAGGTTTATGGAGAACTGATAAAGATATCACCTTGAAATTTTGATCTTCCTAAAATATTTTCAATACGCTGTTACTTCCGGTTAAACCGGAAGTGATAACAACTTTTTTCTTTCGAATAGAATACTCTGTTTATTTTTGAATTCTCGAATTCAACGAGAAATTTTGGACCTGTTGCATTTTGAATTTTCTTCCTATCGTGATTTGTTTTCAAGATATTGAATTTTTACGAAAAATTTTGACAGATGGACTGACTAACAAAAATGCCCATATTATTTTCACATTACGTTTAATCTCCGTATTATTATTATTATTATTGTCGACCTAGTGTCGACTGTGGAGTTGGGGCACGTAGCGCCTCCAGACGTATCTCCGTATACACATCAATGAAATAGTGTTCTATCAGGTATCCTTCAGAGTGTTCCAAAATATTCAATAGGGTGTTTGATATTTCAGTTTACTTTCCGGTATCGATAACTTCCTTATTTCAGATAAAATGACCATAATATTTTCACACTATCCGACGCAAAATTTCATTTCCCATTGATTTTCAAGAGCATACCATATTGCTAAAATGGATATTCACAGAGATATCAACAAAAATGTGAAAATACGCTCATGGGTAATTTCACAAGTGTGCTTTGGATGGTTCTGAATTTCATATTTGATGAATAATATGAACATTAATCCATCGAGAAGTGACTATCTCCACTTCGTCTATGGATATTCCTCTGCAAACCCATCACGAAACAAATATTATGGCATTGAAAATCACATTATAATATGCAGGTAAAACGAAACCAGTATTTGGTCAAAATGTCGTTTATGTCGTTCACGACACATTATTCTTCTCCGGACACCTTCAGTAGTCGACCTTTCAATTTTATATGATAATTTCGCGAAAGCTAGGCGCAATTTTTTGGCTCTAGGGAATTTCTAGAGTAATCAGCCTTTTCGAAAACTATTTTTTCTGAAACCCCAGGGATAGAAATCGAGAGGTGTCAGGTCTTGTGACCTCGAAGGCAATAACCATGGTCTACCTTGCCGAATCCTTCAGTCATCAATTTTTGTGTAATGTATCTCACACCATATGATGGTGCACCATATATGTTTCTTTTTATCAAAGTGATCGATGAACTGCAATACAGCTAGATCAGCATTGTCATACTTAATTATGTGTATATATAGAGTTGCCTGGAATTCACGGCATCATAATATATAATCATGTTATTGACAATAGCATCATAGAATAAATCTACAGTGAACCAGTGGTAGACCTTTTATTAGAAATACCTATTTTAACCCGTTACATGGCGATCCTGCCAAACTTGCCAAATGTGAGTGTATTAAACATCTAGGAAAATGGGAAAAAGTAACTCAAAACATCAAGAAGTTACAGACACTGGCGTCGTGAATTCAAATTTCATAGTTGAAGAAGAAAATGTTCAGCCAACAACACAGGTGACAGTCCTATTATATATCATTGTGGCGGTAATGGTTCCACAATAAGGGTTGAAATTATTCGAAGCCTACAGAAGAAATTTGAAAAGGGAGATCAGGAGGAGCATGGCAGTCCTCAAAGCTCAGAAATGTGTTTTGTGTTTGTGCGTCAGTGAAAAAGCAAGTGCTCAAAATTACATTCAAGTGGTCTATAAAATAGGCCGTACCACCAGAACCAGAAAAGCAGAGCATGCTGAAGGAATCGTTCACATAAAAACCATTGTGGGGTCATTCGAGGACATTGTATCGTAAGTTGTTCTAGTTCCATGTTGGTTCAATGACTTTTTGAAAAAGCGTGATTAGCTAGTTTTCAAATATATTCAGTAAATTGTTATAATAACCATAGTTACGTACCAGGCCCAACCACTTGAAGACTAGGCGTTCTTTTCAACCACTTTAGATTACAATACTCAAATTATTTTCTACCGGCTTCAAACTTTTGTATTCATTCTCACTCTCAACTCTGCCAGAGGCAGTCGATCTGTATTTTTTATTGAATAAATATTTCATAAAAAGTGAATCTTTCGTTCTAACTATTTAACTGGCGCAGTCGGTAGGGTACAGTGTGTTGAAAAGTCATTTTCACACGTGGAGTTTCAACCCCTTGAGTGCAAATTCGAACACAACCCATCGGGGAAAAATCAGAACGAGTTGATGAGCAGACGATCACATCCCTGGAGAGCTAACTACGAAGAATCAACGAAGAAGGAATTGGAGTTTACACTGATTTTGATCATCAGAAACTTGTAAGTGCCAAATATTCCTCTTTGCCTTCATTGAACCCTCTGAATAAGGACTTCGGTGGAGATATTTTAGTAGCGTCCATCGAGGACATTTCGCTGTCTATCCTAGATAATTAGTTTGAAGTCCCATATAATCTAAAATGCATAGTTAACTTCAATATTTCACAATTATCAATTAGTTCGTCACGGGACTCTCCAGTACATATTTTTCTACGGCTTATGCAACCAAGAATACGCTTTGTCAAATGGTTCTGTCAGTTAATTGAATATATTCGTTAGTGAGACACAGTAACGATTGCGTCGATTGTGTTGTGTGTTTTGTTAGTGTTGTTTTCTAGTAAAACAGACAGTGGAATATAAATTTTTGTAAAATTTAACTTATTGTAGTTTCAACCACATAGAGAAATATAAATTGCTGAGTAAGATCGTACAACGAGGCATTACCAACGTAATTTATCGATAGGACTCCTAAGTCCCGTCAGGGATTTGACAGAAAAAGTTTCAGGACTTCGGATTGGGCGGAAGAGTCGTTTTGTCTTTGACCAAAAATTATTGGGGCACAAATCGGATAATATATTTCGACAATTATTTCACATCAGTCTTTTTACTAGAAAAATTAAAAACGGAAAACACGTTAGCATGTGGAACAGTTCAGCGTGATCGACTTGGTTTACCATCAAATATGAAAGCAGATAAAACCTTCCGGCGAGGTGATATTGACCATAGAGTGTCAAATATGGATATATCATTTTTCAAATGGTGTGACAACAGGATTGTACATTTTTTATCCAACTTTCATGGCACAGAATTGACTACAGTCAAACGTCAACAAAAAGACGGTACCAAGATCGACATAAATTGTGCTCAAATTGTCGATGAATTTTTACTGCAAAAAGAGGTAGATGCGAACAGTGTTCGTCTGTTGCAGTAGAATCACGACCGTATTCAAAATGTTCAAACTGCTCTGTATATCTGTGTCTCAATGACAAGAAAAATTGTTTTACCAAATATCATAATATTGCTGAATAAACTAGTATGTAACATTATGTAATATAAATACTCACCAGTTTCGTCCCTGAAGGGACTTGGCCTGGTCCTGGCTCCCCACTCCTTAGAAGGGGTTGAGCAAAAAATTTGAAAAATTTAATTTATGCTAATTACCCACCCTTTATTTCATGTTTAAACTTTTTTTTCTAAAATTTTAGCGAAATCTCATTCCAGGGAACAAAGGGTTAAAGTCCCGTTGGGGAACAAAGGGTTAAGTAAAAAAAATAGAAATAATAATAATAACGAATAATCCATATACAAAATAATTTACACTTCGCGCAAAACAAAGATAATGTAATACATGGTTGATTATAATCAATAACAAAGAAAATAAACAAAATTTACGCATAATTTATGAGCGAAATTTGCGTTATTTCAGATAAACTCAATAATTTATCTTTCGAGGAAATTTCAATTCGCCAATTTCATTCAAATCAAACCAACTTTTCTAACATGGTTCCACCAACAAACCAAATGAATTGGGAACTCTTTAAATCTAGAATTCATAATCTCAAACCATTTGATGGTGACAGTAATGCTTTAAATACATTTATTAATAGATGTGATGCTTTAGTCACCACCTATTCAATTTACAAAGATAAAATTTTGAATGATCACCTTTTCGAATGGCAAGAAATCTTCACCCCACGTGTGAGCCAAAAGAAATAAAAGACGAACTGACACATAAAGGATTCAAAATCATCGATGTCGTCCAAAAATTGAAAAAAACCATAGTGGATGGAAAGGTGGAGCATACACGAATGCCCCTATATATGCTAACTTTCAGTTCCGATGAGGATATAAAAAAAATATTCGAAATCGAATTCCTCTGTCATTTGAAAATAAAAATCGAAGCCATAAGAAGTAGCAAACTGATACCGCAGTGCAAGAAATGTCAAAGGTATGGACATACTCAAAAGTACTGCGCACACAAGCCAAAATGTGTTAAATGCGCTGGTGATCATTTAACAGCAAATTGCACGAAGTCACTAGAAACAAAACCACAGTGCTCTAACTGTGGTAAAGATCACCCAGCAAGTTATCGTGGATGCGAAGTGGCTAAGGAACTTCAAAAGAGAAGGGACATGTTAACCAAGACCAAAAACACTAAGGTACAACAACCAAGAGGGTTCTCCTCCAACACAGTAGTGGAGGGAATAACATATGCACGTGCAGCCCAGCCAGCTCCGGAAAATAGTCAAAGAAACCAGATTGAAACACAGTCATTGATGCAGATGATGGAAACCCTTCTTCAAAAATTTGATGCACAAGAAAAGACAATGAAAACTCTTGCCGACCGAGTAACAAATCTAGAATATCGTAGCAATGGTGCGATTCCTCGAAATCTCCAAAAATAAATCAATGGCCGCAAAAGACCTAAGAATAGCTACCTGGAATGCCAATGGGCTCCGAAACAGGCAAGAGGAGATACAAATATTTTTGGATACACAAAAAATCGACATTTGTCTGATATCTGAAACACATTTCACTAATCAAACATATATTAAACTAAAGGGATTCAAAATACACCATACAATTCACCCTCAGAACCAAGCAAGAGGGGGCAGTGCCATCATAATCAAAGAAACCATCAACCATCACGAAGATCGACACTTTCAGAAAGATGAAATGCAGATAACAACGGTTGGAATTGAAACTAACAAACAGACACTATTGGTTGGAGCAATATATTGCCCTCCTAGACATAACCTCAAAAAAGACAATTACCTAAGCTTCCTCAAGAATATTGGAGAGAGATTCATAATTGGCGGTGATTACAATGCCAAACACACAGACTGGGGATGTAGACTCACCACCACGAAAGGCACTGAACTCAACAAAGCCATCAATGAAATAGGGGGTCACGTTATTTCCACAGGAACACCAACATACTGGCCAACAGATACAAACAAAATCCCTGATCTCCTGGACTTCTTCATTTCCATGAAAGTCTCCGCAAGATTCATCAATATTGAAGAAAACTTCGACCTGAATTCTGACCACTCACCAGTTATCTTGACACTGAGTGAAAAAATAATCAGGAGAAAAAACAAGCCAACCCTGACCAACAAAACAACGGACTGGGAAAGTTTTAAGATGAATTTGCAAAACGACATCAACCTGAATATTCAGTTGAAGAGCAAAGATCAAATAGAAAAAGCAACAGAAGAATTCAACGCTATGGTCCAGGAAGCAGCATGGAAAAATACCAGAGAAATCACCCATAAAACCATAGGAAACAATTATCCAGCTGAAATAAGACAACTTGTCAAGGAAAAAAGGCAAACCAGAAGACGGTGGCAACAGTCCCGGGACCCAGAAGATAAAACAGTTTTGGATAATAAAACCCAGCAGATCAAGCGGGAAATTCATAAACTGGAAAAAGAATCCATAAGCAACTTCCTTATGAACTCAACGGCAGATAAGGAAACTGATTACTCTTTATGGAAGGCGACACGAAAACTGAAAAGACCAATAACTCAAATTCCACCTTTACGAATGCCAGATGGGGAATGGGCCAGGAATAATAAGCAGAAAGCCGAATTATTTGCAGAACATCTAGAAAAAATATTCACACCGAATGAATGCGACATTGATATTTCCCATGAAGAGATAGTAAACACTGAAAGTAAGAACATTAGTTTATTCACACCCAAGGAAGTGGCTGATGAAATTAAAAACATTAACCCCAAAAAAGCTCCTGGATTTGACCTCATTACCGGAGATATACTGAAAAACCTACCCAAAAAGGGCACCGTCATGCTCACCTACCTTTTCAACGCAGCTATTCGACTGAAACATATCCCCGGTGTGTGGAAAGTAGCAGAAGTGATTATGCTTCCCAAACCAGGTAAACCTCCAAATGATGCTGGAGCCTATAAACCAATATCTCTGCTACCAATAATTTCCAAACTATTCGAGAGACTTTTACTCAAGAGACTGAAACAAATAATTGAAAACACCAACTTGATTCCCAATCATCAGTTTGGTTTTAGACATAAACACTCAACGATAGACCAGGTACATCGAATTACTGATATCATCGAAAAGGCGCTAGAGGATAAACAGGTATGCTCAACAATTTTTCTAGATATTGCACAGGCTTTTGATAAGGTTTGGCACGAAGGACTCATCCACAAGCTGGAGAGAGTCCTTTCAAAACAATATGTTGAAATCCTAAAATCTTACTCATCTGACAGACTCTTCAGGATAAAACAAGAAGACGATTTCTCTCAATTGAAAGAAATAAAGGCTGGAGTGCCTCAAGGAAGTGTCTTGGGTCCTATACTTCACCTGCTCTACACCAGTGACTTACCAAAGACAAGAAACACAAAAATCGCTACTTTTGCAGATGATACCGCCATACTCGCTGTGCGAAACACTGTAGAGGAATCTACAATTCATCTTCAAGAGGCCACTGACCAGATCACCATGTGGACCAGAAAATGGCGAACTAAACTGAATGAACAGAAATCGGTACATATCGTTTTTGCATACAAAAATACTTCAAACAGGCCAGACGTCAGGATCAATGGAAACATAGTTCCATACCAGAACTGTGCGAAATATCTCGGAATGACGTTAGATGCAAAATTAAAGTGGAAAGAACACGTCAAGAAAAAAAAAGAAGAGCTCCACATAAAATATAGAAAGCTATACTGGCTACTGGGAAGAAATTCGAAGTTGTCAGTACATAACAAATTACTGATATATAACCAGGTTTTGAAACCAACCTGGACCTATGGCATTCAATTGTGGGGGTGTGCCAAACCGACACATATAAAAAAAAATACAAACATTCCAGAACAAAGTCCTGAGGAACATTGTGAATGCCACTTGGTACGTGCGCAACAGTGACATTCATCGAGACCTAGGAGTCGCTGATGTTGCTGCCGAAATAAAACGCTTCGCTCACAAACACGAAGTGCGTCTCCATCAACACGTCAATGTCGACAAGGCCTAGACAACGACAACCTGAAAAGGAGACTCGACAGGACGAAGCCCTTCGAACTGGTTTAAGTTATTTAGTGAAAAGCAGAGCACAGTGTAGTGTGATGTGTGAAAATCATAAATAACTACAGGACATCAATGGATGAACTTTAGCTGATAAGTACCTAGATTCAAGATTAGCAAAAAATTAATGGTTGGTCTTAGAGACCAGTTTTAATACGTGTGCCAATAAGAAAAAAAAAAAAAAAAAAAAAAAAACCTTTTCGAATGTATACAGGGTGAATTGATAGAAAAAGCGGAATTTATGATAGGAAACCGCAGTGAACTGAACACCTGGAACTCTGAAAATCGCTTTGAAACAATGTTTCGCAGATCGTAGAGATCTAGACTGTATAGTTCAGGAATTAACCAGAAGTCGACCGTATAAAGGAGAAGATCTACTCAGTTTTGGAAGTAGACTTCAATTACTTAGAAGCAATGTTGCTCAGAGAATTAGTAATGATGTTGAGTTACATATAGAACAAAAAGCTTTTCAAATTTCTCATTACGACAGAGTTGCTCTCAATACATACATTACATAATTTACATTTAAAGAAACCAACCTCTTCAGAAGATGCAATGGCTTACGTAAATGGACTTCAAAATTTTGAAAATATTCATGGTAATATGCAAAACAATTTTGGAACACAATTTACTAACCATAAACGTTACTTTTATGCAAATAACATTCAACCACAAAGACATGACTATCCACAAAAACACTCTCATCAAAATAATGAGAACTATTCGAATTTCAAATTTGTACAATCTGACCACAACCTCCTGAGAGATACCCGACTAAAGTTTTTGTACCCCCTCAGGACGTATTCAGACCGAGTCAAATTTCACCTAAAAAATTATCTGAACCAGAGCCAATGTCAACAACGACTAAAATGTCATATCGACCATTTCAAAAATTTTCTCAACAAACCAGACAAAATATCAATGATAAGCATCAACGAAATTTCCATAATAATCTAAGCTTCTTTCAAGCAAATCGGAAATCGAATTCTTCATCAGAAGAATTGTTTTTGAATGAATTCAACGAACCTCATTATAACAATAATCAAGTATATGATGAACGTCCCGCTGAAGAGGAATACTACACTGAAAACAATTCTTATAATCAAAATTCCTATGTAGTACAAGCTGTTTATAATCCGCCATGCTTCCAACAAAACCAATATACTGACAATAAAAATCCTAATTAAACCGATTCATCAATTAAACATCCCAGAAAGCACATTGATTTAGTAGAGACAAATCTTTTTCCAAGTAATGATCTGGCTTATATTGTAATAAAGAATCCAAATATCAAACTACTCATAGATACAGGTAGTTCCAAATCAATCATCAAACGTTCCATAATTGAAAAATTGTATCCGAATAGAATATATGAATCTGACATAATGATCAAAACCGCCATTGGAAGTAAGAATGTTGAATATCAAGCTTCGATTCCAGCATTCCCAGAATTCAATACAAATTATGAAATTAATTTCATTTTATTCGATTTTCACGACTATTTTGACGGAGTAGTAGGACTAACAGATTTGATGAATATGAATCTGAGTATTGATCTAACCAATAAAAGATTGATAGGCAAACATATAAATATTCCATTCAAATTTAGGCAACCTACAGATTGTAGTTTTTCATTCCCATACAATCAAACAGCCGATTCAAATGCGATTGGAACAATACCAAAACCTTCCAAACTTGATGATAAAATTCCTCAAGTAATACCAATACATCAACTGAGACAATCAAGAGTCAATATAAAATCTGATTTTCGTATTTCTTCACCTCATGTAAATGACAAATATCCCGATTTAGAAACAATTGATAGTTCTCTGAAAGATCCTATATATTCTACTGGTGACACAAATAAAACTAAACATAAACGAGGCAAGAAGAGACATACTCAGGAAACCGTCATATCAAAAATGAATGAAAATTGTGATAACCCCCCAGACTTCATAAAATAAACGAACGCCCCACCCAAAGACAAACCAAACTCAAGGAATATCAAAAATCTCGAAAACACCGGAATCAAATTGAAATCTAATGAAGAAAAATACCACAAAAATATTGCAAAAATGCAAAGGACTCAATAAAAACATTTTGTACAGAAACACAAAAATAAAATTACTGAACTTATACCTTCTAGTTTACGTACTTCACGTACAATATATCAATGCAGACAACCAATTAACCATTATTAACAACCCCATCCTACCAATGGAACTAGACTTATCCAAGATTATTTATAGTGAACATTTAATATTTTTTCATACTTTCTCTCGAATCATACTAATCAACTAATTAGTCAAAAAACCATATATACGTTCGAAAATAGGAATCATAGATGCCGATGATGAGAAACATACGACAGAAGCATCGCAATCTAAAATTTAACTAAATTATAATTACATGCAACCTGAAATGCCGTTATTCTGAAATATATTAAAAATGCCGTATGGGGGCAGCCCTCAGAATAACCCCATGGTAAATCCTGCCTGTCGTAAAAGGCGACTAAAAGGGTAACCTTAGGTGGTAGATGGTCTCATCGCCCGGTGAAATACCACCGTATCGACTATGTGCGCTGTGAAATGGGTTACCCCATGTTTCAGCGTTCGGTCGATACCTTCCTGTCTCTCCTTCCTCAATCCTCTTCTCCTTGATTTATTTTGAAAAAAAAGGAGATGAAGTCTCCTAGAGTGAAACACTATGAAGCAAAATACCTCTTCCTTCGGATTTCCGGGCGAGAGGTACTCGAGGGGACTCATCTCTGAAAATCAACTTTTGTAACATCCGCGGTCTCAACAAGAACATCAATGATGTCCACCATCGACTACAGTTGGAGAAGCCGGATATTCTGGCACTGACGGAAACACAAGTAAA
The DNA here is from genome assembly GCA_037013635.1 of Plagiodera versicolora. NCBI lineage: Eukaryota > Metazoa > Arthropoda > Insecta > Coleoptera > Chrysomelidae > Plagiodera > Plagiodera versicolora. The sequence continues at coordinate 11,806,910 of CM072982.1, forward strand.
CTCGTCTTCCGATAGGGTCCACATGCTTTGTCCTGGTTATAAGCTCCATTCTCGATTCAGATTCAAAGGTGGAGTTTGCCTCTTTGCTGAAGCTAATCTTTCATGCCAGCGTGTAGAGAGTTTGGAACCTAAAGACTTTGATGTGATGTGGTTCAAGCTGGCCGATAGCAAACTGACCATATTCCTTTGCTGCCTTTACCTCTCACCTAATGAACCTTCTTATAACAACCTCTTTGAATTTTTATCTCTCTAACTGGACTTCATTCAAGAGAATCATCCGACGGCAGAAATTGTGATCATGGGAGACTTCAATGTACATAACGCAGCCTGGCTCAAATTCTCCAACAAAACAGACGATGCAGGTCGTCAAACTGAGGCCTTCGCCATTACGTATGGTCTTGAACAACTTATCGAGCTTCCAACCCGCATCCCGGATGTCATCAACCAGTCTGCCAATACTCTGGATCTTTTTCTCACTACCAACCCTAATTTTTATAGAGTAAAAGTTTGTGCCCCACTTGGAAACTCTGTCCACACCCTCATCTCCTGCTCCTGCTCTTTCAATGTACCATCGAGCAGCACATTACCGCCCCGTCACATGTGGCATTATAACTCGGCCGACTGGGAAAGTCTTCGTATGTTTTTCTCAGCGTTTCCATGGAAGAGGGTTTGTTTTTCCTCAGAGGATCCAACACGATGTGCAGAGACAATTTCTGAAATCATCGTGTTGGGGATGCAAACTTACATACCAAACACCGCAAGAAGAACATCTTTCAATAAGACCTGGTTTAGCGAAAGCTGTTCTGAAGCTGTCGTTTCCAAACAGGCAGCATTTCATCGATGGCAAAAAAATCCGAGCCCTGAGACTAGAGGAGTATATGTGGAGGCTAGAAACATATGCAATGAGACAATCAAGCATTCGAAATATGCTCACAATACCAAAATAAGATCAAAACTAGTTGAATGTCCTAACGGATCTCGTTCATTTTGGTCTTTCGCCAAAGCTGTAGGGAAAAATTCCACTTCCAGCTCGTTTCCTCCTCCAACCAAGGAAGATGGGATACTAGCCACAACTGCCCAGGAAAAAGCCAACATTTTTGCCCATTTATCTGCTGGCAATTCCACTCTTGATTCATTCAAAGTAACCCCCGAACATTACATCTATTGACAGTCACATGATCGAGATCACATTTCGCCAACGAACTATCCGAAAGATTTTGTTGGGTCTCAACACCGGCAAGGCCTATGGATCTGACGGAATCCCACCTATTATTCTCAAGAAATGTGCCGCAGAACTAACACCTATTCTTTGCAAGTTATTCAACCACTCTTACAAATTGGGGATATTTCCGTCCAACTGGAAAATCGCAAGAGTACAACCAGTCCCCAAAAAAGGCGAAGAGACCCTACCTAGCAATCACAGACCTATCGCACTGCTGTCTATTATTTCGAAGGTCATGGAAAAAGCCATTAACATCGAGCTCATGGAGTATTTGGAAAAGTCAGGAATCATCAACGATAGGCAATATGGTTTCCGTCATCAAAGATCAACTGGTGACCTGCTTGCTTACGTCTCACATATATGGCAGCTATTTATCGAGAAATATGGTGAAACTTTAGCCGTGGCACTAGATATCTCCAAGGCATTCGATCGAGTCTGGCACCAGGGACTCCTAACCAAGCTTCCATCTTATGGCTTGCCTCCTCAGCTATGTTCTCTGCTAACTAGTTTTCTCTCAGGCAGATCACTCCATGTGATGGTCGAAGGAGTTTCATCTGACTCTCTAATTATAAATGCTGGTGTTCCGCAGGGATGGATTCTATCACCAACACTATTTCTACTCCACATCAATGATCTGTTGAAGGCAACTTCATGTCCAGTACACAGCTTCGCGGATGATAGTACCCTCCACACTGCATTCTCTTCCAGGGCTCCAATACCAGCCCGCCAAATCAAAAACGAACGAGGAAGAAATTTTAACAACATAAATATGGATTTGGCAAGAATTCTCGAATGGGGATCCAAAAACTTAGTGGATTTCAATGCAAACAAAAAAACACAAGCATGTCCTTTCTCCAAGAAAGCCGATCTCACAATGCCCAACATAAGCTTGTCAGAGGTGACAATACCTTTGAAGTCATCCATCTCGACGCTTGGTATAACTATCAGCAATACCCTTTCTTGGGAAAATCACGTGAGATCAAGTGCATCCCAAAAACTTGGTTTTCTGTTTTGTGCCAGGAGCTATTTCACTTCCAGTCAGCTGCAGACGATCTATTAGGCACAAATCCGACATGTCCTGGAATACTGTTCCCATATTTGGAGCGCAGCACCTAAACATATACTGAAGCTGTTGGATTCTGTCAAGAAAAGGGCAGTTCGTTTCGTCGGTGATGCTTCGCTTACTAACTCGCTTACTTCTTTGGAACACCGTAGAAGGATTGGCGATCTATCTCTATTCTATACCGGGTGATTCTTCAAGGTGGCTCGCCCCTATAACTTTTTTATTATTGGAGATAGGAGAACAAAATTCGGGGGTTGTGTATTATTTGTCAATTCGCATTATTTGACGTATTCACTAGCTTTGCAGTACTTCCGGTTTGACCGGAAATGACCTCAACTTTCGATTTTCAAATGGAACACCCTATATATTTTTACTTATTTCGATCGAGGATGATATTATCTATCCAACAAAACTTTGTTTGTGAATATTTGACGTATGAAAGAATTTTTATTGCGATTTAGGTATTGGGCTTCTTGCAATTATTGAGAAAGATAGTGAAAATAAAGTGGAAGTGTGTGGTATCAAATTGTTCGTAAGAAAATGATCTTTCACAAAAACCCGACGAGCCACCCTCTTTCCATTTGAAAAAATCGAGTTAACTGGAAAAAATGATATTTGTAATAATAATTTCTATAGAGGACGCGGAAATACGAATTCGTATTCCTAAAGAAGCAGACATAAAGGCGGTAGATATTACCACGCAGTAAGAACATTTGACACAGAGCCGGACCAGGGAAACGGAGTCGGCCCCCAACAAACTCGAGTGGGGGAAATATAAACATTTTCAGAGTTGATGTATCACTTCAAAATTTTGTGATAATTGAAACCGAAATGACAGGAAATAAACAAATTTTACTAACCTTAGATACAGGAGCGGATATTGCATGAAGAAAACTCAAGTGAATTTTGACCAAATATTACATTTATCAACAGCTAACAGAATTGGAGGTGTATTCGAAGGGCTTGTCCAATATTTGGGAACAAAAAAAACTGTAATTTATATTGACGGTTGTGAAATAGAACATAATTTTCATATTGTCGATTCAAACTTTCCTATTCCTGCCGACGAGATAATAGGAAGAGATTTCCTAACAAAATATATATGCCATATAGATTATTCCTCATGGACAATTACATTCACTTTCAATCGAAGACAATTGAGTTTACCAATTTATGTTGATGAGTTCGACATTCATCGAATTGAAATCGAAGCGGATAAGAGACAAGACAAAAGATAAAAAAGATAAAAGTTTTTTATTTCTTTTGGACAATATACATTGTATAAGAAAAAGTCAGTGTAGAAGTGCACGAAGGCGAGTAAAAATACTAATTACTAAAACATATATCAAAAAAAAAACAAATGAAATATTGTAAAACTATTTAAAAGATCACTGCTTTCCAATGAAAAATTCATTCATGTTATATGGACATAAGTTTGTTGAATAACTTATCAACTGATATTTGAACGTCTTCTCACTCTCGATATTTTTTTATAGATGGAGGTAAATGATTGAAAATTTTTGGGCCAATTCGTTCAGGAGCGTTATATGTGATGTTCACTCGGCTCTTAGGCAAATGCAGATCATTTTTCTTTCGGGTATTATACTGGTGTAGATCCTCATTTTTACAGAACATAGTTCTGTTCTTTTTGATGAAGACACATATCTCGAAGATATGAAGTGCAGTCAAGCTGAGAATTCTCAGTTTCCTGAAAGACATGACATCTTGTTTCAGACCTTCAATGATTCTCAGAATTTTTTTTTTGTTTGACAAAAACATTTTGAGAAAATGATGAGTTTCCCCTGAGGCACACTCCATATCTCAACCGACTCTCAACTTCTGCATAATACAACTGCACCAGTTGATGCTTTTCCAAAATAGATTTTACATTTCTGAACATATAGAGCAGAGATGCAAGTCTGGCGCCTTACGGAGCACAATGCTTGTTCCAGTTTAAACAGGAGTCGATATTTAGACCCAAAAATCTTTCACTCTCATGAAAACCAACAACTACGTCATTGTGAGAATGCATTAATTCAGTTTTATCTGTATTGAAAAATAGATAGTGATCTTGAAACCATTGACTCAGTGTATTAATTGTTTTTTCACAGGTTTCTTTCTGGTTGGCACTGTCTTTACCAGAGAGTAAGAGGGTTGTATCGTCAGCATAACTTGTGACCTTTATATCTGGTGTGATATTACTTATCTCGTTGACATATAAAATGAAAAGAATGGGGCCCAATATCGAGCCCTGTGGGACTCCTAAGCTAATTTCAACTCGGGACGAGACGACAGACCGAATTGAATCTTCCTCCTGGTGAATAACTGAGACATATTGAAGCCTTGCCCCAACGAATGACTCTATCCAGTCCAAAGAAACTCCCCTGATACCATAGTCGTAAAGTTGAGAAAATAATACATTGTGGTCCACACAGTCGAATGCACGGCTCAGGTCACAAAACATTCTATATAGGTGACTAAATCACTATAAAATTGATAGAGTGCAGTACTTGTTGACTTTCCGGACCTGAAACCATGTTGCCTATTCGATAATATGTTGAGATTATTCAAATACTTGAGTAACTCCTCCATGAAACAATACTCAAAAACCTTGGAGAAACTGGGACTCAGAACCTACCAACAGTAAATGAAAGATTTACTAGGAAGGTCAATGGTTCAGAAATAGTACTCTTTCCAATAAGAACATTGGTACTTCGTCTGGCCCTGAAGAGCTTTTGTTTTCAGTTTTGATTTGAGTAAATCATTCAGCTAGTTTGTTGAGAATGGCGATAAGAACATTGAATCTTCATAATGTTGTGCGTTCCGGAAACTAGTATCATTGGAATGACCACTAATTTCATTCCGTAATTTTATTGGAGCATCCTGGAAGAATGTATTGAAAAGATCACATATGATTTTTGGATCATCGATTTTCTCATTTTCGTAGTTTAGGTCGATATTACGATAATTCATATTTCTTTTACCAGTCAGTTCGGAAATTATTTTCCATGTGGATTTACCTGGATTGTCAGAATTGTTCATTTCATTTTGATAAAAAGATTCCTTTTTATTTTCTAAAAGACGGAAGTGTTGTTTTTTCGACTCTCTGTATAACTCAGACAGTTCATGAAACTCATTTTTCAAAATGAAGAGGTCCTTCAGGTTTTTGCTTGATTTTCTTATTTCCCCATTTTTTTTTATTTGATATAATCGGAACGTTCCGTAATTGAAAGTGGTTTTCAAAATGTTTCCGAAAAATTTCATTGGAAAAGTTGAAAGCATCGTCAATACCTTCCAAACCATAGAACCCATTCCATGTCTCAGATTCTAGTGATAATTCAAAACTGTCCAACGCATCAATTTTAAAAATTCTCTTTTGCATATATTTAGTTTTTATAGTATCATTCTGCTTATATAATTCACAAAGAACATATCTATGATCAGATATGTTGTTGTCAATTACCGCTACAGCTCCATCTGTTTCGAAATAGACAAATATGTTATCAATAGTGGAAATACAGGTGCCCTGTATTCGAGTTGGCCATTCAACTAAGTGATGCATATTGAAACATGAGAAGACGTTACTCAACTTCAAAAAATCTGGGGAGTCATTATATGAATCACAGTTGAAATCCCCCAAAACAGTTATTAAAGTGGTTTGAAAAGCTTGTCTAATATCTTGTCTAGATTTTCACAAAAAATGTTCAGATTCCCACTTGGAGATCTGTATCAGTTGATAAGTAAATGATTATAATTTTTATGCTTCCACTCGAGTTAAATACTTTGAACGAGGAAACGGGTTTTTAAAAAATGATCTTTATTTGATAAAAGTACAGATGAACCGCCTCTGATGAGCGTTACAATTAGAATGAATGTTTTACATGATGTTAGATTGGTTAGATGCTCGGTATCTTGACTCTTCTTGGAATGAAGCGTAATCAGCGAAGCTGTATCAGCATCTTCTATTACATGGGAAGGATGGCTACATAACTCCTCCCTCCTTAAGATGACAAAATAAGGGACGTATTTTGTCGGACTGGAATGTCTGGTGCTTCTTGATCGTCTTTTCTTCTTCTGCATCGAATGATCTTGCCCAATTTATTTCTTGATTGAACTGCTACAACTAGTATTGATAAACAGAAGAGTAATCCGAGGAGAATACTGAAAACAATGGAAGTCCTATTCGAAGTTTCGGATTTCTTGATCGGTGTCAGGCGTTCTATCATATTGTTGATTTTGAATATTTCATCTAAATTCAATTTAGTGAAGTTTTGTGTTTCGTATATCTTCGGGGTTTCCATTTCTTCGGCTTAAAGTTTAGACAGAATGAGTGGTTTTCCTTGATGGATTCTAATGTCATTGAAGAATTTCTTGTCATTCGCATGAAGTTCACAATTTCCTGGTATCTAAATGAGAGTGGGAAGGTTTATCTCAATGTATTGGTCAGTTTGCATTTCGAAAATAATTTTTCTTTTTGGACTGGGATCCCATTGATCAACTGTATTGTGCAAGGATCTTCTGGGTGGTAGTCTTCAATGCAATAATACGTTTTTTCCAACAATGGGCACGGAGCTGATTCGAATTGATTCGTTGAAACTGTTCGTGCCAAATAGGGGTATTTGGGGATGAATATATGGTGGTTCTGTATGGTTGGATATAGGTGATAGAATGAAAGGACTTCGTTTCTGATAATAGGGACATGAATTGCGAATATCAATTTAGTTTCTGAAAATGTAACTTGTGTACCAAAAAACTGATAGTATGTTAATACATTTTGAAATGTGGATATTTCGGATTTTTCGTAGAAGTGTCTCAAATATATTAATATTTCCTTTAATTCTATACTGGATATTATTGAATTATGTAAAGTGTTTAGTTTCGCGAAGGTAATAGCATCCTCTAAATTGTCTATGAATGTTATGATATTTTGACAATCTAAGATTATCTGGGATAGTATACCTTGAAAGCTAATATAATTTGTTAGATCACCAATAGTTTTCTGAACAGCTACTTGGAAAACTTTCAATCCATCTTCAAGTTTTTCTTGATTCGAATTGAGAATTTGAATGGTTTTATTGTAGTGATATTATGTTATTTTGATTTTTTTCTAGAATTGCGATGCTTTGGTCGTACCGTTTTCCATCGTCGGCGTCGAGGGTACCAAAAAGCCATTTGTTGATTTTTCCTACTCCATTTATCATTCCTCTTTTTGTGCGTATGTGTGGTTGGAGATTTCCTAGCTTCATGTTAGTTATATCTATAAGATATTCCGTTCTGATCAACATATTTGCCGATAATCCATGATAGGATATGGGGTTAGAAATATTAGCTCTATTGAAATTATTTCTTATCAATACAAAGTACTGGTTCAATTTTGTTAATTGATTGATTATTGGACCTAGATCTATATAGTGCAAGAATGTATGTTTACTATAAATTATTTTAGCTTCTCCTAGTCTTATGGGTAGGATGGGATTGTTTATAGTGGTTAATTGGATGTCTTCGTTACATTGTACGCGAAGGACGTGAAGTAGAAGGTATAGGATTGGTAACTTCATTTTCGTTTGTTTCCTTTAACAAATGTCTGTCGTTAGTCTTCGGTTTCCTAGCGATACTTTTATGATAAGTTCCTTTATTGGTTTCTAGTTTGATTCCGGTGTCGTTGAGTACTTTGGTTTTCTCAAATTTCGGTTTGTCTTTGGGCAGGGCTTTCGTTCGGATATATGCTTGTGTCTGTTTCGTGAAATCTGGGGGTTCGTTACGATTATTGTTCAATTTGGATATGATTTTTTCTTTAGTTTGTTCATTTGTTGCTCGAATTGATTGATACAGTCTCTGTGAGTTATCTTTATGATTTTGGATATAGTCGGAGATTATAATGTGGTCGTTTAAATCGAAGGGATTTGTAGAATTGATATGACCTTTAATGATTTCAAATGGGGTATATTTGGTAACGGTATGTATCGAATTATTGTAACCAAGAACAGCACGTTTCATTAATTGCTCATCTTTCAAACATCTATAATGTTCAATCAAAGTGCAATGAAACCTTTCAACCAGGGAATTCGAGTTGCTATTTTTCGGTGTTGTGAAATGAAGTACGATACGATATATCTTGCAAAAGTTTTCTAAGTCTTGATTTCTGAATTCTGTACCTGAATCGGTTGTTATTTTCAAAGGTAGACCATGATGAGTGATGTAGTTCATTAGATTTTCAACTACGCAAATTCCCGTTAAAGCTTTCAGGAGATATGCTTGACCATAACGAGAAAAAGAATCGATAATCGTTGTGAAACTCTGATTTGAAATTTTGAATGTGTCTATGTGAATGTGTTCGAATGGTTTCGAAGCAGTTGGCGTGAGATTTAATTTTATTATAGGTGGATTTCTATCGTATTTATTCTTTTGACAATTCTCACAGTTATCGACATAGATTTTTATATCATCTGCCATTTTTGGCCAATAAAACCTTGTACCAAGAGCTGTTTTCATTTCGTTTATTCCTCTGTGACATATTTTCTTCTTATGGTAGAGTTCGAGTTTCTCTTGTTGTTCGTCGTGAGCTACCAAGTCAGTGATGAATGTCGGGCAATGAACAATTTTGTAAGATGAGTTTTTGAATAAATTTTGAACAGTAACGCTGAATATGTTCGATAAATTAGGATTTTTGAAATGTAGAGCATATGTCTGTTTTGGATCTATACAATCTTTGAGGAGCTTAGTGATATTTTCAACTAATTCTTTGTTGGGTAAGGTAATATAAGATCTGGAATTTTCGAATATTTTCTCTCGTCTATTTTTGATTTCATTTGTTTCGTCGGTAGTTATAATCATTTGATTTTTATAAGTGTTCACTGGACGTTCTGAAATAGGAATAGAAAATACAGGATCTTCTAGAGAAGTGTGGACTGTTTCCAAATCGGAACAGTTGTTATTCGCTGGAGGTGGTGAAATACGAATGTTTGATTGTATATTGATTTTAGGTTGTATCGGAGGTTCTAAGATTTCTTGAAGAGTTTTCTCGTCAAGGTAGGGAAGTTCCTTGGGGTTTGTCAAAAGGTCTTGTATTATTTCATCGACGTCACCTGGATTGTTTTGGGTAGATAATGTTACGAGTGTATTTAGATCAATTTTCGGAGGATTTCTAGACAGAGCGTCAGCTGCCTGATTGAATTTTCCCTTTTTGTATTTGATAGTGTAATCGAATTCTTTTAGTTTCAGACGCCATCGAACTAATCTTGAATTCGGTTCTTTCAATGAAAAAAGCCATTGAAGGGGTTTGTGGTCAGAAAATATCGTGAATTGTATACCAAATAAATAAGGTCTGAAGTATTTACAGCTCCAAACGATAGAGAGAAGTTCCTTTTCAATAGTTGAATAGTTGACTTCTGCTGGGTTCAATGTTCGAGATGCGTAACAGATGGGGTGGTCATTTTGAGATAAAATGGCACCTATAGCGTAATTAGAGGCATCGGTAGTCAGTTCAAATGGTTTTTCGAAATCTGGGTATGCAAGGACGGGTTCTGAAATGAGGATGGATTTACAAATATTAAAGCATTCGATAAATTCGGAAGTGTGTTCCACTTTCTCATTTTTCTTTAGGCACTTTGTCATAGGTTTTGTTATTTTAGCAAAATTTTCGATAGTAACCTATCAATCCTAAAAATGATTTGATGTCTTTTTGTGTTTTTGGAAGCGAGAACTTTTGAATTGCGTTAATTTTTCTAGGATTTGGTTTGATACCTTCCGGTGTTATTACATGGCCTAAAAACTCAACTTCTTTCCTAAGGAATTCTGATTTGTCTAACTGTATTTTCAAATGAGCGTCTCGTAATTTGGAAAACACTAATTTGAGATTTTGAATGTGTTCCTGAAGTCCGGTACTGAAAAATATGATGTCGTCCATATACACCATACAAATTTTATTCTGTAATTCTTTAAGAACATCATCCATTCCTCGTTGAAAGCTAGAGGGTGCATTTTTAAGACCAAAAGGCACCCTCAGGTATTCATAGTGACCTTGTTCAACATTAAATGCCATTTTTTCAATTGAATTTGGAGACATTTCGATTTGGTGAAACCCGCTGGCTAAATCAAGGGTCGTAAAATATTGAGCTCTACCGAGTTTGTCTAAGATGTCATTAATATTGGGAAGAGGATATCGATCACCGATTGTCTTTTCATTGATTTTACGGTAGTCCACGACTATCCGCCATTTCGCTTTTCCGGAAGAATCTAGCTTTTTTGGGACGATCCAAATAGGAGAGGACCAAGGGCTATAACTTGGTGTTATTATATTTTTTTCAAGCATATCATTGATTTGACGTTGTACTTCTTGCTTGTGCATATAGGGATATCTATAAGACTTCGTGTGAACAGGTATTTCATCAGTTGTCTTAATTTCATGTTTAATTTTGGATGAAAAGGTCAAATCGTCACCTGGTGAACGTGTTACAAATTTTGATTATTTCCGCTCGTTCTTCTGAATTCATATGATCTGTGCGAATTAAGTCTGAAATATTGGAATGCTCTATATTTTGGCTTGTAAGATATTAATCTGAATTTATGAAGCAATCGAATGAATATATTTCGTAAAGTGATGAGTTGAATTGTTCAACAGATATTGGTTCTTTTAATGTAACAGATATCGTTTCGTTAGTAGGATTCTGAATTTCTATTGGCGCATAACCATTTTTTGAAATTGTCACAACTTGTGGAATGAAAAGCTTGTTTATTGTACTTTCAATTGTCAAAATTTCTCCTTCGAATATACTAACGGGTAAATTTTTGATTGTTTTTTCCTGAGGGTTGACTGAGAATGAAATGGTACAATCTGTGGGTTGTCTGAATTTGATTGGGATGTTGATATTATTTCCTAATAGTCTTTTATTGGTTAAATCGATGTTCAAATTCATATTCATCAAATCTGTTAGTCCTATTACTCCGTCAAAATAATCGTGAAAGTCAAACAAGATGAAAGTGATTTCGTAATTTGTATTGAATTCGGAAAATGCTGGAATTGAGGCCTGATACCTAACATTCTCGCTTCCTATGGCGGTCTTGATAATTGTATCGGACTGATATATTTTATTTGGATAAAAGTGTTCAATAATTGAAGGTTTGATTATTGATCTAGAACTACCAGTGTCTATGAGTAGTTTGATTTTTGGATTTTTAATTTCGATATAGGGGAGAGCATTGTTGCTAGAAAGATTTATTTCGGCTAAGTCAATGTATTTTCCGGGCTGTTTAATTGAAAATTTTCAGTTTCTTCGGGATTTGTATCGTCAACGTATTGGTTTTGAGGATATTGTGATTGACTATTGACAGCTAGTTCACTGTGTGAATTTTGATCAGAATAAGTATTTTCAGGATAATATACGGCTTCAGCGTAGTTGGGATATTCAGTGAACATTTGATTAATTTCGGGTATTTGATCATCGTATTCATTTAGGAACAATTCTTCAGATATGAAGTTTGGTTTTTGATTCGATTGGAAGAATCTTTGATTATTCTGTGGATTATATGAACGTTGATTATTGAAATTCGGTCTGGGTTGTTGAAAAGATTGATGAGACATCCTAGTAGGATTTCTGGAAGTCGTTGACATGGGCTCTGGTTTGGGTAATTGGTTAGTAGGAATTTGTTTCGGTCTAAATACATTCTGGGGAGGTCCAAATACTTCTCGGTTAGTAGGGTACCTCTGTGGGGGTTGTTGCCTTGGTTGTATATTCACTGGCTGGCAGGGTCAAATAGGTTTTGGATGGAATTTAGGATCTGGGTAGCTAGCATTATTCTGATAATACGATCTCTGGAAATAGTTAGGTTGTTGCGATTGGATGTTATTTGCTCGTATATTGGAAACGTGTGATTGTCTTTGGTTATTGAATTTTTGTCCAAAATTTTCCTGAAAATTACCATACATATTTTCGAAATTTTGATATTCATTCACGTATGCTAATGCGTCTTCTAAAGAATTAGGTTTCTTGAGATGCAAATTGTTTCTTAATATGCCAGTACATCCTGCAATAAATGTATTGAGAGCAACCTTGTCATAATGCGAGATTTGGTACGTTTTTTGATGTACATTTAAATCTGTATCGTTGCTTATTCTTTGTGCGACGTTACTTCTTATTGATTGTAACCTGCTTCCAAAAATTAGTAGATCTTCTCCTTTATGAGGTCGACTTCTCGTTAACTCTAAAACTAAGCAATCAAGATCTCTGCGATCTGCAAAACATTGTTTTAATGCGTTCTTCAGAGTGGGCCACGAATTGAGTTCGCTTCTATTTCCTACCATGTACTCTGCTTTACCAATTAGCTTTCCTTGGATACATTCAAAAATATGATCATTTAATGGTTGGTCATTGAAAACTGCGTACGTGTTGACTAAAGCATCACATCTATTGATGAATTTATTCAATGTGTTACTATCACCATCAAATTGTTTTAGATTATCAATTCTGGATTTGAAAAGATCCCAGTTTACTTGTTGTGGTGCCGGTGGTGGTACCATAGTGGATACTAATGAATTTGCTTGACTAAAAGTAGGTTCACTACGATTCTGATTGAACGATAAATTGTTTAGTTTATCTGAGATATCATCAATTTCGCTCATAAATGTATTTGTTTTTTTTTTTTGTTTTCGGTTTGGATTCTTAAACTAATCGTCTAGCATAGACAGCGATTTGTTCTCGATGAACAACACTAATTATCTTCACCGAAGTCCTTATTCAGAGGGTTCAATGAAGGCAAGAAGGAAATTTGGCACTTACAGGTTTTTGGTGTCCAAATTCGTGTAGTCTCCAATTCCTTCTTCTTCGATTCTACGTAGCTCTCTGGAGGTTGGGTCGTCTGCTCGTTGGCTCGTTCGGGTTTTTCTCTCGATGAGTTGTATTCGAATTTGTGCTCAAGGGGTTGAAACTCCACGTGTGAAAAATTTTCTTTTAACACACTGCACAAATCCTACCGACTGCGCCAGTTAAATACTTTGAACGAGGAAACGGGTTTTTAAAAAATGATGTTTATTTGATAAAAGTACAGATGAACCGCCTCTGATGAGCGTTGGCTACATAACTCTCGATTCCATATACTTCGATATCCTTTTCAATGCAGTAAGTACTTATGTCTAGGTTCTTAACATTTAGGTGGGTTTTTACATGGATGGCAACTCCGCCTTTTTGAAATTCAGTTCTACTAAAAGAACTTGTTAATTTAAAATTTTGTATATGCGCACTGCTCACAGATTCTCGACACTGATGCGTCTCGGTGAAACACAAAAAATCCAGATCATTGAAATCAAGCATATCACAGTACATATCATTAATTTTTACAGTGTTTAAGCTAGCCACATTGAGTAACAAAATGTTGGGTTTAAGAACCTACGGAATTATGTTGTAGTCGTATCCTTCTTGGGAAATTGAAAAAACTGTTGAACGCATGCACCATAAGGCCACACTTTGGGGTCCATTGCCTTCCTGAAGTTTTGTGCAAAGGTGTCTTCTTTGAATGAATTATACAGTGTCGGGTGTTTTGGGGTGAGATTTTCGCAAGTAACTTCAGTAAAATTCATCTTTAACATATTTGTGAAAGCATCTGCTTGGGTTTCAGTATTTATTCTATAGACATGCAGTGATACCCTCATTGTTCCCAATAATTTGTTGACGTCGGCGTCTTCTTCTAGTAACATCCCGCCATTCGGTTTGGTTTGAGTCAGACGGGACGCCTGCAGCTGCTGAGGTAGAATACGTCTCCACCTTCGATGCCGCCGATGAGGAAGCGCTGTTTCTATTGTTAGTGAAATGTATGTGCTTTTTTAGCACATCCGTCTGCGCGAGTGAAATGCCAGCGGATACCTCCTGGTGACTAATGAGTGTTTGTTCATTTTCTTCTGGTTTTTCATGGTTGTTCGAGCCACTTTTTGTCTCTTTCCTTATCTTATTTATGTATTCTTCACACCGTCCAGATTTATTCATGTCGTTGAATTTATTGAGAAGATTGATATGGTCATTCATAATTTTTATCTTGTCCCTCAACTCATGGGTAATAACGTCTTTTTGTTTCAAAATATATTTGAACATATTTACGTAAATTTTTTGGTCGTCCAGAGCGTCTGTGAATCCATCCAATTCATCACTTTCAGTAAAATCACTTCGCAGGCAACACTTAATCACATTTCCACTGATGATTTCAACATTTTTGTTTTTACCACAACTTGGGTGATATACTTAGTCACAGTTCACACATTTCCAAACATTTTTTGCGATAGATCTATTGCATTTCTTGCAAACATTTTCAGAGCTGTTAAACTGTGCATTCGTACCGGTTGACATTTTTATGATTATATTATGACATTCTTCTTAAACAATTGAGTCGAGACATTCCAGAATTCATCAGAACGGATATGATTGAACTATGTAGAGAGTACAACGACATTTTTGCCCTAAAAACGGATAAGATAACTGTTGAAAATTTTTATAAATAAAAATTGAAAATTCGTGATGACAACCCAGTTTTCATTAAAAATTATAGAACTCCAAAAGTACAGAAGGACAAAATCAATATATTAATATTATAGAGCCTTCAGCTTCCGATTATAATAGTCCTGTATTATTGGTACCAAAGAAAGGAATAGCGGGTGAGAAAAAATGGCGACTAGTAGTAGACTTTCATCAACTGATAGAAAATTTGTTGCAGACAAATTTCCTTTGCCAAGAATTGATGATATTTTAGACCAACTAGGCCGTGCAAAGTGGTTCTCTGTTATAGATCTGATTTCTGGATTTCATCAAATTGAACTAGAAGAAGAATCCCGTGATTTGACATCTTTCTCTGTTGACAAAGGTTCTTTCAGATTCACGAGGCTACCATTTGGCCTTGCAGTAAGCCCAAACTGCTTTTCGCGCATAATGTCCATCGCCTTTTCAGGACTCACTCCCGAAAAAGCATTACTCTATATGGATGATTTGATAGTGGTAGGATGTTTAAAGACACATCATATGAAAAATCTTCAAGATGTTTTCCAGACTTGCAGAAAATTCAATTTAAAGCTAAATCCTGAAAAGTGTAGGTTTTTTAGAAAAGAAGTTACGTATTTAGGGCATGAAATAACTGATAAAGGTATCTTTCCAGACGAATCCAAATACGACATAATAAAAAATTACCCAGTACCACATAATTCTGATGCAGTAAAAAGATTTGTAGCTTTTTGGAATTGTTGAAGAATTCACTGATGATTCCTCAAATTTTAAGATATCCTGATTTTTCGAAATCCTTCGTTTTAACGACCGATGCAGCGAAAGAAGCATGCGGTGCTGTATTATCACAAAATTTTTATGGAGATGATTTGCCAATTTCATATGCATCTCGATCATTTACTAAAGAAGAATTACATAAGTCAACGATTGAAAAAGAATAAGCTGCAATACATTGGGCTATCAAATATTTTAAACCATATTTGTACGGAGAAAAATTCCTCGTAAGATCAGATCACAGACCTTTGATTTACCTGTTTTCAATGAAAGATCCGTCATCAAAACTAACTCGAATGCGTTTGGATCTCGAGGAATTCAATTTTGAAGTTGAATACATTAAAGGAAAGGAAAATGTCAGTGCAGACGCTCTTTCAAGACTAAATATACGCGATTTGAAAGGAATTAATGAATCTGCTTATCAAGTTTTAGCAATCACAAGAGCCATGAAAAGAAACACATTAAATACGAATCAAAATTCTGATACAAAAATATCAACGTTTATCCAAGCCAGACCAGAAAAACCAAAGATATACGAATCCATGGACGATTCCAATATTTTGAAATTACCGATTTTATAGTTTAATATCAGACCATCATATCTGAGGATATCTGTTGGTGAAAGAAAGGAAAGCGCTCAAAAGTCTATCCCATTCGTTAACGACGAATTTTCATTAGTGAAAATTATGTTATCGCTAGATAATATAGCGGACGATCACGGGTATAAAAAAGTGAAATTGAGATTAGATAATGAAATTTTCAATAGGTGCACCGTTGATGAATTCAAAGAAATAGGACAAAAATATTTGGAAAAATTGAGTACAGACCACCAATACTTGTTGAGAATGAGATAGCTCGTAGAGAATTATTAAAAAAATATCATGACAGTCCACTTTCAGGCGGACACTGTGGTCAAAAGCGACTTCTGAAAAAATTACGGACTTTTTACAGTGAATTTTGTGAATTTTTCATATTTTTATTTCGGCCGAAGTTCAAACGATAGCGACATATTTACTGATTAAGAATATTTTTTGTTTGTTCGATTTGGATGACTACAAGGGCTGGAATCATGTTAACCAGGTAGCTCTGTTTAATTGGCAGTCCCCACTTCACCGGCCTGTCCTTTGACGAATTTTTGACATTTCTTTCTCCTGAATTTTTTTCTAAATACATGAAGTATCAATAAACATTATATAAAAAATTTATAGTGAAAATGTTTTTTTATTTTTTTTTTGTATCCTAGTTTGAAAACTACCCATAAAGTAGGGCTCTAGACCAGAATACCCCCTTAAGTACCTATAGTAGACGTCTACTCAAACTATTTTGATGTATCCTAGGTTAAGAAACAACATGTTTCATATTTATATTAAATATATTACTAAAATGTTCAATAAGCATATTTGAGAATTTGCTCACTCGTCATTCGTAGTTTAGTTTCATACTGTGGGGTTGTTTTTCTTTCATGAGGCCCAAGGGATCATTGTATATACATGATATATACAATATGTTATAGAATTAAGTACGTAAATGTCATAATTTCTTCTGGTTTATGTAAATTAATTGTAAGCTGTTGTTGTTATGTATAGTCAATATGTTAAGGAATTGATTTTAGCCTCATCCCAATACTCCTATCAGAATTACCTTCATTAAGGGAAGATTGTCATTTAAACAATATATACCGAAAAAAAGACACATATTTGGAATTAAATTATTCCTTTTGTGCGACTGTGAGACAGACTATATTCTAGATTTTATCGTTTATACTGGATCTAGTACCGAAATGAAAGTAGTACAGAAAAACCTAAAAATTACTGGAAATGTTGTATATACATTGCTAGAGCCATATTTACATCGAGGGCATACGTTGTATGTGGACAACTGGTACACCAGCTCTTATTTCAACAACTACATAAGGATAAAACAAATGCATGTGGTACAGTTGAAGCAACTCGAGAGCATATGCCACCTATGAAGGAAAACCTACAGCGCGGCGAAGTAACTAGCTACAATACTACAAATATACAGGCACTAAAATGGTTAGACAAACGCTATGTTCGAATGCTTTCCACAACTCATTCTGATAATATTAAAGACACCGGTTAAAAAAATAAAGACAATGTGCCTATTTTGAAACCAGAGTGTGTACTGGAATATAATTGAAATATGGGAGCTGTCAATAGAACAGACTTGATTCTTAGTAGTACTGAGTCAGTCAGAAAATCCGTTAAATGGTACAAGAAACTATTTTTTCATTTATTAGATTAAAGTATGCTAAACGCTTATATTTTATATAATATTACCAGTGGCAAAAATATTCCACTAGTAGATTTTCAGTTAGCGCTCGTGAAAGATATTATTGCTGAACATCACAAAATAAAACCTAGAGCGTCAACCAGTGGTAGACCCGATGATGCTCATTCACCACTCCGCCTTATTGAGATACATTTTCCCTCAATGTATGAGGCAACCGAAGAGAATAAAAGACCACCATGTAAGCGATGTGTTGTGTGTTCAAAGCAAAAAATTCGGAAAGAAACACGCTACACTTGTATCTGTTGTAATGTGCCGTTATGTAATATACCCTGTTTCGAAAGATATCATACCTACTGTTAAAAATGTTTAGTTTTGTTTTCTGATTTGGAGTTGATTTTTAACATGTGCTCAAATCATTATTTGTATGTATGTTTTTATATTTCTTCAAGTGTCGTTATAATTGACGTGAAATATTGTTTTTAGTTATTTTGCTATTTGTATTATTATTACTCTCAAATAAAAACGTTTTTTGTACAATAATTTGTTGTTCTTCGTTATTTTTCTAAATATTTTTTGAAAATAGGAGCAAATCAAGCTTAGAGTCGCTCTTCGATAATAATTGTAAATACGGTTCTGCGAGAGCCATGTGACTAAGCGGTAATACTTCATCGTGTCACTGCGGGAACCGTGTTAATCAGCAACGGGATTTAACTGCCGCACAGGAGATAAGATTGTTTTTTTTATTGGTGCCCCTTTTTACCCATTTAAAGCACGCCCCAGCGTGTTTAAATCGAACTTTAAAAAACGCGCGTTTTTTAAAGTTACCATGGCAACATCAACAAAGAAACGAGAAACGTGACGTCTAAGTGACAAATTATTGATTATTGATTTAACGGAGTACTTTGTACATAATAGTCGACGCCTTGTACTGCTCCTAAATTTTCTGAAGGTAAGCCAGCACAACTAGTTCATTTATTTCTGATACATCTTGCTTCATTTGATGAACTTGTCATATTCTTTTTTTTATATATCACTGAATATTTCCGGTATTAACCTCGATTTTGCCTCACTATTCAATGAATTGATATTGGAATAATTCATTTTTGAACTCTGCGATAACAATGAACATAAAATTGTGAATGAATATCTGTTTTTCTAATTTCCATGACAACGAAAGGTGTCTTAATGTCACATCACGAAGTCAACCATTTTGCATTATAGTTTTCATTTCTATTCTTTGTAGTTATAATACCATTATATATTATTTCATGGTGCACCAATGAAAAAAAATAGCGTAAAGTATTCGTGGATAACTGGTCTTAAAAACACTTGCTCTATTTCGAGCACTTCGGCTGCGCCGTCGTGCTCGAAAACTCGCGCGTGTTTTAAAGACCTTTTTATCCACTTATACTTTAATATACTATTAAAACGCCAGCCGCAGTGAAAAGGTTAATGGCCAAAATGAAATTCATTCTCTCGGAAATGAAGGTGTAGTGCTTTTCGTTGATCAAGTTGATTACGAAAGTATCAAAGTGATCGATGAACTGCAATACAGCTAGATCAGCATTGTCATACTTAATTATGTGTATATATAGAGTTGACTGGAATTCGCGGCACAATAATATATTTTATAACTTGGGATGTGAACGTTGGTTTTTAAAAAAAATGGTGTTTCGTTTTTTATTTCATTTAATCGATCGGGATTGTATAATTTAGCTTGACAACTTCTCTGCTTGAATGTTGAATCAATAATCATCTATGCGATAGTCGCATCTCGAGAAAATGCTGAAAATGCAACCTTCGCTATTCTACAGTTGCGTAGGTAGAGATAACAATACAGGGTGTATGAGTTTATAAGTAGAAATGGAATATTTGTATATAACACCTCTCCCATGGAGATTTTTTCTGATCTGAAAGATCAATGAAAGATTATGAAAAAATTTAGAATTGAAATTATTTTAACAATCTCGATAGAATAATATAAAATAAAATGCAAAAGATTACTAGCACAAGGTAAGTATATGAGCAAACATGAACAATAAAAATTTAAAAATTGTTTGATCAAATCTTTTTGGGATTTCTTCGGTTTGCTGCTACGGGAGCACTTGTGTTTTGGAAGATGATTTCTTCGGATGATTCATTGAAGTTGGATAGATGAATCGAGGGCCTTCTTGAAATTGTTGACCTGACGTTACAGTAATTGAATATCTGTAGACAGCATCTTCCGGGATGGTTTCCATCGTCTGAATTGGTTCGGCCATTGGCGTATCCCCAAAGTTTCTTTTTCAAACAACATTTGAAAAGTATCCATAATATAATGATTATAATGAGTACCATACAGATATACGTGAGCGTACTCATGTGTTCCACAGTGAATGATTCGTTAATCATGTTATTCAAGTTTTGGTCATACTCATGGAGTTTTTCCTGGGCTATATTCAATTCATCGAGGTTCAGATGATTGATTTTAATTGGCTTCAGGATAGGTGAATCATCTTCGTTTGGTAGATGATTACAACAATCATATGTGATTTCTGATCATCCAATTTTTGGACATGTAGTCTTCAATTCCTAATATGAGTTTTTCACAATTAGGCATGACCTTCGATTCCATTAGAATTGAAACTTCGCAAGGTGATTCTGCAGATATGGCTTTTGGAAAATGATTGAAACAAATTCTCATTTGGTTTTCTAAACTGTAATATATTGCTTGCTATCTCTAGATATTGCTGCATATTTGTAGGAAGGTAAAATAGCATGGAAAATATTTGTTTCAGGATTTTTGGTAGGAGCAGAATAGATGTGATGAAAATTATAATCTGAATTTTCAACAATAGGGATATGTAGAATGAAAACAATATTTGAAATGTGTTCGTGTGTAGGTGGAAAAGGTAAGTTTCCGTGAGACAAGAACATTGGAATTTCATTCATATGTTCGATCAATAAATTTGGGACTATTACTGAAGGAAGAAGTATTTTCAATCTAGCAAAAGTGATGCTATTGATTACATTATTCAGCTGATCAAGAATAATGGTATTTGATTGCATTATTTGTTCGATTTTCTCTAAAATCTGTATCTGGAGTTCAAAGTAATATTTTGTTTCTTGATTTCTCTTCATTTCATTTTGAATTGCTTTCAAGTCTTCATTGAATGTTTTTTCATCAATGTTTAATTTCGTGATTGTACTATTGAAATTTTTGATAGTACTAGAAACTATTTGAATTTGATTTTTCATCAATAGTTGAAGATTTTTATCGTCCTTTTCAAGTTGATTTATGCATTCATTGAAATAATCGCCGTCTGAGGCATCTGCATTTCCTGTTATAACTTTCCATAATGAGCCTGCCGCATTGAGGAGTCCTCGTTTAAAACGATTTGGTATTTCTAGGAGAATTTCGAAAAATTTTTGTTATATTTGTTTATTTATTGTGTTTAATAGCAAAATCTGAGCAGAAAATGCTATTTTGAAAGAAGGATTGGTGTTATCAGGATTTAGAAGTGTATTCAATGATTCTTGGGCATTTAGACTTCGCTTGAATGAATTTTTAAGTAAAGTGATGTTTTTGTATATGACGAGTTTCCAATCATCGTTTGATATTTTTGCTAATCATTCTTTTAGGAAAAACATACAAGTAGGTGTATTTATTTTGTCCATTCTTGCTGTTGATTCGTAGACTCTGCTGAAGAACCTGGAATAGATGAAGCTTTTTTCAGTCTATCGAAATTTACGATAGTCGTTTTATTTTGACTTATTTCGAGTTCAGCAGTATTTGTGTTTGTTGAACGAATTATTTCATTAGGACCATTTTATTTGTGAAAGTGTTCATCTCAATTCTTGATATGGAATCTGCTATGTTTTGTTTGCCTGGTATATAATCAATTTGATAATCGTATTGTTCAAGTTGTAATTTGCATCTCATTAGTCTGGATGACGGTTCGGAAATTGAAAAGAGCCATTTTAATGGTTTATGGTCGCTGAGTATTCCGAATTTTCGGCCGTATAAATATGGTCGGAAGTGTTTTACTGACCATACAACAATTAGTAATTCTTTTTCGATTGTTGAATAACGAGTTTTGAGAAATTTTTTGAGAAAGAACCAATTGCAAACTTACTTGCATCGCATGTTAATAAAAATTCTTGTTCGAAATCGGGATACTGAAGTATCGGTGTTGAAGTTAGGCATTTCTTTAGCGTTTCAAATGATTTTACACATTTTTCGTCGAAATTAAATTGTATATTTTTCTTGAGAAGTTGAGTTAAAGGTTTCACAATATCAGAATAGTTATTTATAAATCTGCGATAATATCCGGTTAGACCTAAAAATGATTTTATGTCTTTTGGACTTTTTGGAGTTGGGAATTTGATGACTGCTTCGATTTTTATTGGATTTGGTCTTACGCCATCTTTAGTGACTATGTGTCCTAAGTAAGCTACTTCATTTTTCAAGAATTCGCATTTACAAGGTTGAATTTTGAAATGACATTGAGAAAGTTTATCGAAAACTTTTTCAAGTCTCTGAATATGATCAGACAAGTTGGAACTATAGATAATTATATCGTCCATGTATACCATACAAAGTTCTCCTTGAATTCCGGTTAACACATTGTCCATCACGCGTTGAAACGTAGCTGGAGCGTTTTTGAGCCCGAATGGCATTCTTAAAAATTTATAGTGTCCATTTTCAACACTGAAAGCTGTTTTTGGAATATCACATTTTTCTATCTCGATTTGGTGAAATCCTGATACTAAGTCGAGCGTTGTAAAATAAGTACATTTTCCTAATTGATCGAGCAAGTCTCTATATTTGGTAATGGATATTTGTCTCCAATTGTTACTTCATTGAGTTTCCTGTAATCGATGACTAAGCGCCATTTTTGTTTTCTACTCGCGTCTAATTTTTTCGGTACTATCCACACTGAACTATTCCATGGGCTAACCGATGGTTGAATAATTTTCTGATTAAGCATATCGTTGACTTGTTTTTTGACGTCTTGTTTCAAGGAATGCGGGTATCGATACTTTTTCGTAGAAATAGGGCATTTTTCTTCTGTTATTATTGAATGTTTAATCTGGTTTGTGAATGAGAGATCATCATTATTCAAGTAAAAAATATCTTGATATATTATACAAAGATAATCTATTTCACTTTTTTCTTCTTGATTTAAATGATCTAGTCTGAGTTCTGAGAGAATGTTTTCTTGTCGATTGATTTCTTGGATATTGTTTATTTGAATTGAGTTATCAGTTTTTGTTTCTGTGATTGGTTCAATTTGAACTGGAGGAATTTCAATTGTCCGTTCGTTCACAGAAAAGTTAGCGATTGTTGTTATGAACTTATTTTCTTCGTTTATTTTCACAATACAACTTGGAATTTTTATTCGTTCATTGAATAAAATTTCTGCACATACTCCTTCTGAAATAATATCATTTGGATTTTGCATTTGTAATTCGATCGTTTGAATAGTTCTTGCTAGGACTGTTATTTGAGTGATTTCTGAATCAATTGGGTTGTGGACATGAAGTTCGAGTTCTTTGAAGAATGTTTTTAGTTTCTTGTTTGCGATATCGATTTCTGCTTCCATTGTTTCTAGAAAATCAATACCTACTTATCCATCAAATGGAAAATCAAAATCTATCAAATAATATCTTAGAGTTTTTGTTGGTGCGACTGTTATGTCAATACTTTTCGCGATTTTTTCTTCACTTGACGTACCATTTATACCGTAAATTGAAAAATTTTCCTCGTTAAGTTGGATGTAAGATTTTTGTTCAGCAACATTCGTTTTCATTAGCGAGATTAGTGCGCCTGTATCTACTAAGAATTTGAAATTTTGTTTATCTTTGATGTAGAATAGTTTCTTGTTGAGATTACTCAATACTGAGAGTTGAATTCGTTCGAATTCTTCTGTCTGTGGTTCGGGTTGATTGTTTTGGATCTGAGGAGAGCGAAGTCCCAAATGATTCGTCTCCTCTTGGTAGTTCAAATGATTGACTCGAGGGTGATTCACATTTCTTTGAATGACTGAAGGTCGGTCTTGTTGTCTTTGAAAATTCTGTGTTTTAGAAGTTCCGGGTTTTTGGAAGTTCGAAACTCTATTTTGATTCTGTGTCGTATTTTGGTTTGAATGTGAGTTGTTTTGTCCATTGTTTCTTTGCCGTTTGAAACAATCGTTCATGACGTGACCTGTCTTTTTAAAATAGTTGCAAAATTTTTGAACTTGATGTTTTTGATGGGAATGAATTCCATAGTTTTCTTTTTGGAAAAGTACGATTTAAATGTTGAATATTTGGTCTTGGATTTGATTTTGATATTCTGAAATTTTTTAGATAGGCGATAATTTCTTCTTCGATCAAAAATTGTTCGGCTTCGTCGAGAGATTGCGGTTTCTGTGAGCAAATAATTGAACCGAAAGGCTCGTTTAAACCTGCCAGAACGGTTTTTGAAGACATTTTTTCATGTGATTGATTTAATGCCGCTTTTTCTTGAGCATTTAAATTATCATCAAGAGCAACACTTGTTCTCAATTTTGTTAGTAAATCTTCTACTCTCTGAACGAAAGATCTGGGTGTTTCATTTGCTTTTTGAAAAGATGAAGTGAGGTCTCTTGATAATCCTTCTGTATCACGACAATCACCGTAGTGACCTATCAAAAGTAAACGAATATCATCCCATGTTTGAAGTTGTCTACTTGAAATAAACCTTTTCGCTTTGCTTGTTATTTTACTTTCGATTATGAAAATCATAGCGTTTTCTTGGTTCTCGTCTACTTGGTTTGAAACGAAATTACACGCTTCTATGAAATCGTGGAGAGTTGCTTGATCTCCGTCATACTCAGCAATCATATCTCGAAGTTCTTTCAAGGAAATACCTGCTTCTGCCATTCTGATTGATTTTTGTTCTTGTTGTGTTTTGTTTTGATTTGTGCAAGGAAGTGGGAATTGAAGGGGAATTGCAGGAAAGGATTACTTTATGCCGCAATAATCAATAGATAGAAACAATAACTTACAGAGCTACGATGAGGAGCTTGAGCTTCATCAAGGCTTGGCTACTGAAGTTTGTGTTCTTGGAACGATGACGATTCTGGTTCAGGAAAGGGGCCGCTGAGTTCCAGGGGACGACTCGTTGTTTGACTCGCCAGGAAAGGTACCGCTGGGGAGTTTTGCTGAAGGGTTGCTTCTTTGCTTTGGTGATTCTCTTGCGCTTGGAATCTTGCGATTACTTCGGGAAGTCTTCTTCCGTGTTTGCACTGATCACAGATTTTTTGATTTTTCTGCTGAGCGGTTTTTTGACCTTTTCGTAGATCCGTTGCGACTGCGCCAATTTTTATAACTTGGGATGTGAACGTTGTTTTTTTAAAAAAATGGTGTTTCGTTTTTTATTTCATTTAATTGATCGAGATTGTATAATTCAGCTTGACAACTCTTCTGCTTGAATGTTGAATCAATAATCATCTATGCGATAGTCGGATCTCGAGAAAATGCTGAAAATGCAACCTTCGCTATTCTACAGTAGCGTAGGTAGAGATAACAATACAGGGTGTATGAATGGGATATTTGGATATAACATCATGTAATTGACAATAGCATCATATATTATAATAAATCTACAGTGTACCAGTGGTAGACCTTTTATTGGAAATACCTATTTTAACCCGTTACAACAACACTTGTGAAAATACACATGAGACGGATGAGCGTATTTCCACATTTTTGTTGATATCCCTGTGAATATCCATTTTAGCAAAATGTTATGACGATACGAATCGATAGGAAATGAGATTTTGCGTCGGAAAATTCCAAGGTCATTTTATTTGAAATGAGGATGTTATTGGAATCTGAAATTAAACTGAAATATCAAATACCCTGTTGAATATTCTAAAACACTTCGGAGGATACTTGATAGAACGCTTTTTCATCGATGTGAATACGGAGATTGAACCTCAAATCTTGAAAATTGAAGATAACATGGACAACCGGAAGTAACAGATATCTCTATCAGTTCTTCATAAACCTCTAATGAACCAGTTAGGTGAATCACCCTGTATATGTGTGATATGATTATTTTCTTGTTACCTCCACTCAGTAGTTCCATCGGTTTGAATATGCGACATCTACAAGACTATGAGAATTATTACTAGGCAGAACGAAATTTCTTGTCAGACACCCGATGAGGATAAACGATTCAAAACTTCAACTGAGTGGAGAGAATCTACGTCAAGAATATTAATTCTTGAAAATGAAAGAAAAACTCAAATGATTACTGATACCTCATTAATGTTGAGTTTGTGATGTGAGGATTTTCTCTTTCCTGATATATCATGATTATCTTCCTGGAATGATTATATTGTAACTATCGCTACATTCAAAGAGAAACCATGAATAGGTGAAAAAAATTATTTGAATTATTCATGACGAATAGTATATTATAGGAAGAGGAGTTGGTTTACTTCCGGATTCTGCGGCACCAGGGTGAATTTATATGTTTAGACCTTTCAATGTCAATAGCGCCGCAATATTGCAACCAACATTTTCACGAAATGTATAATAAAATTATTTGGCTCCGGTATATCGAGATGTGAACTTTGATGGGCAAGGGTTGGTTTTTTCTGATTCATTGAACATGAGTCACTTTCATATTAGAGAATCAGTTCAAGAGACAATTTCATGACTACGTTAAAAAAGGGAATTGCGGAGGAAAGATGATGTTTATTTCACATGAGCTGTCATTATCGGAATAGAAGAATAAATGCATTTTGAATCCTGCTTATTCCGGCCACACTCCATACCTCAACTGACTCTCAACTTCTGCATAATACAACTGCACCAGTTGATGCTTTTCCAAAATAATAATAATGATAATAATAATAATAATAATAATGATAATGATAATAATAATAATAATAATAATAATAATAATAATAATAATAATAATAATAATAATAATAATAATAATGATGATGATGATAATAATAATAATAATAATAATAATAATAATAATAATAATAATAATAATAATAAATAATATTTATTCGCTGTAAGTAGTGCATACATAAGTAATAAATTCAAAAAAGTAATAAATAATCTTCACGATGCAAATAAACAAATAATCACAGAAGTTGGATGTACCATGGCAGGTTACATACAACTTGTGCGTGATTTTTCCATACAGGGACTAACAGAAAAAAATATATATCAGTGCACATAGTCATAGTCTTGGCCAGGTTTCGTGGAAAACATTTTAATCCCGGGCACTGCATTGACATTCTCACGAAGAGCCACAGATCGCAACAAAACATACAGACACACACACATATACATCCATAAACACACACATTTACGCAAGTTCTTATGACATTATCAATGATGTTAGAAAAAAAAACCCTATCTCTAGACATAATCCATTCTTTCAATCCATGCCTGAATGTTGCGATCCTCTTCATATATTGAAGATCAACAGGTACATTGTTCATAAACTTTGGACCCAAGTAGTCAAAACATCGCTGTCCGACAGTTTTTTCCCGCTTAGGTAGAAGGTAAGTCTTATCTTTATTTCTTGTACTGTGGGTATGCTCAGGACGATTCAGAAAATTTGCATATTTTTTCATGTAAAGCAAAACTTTCAGGAAATAAATTTGTCTCAAATCCATTACATCACCTAATTTATAGAGATTGTCATTTGAATATCTAGAATGTTTCCTAAAAACTATCCGAAGTATCCATCTTTGAATTACATTTGAATTTTCTAGTTGGGTATCACTCACAGCGCCCCATGCAGATATAGATTTTACATTTCTGAACATATAGTGCAGAGATGCAAGTCTGGCGCCTAACAAAGCACAATGCTTGTTCCAGTTCGAACAGGAGTCGATATTTAGACCCAAAAATCTTTCACTCCCATGAAAATCAACAACCACGCCATTGTGAGATATTTCAATTCTCTCCGGAGACTCTCGCGCTGTGTGAAAATGCATTAATTCAGTTTTATCTGTATTGAAAAATAGGTAGTGATCTTGGAACCATTGACTCAGTGTATTAATTGTTTTTTCACAGGTTTCTTTTTGGTTGGCACTGTCTTTACCAGAGAGTAAGAAGGTTGTATCGTCAGCATAACTTGTGACCTTTATATCTGGTATGATATTACTTATTTCGTTGACATATTCATTCAGATCAGGATTTAGTTGCGCGACAGCACTTTCTGCAATAACAGATGACATATTCCAATCACTTGACAGTAACGAAATGTGTGCTCTCATTTTACTTGACTACTCGAAAGCATTCGACACCATTAATCATGAAATCATGGCTGCCATTCTACACTTCATATGGTTTAGTGAATCAGCGTGCTCGTTCATGCTGTCCTATTTAGCCGATAGAGTTCAACAGGTTAAATTAAATAATATTATATCTGTCCCGCTGAAATTGCAACAAGAAATTCCTCAGGGAAGTATTCTTGGACCTCTGATGTATACCGTTTACACTAGTAACTTCTGCTTGAGCTTGACACACTGCAAATATCATTTCTATGCGGACGACACACAGCTGTACTATTCGTTCAGATTTTGTGATATGGTGGAAGCCAATGGTTATATCAATTCGGATTTGAATGAACTTCTCAGTTTAACAAACAAGCATTTGCTGAAAATAAATTCGAAAAAATCGGTCGCTCTCCTATTTGGGTCGGACAATCAGAGAAATGAGGGTTTCAATACCCTGTTCATACAAATTGGTAATGACACCATCGAATTTGGAAATAATTGCAAGAATCTTGGGCTTCTCATGGATTTCAAACTACGCTTCAAACATCACATTACCCAAAAACTTAAAAATGCTTATACTTCCCTGAAGCTCATTTATGGCCATAGACATTCTCTCAACCCTAAATTGAAAATTCAACTTTGTGATTGTCTAGTACTTTCTCACTTCAATCGCTGTGACGTTGTTTACGGCCCATGTATCGATAGTATCGACAACAGAAGAATCCAGAAAACGCAAAACTCATGTTTAAGATTGATATTCGGGATCAGACGACCTCAACGTATTTCTCACAAATTAATGGACACTGGCTGGCTTAGCATGTTTAATCGTCGTAAACACCATATGGCATGCTTTTTCTATAACATTTTGAAAAGTAAGGTACCGGACTACTTATACCGTAGAGTTACATTCAGAACTGATGTGCATAATCTGAATTTGAGGCGTAGAAATATGCTCATGATTCCCAAGCACAAGAAGCATTTATTTAGACGGTCTTTCTCCTATAATATTCCACTTTTTGGCGATATAATGGATGTTCCAAATTTCTCCTTATCAAGCGAGTCATTCAAAATTTGGTACAAACGATTTCTGTTTTCCCGACAGTGACTTATATTATATATTAATCTTGTTGATAAGTTCATTGCTAGATTATTTTTTTTCTCTTTGAAAAACAAAATTGATGTATCAACATATTTTTCTTTCATACTTTTTATTTCATTTGATTTTTGGTGAATTTTACATGTTAGGTTATTTTCTGTATTTTTTTAAGGAAGCTGTGGAAGAATCGGCCACCCGGCCAAACAGTTCTCCTATTATTTACCATTGTACACTCGTTCCATTTATGTTTCATGTAAGGTGTATTCATGGTAAGTAATAAATGTATTATTATTATTATTATTATTATTATTATATAGAATGAAAAGAATGGGGTCCAATATCGAGCCTTGCGGGACTCCTAAGTTAATTTCAACTCGGGACAAGAGGACAGACCGAATTGAATCTTCCTCCTGGTGATTAACTGAGACATATTGAAGCCTTGCCCCAACAAATGACTCTATCCAGTCCAAACAAACACCACTGATACCATAGTCGTAAAGTTGAGAAAATAATACATTGTGGTCCACACACTCGAATGCACGGCTCAGGTCACAAAACACTCCTATAGGACACTCATTTTCATCTATTTGGGTGACTAAATCATTATAAAATGGATAGAGTGCAGTACTCGTTGACTTTCCGGACCTGAAACTATGTTGCCTATTTAATAATATGTTGACATAATTCAAATACTTGAGTAACTCCTTCATGAAACAATATTCAAAAACCTTGGAGGAACTGGGACTCAGGGTGATCGGTCTATAGTTTTCTATTGCTCCAGGACATCTTTTTTATAGACTGGGATAACTTTCCCAATTTTCAGGGCATTTGGGAACCTACCAACAGTAAATGAAAGTTTTATTTTTTATTTACACTACTCAACAGACATACATCCAATTACAGAGTAGGAGTAATACAGAATATTGTTTCAACTATTAGAATGGAATATATACAAACATACATATACATACGCACATGAATACACAAATACACAAGTATGAGTTAAAAATATGTAAAACTAGTGCAAAGTCAGCTTTTTTATGGAGGCCACATTGCAGGAGAATATATCTACCCGATGTGATACCCGTTCATTATGTGTCTCACAAATGGAATGTAGTGGTGAAAATTTCAATATATTCAAATTAGTAAGATGGCGACTCAAGCTAGAAGAATTCGAGTATGATATAGTTTATAAGAAAGGTAAATATAACACCAACGCAGATTGTCTTTCTCGAATACCAATAAATGCAATCGAAACTGATGAAATTTCTGTTACTAACAATCCTGGCGATATCGATAAAGATATTACAGACTATATTCGATCACTAGAAACAGGACCCAGTACATCTGATCCAATTGATGTAAAGGATCATGATATTTCTAAATGTTTTGAAACTTTAGAACAAAATCTAGAACCACCACAAAATTTAGAGCAAAATCAAAACGTATGAATTATATCTGATATACGAATTAAACCACCTGATGATTTATCGACACAACACTCTGACGCAACAAATGAAGGTATAAAAATTTACGATGAAATTATAAATAAAAAGATTAATCGAATTTTAGTATTTCCAAACACTTATCACAAATTAGACGTAACGCGCGAAAATTATGAAAACTTCAAAATAATAACTGTGATAATCCCCAAAATTAATAATGATGAATTAATATTACAGTTTCTTATAGAAAACACCGATTCAAAAAATGCATACTCTTTATACTTCCATACTAAAAACCGCTATAAAGATTTTTGTAGAGTGTACCTGAAACATTTCTCCGAAAGAGGACCAAAGTTGATTAGATGCCTCAAAAGATTTAACACTGTAACTGACAAAGATGAACAACTCATGTTGATGAAAAACCACCACGAAGGAAAAACAAATCATCGCGGAATTAATGAGACCCTTGAATATCTAAAAAGAAACTATTACTGGAAAAATATGAAGCAAAATATCTCCAACTATATTAACTCATGTGAAATATGCCAAAGATCTAAATATTTAAAAAAAAATCAAATATACCGCTGATGTTGACTGAAACAGTTACCAGACCGTTTCAAATAGTTCATATAGATGTATTTACATTTGACGGAAGAAATTATTTAACGCTAGTTGATGCATTCACAAAATTTGCCCAAGCAATTTTCATCAACGGAAAAACAGCAATTCACATAAGTTAAGCTTTATTAAAATACTTTACTTCATTTGGTGTACCACAATCATTAATAATTGATAACGGAACGGAATTTAATAACAAAACCGTGAAAGAAATCCTCAAGGTTCATAAAATTAACATACATTTTACTACACCCACGCATCACGAATCAAATTCCCCTGTGGAACGTTTCCATTCGACAATAATAGAACACTTACGAGTTTTGTGAGAAATATATCCAGACGAAAACGACGACCTTATGAATTATGCCATA
This sequence comes from Plagiodera versicolora, assembly GCA_037013635.1. Classification (NCBI taxonomy): domain Eukaryota; kingdom Metazoa; phylum Arthropoda; class Insecta; order Coleoptera; family Chrysomelidae; genus Plagiodera; species Plagiodera versicolora. Next base: position 11,838,487 of record CM072982.1, read on the forward strand.
TTAGGTTACAATAATTCCATTCACAGCTCAACTGAGTTTTCACCGTTCGAACTCACATTCGGTCATACGGACTCAAGAAATCCCAACGAAATTGTTATTCCAAATATTTTTTATACCGAATATGCGGAAAAATACAAAGAGAAACTGAAACACGTTTATCAAAGAGTAAAAAGTAAATTAGAAGATAAAAAGCAGAAGATAATTACCAAATGTAATACACTAGGCGATTCGAATACCGAATTTCGCATAGGTCAAACGGTATATAAAAAGAATCCCAAATCTAGGAATAAGAAAGAAGAAAAATTCATAGGTCCATATGAAATTACTAAAATGTTAGAAAGGAACCGTATCGAAATATCACCCTAATCAAATCGAAATAAAAAAAAAACTCTACATATTGGAGAACTGAAAAAACCTTCTGTTATTACAGATCCATCTTCTGTATCATCCACGGAAGATCAGAACCAATCAAAATCCATAACCTGAATACAAATCCTGGAATCCTCACCCTGAAATTAGGAAACACACAGAACAAAATCGACTCATGGACATTCATACAAGTTTACGACATATCAATTATAATCAAAGAATGCATGACATTACGAGAATCGTATTCACAAACACAAAATGCATTTGAAAATTCTACACACGGATCAGGCTATGAAAAGGAATTCTATAATTCTCAACACATACTTGATAACAAAATTTTGACATCAATAAGACAATTGAACCCACAATGGAATAGTAGACCAAAACGAGCACTCATAGATGGACTTGGATCAATTATCAAAGCAATTACAAGTAACCTTGACAACAATGATGCTGAAAAATATAATGAAACTATTTCGTATTTTCCAAATAATCAGAATAAGCCTAAAGCGGTTATTAATAATCAGATTACCCTTTTACAAAATTCTTTACAAAAATTCAAGAATAGTACCGACTTGCTTGTTCATGACCAAGAAATAATGAACTCTCGAATTGAGGAATTGCAAGAAATCATCAAAACCATTCACATAGATAATGTAGAAAATCATCACTATTTTCTACTACAAACAGTTATCTCTCAGTTCATCAATACCTTCCAAATCATGTACGATATCCTAGAGAAAATTGAGATAGCTATTACCTCCGCAAAATCAAATACGTTTCATAATTCAATTATTGAACCATCTGAATTATAAAAAAAAACATTTATTGTCTAAACAGGACAAGTCCCAATTACAAGACAGATTAGGTGTTTCAGTTGAGAAATACATGTGCAGATAATACAGATAATCCAGCTACAAATTTTACAGATAATACGAGTAGAAATGGCATGAATAATACAGAAATCTCAACACAAATAGTACAGACAAAGCAAATACAAACAGTGCAACCATGTGCAGATAAAAAAATAAAGAAAATAGGATATGAGGATGATTTTAATGTAATAGTGATGCCATTATGATAAAGAAGATGGGGTTGATTGTTTTATATGCAATAATTGCTTTAATTTTTTCTTGAAAGAACCTATTGGTTCATTATGTATGTCGATTCCAGAACACACTTCGTTTACTATTTTACATGTTGCATACAACGGAGATTTCACGAGAATGTTGGTGTTGGGTATAGGTAAGTAAAAGTACGGTTTCCGCCTGCAGTTGCTACGAGGGATGTGAAAATTTACTTGTTTCAGTAATTCAGGGCAGTCGATTAGGTAGTTTGTTAGTTTGAAGAGGAATAGGCAAGCACAATATGATCTGCGATTTTCTTGAGACAAAAAAGAGTATCTACTAAGCAGCAAGTTGTTGTCATAACCTTGAGGAGGATAGACCCTATCCAACTTGAATGACACGTATTTCAAGAAGAACCTTTGGACTGATTCTATTTGATCAACGTGACATTCATTTAGTGGGGACCATATCAGCAATAATCCAGCCTAGACCTGACAAATGAATCATACAAGGCAATGAAGCAGTCCTTGTTTTGGAAGTCTTTGCAAGTACGGAAAATCATACCTATCATTCTCTTAGCAGAAGAAGATATTTTGTTGTAGTGATTGGAGAAATTGAGTTTGAGGTCAAATTCAATCCCGAGATCTTTAATTCGTTGGTTGTACTCTATTGTGTGAGTAGGAGAACTCGATAGCTGATTTTTTCAAGGAATACGTATTGGATTTGCATTTTTTGATATTTAATGGAAGTCTATTTTCAATACACCAAAGGTGAAGATTATGAATATCGTTTTGTAATGTATGACAATCATGGATTGATTCAATATTTCTAAAAATTTTCAAATCATCTGCGAACAGCAGCAACTTACTTGAAATGTTGTTCCCAATGTCGTTGATGAAGATCGAAAACAAGAGTGGAGCTAGATTACTGCCTTGAGGGGCACCACTTGACGCTAAGAATTGATGAGATACGTGGCCTCTAAATTCAACAAAGAGTTTACGTATTTTCAAGTAAGATTGGAATAGGATAATAAGTTGTGTATTGAAGCCATACTGGTTAAGTTTGCACAAGATTATTTGGTGATCGAGCTTGTCGAATGCCTTCTAGAAATCAGTGAAAATGGTGTCCACTTGAGAATGATTGTCGAGAGCGATGCTCACTGACTGGGTAAAAGACATGAGGTTCGTGGCAGTAGATTGTTTGCTCATGAAACCGTGTTGTTCGAGTGAGACTATGTTTTTTAAGTTGGGGTATATTAAGTGGTGGAGGCATATCTCAAAACCCTTTGCGAAGTTGGAGAGAAGTGTGATAGGTCGGTAATTTTCAACATTATTGATTGCCCATGATTTGAAAATTGGACATATTTTGGCGATTTTCCATCTATCTGGAAAGCATCCGGTTTTCAAGGAAATATTGAAAATGGACTGAAGAGGCTTGGCTAGGGCTGCAGCGCAGTCTCTAACAAGAAAGCTTGGGATAGAGTCATATCCGGATGTGTGTTTAGCTTCGAGTTTCTTTAGACCGTTTAGTACCTCCGTTTCTGTGAGTTTACCGAGATGGTTGGATAATTGGTTGGTGTGTTAGGTATGATGGCAGCCGGGTCTGACATAGGGGAGTAGGCACTTTCGAAAAACTCGGCGAATGCATTAACTATACCAGGTGGATCGCTTAGTTCAATATCGTTCAAATATACAATACCAGGAATTCTTGATCTCCCCTTCTTGTTTTGAAAGTATGACCAGAAATTGGACGGATCAGCCTCAATTGAGTTCTCTGCTGCAGTTCTATACTGATCGTATGCAGTAGATATTTTTGATTTTATTGATTTCCGAAGGTTTTGGAATTGTTGTATATCAGATTCATAGTGTCTTTTTTTAATTTTCTTGAATAGTTTGTGTTTTTGTTTTATTTCATTTATGATTTCTTTGTTGAACCAGAGGGGGTATTTACTTGTGAAATTGTTTCTAATGGGGACCCATGTGTTAAGTATTGAGTGAAAGATTGAGTAAAAGGTTTCTATGGCTGAGTTTACATCTGAGAACTGGTCTAAACATGACCAGTCGGTGTTAAGAATGGCAGAATATAATTCAGGAAAGTTTGCCCTGCGAAAATTATAACTCGTGTATTTCCTGTTGTAGGATATTGCCACGTTGGTTTTGGGAAGCGTAACAGTGACTTGTAGTGCTGAATGGTATCCATCTTCAAGGACAAAGGGTAGATCATCATGGCAGGTGATGCATTGCAGATTAGAAAAAGTCAGGTCTAGCAGACGCCCTGATTGATTTTGAACTGTATTGAACTGATTCAGGTCATAGAAACTGCTGAATTGTTTTATGGTAGCTATGTTGATGTCATAGATATTTGCGTCAATGTCAGAAAAATGTGGTTTGTTAAAATCCCCCATAATCAACAAATTGCTGCCGTACAGATAGTCAAGTGATTCTAGAATCTAGAATTGCTAGCATTAGGAGGAATATAAATGACAAATATGAAATATGCCTTGTGCTTGAATATTACCTTGCTTCCTACAATATCGATAGAGGCAAAATTATCGCGATATTCTGAAAGGTTTAATTCTGCTGCTTCACAGTCTGATCCAATGCCCAACATAACTCCTCCTCCTCGCGAAACTGAATTTGCAACAAGATTTCTGTCACTTCGAAACAGTATAAAGTTGTTGGGGACTAATTCTGAGCTGTAGACGTTAGCTTGCAGCCAGGTTTCGGTGATTGCAATGATGTGATACTCAGAAGCTGATATGGATTTGAGGAATTCATGAGTTTTGGTGTTGAGACCCCTGACTTTTTGTGTAATAACATTTAAGGCCTGATAGTTCCTGTTTAGACGTATCTACTAGTTCTTTACAATTTTCGGTTCACCATGTATATACTTAATTTTCAGATCTCTTTCTCCTTTTGCTATACGTTCGTTCAGTGTTTTCTTGATTTCACGGTATTGCTGGGCTTGGAGAGGAGTTTTGTCCGAAGCGATGGTAATATTTTTGAATTGTTCGATTTTCTTGATTTCTTTTACCTTATAGATAACTGACATAGCCATATCTGGTGATTGAAATATTACTTTTACAGGTCTAGGTTTGGTATTGTTGCTGTCAAAACGTCCTACTCTGAATGCTTTAGTACTACTTGTAGGAAGGTTTGGCTGGATTGCTTCGATGACTTCCAAGCTGAGGTTCTTGTCTGCGTCCCGATTTTCTCGGTTTTCCAGAAGCCCGAACAGCATGACGTTTTTTTTGCAGGATTCACGTTCCGAAATTTCTGCGATCATTTCGCTCATTTGGAGTGGTCTTGGGTTGGGTAGGGCCAAAATTCTTCAGTAGTGTTAATTCAGATTTCAGTTGGGCGATAGACTATTATTTGAATTCACTACAATTAGCAGACAATTAAAAAATAATAAATTTCCATTCAACCCACTTATAGAAAATTTGATATTATTCGGAAAGATGATGGAAATCAAGAGTTATAGTAATTTCATAATTATATAATTACTATCATTAATATCCATTACAGACTCCTACGGATGATACATAAATATTAAACAGGGAAAATTCAATTAATGATTTCTAGAATTTGATGTATATCTGTTCTTGACTTTTAGTACATATACTTTTTTATTTCTGATTTGAACATCTTTTGGGAGTTTATCGACTTGATATCAGGTGGCAAAATGTTATAGAATTTAGGTCCCATGTAAACGAAGCTTCTTTGAATTAGAGTTTTGTTGACTGCGGGTAATGTTATTGAAAAGTGTTTGTATCTTGTATTATGTATATGTTCTATTTTTTGGTTCTTATTTCGATATTGCTGTGTTAATATTGTTTTATAATAAATTTGCCTCAAATCATGCATGCCACTTGAATTATATAGTGCATCTGTTGGGTATCGGTAAGGTTTGTCGAACATAACCTTGAGAATCCACCTCTGCGTAACTTCAATTTTATTCCGTAGATAATTTGATAAACTCCCCCATGCAATGATTCCATAATTCAAATGAGGTTGCACCAATGCATAATACAGACACTTTAGTTGTTTAATGTTACAAAAAGTTTTACATAATTTGAATTTTGGTATTAGGCATCTTATTTTTCTGTTAACATTATTTGTTTGGATTTCCCACCTCAAGTGGCAGTCCAAATAAATTCCAAGATATTTTATATCTTTCTTAGATTGTATTTTCAATGGGAAGTTCACAGTAGCAATTTCTAATTGACTGTATGGTGGGAGTCCATTTGAGTTACTACAGAAGGGAATGAAAAAAGTTTTGTCTCCATTTACCGTTAATAGCTTATGACTGAAAAATTCAGCGACCATTCCAAAATCTCCTTCAATTTTCTTTTTTAAATTATTCCGATCTGTGTCTTCATAGAATACAGCTGTAGTACCTTGAGGCACTCCATAATTGACTTCTTTAAAATTACTGTAGCTTTCACCATTTTCAACACATTGGTGTCTATTTTCAAGATAACTTTGCATTAGACTCAAGCTGTTGCCTCTGAAACCAATGTTATTCAGAGCAATAAGTAATTTTTTATGGCTGACAGTATCGAAGGCCTTTGCCAGATCAACAAATATGCAAATTGCAGGTCTAGCTTCATCTATGGCTCTATGAATTTTAGTTGATAAATACGAAATTGCATCTTGAGTTGATCTGGCTTCTCGAAACCCAAACTGTCCACCAGATAATATTTTGTATTCATCGAGATATCCCATTACTCTTGTTTTTATTATTTCCTCAAAAACTTTAGTCAAGGCAGTAATTAACGATATTGGTCTGTACTGACTACAGTTTTCTTTGTCACCACCTGTATACACTGGTATTACGACAGCCTCTTTAAATTTCAGTGGAAAATAACCCTCAGCAATACACTTATTCAGTATGAAATTAAAAGGTGCTATGATTTCATCTGCTATAGCAATCAATGTTTCAGATGTGATTTCGTCAATTCCCGGGGCCCTTTTCTTCTTGATTTTCAATATTGCTCTTTTTATTTCATCTTCAGTAGTATGAGAAATCATAATACTATTCACAGTAGTTTTTGCTGGAAAAATCTTGTTTGGGACTTTAATTTTTGCGGCGTACGTTTCTCCAACCGAAGAAAAGAAATCTACTAACGTATTTGAAATATCTTCCGGATTCGGAAAATCAGCATGCAGTAGTATTGGATTGTGGTCAGTTATTAAGTAATCAACTATCAGAAAATTGAATGTTTCAAGGGGCATATTAGTTTTAATGTTTATATGGTCTAGACATGTAGACGATTTACCTTTGGTCCTCGTAGGCGAGTTTATACCAGGAATATACCCAAATTCTGCTAACGTATCGAGATATTCTTCTTTATCTAGCTCATCTTTCATCAAGTCGATATTAATGTCGCCCAAATTCAAACTGATGTCACTTTTCCTCTTGCAAGTTTGTAGGTACGCGTGTAAATCATTATTAAAATCAGTAGGAGGTAAGGACGGAGATCTATATATTGCTATAAAATCAATATTCTTATCCAAGATTTTAATAAAAACGTGTATGGGAGTAATTGATCCAAGCATTACTGTATCAGATGAGAAATTTATATCATCTTTGATATATATTAATATTCCATCATTTTTATTGAGTCTTCCCTGGTTATATATAGTTGTAAAACCTTTTATTTCGTAAATCTCCTCATTCAATATATTGAAGGTCTCAGTAAAAACAATACAGTTCAAGTTATTTAGTATAGGCTCTAAAATAATCAAAGTCTCATTAAAATGTTTGTTAATACTACAAATATTGTTATGATAGATGTTAAAATTGGTTTTGTTTGTATTACATATATCCTTCAGTTCATTTTTATCAATAATTTCATCATTTATCTGAATTGCTTTGAAATCAGTTATATAAGGATCCATATATGGAATATTCAGCTTATATATTACTTCCTCGAGCTACTGTTTTGAGATTGGAGTCTGGAACGTACTGGGTGTTGCTGTTGGTTTCGTGGGGCTGGATGCTGCTTTTCTGATTGCGGTTGTTTCGATTCTTTGGATGTCTGCGGTATAAGTTTGTTTTGTTGATTGGGTAGTTGTTGAGAGTTCTTAATTTTCCAAGTATTTGAGTTTAGTTCATTTGATTTGGGAGTTTCAAGGATCTCCCTATCTGGTGTTCCAGGGTCACTTCTATATCTTTCTTCCTTCCGTTCTTCGTCCTCGCCTTCCCTTTCCTCGAAATCTTGCAGATCTTGTATTTTATATGGTTTGTTGTCGATAAATAGCTTATTGCTCCTGATGTAACTCACGGTGGAGGGATACCTCTTCCTTATGTTGATTAAGTTTTCTTTTAATACTTTTTGTTCCCGCTGTTGGATTTTTGTATAGTCATGAGAGATAGAGACTTTCGTTCCTTTAAGTTTCTTTGTATTTCTTAATATCAATTGCTTCTTGAATTGTGATAGTAACTCTACTTTAATAGGACAGTCTGCATTCTTGCCTAAAGGATAGCAATCACCAATATCGTTTTCGGATAGTTTCAGCTCTAGTAGGTTATTTATCTCTTCACACAATTTATTAACAGCAAAGCCAGGATCTGCTTTTTTCAGACCATATATAACCAAATTCTTTTTTTTACTTTCTCTTTCCACTTGTTCTAGTTTTTCTCTGAGTGTACTATTTTCTAGCTCGAGAACTTTAATTTGATGTCTCTGGTCTTCCAATTTGAGCAGAATTTTTGCTTCGCTTGCGATTATAAGATTTTTTATTTCAGAATTTCGGTCTATTATTTCTGTATATAATTTTTGCAATGTTAAAGTTTCATCATTTTCATTCATGTTTGCGGCTTTTGAGTATATTTCGATCTGTTTGCATTCGTTAAGAGTAATTCTATTGGGTGCGTAGCCACTTCCAAAAACCCAACTCGAATCCCAAGATGATGAAAGAAATAATGTTTTAATACTAGATGAGTTTTTGTTCAATTTTTTTTATTTACTGGTAGGTACTTCAGTGAAATATGTTAAATTACTAATTATGTGAATGTTTTCTTATTTTCTTGATGATTAGTACTGCTAGGTAGATTCTTCCAGTGTTTCGCTTTAAATTGATATAAATCTCAACTAGAACGTAAAGCTTTATGCACATGAAAAATCACTTTTACTCCGAGAGCGCAAATAATTCACACCTTCACACATCAACGTTCTTCACAGACCTCCTTCCTCCTTCCAGATTTCTTTGAAACGATAATACCCCATTCAAAATACCTCTTATTGAATGAGCACGGTTACGCATTTTCGGACATCAAGTGTCAAGAAATAATTCCAGAAGAATACCTGTGCCAAGACATAAAGACTGAAATACTCTATGATTACGAGCTGTAAACGGAAATCAAGAAAAAATCAAGAAACCCAATCTCGGACGAGGTGCTTGGACGGGAAGAAATCAAACTACACCCCGATGTCAGATTATCATCGAACTAAGGATCAATCCCATAGTTCTCAGCTTAGCCCGGAGGAGTTACAGCAATGATTCTGCTTACCCTATGTTATTTGACTCCTTATGCATGGTCAGCATTATAATTATTAGTGTGAGATATTCAAGCTCATTGAATTCAGTCTTTGCCTGTTGTTTGTCGAGAACAGAAGACAAATAAAGACCCTGTGAAAGTTTTTTAGTTTTTTTAAAAAGCTTCTACGCAAAACCAAACTTGTAACTTGCACGAATGTTTGTTTAATCGGTGTGCCAAAAATCGAAATTTTTGAGTCACACTGTAGAACACTGTAGAAATAATCAATAAATAGGATCGACATGAACGTCGTGCACGCACATCGAACGAAAAAAATACTAGGAAGTTCAATGGTTCAGAAATAGTACCAACGACTCTTTTCAATAAGAATATTGGTACTCCGTCTGGCCCTGAAGAGCTTTCGTTTTTCAGTTTTGATTTGAGTAAATCATTCAGCTCGTTTGTTGAGAATGGCGATAAGAACATTGAGTCTTGTGCGTTCCGGAAACTAGTATCATTAGAATGACCACTGATTTCATTACGTAATTTTATTGGAGAATCCTGGAAGAATGTATTGAAAAGATCACATATGATTTTTGGATCATCGATTTTCTCATTTTCGTAGTTAAGGTTGATGTTGTGAACCGCATCACCAGGAAATTCTAGTACCGACAAATATTCTCAGAAGTTTGTGTTTCTTATATGAATAATTGCAGCACTGATTTAGGTTGAAATTTCAAATTGTTGTTGAATATACCACGAGTTGGTTTGAGTTCAGCAAGTTAAGCAATCTAACATAGGTGAATATTTCAAGCGAGCACACAAAATATATGTGAATTAAACTGTAATCGAGTGCTTGTTATGAACTGGTATTCAAAGGATATCTAGAATATTCGAAAACATGAAGAACATTCATGAAATTAGTGTCGTGAAGAGATGGTGTTTGTGATTTTATGGAGTATATTTTGGAATGCTTGCATTATCGATTTGCAGAATGGAAAAATTGTCATGAACTAGTGAGACAGGACACAGGTAAAACAGATTCAAGAAATAATCTCGTCTACAAAGAAACATGCATCGTTAATAGACGGAATGAACCCAATCAATAATATGATCAATGTCTGTAGTATTCCAGAAAATCAGACAATAATAGTTATTTATGTATCAAGGGCGTAGAATAGGCTTTCATGGAGCGTAGCGTGTAAGTAATAGAATAGCCTGAGTGATAGCGAGGGCTATTAACACTGGTTTCATAATGCCACTTAAGAATCGTAATATTCCCTATATAAAATGGCAAATTTGGACAACTTTTCTCGAAATTACAATTAAGGCCAGCTGTCCCAATAACTACAGTATATTGAAATTTCAATGATCAACAAATCGACACTGACTTATTTTTTTATTTGATACACTGTAACGATGACGATGATTATGACAATGAATCTTGTTGAGTTAAAGTAATGTGAATATTCTTAGTTTGAATGGATAATATCAGCTATGCATATCAAATGAATTCTGTAGACGCTTTCAGCTATATTCAGATTTTGCCGCACATGTAGATTCTCTATTACTGAGAAAATAACCGTAATTCAGTTTCCTTGTTTCATGTCATAGTTTTTATTTTTCTTTCTCCTTCAGAATAGTTCAAGTTCGCTCAGATCGAGTCAATATTACACCGAAAAGGCTTAGGTTGTTTTCGATTATCATGCTATTCACTGTAAAACGTTCGAGTGATATTATTTACAGGGTGTTAGCTAGGAGAAATTAATCGAAGATACTTTTGAATGATACAATTTTTATTATTTCGAATGGAACACCTTTGAATTGAACTAATATTTTTTCATCTTATTGAGAGTATCAACAATACAGATTTGTACTTCAATGTTCACGAGTTTCACACGTCTAATGCCAAAGGATATTATCGAACAATAAAAAAAAATACAGTAAAGCTGTGGGCACGAGTACTATACAGAGCATATGCACCTGACATCACAGCCAATTACAATCACAAAAACCTATTGACAAACGGTTTGGAGGTAAAACATAACTGAAGCAATACGTCACTATATACTGTAACTTTCTGAATGAAATAATATCAGGCACATAAATGCACAACTTTCCTTCAATTTCACATTCTTCGTGTAACCGTTTCCAATATCCCATGCTGTTCATTCTCATCTTGGACACAGTGTATGAACATTACCCGATTTACACGGTACTATTGGTAAAAATCCTGTAGTTATAATTACTTGTCCAACACTAATTATGGTAACTTTAAACAGTTTATAAGGAACCAAATCGAATAAAAATGCACCAATGGAATCACAATCGTAACAAATGAGTGATTGCATTGGTGCATTCTTATTTTATTCCTTATTTGCTGTATAAACTACCCCGTGTTGTCAGCCCTGCCACATAGGCGCTACTGTTTGAAATATTGATGATTACCATGTAATCATCAGGATTCATATTATTTTATTTCAACTTGATGTCGATTTGAAATTTAAAATCCAAATCGAGCTCAGTCCACAAATTCCTTCAGTTTCAATTGGGGTGAACAAAATAATAATCTGATTAAGTCCAACGTATCATCATGGTACATATGTCGATAAATAGACTTGACGCCATGTGTTCATCTCGCGTTAATTACGACTCTATTTTGTGAGGGATGTCCGGCATGTCAGATCGGTCGTTACAAATCTACGGTCGTTTGTCTGTTGCTTCCCGGCCTTCTGCGACTCGACCACTTCCGACTGGTTGATTCTCCAAAAGCGTTCGTGGTGGTGGCAATTACAACAGGAGATCGATTCATTTGCGAAGTGCCGTTGCGAGATCGGTGGTGATCTCTTTCTCTGGGACTGGTTATCCTCATACGGATAGTACCGTTTCCTCCTGAAAATGTTCCAAATATGAGGTGAACATGAGGGACATTGCTTATTAATTTTTGGGTATAATCTTAACCTTTTCACTACAATTCAGATGGATTCATAGGATCGACCAAAATGATGATAATGTTCATGTTACGTCAACTTAAACCCATCAGTAACGCATTCACATTGAGAGCAGTTTACTTTGCATTGTTTCATTCACAGATTGATTATGGAATAATGCTTTGGGGCAACTCAAACGCAGCTACCAAAATTTTCAAAAAACAAAAAATAGCTATGAGAATCATAGCTAATGTGGGTTACAGAGACCACTGCCAGCAATGGTTCATCAAATTGGGCATCATGCCGCTGCTCACCTTGCTCATATACAGTATACTGCAGGAGATACACAAACAAATTGATCATATCACTACTCAGGGTGACATTCATCATCACCACACGAGAAACCCAACATTTATCAGGAACCCTATTTATCGTCTAGATAGATCTAAAAAGAACTCTCTGAATTATAATATCTATAACACTTTACCAAATGAAATAAAAAGTTTCAATTTCTACAGCTTTGGAAAACAATAAGAAAATATCTTTCGACAAAAAGCTTCTATTCAGTGGAAGAGTTCTTGAGTGCTGATCATGGTGATGTGTGGTGTTGGTCAGTTACTTGCTCTCTTTCACGCTTTTAATCAAATAGATCTCTACATATACAGTGCGTCCATAAAGTAACACATAAATTCATTATTGGCTAAATGAACAATAAAATTAGGATTTTTGATATTTCAATTTACTATTGTTTCAAATCATAATCTAATATACAGGGTGAACCACTTTCATGTAATGACGTAATCACCATTTCTTTCAAATGGAACCCCCCCCTTTTTTTTCAATTTCCAAATTGCTGAGTTGATTCCAAAAATGTATAATATGTTGCTTCAAGTTGGTACAGGGTGGGCAAAAATACAGCTCGTCAAAATACGTAAGAATCACTATGTGATTAATAATCCGCGTGACCCGGAATGATCCGGGGGACCCTAATAATCCAGGAGACTTGAAATAATCCGGAAAGGACCCGGAATAATCCAGTAGACCCAGAATAATACAAGGGACCCTAATAATCCGGGGGACCCTAATGATACGGATTATTTCGAAAATCAAATTTGCCGGAAAAGTTCAAATAACCATATTTTTAGAATCATCGCGTCAAAACACGTAAGAATCACTATGAATTGAGGTCGAAAAACCGACTTCTTCCGATTGGGTTCTCGCGATTTTCTCAGGTTCCTGATTCTCTACGAGTTCAAATATCCATATTTTCGGAATCAGTGCATCAAACTAATTATAAATCAATATGTGATAATATTTATATTTATTATTATTTATTTTATATTTCCTTCCTTTTTTTTGCATTTTTGCCCACCCTGTACCAATTTGAAGCAACATATTATACATTTTTGGAATCAGCTCAGCAAAGGCAATTTGGAAATTGAAAAAGAAAAGGGGGGGGGGGTTCCATTTGAAAAAAATTGTGATGACGTCATTACACGAAAGTCGTTCACCCTGTATATTAGATTATGATTTGAAACAATAGTTAATTGAAATCAAAAATCGACATGTTTCGGGAATTCCTAATTCCATTGTTCATTCAGCCAATAATGAATTTATGCGTTACTTTATGGACGCACTGTATTTATATTTCATTCAAATTCAATCGGGCTCCATTACATGCTTTGTTGTGTGAATGTTATATGCTATGACCACTATAACTCTTATTCTGATGAAGATCTTGACAAATATTTTAATATGTTTTATGTGATGATTTTATTACTAATTACTCCCTATGTGCCTCACTGACATGCTACAAATGTACTAATGTATATAAAGTAGTCAAATAAAGTTCTATTCTATTCATAGCAGATGAAACAAACGATAACAATGAAAGTGATAGTATGAAAATCAGAAAATGTTCGAAAAAAGAGTATGACTCAGAACAGGATGTTGGTGACTGTATTTCAAATCAAATGAGGAATCAGGCAATATCAGATTATAGCGTTGAATACAAATTATCAGTACCCTGGTCACAGTTTGGAAATATGAATTACTCTGTTGAATCAATGATTGTTTTGTACTTAACTAAAGGATAATGGATGAATCTGGAATATAAATTAAACGTCAAGGAAAAAATAATATTCTTTTTACTTTCGTAAATGTAGGAAAGTCTGTATTTCTAAAAGTTTAATTAAATCTCATTATGATTATTCTTCAACGTTGTTTTTCCTACTAATTTGAAAACATCAATGTATGATGTTGATAGTGGGAAGAACCCATCTCACAGCAGTTGAGTTCTCAGTATTTTAGTTACGACAGTTATAGTTCAACTGTTGCAGTTGACAGTTTGATATTTAGTATCGCACCAGATAGCCAGTGTTACTTGAACAAACTGCAAAAAAGTTGATTTTATTTTTTTCTTGAAATATTCATTTATTAATTAATGTCGACTTTGTCCCTTCCTCTCAGATATAATGCGCTTGAGCCAGCGCTTCAAATCCTCGAAGCATTCCTGAAATGCACTTATCGTTATGTGATGCTAGTTCTTCGATTGTAATTTTTTATCACTAATTTTGGCAAAATGGTTTCCTTCATTGGTTTCAGTTGGGAATAGGAAAAAGTCGAAGCAAACCAAATATGTCGAATACGGGGGTTGAGGCATGATAACGGTGTTGTTTTTGTCCAAAAACTCACTGAATATGTATAACGTCCACGTTCAATAATGCGAGAAACCATATCGTAATTTGGTCACTCTCCAATCTGGAAACACTTCTTTTGATTAAAGAAAGTTGAATCGCATTTTTCTCGGGATGAGATGGCAATATAGAATTTATGAAGAAATTTCTCTCGAGATTTTGTGAGCGTTTTCGGGTGAAAGAACGCACATCACAAGGGGCATAGAAATAACACGAAAAAGCGATTGGGTCTTTGTGGTTGAAAATTGTGCACTCTTTATATTGGCCGAGGTGTTTCGATATTTATGATTATCGACAGGACGTTTTTCAATATCATCAGAAATGAGTCATTACTACAGTTGAGAGAAACAATGATTATAATATGTGAATTGGAATTTTGTTCAGCATTAGAGCTATTTGGAAAGGTTATAATCATGCGACTCAGCATATATAAAATAGAGAGTCATAAATGAATTAATTATCTGAAAATGTCGAGCTGGACCAATTTTTATTTTGAATATTTTCCACTTCTTTTGAGAATGCTATTTGAATCAACATATTCTGCACGTGTTAGCCATAGGTTTTGTAATGATACAGAAAAGATTTTTGAAAAAATTAATGAATTATTGATTCGACTTAATTTGGTTAATTCAGCTACTCAAATTCATAGAGATTCATTGGCAATCGTGGATATTTCCATGCTCAGGAAGGACTTCAATTTCAACATCCGATGAGTTGATTTGTTCAATCAACCGAGTAAAGTAAATTACTGTCATATTATTACAAAATTAATTTTCTGGACATGAAATGACAAAACTTGGTTCAACGTGTAAAGTGGATAATTAATATATTCCCCAGGAAAGCTCAGGAAATTGAATGGGAATATAATGCAACGAACAAACAAACATAAAATATAGTGGCAGTTACTGAAGAAAGAAATATTTCACCAGTCGATGAATCCAGAATACACTGAAAACCTTTAGATCTGACGTACCAGATTTAGAGAAAGACGGTGAATGTACGTCATAAGGCGGTGTTTCTTCGCTGTCTCTACTCCATATCCATGTCTTCCAGCCACATATTACGGATTTGAAGTATTTACGGAACCTGTAATGTGATAATGAAATATTTGACGTTTTATTGCTCATAATGGCAAGTGATCTATTTTAGCGATTTCATTTATTTCATTTATTCATTTATACTGTTACAAACAGACATAATCTAATTACATGTAGCAGTGTGAAAGAAATGCAACTTAAAATCCTAAATCTAAACATCCATAAAAAGTATAAGAGGTGCCCATGGAACATGCTACCAATAACGTAGGAAATCGGTTCATTGAATACTTTTGGTACTCACTATGTAAAAAATTACTGATATAAACATATTCGCATTTCTCAACCAATTTGAATTCTACCTTTCAATGTTTTCAATACAAAAATCTATCATGCAAATATGTCTCAAATTGTTCTAATTATACAATAAAAATTCCATCGAATCATCAACACTGATAACACTGATTATTTCACTGTCAAAACTCTATTTCCGAAATTCTTTCCAGGCCGAATGCGTGATGAATATTTTCGTTATATTTATTTGTCGTTAACGAAGTACTTAATTAGACAGGCAGCTAACTATGTACAGTGTACACGCACGATAAGTGCAAAATTAGCAAGTGAACTTTACAGATAATAATATAACTGATGATTTTGGCAAAGGTACTAACCTGGCGTTCATCCAGTAATAAATAAGCGGGTTCACCATAGCATTGGACATGGCGAACCAGTAGAAGCCGAGGTACACGTGCTGCGTGTACTTCCTGAATAAAACGTTTGTGTCGAAATACACGTAGATGAAGTAGCCGTGGTACGGTAGCCAACATATACCGAATATCAACACTACGAGGATGAACATCTTCACCACCTGCAAAAAATAATGACACGTTTATTTATTCGAGATGGTGATGGCATCCTCTATCGCTCGATCCATATTATCCGATATCGAATATATAATTACGGTCGTTATAATCGGTATAATCTTGGATGTATCCATAGAAACATAAAGTCATGACTAGATATGTTTCATTTATATCAAAAATGTGTTGTTGGTATGCAGATATTGATGAGACATCTCAGAGATGTCCTAGTAGGAATGGCCAAGGGATATCGGTACATTCCAGAGATGTCCTTTTCGTGTCCCAGTATATCATAAATGTAATCATAATATAAATCCATAGGCAACAACTCATATCGATAGAATCATCATCCTTTAATCTGCATCTCTAAAATCACAAAGATATACTAGATATGTCCCATTTAGCAAGAGTGTACTGTTGGTACAAAGATATAAATAGGACATCCCTGGAATATCCCGGTAGGTATTGCTATGTATTTTGAATGCACTCCTGTATTAGGAACAAAACATATCCTTAGGTTGGTATACTGTCATTGACAGTAAGAGATCCTTTGTATTTTCTGGGAATAAAAAAGAGACAATGTCTCGTGTTGATTCAGAGTTATAATAAATGTGCCAAGTAATATAATAAATCGCGTGATAATCCTTCGTCGAATACACAACGTTTTTGGCGACGAGGATGGGATATGGCAGGTGGAAAGATCTTGTGTCACCTGCATTGCCTGATACGATGTCATACGCCAATCTAGTGAGAGCAAGATTTCGAAAAAAACACTGAATTTAGCAATTGACAGTGATCATTGCGTTTTACCATTGCCTCCTGTTAGCGAGTGTGTTTTAGATTCGAAGGGGGCTTATCAACAACTTCAGATTAGTGATGCTTCTAAGGAACTCTTCACAATGAATACAAACATTGGTCTTTTGAGATTTAACAAATTAACCTATGGCGTCAGTAGCGCTCCGGGAATCGTTTAATGTGTGATGGAGGTTATTTTATCAGAATATCTGAAGACTAAATGCTATATAGACGATATTTTGTTGCATGGTTGTACGATGAATAGATCAGAATGTGAAGAAAGTGTCAGAAAGATTACAGAAATACAATGTAAAGATTAATGAGAAAATAAAGTTTTTTGATCGATCTGTAATGTTTCTAGGTCATAGAGTTGATTCATCAGAAATTCATCCAACAGATGAAAAAATTGAATGTATTCAAAGAGCTCCTCAGCCAAAAAATATCACAGAATTGATGAGTTACTTAGTTCTACTCAATTTCTATGGCAAGTTTATGCCTATGCTTTCCACCAAACTTAAGTCATTGTATGAAGTATGTAAAGGTAATATTGAGTTCAAATGGACAAGTGAATGTGAAAAATGTTTTCAGGATAGTAAAGAGTTGCTTATTTCTCATGATGTCTTGACACATTATGATCAAATACTTCATATATACAGGGTGATTCACTTAACTGGTTCATAAGAGGTTTATGGGGTACTGATAGCGATATCAACTTGAAATTTTTGTGGATGCTACTACTCAATGTGTTCTATTTTCCTAAAATATTTTTGATACGCTGTTATTTCCGGTTGAACCGGAAGTGAAACTATTTCTTCTAGGTTTGTCATATTTTCTTAGGTTTTTACATAATCTTGAAAAGGTTTTTGTACCGAGGACTGCGGAGAACGCTGTGCGTAATCTCTGTTTGCATTTCTACAATTGGACCTGCATTCTCCAAACACCAAGAGCATGTCTACTGTTCCCTATTGCTGAGTTGAACTATTTTCATATAATTATTGTTAGGATTGTTTGAACCGAACGAATTTGAATATTTCTTGTTATGAAATGTGATAACATCTGTCGCTTGTAACTGCACTCAGAACAATAATTGAGATAACAACGGTTTCCATGGTAACTAATATCCATGACATCCTTGTAGGAATCATAAGTAATCGCATTTTTTTATTGGTGTCCCATCTTATCCATTTGAAGCACGCCTGAGAGTGTTTAAATCAAACATGCTTTTTTTAAAGTTACCATGGCAAAATCAATGAAAAATATCAATCAAATATCAATGAGAAACGTGAAGTCTTAATGACAAATTTTTGATTATATATCTGACAGGAGTACCTTGTGAACGTCAAATGAAATATAATTGACAAATGCAAAACTTTATTCGAAACTTCATTATTGAAATGTGGTACCAATAAAAAAATAGCGTGAAGTATTCGTGGAACTGGTATATAAAACACTTGCTTTATTTCGAGCACTTCGGCTGCGCCGTCGTGCTCGAAAACTCGCGCGTGTTTTAAAGGCCTATTTATCCACTTATACTTCAATATACCATTTTGTCAATCGAAAAACGTTTACCGGTATTAGTCAAATGCGCGTAATTCAAAAGTAGTTGCAATAGATTTATATTTTCGACGCGTCGCTACGCTCAGCACTTAGTAGGCGTCGAATTTTCCAAATTGTGAAAAGAATCTACTCGACCCCATCTATTAACAACTTTCTACAGAAATCAAATATTTCTATTCGTTTTCGAGAGATTGGCGTGCGCAGTTTCAAGTGAAAAAATAATTTATAGATCAAAGTGTCGCTTATTATATATATGGGATATCCCAAATTCCAATCTATTACCTTTTAAACTAACGGGAATACGGGGGGTGTACCATGATCCTGTTACACCCGGTATATAATGAAAGGGCATCAACATTCACTACCTGAAACGGTATCGTGAATATTGATATTGAACATGATATATAACTCGAACTAGTCAGGGTCGTTGTATGTAGATGATAAAACATCCTATTTATAACTGTTGCTATCTCAAATCCTTCCGATTCAGGATTATTGCGATAATATATCATGCCTAACCGCAAAGATTCAGATAACACAAAAATATGGATGGAAGCTGACAATCTTGAAAGTTCAATACATAGTCATGGCTTATCCGATAAAATAATATTCCCTTCGTGAAAGCCTAATTTGTCTCCAAAATTCTTCTCTATAGGTCCCTCTCGAGTAACGATACATGTAAAAAACTGTACAAACTTGTATTCTTCCGTGGTAACTGAAATAGACACTGTTGTACGATGAAGAAACGTCTTTCATATTGACGTTGACAGTTGTAGAAAATATGTGATAGTTCAGTCATAATTTCCCCCATTAAAAATTCTTGCTGATAAAATGAAATCGACCGAAAGTAGACAAAGCAAACTGTCCAAAAATCTCTCGGAGAAACTCGTAAGTATTGACAATGTTGTTCACATTGCCCAGGGAGGTGTTCCCCGAGGCATATGACCTTCAGAAATTAAAAAAGAACACCAATTCCTACCTCCTTTCCAGTGCTTCTCACGAGGTTCTCTGAACATTACAGGATGTCTCCTTTCGTGAGGAGTTTTATATAAAAAAACACCAAGAAGTAATTACTGAGCCCAAACAACAACAAGACCTTGGTGTGTTGACGAGATCATCTTCTACACCCGCTTCTACGTTGACTGAAGATGTATTTGATCAGTATTTGGATCCCCAAGGACGTAGCCATTACATGAAACGCTTCACCTGGAGAAACTCAAACAAGAAAGAGGTCCAAGTCATTAACTGCGGTGCCAGAATCACCTCGATGAAATTTCCGGACAGAAAGGGCCAGATCGAAGACATCATTCTCGGGTTCGACGATATTGGTGGCTATGTCTACTATAAGAATTTCTATCTGGGGGCTACTATGGGTAGAGTGAGTCAGATAATCAAAGACGTTGAATTCGAGATTGACAAACAGCGGTATCGACTGAGCCAGAACCCCCCGAAAACGCATCACAAAAACGGTGGGTTCAGAGGCATTGATCAGGCAGTTTGGAACACTTTCGTAGATGGTAAGAAAGTTATCATGAGCCACTTGAGTCCACACATGACTGAAGGCTACCCGGGAGACTTGTTGGTTAGGATTACCTTCGAATTGTCCGAAAGAAACGAGTTTAGCATCGATATGGAAGTATTGTCAACTTCTACCATAGTAAACCTCTCCAATCTGTCATACTTCAATCTAGCCGGTCATCACGCAGGACCAGAAGAGATCTACAAGCATATACTGACCTTGAATTGCAACTGCTTCACTTTGCAGAAGGACGGGATGCCCACAGGTGAGATCATGACGTGGTGCATAGCGAATTCGATTTCCAAGACTACTGGGTAAAGTGATGGGCATCACTCCCAAAGACCGTTCAAATGAATTTGTGCGTTAACAAAGGTTCCAGCCAAGAAGAATGCTTTGTAGGCAGATTGCTTCATCCTCCTAGTGGTAGGATGTTAGAGATTTATAGCAACCAGAAGGGTGTCAGCTCTAGAAGAAATTGCCACATCGGAAGAGAAGAAAGAGGATAAAGTCTTGGAGTTCTTGGAACAGCTACGCCTGAAAGTGTTGAAGGCAATGCATAGAGACGGGGCTGATCACTATCAGGATATTCGTGACTTCATAATTAGACTGAAGATTTCTGAGAATAGATCGGTCGGGAACATGACTACGAATAATTCTCCTAGAGTAACCATCACAAACCATAATCTGAACATCAAAGATTTCATCTTCCATCCGCTGCACGTTGAATACTTGCGGGGTTTCAAGACCGTGTTAGCTAAAGAGATTGGTGATTCGTAAGGGTGGTTCAGAAAGACAATCGATACGTTATTAGATTACGCCTTTCTTCAGCAGTCGAACAGGGCTAGTGCTTCTACAGCAAGGAGCCGTCCTATAGATATTCCAGAGTCTGTGTCAGAGGATCTCGATAGGAAAACCGAGCAGAAGAAGTTGAAGGAGAGGAAGGATAACTGCATTCTTTCGTACTATCTGGATACCCAACAGGTGGTCGGTAAGGAGCGGAAAATCTATCGGATGCACGGTGGTATCGCCTTGCAGACTCAGAATTATCAGAATAGTATCAACTTCAAGAATTTTCCCAATTGTATTCTACGACCAGGGAAAAAGTATAGGCACACAATTACTTATAACTTCTGGATACGAGCAGGAAATCCTAGTAAATGGATCAAACGGAATATGCACAATTTCGGTCGAGATAATAATAAACCAAGTGTTTTTGTTTATACTGTGAATTCTTCACGATAATGAAATATACGTTATTATTCGCTTCTGAAGAAAACATGTTGATCTGGAAGGAAGTCTGTCAATTTCCTATATAATCTAATATATAAAATTCTCGTGTCACAGTTTTCGTTGCCAAACTCCTCCGAAGCGGCTCGACCGATTTCGATGAAATTTTTTGTGCTCATCCGGTATCTATGAGAATCGGCCAACATCTATTTTTCATTCCCCTAAATGTTAGGGGTAGTCCACCCCTATTTTTTTTTATATTTTTCAGACGAAATTCTCAATTTCTCTTTTTTTATGATACGACATACAAAAATACATACGATTCTCAATTTTCAACCTTCTACGATCAACCCTAATTTTTCAATGGCCATTTTAGTAATTTAATCATTTTTCCTCTCCGCACAATGGTCCAATATCCTAATTTCCTGGCCAAAACCTCAAAGGTTAATGGATTTTTCTCAAATTTTCAGATTCATAGTTTTTTGGGTCGCTGATTACGAAAATGAAGAAAAAATCAAAATTCAAAATGGCGGACATTTTTTCCAAAAAATAGTACGTTTACGCTGAAATTCATATTATAAGTGTTTTTTGGGTCGCTGATTACGAAAATGAAGAAAAAATCTAAATTCAAAATGGCGGATCCAAAATGGCGGACATTTTTTCCTAAAAATAGTACGTTTACGCTGAAATTCATATTATAAGTGTTTTTTGGGTCGCTGATTACGAAAATGAAGAAAAAATCAAAATTCAAATTGGCGGACCCAAAATGGCAGACATTTTTTCCAAAAAATAGTACGTTTACGCTGAAATTCATATTATAAGTGTTTTTTGGGTCGCTGATTACGAAAATGAAGAAAAAATCTAAATTCAAAATAGCGGATCCAAAATGGCGGACATTTTTTCCTAAAAATAGTACGTTTACGCTAAAATTCATATTATAAGTGTTTTTTGGGTCGCTGATTACGAAAATGAAGAAAAAATCAAAATTCAAATTGGCGGACCCAAAATGGCAGACATTTTTTCCAAAAAATAGTACGTTTACGCTGAAATTCATATTATAAGTGTTTTTTGGGTCGCTGATTACGAAAATGAAGAAAAAATCTAGATTCAAAATGGCGGATCCAAAATAGCGGACATTTTTTCCTAAAAATAGTACGTTTACGCTAAAATTCATATTATAAGTGTTTTTTGGGTCACTGATTACGAAAATGAATAGGAAAAATTTATTACGAAATAAATAGGAAAAATTTATTATTGCAGTATTATTACAAGCACGATATGTGTGGAAACATTATTCTTTACTTGGCTGAACTACATGATTTCCTCAAATACAGGCCAATCGCTATCAGAGCTTCCATCGCAACTTTCATTTTCAGAATTATTATCTATATATCAGATGACAGTGCTCTGTCATCTGACGCACGAATGCACCAACACTGCTCCAAACAGTACGGTTTTTGAACCAATGGGGCAAGAAAGGGCAGGTAATGCCAACGTTTACGAATTCTACATACTTCTATACTCTAAAAAAAAATGATGGAAAAAAAACAATTCTGAGTGCCGACATTTCATTCTTAATAACAGCTGCAAAAATGCACGTAATGATTCCCGCAGTAAAGAATAATATTATACATACATTCAGGAACATCCTCCATTTTGTCGCAAACATTTTCACAAAAAAACTGCGTTTCTCATGACAATTTTAGTGAAGCGCACGTAACAGAGGTCATGGGCAGTCATTTCCCATGTGGCGCGATAACGGGCAAGTTTGAGTGTGTGCCCACGGCCAAGTATTGAATATATCGACCTAATCTTTTGGATTATGAAACTTTCATTCCACCTGTTGAGGAAAATATGACGCTTTACCTCTTTGAGTAACCTTTGATTCTTGAGGTTTTGGCCAGGAAATTGGGCTTTCGGACCACAGTGCTCCGGTCGAAAACTGATCAATCGTCATTTAATTAGTTATCCCCGCCAGATGTCTACAGGTGTCACAAGTTCAGAGATGAAAATATACTCATACCACGGATTCCTATTATACCTACAAATGTGCCAATTCAATTCAAAGGTATTCAGTTTCCGATTAGATTGGCATTTGCAACTACTGCGACTATCAACAAATCCCAAGGTCAAACGATGTCTGTTTGTGGATTAGATTTAAGAACACCATGTTTTTCACACGGACAATTATACGTGGCATGCTCTCGAGTGGGTAAACCATCCAGTTTGTTTGTGTTAGCTAAAGATGGACTAACAGAAAATATTGTTCACGCTATAGCATTAAGAGATTGATATTGTTTAATAGTGTTACTGTCGTAATTGTTTAATTAATGATATATAATTTCAAGGAATAAATTATAATAACTTATATAAATAATGTTTGCCTTCTGTTATTTTTATATTCCCTCATCGTTCACAGCGTTCCATGCTTATTTCACGCATATACCACATTTTTACAATAAGTAAGCTATTTTTTGTCTACACTAAAAATTACCAGGAAATTATTGATATGGCAAAACAACGTTTGCCGGGACAGCTAGTATTATATATAATTGGTGGAGAATTTTGCTCAAAAGCAAAGAATATTGAATCCAATTTACTTTTTTTTTTATAAAACTTAGATCAACAAATTGGAAAAATTGGAAGTGTTATTTTTCCTTTCCGGTATATCCTGATATCGGCGTACCACTGAAATTTGAAACACTGAACTGTATTTTACGTGGGGGAGCGGAATCAGCGAATAAAATATTTAGAGTAATATTAATACTTGAATCGAGAAGAATTCTAGACCTGTTACATTTTGAATTTCCTCCCTATCGTGATTTATTTTGGAGATATTCCATTTTCACGAAAAATTTTGATAGATGGACTGAAATGTCCATATCATCTTCAATTTTCATGATTTAAGGTTCAATCTTCGTATACATATCAATGAAAGAGTGTTTTATCAGGTATTCCTCAAAGTGTCCCAAAACATCCAACAGGGTGTTTGATATTTCAGTTTACTTTTTGTAAATTTCAAATCGCAATGAAATCCTTATTTTAGGAAGATAGAACACATTGAGTAGTAGCATCCACCAAAATTTCAAGTTGATATCTTTTCCAGTTCTCCATAAACCTCTAATGAACCAGATAGGTGTATCAACCTGTATATTCAAGAGGAAATAGTCTATACAGGATAAGGTCGATATGAAACTAGAAAGTTTACATAGCCGCTTTGAAGTTGTGGTATCTGAACTGGTATGCTATTGCTACCAAGCTCTCAATCGGTGAAAGTCAGACCCGTAGCCTCTATGTAGCTCAGCTGTAATAAAAATTTGGTAGAAGTGGCAGAACTGCATCGCTGAAAATATTTTTTATCAATAGATCACATCTCACTGAAGTAACCGAAATTTTCAGTAGAATACCATGTCCCGTTTTCCAGATAATTCCAAGGTATAGGGTGGGCCAAATTGGAAACTTTTGGGAAAGTCCTGTTTCTATACTAGATGGATGAAAACTGATGGCAGTGTCTGGGGTCAATTTTTATGACAAACTCCATGGTGATAACTGCATATCGATATCTATAACCGTTTCTGAGTTACAGCATGTTTTCCGAAAATGTGCATTTTCAGAAAGTTGCTGTAACTTCTTTCCTGTTGAAAATTGTCAGAGCACTTTTTCACGTAGAATTCAATGATTCAACTCATTAATTTCTTCTGATCATATATCAATAATTTTTGATGGAAAAATCATTTCTCCAAATGGGACAACCTGTATATTCCTGCATATTTCAATAGAACTTGAAATCACCATTCCAGAAATATAGCACACTCAATGTTTTGTTCAAGACATCTTTGAAATACAGTGCTTTAAGGTTTTTTATTTGTATAGGTAGACAAAGTCAAAAAAGTGCCTTGAAAATGTTTTTATAGGAAGAAAAAATTTTCAACAAAGAAGTTACAAAGCACATGCACATTTTCGGAAAACATGCTGTAACTCAGAAACGGTTATACATATCGATAGGCAATTCTCACCATGGAGTTTGTCATAAAAATTTACCACCAGACACTGTGTATTATTTATACCTCTTTGGTTACACTATGACCTAATATTATATTTAATTTTATATTTTATATAATATATATATATATATATATTATATTCCCAATTTGACAATGGCGAATTCGAAATGCCAGTGTTGTGTAGATAGTTTGTTTATGATAATATCAATTTTTTTGTCTTCATTCATCTTTAACACTTCGATCAACACCGTTGAAATGAGATTGCATTATGAATTGTTCTTGCTGTTATTCGTAACCGTAACAGATTGAAGTACGGCATAAAATGTGAATAACGGCCAACAACATATCTTCCTAGATAATTAATATTCCATGAGCTTATACATAACTACACGAATTTCTCCCAGGAGTCGTTAGGTACTATTTTAACAAACAACACCGTTCCTAATTTTGACCACTTTAGCAAATCCAGAGTTCTCCCATTAAACAACTTATCAGTAATCTCCCTAATAGAGATGTTCACGAGTTATTCTCACAATATTCAACACCTGTCGAGTTTTTTGAACTCTGGATAATATCTGACCTTTCGTTTAGATCTGATAGCGTCGATTTGCCTCTGCGTTTTTTCTCCAATAGATCTAGATCCCCAGAGAACAGCACCCATGACGGTATAGCATAACGACATCAAGATGATGGGCACTATGTAGGTGATCAGCAGAAAAATCATTTGATACCTGAAACAATAGGAATGTATGATTTTCGATTTCTTTCATTCGATTCATTTGGTATTTGGAACATTATCGAATATTGAGTGGATTCTATAACTTTAATTAGAGTTTGGTAGCATCCGATTGACTGAATTCATATACAGGGTGGCCCACGAAGTTTTGGGCAGTTGAAATCGTTGAAATTTGGCGGTTATATACCATTGGTAATACTACACATTTTAAGCAAGCTGCAACATTTTTACGTCACATTTTGGATAACGTGGTACCATGTTTAGAATTTTCAATGGGACACCCTGTATATTTCTTCATTGTTATAAAGGTCCCTCTTATGCTCATTCAGTCATAATTTGATTTTTTTTTTGGTAGGTAAATTCATACTCCGAAACGATAAACTTATTTTTATGTATTGTATTTCAAAAACAAAGATGGCTTAGAAACATCCAATATTTGGAATAGAATACAACTGTAAATCTGTTGAGTCATTTGGTAGTTACAGCTGTCTATTGATAATAGCTTTGAACTACTCCCACCACTTCATTTCAATAGATACGTCGAAAAGCGTATCACAAAATTTGCTCCAATACAGATCAACTCAAGTATTTAAGAGTGAAAAGTCACTTGGACAGTTTCAGATGAGAATAATTTCCGGGGTTTTCTCTTGGCCACTTTAGTCATCATTTTTTCACCGCAAGTCTCTACGATAGAAGTGTGGATACATTATTTATTATAAGCGTGGAATTCAGTGTGTGGTATGAGGAAGAACATACTCTATGAACGTTTCCATCGAAAAATGAAGTTGCAGCAGATATTATGATTATGACAGCTACAAAGAGTTATGGGTTATTTATAGTGGCACACGATTTATATGTAATGCAGTACAATAATTTAATGTTCTTACTGAAGGAGTAATTGCCGTAGTGACGATGATATGAATTAGATTGAAATTTTGAAAAACAGAATCGATTTTATATTTTTGAATGACGAATACACGAGTTACGATACAAAACAAGCAGTGATGCTTATTCGATTATTATTCATAAAATGAGGAATTAATGGATTCCACATTTCATATAAAAATTCAATGAAAAGATCGAATATTACTGTGAAAAAAGGAATTCCACGCACATATGATGAATCATGATTTTATGCAAATAATTTAGGAAAGTTAAACAAAGTTCACCAATTATCAATATGGTACGAAATGATCATTGGAAGAGAATTGGGTGGAATATGAGGGCATATTCAAGTTTTGAGTCTATTTTCATCATAGAAATGGAATTAGCTGAAAGTCTGAATGACACATTCATTCAAAAAACACTTCGTTCTCTGATCTTTTTTTTTTCATTTGCTTTTATATCTTTGCTGTACTCATTGTATCGTTCTTGGTGATTTGTGAACATCTTTTAATAAATTCAAATTTGACCGATCCTTTTTTCGTATCCTTGTTGTCGCAAGTCACACCTCCAAACCGTATAAAGTGATATTCAGTGTTATGCTTTGGATGATTATTTATATGTTTTTTTCTTTACGTGAGAGTGTTGTTGAATATGAATAATCAGATAGCTGATGAATGCTTCATTCAATTCATCATTGGATAATCAGATCACAGAGGGAACGATGTGGGTAAAAATTATATCCATGTTTAACCAAAGAGATTATGTTTCATCATTATTTATATGAGAATAACTCATTATTTTCATTTAAAACCGATTATAGTTTTCCTAATATTAATTCTATTACATCATTGGCACATTCTACGCCAGGCAAATTCTAGGACTTATTTGTAAGGAAACCAAGCATAAAACATTTTGGAATTTTTCCTTATATACAGACACATATTTTGGAGTTTAGACAAGCGATGAAGGAACAGTGTACATACATAACATTCAACATGTCACAAACTATTATGGAACATTTTCTGATGCCAATGTGGATTGAAGAAGGAAAATAAACACATCAGATATAGGATTACTTACAAGTCTCAGAAGTGTTACTGAAATCGTGAGTAAAACGCGAAAGTCAATAGTAGCTTTGAGAGACAACTCGATATGTGGAAATTGAAAAAGAAACGCAATACCATAAAATGAAATTGGATTTCAGTAAAAATTCCTTCATTTCTTTGGTATTCGTTCACAGAAGCTGGAGTTTCTCGTGATTGCAAGTAGTAGGAGTTACAATGAGCTCTCCAAGTTGGTTTAGAAGATACCATATATGTAAGTCTCAGAAGATTCATTATCGAGATATCAACCTATTGAATTTTTGGGTCATGACAAACAGAATCATAGTATATTTCTTGATTATTTGGTATAACGTTCTCTCACATCTATTCGAGCGACTGACTGGAAAATGTGTAAATAATCCTAGTCGGAATCAGCGAAAATTTGTTCTTGGGTTCTCAAAAAGAACATCTCATATTCTCGAAGTTCTAGAATCAAATAAAATTCAAGAGATCATAAAAACTAAACTAAACATTTTTCCACAGGGTTTCACTACTGAGTTTTCACATTCGAACTATGAGGTTCAAATGGAATATTGAGTCTTTAAGAAACAATACAATATCAACTACCAGCCTGAAATAAGGAAAACATGATGTAATATTTACAGTGGCATAGTTATAGGGTGGCAGGGCTAGCAAAATGCAGCTGGTCTCTGATCTAGGAGGGACCTTGAGCTCAGGAATAAAATTGTTATTATGCCCCAGCATAAAAACGAAAGTGGTTCATCAACATGGATGTGAATACTTCGTGAAGAGTTTTTCTTATTTCGCCAGGTGGTATTGTAACCCCACTGCATTTTTGTGTCTTTTCACAAAAATAAGGTGTGTATATGAATTGAAACTTTTCTTGTTTGGGAAGAGAATCCATCCGTCATTAGTTGATCCCACTCACAGTATACATTTTCTATAAATGTTTGGTGCAGTACATTAGATAATGAATAAATTGGTTTATACATTTCACCTACACCTCGAAATAATGAAATGTGCTTGGACTGATGAATATTTCGACATCATACGATGAAGTTAATAATGTCATTTTCTTTCAGCACGTCAGTAACCCTAACAACTCAAGTACATACTAGGTACGTCCCATTCAGTCCCAAATGTGTACTGTCGGTACAGGGACATGAATGGGACATCCTAGGAATGTACCGATTGGTATATCCCTGGAACTCACCTACCGGGACATCCTGGAGATGTCCCAAAAGTGTACTGTCGGTACATGTCCTGGTAAGTACATTCCAAGGATGCTCTTCTCTTGTCCCTCTGTATATCTCAAATGTTATTTCATGTTATATTCTAATTCATAGGGAACAACATATAGCGATTGAGGAGATTATTTTGTCATCTGACTCTGACATATATTCAATACTTCGTAAAAATACATTAAATTCAAGTTGGCATTGACAACAGAGATCACGATCCATAAAATAAATAACCAGAATTCAAAATTTCCCGCTTTTCCTTTTCCCCTATATTCTGCGCTAGAGGCGTCTGGCAAAAGGCATGTATCACGTGATTCACGTGTTCTTTCGTTTCTGGTGTCGTGGTGAATTGAATTGTTATGTGCGTATAGTGGGAAGCTGCTGTGATTTGTGCCTAGGAACTTTAATATCGTTTCAAGATAAGTATCCATTTTTCATTATCATCATCATAGATTTCAACAGGAAACAAATACTAAACAAATACTTAAAGAGAATAAAATGTAACTCGAATTATTCTTCAGCATATTAGCTCACAATGGTGGATAGAAAACTCATCAGTTAATGATAATGTTATCCTACATTCAGCTGAAACTTCAATAAGAATTGAAAGTATAATATTACCTACGAATATAGAACAAACTCATGAAACCATTTATAATTCAGACATGTCTGATAAAGAGTTGAACCCAAACTTTATCCAAGGATTCTGTTCGAAATTCTTACTCTGGAACAATTGTTGGAGATAATAATGAAATCCTTAATTTAGAAACAGATTCAAAGTCAACAGAATGAACTTTGAAACATAACATTATATAATAATAATAATAACATATTCATTACACTCCTAGGGAAATTATAATTCATCCTATTTATTTCTGATTCATTGCACTTAATTTTGTTTTCATATAACATGTCCACCTAATTGAATTCATCATCTGACAATGGAATTTTTTATAGGAGCTTCGACAGGAATTGGAAGTCATAAACAAATAAAAGATGCTATCCAAAAGTTCTTCAGGAGAGGGAAGGAAAGGAGTCGGTCCGAGAAGTCAACCACAAAGGCTCATAAAATTTATTTTTTCGAAAAAGATCTCGGTTCGAATATATAATTTTTATATTTCAATATATGGAAATGACCTTTGTTTTTTTGAATCAAGATATTTTTATTTTATATGAATATATTCCATTTATTTCATACATTGAAATGATCTCAGAATGTACCTTATATTGTTTTTTTTTATTGGTGCCCCTTTTTACCCATTTAAAGCACGCCCCAGCGTGTTTAAATCGAACTTTAAAAAACGCGCGTTTTTTAAAGTTACCATGGCAACATCAACAAAGAAACGAGAAACGTGACGTCTAAGTGACAAATTATTGATTATTGATTTGACGGAGTACTTTGTACATAATAGTCGACGCCTTGTACTGCTCCTAAATTTTCTGAAGGTAAGCCAGCACAACTAGTTCATTTATTTCTGATACCTCTTGCTTCATTTGATGAACTTGTCATATTCTTTTTTATATATATCACTGAATATTTCCGGTATTAACCTCGATTTTGCCTCACTATTCAATGAATTGATATTGGAATAATTCATTTTTGAACTCTGCGATAACAATAAACATAAAATTGTGAATGAATATCTGTTTTTCTAATTTCCATGACAACGAAAGGTGTCTTAATGTCACATCACGAAGTCAACCATTTTGCATTATAGTTTTCATTTCTATTCTTTGTAGTTATAATAATAATAATAATAATAATAATAATAATAATGTTTATTGACATAAATGGAAATGTTTACACTCAGGTGAAATGCAATAAACATGGTTGAGTCACAGAAGTGTACAACAGCTATGAGTTGTTATACTACTTGTGCGTGACTATACATTGAATTATTATTGCAGAAAAACAAAATTTTTGAAGGTTTTTTCGTTAGTTGAGGATAACATAATATATAAATTAACAAAATAATCACATGTAAATGAACGAAAAACCTAGTTTACACTTAAAAATATTTCAATGATTATTGAATAAAAAAAATATCTAAAAAACACATACACTAAATGCAACAAAATCCTAAAAACCAAGCTAAAATCACATAAAAATAATCCAACAATAATGTCAGTTAAGAATGGATATATTCATTAAAATTCATTCAACATGTTAAAATTGTGTTATTATACCTACATTCACTAAGTCTTTTTAAAAGACCAAAACTCGCAAAAATTGATGAGTAACCGAGACTTATGCATCATCGTATATACACACATCTACACACATAGATATATATACATATATTGTTATCAATGGTATAGATGATGTTTCAAATATTAATACATTTTTTGATTAACAAGTTCATGAAAAAGTGATCTCTCATTTTCAACAATCCACATTTTTACCTTTTTTTTGAATTTGGACATGTTATAGTTATTCTTCAGGTAATCCGGTACCATATTATATAACCTAGGTCCAAGGTATGTTGCATTCCGCTGACCTATGGTTTTGTTGCAGCACGGTATTACGCTTTTATTTTTATTTCTTGTGTTATGACTGTAGTTCGGATGTTCTAAGATGATACTTCCTTTTTTGACATTTTTCAAAACATTCCAACAGAAGAGCTGTCTGATATCGAGAAAACTGGATTCTCTGAACAAGTCATCACTTGGGTGAGTGTGAACCTTATGATAAATGATTTTTATTATATATTTTTGTAAGACATTCAATTTTTCCAAATAATTATCACTTACTCCACCCCACCCCACTATACCGTATTGTAATTGCGATTCAACTAATGCAAAATATAATATTCTCAAACTTGGGGTATCCAGAAAACCTCTCATATATTTGAATTTGTATAGCATTCCCCTCAATTTTTTTACTATATTTTCAATTTGCAGGTTCCATCTCAGATGCCGGTCTATTATGATGCCAAGATATTTCATCGACTTCCCTTCCGGTATTTCATAACCTTCTCCTATTCTTATAGGTCCCATATTTGGTAGTCCATTGGTGTAGGAACAGAAAGGCAAGTATCTAGTTTTTGTAAAATTCAGTGTTAATTTATTACCTCTAAACCATTTTACTATTTTCAGAAAATCAGTCTCTACAAGATCCTTCAGCTCCGGCCATGTGTTGGATTTATACAGTATGGCTGTATCGTCTGCAAAGCTGAGAATATTTCCTTGTGTTTTCATGTCGAGTAGGCCGTTAATATAGATAGTAAACAATAATGGTCCCAGTACAGTACCTTGTGGGACTCCATAGGAAACATTCTCGTAGTGGCTGGTTTCACCATTGATGCTTACCCTCTGTTTTCTATCATTCAGATAACTTTTAAGAATCCTATAAATATTTCCTCTTAGTCCATATGATGATATTTTTTTTAATAATGTATTGTGGCAAACAGTGTCGAATGCTTTCGAAAGATCAACGAATATGCACAAGGTAGCCTTTTTCTTATCCAGTGCTTCATAAATATAGGATGATAGAGCGAATATTGCATCTTCCGTCGATTTTCCTTCTCTGAATCCAAATTGTTTATCCGAGAGAACCTGATGTTTATTCAGAAAAGACAATATTCTTCTTTTTAATATCTTTTCTAATATTTTAGATATGTTTGAGATAAGTGATAGTGGCCTGTAATTAACCATTTCATATTTATCTCCATTTTTATACAGTGGTTTGATTAGTCCTGTTTTCAGGATTTTCGGAAAGTACCCTGTATCCAGACACCGATTTATTAAATGGGTCAGTGGGCCTTTGATTTCATTTACTATTTCTTTAAGAGTTTCAGATCGAATATCGTCATCACCCGGAGATTTCTTTGGTTTTAGTTGCGATATTATCTCTTTGACTTCGTTTTCATCAGTTGGGAATACGTACATAGTGCTGTCTATAATGTTTTCAGAATAATCAAAATCTGAAGGTTCCGTTATTTTCATTGCAAGATTTTCGCCTAATTTGCTATAATATTCATTGAATCTGTTGCAAATTTCTAATTGATCATGTATGATTACATCATTGTTAATTTTTATTCCTTCTATCTTTGAAATGTTTCCGGATTTCTTGCAGATTTCATTGACAGTTTTCCAGAGGCCTTTTGTACTGTTTTTATTCTTTTCTATTATTTGATTGGCATATATTTTCTTAGCTGCTAGTATCATCCTATTCAGGTGATTTTTAAGATGTTTGTATTCTTCCCAAAGCTCCATATTATCTGGATCTGTTTTCACTTTCCTATATAAATCATTTTTTCCATCAGCAATTGCTATTATTTCAGGTGTTATCCATTTGGTTCTCGGGCGATTTTTTTTGTTCACAGTCACAGTGACAGTATTTTTTTCAATGTTGTATTGTAATATTTTAATAAATGCACCGGCCATCGACTCTATATCATCTAGATTGTATACATCGCTCCATAGTTCATTCCCCAATTTTTGTCTGAGTTTATTATAATTGATAAATTTTCTGTTTTTTTTTTCAATTTGATTGGACTTTTGTTTCACCATATTGAATGTTAAAGCAATGGGAAAATGATCTGTTATTCCATTTTGTATAATATACGATTTGAAATTAATGTTTCTTTTAGATTTCATGAAATAATGGTCTATACAAGATCCACTACTAGGTCGGGTAACATCGTTTATATAAGATGTAAATCCATGTGCATTCATTATATTTTTGTATTCTTCCGCATAGTCGTATTCCGATAATAAATCTATATTTATGTCACCTGTGATTATTTGTATGTCACTGCTTTTCATTGTTTCTAAATATCTGATGATTTCTGTATTGAATTGTTTGGGACAAGTGCTTGGAGATCTGTACACAGAAGTAATTATGATATCACCTACTTTATTTTTTATATGTATTTGTAAAGCTTTGATTTCCCCAATATTTTGAATTATATAGGAATAATCGAGTGTATCTTTGATAAATACCACAACTCCGTCATTTTTGTTTAAAGAGCCCCCATTATATAAAGTTTGGTAACCCTCCATGTGGATGATTTCAATATCATTCACTATATATGTTTCCGTTAATATAATAAGATCCAGTTTCTCGGGTATTTTATTTAATAATATTAACAATTCATCCATATTTTTCATGATACTACGAATGTTCAGTTGGAATATTTTAAAATCATCATGGAGGTATTCAGTGAATTCAACAATATTACTAATTTGTTTTGCTACTACCGAATCATTTTCATATTCTCTTATAAATGGATCCATCTTATATCTTTCCCTGTACTTCTTATATTACTTATTGTCAATTGAATCAGACAAAAACATTGTAATTAGCAACGAAAGAATTGTATACAAAATAAAAAATTAAAAAAAGAGATGATAGCTATTTAGACTTCTGGATGTAATCTATCAGATTTGATTAGTACGGGAGGTTTGTTATCATAATATGCGATTGGAAATTTTATATTTTTGGTAGTTAGTTGCTTTTGGATGACATCAGCCGGGCTTCATTTAATTATACGATTTCTCAATTTCTCCTTTATCATAGAAGGATCTGTACCTGCGCTATTTTTCTTCTTGGGAGTTTCCTGGGTGAGTGTATTTTTTCTGTTCCTTAGTTTGGGGTTGTTTTCAGTTATATCACTTGTTTCGGGCACTGGATTCGTGACTATAGTAATGGGTTCCTTTATGTTAGTTTCCTCAGTTATCGGAACGCTGGGTGTTTGTGGAGCACTTTTTGCCTTTATATTGTTCTTTTCTTCAATGGCCTCTAAATCTTCTACTGTGTAACCAATATCTTCAATAAATAGTCTGTTTCCTTTTATGTAGCACTTCTCTGAGGAATTTTTGTATACTGACAAATATGCACGCAGTGATTTGTTTTCTCTCCTTTGTATTTCAGTCAGGTCGTTGACGATGAAAATGTTGGTCCCTCTCAGTTTCGAACAATTCTTCAAAATCGTTTGTTTTTTCAATTGAGATACCAGTTCAACTTTCAACGGACTGTTTGCTGAACGCCCCAAACAGTAAAAGTTATTTATGTCAGATTCTGCTAGACTTACATTTAAGAGTTCATTTATTGTATCACACAGGAAATGCAGTGTGATTTCTTGTGGATTTCTATTCAGACCAAAAATAAGAAAATTATTTTTCCTGTTACTTCTGTCCAGATGTTCAACTTTCCTATTCAAGTCACTATTTTCCTTTTCCAAGTTCTTCAGTTTGTTCTTCAGTGACCCAATCTCCAACAATACTCTGGCTTCGGTGGCTTCAATTATATTTTTGAGTTCAGTTTTGCTTCTGATTATTTCTTCATATAATTGTTTGATTGTTATTTCTCTATTTTCTACCATTTTAGTAGATATTTTATGAGGTATGCACCTGTACTATAATTTTATGATTGTTGTCGATTCTATATAGCTTACTGGATAAAGTTCTTGGTTTACCACTTATGAATTATCAAAGTTCAATTTTCGACGGATCAATACACACTATTTCATCACTTGCACTCAACAATGATTCTTAGATTTTTTTCACAATGTACTTGTACTGATAAGGATTGGTTTGGTTCGATTTCGATTAAAAGCATACAAGCGATGCTTATGGACGCCATAAACTTCGAACAATACTTCGAATAATACCATCATATATTATTTCATGGTGCACCAATAAAAAAAAATAGCGTAAAGTATTCGTGGATAACTGGTCTTAAAAACACTTGCTCTATTTCGAGCACTTCGGCTGCGCCGTCGTGCTCGAAAACTCGCGCGTGTTTTAAAGACCTCTTTATCCACTTATACTTTAATATACTATTTTGTTATAATCATTTTTAGTATGTAAAAATTACCCTTTGTTATTTAAATCAAGATATTTTCATTATCATTATATATATTTCATGCATTAAAATGATCTAAGACTAATATTTATTTCGCATTTTCTTGTTTCTACATTTTATTCTCCAAATTATATCATATTATTTTCGAAACTGGAATTTTATTTCCCTAGTTCTCCACGGATTTCCTCAATAAATAGAAACCATACTTAGAACGTACTAGGGACGTCCCAGTGACGGTACCGGTTATGACATGGGATACCTTCGAGATGTTGTTAGGAGTACCAGGTAAATCCTTAGAACGTACCGACGGGACATCCCGGGGAGCCCCCTTATTGCCGCCGAGGGATGTACCTAGACCATCCCAGGTACGTACCTGTGTTGTTAGGGTAATTACTTCTTCCAATAATGAAAGTTTGAAATTTTCTGAATCGAAGTTTTCCCATGAACTGATATAGACGAGGCTTCCCTCTCTCATAATGGGCTTCGCGATCACCTTATTTCACCATTTTCTATAAGTTTTTTCAAATACGCGGTGTATTCTTCTGAAATCAATACCAGAGAGAAGCTCATTTGAAGAATTATATTCGAAAATCAGTTTCCAGGCTCTTTCCAAGTATCTCATCAGATTCTGGAGAATCGAGAATATAATGGTGTTTTTCAAGGACCGAAAAAAAATCTCAATATTTGTTAGTTCGAATCTGGATTTTCATGAACCATTTACAGATCAGCCGCTTGAGTAGAAATAAAAGAACGTATATTCTAGATATTTGTACTCTATATCTTGATGATTTAACCCCACATATATTCTCCGAACCAGCTTGGTGAACTCAATATTTTGAACGTGTTCACACTCTTTATACAGGGTGATTCATTCGAAAATGGGCATACTGTAAGGGTAGGAAGAGGTCACCTAGCTGGTTCTGAAAAATCTCCATATGATGGAGGATAAACTCATAAATCATATCTTTCCAATTTTTAATGATGCCCCAAGCTGAAGTGAACACTTATTGAGTTCATGATCTGAATAGATATTTATCGACATATCTTAAGCGAATACAAATCTCATATGCTTCTAGATGATCACAAGTTCTTGATTCTCATACAATTCTTTTGAAATAGTGATAGAAATGCATTTTGTGATTTTGTTACACGATATATACTACACCTAAGAGCCGTAGCATCTTGTCGTTGGTGGGGGGCTTAACCAAAGGCAGAGGCGGGCAGCGACCCATGCTGAAGAGGCTGGTGGCCCATGGGTTAATGAGGGGCTCGAAAGGAGCCCAAAGGGCACCTGGTGCAACACCTTGGTAAGTAAGTCGCCTTACCGGCGCAAGCGGGGCTCTGAGTTGGTGGACCTTTATTTTCCCGTCTACTCGTGGTATTCAGATGAATGAGCCGAACATGAAAAATGAACTCATCACTGTGGTGACGGGAAATGAGACGAAGGAGTCCGAGGGTGCCTCAGGGACGCCCACAGACCCCTGGACAGTTGCAACCAAGCTGGAGGACGCGGACCTACACGGCCCGTTCCTACCAAAAAGGAAAAGCAGGACATACCGCAAAAAGCTGGCAAGGCAGGAGGTGACTCCAGAGCCCCGCTTCAAGCTAGCCAGCATAAATAGCTAACTCCGGGAAAGTCGAAGAGGAAGAAGGAGCCCGACGCGACCCTGCCCTCGAACTCCAGGGTTGACAAAAGGCCGCGACGCATGCCTCCAAAGGGAGGAAGCGCTAGCGGTGAAGGTCATGATCCCGCTGTCGGGGGAGGACCAGTAGAGGCGTACCTAGGGGGGTGGGACTCACCGCCGCCCAAAGGACCAATCCTCTGACGGTCATCGCCACAGCCAGGGAGAACCCTGAGTTTTCATTGTCTCAAGAGGACTTTACTCGGTTCAAGGTGGTGTTCAGGGAGCTGGAAAAAAACACCCTCCTCTGAGATGCCCAGGTTGAAGGCGTCGTTTAACAAAGGCGGGGTGTTCGTATTTGTGGCCTCCGATGAAAAGTCGAAGGAGTGGATGCTGTCCAACGTAGCCACTCTTGAGGCTCAAAGTGGGAGGAGTGGAGCTCCTGAAAAGGCGGTATAAGGCCACTGTATGGCTACCCGGTCCACTGGAGGAGCCAGCCGAAGTGCCTATCCAGCTAGGGTCCTACAACCCCACTTTAAACACGAGTGCTTGGCGGGTGGTCAACCAGCCAACACTCCGAACAGACTCCGGAAGGCAGGGAGAGGTGGGCAAATATGTCCCAATCTATCAGCTGCCAGAGTCTCAAGTCAGGGCTCTCAACAGCCTTGTCAACAGGCACGGTTTGGAGCTGGAAAGGGTCACCTTCAAGGTGACACGTCCGACCAATCAGGATGACAAAGAGGTGAGGGAGATGGAGGCGGAATAGTCCAGATGCCTCTGCATCTACTCAAAATCACTCAGATTAACTTGCACCACAGTAAAGGCGCCTCTGCTGGATAGGGCCGCCAAGTTCCTAGAAGGAGTGCGAACAGTCTATGAAGGCAACTGCCCACCAAGGAGAACGAGACCTAGGGGTCAAGTTCACTGATTTAATGATAAGCTGGTAAGTATGAGGCAGAAAATTATCTGCATCAGACAAGAAGCCAGAAAACGTAAAGATCCAGAGAGATGGGAATATCTCAGGAAAATGAGGGATCAATACAGAACAGAAATCAGGAATGCCCAACAGACTAGTTGGATCTCCTTCTATGAAGAGAAAAGTGAAGGGACTGAGGTAGTCAGACAGATGAAATACTCTCGAAAAATCCAGAGGCTATACTCGGCTCCCTCAAACTACCCAATGGCAGGTTCTCCACCTCAGATGAAGAGACCCTGGAATGCCTGATGAGAACACACTTTTCCAGCTTCCTAGAGGAACGGGAAGGGAGTCACAATGATCAGCGAGAAGAAAGGAGGACAAGAGCGAACTCAGTCAGAGTGATGGCACAAGTCTGGCACCGCAATCGGCCTCAATGTCAACCCCAGTAAAACGGAGGTTATGGTTTTCAGCAGAAAATCTGAATGGAACAGACAATGTTCGTTGACACTAAATGGAAAGGCTCTTGAGCTAGCCAGAGGAGTGGAATATTCAGGAGTCACCCTAGATAGTAAGTTAACATGGGGAAGATATCTAGAGAATAAGATCCACAAATTTGTGGCTGCCCTATGGCAAATGAAATAGAAGGGCTATGGGCAGCAGTTGGGCATCAAACCAAGCACAATGAAATGGCTTTACGAGGCAATTCTATAACCCAGACTCATGTACGCCTCTGTAGTCTGGTGGTATAGAACGAAGCTAAAAACGGCGGCGAAACTATTGAAGAGGTTGACCCGCTTCAGGCATTAGAAGTCGGAAGCCAGGAGCACTTGTACATCTGTACGAACAGCAAGAGCGCTTACGATGTTCTTGGAGGGTACACCACAACATCAAAACTGGTGCACGATTGTTATCAAACCTTGAATCACCTGGTCGAAGTCGGACATGTAACCTTGATGTGGCTGCCAGGTTACAAAGGGATAAAAGGCAACGAGATCGCAGACAAATTGGCCAGATTAGCGCGATTAGAGAGGTTTATAGGACCACAACCGGCAACTGGGATTTGCAACACAGTCATCAGGAAGAAGATTGATGACTAGACTGCGGCAAAGCACAGGGAGGCATGGAGGAATGTCCCAGGGTGCAGAATAGCCAAGATCTTCATTAGACCAGATCAAATGAATGAATGAGTAGAACAACTACTCACACTGAGTAGGAAAAACGCAAAAGTGATCATCGGTATTCTGACTGATCACGATACTCTGCGGAAGCACAGACACAGAATGGGATTGGAAGAATGTAGATTCTGTGAACTAGATCCAATTTTATTATACAAATTGATTAATGGCATAACATCATGCCCAGAATTGTTGGCACAAATCAGTTTCAGATTCCATAGAATACCAACACGAAATTGTGAACTTTTCAGTATTCCCTTTCACCATACTAATTATGGCTACAATAGTAGCATATCTCGTATTTTGAGACTAGGTAATCTAGTTAATTAAAATGTATGTATAACTGGTGTCAGCTTGTGTACCTCAAAAGAATCTCTTGATGGAGTAGCTACTCTGTGATATCTTGTAATATTCATTAGTATCTTTATATATCTATATATATTTTCCTTTATATTATTTGTCATATTGTATATTGTCTATATTTTGTAAAGAGGGGTTTGCCTGGTAATGAATGAATAAATAAATAGAAGATGGAACCTGACTGCACATCATTTTGCAATGCCCTGCAGTGATAAGGAACAGGCACCTTCATCTAGGCTACCCAAATCCACAGGGATTTCAATGCTAGGAAGGCGCTATCAGGAATATCCTGACCTTTCGAGCTAAGTTACACAAATTCGAATCATTTCGAAACAGTCCACTGTTATTTCTTGACTTTTTTTAAAACTCATTCTCCCATAC
Source organism: Plagiodera versicolora (assembly GCA_037013635.1). Lineage (NCBI taxonomy): Eukaryota > Metazoa > Arthropoda > Insecta > Coleoptera > Chrysomelidae > Plagiodera > Plagiodera versicolora. The sequence continues at coordinate 11,879,221 of CM072982.1, forward strand.
TTTTCATTGTCCAATTGAAAACTATGCTGTCAGCATTAGAATGCAATTCTTGCATTCATAGATGCTATATATTCCGAAAACTACTTCAACACACCCTTTTTTGTTATTTTCATTTTACTGAAGGGAAGCCAGTAGGTTAGAGGCTTATTGTACCTCTATCACTCTGATATCTTGAAAGATATCAGTCCCTTTGAGTATTTCACAAAGGTTTCAAGGTTTTCGCGTCCTCTAGATTCAAATAAGGCTATCTTAGTTGCGTTACTCTCCTGTAATTTAGTGCCCCATAATTGCACAATATACATTCAGGCTCCAAGCCACACAATTTACAGTTTGGTCACCTTGGCAAAGTTCCATACAATGTAAAAGTGTTCTCAAAGTGGCATGGCCTGTGAAGAGACCGACTTAATCTGATCTTTTTCATATGGTACTTGTATAACATGATTACTATATTCTTGTCTTGGTATGTTATTCCATGCTAACTGAATACATGTTCGTCAGAGAAACCACAAGTCATGAATAAATAACCACGAAAATAATCTACTCTACATTATTCGAAAGAAATTGGATATGATTATCATCTATTGAAAATGTGAAAATAATCGTCGGGCTGCCTACTTACATACAAAGAAAAATACCCTGATACCCTTGAAATTTACGATAACATTTCATATCTTTCAAGATGACTATGATTACCCATTTAAACATGTGAAATGAAATACCTAGGATATCAATAATTCAAAAAAAAATCGATTTTCGAATATTTGCTAATAACATAGAAACAAGAACATTCAATTGCATCAATACGCCGATAAACATAGATTCTCTCATCCCTTTCTCAATATATTCACATTAACAACTTGTTCAGGGTGATCCAAATTGTACACTTTCGATTCAAAATATCGATTTCTGAAAGAATGACAATATAAAATGAAATATATGCATCGAGCTAGAATTGAGAAATCATATAGCGCACATCTCAACTGAAAGATACGGAGTGTTTTTTGATTCTGTGCGTTTGTGCGTCGGAACTTGATTCTTGATCATTTATATTCTCAAGTAATCAAGTGGCGTGTTCTTTCATGAAAGCTGGATCCGAAATCATGATATGAATTTTCGTTTTTTTTTTCAATACACCATCATGTTTGATTTTCATATATTTTTATGAATAAATATAATCACTTCAATATTTGAGTTACCGGCAACTGTCCGCTTCAAACCATTGTTTCATTAGAGTTTTCAAATTATTGTATTCATTCATTGAATTATTCATTTATTTAATCAGGTTCAACAGAATGGGTATGGGTACAAATCATAATAGCATTTATTCAATATTGATCATAGTTATCGGAGAAAGTGTGATTTTATATCTGACAACTTGCAATAAATAAGTCAAGATTATTGCCAACGGAATTGTCATTTTACAAATGGTATAAAACGGATAACCATCCAGAACATTTATGCGTAGCGTTTTCACATTAAGTTAATAAATGTTATTAGTTCTTAATAGGCTGAGTAATTTTGAAAATCCCTTCTGAGCTGCCTCTGTACGATTTATATAACTTTGAAAAGGACACCAAACACTGAGGCATATTCTGATTTAGATCGCATGAAACAATAAAAAAAGGATATTCAAGATCGAGTTCTCTATGAAGTCACTACTATTACCCGCAATCAATCCGTACATATGATATCGTGGGAACACAATATAGTCCATATGCCGACTTTTAGATTGGCAAAGAGAAGTTTGACATGTTGTGCACAAAAAACAAAACTCATTGAATTTGGCAATCAGCTATCACTATCATCCAAACTCTGAACTGAAAAAATCCTTTTGATATATCTCCTTTTTTTAAATTATCGTTTCCAATCGAAACCATGCCAATTCAGACCACCCTGTATAGATACTTCGAATGAGTTTCGTCATCAAAACTTGCTGCCTGTCGTGCTCAGCAGTAAACAAGAAATGTATCAAGATAAATAGACTGTTACTTTCACTTTCGCAGTTGGCCTTAATCAAGTGCCAGAAAAATTTACCGGAAAAGGAAATAACTGAAGACTAAACTTTTTCTCTTGGGAGAAGCGATAGTGCCTACTTGTTCCCTTTCAACCGTGTTGGGAATTTCTTAGTAAAATTGATCGACACGAATAGTGTCGAACCTTTGGGGCACTTGATGAGATTTGCCATAAGGGAGTTCCTACTGAATGTTTAAAGGTTGGATACACCTATTTCCAAGGCGATTCTATTGGATAAAATATTCGTTTGATCACATAAACATTCGATAGGTCAGAATACGACAATGATAGACGCTTATCATTATTTTCAATTGAGTTTGATGGCCAGGAACGAATACAATTTTTCAATATGATAGTCCTTGGAGGAGTATCAGGTTTATGGAATATTCATACAGGGAAGAGTAAAGAAGTGTCTGATTGATTATCGATAAGGAATTGAATTGAAAGTTCTTCACATCGATAGAAAATGCATTTGAAATTTCTTGTTGACTTCCTTACGATCAACTGTCTCTGTAATTCTTTGTATCGCCAATATTTCTTTGATAGCTTGAACAGTGAATGTTGCGTACAAACAGATTGAGATGACAGAGTTTTGAGTTCAGAACATATTGAGAATTATTCTGAAATAATCAACATGATATAGGAACATTAAATTGATGTGATTCCTAGGAATTAATTCAAAGGCGAGTTTCTTATAAAATATTCATAATATTCGAAATTACCTCATTGGATCTCGCGTGGGCGTGTTTAAAATATCATGATAAGTGAAGTCTGCACAAATCAGGTAGTATTCATTCTATAAATAATGAAGAAAAAACAAAAACAACTGGCCAGAATCGTAGTATGCTAAAGGGGTCCGAAGAAAAAAACCGTAGTATGCATATCAATCTAAAAAACGTTCATAGAATTTTGAAGGATTGAAATGATCACGATTCAAAAAGTTGCATTGAATAGTAATCCTCCCTCCCCCTTTGGTCCTGTTTTTTGAGTGAACACTCATATCAGTTTGGAACAAAACAAAAATGCACAGATAATGCATGGAGTGGATGAGTTATATTTATTTGATCTATGCCATCATCGATTGGAGTTCTATTTATTAAATTTGGTATTATTGAACTTATGACATAGAGTCATACATAAAAACGGAGATATGCTTGCAAATAGATGTTTTCAAAGAGATAATTGACTATTCTCGCTAGATCAATTATAATTATTGAATTCCTAATTTGATAACATATTGAACAAAACTTTTATAATCGAAATTCATTTATTCACCAGTTCATACGTATCTAAGAAAAAATATACATAGAAGAGTACCAGTACACCAATATTGTGTATACCCACCGGGGCATTCAAGATTACCAGAGATTTAGTTCCATTGAAAACTTCACCAGTTCACCATACCCAACTGATCAACGAACAATTGGATGATGAAATTCCCGGACTATAGGGGGACCACGATCGTATTCATAGGTCTTGCAACTCGTATGGTGGGGGGTGACCCAAACATTGAGGAAATTTTTGTGGTTCTCATGTTTCGTCACCTGCAGCGCTGTCCTCTATTGTCACTTTGTCAGCCGATCACAAATCAGATCCGATCAGCTTTTTGAAAGAAGGAATGATTTTTATTTATTCGAGAGAATTTCGCAAGATGTAATATTTCTGTCATTGATTTTATTTACCATTCAAAAACTAACCGTTTGTTTTGTTGTCAAAGATTAATCACGTGATTATACCCCTATGTCCGCGGATAATTATGGCAACTTTTTCTTCAAAACTGGTGCCACCCCCCAACACTCAAAAATGCCGTAGTCTCCAGACCTATGTGTATGGCCGTGAGTTAGACAAAGGAGGCCTACATTAATCGACACCTCATCAACCATATATTTTTTAAATTTACAACAAAACAGCCACGAAATCATAAATAATCAAAGAAGAATTATATTTTCTGAACTGCTGTAGTTGTCGAGCTCTTGAAGATCGAATGAATTATTGTATGGAAGCGAATGGTGTTCATTCCAAACATGCGATAAAATAGTTGCTGACGTTTGTAGTTTATTCTTATTTGTTCCTAATTCATTTTTCAGTTTGTTTCTTTTCAACCACGTACATACTCGATGGAGTTCATTCTGGTTTTCACTAGTAGGAAATTCCTAATTCAATATTCTGTTTCGACAAGTGAAGTATTTCAGAAGTCACATTCATAGGTTGCTTATTGAGAACTTTGGAACTGAACTAAGAATCCAATTTTCTTGAAAACAATCAATTTCAGAGAATTGATTGATGATAATTTGAAGGCGTGATATAGTTCTACAAGATGATGAATTGATATATTGGGTGTTCTATTTGAGTATATAAAGTTTTTGCTAATCGAAATCTTCTGAATGGATGCTCGTCCAAAAAAAAAAACTTGTATACAAAACCAGACTTCTATTCAATTCAGACATTCCAACGTTGTTTTGGCAGCATTTATAGTACACCGGTTTTTGTCAAATTTTCGTTTTCTCTGACAATATCGCATTTCATGGAGAAAATAAAAATATGACTGAATGCAGGATTTTATGGTTAATCTGATGGTGGAATAATATACAGGGTATCCTATTCAAAAGAGAACAAATCAATGTTGTGCCACCTAAACTGAAAACCCTTTGAATCTTGAAGACTATTAGAATCGTGTATCTACGCAAATAGGCCACCCTGTATATGGTCGAGCTTCGTACAAAATCATTCAATTTGGGATGACGCGTTGTACTCTGAAGTAGGAATGATTTGGTGATACAAATACTCTGAAATTGACTGACATGAAAAAGTGAAACGATAATTGATGATTCAATCATCAGAGGGATGTTCATTTTTTCACAAGAGTCTGAATACTTACTAATGAAAAATTCATTGTGGAATCAAGATACCTACACAGTTTTCTTCATTACCATCGTGAGGAAATCAGGAAAGCAAATAATTATATCGAACAGAACCATGCAGCAATCAGAACAACCGATTTTTTGTTAGATTGGTATGGAATCATTTGAAATTTCCTTGAAGTGATGAAATTTCGAACGATGTATTCAAATATTGATGGTTTTTCTGTTGACCAGAATTTCCTGAATTGAATGAGCATTTATTTCAGGAGCACCAGTGGAAGTATTTCCGATTCTAATTTCCATAAACATTTTCGTTGGTCGTCTTTTTTCATTCCCGGTAATTTGAAGAGAAAGTCAGTGACTTGGAACGAGCGATATCTTGAATTTCAAGCGATGGCACAATGCCCACAATTAAAGGAACAAAAGCCTTGCTGCGACTTCACCACAAAAGGAATACTAGATACAGCTACTGAGAGCAATATTTAATGGGAAGAGGAAAATAATGCTGTTTTCAAGGGATCGAGAACAATGCTGTAAAAACGAACCTTTGGTGTCTCTTGATGATATTTTTTTGTCAAGGAAAACGTTTTAAGTTTGTCTCGCCGGTGCTACGCTTTGGTTCCACTATCCGTTTCTTTTAAGGGAGATAATTAATTTGACATTGCGAGCGAAATATTAATTTGGGACATCATCGTACTAGAGTTCATAACAGTCATATTAACTGGAATGGAAAACACAAATTTCATTAGAAGTTGATTGGACGTTTTGTCACATGTTTCCATATACAGGGAGTCAATTTGGAAACTCCCAATGCAAATATTTCTGAAATTCAAAGAGTTTGAAAAGCGCAATTTGGTACAAATGTTATACAGGTAGGGAGATCTGAAACCCCCATATTTCAGTTATAGGTGAGTCTGCCCTTGGGCCCGATGCACCTCAACTTCGAAATCTTTAAATGCACTCCCCTTTCGTGAGGTTTGCTGCCGAGAGACTCGTCGACAGATATATCAGAGACGAGACTCTTCGGACAAAACCACTCTACATGAATCAATTTGCCTAAAGAGCAGGACTCTCCACCAAGTCAGCTCTATTGAAGGTTAAACAGCTGTTACAACCCCAACTCGGAAATGGAGGTTTCGCTATCGGCATTCTCATGGACATAGAAGGTGCGTTCAACCATACAGCTTGTGGCGTCATTAAATATGCCATGGAGAGGTTTGGCCAACCTAAAATGCTTGTTGACTGGGTATGCCATATGCTGAGAAACAGACAACTGAAAGCGAATAAGGGCAACACAACAATCAGAAGAAATGTTTCCTCACGATGCTCATAGGGTAGGGTCATGTCACCCTTGTTGTGGAGCCTGGTAGTAAATAGTCTGCTGGTGGGTCTCAGTAGGGAGGCCACACACGCAGTGGGTTACGACGATTCAATACTGACACTTCCATTTTTGTACATATTTCCAATTATCCTCAATATAAAAAGAGATATCCATTTATATATGAGGGGAAACATGAGTACACCACTCGTAATGCTAATCACCTCTGTTTACCATTCTCGCGTTTGGGCCTCGCTCAGAATTCCTACACATACCAAGGCATTATATGTTACAAACATACTCTGAAAATGTTAGGTGAAATCAAAAGTTTCAATACTTTTTAAACAAAATTGTTTAATTTTCTGAGTGATCACGCATTTTATTCGTTGGAGGAGTTTCTCAAATTTCAAGAATGAGTGTTTGCACTTCCTGTATAGAATTTTGTATACTTAAGGACTGAACCATACTTTTATATATACTTTTATACTTTTATTTATACTATGTATTACTGTGTATTTTTTATATTGTACACTTTTTGTGTATATCTTGCTTTCTGTTCTGACTAGTCCGATAAGTTCTATACTGTGGTGTGAAGCTTTATGGATGAATGAATCTCTCTATCTATCTATCTACTGTAGAAATCTGGTGCAGGAAAACTTTATGGCTACCTTATGGCAACTCAGGAGGACTATGGGCAGCAGTTAGGGCATCAAGCCAAGAACAATAAAATAGCTATTTGAGACGATCCTAAGACTCAGACCCATGTACGCATCTGTAGTCTGGTGGGATAGAACTAAGCTGAAAACGGCGGTGAAACAATTGGAGAGGTTGAGAGGTCTTGTGACAAGGTATGATGTAGGTGCGAGTGGATCTAAGCGCACGGCAGCCCTTGGGGCAGCCTTAGGAATAGGACCGATTCATCTGCACAAGAGCAATGCATAGAGCAAGAGACACCCTCGGTGTTGCAAACCGAATCGGTTGCAGTGCTGAACAGCACACTTTGGGCGTTAGGAGTCAGAAGCCAGGAGTTTTTTTACATCTGCACGGACAGCAAGAGCGCTGTGGAAGTGGAGTACACCACATCAAAGTTGGTGTACGATTGCCATCAAACTCTCACGAAGAGAAAGGAAAACGACAGATTGGCCAGACAAGCACGATCAGAAAGTTTTATAGGACCAGAACCGGCAACTGGGATTTGCAACTCAGTCATCAGGAAAAAGATTGATGATTGGAAAGCGGTAAAGCACAGGGAGGCATAGAGAAACGCACTAGGGTGCAGAAGAGCCAAGACCTTCATTAGATCAGATCAAATCAAGAAATAGGAGGAACAACTACTCGCAATGAATGAAAAAAAAAACGCGAAAGTAATTATTTTAAGCGATCATAATACCTGCGAAATCAAATAGAATGGGATAAGAAGATAACTCACTATGTAGATTCTGTGAACTAGAAGATGGATCCGCGCTTTTACCTGGGCGACCCGGATCCACAGGGATTCGAATGCGAGGAAGGTGTCATCAGGAATATCCTGACCTTTTGGGAGGAAATCTTCGATTAGAGCCACTAGCTATCTGAGAAACGCCAAAAATTTGTCATAGAAACTGATGAAAGAATTTAAAGAGAACTTATGAGATCCAAGTTGGATAGTGGAACCGCAATTCCGTGTAGAACTTTATTATGTTTCCCATCCGTTTTTATCAGCGATTCCTGGGATGAAGGCTTTATGTTTCTATGAGGACTTGCAGTTTGAAAATAAATGAGTATGTATGAGATTCTATAGAAGATACTTATGAGGATCTATGGTTTTCAATTGTAGATTTCACATCTAAAACCAATCCGTTCCTGATGGAAATTCCCAGAATGATTGCTATATGGTTGTATGTGTTTAAACGAATGGTTAATGGAAGAGAGTCTTTGAGATTGAAATTGGATAGTGAAACCGCAAATCCGTATAAAATCAGTATTATATAGAGATTACAGATACATATTGCTTCAATTTCTAATGGCATTCCCTAACGTGAATCTATAATATTCGAATGTGCTTTTAAACAAAACTCCTATCCGTTTCTATCAGCGATGAAATGTAAGGTGAGAGTCAATTGTCGAAGGATTTTTTAATTCAGGCAGCAGTTGTGTATCGAATCAGTGGAGAACGTTATCTTGGTTAATTTCTCCATGGTGAACTTTGTTAGCAGTTTCAGGAACTAAAACAAATTTTGTCCCAGGAATGAATCCATCTGAACAACCAGCATTCAAAACAATGAATCTAATAGACAACATAATTCCGATACACCATCTAATTGATATACAAATTCTGAATACTTTGAATCTCGTATTCTTCGTATTTACACACTTTTGACACTAAAATCTTGCCAAGAATGTCGTAGAGTTCCATTCTGGAATATCCAGGTCTCATCAAGGAGAACAAATTACCTCAAACCTTCATTTTTCAACTGAACATGTTCATTGAAGAATGTTCATCAACTAATAATATATGATATGCACTGAATACTCACTATTCTTGTACATGTACATGTAGAGGTTAGAAATATATGCAATGAGACAATCAAGTATTCAAAAGATGCTCACAATGCCAAAATAAGATCAAAACTTGTTGAATATCCTAACGGATCCCGTTCATTTTGGTCTTTCGCCAAAGCTGTGGGGAAAACTTTCACTTCCAGCTCGTTTCCTCCTCTAACCAAGGAAGATGTAACACTAGCCACGACTGCCCAAGGAAAAGCCGATATTTTTGCCTATTTATTTGCTGGCAATTCCACTCTGGATTCATCGGGAAAGCAACCCCCGAACATTACACCTATTGACAGTCACATGCCCGAGATCAAATTTCGCCGTGAAATCTTAATCGTGGCACTAGATATCTCCAAGGCATTCGATCGAGTCTGGCACCAGGGACTCCTCGCCAAGCTTCCATCTTATGGCTTGCCTTCTCAGCTATGTTCTCTGCTAACTAGTTTTCTCCCAAGCAGATCACTTCATGTGGTGGTCGATGGAGTTTCATCTGACTCTCTAATTGTAAATTCTGGTGTTCCGCAGGGATCAATTCTATCACCAACACTATTTATACTCCACATCAATGATCTGTTGGAGGCAACTTCATGTCCAGTATACAGCTTCGCGGATGATAGTACCCTCTACACTGCCTTCTCTTCCAGGGCTCCAATACCAGCCCGCCAAATCAAAAACGAACGAGGAAGAAATGTTAACAACATAAATATGGATTTGGCAACAATTCTCGAATGGGGATCCAAAAACTTGGAGCATTTCAATGCAAACAAAACACGAGCATGTCTTTTCCCCAAAAAAGCCGACCTCACAATACCCAACATATGCTTGTCAGAGGTGACCATACCTTTGAAGTCATCCATCTCGATGCTTGTTATAACTATCAGCAATAGCCTTTCTTGTGAAAATCACGTGAGATCGATTGCTTAAAGTGCATCCCAAAAACTTGGTTTTCTGTTTCGTGTCAAGAGCTTTTTCACTTCCAGTCAGCTGCTTACGATCTATAAGGCACAAATCCGACCTGTCCTAGAATACTGTTTCCATATTTGGAGTGCGGCTAACTCGCTTACTTCTCTGGAACACCATAAAAGGGTTAGCGATCTGTCTCTATTCTATAGATATTTTCATGGGCGATGCTCTTCTGAAATATCAACAATTGTTCCTCCTTTGGCGGTTTCTTCGAGGTTAACCCGTCAAGTCCAGTCTTCACACCCCTTTGTGGTCAATTCGGTGACCTGCAGAACATCTCTTTTCAAAGACTCGTTCATCCAACGAACAGCAAGGCTCTGGAACACATTGCCCAGGGAGGTATTCCACGAGGCATATGACCTTCAGAAATTTGAAAAGAACACCAATTCCTACCTCCTTTCCCTTAGTTCTCACGATGTTCTCTGAGCATTACAGGATGTCTCTTTTCGTGGGAAGTTTGAAAAAAAAAATATCGTAAATACAGTCCCTTATTTGATATTGTTGAGGTCGATCAATATCCACAACTAGTTTCTTCCGTTGGGGAGTTCTGTAGAAGTCTTAGGACAGTTTAGTCCTTAGCTTACTTTCTGTGAAAGTATGCAGATATTCCCTACACAGTTCAATTCCTACATCAAAAGCAGCAATCACTTTGTTATAATAATATTTCTTAAAAACTATTGAACCATTGTAGGATCGTGGTGAATGAATATTCATGAAGATTCTTCACTTACCTTTCAAACAGAATCCAATGAAGGTACAGGGCTTCTGTTATCCCTTTTTCGTTAAAAATGTTCTAATAAATATGCAACCATCGTCTGGGCATCTCTAGAGGATTGATCCTTTCGGCATTTTCATAAGAATACAATGAAATTAAGCTCTCAAAAGAACAAATTTACAAAAATCGCAAGAAAAGAATAATTCGCATGTAAACAATTTGGCATCGTTGTAAAGTAACATTCAAGTGTTGCCATAATTGTTGATGCTTTGATGTTCCCAGCTCAAAGGAACCGCATAAAATCAGATAAGGAATTCCTGATCGAAATCATCAAATCCTGAACCCACTATCTCCACAAGATACACAATAAGATTATAGTTGTGAATTCCCACATATTTTTGATACCTTCTCAAGCTTATGACTGAGCATATGATATCGTTGAAATTGAAAGTGGACTACCTCATCGAATCCTATAGTCTACTTCAAGAACCACTGCCTGATACAAACTTGTATACCGTGTATTCGGATATGCTTATAAATAACAACTACTTATGAATTCTCATAAAACCTCACGGATGACGTACATATAGATTTCATACTTTCCTCATAGATCCTTATAAATCCCCATAAATTGTCTATATTTTTTCATGAGATTTCATATGGTATTTTTGGCAGGCATACCCATACGTCTGGAGGCACTACGTGCCCCAACTTCACAGTCGACTGGAAGTCGACTAATAATAATAATAATATCAATAAGATATATTTGATTGATTAATCTTTTGATTTTATTCGGTAGGATGTTGAAAATTTCTGGTGCGAGAACCATTGGTAACAGTGATTTCACAAACTGTTTGCTCGAAGATTTAAAGCAGTAGATGCAGTTACTAAGGTGGTAAACACGACGGACATTCAGAATTGTTGAAGCGATTAGTGGAGTATAGTCTTTTATTTACAACCATATGTGTAATGCTATCATTATTAACGTCATTGGAGGTTGGAAAGTGTGTTACACACATCACACACCTCTACCTCACACATCTTATAATACATATTCAATGGAGAAGAATGAAAAACAACAATGAACCAAAATACAACAATAATCGTTGAATTCGAATTATTATCTGACATTTATTCATATTGGTGACAATTGTATACCCCGTAGTGACGGTTACAATATATCTACTCGATTATTATAAGAAAACCGCTTTCTTGGTAGTTTGTCGTTGAATGTTATATTTTAGGTATGTTCAGAACGAAACAGAAATCGATTGATTTCAATTGAAATATGATATTTGTAAATAAAATTGTATACAAACCTCGGTAGGAATTTTCATTCCTGTCTCGAGATTATGAAATACTTATTTTTCTGAGTATTATATAAACACATGATCACTTCAATACTTTACTATACTCGAAAATAGTCTATTAACAAGTCCAACAACAATATCAAAGAAAAAGAACAAGAGCGTTTTCTAGGTTGCCATGTCTACGACATACATATACAGGGTGATTCATTGGGAAATGGGCGTACTATAATAGTAGGTAGAGGTCGCCTAGCTGGTTCTGAAAAACTTCCATATAATGGGTCTAGCCCCCTGTATAAGCGAGATACAGTGTTTTATGTATCTCTTCTATTTCTTCAATGGCTAATAACTCACGTTCTGCATTGTATATATCATTCATTTTCACAACATAAACTCATTATCTTCTATGCTACCGAATTCCGAATGAATGAAATTGATAATCCAGGAACGGACTTGAAAAAATTAAAGGAACTTCATCAGTTTAATACTTTGTATAACGAAATTTCGAAAATTCGTTCGCAGATATGAAAAGAGCAGAAAAAAATATTCCCAAACAAATTAGTTTGGTACTTCCGCATGCCATTCTTGTACCTATTAATTTGAGTAAAAAAGTGGTACGAAATTCAAATAAATACCTCTTTCGTCTCTGGATGCTTTTTTTTCACTTTCAATCAATCAAATTACTAACCATTTCATAATATCTTGAATTTTGGATCACAACCTTTATGTAAAATAAGTAGACAGTTCCTAATTTGGAACAAAGTGATATTTCAATAACCTGTCACAAACACCCCGTATGTGTGATGGAAATTGCATTAATTCATCATGCTTCACTATACAAATGATGGAATGATTGCAAGAAGCTACAATAAAAAAATAATTTGGAATGAATGAAATTTTTCTATTTCCTATCTTCCTTCTTTTTCAAATGAATACATTTTTAGAAAATTTGTGTTTCTCAAAAAAAGTCATACTTTTTCGGAATGTGATTTTATTATTCTATCATTTGTATACTGTCTACTTATTTTACATAAAGATTGTGATCCAACATTCAGGATATCATGAATTGGTTAGTAATTTGATTGATTGAAAGTGAAAGATAATCATTTAGAGACGAAAAAGGTATTTTTATGAATTTCGTACCACCTTTTCATCGAAAAAAATTATTTTGACTCAAATTAACAGGTACAAGAATGGCATGCGGACGTATCAATCTAATTTGTTCAGGAATATTTTTTTCTGCTCTTTCCATATCTGTTAACGAATTTTCGAAATTTCATCATACAAGGTGTTGTATTAAACTGATGAAGTTTCTTTAATTTTTTCAAGTCCGTACCTGGATTATCAGTTTCATTCATTCGGATTTCGGTAGCATACAAGATGATGAGTTTATGTTGTGGAAATGAATGAAATATACAATGCAGATCGTGAGTTATTAGCCATTGAAGAAATAGGAGGAATACATAAAACACCCCGTATCTCGCTCATACAGGGGGCTAGACCCATTATATGGGAGATTTTCAGAACCAGCTAGGCGACCTCTACCTACCTTTTCAGTACACCCATTTCCAAATGAATCACCCTGTATAACATGTCCTCCTCAAAAGAAATTAACAATTTTCTTTGAATTTTCCAAATCCAAATCTGTTCGAAGATCTGGCATGAAAATCCCAATTAGAAAAATAAATCATAAATTTTCTAAAAAATTATGAAACATGAAATCATGTTAAATATTATTCCTATTTGAATCTATTTGGTGGTCCACTAATTCGACCACTGTTTGTTATGTAATCACTAAGAACATTCTGCTTGGATCCCGAAGGTATATTGTTTTCATCTCCAACTTTCATTAGAATATCTGGATCTGCAACTTTCAAATGTAACTCAGCCTCTACTTCGATAGGTTTGGAAGTGAAAGGTCTCAATTTCTTTTTGAAACATTGTTTATTATCCAAAAATATATATTTACAATTCCATACTGATTTTGAACTCTCGAATCAGTGCCGAAGCTCTGGCCTCGAGAGTAAAATACACAAAAAGAAATATTTATAGCAACAACCAAAAACAAAAAGAAAATGACCAATATAATAAACCTTCAAAATAACAATTACATATCCATACCTGAAATACTTAACTTAAGTGTTCCACAATATGTTTCACGAAATGACCTTTACAAATGAATATGATATCGATTACGCATGTATTCACCACCATTAACACTAACGATAAAATCATGACAATCACTTGTGGCAGTAACCATTCCTGGATTCCATCTCCTCTTGCTTTCTTGTATGAGCACTGACTCATTAATTCACAGATCACTTAATTTTTTGTAGATCTGTTATAGTATTGTTTCTGAATATGTTGATTATAGTTCAGCTTTCGTGTAACATCATTGGTTGAATAATTTGGGGTTATTAGTTCAGTTTTTATGGGTGAATTTGTTCTGAACTTTCTTCCCATTAAAATTGTAAAAGGAGCTCGCAAATTTTGTTTAGGGGTAGAGTTGTAATCCAACATTACTCAAAATGGATCTTTTTGTGTTTGAACTGCCTTGATGAAGGGTCCTTTGACATTTTTAATAGTCCTTCCAATCATTCTATTATTCTTGGGATACAATGGACTAGATGTAGTGAGTTTGATATCATATGTATGAATCAGCAAAATATCTGAATTCTTGCGGGTGGGCCATTGTCAGAAAAAATTCCTGATGGAAGACCAGTCAACAAAAATATATTCTTTACAAGAAACCACCCCTTGGTGAGTGTGATGTATTATACCGAGAAATTCGTTTTTGAGTGTATCCAGTATAATGATTCTCTTATGATAAAATAACACATTATCACGTAGGTAAATGTAATTTCTGATATGCCAGTATTGTTTGACATTACTTGGTTCTGACAGTTGGGTGCGATGGCCATCCATTGAACACATAATATTCGACTTTTTGAAGCAAAGAGTCTTGATCAATTTTTCGTTGTTTTTTTTTGTTCTGTTTACTAGTAGTTATGATAGAATACACTCTCGAGTTATTTTCTGAATAATCAGTTTTGATTGTATATCTCGAAGGATCGCTATTCAAAGTATCAGGTATATTAAGACTCTTTCCAGAAACATATTTGAGAACGAATTGATATCACATCAATCGCATTGCGTGTCTTTGTAACCTAGGAGACATTTTATCCAGTTGTTTTTTCAAAAGACCCAGTAATGGTCGATGATCTGTTTCTGCTTCGAATGAAATTCCGTAAAAGTGAAAACTAAATCTTTCACAACCAGATACTAATGCCACTAACTCCTTTTGAATGTGATTGTGAAACAGATGCAAATTCGATCATCATTCGATCATCGAGCATCTTGTGGGATCATCGCTCCCAATTCATACGGACTTGCATATAAGAATGGAACAGTTTTCTTTTTAGGATTGAAGTAGTGGAGAGTTGTGGTTGAAGTGACAAGTTTTTCCTCTTCATTCATTTCTTTCACTGAGAAATTTCCTCAGAATACTAGTCTCATTAGACAAATTAGGAATAAATTTGGACAAATAGACCACCATGCCAAGAAACCGTTTCAAATCTTCAAGATTTTGTGGTGAAGACATATTGGTAATAGCTTGGGTTTTTTCAAAATCCGTAGTGATGCCAATATCACTTATTGGATGCCCCAAAAATTTCATTCTTTCTATATAAAAAAAGGTAGCCTGAGTGCCCTGAGCGAGGTTCCAAGGTCTGGCTTGACTGTTCCGAATGTCTATCACGTCCAGAAAATCCACCTCCACTTGAGTAACATTTTTTTCTAAAGTGATTTTTTTGGATAGAGTTCACTTCTTTCACGATTTCACGCTGAGTTAGTACACTGTTTTCCATTGAGCGACAAATGTCTATAGCTTGAGAAAGTTCCAAAATAGAATATTGTAAAAGTTTTTCACGTACACCTATCATAATGAATCTCTCTTTGAACTCACAGGAAACTGATCAATGCTCTCATTGATTGATTGATCTCGTTTGAAGAACTTGAAATGTTCATAAATCATGTTCTTCATTAGATTTACAATTGGAATCAAATTTCCCTACTACAACATTATATTACAGTCTGCATTCAACAATATAAATATCTTTCTTTATTTCCATTCCCAACTTACCAATTACAAATATTCCACATAAACAAACTGCGACATGAATAACGATAAAAACAACTAGCTGGTTAGAGGAGAAGAAGAAGAAGAGAATTCCAAAATTCCATGATTCAATTATTCTTCAGATCTATCTGTTTCTGAATAATATGCCTCGGTTGCTGCAGAATCCAGGTTTCAATTTTGGACTTGAAAAGTGTGATGGAGTGCAAGCTTTTGAATGAAGGAGGCAAATTGCTATACAACTTAGGGGCAAGAAATGCGTGAAATCTCTGACCAATAGTTTTGAAAGTTTTTGGGACCATCACAGCACCTATTTTGAATCGGGTATCATTAGAATGGCACACCCTTCTACTCAGAAACATATGCCTATGCTGGTATACCATGAGAGTGAGAAAATATATTTGAAGGATGTCCATCATCCCACTCTCGATATACACGTCATCGCTCGGATGAGTGTGACCCTTCCGTAGGATGATTTTCAATATCCATTTTTGCATAATTTCTAGATTTTTCAAATGATACTTCATTACGCCACTCCAAGCAATGATTCCATACATCAAGTGAGTGTGTATCAGGGCAAAATACATCATTTTGAGATGTTGCATATCAAAATACTTTCTCAGATATCTGAACTTTGACAACAAATAGCGGAGTTTTTTCACAACGATATTTATATGTTCATTCCACTTCAGATGGTTGTCTATTACAATTCCTAAATATTTGACTGTTTGAGCACTCTTCAACTCCAATATATCATTGTTATACGGAATTTCGATACTACTAAATTCCGGTAAGTTTCTCTCGTAACTGGTGAATGGTAAGTACACTGTTTTTTTCAAATTGATAGTCAACAATTTACTATCGAGAAATTTCTGAACAATGAGGAATGCATCAGACACTTTTTGTTTCAAATTGATCCAATTTCGATCTTCGAAAAATATGGCTGTATCGTCGGCAAACGCGGTGATTTCACCGTCAATTGGTATGTTGAACAGCGAGTTCATATATAAAATGAACAAAATTAGTCCCAACACTGTTCCCTGAGGTACTCCATAGAATACTTTTTTTTCTTGATTGGTTACGTTTCCGATTTCAACAAAGTGAGTACGTTTACTCAAATAACTTTTTAACAGGTCATATGCAACACCCCTGATGCCCACATTTTCCAGATTCTCCAACAAATCCGGATGGCTAACGGTGTCGAAAGCCTTAGCAGGGTCAACTAAGATGCAAATCGCTTCCTTCCCCTGCTTTCGCTTCCTTGAATCCTCCGGAGTTTCAAAAAGCACACTCTCGTCGTTTTTCGAGTTCCATCTGCCGTGGACTAGAAGTTGTTTCTGATGATGCTGCTTTTTCCCTGATAATGATGAATTGGTGATATAATTCTCTTTTCGATTCCTGAATATATTCGATGATTTCAACTGCTCGAATGTATGTGGTTTATTATCAATGAATAATACTCCTTTCTGAAAATACGCTCCCTGACCTCCGGAAAGTGTTTCCTTCCTGCAGTAATTCATAAACTTCCTCTTCTTGTATTCTTCTACTGTATACTCCTGACTAACAAACATATGTTTGTTCTTGAGTTTGTCGAAATGTATCTTGGCCTGAACTAGTACTCTTTGTTTCAATTGGTAGTCCAAGACCTCGCAGGCGACAGGGCGGGTTATGTCACCGTTCTTATTCAGCTGGCCAATCCGATAGATGTCCCGAAAATCCTTCCTACAACAATCAACCTCTAAATCTTCATTGAAAGTGTTGATGACCATTTCGGAAGGTTCATTTCTATTTTCCTGTACACCATAAATTATGAGGTTATATTTCTTCTGTTTTTTTTTTCGAGTATATCAACCTTTTTAGTTGAATTAAAATGTTCTGCTTCGAGCTGTTCTATTTTAGATTCCAATTGCACAACTATTTCCTTGCTTTCCTTACGGTACTCCCCTATTTCTGATTCGATATCATCAGAATCCTTCTTCAGTAGAGCATATAGTTCATCAATCGTCATGTCCTATTGAAAGTTTATTCCTTGCTGGTCGTATATACACTGTGTCCAAGATAAGAATGAACAGCATGGGGATCTCGGAAACCATAAGAGATACGGAGATGGTTAAATCAGAGAAAAGTTGCGCATTTCCTAGTCCAACAATGTGCCGTTCAGAATGTTTCCAAATTCCAATTAGTTCCGGAGATATGCCTGAAAAAATGAAATTCGCCGATTTCGTTTTAATTTTTTTCTGAAGTTATTTGAAGAGATACAGGAAAACAAAAGACACTTTCCAATTGCCATTTTTCAATTCCTATAAAACAGCGTTGAGATATTTTCCGTGCGACGTTTCGTTTCGGAGAAACCATCATCAACTTTATTTTTTCATATGGCCCGTGAAAAAAAAAAACCCTGTATTGAATAGCATATTTTATTACCAATACAACGATGTATGACACGATATGATTCTGCGATATTTTAAACGGTAAAAAAATGTTTTTATCAAAGATCGAACGTTTTGGTGTAGTGTGCGGTGAAATGATGAGTGAGTATGGTATAGTAGGCTATGATTACTCATTTTTTACACAATGCCTTAGTAGTGCGCGAGTTTCTATCGAATAGATTTCCAGGGAAATGGATAGGTACGCACACATTCAGCAGTTTCGTGGCCCCCTCGTTCGCCGGACATCACTCCGATAGATTTTTTTTCTCTGGGGTATTGCAAAAATTATATTTACCGGTGTTTTTTTGAATCTGAGGATCAGTTTAGGAAACTAATTCTTGAAGCGTGCGAGTGCATCACACCTGATATGTTGAGAAGTGTTTTCAATTGAACATTTAGAAGGTGTTATCTATGTTTAGAGAATAATGGTAATTTGTTTGAACATTCTCTACAATAGAGATTAGTTTTTTTAAGTTTCTAGTCAGAAATTCTTAACTAAAAATTTTAATTGATTAACATATGATGAAACCTACCTACTTATACGAATGAAGTTCTCAAATCTCCAATAACGTGATTTCAATTTAATATTTCGAAACATGAGTAATCATAGCCTACTATACCATACTCAGGATCATCATTTCAGCGCACACTACACCAAAACGTTCGATCTTTAATAAAAACAATTTTTTTTCGTTTTGAATATCGCAGAATCATATTGTGTCATACATCGTTGTATTGGTAATAAAATATGCTATTCAATACAGGGTATTTTTTTTTCACGGGCCATATGAAAAAATAAAGTTGATGATGGTTTCTCCGAAACGAAACGTCGCACGGAAAATCTCTCAACGCTGTTTTATAGGAATTGAAAAATGCAGTGTCTTTTGTTTTCTTGTATCTTTTCAAATAACGTCAGAAAAAAATTAAAACGAAATCGGCAAATTTCGTTTTTTCAGGCATATCTCCGGAACTAATTGGAATTTCCAAACTTTCTGAACGGCACATTGTTATACTTGAAAATGCGCAATTATTCTCTAATTCAACCATCTCCGTATCTCTTATAGTTTCCGAGATCCCCATGCTGTTCATTCTTATCTTGGACACAGTGCATACTGATTCTCGTAGTAGTGAGCACCAAATGAATATTACTGCTCTCGAAACAGGTGACGCGACGACTGACGATCCTCGCGAATGTGTAAACTTCAATGTTTAACTGACTTCGCTATTGTTTGTCGAGTTTACGAATATAGGCCTAACTCACATGTATATAAAGTACTTGAAGTTTATTTAACCAAATGCACTATAATTCTTGCACAGTTCGGACTTGAAGTGATTTCATTTCATTCACAATATGTAACTGTGTCTGTTAATACATCACTCAATTTTCAACTCGAGATAATTCCAACAAAATACAGATAGTATTGATTATATATCTCCTTCCTTCTTTTCACACTCACTCATGCCTCAAGACCCAATGTACATGTAAATTAGACGGAAATTTCTTCAGTTCGTTTTTGAAAATCTTCAGAGATGGGCCATTTTTAATTGCATCTGGTAATCTGTTGAATTGATCAAAACCCTTAAAAAACAAAGAGACCATAGGGGTTTTGTGATTTGTTCTATATATTTACAAATCATCATCAATGTTCAGGTTGATATTTTTTTATTTTATTTGGCTGTATTTATATTTGGTGGTGATTATCATCGCTTTTATTTTCAAAACATTCAACTTGAGTTTATTTATTTTCAAGTACTTGTTGACTTGCCAGAGTAGTATTCATTTTGTGTATAGCCATTTCTAGGTTCTCATCACTGCATGCCAATAGATAGATAGATGATATTTTCCTCGGAATGTTACAATACAGGTGATGTACATTATGGGAATTGTCAAAATCAAGAATGGTTAATACTATCTAATATTCAAGTTTAGGTCTGACCAGAGTATTGTATAGTGTGATGATTGCGTTGGTGTCATTTAAATGTGCACTTTGTCTTATTACAAATCCCATAGTTCGTAGTGCCTGAGATGCTATGTGATCCAGATGTGGCTTACACGAAAGTGTGGAGTTATAGTATATACCCAAGTCCTTAACAGTATCTACCCTGGATAATAGGATACCGTTCATCGCGTAATTGTATATTGTCTTAGTGATTTTTCGGGTACACTTTTGAACACTTGAGTTCTTCTGGATATTTTTCCTCACAAGAACTTTCATTGATTAGAATACTAAGAGGTTGTGATATGATATCCTCAACTGCCTTTAGGACGTGTCTGAGCATATAATCTATTCCATAGGATTTTGTTGAGCAAATTTTATCAATAACGGTTGATATTTCCATGCGGTCTGTGGGGCGCAGGTAAAATGACTGAATTTGGGATGTTATAGTCTGCGTTTGACTTTCATTATTGGGTATGCTACTTTTCGTTGTTTCGATTAAGAATGAATTGAAAAAGTTACTCATATCCATTTCATTTTTGGTAAATTCACCGTTGTTGTTTTTTATTTCAATTATTCTACTTTTGTTTTGTTTGTTATTATTTTCCTTTATTATGTCCCAGCACTCCCTGTTTATATTATTTGACTCCATTATTCTATCATTGTTGAACGTTTTTTTGGTGATATCAACTTTATTTTCGTACGAATTTTTGAGACATTTGTATCTTGCTGTATAATTATCGTCATTCAGTAGTTTCGATGTTTGGGCTGTTTCCCTGACTAGTTTTGATAGCTCTTCAATTCCGGGAGTAATCCAGTAGTTTTTGTCATTGGCATGAAGTGATTCAAGTGGAAAGTGAAATTCGAAAGACTGTATGATTCTCTCGTAGAATACTATGAAAAGTGATTGAATATCAGATTCTGTATTGAATAAGTTGTTCTAGTCCATCAGCATTAGATCTTGCCTAAAGTTCTGAAAGTTGGTCTGGCTGTATATTCTGCCTGATTTTATGGAGATTACCATATCTGGGTTAACATTCAAATTCATTATTTGATAAGTGTGGTCTGATATTTCTGTGTCGTGGACTATTGTTGGTAAATTTTGTATATTAGTAAATATATTCATTAGATTTAGCTTTTTCGTGTTTTTTTGTTCATATTCGCTATTTCGATAGGTAAGGTCAACTTTAGATTTTCGTGTTGAATTTGGGCCCGGTGGATCCTCATTTATTCTGCTCATAAAAAAGAGTTTGAACGAGTGTTTTTTTTTCGTGTTGTCTTCTTGTGCTTTTGCCTTCATTATTCAGAAGGTGTCGTCCTAATTTGAAGTTGAAACAATTATATAGAATTTTTTTCGGCCAAAAACTTGACTCATATACTTCTTGTTTGAACTGGAGTTCGACTCCTATCATGAAAGATTGGTTATCACTACGGGTGCTTTGCGTTTCTAGCTTTGTAACACATATGTTGTTGGATTAAGTACGGTCTACGATCAAGTGTATCAGCCGCAAAAAAGTTAATGAATTCACATACAACAAACAATGGCATATCATTCAAATATAGTATGAATGAAAGGAGACCCAGAACACTACCCTGGGGAACTCCAACATCATGTTTAATTTCACAAGAGAATATATCTTTCACTCTTACCCGTTGTTCTCTGTTGGTCAATCAATCAGATAACCAATTGTATACTGTGCCCTCTATTCCATTTATTCAATTTTGAAGTAATATAGTCCTATCGATAGTCTCGAATGCTCTTTTGAAGTCAAGGAACACAGCCACAATAAACTTATTACTATTCAGTTGTATTCAATCCTGATCGGTTTTTGATTAAAATGTCGTTTTTTTTTCAACATATTCAATTAGTTGATTATATCTTGTTTCTTGAACCTCCCTTTCTTTATCCTCCTCAGAACTTTTTCCGGTTTTTGAAGTTCAAACTTCTGTTTCAAGAATTTCCAGCTATTAGGTACATTATTTCTTTCGAGATAAAATGGTTTAGTAGCTCTTGCTTGTTCGGACATGTCGCATACTATCTCGCGATCGTTCGCTTTGGATTTATAAAAAAAAACATACAATATATTGTTCTAAATAGCTGGTTTTCCGCTGCCACTATGTGAAATATAATTTCAGTATTATTCAAACACAGGATCACTTCAATACTTTCACTTTACTTGAAAATAGTCCATGAACAAGTCCAATAACAATATAAAAGAAAAAGAACAAAAATGCAAACAGCACACGTACACTACGTTGTCTATCAGGAAGTTAACTAGAATCTTTCTCGTTCACAAAGAATAACCAGCCATATGAACATATCATCTCAGGTATTTTCCATCGAAGTTTCGTGAACTTTATGTGACGCTGGCGAAGTTTCTACAGATTTTTCTCGTATCCCCCACATTAGCATGCATAAGCGATTCATCTTTTTGATATTCAATCTCGTCGTATTGGAACGTGCTGAAATTCTCTAAACTCAACAAATATAAACTTCCCGTTAGCTGGGAAATCGAAATTGACGGGTAGAATCGAGGAGAAATGGAACGGTCCAGAGGGCTGCCTGAAAAGTTTTTTGATAATTGATATATACCGTATCAAAGTAAAGCCCATTGAGATGTTCGGTCGAGATGGCTTTTTTCACGCAAAATTGGACCCTTAGGAAAATTTAATGGATTTGGTTTCTGTTGTTATAAGAAGACACAATGTGTATCGTTCAAGCGATTACCTCAACAATTTTTTCATGCCATATATTTTTGATTACAACATAAATAATCAAAATTCAATGCTTTCAAGTAAAAGTCAAATCTTGTGTTAACTTGTGAAAGTTTGAGACTTGAAAGATGAGAGAAAAACGAAGCTATAATGGAGCAATCAACTGTGATGATTCCATTTCATAGTGACTAATCCTGTATACTTTTCATTGAAATAGAAAATTTTCACTTACCACAAATCGTATTCGGATCCATACAATTTCTCATCTGGCCAAACAAGAATGCATCCAGTTCTCTGTTGTTCTCTGAGTCTGCAATATGGAAATGATACATTTGAATATTTTTTTTTTTATTCAAAGAAAGTTGCATCAACCACTAGGGTTATTAGCAACGGCATAATACAAATGGTTCAATTAGTGTATGGTATTTGAGATTAATCTATATATGTTGAAGAATGTTTATATCGTTGAGAAACGCTATCAATTGTTCACTGTCACAATTTTCACCAAGTATGTCTTTCATTGTTTGTGGGATGTGATGAGTAAGTCTGTCGATGTAATATAACACGCACTCTGTAAGAATATGTTTAACACTCAGGACTGTTCCACACACCCCACATCTTGGTTTCTCACCACCTGTTATGAGGTATCCATGTGTCAAGCGGGTATGTCCCAGTCGCAAGCGTGTCAGAATAACTTGGTGATTCCTATTTTTGGGGGTATTTTTCCATGGGAGTACTGATGTTTTCACTTCTGCTAGCTAAGACGTAGAATTATACCATTGATGTTGCCAATTGTTAGTGATTTCTTGTTTGTAGAAGGATTTCAGGTCAATATGATTTATTTTGGATTCAGTAGCAGTTAATGGATTCAAGATGGCTGCTCTCGCCAGTTGATCTGCTCTTTCATTTCCTGAAATACCCACATGAGATGGGACCCACATAAACCTATTCACTGCTTGGTTTTGTTGGAGTACATGGAGCTCTTGTTTGATGAGAAGTATGATGGGATTTTGGGTGCTTGATTGATTTATTGCCAGAAGGGCACTCATCGAATCTGTTATAATGAGGCATTTCCCAATTTTTTTATTTTGTATGTATTTTAAGGCTTTCCATATAGCGTATGTTTCTCCCGTGAATACCGTACTCTCTGTTGGTAGTTTGAACGAAGCTTGAAAACCTGCGATAGTGAAAGCCGATCCGACTCCGTCTATAGTTTTGGATGCATCTGTGTAGAGAAAGTTAAAGTCTGTATACTGTTCTAGAACACGACGAAATTCTGCATTGATCACCTCATGGTTCATCTGGCTTTATCATATTGTGAGAGGGTATGGTCAATTATGATTTTGGGAATCCTCCAGGGTGGAAGGGTTGGGATATTTGAGGAAATGAATGTTTTTGGTCTCTCGAGGTGTAAATTAGATAAACACCTGTTAAGTTTCTCATAAAAGGGAATGTCAGCCCTCTTCTTCTTTTCATAGACAATTCGAAATCTATTCGCAATTACGTTATGGTGGACAGGTTTTTGTGGAAATGATATTATAGAGGAAGCGTATGTTAGAGTAAGCAATTGTCTCCTTGAGGATAATGATGGCTCACTTGCTTCGCAATGGATGCTGGTAGTTGGGCTTGTGCAATGAGCTCCGAGTGCAATTCTAATGGCGTTGTTGCTGATTACGTCGAGATCATCTGAATAATTGTAAATTGTAGAATGAAGGTATTTGTTTGATTTTACCAGAAATGTATTGCTATTCACTATTACATTTTTGGCTTATATTATATATCATAAGTACACTCAAAGTTTTCATGAAATTCACTTACCCATGAGTTACGGTTCGAGAATAGAGTAGACAAGGCAATGCTAGTAGCATGCTGGCAGTCCAAATAATAGTGATGTTGAAAAGAGAAGAAGATCTCGACATACGTGGGTGTAAAGGATAGACTATCGCCAAATATCTGAAAGCAAGATATCAATGATGCACATTTCAAATGGAGTACTATAAAGTATATATAATATGTGTTGATAAAACAACTCCATAACCATAAGATGTACTCTCTACTCTTTTTTCCATGTCTAGCTCACAATTCGCAAACTCAGGATTACTAGTATATCTGCAGTTATTCGTGAAACATTTCAAGTTTCAATTCGAATCAATTCATCCTATTTCACTATAGATGATAATATTCAGGGGAATGAGAATGCAACAATGTTCTCGTTTTCTTTCGTTTTACTTTGACAATGTCGCATTTTATGGAAGAAACAAAGATAGAACTGGATGCAGAATTATTTTGTTTTCTCATTCCAAGCGAGTTATTGTACTTTCACACACTTATGGACCACCCTGCAATTCTTCACAGTTCTACAGGTTACACCCAAGTACAGAAAGAAAAACGAGTAATAAAATCGAAATATTATTTGTGCATAAGAAAAATACCCAAAAAAAAACGAATTGAAGATTGGAAGACATGATCTCAAAGACGAAACGGTGAAATATGTTGAACTGTCGGTCTGCAAGATTACATCTGATACACATGTAGCGAGTATTTCAGGATATTTGTTTGCCGAGCAGAGAGCTGAGTATTTGATGGTATTTTTTTCAAAATGCATGAGTGTGTATTGATGTTATCAATTATTTCGAAGAGGAAAATCAGGAAGTGACAATCACGACAAATCTTTCAAACTGTTAGTACCATGTAAAGTCAGAAGAATACCATTGTCTCTGTCGACTGCTGTGTTTCAAGGATCATCGATAAACTAATTTGACTTTCCTCGTATATAACTCATATCTCATTTGGAGTTGAAGATCAGCTTTAGGGTGACTCGATGATTTTGTATTTGAAGTGATGATAACCTTATGGTGAGAAGTGGTTCATGCCATTTATACAGAGCTTCTCACAAGTCCCCTCCCCTCTCATCTTTATTTTACATATATTTTACCTTTCCTACTAGCGAAAATGACGTCACAAGATTATTGTTGCCAATAATTCCAAATGGAACTCTACGGAAAGCGACACCTCTTTTAAAACATATCTAGAACACCTGTTCAATGATACTAATTTTGTTTGTGTTTATGAGGGGTACTTTGAGGTTTCCAAAATGAATAAATGAAATCTTTTATTTTCACATCAATATTGGGCACTAAACCCTACTTAGGAGAACTCAAACTGAAAAAAAACATTCTCCATATTTCTGTGAGCCACCCTAGAGATTTCAGAGATTTTTGGGCCGTAGATTCATGATAATGATAATAATAATAATATTTATTCCTCAAATTGATCATACAGAATAATATAGGAATCGTCAATAAATTTTGTGAATTTGTCAAGAACACAAAATGTTTCGAAATGTTTACATATACAAAATATTGAAAAACATTTCGAAAAAAATACATTCAAAAAAATAAATCTTTAGTCAAAAATTGATTGATTGATATTTGCATTGAAATACATTACGTATAATAGTAATAAAATAGGTTTACCTAGACAAAATATTAAAAACACACATCTGAGAAGTACATTTGAAAAATACATATTGAAAAATACAAATGTGCAATTATTGGTATAATACATTGAAATACATTATATTTGAAAAAAATTGAACTGAGTATGCATTCAACAGAATATCAGTCTTTAGATCTTTCTGTCAAGAAATTCATTCACAGAATAGAAACTTCCTTCCAACAAAAAATCTTCAACTTTTCTTTTGAAAAACTGAGTGCGATGCTGTTTCAATCTCAGCAGATTACCGCTCCTTGTCGGATAAGTATGAAGATCACATACATCTTGTTTCTTTCAAATCTAAAAGAAATGTTATCGAACTCAGATGATTCCAAATAATTGATAATGCAACGGTCATATTGTTTATGTGATAATTTCGTGAACCACGAATCTTTTCTATCATGTGATATAAGATGTACTCACCAAGGATGTGTTTGATATCAAAAATTTTTACAATACCTTGAAATATGTCGTTATTCGCGATTTTTTGACATGATTTTGATTTTTTGTAGCTGTTTGCATGGAGACAAAAGTGAGGCTTCGAATCCGAACAACGGTAACTGGGAAAATTGAATCCTTAAAGAATTGAAAAGGGATAGTTGACTCAATTTTATTTAAAGCTTTTCGAACAATAGAGCAACATTAATTTGTAGGACAATGATAGTGTAGTATTTAAATTTTCCATACTTCACTGTGGTATACTGTTCAATTCTTGACCTTCTTTCGTATTGAGAACTGAACACCCTGTATGTCACTTACCCACTATTAGACGACCAAAGAAAGTGGAAAATCTGTTGATTTTTTTTTATGTGACGATTTTCAAGCGTAGATTGATCAGGTAGTATAGTCTTCTGAAGGTGGTCGAGGTGAAAGGTGTTCTAGATAGTTGGACCTAGCCAGTACTTTGGTGGTAATTGGTTGGTCAATAGTGCCGGATTTAAAGAAATCACAATACAGTAAGCATACGCTGTGTAGCGGAATTTACTGGAAGGAGCCACTACCTGGATCTCATTTCGTCGATTTAGAGATAGGCCACGTGCAAACCGACGACGCTGTACCGGCATTTTTTTGGTTGAACTCATATCTTCATTGAAGGTCAGTTGGGTCTTTTTCTTGTTCGTTTTTGATGTTCTCGGCATCTCTTGTGAAAATCGAATATCGGTAGGTCCTAGGGTTAGAAGTAAGTCTCCTTCAGAATACTTCAGCCTGGCAATCTGGCCATCTTTCTATGTTGTTTCCTGCCCGAGATTTGGCTGATAGTATTAGTAGCAATTGAATTCCGTCCTGGGTTCTGATCAGCTGCATTACCTGGTAAA
Organism: Plagiodera versicolora; assembly: GCA_037013635.1. Classification (NCBI taxonomy): domain Eukaryota; kingdom Metazoa; phylum Arthropoda; class Insecta; order Coleoptera; family Chrysomelidae; genus Plagiodera; species Plagiodera versicolora. The sequence continues at coordinate 11,906,957 of CM072982.1, forward strand.
GTATGCTGAGCAGCAGTCATCGAATCATCCCTACATCCCGGAATTTGCATCCTACACCACCACTCTTGGATTGACGGTTACTCCTACCAGAGACTGTCAACTTCCATACAGCTCAGTGAACTCCGACAAGAAGTACAGGAACAGGTTTCATTTTTGATATCACTCTCACAATAATTTATTCATGATATTCTTGGTTGGGATTTCTCTATAATTTTTACCATACCAGTTAATGATTACGGTTGAGTCCCTCGACATAGTACTATGCCCTGGCCCCTATAGTGATCACAAATTACATACAGTAGAGGAATACAGACTGAAATTGTTCATTTCGGAGCCATTTTTCTAAAATATAGATGTCCTTCATGTTCCCAGTTGTACTGATTGAACCAACTATTTGTTATTTTGGTGTTTTTGTTATCTGATCTGGTGACACAATATTTTCCCAAGGAATAAGATTCAGTTCTCAACTAAAATAACTATAAATCTCAATAGGGTTCCTCAATTTCCCAGAGACTTCTAAAGAATCAAAAAGTTGAGTGGCGCCTTTATATTCGTTTGTGTTTATAAATTAAAAAAAAACGAACCCATAGTGCCTACACGACGAAGAGCTGCCGTTCGGCCATAGACCAGTTCGATAATGACGTCGATTTTGGTCGAAAAATCATCTTTTCGGATGAAGCGCATTTCCATCTCGGCGAATATGTGAACAAGCAAAACTGCCGGATTTGTGGTTCGAAACAGCCACACGCAATCGTATAGAGACCAATGCATCCTCCAAGTCACAGTTTGGTGTGGATTTTGGAGTGTTGGCATAATTGGCCCATTTTTCTTCGAAAATGATACTGGCAACGCCGTGGACGAATGTGGACGACCTTTGATTTCAACAAGATGGCGCCACATGCCATACAAGCCGACCTACGATCAACCTTCTGCGCACTAAGTTCAACAACCGCTTAATCAGCCGTTTAAGAGATATCAATTGGCCTGCGCGTAGCTGCAATTTGACACCTCTAAACTTCTTCTTGTGCGGTGCCGTTAAAGACCGATGTTATGCGGATAATCCAGAGACAATTCCAGTTTTAAAAAACAACATCACTACTGTTTTGAGTGAAATTGGTGACGGGGTAGTTCAAAAATGTCAGCACTAATTGGGGTGACCGAATGACATACTGTAAGGCCAGTAGAGGGAGCCACATGAACGAAATAAATCGTTTTTCATTCTTGACGGGGATACTTTTAACTTCACGACAACAAGAAAATTAATAAAAAATATCGATGCATACTCTTTTGATCGCATTTTTAAAAACGTACCAATAGATGGTCCACCCATTAGAAGTCGATATACTAATGATCACAAAGAACGGTCAAAAAACCTTTATTCCGAGAAGATTGTCGAACGCGAAAATAAAAAACGTGATGATCCTATAATATTCAAAACAAAACTGGAAACTTATGAAAAATCACATATAAGAAAAAAATGAGTCCAGCGGAGATAAAGAAAGTCGACAGAAAAATGAAAACCGTTTTCACCAAAAATCAACCAAAAATTCACATGAACAATCTGAAATGCCATCCCAAAAAATATCCATCTACGATCACGAATTAATTAATTTTCCTGGATTTCTGGAATTCTCAGACTCCAAGAAAAAGTAACTATACAAAACAGAACAACGCAGGAGTTATTCCACTCAAAGTGTGAACAGCAAAGGTAGAAACTTATACGCACTCCCTCATTCATTATTACGGTTTAAATCCAGTCATTATAGAACTCAACAAATTGAAATAACATTCGCATACTTCAAAAACACTTATCAAAAGCAACTTATTAACATAATCAAAAAACAAAACTCACTCTCAATGGCTCTGATAGAGAAATTCAACAATACAATCTAACAATAAGAATTTATTGGAATCAAATAACAAACAAATTTCTTCAATAGTTCAAGGTCAGATTTATCGAGAGAATTCATTATTTATCAAAGATATCCTGAATCAAATGATCAATATGTATGAAATGATAAATTCCACATTACAAAACGTAGAGAATTCGATGCAGTTTTCAAATTAAATGTTATCCATCCAAGCATAATAAAAACTGAAGAAATATTTCATGAATTGCAAATACTAGAGAAGTTGGTCGATAAAAGTCAATTACCAATTGAAATTAATGTTGGAGATACATTTTCATTCTAAAAACTTATGAAAATTGAAAGCTACATATCTAAAATTATAGAATAACTCATATTCTTAACATTCCAATAACAAATACTTTGAAATTTGAATACTAACATCTCTTCTCCATTCCTCACTGATAGACAGTTCAAGGCAGCTACCCTAAAAAATAAATCCTTCAGAAGAGCCTGAAATAAAAACGTTCGACGCGAACATAAGAATCCGCCTATAGAATATCAGCTCAGATGAACTTCATTCAATAAAAGCTGCAATCAAAGGAAACTACCCCAAGATCTCCTTCAACGTCATCTATGCCATCCTCATATTCGCAGTAGCAAACTATCTGTACAAGAAATTCATCCCTAGAATCTGCAAGCCAAGATCCACGGACCAGCCTAGAGAAATTGAGATGTCCAGGGTTCAGCTATGAGGGTTCCTACGATGAATCTTCATGGGGGAATTGTATCGCCCGTTTTCATGGGAAACGCTGATGTTGCCGACCATCCTAAGATTTCAATTCCAGGAATAAGATGCGCCAGCATTTTTCCATCATTATGAGAATCACATTATTTTTGTAACAGACTCAATTAGATACTCGTACTATTCACTTCGTAGTTGTGATAAAAATTAGTTTTTAAAAAGATGCTTTGGGATCCTGAAGTAATGATTAACGTTGTTCGTTAGTGCTTCATTTCACTTTCACTGATAAATTATTTGAGGGTTATCCCATTATAGATTCTACCCTTTAAACCAGACAACACGATGTTGACTTCGTACTCTATATCATTTCAATTCAAGTACAAACTGGCAAACAAAGCGAGATACAAGAACTCAAAGAAGAGAGAGACCCTTCGCACGGAAAACCTCGAGCTATTGCAGAAGCTGTGGAGTATGGAAGTAAAAACAACAGAACAGGAACAATTGGAGTGTGATGAGTGCAATGAAGCTAGGATACTTGACAGGAAAAAGAGGGAACTCAAACCAGCGGAGACCTATGAAGCGAACGTCTGGGAGACCCCAGAAAACTGGGACATTATCCTACCCTGCTGCGAAAATATCGAATCGAAAAATCAAGAAGTTGAAAGGGCTATCCGGTATTTTGGAAATAGAGAAAACCTGGAGGGACAAAAAAAAAGCCATGGGAGAGACAGCAAAAATGACTCTATCTGTGGGTTTTCGAGATGGTGATGGAAATCTTAGCCAGAACACTAGGTGGACTTACTATCCGATAGTAAGCGACGAAGTGAATGAGAGCGACCGGAACGGTGCATACCTCTTCAAATCACTAATGGAAGCAAAGATGCACATGACGTCTCGCAACGCAAAAAAATTGGTTGTTCCTGAACTGGATTGCGTGACTAGGCTCATAATGAGTAGGATGTTAGGATTCCTGTTCATCGATACGCCAGTGCAGATTGTTACCTGCGAGACTAGTCAGAACTCAAGAAGAGGAAAGGCGGAAGACCAAACAAAACGGATGGCAAGGCAGCCAGAAGGGGAGTCCAGACAAAAAATTGGAGATGAATGGAAGCATTTTCTTTAACTTATCACTTCAAATTAACTACTTTTTACAAGTCTTCCCTACCAAAGTCTATAGTTTCTGTAAATACATTTTTGTAAGATCAGAGATCTCTAAGTCTTAAATTTTTTCATATACACAGCATCTATGACTGGTGTAAATTTGAGTGAGTACCTTTGAAAAACCCAAGACATAATGGTCTCTACATATGTGGATTTTTCTCAGTGGAAGGGATGGAGTTGGAACCTCATCTGTGATCCCTACCTCTGATTCTTTGCTATGTTTAGAGTGGATGACTTTGTGACTACATTTGCAATATCCTTGATAATAGCTGCGTTTTCTAGTTCTTTCCATAGGCGATATTTCGTTCACCTTTTCCACAGATGGGGTCACATGATTGGACACAATCGAAATATTGGATGAAAATTCATTGAGGTATTTAGGCAAATTTCCAACAGATGTGATCTCATTAACGATTTCAAGCGCCTTATCTTTTTCTTGTTTCTCTCTTTTCGTTATATTATTTCTTGTTTCTTCCTGTTGGTTGTCCGTTTCATTGGTTTCCCTCTCTTTTTGATTTATCAGTTTTCATTTCTATTTCATCATTATGTCGATCATCAAGGGATTCGTAACATTTGGCATCACTGTATTATCAACTTCGTCCGACTGAATGAAAACAGAATCATTTTTCATTATTATGTAAACCACTTTTTGCTCTGTATTATTCATATCGGTCTGGGTCTGGGTTTGGGTGCTGACAAAAACTGTACTTTTTATGTTTCCACGTTCTCGCTTCAAATTCATCAGATCTTCTTGCAGTTCATCTATAGTTTTTACATAATTTTGCATCTTATTGACGAAATCGTTTTCCATTGTTATAGCTTCTTCATAGAATATTTTTTGTTCAGTTTTTAAATTTTTTCTTCTTTATGTATAGCTTAAGATCTTAGCTCTTATTATTGTTATTATTGTTGTATGCTTTCGGAGCAATTTTATTATAATAGCTTATGTGGAATACTCCATAGCATTTAACACATATGTAGTAACCATTCTTTGGCTTTTTATTACAACACAGAAACACAAATTCACTACCTTTAAAGGAGCACTTAGACACATGCTGTTTACCAGCCATCATCGATTTTTGATGATGATGATAATAATAACAAAATAATAATTCCTATCGTAACACCAAACTATCAAATCATTTGTGTACGTATGTTCACGTTGACAATATCTTTAATCACCATCAAACTTTCTTAAAACGAGCAGGAGTGAAATTCGGTTCAGAAGAGAATATGACGGAAGTAATCTAATTATCCACATTGCACGCTCGAAACAATCGTCTCTGAATTCAAACAAACTCAACGTGAATACCCGAATAATGTTGTTTTTGAACTCGTCAATACTACAGGAAAAAAGTCCACGAATATACAGGGTGATTCACCTAACTGATTCATTAAAGGTTCATGGAGAACTTACACAGATATCACCTTAAAATTTTTGTGGCAGATACAGCTCAATGTGATCGAGTTCCCTAAAATATTTACGCTGTTACTTCCGGTTGAACCGGAAGTGATATCAACTTTATTTCTCCAAATTGAACACCTTGTTCACATTTAGATTTTCGAATTCTACGTAAAATTCTGTATTGTCTTCAACTCTCATGATAGAGAGTTCAATCCCCGTATACACATTAATGAAAGACTATTCTATCAGGTACCCCTAACAGTTTTAAAAAATAATCAACAGGGTGTGAGATATTTCAGTTTACTCTTTGGAAATTTCGAATCCCAATAACTTCCTCATTTCGAATAGAATGAGCATGAAATTTTAACACTATCCGACGCAAAATTTTCTATCGATTTGTGTGAGCATATCATATTGCTAAAATTATTATTCACAGAGATATCAACAAGAATTTGTAAATACGCACATTCGTCTCAAGTGTGTTTTCACAAGTGTGCTTCGGATGGTTCTCACTTTCTTTTTTGTCGGAGTAACTGGTAGAATACTCTTTCAGTAATGTGTATACGGGGATTGAACCCTCTATCATGAGAGTTATAGATAATATATCTGTTCCCTCTATCATGAGAGTTATAGATTATCTACAACATCTCAACAGAAACAGATAGACAGAACAGACATTGCAGTTAGTCGGTCCATCTGTAAAATTTTTTCGAAAAAATGGAATATCTCAGAAACGAATTACGATAGGAGAGCGTTTCGAAATGCAACCGATCCAGAATTTAAAAAATGAGCAAGGTGTTCTATTTGTAACAACAAAATCGATAACTCTTCCGGTTCAACCGGAAGTAACAGCGTATTGAAAATATTTTAGGAAAATAGATCACATTGAGTTGTAGTTGCCACAAAAAATTCAAGTTGATATCTCTGTTATTTCTCCAAAAACCTTTGATGAATCAGTTAGGTGAATCACCCTGTATATCTTATCCACAAAAAGTTGAGATGTTTTCAATTGTCGAACCAGAAGTTGGGCGGAAGTCTCACATAAAATCCAATAATCTCGGGGGAGATATTGAAGATATTGTGATCGAGCACCGGCCGTGTAGGACCAGATATTACGACAACTTTGGCAAACTTTTCATCAAGCGATAGCTACCACTTTAGACTTTTATTACGACTTTTTGCTTCTTATAATCCGGATATAAGAAATGTCCTATCATAGATTTTACCGGGATTTTTTTTTGTTTTGGTTGGGTTTCCGATGTTTTTTTAATGAATTCTTCAACACTATTATAGTCTCTTTTCCGATGACAAATCTATCTTTATTCACTTTGCAAATGAAGAATTCATCACATGAATAAAAAATGGGAAGAAAATAATTTTCAATGAAACTCGTTTGATATTATTTTGTACAAAACTGTCTTTGGTCTCAATATCATTCTCTAACATACTAAAGTGCATTTATCCAATAAATATCTAGGTACGAGCAGTAGATCTAGATAACAAATGTCTCTCTTCGTGAAATAGAAATAGAAATAGAAATTTATTCATCATTGAAAATTCTACAACTGTATTACATACATTCATTAAATTTTATCAGACTAATCAAGAATACAGACACAAACAGTTTGAAATATAGTTGAAATATGATTATTGTTTTATTTATTTATTCTGCGGGTACACACCCAATTATAGCAAAATAAAATATATATATATATATATACGTGAATACTGACAAAGATAGAACTAAATATAGATAAAAACAAGAATATTCTGCCCATCAGATCATAAATTTCATCAAAAAATATATCGATATCACTATTTGGTGTTCTGTACAATATGATAATATACAATTTATTTCTTTTATTTGGGATTTCTTAGACAGCTATTGTAGCTTCAAAATTTTTCTCTATACTTTTGCTGAAAGTGAAAGGTTTGAGATTAATATTTTCTTTTGATAGGATACATACACCACCACGTTCATTCAGTTTTCTACAATAGCTATTTATCAATCTGTATTTGGATAATTTTAGTTCTTCTATTTTCGCAGAGGTAAGCCAGTGTTCCGAGAAGCATAGAATGTCTGGTGATTGTTGGTCTAGTAGAACTTCCAGTTGATTTATTTTTCTTGGGGCCATGCCTTGAATGTTGAGATGCATTACAACCAATAGTTCTGTATCTTTTATTTGATCGTTTTGTAGTACTGTATGATTTAGATGGGCTGTAGGTAGCAGGTTTCCTAAAAATCCTCAGGTTGCTGATCATATCTGTGGTATTTTCTGAAATCGAACCTCCTGAATGCGACATACTTTGGCCAAGTGGAAGGTTTATAGATTTCATCCTTGAGCTCAAAGTCTACCCCATACATGAAACATTTGTTTTTATTTTCACTTGTAGGCAGTTCATTTACTATAATGTTGGAATTTTTGAAAGCTTCTTGATCCTTCAGGTATTTGGATATCTTGTCAGCTGTGATATGACGGTTTACCCTATATGGATACAACCAGGCTTTCCTCTGAACACCAAAGTCCTCATCAGCATCATTTTCACCATAGTTTTTCTTCTTCTGTGGTCTCTTCTTTCTATTATCGACTTTTGTGAAGCCGTCATCAATATCGTGAGTTGTACTATCTTGATTTAGGTTTATAATATGGTCCATGGTAGTTCTTTGCACTTCCTCAAGTTTTGACATTTTTGGGAGACTTGGCAACATGGGGAATTCCTTGTTTACTTTATCTGTGTTTGCAGCTGAATTAATTTGGGCTGATTCCACCGTTTTGTTGACTTGTTTTTCACTCACAATACTGATAATGGGTTTTTTGTTAGAGTTAGTTTTATATGAAAAAAGGACGCTGAATTGAAGCTATTTTGGAGTAGAATTTAGAACACATTTGTTTTTTAACAATACAGGGTGATTCACCTGCAACTGGTTCATTGGAGGTTTATGGAAAACTGGAAGAGATATCAACTTGAAATTTTGCTGGATGCTACTACTCAATGTGATCTATCTTCCTGAAATATTCTCAATACGCTGTTACTTCCGGTTAAACCGGAAGTGATATCAACTTTGTTTTTCCAAATGGAACACCCTGTTTTTTTCAGATTTCCGAATTCTACGAAAGATTCTGCGCCTGTTGCATTTTGAATCTTCTTCCTGTCGTAAATTGTTTTCAAGATATTCGATTTTTTCGAAAAATTTTGACAGATGGACTGACTAACTAAAATGTCCATATCGTCTTCAATTTTCAAAATTAGAGGTTCAATCTCCGTATGCACATGAATGAAGGAGTGTTCTATCATGTATCCCTAGAAGTGTTCCAAAATATTCAACAGGGTGTTTGATATTTCAGTTTACTTTTTGTAAAATTCAAATCGCAATACCTTTCTTATTTCGAATAGAATGACCATAAAATTTTCACACTATCCGACGCAAAATTCAATTTCCTATCGATTTGCATCGGCATACCATATTGCTAAAATGGATATTCACAGAGATATCAACAAAAATGTGAAAATACGCTCATTCGTCTCATGTGTATTTTCACAAGTGTGCTCTGGATGGTTCTAAATTTCATATTTGACGAATAATATGAATATTATTTGATTCCTAATACGAAAATAAACAAATATGGTGCACCATCATAGGGTGTTAGAAACATTACACAGAAATTGATGACTGATAGATTCGGCAAGGGTGGACCATGGTAATTGCCTTCGAGGTCACATGACTTGACGTCCCTCGATTTCTATTTCTGGGGTTTCAGAAAAAATGGAGTTTTCAAGAAGGCTAATCACTCTAAAAATTCCAAGTGCCAAAAAATTGCGCCTGGCTTTCGCAAAATTGTCACAAGAAATTGAAAGGTCGACCACTGAAGGCGTCCGGAGAAGAATTATTATGTGTCGTGAACAACATGGACATTTTGAACAATTACTTGTTTTGTTTTATCCGTATACCAGAATATAATTTTTAACGCCATATTATTTGTTTCGTGATAGGTTTGCATGAGTATATTCATAGACGAAGTGGAGATATTCATTTCCTAATGGATTGATGTTCATATTATTCGTCAAATATGAAATTTAGAACCATCCAGAGCACACTTGTGAAAAAACACATGAAAAGAATGAGCGTATTTCCACATTTTTGTTGATATCTCTGTAAATATCCATTAAAGCAATATGGTATGCTCATGCAAATCAAAAGGAAATTAAATTTTGCGTCGGATAGTGTGAAAATTTCATGGTCATTCTATTCGAAATAAGAAAGTTATTGCGATTTGAAATTTACAAAAAGTAAACTGAAATATCAAACACCCTGTTGAATATTTTGGAACACTTCTAAGGATACATGATAGAACACTTTTTCATTTATGTGTATACGGAGATTTGAATCTCAAATCTTGAGAATTGAAGATGATATGGTCATTTCAGTTAGTCAGTCCATCTGTCAAAATTTGTCGAAAAAATTTAATATCTTGAAATATATATATTTGTCAGTAGTTTATTATTTCGACCCACTAGTGACAGTTGTTGAGTAAAGACGCATTTTACTTGATAAAACTCCCATAATAGTACGCCAGCCAACCCCAGCTATGTCTGTATCTAGTAGTGACAGTGACGATGTGTCATATAGTGAGATGAAGATGAAGGATGATGGAATTTGGAGAAAGGTCAGATATAAAAAAAGAAAAGCGAGAAAAAGTCTTCTCAACACATCCAAGGAGACAAAGTCTATACCACAACATGAAATCGAAGAAATAACAGGAGTTACAAGCCCAGGTACTATTGCTAGCCCATCAAAAAACCGATATAAACACCAACAATCCCAAGGACATTTCCACAAAAACAGCTTTCAACAGAAATATCCGAAATTTCTCTGCAAAAATGATGGAGATTATCAATCAACAATACAATAACCTTTTTTACATGAATGTGCCCAAAAACATCAACAGAATTGAGATGGCAGACATTTGGGAAAATGAAAAACCAGGCAATAATGATAATCATACAAACAACCAAAGGGTTTCTATTGAAATCTGATGCCTCCAAACTGCTGCTAGCAAACCACCTTGAGAATCTGAAAAAACGAGATGTCATAACAAAATTTACCGAAACCAACCCTTCAAAAAAATCTACCTCTATCCAAAAAGTTCAAGAACCATCATACTCAGCTGTTATTTCATCGGTAGAAAAAATTATAACAGATGAGCATATCAGTACGGTCCTGACGCAGATAGGAATCGAACACAGATATTGTAAAAGAATGATATCTAGAAGCCTCAATACCCCAACTTCCTATATGAGGATAATAACAACTTCTTTGACATCCTATGAGAAATTGCTCAATGAAGGTCTATTTCATAAAAATAGGCACTACTCAGTATATACCAGTAATCCTCCTGTACCTACCCCAATACCTTGCAAAAAATGCCTCCAGTTCACACATACTACGGAAGGCTGCAACCAAGAAATTAAATGTGCCCAATGTGGTCAAAACCATACGACCAATCAATGTAAATCTAACCCACCACCTACATGCACTGCCTGTAATAGTGAAGACCATCAGGCATGGTCATTTGAATGCCCAAAAAGATCAAGACAACCAATAGAGGGTATCCCAAATGCAACAATCAAACCACTTAATAAAATGTCAAGAGAAGACAAACCAAAATTGAAAAAATGCTGAATTCATGCTCCATATACAAAACACAATCACATCGTCAACACTTATATTCGGAAATTGAACAAACCAAAAAACCAGAACAGAGCAGAACTACTGCAGAAGTTGAAAATGAGATTTATCAAAGAATTCAATATCGACACCAGTGTGGTCTTCCTGGGACAAAATGAAGCTTTTGTTTTTATGTTCGACCTTGATGCACCAGATAAACCTTCACCGACTGAATCCACGCTGGGAGAAGTCGTTGCTGTTGATGTTCAAGAATCTTAAAATTCTTCCTATCCAAAGAACACATCATATGTAATTACATCGAAGGCAACGACGTTAACTGTGGACTTTTTCTAGAAACCAAAATTGAAAAGAACACTAGAATTCACTATCGAGACTGGAACATACATCAAAGAGCCGGAAACATTGTGAATCAAAATGTCAGAGGGGGTTGCCTAATGCAGACTCACCCATCGTTGAACATTAAAAAATTCAACCCTCCAACTATTAACAACCCTCTCAACGAAGCATCACATATTACTATACCTTTTTTAGAAGATAAGTTACATATAATCCTAGTATACATCCATCCAACTTCCATCAACGGAAAGACCATTTTTACAATGACAGCTCTATACAAATATGCCTTGATAATAGGGAACTTCAATATCAACAAAACAAAAAATAAGCAACATATTGAATCGCAAAACTCACCCAGATCTTTGTTCCGACCACTTGGCAATCGAAATTGAAATTGACCTACAGAAGACAATCGAAAAGGAGGAAGAAATGAAACTGAATTTGAATAAATGTTATATGGATACTGTTGATGAGGAAATGAAGAAATTCATAATTGAATACACCGTCATCAACAGGGAAAGAATAACTGAATTCAACAATAAACTGAGCCAACTCGTCAGAGAAAACATTCCCAAAACCAAGAAGAAATTTTATCTACATGAATTTCCCCTTCCATAATTGCATTGATCAAAAAGAAAAGAGCAATGTACAGACAATATCGACAACAACCAAATCAAGAGTTTAAAACTACACTGAATAAGTATAACAAAGATATAGAGAATCAAAATGGATTGAAACTTGTAACGTAATGAATGAGCTGCATGGCCGAAATTACTGGCAACAAATGAAGAACGTGACGAAGTTCAAACCGAAATAGAATAACATGCCTGCTTTGAAAAAAACGGGGAGGAATTCATATTGGACGCGGACAAAGCTAACATCATGGCAGAGCACTTCACCAATGCTTTTAAAAAAGATGATGACATACAATATCACCAAGAGTTCCAGGAGGAACTGAACAATTGGCATATGGACTACTTTAGAACTGTATCACAAGATATCATTGAACCGGTTGAACCCATCAACGAAGATCTCTATTTTGAAATAATAAATCAAGGAAAGAATTCAGCTCCAGGACACGATCAATTATCGAAACAAATATTAAGAAAACTAGACCTTGATATACACCTTCACATCATTAAAATATACAATCACTGCCTCAACTCTCAGTACATGCCACCTGGATGGAAAGCAGGAACGATCATCACCATCTCAAAACCATCAACGGACCATAGCAAACCCGAAAATTATAGACCCATTACACTACTACCAGTCATAGGGAAAAACTTCGAAAAAATCATGAAAAACTTGATTGAGAATGCGGTAGGGAATGCTATTCCCTGGTACCAATATGGATTCCGAAATCACTGTTCTACCATCCACCCTATAACGATCATCACATCCAACATTCAGACAAGCAAGCTCACAGGACAAAGAAGTGCGGCAATTTTTCTAGATATTAATAAAGCCTTTGATAGTGTATGGCACATAGGGCTGCTCTACAAACTATTCATGTTGAAATGTCCAAAATATCTAATTCATCTCATAGGGGATTATCTGTCACAGCGCTCATTAAAAGTCGAAATAGAAAAAAAAACACTCACCAACCTTCAATCCAGAACAAGGAGTTCCTCAAGGATCGCCACTGTCTCCGCTTTTATATAATATATACTGCCATGATATATACGATCGGGAAAATAGCGAGCCAGAAGTCAATAAAAACAATTATATACTGCAATATGCCAATGACACAGCACTTGTGAGCCACCATAATTCTCTCAGAAAAACAATTGGAAACCTTCAATCAGAAATGCACAAAACCCAAAGATGGTTCGATAAATGGAGACTCAAACCAAATCCCTTAAAGTCCCAATTGATCATATTCAATCACACGCCAAAAGATGACTCACCCACCATAATAATAAACAAGCAAACTGTCAGATGCCGAACTGTTGCGTCGGAGGTACACGTTTTGCTATTTCAAACAGCGGGGAGCTCATGCCAAATTCATATGCAGAGTTCGTCATTTTTTCAGGTTAAATTTCCCGAAGAATTTGAGGATGAATATTCGTGTATTAAGAGCGGAAGTGATAATTTGCGACAATATACATTCTGCTTGAATTGAATCCAAGATTTTTTATATTTACATTACTTTTAGCACAAATATACAATCAACATTGCCTCTAGGTACTTCTAGGAAATATCTCCAAATATTTATCCTTCAATTAAAATAATCAGACAGCCCTAAAATCTGTTTTCATATTCTCATTTTAATTATTATTCACTACTTTTCTTCAGCATATTGCATATGAACACAGGCGAGCAGAAAAGTACGCTCTAAAACGGAAATATTGTCAAATTATGACAGATCGCGGCGAACATCAACTTTGCGGTTAGATATCAGTGTGCAAAAGTCTACTTTGGATAGAAAATAGTATTGCACCGCACTTTTTGTCAGCTCCATGAGGTTCTATAGATTTGTGTTATTCGATGTTTCGTCTTTTGGCTATCATGTAATTTTATTTTTTTGCGAATGCCACTTCACAATGTATTGAGAGAAACCATGATATTTTCAAAAAGTCGAAACCATATAGAATGGACTCATAAAGTGCTCTATGCGCATTAAAACGATGTAGAAGGAATAGTACATGTACAAGAACAGTGAGTATTTAGTGCATATCACATATCATCAGTTGATGAACATTCATCATTGCAGAGGAACACATAACATTGAAGTCATTGAAATGAAACCTTGCTCAACATTTACCTCACATCTTCATGAAAGACATTGATGGAGTTACCCAATGTTGCTATGAAACGTAATATATTCCTCCAACAGTCCGTTCTGTTGAAAAATGAAAGTTTGAGGCAATTTGTTTTCTTTGATGAGACCTGGATATTTCACAATGGAACTCTAGGACATCCTTGGCAAGATTCTAGTGTCAAAAGTGTGAAAATAAAAAGCATATGAGATGTTATCCAATCGAGGTGATGTGGGTACTTAGTGAATTGAGAGACATTTGAATCTGTATTGTAATTTTTGTTGAAATGTAATGATGTGTAGCGTTTACATAATGAGCAAATGCACAAATATTTTTGTTCCACAAATAAATTAATCTATAACTTCTGGATTTTTTTTAAATACACTCATTAGAGTTTGACAGTAATTGGTTTCGAAATATAGAACCATCAAATGAGACAGAAATAACAGATTTGATACTGAAATATGAACATTTTCAGATATCTTTATGTAGTTATCATATACTTCCTTCGAATATTTGATTCCTTTATAGCATGAGAACAGTCCATTTTATCGTTTGAACCATTCAATGGTTATCCACAATCAATAGTAATCCAAATATAATGAATATATTTCATCAGTCGAAAACACTTTCGTAACAAAACGATTTCATTCGGAGTTAATTCGGAGAATCGCTGAAAAAGGCTAAATCGGGCGACCCGCAAAGTCTTTGAACAACCAGTATAGAACAACCTGTTTCCGAGATATTCTACATCCAAGAGTTGGGTATTTTCCACACAAATGTTCGCCTTTTGTGCCATATTTGGAATCAAGGTAAGCATAAAAAATCATATTAATTAAATTTCAATACAGAAATCATATTTATCTGAATCTAATAGAAAAGAACAATAATTAATGCAGTAAATGTTCAATGTGCTTGCCATTTTCACCAATGAAGACTCGCAATCTATTTCGGAAATCAGTCTTCACACGAAAGCAGAACGTATTCTTGCTTTCATGTCTTCAGGAGTTGTTGGCGGAGTTTTATAGACAACCCATTCGATGTATCCCCATAGAAAAAAATGAGTCGATTCAAATGAAAATATACAGGGTGTTCCATTTGAAAATTTCGAAATACTGATGTTTGAAAGAGGCTAAATTTTGAGTTGTTTTTTCAAACATCCTGTACAATGTATTCAAAATTTTTGATATTCTTAATAAACATCATCATATCGACCAACGATTTCCCAATTATATTTACAAAATATTTCGAAATGTGAAATTGGTGATTTTTCAAAAAGAAGTCTACAAAATAGTTTTTTTTTTTCAAATAACTCGGCAACACCGCATCGGAATTGAAAAATGAAAAATCGTTGAGTAGCCAATGGAACAGCTAAACGAAATATATGAAAATATACTGGGTGTTCCATTTGAAAAAGAACAACTTTGGTGAGCGACGCTTCAATGACGCACCCTGTACGAATGAAAATGATTTTGGAAGATGGTCTTAGATGGTGTCTTTGACAGAAAAAAATACGAATAATTGAAATAGTGATTCACAACGGAGCAATGGTCCGCGGGAATCCTGTTGATTCACCCGTATATAGGGTTTGTTGCTCTATCCCTCTACACCATTTAAATGCGCGCAGAGCACATTGCCAGTCCATTATATTATATAAGTCGATAATCGAAACTGATGAAAATATATATTTCTCTCCCTTTTCTTGTTGATATTTTTTGCTTATGGTGTAATGAATTGATTAAATATGATGTAATGGGAACTAATCGAAAATACGATGATATATTGAGAGTATTATACAGGGTGGCCCAACGGAAACGTACCGGAAGGTATAACTATCAGGAAGAGATTTTATCGAGGAAAACCTGGAACACGTCAACTTTATATATGAGGGGGATAACTTTGGACGCAAAAAGTATAGCCCAAACTTTACCTTCCCAAATTTTTCCGAATGAGGATGTGGGTCGAATGATACCTCGTTGAAAAGCCCTTTCGATTCCCTATACATTGCTCTTTTATTTTCGAAATTATGTCTACTCGTTGCAAAGATATAAACATTTGATATGTCGCTAGTGTATTTCTCGAAATAGTTATTTATGTAATGAGGATCAGTCGTGAATGTTATCGGGCGAGGCGTAGCCGAGTCCGATAACACGGCGTGTGCCATAATGATTGTTTATGATTCGTATTACATACAAAATTTTATCTGATGGCATTTATATCAATACATTTTCGAAAAATTAAGAACTGCATTTTTGACATGTCACAATGACAACTATTTTTAAAGGAGTAGGTATTGTGTAGTTTCAAATATTAGTAGGTGAGTGAGCTGTGCTTTGCCATTTCCTTGACAACGTCATCAGGTTGTAACGGCAATATTTATTTATCGCTGTCAAACTCAATTAATTTAATATAATTCAAATAGTGATTCTGAAGCTGATAGTTTACCTTCTGATTTGGAAGAAATGTCGAGAAATATCGTGGACTCCCTTTTGCCGGAAAAATCACGGAGTGTATATGGAATGGTGTTTAATCGGTACGAAGAACGATGTTCTGCTAAAAAAATCAAGAATATCACTCATGAAAAAGTATTGTTGGCTTACTTTGAAGGCTTATCTAAGGAAAGGAAACCATGGTAAACCTACAGTATAGGTAAGCAACTCCGATTTTGATGAAATTTTCACAGAAGCTTCGGAACACTAATACAAACACCTTGTGATGAAAATGTTTCCGCGGAAACACCTCTAACATACTTTTTTTTTTGGAAAATTTCTGAAAATCGATCACGGTAAGACCTAAGAATTTGATTGATATTGTACTTACTTTATGGTTTGAGAGAATGTTTATTACACTAAAACATAATCAACATGTCCTTGAATCAAATTTCACAAGAAATTTCATGATGAGAAACTTTGGAATATGATATTTTCATGTTTTAATATTGTATATTCTCGACCCAAAACAATATATAATAATTGCTATGTCAAATGAGATCTGTCATGTCACAAGAGAGCAAGGTTGCCAAGTTGTATTTCTGTTTTCAGTGGTAAACCATAGAACTTGAGTCTACATATAAGTACAATATATTTTTATGTGGCCAATTGATTGATCTAGGTGTAATTGATCTACGTTTGGGGTGGATCCCGGCGAGAGTGATGTTTTTAATCAGGCACTGCGATGGCGCGCTAGCGCCGTCGCAAGAACCATCACCCTCGAGTTACCTGCATTTTGAATTATCTACGTTTGATTGATCTAGGTGTAATTGATCTACGTTTAGGGTGGATCCCGGCGAGAGTGATGTTTTTAATCAGGCACTGCGATGGCGCGCCAGCGCCGTCGCAGGAACCATCTCCCTCGAGTTACCTGCATTTTGAATTATCTACGTTTGATTGATCTAGGTGTAATTGATCTACGTTTGGGGTGGATCCCGGCGAGAGTGATGTTTTTAATCAGGCACTGCGATGGCGCGCTGGCGCCGTCGCAAGAACCATCACCCTCGAGTTACCTGCATTTTGAATTATCTACGTTTGATTGATCTAGGTGTAATTGATCTACGTTTAGGGTGGATCCCGGCGAGAGTGATGTTTTTAATCAGGCACTGCGATGGCGCGCCAGCGCCGTCGCAGGAACCATCTCCCTCGAGTTACCTGCATTTTGAATTATCTACGTTTGATTGATCTAGGTGTAATTAATCTACGTTTAGGGTGGATCCCGGCGAGAGTGATGTTTTTAATCAGGCACTGCGATGGCGCGCCAGCGCCGTCGCAGGAACCATCTCCCTCGAGTTACCTTCATTTTGAATTATCTACGTTTGATTGATCTAGGTGTAATTGATCTACGTTTGGGGTGGATCCCGGCGAGAGTGATGTTTTTAATCAGGCCTCGAGTTACCTGCATTTTGAATTATATATGTTTGTTATAGTGACAATAAACTAGTCATTTGACATTTCAATTATTGCACGCCATATTGGGTTGAAAATATACGATATTAAATTATGAAAATGGGCATTTCCACAGCTTTCCATCATGAAATTTCTTGTGGATATCGATTTTAGAACATGTTAATGATATTTTAGTCTATTCAAAATTCGTCCTACTAATAAATTACGTAAGTACAATATCAATCAAACTCTTAGGTCTTACCGTGATCGATTTTCAGAAACTTTCCTAAAAAAAGTATGTTAGAGGTGTTTCCGCGAAAAAATTTTTATCACAGGGTGTTTGTATTAGTGTTCTGAAGCTTTTGTGAATTTCATCAAAATCGGAGTTGCTTACCTATACTGTAGGCTTTCCAAAGCCATCTTCTCTTTGGTCGTATTATTCGATGATGAGAAGTATTTTATCAACAAGAAAAAACGTCGATATTAGTAAGTACCTACAGCTGGTTGCATTACTGAAACGTGAATCAGAAGGTAACAGAGCAAAAAAATCAAAAATTTTTACTAAACAAGATGTTACAAAGTTTTTAACGGAAGCTTCAGATGATACATACTTATTCAATAAAGTTGCCATGATAATTGGACTGGGTGGAGCATGCAGAAGAGAGGAATTGACAAATATGCTTGTTGAAAACGTAATAGATGAATGATCCGTTTCTAGAAAGTAACGAAAGTTATGCCGATTAACTATACCTCTAAAAAGAGGTACTCTCATCCGGAAAACAGATAATAAATAAGATATTAGCGTTATGGTTTGCTCGTTTGCAAGCGACGATCAAAGTCATCTTCATTCAGTTCTTGCAATAATTGAATCTTATACGGATGGAACTTGTACTTTTTCAATACTCTCTGGGCACTTGTATGACTGACACCCGTTGCACCAGCCAATTGTCTTGTACTCATAGTACAGTCCATTGCAACTTACCCCAACACTCTATCTTGTACAGGTTCATTCAATACTGGATTATCACCCTGCCTTTCTTTCATTCTGAACAGAACCAGTTTCGCGAAATTTTGCCACCAATTGACGAAGATCGAGTACTAATTTGAAGAGTTGGGGTTGCACTCCAGACAGTTCAATTACATTTGGATATGTATATTTCTATGACCCCATCACCACTTTTGATGAAGCTGGAATCGTTGATATCCTTGTTGATATGAGTGGTATCATTAAGATTTATCGATTATTGTTCGATCGTCAATTTTTAAGTATTTTAGACATTGAGAACTCTTACTTGAACACAGCCTGAGACTAAGTTGTTAGTTTTATTCTGAGTGACGCTTATGTCTGGATCCCTCAAATTCGCATAAAGATTGACAAATCGCCTGCCTCAGGAAATCTGTTCATCTCAGAGATTTCGTTGTCTCTTTTATCGCCCTGGAATTGTCGTAAATTATGTGGGGCAAAAGAAACTGGGATTTTGTGGAAGTTCGAAGCGTCTCCGGCGATACTTTCTGACAGGACTCATTCTTTTCAAGTATGTTCGGGTTAAGACAATTTTACCATTTTTCTTCCAGTTGGGTTCGATACTTGCAGATGATTTTCCGATTATAACTGTCGTATCTGACATCTGCAATTCCGAAAGAACATTTCTTGGGAAAAAAGGATAATTTGATGGCATTTTCTTTCCTTATAGCCCTCACTGGATGCATATTATATCCGCATCGTGGATATGTAAATGTACCTTCTCTATTTTTCTTCTCCTGACAAATTCCGATCTGTATTTCATACAAAAAACTATATATACAATTGGAATTGTTTAGGCTTCTACTATCATTTAAATTATAGTTCGAATATTTATATCCATTTCCTTTATTGCACAAATATTATACATTTTTACTGGCGCATGTGGGTCACCAGTATCTTCATTTTATTTTTACGTGAACTGACAGGTTCAATGAAATACTCACATTATCACTGGCTTCAGAATACTGTGGATATATTCCAGCAATGAAGGAATTTCCATGAAAATGATTTCTTACCATTATCAGTATATTTTGGTCTCGTGATATAATAATAATAATAAAGATATTTATTGAGGAGAGTATAGTATATACATATCTATAAGGATCAAAGTTCATGACATAGTATAAATATCACAAGGCGATAAGTGTAAGAGCACTTGTTTCGCATAATAATAATAATAATAATAAAATATCTTAGCATTAAAAATACAGAAAAAAAATAGAATAAAAAGAAAGGGATATTAATAACAGTGTTACGAAGAAAATTAGAAGAGTAAATACAGATGTTATTGTTACAACAATATCCATGATAAAAAATAAAATATGAAAATTAAAGAAAGAGGATAGCAAGCCAACACCTTATTCATTAATCTTATACTTTTATATCATATCCGAGATGTTTCGTCGTGGTTGACTCGATGAATTGTTTCAGTACTTTTTTGAACGACTGTGAGTTACTTATTTTTGTATGTGTTGTGGGACGGTATTGTACAATTTTGGTGCCATATATTGGTAACTTTGTTGGCCTATAGCTTTCTGTATTCGTGGAACTACGTGATAATATTTTTTCCTTGTAGGGTATGGATGATTGGGTAAAACGTTTATTTTGGTGATATTTTATATTTATTTGAAGATAAAAAAGTTGGCGCTTGTCAAACACTTTGGCCTCGTGGAATAGTGCGTCAGAGGGGTATCTGAACTCTCTGGACATGATAATTTTAAGAAACCTTTTTTGCAGAGTTTCTAAGGTACGAAGATGTGTTTTTAATGCGCCTCCCCAGCATATTATGCTATATCGTAGTGGGCTTCCTACCAAAGCATGATACAAGATTTTGAGCTGGTAAAATGGTAGAATACTTTTCAAATGCGTAAATGTGTGAATGATAGGTCTCAATTTATTGCATATATAATTTAGGTGTGCATCCCATTTGAGATTTGTATCTATTATAACGCCTAAATATTTTACTTTCTCCTTTGGCAGAATTTTGTGCTGTTGTCCTGTGGTGATTATCGTTAGACTTTTGAAGGGTGGAGTGCTCGATCTGTTGCAACTAAATGGTATATAATATGTTTTTTTCTAGGTTTACAGTTAGTACCTTGTGTTCTAGCCAGTTCTTCAACAAAGGAAAATCCGATTCCACAATGTCTTTCAACTCATGCCAAGTATTCGCTATATAAAAGATGGCTGCGTCGTCAGCAAATCCCAATATTTCTCCTCGACTTTTTGACGAAAACATGACATAGGGCCTAATACGGTCCCCTGAGGTACACCATACTCTATTTTTCTCTTGTCACTCTGCACATTGTCCACTCTCACCGACTGGAATCTATTGTGCAGATAACTTCTAAATAACCCAAGACAATTTTTCTAATTTCAATATCTTCCAGTGTCAGTAGGAGTAGGTCATGACTTACGGAGTCGAACGCTTTTGATAAATCGATGAAAATACACAGGTTTGGCAAATTTTCCTTCAGAGCAGCGGATATCCTCGAGGTAAGTGACAGCACTGCGTCTTGCGTGGAGATATTTTCTCTGAAGCTATATTATTGGTCAGATAACAGATTATATTTTGTTAAGTAAACACCAAGACTTTTCTTGAGAACTCTTTCAAAAATTTTTGTAAGGTGCGTGATTAACGAAATTGGTCTGAAATTTGTGATTAAAGTCTTATTGCCTTGTTTGAATACCGGTACAACAGTTTCCTCAAATGCTTCAGGCCAAATTCCCCTTTCCATACAATTATAGGGTTATGATAAAGTAATGCACAAAATTCATAAAACGTACAACGATCACTTTTGAAAAAAATGCAAAAACACGTCAAACTGTTCTTTTTATTCCGCATCTTTTGACCTAGGTTACAAAAATAACACGTCAAAGTTGTCGAAGTTATGACGTCATCAACAATTTTTTTTAATGGGAAGCTAAGATTTTTATCACATTATGTGATAGAGCTTGTGTTTTTACACACGGGAAAAATAGTTGCAGTAGGGCTCACCTAAGAAAAAAAACGAGAAAAGGAATAAAATAAATAATAAATAATCCTTTCTCTTTCGGTTAAACGATCCATAATAATAAAACTGTGGTGACACGAATTGTACGACTGACACTGACAAACCGTTGTTTTAGTAAAACAATTGAAAAAATTTATAAGTACGAATGTTCTTACTAGATGAGTGTAAGTTTGACTTCTTTTTATAATTGGTTATGTTATTTCGTTTTTTATTCTTTTTCTCATTTTTTTCCTATGTGAGCCCTACTGCAACTATTTTTCCCGTGTGTGAAAACACAAGCTCTATCACATAATGTGATAAAAATCTTAGCTTCCCATTAAAAAAATTTGTTGATGACGTCATAACTTTGACAACTTTGACGTGTTATTTTTGTAACTTATGTCAAAAGATGCGGAATAAAAAGAACAGTTTGACGTGTTTTTGCATTTTTCTCGAAAGTGATCGTTGTACGTTTTATGAATTTTGTGCATTACTTTATCATAACCCTGTATAATGCAGGTGAGCGGTTCCTTAATATAATGGCAAATGGACTTGATAGTTTCAGCTTGGATTTCGCCGGCTGACTTTTTATTTTTCAAGTCTCTAACGACATTTTCTATTTCATTGCCGTCTGTTGGAAGAAGAACAAAAGAATTACTGGAGATATTTCTGTGCGGTATGTAGTTTGGGTCTTTTTGTATTTTTTCAGCCATTTTTCTTCCTATTTCAGTGTAGACTTTGTTGAAATTATTCGCGATTTGTTTCTTTCCCTTGATTAATTCCCCGTATTCGTTTTTAATTGAATCTTTGTCAATTTTCTCCTTTTTAGTTTAACTAATTTCTCCCACAATGTTCCAAAGTGTCCTTGTATCACTGATATTAGTATTTATTTGGCGTTGATGATAGTCAAATTTGGCCTTTTCGATTAATTTTGTTAATTTATTTTTATAATTATTATAATATGTTCTTAGTTGAAAATTATTAGGATATCTTCGCGTATTTCTGAATAATCTGTTTTTTGTGTCAGTTGATTTAACCAGAGCCCTCGTGATCCAGGGTGCTATTTTGATATTTTTCCGTTTGACTCTTTCAATAGTTGTACAGTCGTTTATATAGTACGTGTGAGAATATCCAGGAATTTGTTTGTTGCAGTGTCGGGGTCTGTCTCGTGATATACCGTGTGCCAGGAGATATTTTGCATAGTTTTCTGCAATTTTTCATGATTGATATATTTCTTAAAAGTGATTCTGTTAATAGTTGGTTTGTCTTCATCAAGAATCATTTGCAATGCAACGGTAAAATGGTCCGTAGTATTTGTTTGAACTATTAGTGGTATTATGCGATCTGTCATATTTTGTTTAGATTTAACAAATATGTGATCAATGCAAGAACCATCATTATATTGTACTCTTGTTTCATTATTTATCACAGAAATATATCCAGATTCGCTCATAGTATTTAAGTATTCACTGCAACATTCATCGCTTTTTAGATAGATGTCCCAACAGTGCGGATTTGCTCGATATATCGATATATAAAAGTAACACGACATCAAAAAGTCCATGTTTAAAAAATAGTTTCAATAGTACCGGCGAATTGTGACTGGGAAAAAAAATAGTGCTGAATAGGGAATGAATGGACAATTTCAATGACAAAAAATAAACTGGATGTTCCATTTGAAAAAAGTATTCGTCTTGCTATTACGGAAATTAGTTGGATCTAGAGATTAGTGAAGGGACTGAGGCAGCCAGACTGGATAAAATACTCTCAAAAAATCCTGATGCTATCCTCGGCTCCCTCAAACTACCCAATGGCAGGTTCTTCACCTCAAATGAAGAGACCCTGGAATGCCAGATGAAAACACAATTTTGCCTTTTCCTAGAGGAACGGGAGGATTGAATGAAGGAATGAATGAATGCCGCCACAATCGTGAGCTCGCTAACAAATTTGTTACTCCTGACAAGGTGAGATAGGCAATTAGATCCTTCAAACCATACAAGTCACCAGGGCCAGACGGAATATAACCTGTGCTTCTGAGGAAGGCGGGTCAGTCCATTGTAGGGCCCCTGACCAGAGTGGTAAGGGCTAGCCTTATACTTGGACACGTACCTGCTGCCTGGCAAGGAGCAAGGGTTGTGTTTATTCCTAAACTAGGCATAGGCGAATGCACTTCGACGAAGGACTTCCGGCCAATAAGCCTGACATCGTTCATGCTGAAGTCAGCCGAGAGACTCGTCGACAGATATATCAGAGACGAGACCCTCCCCCTCTCTATCTCTTTCTCTCAACCCCAACTCAAAAATAGAGGTTTAGTTATCAGCATTCTCATGGATATAGAGGGAGCGTTCAACCATACGGCCAGTGGCGTCATCAAAGATGCCATGGAGAGGTTTGACGCACCTACAATGCTAGTTGACTGGAACCCATGTATCAAGGTCAAACTAGTCAGCCCCGAAGCACACCGGACCACAACCACAGAATAACAAACTATACAGAAGCGACAGTTAGCCATTTCCCGACTACAATTTTGAGAGCGCATGCGCAATCGAAGAGGCATAAAAGTCAACGTCAATTGAGTTGATATATTTGCACGTGGTTTATTCACTTTGATAGTTTGTTAGACATTTCAGCGTATATTCTCTTTGGATTTGTAGTTTTATATATTTCATATACAATATATTCAAATGGCTTCTAAAGGAAATATATCGTGTGCCTATCGTCCATGCAAAAGCAGATCTGGTGAAGGAATGAGTCTTTTTGTCTGTTCAAGAGATTCAATAAGGTATGTATAAATGTGTACTCTATATTAAAAACGCGTTCCTATAATTTATATTTAATTTTCATCAAACAATTTTTCAGGTGTGGAAAATGGTTGAAAGCCTTTTAAATAGAAGACTCGCTTTCAAAAGATGCTCATAAAAACTATCGACTTTGCGAGAAACATTTTGAGGTTGAATATATATTTGTTGGAAAGTCACGAAGAAACGTGTCAGTCGATGCTATTCCAAAAATATTTGTTCATACATTGACTATGGAAATTTAAAATTCATATCATAAGAATATTTCTTAAAAAGTATAAAAATTGTGAAGAAATATATTTACTTTTATTATATATACACTTTTATCTCTTGTCGTTTCATTTCAAAATCTTTTGGTAGAAGATTATTTGAAAGAAGACTCGTTAGAAATATCTTCCAGAAAACTTTTCAATCAATCTGTGTTTGAAGCATAAAGAAGTAAAAATCTGCCAATCCACTCTGAATGATGTTACTGTCCTTTTCGTGTACTTTTGAGAAATTCAGATAACTATTTTTTTTCAGTGTACAATCGTAAGTAGTGGAACTGTCAAATATTTTCGCCAAGGTCGCGAAATTTTGCCCTATCAACATCAAAGGATCTGCCATCACTGTCGCTTCTGTATAGTAAGTCATTTTGTGCCACAACCATTACATTGCTACCAATAGCTACAGCTTGGAAACTTGTGAGAAGGAGAGGGAATTTGAACAGTTCAATGACAACAAAAAGGAATAAATCTCACTCAGGTGATTCACATCTGTTTTTTCATTGATGCAATTATCCTGTTGATAGATGAATGCCATTTTTAAGAATATCATTCTGCTAAGCAAAGATTCAGACATGGGAACGCTAACACCATCATAGTCCATACGGTGATCAAGTTTGTTGATATGCTCTGCAAGAGCACATCTTTCAGGATGTAATCTAGCATCACTTTTATGTGAGGTAATTATTGAAGCTAAGGTGCGCGAAGTTTGACCAACATAGTTCCTACCGCAGCCTCGGCAAGGAATACTATACACGACACCCGATCTCGAAGTCAACGGAATCTTATCTTTCATTCTACTATGGATATTATTTATTGTGAGTACAGTTTTATTAGCTATCTTGAAATTTGATAAATTCCTTAAAAGCGAAGAAAGTGAAGAAAGTTTGGGTGTGATATCCCTTATGTATGGTAAGGTGGTATATTTGAAAACTAGGAGAGCGGCATCAACACCAGCATCAACTGTGCCATTCCGAACGAGTGGTGTTGTGATGGAAAAGAGAAGAGTTATTATATAGAATTTGATCAATTAGTGAGCGAGGATATGAATTTTCAAGAAACAGTTCGAATAGTATATTTAAATTCTCATTGTGAAAACTTCCATCTGAGATTCTTATTACTCTATACTTTAGCTGTTTGATCACATTGATCTCCATTGACAGTCTGTGGTAGGAATGGAAATTTATGTATCTGCCTAAATATCAAGGTGTTCTGTACCAGTCTATCAATATTGGTTTTTAGGTGTTCTATGAACCTTGTGTCCAAGAAAGGTACGGATTGCTGGGCATCTTCCATTTCGATGGTGAACGGTATAAATGGATCAGAGCTATTTAATGTAAAAATGATCTCATCCATACCATCTTTTGGTAATGCAACTATGATGTCATCTACGTATCACTCAAATAATTGTATATTTAAGGATAAAACTGGTAAAACTATGTCAAGAAAAAATCCATGACATATGTAGAAAGAATATGAGATATTTTTGCTCCCATTGGGGTTCGAAATGTTTGTTTGTAAAATTTATTATCAAAAGAGAAGTGAGTTTTCTCAAAAAGGAATGTAAGGAGATAGATAAACGATTCTTCAATAATGTCACAAAAAACACTGATATTACTCCACTTTTTATGGATGGCATATAAAATGCTGTAGATCGTTTCAAGTAAATTTCCGTTGAAGTACTTTCTTAGGTTCTTGATCACAACATATTTGTTATTAAATATTGGCCACGATGATGCGAGAGGCAAGGTTCGAAGATGCCTGTTTCAATCTGGTCATTGTTAACGTTTGTCAGAACATTGTCAATGCAGGTTTCCTTCCCTGTACTGAAATTTATTTTGGTGAAGACGCAAATGGTGACTTCCAGTCCGAATGAAGGTATGATACACATAAGGTCTGGCAGAATGGGCGTATGTTTTTCGAAATTCACATTAAAATCACCCTTTTCAATCATATGGCTATATCGAACGGAAAGAAAACTCAATGATTCTTCAAGCTTGGATAAAAATATGTCAATGTCACCATCAACTGGGGATCTGTAAAAAGTTACAATGGCACATTGAGCATTGGTTAGTTCTATAGCACATAATGTATGTAGATACTATTCAGTGGTAATCTGCATTGATCTGAACAGGGTGTGTAAGTCCATAAATCGAATAACATATGGAAATCCCTGAAGGAAAGCTTCTTTGCTCAATATATTTCTCTGATATTTCAATTATAGCGTTACTATAAGGCTCTCCTGAAAGTATAGTGATAGATACACCTCCCGAAAAAATCGACCCAAACATCAACATTGGTGTGTATTGTTGCAGAATGATCTTCAGAAGCATTTGAGAAAGTTTCATTCGAACATTTGAAGCGCAGTCACTGGGTATTTGAATGAGCATTCCAGCTGTTTTTTTTTTGTCGAGAATAAGAAACTTCGTTTTCGGTTATTGAAACATTCTCCACACGAGAAATCAATTGTTCGCTCCAGAAAGTAACAATTACGATTTCATGGTATCACAGATATTAGCTTTTTCTGAAAGCTGCATTCTGAAGCTTCCGGAAAAACGCTTGGGATCCTACTGAACGTATTGAATATGATTCCAAATTGACTATAAAAAAGTCAATTCTACCCCATTGACCAATTATTAATAGAAATACCCATGAAGGTAATTTTTAAATCTCTACCATTCAGTCAACTGTAGATGTTATTGACAAATGATATCCTGATACTCTGCTGAATGTAAGACAACTAGAACCTGTACTATCAATATTCACAATGCTACACTTCAGATGTAGTTTGGTAGCATTTTGAAACCTATCATTTTTCCATTCCCTTCCATTTTTAGAACTTTTGATATATCCAGAATGAAATATTTCGATGAATATGTTAGGTAGTGCAATGAAAATCCAATCAATTCCATCATGTTGGATTATTCAAATCCTAATCAATTAAAATAGGATAGAATTAGAAATTAGAAATTGGTAGTCTGATCTGAAATGTGTAGAGTTTCAAATTCCATTGATAACTGTAAATGACATCACATTGATTCTGATGAATTTCTACTGTGATAACATGGTTCTAACTATTCAATCACATCCAATTTAATATTCTCGATTTGATTATAATTGATATTATAATCAGAATGATGATGTTTGTTATACATATACCGTGCTTTCAATTCAAAACTTCCCACCCCTATTCTATATCTATTTCGTTAACCTCTGGATAATTTATTAATACGTAACATTTGCAACAAGTGCGATGTTGTATGATCATGGATTGAAAAATAAAATGAATTATCCTGTTTCAAATTCACGTTTGAGCTATACAGGGTGAATCAGAATAAAATCGATGAAATCTTAATACAGATTGTCCATGAAGGTATGCCTTGAATTACACGCCTCGTAGATACGGGGTGTCACAAGTAGGAAAAAAAAATCGAATCCCACGTTTCAAATACTCCCAACAATAAAGAATGTTCAGGAGGCAGACAATTATTCCTGTTTGTCGTAAAAAATCATACGACATATCTTCAGTGTTATTACTTTTAGGTTGTGTATTGGTGAGATTCCCTGATATCAAACACTCATTGTACATTAATCTGCCTGAAGAAAATGAGATGGAGTTAAAGAAGAATATTTCAATTTCTTCGTTCCTTTGACACCCCGTATCTCAGATACGGGGTGTCAAAGATTTCAAGACATACCTTCTGGAAGCTTTTCACCTGGAAATGACGCGAGGAATCTGTATTTGGAGTTTGTCGCTCTTATTCTGACTTAATCATCCTAAGAAAATTCAAAGTTTTAGACAAGTATTATAATAACCTTCACTCATAACTATCAAGTCCTAGTAAAATGATCTCAAAAGAAATGTAGGGTTATTAAAAATAATTTTTAATTCACCTCTCACAGCATTCAGTAGGTTATTGGACCGTTATTAGATCGTTTCATTTCAATATATCTTATTGAATATACATTTTTAGGCATCTCCACCGATTGATCTTAGCTCAATCATTCGATAATTAACCTAAACGAGAATCGACCACCCTGTACATCATTATCACGATCGAATTCTGTGTTGAAGACGCGACTTGACGTGTTTGGAGTAAGGTTGATTTTCCTTCGTGTTCGTTTCATTCAGAGCCAGAAACATTCGTATCGGATAACATTGGGATGTTCTCTAGCTATAATTGAAATGATGTTTACTGCTGTTAACAGTTTTCAAAATGTCTGTGACTTTCCTAATGAAACGAGTTCATTGTACTGGGAGTAATATCCTTATCTCGTATTCTTTCGACCTTCTGTTTCTGTTGTTTCCAGACTCCTCACTGAATTGTTATCCTGAAGAAAACAAAGACTTTTCGTGAACAAAATTCTTATGATGATGTTGTCTGAAAATATGTTCTCATTGACGAAGTGTAAAGTTGTCGGAGAAAATGGTTACTATTATATTGATCATACTCAAAAGCATTTCTTCAGCCGATATCTCTGCTACGAAAAAATGTTCCGAATATTTTTTAATAGTGATCAGGTATATCATAGTAGCAATCAGAATCCGGCAACTTATACAGAACAATCTCGAAAAGTATCTGCGGAGTTTGAGATAATTTTTTTTCTGGATGAACCAGCCCTACAACTCAGAATTGGATACATATTAGCAACATCGATTGAGGCTTCTGTTGAACAAAACGTTAACACATGTTATAACAATGTTTAGACATTGATAATTCTCCTACTATTCACTGATTTCTGATAACTATCTCTGATTATTGTACTCAATTTCACCAAAAATTATTGTATTCATTTTAACCGTCTGAACAATGACCGGAAAAACGTCAAATTATTTTATTGTCAATTATGTAATAAAAGTTGTTAGCTATCAAACTTGATACTTCCTTCATTCAATAACTGGGTACACGGGTATCCACTGAAGTTATTATGCATAAATGTCGAGCTTATAGACACTACATTGAAGTGTTAGGGCAATTTGACTTCCAAACAAATAATTAACATTATCTCAAGATTTGTAGATTCTGTGAACGATTTTTGACGACTGAAGTACACACTTCTCTGCCCAATTGTCGGAAAAATAATCGCGACTTTTAACAAGCATTTTATGAAATATATGCTGCGAGGCAGGCGACATCGAGAATATTATAGAAAAAGCATTTTATCCGTAGCGTCCACTCCAGCGTTTGACCAGTTATAAAATTCAATGATTCCTGGCTTATTCTTTGCCTTCTCACTAATATTTGCACATGGTTAATTCTTCATGAAAACCGAATACAGTAGATGATTCCTCTAGCATTCTTGATGCAGCCATCGCTGGTGGAATATATTTCTATAATTTTTTCTTCAAAGTGCCAACAATCGTCAAGTTCCACGAAAATGAGAAGAATTCATTTCAATGGAAACGTAGTGAACTAATTCCATCCATAGTAATGTTCCTACGCGATCCTTTATACTGTAACGTTTCTTATTTACTAAAACACTGGGTTCGATTTATATACACTTTTATTTCCACTGACACGATTTATTTACAACGCTCGATTATCAACTGATTGCCTGCGCCTCTGTCCGCGGAGCTTTATACCTGCACGCTTCTCCAGAAGTTTCCTGGCGGCACGCGAACATTTCAGACCTCGCATCTCGAACGTTCATGATCCGCGTCACCTGGAGCAGTCGTGGTCAAGCCATAGGCGTATCATTTCGTTACAATACGGTGTCACCAAGTCACCCTTACAAGATTTCCCAGTGTAAAGCCATAGATCTGGCAAGACCTAGATAGTTAATGCTTATGAGCCGATTCGAGCTCATGCGAATTAATGGCCATCCATCTATTAGTAGTCGAACCATCGCAAATTTCAGTTTATTTAGTAGGTCCCTATGAAAAATGTAAGAAATGTTTCTCGTATGTTTATGAATGAATAAACGGCAAGTACGTTATCGTGAAGGGGTCTGTCGGATTAGGAACATTGATTGAGCAATCTCATATAGGACGTTGAGATCGATCGACTGGCTGTTCTAATTTGACGACTTTGACAATATATACAAAAATGGTGGAAAGTGTATTTTTTCAAATGCAATGCTCTGTATATCATTCAATATCCTGAAAGACAATCGAAAAAAAATTGCATTTTCGAAAAGTTGCTGTAACTTATTTTCTGTTGAAAATTCTATGTTTTTATAAAAACATTCTCAAAGTACATTTTTACTTATAATTCAATGGCTAAACATATTAATTTTTTCAAATCATATATCTATAGTTATTGATAGAAAAGTCATTCTTTCAAATGAGACAACTGTATATTCCTGCATATTTCAATAATATTTAATCTATGGTAAAGCTATCCAGTAGGTGGTTACACATTCTCAGCATCACATATTCACCATGATTTGTCTATGAACTGTGTATAATCTCCATAGTTTCGTCAAATGACACCACAGGTACCCGTTTATTGATCACATAGTGAGAATTTGGCCATTAACCAGGCGGTTTGAACGAATGTGATTGAAGGAAAATAATAAGACTGAGCTAGAAGTAATCTATCAAGAGACTAGACCTTCAGAATAGAACAAAAATATTACATAAACTAACTTTGAAGCATTCCACTACTTTTATTGAAACCCATAACATTTGGGATTTTGCATGTGAGCACCAAGTAAATATTATATCGAATTGATTATACCAGAACATACCACAATGTGGAGTGATGAAACTCAGAATTAAACACAATCGTTTCAAAGTTCGTGATCAAGAGTGTCGATTTGGTGAGGTAAAGCAGCAGTAATATAGAATGCTTGTCGAAGGATTGTTTGCAGTAAACGTGACAGAATGATTATTTTCAATTACTTCCGACTTTAGGGGCCATAAATTTGGTAATCTTTTTCTGGATCACTGTGAGGACTACTTCACGTTCGTTCAAATGAAATAACATCTCTCGGAAACGCTTTGTTTTGGTGACTAATTCAGTCATTACTCTTACGTAAGGATCGCTTTCCGAGAATAGTCTTTCCGAATCATTCATTTTCCTATCCTTTGCAACATGATTGAATGACTATTACGCAATGGACGTTAATGTAATGGATTGGAGAGTTGTGGTAACTAGTGGAATTCAATCACAAAAAATACAAGGGCTTCAAAATTGTTAGAGGTAGGCAATTTTCAAAACCTATTCTCCTTAAGAAAACCTGTCTGTTTCTTTATTATTTTCATTCCAGTGAAAAACAACAGGTTCTCGTCGATCAAAAACTGGTTATACACTGAGCACGAGATGGAACAAATTCTTTTAAAGCTTGATTCGGCCGTTGGGGAAAATATTATTTAGGTATTATGAACTACCAGTAATGAATATGGTATAAGCTAACTACGTACATTTCAGTTGTCATACTGTGAGTGTTTCATTGATTCCTAACTCTCATTGATTATATGGTGTCAAAACTATATTGAGGAATGTAAAGTTTCACTATTAGGTGCTGTGAAAATTTCAGTGACAAAATATCAATGAACTTGTTTTATTTTCGTTTGTCGATTTTGTCTTATTTTCGTTAGTACTCCTTCACATTTAGTGTTGCTAAATACGCTGTTTTTTTAATTTAACACGTACCTACTTGGTACCTACTTGGTACTTGGTACTTGATACTAATGATCATCGAAATCATCATGATTTTGCCTTCTGGAAGTTGATATTCAGGGGCATGCAGATTTTATACAGCTTGTTGAATTCGGAATTGAATCAATATGTAGCAGAAAAATCCGATCTATCTTTTTCAACAGAATTAATTCACTTATTGCGTAATACAAGCTCAAATTGAAAATGAAACACATTCGTATGCGAAATTTGTTCGCATACGTACGCATGTCTATCGAAATAGCATCATTGATATTCTGGATCCATATCAAAATCAATATGGAACTGATTTATAGGGTGATCCTCGCAAAACAAGTCACTATAAAATGATCGTAATCTATGGTCTATTTGCTGCTATGGTCTTCTTGTCAACGATACGAAACAGAAAGTTGGGTTGAGTTTATCATTCGAAAAATGTTTTGAATTCATGTAATGACTACACTACTGTATGTCATTCAAGTGTATGCACCGACTTCGACCTCATCGCAGGAAGAAATCGAGCAATTCTATAATGAGCTCAACATTTTACTCAGCAGAATAGCACGGCGAGAAATGATACTGATAATCGGAGATTTTAATGCCAAAATCGGTCGTACGGATGAAGATGATCATCTAAGAGCAGTTGTAGGAAAGTTCGGAATAGATGAAAGAAATGAAAGAGGAGAAATGCTGCTTGACTTTTGCGCAGAAAACAATCTTTTTGTCGCCAACTCAAACTTTCAACACCACGTTCGCCGTCTTTATACCTGGCATTCCCCCGATGGAGGCACCAGAAACCAAATAGACTACATTTTGACCCAGTCTAGGTGGAGGTCCTCCATAAGAAACACAAAAACCTACCCAGGTATGGACTGCGGAAGCGATCATAATGCACTGGTAGCTGAGCTATGCCTTAAACTCAAAAGACCATCAAGAAATCCACGAAAAGGGAACAAATGGCACCTAATCCAAGAAGACTCATATAAACAAGAAATAAGTGAAGCCATAGAGGAATTACCACTACCACGAATGGATGACCTAACAGCAAATGACCTATGGAAATCGTTCAGAGGCGTTCTTGAGGGCTCAGTAGAAAAACACGTGAAGAGTCTACAAATAAGAAAGCCGTGGATATCAACAAATACTATGCAACTAATTAACAAGAGACAAGAAGCAAAAATGAAAGGAACACAGCAAAATCTAAACCAATACAACGAACTAATCAAATTAGTTAATAGAGCTCTGAGAACTGACAAAAACAATTTTATTGACTCCATCTGCGAAGACATAGAGAGACACAGAACTGAAAATAAGCCCCGTGATCTTTTCAAAAAAGTCAGATTCTTGTCTCAGAGTTTCCAACCCAGACATCTACCTGTAAAAAATAAGGACGGAAATACAATGACTGATCTAAATCTAATACTGGAAAGATGGAGACAATATTGTACCGAACTCATGGCGGTCGATAACCCGGCATATCAAGACACTTTCAACTTCAGAGGATTAACCTGTACAGTGAAGTAGAAACAGCCATCAAGAACCTAAAAAACAATAAAACAGCTGGCTCTGACGGAATAGTTGCAGAAATGATAAAAATCTCAGGAGACGGAGGAGTTCGTCTAATGCACCTTATATGCAACAAAATCTGGACATCTGGAACATGGCCAGACGATTGGATACAGTCAGTGTACGTACCGTTACATAAAAAGGGTGATAAAGAGGTATGCAGCAACTTCAGAACGATAGCACTTATAAATCATGCGAGCAAAGTCATGCTACAGGTGCTGCATGAACGATTGAAACCTTACCTCCTACCGCAAATTCCACCAGAACAGGCTGGGTTCATCCCTGGAAAAGGCACCCGAGATCAGCTAATAAATGTCCGACAACTAATAGAAAAGCTGTACGAATACAATGTCCCAGCCATTTTTTGTTTTCTTGACTACGCCAAAGCCTTTGACACTGTGAACTGGACCACATTATGGAAGATTCTAGAAGTGATGGGTGTACCGAACCACCTAACACATCTTATACGCCAACTGTACGTACACAACAAAGCCTATGTCTGTGTTGACGGTCAACTGTCAGAGGAATTTCAAGTAGGAAAAGGTGTCCGACAAGAGTGCATTCTTTCCCCCCTCCTCTTAAACATTTATGGGGAGTGGATCATAAGGAGAGCAACAGATGGCTGGGAAGGAGGAATATCCATCGGCGGAAGAAAAATCTCAAATCTTAGATACGCGGACGACACGACAATCTTAGCAAGCAATGAAGAGGAAATGAGAAACTTTTTAAAACGAGTCGAAGAATTTAGTGCAGAAGCGGGGCTGAAACTTAACAGGAGCAAGTGTTATCTAATGATCGTGGATAGAAGCGGAGTTTTACCACAAATCCTCTCTTCAATACCTGACATTGAGTCCAAAGAGTCAATTATATACCTCGGTGCATGCATCACGAACAAAGGTGGAAGTGAAAAGGAAATAAAAAGGAGGCTCGGGACGGCAAGGACAGTGTTACCCAAACTAACAAAATTATGGAAAGACCACAACATAAGTAAAGCTACAAAACAATGCCTCATGAAATCACTTGTATTCTCGATCGCTACCTACGGCTCCGAGTCATGGACTATCAATGTGGCATGTAGACGCCGGATCGAAGCT
Organism: Plagiodera versicolora; assembly: GCA_037013635.1. NCBI lineage: Eukaryota > Metazoa > Arthropoda > Insecta > Coleoptera > Chrysomelidae > Plagiodera > Plagiodera versicolora. Next base: position 11,942,116 of record CM072982.1, read on the forward strand.
TTCGAAATGACATGCTATAGACGAATGCTTAGAATTCCATGGACGGCCCGCAGAACAAACGTTTCAATCCTTCAAGAGCTTAAAATTGCAGAGAATGAACGGTTGCTTCCAGTCTTCCAAAGAAACACCCTAAAATACTTTGGCCATGTCATTCGGAGAGATGGGTTAGAAAAACAAGTCATCCAGAAAAAATTTGACGGAAGGCGCCGGAGAGGAAGATCACCAAACAGATATATCGATCAAATAAAATCCTGGACAAACCTCTCCATACAAGAAGTGATGCGGACTGCTGAAGACGGAGAAGCCTGGAGAAGCATGACTGTCCCGGGCATAAATCCAAGGGGTCACGACGTCTGAAACCAGACATCGACTGAAGAGAGAATGACTACACCAAAATTGGATAACAATAATATTATATTTGTGAAAATTTCGACTAGAATTAAGAAACTTTGTTAACAGGTACATATTTGATTTGGCATTGTTGTGAAGTCTTTGCGAGGTGCCATGATTAGTGATTATCTAGATACTTCATATTCTGCAATAATGGTCATGAAGGATAGGCAAATCTTACAGAATTATCTTACTTAAATGGATAGACTATATATATGTGATGACCTTTCATCAGGAAATGGTACATGTAGGAGCACGTAAGTTGCTGATAAGGACTTGATCACATATTTCCTGTAGATATTTGATTTCTTGCCTTTTGGATTCATTCATAGTATGAAATGATGTCTGAGCAGACTCCAATTGTCGAAGGGGATACAATCGATAGTTAAGGTGTCTACGTAATCTACAGGTGACAAGACTTTATGACGCGAATTATATTGTGAGGAATTGCAGCCTTGCAATCCTGAACCCGAGCTTATGCTGACAACACAGAATGCACTTCGTTCAGCAAGATGCATAGGAGGGCAGTCTGGCTTCAGCATCCACAAAATACACATCAAAATAATTGTATTAACCAAACGTAGAAATGAAGTTTTTTTAGAAAGCAACTTGGCTTGACGAGAAACATAATTCGCGTTATAGATATGATTTACATTGGTGAAGATGAAGCGTCAGAACTTGCCGAGGGATATATGGAATCGATACCATGTTACAAAAATAGTTTGGTTACGAAAAAATTTTATTGAATCTTTCAGAAAGTTGTTTTTGTGCCTAAGCATTTATTACCGTGATGCGTAGCCAACAAGTCTAGGAAACATCTTCTTATTATGTTTTATCCATTTCATTTACACACTATTTCTGCCCTGAAATATGAGAAAACTATGAGAAACCCGGGCTGACGGTGAATGTGAAGTGTTGTTGCCTCTGTCAATTATATTCATCGATTGCTTCAACGCCGCTCTTACCTTGTCCGAGGTCACATCTTGTTTATCAACATACTTGGAAGGGGATTTGAATTGATGTTGATATGTTATTCATTCCATCTATTATAATTCTTTGAACCCTACACACTTCATGATTTGTTTATAGTTCATAGGTTTTTATATATTATACTAGCTGACCCGGCAAACGTTGTTTTGCCATATAAATAATTTCCTAGTAATTTCTAGTGTAGACAAAAAATAGCTTACTATAGCGTGAACAATATTTTTTGTTAGTCCATCTTTAGCTAACACAAACAAACTGGATGGGTTACCCACTCGAGAGCATGCCACGTATAATTGTCCGTGTGAAAAACATGGTGTTCTTAAATCTAATCCACAAACAGACATCGTTTGAACTTGGGATTTGTTGATAGTCGCAGTAGTTGCAAATGCCAATCTAATCGGAAACTGAATACGTTTGAATTGAATTGGCACATCTGTAGGTATAATAGGAATCTGTGGTATGAGTATATTTTCATCTCTGAACTTGTGACACCTGTAGACATCTGGCGGGGATAACTAATTGAATGACGATTGATCAGTTTTCGACCGGAGCACAGTGGTCCAAAAGCCCAATTTCCTGACCAAAACCTCAAAAATCAAAAGTTACCCAAAGAGGTAAAGCTTCATATTTTCCTCAACAGGTGGAATGAAAGTTTTATAATCCAAAAGATTAGGTCGATATATTCAATACTTGGCCGTGGGCACACACTCAAACTTGCCCGTTATCGCGCCACGTGGGAAATGACGGCCCATGACTTGTTTCGTGCGCTTGACTACAATTGTCATGAGAAACGCAGTTTTTTGTGAAAACGTTTGCGACAAAATGAAAGATGTTCCTGAATGTATGTAGAATATTATTCTTTACTGCGGGAATCATTACGTGCATTTTTGCAGATGTTATTAAGAATGAAATGTCGGCATTCAGAATTGTTTTTTTTTTCCATAATTTTTTTTTATATCTGTAGAGAATTAGTGATGATCCCAAGAGATCCTGAAAAAGTTGCAACGATTTTACGTGTATAAAAGTATGTAGAATTCGTAACCGTTGGCATTACCTGCCCTTTCTTGCCCTCTTGGTTTAAAAACCGTACTGTTTGGAGCAGTGTTGGTGCATTCGTGCGTCAGATGACAGAGCACTCAGTTATGAAAAATTTGATTTTGGAGGCGACGACGCAGATGATTTACTTAATATAGATAATAATTCTGAAAATGAAAGTTGCGATGTAAGCTCTGATAGCGATTGATCTGTATTTGAGGAAATCATGTAGTTCAGCCAAGTAAATAATAATGTTCTCCACACATATTGTGCTTGTAATAATTCTGCAATAATAAATTTTTCCTATTCATTTTCGTAATCAGTGACCCAAAAAACATTTATAATATGAATTTCAGCACAAACGTATTATTTTTTGAAAATATTGTCCGCCATTTTGGATCCGCCATTTTGAATTTAGATTTTTTCTTCATTTTCGTAATCAGCGACCCAAAAAACTATGAATCTGAAGATTTGAGAAGAATCCATCAATTTTTGAGGTTTTGGCCAGGAAATTGGGCTTTTGGACCACTGTGCGGAGAGGAAAAATGATTAAATTACTAAAATGGCTATTAAAAAATAAGGGTTGATCGTGGAAGGGTGAAAATTGAGGATCGTATGTATTTTTGTAGGTCGTATCATAAAAAAAATAGGAATTGAAAATTTTGTCTGAAAAATATAAAAAAAAATAGGGGTGGACTACCCCTAACATTTAGGGGGATGTATCGGTCGAGCCGTTTCGGAGGAGTTTGGCAACGAAAACTGTGACACGAGAATTTTATATATTAGATGGAATTCATTTGTAGGAAATCTTGGCTGTAAAATTGTAAAAAGTATCCTGTTTGGTCCAGGCTGTGGCATCCGGATGTTATATCCATTGTTTTTCAACATGATAATTTCACAGTAGGTTATCTTGATCTTGTATTACACACTTTAATTATCTTTTTTCTATTTGGATATGTTCATATTCCACCACTTTCATTAACACCTCCTCCTTTGGCGGTCTCTTCGAGGTTAACCCGTCAAGTCCAGTCTTCACACCCCTTTGTGGTTAATCTGGTGACCTGCAGAACATCTCTTTTCAAAGACTAGTTCATCCAACGAACAGCGAGGCTCTGGAACACATTGCCCAGGGGGGTGTTCCCCGAGGCATATGACCTTCAGAAATTTAAAAAGAACACCAATTCCTACCTCATTTCCCTTGCTTCTCACGATGTTCTCTGAACATTACAGGATGTCTCCTTGCGTGAGAAGTTTTATATAAAAAAACAAGTAATGAGATCATAGCGCGAGCCGTCTTTTGAGAAGAGTTATTGCATATTATTACTTTCATACATGAATCACCCCGTGGCTTGAGTGGCTACCGGGTGCGTCACAGGTTGCGGATAGTGAACGGCCACGTAAGATAGTGATCAGGAAGTGACGCAGTGGTAAGTAGACGTATAAATGAGCTCGTATAACCTACAACTGTACTGGTAGCTCATGAATACTCTGCCGCAGACAAACTCCTCCTGTCTAGCTGTCGTGTCGTGGCGAAAGGCGAAATACTGAGGTATAACGGCGCCAGTATCTGCTAGACCTTGGTCTGCAGGATTAATATACCTTACATGACCTCTGCTGTAGATATGTATTACGAGAGGTCTAAGCGGGGGTCTGGGCTTGAACACCTGAACAAAGAGGAGACAACCTCAATAAAAACCCAAATCCTACGATGGGTCCCACCTTGAGGCACCGGGCGACACCTAATTGTAACATCCTTATCTTCCTGTGAATCGGGGTAGCAGGAGAGTGACCGTTGCTCGTGGAAATAGTATGGACACGAACACAAAAATTTCCAAAGAAGAGGAATCCAGAGAGATAGACTCCCTCAGAGAGGAACCTAAAAAGGTAGACTCTCAACAAGTAGCTGGAACGGTTCATGGGGTTGCGCAAGCAATGGAGTTGGACAAGGGCTTAAAACTTCGACGAAAACTCCGGAAAGTCGAAAAGATTGCCTCTGGGAAATGGACAGAAGGCAATTGTAATAAACCTGCTCCACAGAAGCAGGCTCCGGGGAGAAAAGCGGAAGAGACCAAAAAACAACCGATCATCGATCGCCGTCTTCCTGAGGTGCTCCTAGATCAGGGGAAAGCAGACGCTATACAGGGGAAGCTTTTGAAACTGATCGCTGGAACGCCGTCGGGAAGTTCAACCCCAGCTCAATTCGAGCGCTGGTCGTTTGTCGCAAGGGTCTGTTGGATGAACTGCGCAACGACGTGTCGAAAAACTGGCTGAAGGCCAACATTGCCTCGCTTGGGAACCTTTGGACGGGTGCCGATTTGAGTGTGGTTGAATCGAAAGAACTTTAGAAGCGCCCGAGAGTGTTGGTACATGTGCCGGACAACAGTGAAGAGAAAGAGGTCCGAAGCTGGATCAGCAAACAAAATCCGTTGTTGAAGACAGACGGGTGGATCCAGATTAGCCGGAAGGTAGAGGATAAGGGCCAGACGCTGGCCTTTTCTATTGATGAGGAGTCCATGAAGGCTTTGGAGGCGAACAACCTCAGGGCCTACTACAAACTGGGCAAGCTATTCTTCAGGAACCTGAAGTCTGATCCGAGTGATGCAGACAAAGGTAAGAGTAATTCGAGCGAACCTACAACACAGTGAGGCAGCTTCAACTGTCTTATCTGGGCTTATGGGTTCATTTGATATAGCATTGATTCAAGAACCCTGGATCAATGGTGGCTTTATCAGGGGACTAGGAGCGAGTGGTGGGGAGCTATTTCATTGCCGTACTACTGATCGTCCTAGGGCCTGTATCCTTGTTAGAAAGGGCTTGAAAGTATTAAGTATTTCCTTCAACGAGTTTTTGTTTTAGGGACCTTGTTATGAAACTAACTCTAAAAGAAGGGAAACCAAGGCTGGGGAGATCAGAATATCATCTGTTTACTTCCCTAGAGATGCACCTACTCCCCCACCACCCAGTGGAGTAGAGGGCTGATGTCTAGTTCTAGAGGAACTGGATCACAACTAGTCATGGGATGCGATGCCAACGAGTTAAATCACTACTGCAGTATATTCTAGCCAACAACTTGGATGTGTTTTACAAAGGGAATACACCAACCTTCGTGACGACACGGGCCAATGAGGTTATAGATATAACTGTAGGTACTAACCTTATCTCGAATAACATTATAAATTGGCGTGTATCTGACTAGGTTTCTTGCTCAGATCACAGACACATTAGATTTGAAATAACGGTCATTAAAACCCAAACTTCAAACTATAGGAATCTACGCAAAACTAACTGGGGAACCTATAAGGCAGATCTAGACATGCAATTTCATAACATTCCTAGCAAAATTGATAACATTAGAGAATTTGATGACATCGCGAAGCAAATGACTGACGCGATGGTTTTAGCTTACAATTCAAATTGTCCTTCAATCACGAGGAATTATGAAAGGTAACGCACCATGGTGGTGCAAAGACCTCGCTGATTTGATAAAACAGGTTAGACGCAAAGTGTAATGAAGAATGGAGCGAATACAGAACCATTCTAACAGACAGACAGACAGACAGAAAAGGTTATCGCGTGACACAAAATGATTCAATCGATTGAAATCTGCTAGACTCGAATGTGTATATCCTAAAATGCTACAAAAAGAACCAGAACCTCTACTTGAAAAAGTTTGCATGGTACTAAGAACCAGGCTTGCAATGATATATTTACCAAAAATATGGTCGAAGGTAGGAGTTGCTCTGATACCTAAACCTGGTAAGTCGGAACAGGATGGGGCGAAAGCATTCAGACCAATAAGCCTAATGTCTTTCATACTGAAAACGTTAGAAAAACTTCTCGATATGTATATTAGGGATGTGGTGCTTGAGGAGAAAGCGCTGCATAATCGTTAAAAGATCATGAAATGCGCTAGAGAAATAGGAAGTGCTTTAATACACATTCCTAGATATAGAGAGGGCATTCAATAATACCCATCTAAAATCCATCATACGAGCTCTGGCACATCATAATATCGAATAAACTATCAATAGATGAATCGAGAATATGTTGAAGAGCTATGTAATGAATACTATTTCTAATACTGCACTGCAGGCTGATGTTGAAAGAGGTTGTCCACAGGGTGTTAAAGAAAGAATGCAACAAGCATTAGACCTCACTACTGAATGGATTAATGAGGAAAACCTAGCGGTTAGCCGACACAAAACTACGGTAGTAGTGGGTGACCAGACTTGTAGATTGTGCGGCTTAGAACCTGAGACTATTGAACACATCACGTGCTATTGTGAGACACTAAACTATAGAAGAGTAGTGCTACTAGTGGAACCCGATTTAAACCTAGTGAATGTGGGAACCCTGAAACCTAGTGACCTTTGCAATATAGTCAAAGAGACCAATATTTTTTAGGTTATTGGAATGATCGGAGAAATACAATAAGCCTCCGGCTGCAGTATATATCCTTCGGACCCCTGTAGTAATCAAAAAAATAATAATACATGAATCACACGAAAACGTTTCACTGTGTTATATGTAGCTGAGCTGAAACGTTGATGATCTACTTAATATCACGTAGCGCTATTCTTGGAAACAGTCGTGGAATCCATGAGATATTTCACAGGCTCTGACTCAATTCTCATCAACTGTGACTTTTGAATAGTACATACCTGTCGCAGGATATTCCGGTAAGGGTGAATACGCTAGCCGCAACGGTCGCATTGGCAATGAAATTGCTGACAGTACAGTACCACTTTCCGTACGGCCAATTTCTGCAACAAAAAGATTGTTCAGATAACACGGAAATGCCAGAATATGAGGAATGGCCTGGAAACTGGAGTCGTTTTCCATGGATGGCCATGGAATCTTCCGGGATGAATTGAATGTCATAGGAGCGTGAACTGCGCTACCGCTTCGATAAACGTTTTCATCCATGGTATGTGATTAGAAATGCTTTGAACAGGGATTCTATAGAGGACTGATGGTCATACATTTGATTTTTTTTTTTCAAATACAGAACCTTCCAGTGGATTACTAATTTCGAAAGCTTCAGAAAGTTATTTGATACTGTCAAGTAATTCTGATGAAAGCGAATATAAAATCGTCTGTTCTCCGACTGTTACCGTTCTATATACAGGGTGGCCCAAGAGGTTTTGGCCAGTGTATATCTCGAAAACTATTTGGAGTACGATATTGAATTTGGCAGTTATAAACCGTTGGTAATATTACATATTTTGAGCAAGCTGCAACGTTGTTACAACGTCTCATTTTGAATAACGTGGTATCATTTTTGGAAATTTCAATGGGACCCCTGTATATTTTCCACTGCTGTGAAGGTCCCTCTTATGCGCATTAAGCCATATCTAGTACTTCGAAGCGATAGTTGGATAGATAATGTCATCCTCGATCGAAATAAGTAAAAATATATAGGGTGTTTCTCATGAAAATCGAAAGTTGAGGTCATTTCCGGTCAATCCGGAAGTACTGCAAAGCAAGTGAATACGTCGAATAATGCGAATTGACATATAATACACAACCCCCGAATTTTGTTCTTCTATCTCCAATAATAAAAAAGTTATAGAGGCGAGCCACCTTGAAGAACCACCCGGTATATACAGGGGGTCCCATTGAAAATTCAAAAAATTATACCACGTGATCCGAAATGTGACGTTGTAATTATGTTGCAACTTGCCCAAAATACGTAATATTACCGTCTATAACTGCCAAATTTCAATATCGTACTCCAAATAGTCTTCGAGTTATATACTGGCCAAAACCCCATGGGCCACCCTGTAGAATAGCTTCTGATTTATTATCTCTTTTTCAATTTCTAACAATCTATTGACACATGTCACAGAAAAAGTTAGAAGAATGAGACATCAATCCGATTTTTGGTGAACATGCGGTGAAAGTTCAAAGGGTCATTCCTTGAACTATTTCAGGAATAGCTTTCCTATCAATGATTTTCAGAAATAATATTAAAATATTCTATATCCACAGGGTGTTCCGATTGGTAACGAAAATGAGTTGGAATCGTTTAGAGTTCACCGAATTGGTTCAGATGATACCATGTAGGTGGGGTATCAGGTATTTTATAAGCGAGATATGGGGTATTTCATCAATTTCACCAGTTTCTTCTTTCGGTTATAGCTAGTAGAATACCCAGTATTATTCTTGGATATTTGTTAGTCAGAATAATCTTGGATCAACCAGAAAATACCTGGTTCCTTCTATTTTTCGAAATCTAATAAGGTATTTGGAGAGAGCATGAGAAACTGAACGTATCTGTGTTTTTATAATTGACCCGAGAAGTGTTTCACTACTAAAGTTTCACATCTGAATTTAAGGTTGCATGATCGAGATATTTCAAAAGCAATATTCAATATCCATACCATGGCAGTGGACGTTGACAAGTCCATATTGAAGTAATTTCAACTCTTATCCAGATACTACGTCTTCACAGATCTCATATTTCTTAGAAACTGATTTCATTCGACGTATTTGATGAAGGACTTTCGTTCTAGTTTCGAAACATTCCTAATCTATCTCCGTATTTCATTCTCCAAAAAAGCTTCTCTCTATAAATGATTCCAGAAGAATATTTATATTCTGTGTTATTCATTGGGGAATGTGCATACTATAAAGGTAGGTAAAGGTCGCCTAGCTGGTTCTGAAAAACCCCCATATGACGTGTCTAGCGCCCTGTATAACCAAGATATAGAGTGTTTTATGTATTTCTTTTATTCCTTCTATGGCTCATATTCACGATGTACATTGTATATTCCATTCATTTTCACAACATAGACTCATTACCCTGTATGCTACCGAATACCGAATGAATGACACTACTAATAATAGATAGTTAGTCTGGACTTGGATTTTTTCCTACGATTCATGAGTCAGTTGGTTGGGGAGAAATGAAATAACATGTATATCAATCAAATCTCTAGGAATTTCATCCAGTGAAAAATTCATGAAACAGCTTGGTGACACTGTAGAATCAAATGGTAGTCAAAATAATTGCTATCATAACCCATTTATTTCATGTGCTGTATTGTATTGTGTATTCAACATTGTTGACGTGTTTTTATAGAAGTGTGGTCTTTTTAACAAATAAATTTTGATTTGATCTATATGTTGTTAATTTATTTCCGTTTACACCCTGTTTACATATAGGAAGTCTGCATTATCATGATTTTTTCACTATATTGGGAATCCGATATCTTATAATGTTCTGTTGCAATTTTCAATTGTTAATGTAGCATACAAACTATTGGTGGGCACTAATGCTAATGATCTACAACTTATCGAAATGTTTTGACATGAAGTACATCGCAAGATTTTTTCGTCATGTGTACAGCTCTGGAAAATCACCCTAAGGAAGCTTGTATCTCTAAGAGCCTGGAATGATTTGGAATTATGTGCCAACTGATGCATTTCTGCGTATAAGTGCAAATACTCTTTTAATTATGGTCTCGTATTTCACTCCGATATGTTCTCTAGTTTAATTTATTTTCATCATTATTTTTAGGCAGATACCACGATAGTACTTTTATTGTTGAATCACAGTTCGGAATTGGATTCACTCCCTGATTAATGAATTCGGATTCATTGGAACGATGCGATATTATTGTAAAGGGTTTTATCAGTCGATTTACCACATCGATTTTGGACTGTTTGACAGAACTAGGCTGATTATTCACGATTTTCAATACAGTTTTTCCGCTTCCAAAATAAAATAACTGTTGAAGTGATCTAAGTGTTCATTTTTTCCCGAAGGAAATTCCTACGAGCTTGATTATTATCATGATTTAATTTCGTATATGTTTGGATCGATCCCTAATGGTTACGATGTTTATTTATTGATAAAAAATCCAACAATTCATCTTTACACCTGTCGAATGCCATATCATTTCAATTAAAAAATCATTGAAGTCTATACCTGAATAATGATAATAATAATAATTATAATAATAAGTTTATTCACATAAATACAGTGCGTCTATTAAGTAACGCATAAATTCATTATTGGCTAAATGAACAATAAAATTAGGAATTCCCAAAACAGGTCGATTTTTGATTTCAATTTAGTAATGTTTCAAATCATACTCTAATATACAGGGTGGACCACTTTCGTGTAATGACGTCATCACCATTTTTTTCAAATAGAACCTCCCTTTTTTTTTCAATTTCCAAATTGCCTTTGCTGAGCTGATTCCAAGAATGTATAATATGTTGCTTCAAATTGGTACAAGGTGGGCAAAAATGCAAAAAAAAGTATGAAAATTGTTTATGGAAAGTAATACGTTACTGAATGTAATAAACAAATTAAATGGAATTAGTAGTTATACAATTAATGTGATACACTTCCAAAAACAAACAAACGAACGAGAATTTACAATAAATGTACAAATTGTTCTCCATTGACCGTTAGACAATGACAACCGACAAAATAATGTTTTGTTGAATATTTTCATCAATTTTTGATCTACCTTGCTTTGCTGCATCCCTCACATGTCCTAATTCTCTGTATTTTCGCTCTATTCCTTACCGTAGATTGTGAAATAGGTTCACGATCTGGGTGCATTTCATGGAATAATCGGCATACCTCTTGTTGAGTCCGTATCTTATCGCCAATACCAATCATCATCAATCCTGTCACTTTCGGTTAAAGGCATTTTGTAAAAAAAGTTCACGAACGTACATTCTCTAAAGCGTTAACAATACGAAACTGTGCTTCAATGTTTTTGACAGTTTTGTCAAATAAAAAATATGGTAAAAGATAATGCCAAACAAAATAGTTATATATGTATCAAGGGCGTAAAGTAGGCTTTTATGGACCGTAGCGTGTAAGTAATAGCCTGAGCGATAGCGAGGGCTATTAACACGCCTAGGTCCATAAAAGCATATTACCCCCGAAATACATACAACATTTTATGCACGATCAGTATATTTTATTGTAAATACATCTTCACTTCTCAAGCATGATAGGAATACGACATCACCGATGAAGTGAGGTTCAGATTGTATTGGAAAAGTAAATCGTGATGGAATCCACGTTACCATGGTTACTCAGTCAATATGGATTTTCGTTGGTATGACAACTTGGTATGGTTGGTATGATAACTTAACTGATTTATTGCCAAGCGGTCGGTAAAGTGCCACTTTACCGCCCGGCGGGCGGTAAAGTAGTCCGAGGGCTGTAAAGTGCCACTTTACGCCCGCATATCGGGGCGATAAAGTGCCATTTTACGCCCGGTCGTGCATAAAGATTTTTATAGTCCAGGGGCTTGGATCACTAATAAAAGCTGTAAGATACAATTATTAATAATAATGCTGTATGTTCTTGATAGTTTATCAAAGTAGTTGTATAACAATACATAATTTCATTTAATGTGTTTATTACGTTTATTCGTTATTTTCATCACTTTGTAAGTGAATTTTTGCATTTTTGCCCACCCTGTACCAATTTGAAGCAACATATTAAACATTTTTGGAATCAGCTCAGCAAAGGCAATTTGGAAATTGAAAAAAAAGGAGGGTTCCATTTGAAAAAAATGGTGATGACGTCATTACACGAAAGTGGTTCACCCTGTATATTAGATTATGATTCGAAACAATAGTAAATTGAAATCGAAAATCGACCTGTTTTGGGAATTCCTAATTTTATTGTTCATTTAGCCAATAATGAATTTATGCGTTACTTTATGGACGCACTGTATATATAAGACAGATGAAACAGGAGGAAAAATAGATATAATAAAATACAATATAATTACTGGATTATGAATAAAATCGAAGGCTCGCATGAAGTTTCCTTGTTATGGGAGTATTCAATTTACACATTCTTTCAGTGGTTTCATATATACAAAACACACACGAAACCACCCACCCACACATTCACGCATATAAGAATATGATGAATAAATATGAATTGAGGTATAAAAATTAGTATGAATAAAATATAAATTGAATGTAAAGCACTCAACATCTTTGGTATATCTAAGAACACAAAAAATTCATAATGAAAAAGAAGGTGACAAACATATGCCAAATAATCATTCCCAAAACGTGTCCAACACCCATTGACCAAAACCCTCAATCATTATTTCATACCAATCTTTTCAAACCATTCATAGATAAACTCCTCAACCAATTCTTTATTCTCTTTTTGAATAACTTTTGGTACTTGAGAATATATTCGGCGGGCCGTATAAAGGTAGGACCGATTGAGTTATTCACTCTCAAGTTCCTATTTTCTGCAGATTTTTTGTACCTTGTGTTATGTTCGTGGGAGATGGCAACTAAGTTCTTTTTATCCTTCTGTTGGAGACATAATATTTTGTGAAAATATAATTTTGCGAAATTGAATATGGGAATCCCACTAAAAAGACACTCTGTGGGGTAAGTTCTGGTTTTGTTGTATAAAATTTGTAGGAAATATTTTTGTATAATGTCTAGACTTTTCAGGTGACACTTGTATGCGCTTCCCCATCCTGGAATACCATACTGTATATGTGGCTCAACGAGAGAATGGTATATGGTTTTTACCATTTTATGATCAAGGATATTTTTCAACTGCTTGAAGGTGAAAAGAATTGATCTAAAATTTTTCACTATTTTATTCACATGAATGTCCTACTTCAGGTGTTTATCCACTTTTATTCCAAGATACGTTATAGAATCTGCCATCTGTACCATCTAATAATAATAATAATAATAATATCCTTAATTGCCATAAGATCTATAGAACGGACATAGCACCGTCAATAAATAGGTCCGGGTTGATGATTTGCACATTAGGTATTAATATCTACAGAGTCATGACATTGTACATATATATATATATATATATATATATATATATCGGGTGTTTCAGTGGATGGAACATTAGACGTATCTGGAGAACAGAAAGACAGATCATTTCGAAAATTTGTGCGCGTGGATGATCAAATTTGCTCTATCCGTCTAAAATATTTTCATCAATACAGTGTTGCCGCTTGTATCAGAAAGTAGTAGCTACTTTGTTATTTCAAATGGAACACCTCGTATATTATATCATTTTTGGAATCCTCATGAGATTCCTCACAACTTTTATAATAATTTTACATAATTCCCTATACCTATCTGTGACGATTTCCGAGATGAAAATTATTTTGTCAAATTTTTGTGCAAAACCTGACCATTGAAAAATATCAATTTTTTCCCATTGCAAATTCACAAAATATTGCAATTTGGGTTATAGCTGCATAAGACCATAAAGTATTCTGTCGATGAACTGGATCTCAGTTTCAGCATACAGGGAGGCTCAGAAGTGAGTGTCATCCGGGCACTCATGAAAATGACTGAAACTCCGTTATTTTAAATGGAACACCCTGTATATTATCACTTATTCGAAAAGCTATAACATTTCACATTTTAATTGAGTATACTTTCCCTATACCTATCTCATACAGTTTGTTAGTTATGATCACTTATGTTATGAATTCGTTTTCAATAAAAATAAATATTGGATAGTGCTTAAGATAGTAGGCTATGAACTTCATTCTGACAGAGAACTAACATGTTATTCCTTCATTGTTATCCTGTATTCAAGATGCATGGGTGTAAAAATACTATGACAGAAAATAATTACTTAAATGCAGTTAAGATGGATTTTTTCATCATTTATGGTCAATGTAACAAGAATATCAGTAGAACATGCAGCGAGTTTGATGAAAAGTATGCTGATTTACATCGAATGAATTCTAGGAAATTCATTAGATTGAATAGAAATTCTGAAATGCTTATATCATCATGAAAAGCTGAAAGTATCAGAGTCTAACATGTGTATTAATAAATCTAGAAAGATTTCAAAAACATTTCAAAATTTCTCTTCAATCTAATGAATTTCCTCGGATTTATCCGAGGTTAATCAGCATACTTTTCATCAAACTCGCTGCATGTTCTACTGATATTCTTGTTACATTGACCATGAATGATGAAAAAATCCATCTTAACTGCATTCAAGTAATTATTTTCTGTCATAGTATTTTTACACCCATGCATCTTGAATACAGGATAACAATGAAGGAATAACATGTTAGTTCTCTGTCAGAATGAAGTTCATAGCCTACTATCTTAAGTACTATCCAATATTTATGTTATTGGAGACGAATTCATAACATAAGTGATCATAACTAACAAATTGTACGAGATAGGTATAGGGAAAGTATACTCGATTAAAATGGAAAATGTTATAGCTTTTCGAATAAGTGATAATATACAGGGTATTCCATCTGAAAAAACGGAATTTCAGTCATTTTCATGAGTGCCCAGATGACAGTCAGTTCTGAGCCTCCCTGTATACTGAAACTGAGATCCAGTTCATCGATAGAATACTTGATGGTCTTTTATGCAGCTATAACCCAAATTGCAATATTTTGTGAATCTGCATTGAGAAAAAATTGATATTTTTCAATGGTCAGGTTTTGCACAAAAATTTGACAAAATGATTTTTATCTCGGAAATCGTCACAGATAGGTATAAGGAGTCATGTGGGAAAGTTGTGGAGAATCTCATGAGGATTCCAAAAATGATATAATATACGAGGTGTTCCATTTGAAATAACAAAGTAGCTACTACTTTCTTATACAAGCGGCAACACTGTATCAATGAAAATATTTTATACGGATAGAGCAAGTTCGATTATCCACGTTCACAAATTTTCGAAATGATCTGTCTTTCTTTTCTCCAGATACGTCTAATGCTCCATCTACTGTGAAACACCCTGTATACATAAGCACATACATACACATACCAGCATACAACACGCTAAATGCATACATACATATTGAGATTTATCTCTTACCTGATTTATCTGGTTGTTACCGGGTATTATGAGATTTTGTATGTCAGGTGATTTAATTTCATTGCAAGAGAATGCAATTGATTTGGTTTTTTCCAAGTTTAACGTAAGATTCATTGCACTAAACCAGTCCTCCATTATTTCGAGATCTTCTTCTGCCTTCAATTTTTCCTATACCCAAGATGCAGCGGAACACACGATTACTGTGTCATCGAAGAAAGTTGACACGATACCATTCAATTCTAGATTGAGTAATCCATTGATGTATATTAGAAACAATACCGGACCAAGTACCAAGTACCGTTCCCTGTGGGTTCTCACTTCTAGGTCACCACTTTGGGTATCATCAACTTGTACGAATTGTTTCCTTTCAATCAGGTGAGAATAAAAAAGCCTCGACGAAACCCCCCTTATGCCAAGGTCCTCCATACTGTCAATGAGTATTTTAGGGCTGACAGTATCGAAGGCCTTTGCCAAATCCAAAAATACACCGATGCAGTGTATGAGATATGCTATTGCATCCTCTGTAGACATCCTATTTCTAAAACCGTACTGTTTTTTCGACAGAAATTCTTTATTTTCGAAAAATTCCATTACTCTTTCCTTAATAATTTTTTCTACCACCTTGGCGACAGTGTTTATAAGAGAAATCGGCCTATAGTTCAATACTCTTTTTTATTGACTTTTTTATACAAAGGTTTCACAATGGCAATTTTCAATATATCAAAGAATATTCCCTTTTCGAGTATGATATTTATAATATACGCAAGGAGCTCTTTTATATAACTCGCTACAAGTTTAATATGTTCAGAAATTAGGCCATCGTGCCCGGAACTTTTATTAGTCTTCAATTAAGGAGTTCGGTCCAAGTTGCCAACCTTATTTATTCGTGAAAAAGTTTCCTTTTTTTTTCCTTATGATTTTGCGATTTTTAGAAAGACCGTGCAATAATTAGTACACCCCAATAATTTTTTTGAGTCCTATCGTAGTTATTTTGATGAAAATAAATAATAATTTTTGATCTGTCATATTTAGTTACTTTTAGTTCTCTAAGGTTAGATACTAACTCTATGGTTACAAATGATAATTACCTAATACATCACAATGTGGATGTGTGGAGGGTACCATGAATAGCAACATTGCGACTTCGCATTTTAGCACTTATTGGAAAGATTATTGAACCAAATGAGCTTTCACATTACATCTTCCGTTGAAGTTATATTCATATGTAATTTGGTAATTACCATCGTGGCACTAAATTTGCTCTCTATAAGCGTCTTCTAATTTAATTGAAATAATGTTAATTCTGAAACACCCATGGAATAAGTACATACCTGGAAAGCAGAATAAATATATCTCAGCTGCCTTATATTTCAACCATTTTATAATGCCTAAGAAATGTGCATAGGTTAAGTCTATGAGATTTATATACAGGGTGGTACACCAGTAGGTATAATCAGGACCAGCAATAAAACACATCATATGCCTGTTCTTCATATTGAGTCTATTTTTCATTCTTAAGGGGAAATAATTAAACAACTATTATAATATACTGATCTGTATATTTTGAATATAACACAGGGTGAGTCAAGCTGTACGCATTTCTAGCCAGGCATATGGCTGAACAGAATCATCAGATATATATTAGTCCAATGCATTCAGCTTGACTCACCCGAAATATTTTATAAAAACTTCAACTCACATTGTAATATCATAGAATATAAAAACAAAAACATTATTTTCGAAACATAATGAAATAAAAATAGTATTATTTACAAAACAAAAATAGTATGCTGTACAGACAAAATAAAATCAAAGGAAACAACAAAAACATTGATTGTTACCATTTCAGATTACTATGATGATCCAAATAATGGATTGCCACTGTCAACTTAAAATAATATTAATAGAAATTATTTTGTTTTTTTTTATAGTTTAATACTGTTCCTGAACACGTTAGGTACACTTATGTTGATGTTATCATGTTTTATTTCTAATCAAATTATTGAAAAATTCTATATTCAGCTTTTATTGTAGAGAAAGATGTTTCTGAGTATTGAAAACAGTGTATACATGTTTGACATTATAGAATATCATTCAATATTCTGATACTAAATTCCGATAATGATACGACAAAACGGTTGAGGAGTCCATCTTGTTAAAAAGCATTGCTTTTCAATGGGCATCACCTTCCCAATTGCACATTTATGAGCATCTTTTTGCCATTGGAAATGTATACTTACCGCATGCACCTAGAGCTGTCTTATATTCTTCTTAACAAACTTCTCAAAATACTGCACACAAAACCAACAATTCAACCAACCATTAAATACGCACCACACAGATCATAATATATTATTTTCATCTTCCCTTTGTTCCTTGACTTTCATTCGTGTGCACGTGTTGTTGCTATGCCCTGCGCAAGCGCCAATTCTATGTTCGAAATATATGAACAG
Organism: Plagiodera versicolora; assembly: GCA_037013635.1. Taxonomy (NCBI): domain Eukaryota; kingdom Metazoa; phylum Arthropoda; class Insecta; order Coleoptera; family Chrysomelidae; genus Plagiodera; species Plagiodera versicolora. Next base: position 11,959,822 of record CM072982.1, read on the forward strand.
GGATAAGTCGCAAAGTAATAGCAATGTGCACTTCATCTGAATCTCTCGATTAAATGTTCCACTCAATCATTAGGAAAGTTAACATGGGGACTTTGCAACGATAACAATATGTGGATGTTGATATCCACAAAGCGAAGTCCCATGTAAAACCCAGAGAGGTTTCCAAGATGATCTTCAATGTGATATTATTTGGTATTTCCTGCGACTTACTGTTACTTTTTTGGTTGACTGGGAACAGATAATACCAAAGCAGAAGTAGGAGCACTAGATAAAATAGAGACCGAATACCAAGTAGATGAAGAACATGTTGTTTGTGAAGAAATTTTGAATCAATCTGTGGATAGTAGTACCCAAATTTTCTCAGTACTATCTCAGAATATTTTTTCCCACGAAAACTTGTCAAGAACTTCAAATCGTTTCAAATTCTTCACAGGTATAAGTATCACCCAATTTGAAACTCTGTATGAATTTCTGGATGTGACTGTAATGGATAAATTGAAATATCCATTTAAGAATTATAAGAGAGGAAGAACAAGGAACAATAATATGAATCATCATCATATCAATAATAAAGATCGATTATGTTTAACCCTTGTTCGATTGAGAAAAGGTTTTACATTAGAGGAAATGTCATATTTCACTACAATGAGTAAATCATCCATATCCATGATTTTCTTTACATGGATTCAATTTATGTACTACCAGATAATTGGCATAAGGGGAGATATGTTTCGAGGTGGCAGAAATATGAAAACTATTCCAAAATGTTACAGAAATTTTGATGGAAGTTCTATCACACTTGTTATTGATGCCACAGAGGTTACTTTACAAATGCCATCAAACTTCCAACAACGGGGAAACACATATTCTTCTTATAAACATTCAAATACTGTAAAATTTTTAGTGGGTATCTGTCCAAGTGGTGCAATAACATATGTTTCCGAAGGATTTGAAGGTTCAATTTCTGATCGAGAACTATTTCTAAAAAGTGACTTGAAGAATTTTTTGGAAGAGGGGGATGTTCTTATGGCTGATAGAGGATTCCTAATACAAGACATATTGAATGAGATTAAAGTAAAACTATTCACACCACCTCTTCTTATGAAGAGGAAGAGATTAACTGGTGTAGAAGAATTGATCACAAAAATAATTGCTAGATCTAGAATACATGTGGAAAGAGCAATTGGCAGAATTAAGTCTTATAGAATTCTATCAAAAAAATGCCCAATGCTTCTACTACCTTTAATATCTAACATATTTACTATAATATGTTTTCTAGTTAATTCTGAAAATCCTTTAGTGGTCTAGTTGAAACCTGTCAAGAGTTGGTACATGTATTGTCATTATTATTATTTCTTCATCTTTTTAAATAGATCCGAAATAAATAAATCATAATGGAACATTACATATATTAAGCAGAAAAATATATTATCACACTGACAAATTGAAAGATACAGGTGCCAAATTCCTCACTGTTCTCATGATGAACATTTCAGGAACATAAATATTTTTGTAAAAGGATAAAATTTTTGTTTTAATATTTGCAATAATATCCAAATGATCCTTTTTACATATTGGTATTACCAGTAAGCTATGACTATTCCAAATAATCAAATAACATATTTCTGTTTCAAATATCAACAATGACATCAATATCTGATATAAATAAGGATGATTTTTTTTTATTGTTATTTTATTATCCTTTTTCTCCAAGAAAAATTTTTTATCAAAAACAGCATCAGAGTTCATGATGTTTTGACAATGTTCGAGTACCTTTGGACATTTTATTTCTATCAAATGATGGATTTCATCATTTTCCATCACAACTCCATCAACACTCGTGGCAAGATGTGGATAATTTTTGTTTACAACTGAGCCCACCTCAATCAATTTCTGGTTTTTTTGTAAAAACTGCCTTGAATATTCTTGGCGTGCCTTCGGTTCATTGCACCTTCTTCTTTGCATTATCACTGTGCAACTGAGTTGCAACAATTTTGGCATTTGTTGAAGTAATGAAATAACTTCTCCAGTGCAGCCAATTTTCAGACCCTTGTGGTGCATCATCAATTTCAAATATGGTTGTTCCCTGCTTATTCACGAACATTTCCATATTTCCCAGAAATTGTTTGGTGAGTTCTTCAAATATTTTCTGGTCTTCTCTGGTGATTTGAAAATCTTCATATTTGATTTCCAATACAGTTTGGAACATGGAATTTTCATCATTATTTTGCAAATTAGCAACAAAGTTGTTCGAATTAGGTTCTCTCACATAGTCATCTGGTCGTGGATCATATATAGCTCTCTCAGCTGATTTATATTTTTTGGCAGGGTAGGATCTAGTGGCTACAGCACCTGGGTTTCGCTTCTTAGCTCCCAATCCCTATTGTCTGGGTAGACTAGTGCAGGACATGCTGTTATCATTATGTTCAACTTGCTTCCACAGAAAAATCAAAAAAGCTGTTACATGACTACATTTTCCAACTGCAGATTGTTTGCATTCACATATACCTTTTAGGATTGATCCAGAAGTTTTGTTCAAAATTACATTCACATTATACTGCACGGTTTTTTGAAATGATGAAAGACATTTACATGGCATGGTAAACATTATTTTCTTCACTGTCAAATATATCACTAATATGATCACTGTCCACAAACTGATGAGCTCTCTTGAATGGTTTTGCTGTTGTGATAGTTGCATTATCTTCACTCATTTCAATTATTTCTGGGTCATCACTATCTACATTTTCCCCAACAATATATGAATATATATGCCCTTTATTGAAATATTTTGGTATACTGGCAGATGGAAACTTATTCCAGACAAGATCAACTGGAACAGTTCTTGTGTCACTCCTGGAAGAACTTGGTATATTTATGATATTTCTTTTAGCATCATACCACTTTCCCCCATCCACACCACCCAGGCAGCAAGCTGACGTCATAATGACGTCTCTTTTTGGTATTTATTGGTCCGCAACGTCATATTACCAAAAAATGACGTGAATACTGACGTCATTTTTTGAATGTACTGTAGACGTCATAACCAGGACGTTAGTTTGACGATATTTTTACGTCATCAAAAAACGTTAACTCATTGTTTTATATTTTTGCATTTTGATGATTATTCCAATGAACCTTATAGGTTCCTAAATATTTTTCATCGAAATGCAAAAGTTAAACGAAAGTTTACCATAGATACCTTGAAGTGTGTATAGGCAAGTGTACATTGTAGGTACAGAATGGAATCAAATTTCTCTTTAGGCGAATAAACAGACGCAATATAGGTATTATTATTCAACCACAGCCCATCTTTTATGAGGTTCGTATGATTATCAACTCATTGAAAAACAGTTTGAATTTGGCGCTTCAAAACAAAACGTTCATTATTTGTTTGGCGTTCGGCAATCTCCGGAGTTATCGGTATCGGACAAGTTCGGCCACAAGCCAACACGCAACGTTGACGACGCACACGGCCACACGCCATTATCACAAAAATTTTGAGGTTGTTATGTATTCGATTTCGATTGAAATTTCCTATTGATTACAGAAGTCGATTTCCGACCGTCGGTTGTGAATTGTGCATTTCCTTTACTAGTGATTTGTAAGGTAAGTTTAATATTTGGTCTATTGCATGTATTGGATTTGATGTCATGTACTCACCACTTACTATGATTCCTGTACCTATATCATGATGCTACGTTATTTTAAGGCTTTTTCCTTTTTGTGAAAATAATTGTATCCTTAAGGTTAGTGTGCTGATTAAACTCACTAGGATTTTTTGTCGAGATACTGAAATAATTTGATGAAAAATCAAGAAACATATGATGAGAGTCCAAATTAATGTGTTAATACTGGTGAAAAGAAGCTTCTTATCAGTGAATCTACCTATAGAAAAAGAAAGAATCTTAGTTATATATACACAATTCACTTATTTTGGTTAACTGTATAATAAATAGAGTCGACTCTTCTAAGCTATGAAAGATCTTGAGATGAGTCTGCACAAATAACTTTCTGTTCTGACAACTCAAGGTACTTCTTTCTTTCTTACTTTTCCAATGTTTTTTCCTACATATCTGTTATAACTGGTGGTAATCTAGAAGACAGAACTTTCAACAATTTGTTCGACCAAATGAAATTTTTAAAATACTATCACATCTGTATATTTTTGAAATTTGTTGTTTTAATAGTTTGTGAATAATAGTAGAGTTTTCATTTATCTATTGGTCATCAACCATTAAATTATATATATTTTTTAACAATAATTTTTTATTTCTAGAAAGTTCCTGTGCCTTGGGGATTTCTACTCTTCTCACATACCCAACAAGTGGAGTCGACTCTTCTAAGCTATGAAAGATCTTGAGATGAGTCTGCACAAATAACTTTCTGTTCTGACAACTCAAGGTACTTCTTTCTTTCTTACTTTTTTTCCTACATATCTGTTATAACTGGTGGTAATCTAGAAGACAGAACTTTCAACAATTTGTTCGACCAAATGAAATTTTTAAAATACTATCACATCTGTATATTCTTGAAATTTGTTGTTTTAATAGTTTGTGAATAATAGTAGAGTTTTCATTTATCTATTGGTCATTAACCATTAAATTATATATATTTTTTAACAATAATTTTTTATTTCTAGAAAGTTCCTGTGCCTTGGGGATTTCTACTCTTCTCACATCCCCAACAAGTGGAACAAGTACCCCTACATCAACTATTCACAATAAAATTTGGCATTTTTTCTTCCTAATGAGCTAATCAATTTTTGGTTTAATTCAAATGTTCTGAGTTAACAATTTTACTCTTGATAATTGTGATCCTCATAGTTCAAAAAAATAACTCCCTCTACTCAAACTGTTATTTTATATATATAATATAAATATATATATTATATTTCATTATATCTTTATTATATCCTTTGATGCCGATGGAACATATAGATTTTCGTTCTCTAATTGTGATTTTATTTACAGACCTTATAACATCATAGATAGGATATTGATTTGTATATGCACTAACATTTAAATAATATGAGCTTGAGACTAGCAAGTGAATACAAATAATTTTGAACCAATATCAATATATATATATATAATAAATAGGGACGGCCCATTAACGTCGAAATATAACGTCATAATGACGTTACAGAATGACGTCTTTGGTCTGTGACATAATCACGTCATCCTACCGTCTTTATGGCGTCATTCTTTTCGTCAGCAGGACGTGTCTGGTGTCGAAAAAATGACGATAAAATCACGTCAGCTTGCTGCCTGGGCAATGAATATTTTATCATCATTTCCAGAAGAAATGCAGTGGTTTATTCTAGAAATGAAAGAAGATAAGTATAGGAACAGAAAATACCACATTTTTCATACCTGGAAATCAATTCACTCTTGTTTCCAGTCTTTTTCAGTCCTCTACACTCAAGCCAACGTTGCAGCTCTATCACAGAATGATCCTCTGAAGGTTTATTGATCTTCAAAACTGCTCCTGGAACATCCTCAGGAAGTAGAAACTTCATTTTGAACGGCTTTAAGTTTCACACACTAGCTACAAATAGTCCAGTAACAAAAATATTCCAAATTCGAAAATACACACAAATTAGCAACCACAACAATGAGGAAAAATATTAGGTATCAGATATCGTAATCACGACACGCCTAACCGAAATAAAGCACGGAACCGTAAGGAACAGATATCTAGTTGGTGTATAACCTTAGAGAACTAAAAGTAACTAAATATGACAGATCAAAAATTATTATTTATTTTCATCAAAATAACTACGATAGGACTCAAACAAATTATTGGGGTGTACTAATTATTGCACGGTCTTTCTAAAAATCGCAAAATCATGAGGGAAAAAAAGGCAGACTTTTTCACGAATAAATAAGGTTGGCAACTTGGACCGAACTCCTTAATTCTTATATAACCCCTATCACCTCTACTAAGGAAGTAGGTCTCATGAACATTGTCTTATTCATTATACTTCTCGGAATTGCGTTTTCGGGTTTCATGATTTTTGCCGCCATTTGTCTATGTTTGCATATTGTTGGTTGAATGGAATATTTTGAAAATTTTTTTTATTCGTTATATTTTCATTTTTGTGAATTACCTCAGTTATGCTTGTGGAATCTTTGTTTTTTCCTGGGGTTTCCAGGGGTTTCGTCTTCTTTCAGAGTACTTCAATTTCTTATAAATCGTTGAGGATTTTATTGCCATTCGTAATCTATTAATGAACCACTCGGCTTTATCTTAAATGTTTTTCATTCCCTTTTATTCTGCCATTTTTTACGATTTCTGTAGGTTTTTTTGAGTACAGTATCTTTTTGTTATTTCCAGGAATTTCTCGACATTTCAGTTCCTGACAACATACTACAATGGTTGGAAAATTGTCAGTTATTTTGGATTGAAGTACTTATGATTTATATTCAAAATTTTTGTTTGCATCTCTCACAAATATGTGTTCCAGCGTTGATTTGGAACCATTGTGTATCCTTGTATATTCATTCATGAGTGAATTATAACAAATTCAAGTAAAAGAATAATTCGATGAATGAACCCTTGACCTAAAATGCATACTGAGAAAAATATATCTTTTCAATCCGGCAATTCTTTGAAACCTCCTTTGAAAATCACAGTAATGAAACTGAACAGAAAAACCACATGAAAACATTGACTGCAGCAATGTTGTTCATATAAGCGTCAATATTCAGAAAAAAATGAATATCATTGAGCCATGCGTTTGTTTATCAAAATATACTTCTTTTCCCAATATACTATCACCCTCAGAAAGCTCCGTGCACAATTTTGACTCACCCTGTATGGTCAGTAGATTTAATAGTTGATTACTTCAGGTGAATCATCTATAAGTAGTTAGGTTCTCATATTGTCAGTATGTTAGTACATGAATCAATAGATTTCTTCAGTTCATCTGATGTATCAATTCTCAGATCATCAGGAAATATTGAATCCTGCATTTTGGAATAATTTGGAGTATTGAAGGTGTGACCGGGAATTCACCGGAAAATAAGACCATGAATATCTATTCATCTGATAAAACTCAATCATATTAGTTTTAGAGAAAAGTCAATGTATAGTCATCTCGATTCTGTGACATATATGACAAAAATGATAGTAAAGAACTTGAGCACCTCACGAGACAAATACCTTGAAGCGTTTATTGAAATCTGCAGGGATATCGGTGTTGAGTAGAACAAACCATGAGAATTCAATTCGCCATCCATAGTCATCAAATGCATTGCATACAATACAAAAAAGAGGCCCCCAAAACAATCGCAATGAGCAGGCATCAAGAATATAGATTCAATTTCGTTTCAGTCTCTGCTCAGATAGATTTTGATAACATGAAAATAGAATATATTAAAATAAAAGGATATATCTAGAAAAAAAAATACACACTGATTGAAAGAAATAGAGCAAAATTTACAGATCTTCAAATTGAAAATTCATTCATTTCTGAGGTCATTTTAGGAGCCAAGACATCCATTTGTAGTCTACTTCTCGGACTGACACCTTTTCTCTGCCCTCCTGAAGAACTTTTGTGAGTGCCAATTGCTGTTGAAGCTCCTATAAAAAAATTGTTTCGTCATATAATGAATATAGTTAGGTGGGCATGTCATATAAACACAAAATTGAGTGCAATGAATCAGAAACACGATGAAAATACGTACCTATGATCATTTCACATATTTTTGTATTCTTGGAAGTTAATTTCTCCATTGTACCCTACCAAGTATAACCTGCTCCAATTACATGTCATAAGTTGCAGCAACATTATCTTTATAAAATCGAATAGAGAATTTCCTCCTACTTTCAACCTGAAATGGATGAAATCAGGAAGGTATTTTTTGAATTCAAAAATGGTTTTACAATGAAAATGAAATGACTATAATCTTTTTAGCAATTTTCAATAGTACATACATAAACTGAGAAATAAAAAAAATTGTATCATGTATCTGATAATTATGTGTTGAAAGTATGTCTTCCTTACCACTTTCATTTTTAGTATTATTGATACCATTTGCTAGTCATAATAAATTGTCATGAATATTTTCAGTTGATGTTTCCAAACTTTTTGAATGAATTATATCATTGATGGATTACTTACGTACTGTTTACATACTCAGTATATTTTGTTTCTTCATGAATTTTTCACAAAAATTTTCGAATTCAGTTGATAGTATTCTTGAAATAGAATAGAAGCTTTCACTTGGAAAAAAAAAATAAAAAATAATAAAACATACCATTCATTTATTTATTTTCTATATTTTCAACTCACTTCATCAATGGGGAGAAATTCTTCGACAATAATATATATCATCAGAAATACAACTTTCTGACAGGAGTACTTTATCTTCACATATACTACAAAAAAGTTTATTAGACTTATTCATGGACACTTTACAAGGATAAGGAATTGATTGTTCCGAATTTGAAGTAGATAGTAGTTTCTCTTTTTCGGACTATTCTCTTCACACTTGATATTTTCACCAAATGTACAATTCTTGAATACGATAATTTCCTGAGTAGGTCAACAGCTGTTCCACACTTCGTGGTTTTTAATTGCAATCAACACATTTCCTTGAAAAAAGGGAGACCAATAGCATGCATTTTCATCATCCAATTGGTTGGTGGGTTCAGCTTCCACTTAGTCTTCTGTGATTAATTTCACTGTCCAGGTTTTCTCTACCATGTTGATCGATTGTGTACTTCAGATTTGATTTCTCAACTCAGATCAACTGATATCGAAAAGTGGATACTTAACTTATAAAATAATTGAAATTTCTAAGCACTAATCACAGCAGCTTCGTATCAATCAACGTATGTGCATACTTGTATTCGCGTCTCTTGACTATTTTATTAACAGCAGTTTTTGATAAATTGCATCCACTGGCCACAGTTCTCGTTTTTTTTTTCTGAGTTCAATTGAATTTGGGTCAGAACATCGATATCGTTGATAGACCTGTTTTTTTCTACATACACACCACTCTAGGTTTATTGAATGTATTATTTTCAAGTAGTAGGCCGTGGATAAGAAAGAATATAACAAGAAATGTCATATTATTTGTCACTTCGTGTATTATTGTATCACAAGAACTTGTCATTAAATATTTTTCTGGGTGATTTCAATTCAACTTATTCGATATGATGAAATACACGAATGAAGAGAAGAGAGATACGTATGAAGTGTACATAAAATAGATAGGAATTCGTTCAAAGCACAACAAAGGTATGGTGAATTATATCCTGAAAGAACAACACCAAAAATTAAAATGTTTCGACGTTTATCTACAACGTTACTTGCACATTATTCATTCATCAAACGTAGAGGTCCTTATGTACGACGAAATGAGCCTATCAATGACATCAATGTTCTGGCCCAAATTCGAATAAATCCAGGAATAGGATTGAGAACTATGGCTATTGAATGCAATGGGGAGACGAAATGACATTCACAAATTCTGGCATGTTCAATCGAAGGATCAAACATTTTTATGCCACAGAAAATCCTCACTTAATTCATGAAGTTGGACATCAATATCGTTTTTCTTTCAACATATGGTACGGTTTGTTGAATAACAAATTATTTGGACCTTGGACTTGTAGAGATCATAGAAAAAATAATGGATGATCTTCCTATTCCGTATCGGTTCCAACAAGACGGATGTGGTCCACACAACTCAGAATAATCACAGACTATCTGAATCGATCTTTTCCCGATTCATGGATTGGAACAACAGGTCCAGTAGCATGGCTTGCCAGATCTCCGGATTTGAATCCGCTGGATTATTATTTGTGGAGATATCTCGAAAATAAAATGTATGATACTACGAACCCAACAATGGAGATTCTTCGCGAGAAGATTGAGAATGTACTGGGAGGTATTCAAGGAGACGAAATAAGCAAATGTATAAGAAGTATGGGTTCCAGAACCGCAAAGTGCATTTTACAAAATGGTGGACATCGAACACTTACTTCAATGATGTTTATCACTTTCGAATAATCATTCAATTTGTATTCCATTAAATGATGATAGTTTCGTTTAATAATCACTTGTTTCTTGCATTGATTCTGTTACGTTCCATTCAGTTTGAGAAGAGTGAGTTTATCTTCTTATCGAAATGTATTGCATGTTGTTAATTAAACTAAAGGTACCTAAATGTAATACAGATTTGACTCAATGAAATTTGGATAAGGGTCAAAATCACCTGAAAATGAACTTTGAATGACATTGTAATGACATCGAAACCACAGAAATATCAATAAGGCAGCCGATAGAACAAAAAATCAAATGAAGCATTATAAAAAACTGAAGCAAGAAGTAGTAAACAGAATCAATAATGGGGAAACTAACTGTAGGATCAAATACGTCAATAATGTACCAAGAATAGTTTCAACAAACTGAATGTGCCCAGCAGCAACAACGGAGATGATATTTCCATCTACTACCAAAATGTAAGAGGTCTCAACAGTAAGGTAGATATTTTTTCCCCAAATGTGAGTGACTATGAATATAAAATTGTTGCTATCAGTGAAACGTGGCTGAAACCTGAAGTAAATTCGAATGAACTATTTCCTTCTAATCATGATGTTTATAGAAAGGATCGTAAGTTAAACCGATTGAATCTCACAACAGGCGGTGGTGTACTGCTTGCTGTTGACACTGCTATGAAGTCAGAGGCCATAAATACTCCTCAACTTGATAAGGATTATCCTGGTATTTATCTATTAATCTGTGAATGCTATTCATCTCATTGTATTTTCTTTGTTGTGGTTGTTTACATTCCTCCTTGTTTGTCGTTTGACGAATTTAATGACTTCATTGAATCATTGGAAGGGTATGAAGTATTGCACTCTAGAAGGGTATTGGTCTTGGGTGATTTCGATTGCGCTAACTTCATAGATAACAATCCAGTAGATAGACAAATCTGCACTATCACAAATTTCTTAACTTTTCTTGATCTGCAACAACTCAATTATATTCCTAATTACAACAATTAAATGCTGGACTTGGTTATGAGTAATATGTCATGTACTGTAACGCGTGATTATTCATCCTTAGTAAAAGAAGACTTGTATCACCCAGCATTATCTATAAGTCTCAATAAAATCTGCATGAAACAAAATAACTTTGGCACTAGCACAAACAAAATTTACAATTTCAAAAAAGCTAACTATCTGACTTTGTACAATGAATTCTTACATACAAACTGGGATTTTCTAGATACAATAACAAACGCAAACATGGCTGTTGAGCGCTTCTACAATAAATTCTACGAAATCCTAGATAGGCATGTACCAAACTACATCAATCATAAACGTAAGTATCCAGTATGGTACACAAGTGAAATCATAAGCCTTATCAAACAAGAAGCAAAACTGCAAACTGCATAAAAAATTCAAAAAACAGTAAATATTGCTTATTTTCATGAGTTTGACAGATCCAGGAAAAGTGTTATAGCACAAAATATTGAAAGTGGTTGTCGATACATGATACCAAGGTGTTCGAAGAGTCGAAATGAATATCACAAAATTCACAGATTTTGTTGAAGCTACTGCACATAAAATTCAGCGGTGATCGTACCATAACACTTGTTCGTGATGCTACGCAATAAAACTTTAAATTGTGTCGACCTCCAACTCTAGGTACTAAGAAATTGATATCGTTCAAAAGAACAATACAATCAATGTTGTTATTAACTAATTTATGCAGGAATTTTGTACCAAGAATAACTCTTCTTTTTTCCAGAGATGTAATATCAAATCGCGATAACAAAATGTCATGGTCGATACCTCTCGCAGGATATTGTCCATCGACTTTTAGGCATAAATATTTCAAGAACTTTCTCTGCACGCATTCGATTGATGTTTTTTGGTAGTCGTAAACTGGATTCCATATCATAGAACCAAACTCTAACTTAGATCTAGCATATGTGAAATATAGCAATTTTAAGGTGATTACATTTTTGAGGTTTTTGCTGTTTCTGTAAATGAATCCAAGCATCCTATTTGCATCAGCAGTCATATTTCTGATATGTGTTGTAAATGTGAATTTACTGTCGTATGTTATACCAAGGTATTTTATCTCGTTTACACGGTTGATTGTATTATTGTCGATTGTATAATCGTACATTAAAGTTTGCGATTTTTTTGTGAATGATACTACATTGCATTTGGACACATTCAGTTGTAGGCGATTATCATTGCACCAAAGTTTGATTACATCTAATTCAGATTGTACTCTCTGGCAGTCAGTGATGTCATCAATTTTACAATATAATTTCAGGTCATCTGCAAAAAGTAGGCTAGGAATATTCAAAGAGATTGCTAGATCATTAATAAAAATTAAAAACAAGAGAGGTCCTAGATTAGAACCTTGTGGCACTCCGGACGTAACTACGTATGGAGTAGATTTGAAGGATTCGTATTCGACAGATTGTTTTCTGTTAATTAGATATGATTCAGTTAGAGTAAGCATTTGGCTAGAGAATCCAATTTTTTTAATTTGCTGAGAAGAACATAATGGTCTATTTGATCGAAGGCTTTTTGAATGTCTAAATAGACAACATCGACTTGCTTTTGTTTGTCCAGGTAAGTACAGAGATATTGATCTAAACATGCGAGGTTTGTTATACATGATCTTTGTTTCACAAAACCGTGCTGAGTAGAAGAAATAACATTTTGAACATGAGAGTACGTAACATTTTGCACACATATTTCAAAGAGTTTAGAGAAGTTACATATAATTGAAATTGCTCTGTAGTTTGTGATATCGCTAGGGTCATCTTTTTTTAATATCGGACAAATTCGGGCGGTCTTCCACTGGTCTGGGAAGGTACAGGTTGTTGAAATTAAGTTGAATATAGCCAATAGTGGTATGGAGAGAATGTCGATACAGTCCTTTACTACAAGACTAGGAACACTGTCAACGCCTGCGGTAAGTTTGTTTTTTAATTTCTTTGAAGCAGTAACAATATCGTTCTTGGAAAAAGCGGGAATGTTCAAGATATCTAAATCGGAAATATTGATGTTTTCACGAAGCATGTTCTCATCGGAAACCAAGTATACACTCCTGAAGTACTTTGCGAATCCGTTGACAATATCCCCAGGCCTGCCAAACACTGCATCACCAAACTTCATTATGCCTGGAATACGCGAATGCCCTTTCTTACCATGTATGAAAGACCAGAAATTCGAGCTGTCTGATGAAATATTATTTTCAGCTGTGTTTGCAAATTCAGCATATGCCGTGCTTATTTTATTTTTAACAGTTTTTCTCAGATCCGAGAATTGATTCTGATAAAAAGCTGTTTTGTGTTTCTTATAGTTTTTATACGCTAACTCCTTTTTTTAATGTGGCTAATAACATCGGCGTCGAACCACGGGGGAAATTTACGTGTTCTTACTGTTCTCAGTGGAACTGTTTGAGTGAAAATGCTGTATAATTTTTGATATAATAAAGTACATGCCGATTCGATATTATTACTTTCAGAGACGTCACACCATTCAGTTGTCCTGATCAATTCATACATAGCTGGGAAGTTTGCTTTACGAAAATTGAATTGTTTATTCGCATCTGTTGTATTAATGAAGAAGTCGTTCATATGAGGAGTGCGACAATTCACCAAAATAGAAAGTGCTGGATGATGAACATCTATGTTTACAAAAGGTTCATCATATTTCGAGACGATACAATCTTCACAGTTGGTTATGACTAGATCCAGTTTGCGATTATTAATATTCGTTATCGAGTTGTACTGTTGAGATTCAGTTGCATGCATGAAGCTGAGGATGTACAGAAATTTAGTATCATTGGAGTCTACATCATACTTAGGAATATTGAAATCACCAACCAATAGAAAATTCCCGCCAGTAACAGAATCCGAACTCTCCAAAAAATCGAACAATGTTTCGTAGTGGATATTGGAGCAACTAGGAGGAATATAAACTACAATAATACTCAAAGCAAAGTTGCCAAGCACTAACTTAGAGCCTACAATATCAACTTCAAAGAGCATGTCTCTTAGATCCAAAAACGAAATTGGTAGTAACCCATAATTATCCTTGGACGCCAACAGGACACCACCTCCTTTAGTGACACTATTGGTTCTCAGATCACGATCACATCGAAATACATTATACATTGATGGGAAGATTTCTTGATTAAACACATCATGAAGATTAGTTTCTGAGAGACAAATCATATCCATTTCTCCACTGGAGACAGAATTATAAAAAGCGGTTGTTTTTGTTTTTAATCCACTAACATTCTGGTAGTACATGGAGAGACTACGTTTGTTGTAGTTGGGTGCCGGATCTAGTTTAAATTAACGATTTTTGGAAATCCATTAAAGTATTTAATAGTGAGGTTATTTTCTCCATTATCTTTTCTTTCATTTAATTGTTGGCGTAGCTCTCTGTAGTATTGAATTTGGCGAGGTGTCTTATCGAAGGATATAAAAACATTCTTGAAGTTATTGTTTCTTAATTTTTTTGAATTTCTTATGCATGCCATTACTGAGGCCTCATTCTCTAGCGTTACTTTAATAGGTCGAGGAGTGGTTCTATTGGCATCGTATTTTCCTAGACGCATAGGCCGAAAAAAATCGGTATTTATATGTGGGTTCACATTCTTTATGATCTTGGACACTTCGTTCAATTCTGCAATGAGTCGATCTTCCTTGGGTTGAGTAGATTCTTGTTCGGAAATACCGAAAATAACAAGGTTGCATTTTCTGGCATTTCTTTCTTGAATTTCTTGGACGATGTCTTCGAACACGCTTGTTGGAATGGGGGTAGGTGGAGCTTTGGCCATTTTTTTCAACTCCTTTACCTCATCTTGCAAAGATATGATTACCGCTTTCAAATAATTGATATATGTGCCAATGCTTTCACATTGAACGCAAGTCCAAAAGAGTGACTTTTTGGCTTTGATTGTACGGGTTTCAGAAGAAGAAAGTCCGGCACATGTATTACAGAATACACTCTTGCATATACAGCAAGTAAGCTTTAAATGTGGTTCGGCTGCTTTCTGACAATTTTTACAAATATCCATTTTATCCCACTCAAGTGTGACGCCTATGTGGGCTTCTAGGAGATGATAGGTAGAGGCAAAGTGAGGTTACCTTGTATATCACGAGCTGGTAGTTTCAGGCTGATAGATACAAATCGACATAAACTAATCACTGTATGCACACATATCAACTCAACACATACGTAACAGTTACTTGCACAAATTAATATTATATATATACTCAGATACGAGTAGAAATTCAGTCGAAATTCGACGTTGCTGAAGCGACGACGACAGTTCTGAAGATAGGTGTTAAAGATAAAACCAAAGAAGCATACGCGAGACATCTTCAGGACGTTCAGGTGCAGTTGAGAAATGAACCTAAATCATTCTGGTCTTTCATACATAACAAAAATAAAACCTCTAGAATTCCAGCTAGAATGTCTTATTGCGATGAATCTCTGGATAGTCCTTAGGGGATAGTCAATGCTTTCGGAACATATTTTGAAAGTGTATACACGATGACTGAGCCTGATCTGGAAAACATACAACTCAATATCAATTATAGTTCTGTAGATATCAGCTGTGAGCCAATTACTGAAAAAGAAATAATTGACGCTGGTAGAAATCTAAAGAATAAATTTACCTCAGGTTCAGATAAAATTCCTTCCTTCATTATGAGGGATTGTCTGGGAGCATTGCTTACAATCTATAACCTGATTCTGAAGTCATCGATTTTTCCCGATATCTGGAAAATTTCTAAAATTTGTCCTGTATATAAGTCTCAAGACCGTGCCTTCATAACCAATTATAGACCAATTGCAATCTTGAATAACCCTGCAAAGATCTTGGAGATCATATTGTATGGTCGTATTTATCTCGCGACCAAACATACCATCTCAGAATTTCAACATGGATTCATGAATTCAAGATCTACAATTAGTAATCTATCTATTTTTACTCAAAATTTATGTGAAACATTAGACCAAAGAGGGCAGGTTGACGCGATTTTTACCGAATTCTCCAAGGCTTTTGACAAAATAAATCATAAAATACTCTTGAAGAAAATTACTTGCTTGGGGTTCAATGATACTTTTCTTAACATCTCGAGGTCATACTTGAATAACAGAGTGCAATATGTCTCCTTCAATGGATTTTCTTCTCACAACTATATTGCGACCAATGGGGTTCCTCAAGGCTCCAACCTGGGACCATTGCTATTTTTGATATTTATAAATGATCTCTGTATGTCACTTGATTGTAATGAACTAATGTTTGCTGATGATCTGAAACTGTATGCTTCCATTTCTGATTTAGACGATTGTTTAATTCTTCAGGAACAAATCAATTGTTTGTATGGCTGGTGTTTAAGGAACCATCTTTTCCTGAATATCTCCAAATGTAAAGTACTAAACTTCACCAGAAAATCCAATACCGTAATTTTCCCATACTCAATTGATACTACAATTCTAGAACATGTTGATAGTGTTAGGGATCTGGGAGTGTATTTCGACAATCACCTTACATTCAACACTCACATAAACGAGTTTACTAGATCGGCATATCGTGCATATGGTTTTATTTTCAGAAATTGTAGAAACTTCAATGATATACTTGCACTCTCATCTCTTTACTTCAGTCTGGTAAGATCTAAACTCGAATATGGATCATTAATATGGAATCCTATTTATATACAATATTCGACTGCAATCAAGAAAGTACAGAAAAAATATTTGAAGTTTCTATGTTCTAAAATTGATGGATTATATCTGCCAAGGGGATGTGATTATATGGACTTACTGTGTAGATTTAATTTCATTTCTTTAGAAAAACGCAGACATCAAGCGTCCATAATATTTTTGTACAAGCTCTTAAAAGGCGAAGTTGACTCACCATTACTATTGTCTAAAATCGACTTTCATGTGCCAAGATTGGAATCTAGAACAAATACCACTTTTAAGTGTAAAAGATCTCTAACAAATATTATGTCTAAGGCTTCGATTAATGTGATGTGTTGTAATGCTAATAAGCTATCAAGTATATGTGATATTTTTAATTGCAGTAGGTCTGAATTATGTAATAAAACTCCTGCATATTTATAGGTTGTTTTAGGATTCCTATGTAATACTATGTGTTTTTTTTATACTACTTATCTGTCGTGTCGTCACTCGTCAATTATATTTATTCTATTTTGTAATTCATATATATATATATATATATATATATATATATATATATATATTGTTATGATATGAAATATGAAGAGTGAATATGGAATGAAGGAGAATGGAAGATTGATCACAATATGTTATACAAGTTCCTTGTTGGATTGTTTTTGCTGTGTTGCTGGTTTGTTCGTTTCGCAATCTGCAATTTTTTTTCAGTTTTGATCGGTTTTCCACAGCTCAGAAGAAAGTCAGTGTGGCTTGTTCATTTTCAGCATGACATTTCAGGAGATGTCAAACTTCGTCTCAACTTAGAAATTTTCAAAATTAATTTTAGAACCATTATTCGAAATTCCATCACAGAATCTATTTATTTGAAATTAAAAACATCCTGTATATGATTTAGGACAAACTTAGAAATGACAGATCGATGTCAGTATTCAGTGAATTTTGGGATTTAAAATCGGGGTGAAATAATAAAGAAGCAACAAGAGTATGTGTCTATATAATGACTATTTTTCATTGTAAATATATTCTCATCATTCATCAATTTAGAAATACAAATTAAAATAAGAAGTGTTGAATAGAACATGGAAGTCAAGTGACAAACCATCATGAAAGAAGTGACTATAAAAAAAAAGAAAGAGGAAGGTTGCCAAGGTAAAGTTTGTTAGGAGGAAAAAAAAAAGAAAATTTGGAGATAGTTTGTGGTGGATAAAAATTAGAGAAGAAAAAGAAGTTTATCCTGGAAAATCATAAGATAAAACAGCAAAAATCAGTTGGAAGAAAAAGAAAAGAGAAGTCCATGGTTTAGAAAGTAAAATCAAGCAAGGAAATTAAATTACCTCAAGTTCTCCCACAATAATTCAGAACGTGACAGTCAGGAGGCAGTAAAAGGGCCAAGGAAATCTATTCCTGAAGGAAGAATAGACTCAAAAGGAACTTTTATTGAAAACAATAACTTCATATAACTTCATTCATTGTCTTTATTTCCATTCCATCATAGCAAGTAAGTTGTCGCAGGTTTTAAAATTTGTTACCTGTTATTGTGTGTTATTTCTGTTGCCATTATAGACATTCAATCTTGTTTATTTTTTTTTTATTATTCCCCAGTAAACAATTCAAGTTTCGAGATTCATTTGAAAAGATATATATCAAAATCGTCAACAGAGGCGCTGTTTGAATCCACCTGAGAAGTCTCACAGGCGTACCGAACTGAGTTCTTGGAGGAAGAATCCTAATTGAGAAGAGAAAAAGATTCAAGCGACATCGGCGTCACAGCTGGGACACTTTTAGCGAGGGGCTTGGTAATTATATATATTGTGTTGATTTGATCTGTATTCCATTTATTCTTTATTTGATATTTTTTTCGTTGCATATCATAACAAGATCCAAAATACATAGAGATAAAATATTCAATATCTATCAACCGCGGATCACTAAAGATTAGATCATTTCAATATATATATATATATTTATATCATTATATTGCCTTGTAAATGGTTTCTGTTGGGCAATAAATGCTTATTATTATTATTATTATTATTATTATTATTATTATTGTATGATATGTCGTCGAATTCGGCGTTAAAAGTTATTTAGAAAAGTATAATATGCAGGTCCATATTGAAAAAAATGAGGTTGAGGGTGGCCCAGTGCGTACGAAACGTTGGATACGAAATCTGCTTACGTAATATTGGGGATGATTTACTATCGAAATAAAAATTTCACATTTTTTTATAATATTTGAAATGGAGTGGAAAAAGGAGAGAAATAAGAATGACAGAATTTACTTCTCTTATGATATCTCAATTACCGGCTCTGATAATCTCGATTTGTTTGAACTGCTTGATAATGCTTCTTGACTGACCTTCTAAATCTTATGGTTTAAAAGTTACCAATACAATCCCAATAAAAAAGTGGCCACCCTGTATCTCAGACTCAGATTACACAATTATTTTTCCAACCGATATATGTTGTTGTCTACGAATAATAATGTAACGAAAATTATTATTTGGGATATACAGGGACGGTAGGTATGTCCTCGGGATTCACCGATCGGTACATTCCAGGGATGTCCCATTCATGCCCTTGAATCGACAGTACTCTTTCGGAACTAAATGGGACGTACCTAGTATGTCCTCGTGTTGTTAAGGTTGTGAGAACTATAGTCTATTTATTTATTTATCTAAGTTTACGCCACCCTTACAGCAATGCCTTAAGCAGGGCGGGAAAAATACAGTGAGTACAAATTAAAATACAATGATTGAGATAATACAAAAAAAAGATAAGATGAAAATAGAAATGAGTTATCACAAAATCACTTTCTTGATCTCGGTTAATGATGTATAGAAAATGTCTATCTCGTTCTGGTATCTCATATAGTTAACACAAATTTGATATAAAGGAGAAAACATGCGCGAATTCGTATTAGGTGCTGGCAAATAAAACATGTTATACGATCGTGCAGACCTTCTAGGCACATGAATATTTAGTGAAGAGAGTAGTTGGGGAGAATCAATTTTGCTGTTGAGGAGTTTGAGAAGGAAAATTATGCTGTGACATGTACGACGTGTTTTCAAAGAGTTAGTACCGAAACGTTCCAGTAATGATTCCTGAGGAATACCTCGTGCAGGATACTCCCCATCCACTCTGAAACATATTGCCTTAAGAAAACGTCTCTGTACATTATCGATATTATTCAAGTGGACATTATAGTCCGGAGACCAAATAATGGAGGCGTATTCAAGTTTAGTTTTCACAAATGCGTCAAACAGGAGCTTGAGTGTATTAGGGTAAGTAATCTGCTTGGAATTCCTGATCACGAAGCCAAGAGTTCTATAAGCAGACGAAACAATATCGGAAGTATGTTCAACGAATGTTAATTTAGTGCCAAATTTGACTCCTAAGTCAGTGAAGTTGGTGCGCCTCTCAAGCTTGGTGCCATCAATATCGTAGTCAAAAATAACTGGTTGTTTCTTGCGCGTGAAAGATACAATGTTGCATTTCCCTATGTTCAAAGGGAGTAGATTAAACTCGCACCAATTATGTAGAATTCTCAGATCATCTTGCAGTTTCAAGCTGTCCGTTGGATTTTTGATTTGTCCATATAATTTACAGTCATCCGCGTATAGTAAATGATTACAATTCAGTCTAAGTCCGATGTCGTTTACAAATATTATGAATAACAAGAGGCCTAAAACAGATCCTTGCGGGACACCAGGAGTTGCGGTTATTTCGGTTGATCGATGACCTTGGTACACTACTCTGAGAGTTCTGTTGGTGAGATAAGAATAAAAGAACGTGATAAGATCGCGAGTAAGACCAAAACTGGTGAGTTTTTTTAGGAGAATACCATGATCGAGCCGATCGAACGCCTTCGAAAAATCAGTGTAAACGACATCAACCTGTCCCGAATCATCCAAATTATCGGAAATAAATTGTGTGATCTCGAGCAAGTTGGTGACTGTTGATCTGCCTGGTACAAAGCCGTGCTGATAAGGCACTATTTGTGAATTAACATGAGATGATAAAAACTCAGAGATAACCAACTCAAAAACTTTGCTAAAATTACAGAGAATGACGATGGGTCTGTAATTTTCAATGTGACTTTTGTTACCTTTCTTGAAAATAGGACAAATTTTATGAATGAATTTATGAATGAACACGTTGATAACCCAAGATTAAACATTTTTGTATGTGGCTTAGCGAATATTATGGCGCAGTCTTTCACAATGAATGATGGAATACCATCTGGCCCGGTGGTCATTTTAGGTTTCAGCCGTTTCAGGCATCGAAGTACAAGTTCTTCCGAGATATAAGGGGTTGATAGTGTAGGTACATTAGAAATTCCATCTATTATGTTGTTCGAAGTTGTCGAGTTGATGAAAGCTGATTGGAAGAAGTTAGCAAATGCATTTATATTATTTTAGGATCGGATAAATCTTCATCTTGGAACTTCATTGAATTAGGAATGCGAGATTCATTTCGTAACATATTTGAATATGACCAAGATTTGTTTGGGTTGTTTTTTATATTAGCTTCAATATTAGTTGCGAAGTTAATTCGTGCTGAAGACATTTCCTTTTTGACTTCCCTACGAGAAGCTTTAAACTTTTCTTGATAAGTCATGTCGTCGGTTGCTCTGAATTTTCGGAGGTATCTATTTTTTGTTTCCAATTTCGCAATAATACTACCTGTGAACCAGGGGGGGTGGGAAGAATTCGTAGTGAGTCTCTTAGGTACGTACTTTGAGAAAAGCTCATCCAAGTTAAGGTAAAGTTCGCTGCAAGCAGAATTGACATCGTTAGCATGGTCTAGAAATGACCAATCCACTTCTAGAAGGTCCTCATAAAGTCTGGGAAAGTTTGCTTTGCGAAGGTTATATGTTAATGAAGGCCTCTTCTCGAATTTTTTGTATGTTATGTCGAATTGCAAAAGAATTTCCAGTGGTGGATGATGCAAGTCAACAGCCACTAGAGGTTCGTTTTGTTGAGAGACAACAACTTCGGTTCTACTCATTACCAGGTCTAGAATACGGTCATTGTGATTAATGATGGAATTATATTGTTTTAAGTTCATGAAGCGCATAAAGTTCATAAGACTAGTTATTATTCTAGGATAAATGGTTTCATTGTGATAAATTATGTATTCGGGTATGTTGAAGTCACCAATAATTAATACATTTTCAGAGTCGTTTAATTGTTCAGCGTTGCATATAGAGTCGAAGATCGTTTCTTGTATGGCATATGAGGAGTTGGGGGTATATAGACATTGACAACATATGCTGATGTTCTCTCATTGTGAATTTTGATGCCAATGACATCTACGCATAGGGCGCAAATTGTGAAATATAATCGAGGTCAATTTGGCAAGAATTAATACAGGTTTTGTCTGCCAGCAAGACTCCCCCCCTTGACATACCTGTGAGATCCAAACTTTTATCCTTTCGATAAAGAGTATAGTTTGAGTTAATTATTTCACTATCGAGAATGTCAGATTTCAACCAGGTTTCACTCAGAGCTATAAAATCATAGTCATTCACAGAAATTGAGTTATACAAGCAATCTAATTTGGTTCTTAGGCCTCGAACATTCTGGTAGTATATGGATAGCAAGTGCTCAGTGGCAGAGGCTGCCCTGCTCACATTAACATCATTATCCAGTGATTGCTATTTAGTAATAAAAGAACTTGCTTCGAGATATTGTAACCGTTTTTTATAAATAGGGCACTTATTAACATCCCAGACAGCATGGTCAGTCTCTACAAGATTTGCATTCATACAGATCATACAACAGAATGTGGAACTGTTACAATCACTCAATGAGTGATTTTGTGAGCATTTTGGGCACATAGCTTTGACGCTCGAGCAAGTACTTTGGCCGTGGTTGAAACCACTACACTTATAACAGATTTTTATATCCGTATCATCAAATACATTACACACATCATAGTTAATAAATAATCTGGAATGTTCCATTATTAGTCCAACAATATTCTGGGTTGATTCCTGTGCCAGATTTGGTAACTTTTCAATGCCATCGGTGCAAAAAAAAAGTATCTAGCAATGACAGACGTCTCAATAGGTTTATGCATTAGCTGGGAACATCAAAGCATAAACAATTATGGCAACACTTCACAACGATGCCGATGCTTACCTTCTGTGAAAGTATGCAGATATTCCCTACACAGTTCAATTCCTAGATTTAAACCACTTTGTAATAATAATATTTCATAAAAACTATTGAACCATTGTGAGATCGTGGTGAATGAATATTCATGAAGATTCTTCACTTACCTTTGTATACCAAACGACAAAATATGAAAAGTAGATGGCATATCGGAATGAACCATTTTGAAGAAGCTGAAAATATTGTTAATAATCCCTCTTACTCAAAAATCGAAACAAATAGTAGATTCTTGATTCTTGAAAATAATCTACACCCCAAGATCCCGCCCATCTACTTGAGAAAAATATAAACCTGAGAAGTCAAAGCCTGTGCAAATTATACCCATCCACATCGTGAAGAATTTAAACAGGATAAGGAAAAGAAACTCGAAAATATCTATGAATTCATTTCTTCATATGTTAACACCAAAAATATACTAGATTCTCAACCTACCCTTATTAGTAGGAACTATATTGCACCAATTTTGGAATTGCATACATCAGTTATAGAAAGTGATGAATCAAGGTAACTCAAGTTCTTCAATGTAATGTTCATTCCGAACATAAACGTGAACTTAATCAAATAATTTCTAATGAAATATATGATATAATAGTTCTCTGTGGAGTCTGACTGAAGCCAACAGTAAATTTTTATTCATGCGGCTGTAATATAACTTGTTGAAGCTTCAAACAACATTTATATGGTTTCGAATGATGGATCACCAACTAGAATTACAGGATCTGATCGAAACAAATTTGTTGTTCACTTGAAAGTTATATCCCAATTATAATGGGTTACCTGAAATTCACAGTGTGTTCGGAACTCATGAGTTCAGATCAGATACAGATACAGAGCTTGAACCTGTAAGCATTTTGACTTTCACCAGGTGGAATGATACTGATGCAAATTGAAATAAATTTACCGAAAGCATAGATGATGAATCACTTGAAAAACCTGTAATGACACTTATTGACTTCATTAACAGTCATCAACATCAATACATCAATACACATTGAAGCAGCACACCCCATCTGCTGCACTATTCTTGACCGTTCGCATCTGTGACGATCGTTTGCATATCATGAATTTGTGAATAATATTTGACTGGTTATTCTCGACCATTCGCAAGTTTGCAGACGTGCGCATTGTACAACCAGTGTGGTGTTGGGTGTTCGTTTTCAAAATGATATATTCAAAGAATTTATTCAGTCATTTTATGTAATATTCTGTTCATCAGATTCATTTATTAATTATATGTTTCAATATCATGGATTTGTGTATACTTCATTGTACAGCAAAATTATTCACAATAATAACAGCATTATTTCTTTTTTGAAATATTCCTAATGAAAAATCAACATGAAATCACATTGAAGAAATAAAATAAAAATGTCAAACTAATTCAAACATGCGAACGTTATCGTTCGTATACCTTTGCGAATGGTGGTCGAGAATACGATATCGTGCGATTGTTCGCAAATAGACCATTCACAACTTGGTATATACGCGCAGTTGCAAATGATATCAAGAATAGCGCTCCTGGTGGGATGCACAATTTTCAAATATGGTATTGAAAAAAAGCTCCCTCTATAATTTCCAAATTGAAGGTCTCTTGGAGTAGATTACACTTCAACCAGAATTTTTCCTAGAATCTATAGAGTGTCAAAAAATGGATAACTTGAATACAATAAACTCTGTTTTATAAAATGCTATTTAATTTATTAAGATTCTTGAAATGTATTTCATTATGGGCTGACCAAGAGTTTAATATATTTTTGAACTCATTTATCACATTTTGGCTTGCTTCAGGGTCCTATCCTTGTCAATCACTTATGGTTTGCATAATGCATCCGATTCAGACGTTACATGCAAACATACGTTTAGGATTTTTGCTTTTATACCATCCAGAATACCTATAAACAGTTCCCTAAAATCATGGTTCTGTGAACACTCATTAACAATACCTCCTGAGATTGTTGATTCTCACATCGCTGTTACACACATGTTCCATATACAGGGTGTTTCATCAATATGATAAAACTGAGAGTAGAGAGGACCAGAATATGACGATTGAGCGCAACATCGCCCATACAAATGTTAATGGTTGAAAAGATACAGATTTCGAATTGGTCTTCGATACTTGCTCAGGTGTATTCTACAATAGTGAAGTAATTTTCTACTGATACTTGACATTATCATACTGAGTGTTCAGATGATCGTATTCATCGAGAATCGGTTTGATATAATAGGAACAATGTGCCATGCTCATCCAACTACAACTTGTAAACCTCCATTCAGGAAACTTCAGATACTAACCCTTCCATGTTTGTATATTCTTGAGCTGATTATGTCTATTGAAAGGAACTAAAATGAACTAATGAGGAATGAGGACAGTCATATGTATGAAACTAGGAATAAAGAAAAACTTCGACAACCCTATGCAAGGTTATTAGTCTGTGAGAATTCACCAAAGCATATTGGCAACAAATGTCTCAATAGAATGAGAGATATAATAGGCGTGAATTCGAATGATTCTCCATTCAAAAATAAATTGAGTAATCTCCTTATTGAAAAAGTATTTCAAAGTGTTAAGGAATTTCATACTTGTTGATATTTTACTATTGTGAAAAATATTCTACCATTGTCAAACTGACTATTGTATTGTAAATGTTTTTTGTTTTATGACTATACACTATCCTAAAAATTCATTTTATATTACTCATTTTCTCTACTAGTCTGTGTTTTTATGAAGCCGTGTATAACCTTTGATTGATGAAGTTTTTTTAACACCACTGCACTTTCACCTTTTCGCAGATCTGTGATCATTACTCTGTTCAACAAATGATGAGCTTTTCCGCAAATGAAAAATTTTCACGAATTCAAATGCAACCAGGTCCGGCTTCAAGAAATAGATAGCCCTACGAATTGAATCGATATAAAAATACTGTTTTCCAAAAAAATAAGATTGATCAATATCTGATTATGATATAACGATAATGTACATTTATCAATCCATCACAGCTACTCTCGTATGACTCGGAACGTGGTAAAAATACAAAAGGGCTGTCCTATCTAATTTGTCCACGCGCAATTGACTCACATGTGAACATTCACACTCCAAATTTGAAACATTGAAAGTGCAGTGAACCAACTGTACCTAGAATAGGAATAATCTGTGGTACGAGTAAGTGAAAGTATGTTCGAGTTTTCCGGGGCCTAATTTGATAGGAACGATTCCTAAATTCTGTGTAATGTTTTCCATTTCTCTGCATGTCCGAAGTAGGAGTAGATCGATCTGAAATAGTTTTCGATTCAGTTAGTTGTCTAGGCTCTTTTATCTTTGACAAATGCATTTTTTCTCGGATTATTCGCCTACAAGATCCAGATGACTCAGTAGTTGAAAGCAAATGACCATCCGCTTCGATATCAGTTCGCTGTGTGGGCCATAGACCAAGTCAATAATGACGTCGATTTTGGTCGAAAAATCATCTTTTAGGACGATGCGCATTTCCATCTTGGAGCCATCTCTTGTGAACAAGCAAAACTGCCGGATTCGGGGTTTGAAACAGCCACACGCAATCGTAGAGAGACCAATGCATCCTTCAAGTCACAGTTTGGTGTCGATTTTGAAGTGGTGGCATGATTGGTCCATTTTTTTTTCGAACATGATGCTGGCAACGCCGTTACCGTCAATGGCGAACGCTACAGAGCCATTTTGACCAACTTTTTATTGCCTAAAATCGACGCTTTGAATGTGGACGACCTTTGGTTTCAACAAGATGGCGCCACATGCCATACAAGCCGACATACGTTCGACCTTCTGCGCACCAACAACCGCATAATCAGCCGCTTAGGAGATGTCAATTGGCCTGCGCGTAGCTGCGATTTGACACCGCTGGACTCCTTCTTGTGCGGTGCCGTTAAAGACCGATGTAATGCGGATAATCCAGAGACATTTCCAGCTTTGAAAAACAACATTACGACTGTTTTGAGTGAAATTGGCGCCGAGATAGTTCAAAATGTCATCACTAATTGGGGTAACCGAATGGCATACTGTAAGGCCAGTAGAGGGACCCACATGAACAAAATCTTTTCTTATTGTTGACGGGTATACTCTCAGCTTCACAACAACAAAAAAACTAATGAAAAATATCAATGCATACTCTTTAGATCGCATTTTCAAATACGTACCAATAGATGGCCCACCCTTTAGAAGTCGATAGAAAATCATTAAACGATTATAGTAATGATCACAAAGAACGGTCAAGAAAAATCATATCAGGTGACACTAATTGTGATGATCTATTACGTGAAGTTACATTTCGAGTACCTGTTCGTTCAACTAGGAACAATAATCTTTTCACTGTCCCTAATCACCACACTAATTATGGCTACTACTCTCCAATGTCAAGGTTTATGCGAGGAGCCAACAATCTCAATTGTGATATATGTTATAGCAATTTTCATTAACCCTTTTAAAAAACAGTGTAGAAATAGAATTTTTAGTAATTAATTTTTTGTTTAGGAGATGAAGAAAGTCGACAGAAAAATTAAAACCGTTTCCACCGAAAATCAACCAAAAATTCACATAAACAATCTGAAACGCCATTTCAAAAAATATCCATCTACGATTAGGAAATAATTAATTTTCCAGAATTTCTGGAATTCTCGGACTCTAAGAAAAAGTAACTATACAAAACTTTGAGAACAACGCAGGAATTATTCTTCTCAAAATGGAAACAGCAAAGGTAGAAAACTTATACGCACTCCCTCATTCATTATTACGATTTAAATCCAGTCATAATAGAACTCAACGAACTGAAATTACATTCGCATACTTCAAAAACACTCATCAAAAGCAACTAGAAATATTCATCAGACATATCAAATTATTTAAAAATTTTACATTGGCCCACCTTTCATGTTATTATCGATGCGCGAAATTTCAAAAGTTTTAACAGGTGTAGGTGTAATATTATTTAAGAGTTTTGATGGTTTCCTGTCGTATTTTGTGACTAAACAAATTTCACATTGATTGATATGATTTTGAATTAATCTTCTTCGATTTGACCAAAAGAATGTTCGAAAATCTTTCATATATTGGATTCTCAAAATAAAGGTAATATTCGATTCTAGGTCCAATGAATTCTTCGACGGAATTGATGACATCTTGTTTGTAATTATTTCATGAAATTTGTATGAATTTCCTTCGTTTCGGAATATGAAGTTCAATAATACATGACTTTGCTGGTCCATAATTTACTCGATTATTGGTATTCTAATGATTGGATTTTCAGAGTTAGGATTTATTCTTGATATAGCATCTGCATTTCAATTATAATCTCCTTTTTTGAACTCTTTTCCATTTGTAATAACATCAAAAATCAAATCATGATACAAGATACATATGTAGTATAATGATGCAAGATACATATGTAGTATAGGATATAAAGTGTCGATTGGTGCATTTCTGGAGTTCATGCAATTTGCAGTCATGTTACGAAATGCAACTCGCGCCTTCTAAATAATTTGAAATTTGGTTTCTTGAGTCAAAACAACCAAATTCAATAATTTTGGAACTTCTTTCGAATAAATATGGTCGGAAGTACTTAACAGCCCATTTTGTTCGAATTCGTTTAGTGTTCTACTCACATATGCTATGAGTAGGTCAGAGCATGGTCTTACATGGAGGGCTGAAAACTGGTAGGTTGGGGGTTGCCCAAACATTGAGGACATTTTGGTGGTTCTCTTGTTTCGCCACCTGCAGCGCTGCTCTCTCTTTGTCACTTTGTCAGCCAATCACAAATAAGACCCGATCAGCTTTGTGAAAATATATGTAAGAATGGGGACACTCCCCACCACTCAGAAGTGTCGTAGTTGCCAGACCTGTGTGTAGAATCGTGGTCAAAGCCGACTTCTTGAGATAAAAACAGCTCCTATCGCTAGTTATTTTAGAAAAATCGGAAGAAGACTCTTCAAAAACCTTTATTAACTCCAATGTCACAAGGTTAGGATAGAAATCGAACAGAAAAATGAAATGAACACTAATTTTTTTTATATATAAAACTTCTCACGAAAGGAGACATCCTGTAATGTTCAGAGAACATCGTGAGAAGCAAGGGAAAGGAGGTAGGAAGTGGTGTTCTTTTTAAATTTCTGAAGGTCATATGCCTCGGGGAACACCTCCCTGGGCAATGCGTTCCATAGCCTCGCTGTTCGTTGGATGAACGAGTCTTTGAAAAGAGATGTTCTGCAGGTCACCAAATTAACCACAAAGGGGTGTGAAGACTGGGCTTGACGGGTTAACCTCGAATAGACCGCCAAAGGAGGAACGATTGTTGATATTTCAGAAGAGCACCGCCCATGAAGATATCTATAGAATAGAGATAGATCGCCAACCCTTCTACGGTGTTCCAGAGAAGTAAGCGAGTTAGTAAGCGAAGCATCACCGACGAGACGAATTGCCCTTTTATAAACTTTGTGGAAATTTAATCGTCGTAACTTCAAGATGCTGACATCGCTAGTTTCCAGGAATCGGTTGTTGCTCATCATGTCGGCACCGTGGGACCGTCGGATATAATAATAATAATAATAATAATAATAATGATAATAATAATAAAGGTCTTTATTTTATTTATCCTCGGCGAAGTCCAGCTCATAGCTGCTCTACTCAACCGAGTACCATGAAACATTATAAAAGAAATAATAAAATACATTCATGAAATTCATGAGATATCATAAACAACAAAAATAAAAAGTACATTCATGAAATTGACACATAAGTGTAGAACACATATGGGGGAAACACCAAGAATACAACTGACACAGTCATCTAAAACCCTGACAATGAAATGTGATATTTTTATTTGAAAACTATAAGCTATATTCCAGTGTTGTTTCTGTTCAGTGTTGTTTGAGATCTAATTGTATTACTTATGTCTAGTTTCATGAGTTGACCCTATTTAAATGTGAATCATATTATTTACAATGTTTATGTTTATATACCCAGACTGTATACATGTAAAAGGTTTATCTGTTTGCATGCAGTATAAATAAATAAATGAATAAATAAATAAATAAATAAATGATTAAATGCCCAACAAGTGACTCCTATGTGATTTTTTGAGGCTTAAGAACGACTCTTCCTTCTTCATAACTCGCTATATTACTCGCGTCAGTTGTAAAAACGAAATCTCTGCTAAAGTCTGAGTATTGAGGAATGGGTTTATTCATTGGCAAGTTTTTACATGTTTCAAAACATTTAAGATATTCTGGATTTTTGGTATCGATATGCGCTTCTCTCATTAAACTGTTAATGGTTTGGTAATTTTGGCGAAATTTTTATCGAATTTGAAGGTAAATAATAGCCCTAGTTTGGTCTGGATTTGAGCTAAGGCCTTTAGGTATTACAATATGGCGAAGATAAGCTACTTCTTTCCTGAGAAATTCCGACTTATCTAGTCAAATTTTGAAATTGAAATTGTGCAATTTCTGTAGTGCGTAAGTAAGTACTAAAAATGATGATATCATCGAGGTACACAAGACATTTTTCGTTCTGAATCCCTCCCAACACCCTCTGAAACAAGGCAACATCCATTGGTTCTGTCATAACTACAATCAATTGAGAATTCGATAAATTCGATATTGTGCGAATAGCTCGATGATTTTTGACACACGCCAAACATTCGTGTAATTCTAAATGCAGAAAAGTTTGTATTTTGATTTTGAAACGAGTTTGGTTATTGCTGTTGATGTTGGAATGAATCAATCGGTCTATTAGACTGTTCGAGAATTATAAATAAAATTAGTGATCTCTAGAGGCTAAATAATATGTTCTTTATTTTGAGAATTGTGGGATGGTAATTTTGAATTGGATGAATTGATTTTTCATTGGCTTCTGTGGGGCGCTATTTGATTAAAAATAATTTGTTATTATATTCAGTACATCATCTTTCGGATTTTTCGTACGCATCAAAGAGCCAATTGGATATTTCCTTAACAAAACTCGAAGTCCTAAACTACGAACGTATGAACCTAATATAATCGTTTCTTGTGGAAATGCACTAGTGGTCAACTGCATGATTTGTAGATTGTGTGATTGGGATGTTGGATTCTATTGTAGAATTCGTTTACTTTTCTTAATTCAGCCATTTCAATGTTTAATGTTGAAATATCGCGTTCATACGCGTAAGTATTGGGTGAAGCATTCTCCAAATCTGCCCAGTTTTTTATGATGCAGGATGATATTTTCAGAGCAGCATCACCTTTGACTCTTGCTAATATATGAGTCATCAGATATTCATTCTGAACGTTATAAAATTTATTCACAGGTTTCTCAGAGGTTTCGATGAATCTCGGTAATAGTTCCATTTCATCTTGGGAATCAGGAATCATATCAGGATATTCTTGCTTTAACACTGCCAATGTGTTATTTGTTTGAGACGGAAGGAATAATTGGGAGGGTTTTATGAAATTTGGTAATCTTGAGCGATTCGAGGGGTATTCTTGGAAGTTTGAGACCGAATCAGAATTTTCTGTATCATAATGATTATGAAAACATCTGCATGACATAGGAAATTACAGCAAAATCAAAACTCACTTTATTTTTCCAGGACCAGGAATTGGAAGAAACATCAATTGTACTTCTGGTTGCTGACTATCGGTTGGACCTGTCGTACTTGTATTTGGGGTCAAAACGTTGTAACACTAAAAGTATCCCCGTCAAGAATAAAAAACGATTTCGTTCATGTGGCTCCCTCTACTGGCCTTACAGTATGACATTCGGTCACCCCAATCAGTGATGACATTTTGAACTACCTCGGTGCCAATTTCACTCAAAACAGTCGTAATGTTGTTTTTCAAAGCTGGAATTGTCTCTGGATTATCCGCGTAACATCGGTCTTCAACGGCATTCCACAGGAAGAAGTCCGGCGGTGTCAAATCGCAGCTACGCGCAGGCCAATTGACATCTCCTAAACGACTGATTATGCGGTTGTTAAACTTAGTGCGCAGAAGGTCGTCGTAAGTCGGCTTATATGGCATGTCGTGCCATCTTGTTGAAACCAAAGTTCGTCTACATTATAAGCGTCGATTTAAGGCCATAAAAAGTTGGTCAAAATGGCTCTGTAGCGTTGACCATTTGCGGTAATGGCGTTGCCAGCATCATTTTCGAAGAAAAATGGGCCAATTATGCCACCACTCCAAAATCCACACCAAACTGTGACTTGGAGGATGCATTGGTCTCTCTACGATTGCGTGTGGCTGTTCCGAACCTCTTATTCGACAGTTTTGCTTGTTCACAAGAGATGGCTCCGAGATGGAAATGCGCCCAAATCGACGTCATTATTGAGCTGGTCTATGGCACACACAACGAACTGATATTGAAGCGGATGGTCATTTTCTCTCAACTCTTGAGTCATCTGGATCTTGAAGGCAAATAATCCGAGGTCTTTGTGCCATATTCTCCTCGGGCTGGTGCGATTAATGCTCAGTTGCTGTGATCGGCGTCGTGTTGAGGTCGTCGAATTCTGTCTCACACTTTGTCCACAGCCTCAATATTCTCGGGTGTGTGCACTGTTCGAGCTCTGGGACCACTTCTGTAATCCACTAACATCCCTTTCTCATAAACTTTCTTCACCAATTTGGGAATAGCGCCTTCGGTGGGTGCTTTATCACGTCACATATTTCTTCTCAAAATTTGCACAGACTTTGAAAATAAGTTTTTAAAATTTCAAAACTCTCTCCAAGAGAAAACATCAAGTTTCGTGCCGTGGACGGTATGGCTAATGAACTGTAAAAGTTTCGGGTCTGTAGCTCGTTCGCCGTTGTCATACGGCGAAATTCAAAAACTCAGGCAACATATGGCATACCCTTTATTATGGTCTTCAAAGGTTCACGTTGGCCTTCATTCCTTGGATATTTTTATCTATCGAAAATGATTGGAGATATCCTACATATTTTGAATTGAAAAATTCCCAATATACTGTAACGATTGATTAGGGTCTGATTACTACAACGTGTCCCAAGAAGAAATTATCAATAATCGTGCATTCATGAATTCCTTCTCAAACAGAAATGCGCAACTTTGCCCCAAATTCAATTATTTTCGCTGTATTCGCCATCCTTCATATTATACAGGGTGTCCGATTGAAAACTTCCAATGCAAATATTCATGAAAGTTAAAAAGTTAGAAATGCACCATTTGGTACAAATGTTATACAGGTAGGGGGAACTACAGCCACTATATTTTAGTTACCCCTTGAGCCCGATGCACCCCAACCCCAAAATCCAAAATGGCACCTCCATTTGTGATACCTGAAATTGAAGGTCTTTCGGATTAGAATTCACCTGCACAATAGTATCACCCAATATTTCCGCCCACATATAAAATTTTTCTGGATACTGTGTGTCCTTCCATAAAAACCTGCGGATTTTCTTCACTCCATTATCTACAGTTGTGTTTATTTATATTCGTCGTTAAAACAAAAAATTTATAACAACTTTCATATAAAAAGAAACAATAACACGTAATTCTTTCAAATTGACTCCCTGTATACTATGTACATTGTATTCTTGCATTCGTATTCTCGTTGAATCAACAACTGACGAATTGCTACAGTTTTGAGAATAATTTTACTGCAGTATTTCGATTTCTTGGGAGCGAAGGAATAGTCTACTGAAAATCGAGAGAATATTATGATTCCTCTTCGAATTGCTCGGGTTATCCATATGCTTTGTGACTGGCTGCGACATGATCGCTCGGTACTCTTATAGATTTCTGCCTATACTCTGAACATTTTAAGTGACTTTGATTTGATTGATTTGATTTTGATTCGATATATAGTTTTTATTCTTAACACATAAAGAGTTCTTGATGATATGTAACTATCTAAAAATGATCCTTAGGTATCGAACTTCTACGAAAACTTAAATACTCTCTAATGATGCAAGATTTAAATCCTGTCAGTGAACTAATGGTGATTTTAATAAAAATAGCCGAATAGCTACGGCCATAGGACCATATTCTCAAAATCGAATATTTTCTACCTAACAAGTGAAATTTGGAAACTGAATATTAAAGGTTGTAAACTGCTCTACTAGGGACGATAGATGACGAAGTCGTCGAAGATGACGTCACAAGGCCATTGTGACCAATAATTTTAAATGGAACCCTACGGCAAGCGACAACTCTTTTGAAAGGTAACTTCGACTGACTCCACGGGTAGATGCAACGTGAGTTGTTGAAGAAGTAGGATTAACTATTACTTCTGCCAGTATATCAATTTTTTTCTCGTCAGAAATTTGTGGTCTGCCAGATCGTTTCGCATCATCAATACTACCCGTTGTTTCGAACCCCCTTGAATAAGTCCTCGAAACGGGGCGATCGGGAAACCTCTCATTAAAAATGCTGCATGAATATTTTGTCCAGTTTGACCAAGAATTAAGATCGCTGCTACTTTATTACCTAAGGCACGTACCATTCCGCTTCTCAAAGCCCTTAAACGTTCGGCTCACAACAGTTAAACGAATTATTGAAATATACAAAAATAAGAAAAGTACCAAAAGTTGCTGAAACAGTTAAACGTTCGATCAACAATACACAAATTATTAAATGTACGAAAACTTGGACAATTACAAAAACGTCGAATTAGGGAGACTAACAAGAACGTCAGCTAATTTGACGACTATCCAGAGGCGGAGCTCGAATTTTGAATTTTAGTATTAACTGATTTAATGCATCACAGCTTTGCGTTTTTTCAAAGGAAAGTTGCCAAAACTGCCATAAACACAAACAAAATTAGTATCATTGAATAGGTTTTTTCGAAACCTTTTAAAAGAGGTATCGCTTGCCGTGGGGTCCACAATGGCCTTGTGACGTCGTCTTTGACGATTTCGTCATCTATCATCCCTAGTGGGGCAGTTTACAACCTTTAATATTCAGTTTCCAAATTTCACTTGTTTATGTATAATCGTTCCAAAGATAAGAGGGGGGGAGCACTGTATACACATTCCAAACGTAGTAAAAACATATCTTCATATTTTGAGGGATTCAACTAATTAGTCAATCGAAATTCGAACCATTGCATTTCATCAGATTTGAAAAAGAAGATAAGACGTTGTGCAATCGAAATATCAACAATATGACATCAATAAATCCGAGATGTGATATTAACTTGATCGGTAACTTCCAAATGAAATTACTATTGATATTATCATCATGTATCTACTTCCAGTTCGAAATGGACTTTGCCAATTTTTAGGTGATTATCATGTAACGGGTGTAACAGGATCATGGTATACCCCACTTTTCTCGTTTATTTTTCGAACAATAAATTCATAATAAGGAGTATCCTCCACATGATGAACATTTGACATCCGAATGATTTTTTCCTACTTCCGGTTCCGCCAGAAGTACCTGTTATTTTCAATTCTCAAACGGGACATCCTGTATTTCATTACTTCATCGAATTCTGTACAATTTTCTGAATTCAATGTTACCAAGAAAGTGACATATTCCTTTATTTTTCATCCAAAACACAGCAATACGAGTTCAGGAGTGCAGTGAGGTTGACAAACATCAGTTTGAACACCTATTGTGATCTGAGTATCTTATTCCAAGGCCACCTCAGTTTTATTTTCTGATTTTCTTTTAGCTTCGAGTTTGATTGTATTTATCGTATAACGTGATGATGTATATTGATGATCACGTTTCTGAGGGAACTAATAAATGGTACCACGGTACAAATATGGTTCCATGTGAAAAAACTGAGTTTTGGTCCAGATACTAGCTATCACTATCACTCATTCGGAGCATAATATTCTGATGTGACTGAAGTATTAATCCACTTCAATTGTGTTTTAGAACAGGCCTTATTTTGAAGATACTGATCTTATTGAGGCAACTTCTTCGAATGGAAAGACAGATGGATAAAATGATTTCCGCAGTTATGATTTCAAATAAGTTGAGTTACTGTGGCCATCGACAAGGTATGCGGTCCTCATTTCACTTTGAATGTGTATGAGTTAATTTATTCCCAAGAATGCATTTAGAGAATATAACATGTGGAAAGACAAACATAACTGGTAACAGTGATATGAAAATTTTCGATATAGATAAGAATCAGATTGATGTTGTTAACTCACAAATTCACCTCTCTGTTTTGTAGATGGAGTGGAACTGATATCATGAATGCGAATATCGATAATGCTGACTTTCAGGCGTCAAACTTAATTATAAAACACTGATTTTATTCATGACTGTTATTGGCTCTGACAGTGAGGTTTGGGACCCGGGTGTTATTGTCGATTCTAAATTGACTATCTAATTACACACCAGGTACGTAATTGCACTATCATTCGAATATTTGAGCTTTTTCATTCCATCATATAATGTTTCCACTGTTCATACAATAGAGATTCTATAATGTGCGTTAGTCACATCATTACTAGTATATGCATCTGTAGTATGGTTTTCCTAATAGATTTTCATATTCTGCTGCTTGTAAACTGAGATTGAACAATGGTAAATATCATCATATCAGTATATGATGCATTGAGTTTGCTCTTTATATGGGTCTAATCTAATTCAATTGTAGGAATGATATTCGAGCTGAAATCGATTTCACATGCCACAAGAATGTAGCAGTTTCTGTCCACAAACTTCAAGACATTTGTATGTGATGGAAAATCGAACATTGGTCTAACTCGAAAATAAAAGACGATAGTCAATTTTTTATTTCGCCAGTCAAATGAGCTCGTAACACTTGAATTTAGTTCGTATCGCCCCATACAAACATGAAAATTTGCCCACCTCGTACATAAATAACACTCACAACATTCAACCGAATTGATAATCAAGATAATGATTCAAGATATTGAGGGTAATCAAATATAGTGTAGATTTTCAATACATTTAACTGACTATTGTTAATTTGTGTAGAGTATAGGCACAGGTATATTATGTATATTTCTATACTCATTCTCAAATTGGATACACCTATAAGTTGAATTGAAAATATAATTCTTATCATTGTGCATATTGTAAGAGTCAGAAATATTGCGAAAAGTAATCTTGAAGGCAAACTCATGTAGCGGACATTTGAAAAGAAGAAGAATGTCAATCGACAGTTGGGGTGGTTGCAGGAGTTAATCAGTTTTCAATATTCTGAAATAATTCGATCATACAACGAGATTTCCAAAATAAAGCGTATGCAAAAATCTACAATCTATCCAATAAGGGTGAAAAGGTATTGTATCTCAGAAACTATCAATCGTAGAGACTTGCAGTGAAGAATTTTATGACCAGAGTAGCTAAGAGAAATAATTTTCATGATTCCAGAATAACTGCCAGGAGGCGTAATCGTCATCCGAAACTTTCAAAGTGATATTTCACCGACTCATACCTTGATACAATACTACAAGATATTCATTTTCATTCATTCATATCGATTTAGTGATAACGGATTCGCGATGATTCCATTAGCCTAACCAATTATTTCATTTTTTGCATTTGGGGAACCACTATACACTGTGTCCATGATAAGGATGTCTATCATGGGGATCTCGGAAACCATAAGAGATACGGAGATGGTTAAATTAGACAAAAGTTGCGCATTTCCAAGTCTAACAATGTGCCGTTCAGAAAGTTTCAACATTCCGGAGATACTGTGTGTACCTATCCATTTTCCCGGAAATCTGTTCAATAAAAACTCCCGCACTATTAGGGCATTGTGTAATAAATAAGCAATCATACCATACTCAGGGTCATCATTTCACCGCACCTACAACAAAACGTTCGAACTTTCGTTTTAAATATCGCAGAATTGAATTGTGTCATACATCGTTGTATTAGTTATGAAATATGCTAATCAATACAGGGTATATTTTTTCCATGGGCCATATGAAAAAATGAAGTTGATGGTGTTGTCTCCGAAACGAAACGTCGTACGGAAAATCTCTTAACGCTGTTTTGTAGGGATTCAAAAATGTCAATGAGAAAGTGAATTTTGTTTCCTTTTATCTCTTTAAATAACGCCAGAAAAAAAATAAATATCGTTTTTTCAGGCATATCTCTGGAACTAATTGGCATTTCGAAACTTTCTGAACGGCACATTGTTAAACTCGACCAGGGATCAAACCTGCCACCGAATGCAGGCGAACATTCTTTCACTGCGCTAGCCTCCCGCTACTACGATACTAGATATACGTCCATCTGGTGTTTACATCCAAATGATCGTTGAATATTCATTCAGTGAATTTATCATCACAGAACAATGATGATTCATTCTCCCAATCAATAGTAAAATCAAGTGCAGGCATTTATCTCAAATACCCAGAAAAAAACGGTCTGTAGTGACATCTGCGTGGCTATAGGTGCCTTTAACTATATGGTGGAATCAGTTCCTATTTCGAACCATGAACAAAAACTCTCGATCAAAATGCTACTTACTAGGTATCTCATATCCTAAACTGATGAGAAAGCTTTCCTGGATCGTAAATTGCAACGTTGTCCATTGGTAATTGAATAAACCAGTAGTTTGTGAATTTTCGAGTCACCAGTATTTTTCAAGTCCTTGAAAGTAGAAGAATATCATTACAATAAGGTGATACAGTTTATATTTTGGAAAAGGCAAGTAACGTTAGCTCTCCGATTTTTTTAGCAGAAAATGTAAGTTAATAATTTCAGAAGCGGCAATAGTGACTTCCCTACTTAATCTATTCGTCGATCGTGATCAAGAATAACGAATATTCTCTCTCATTTGTTGCTAAATAAACAGTAGAAAAATTGAATAGACTGTGGTGAAGGTGTTTTTAAAATACCTTTGACCAAGAAAAAATTAAATGGATTTCAAAAGTACCTTCAAAAATGGCTATAAGCAATTGAGGGAATGGATGCCTATGCTAGCATGAATATTATATCATATTGATCAAATACATGTGTTATGCAGAATAATAGACTCTTTCAACACATTTGTAATAAATGTAGTACTTGGAAAAAATTGCAATCCTACTTCGAAATTTCCTGATGATCACAAGAAACAGTTTTTGGTTGTCCACAAACTATATAAAACTCCACCATCGGAAGTTAGTTGTTGAACAATAAAAATACAATCATGTTGCTATTTCAGAACGATTTGATGAGTATCCTTGTAGGATATTTTCCACGTAATTCCCATCGACACTTTGGTTCGACAAACAATTGAAGAGCGGATTCACTATTGTGTAGGCACCTTAGCGCGTCTCTTGAGTCGCTTGCGTCTTACCTTCGAGATGGTAATTGACTGCATTGAGCTTCTTGCACATGTGGCGACAATAAAGTTTGTCAAACTCGAGAAATGAACGTGGAGAAGAGCCACTGTCTGTGTGCCTGATATCTGCATGACTGGTTTTATCGAAAGTCTAATAGACAAAAATCTGAAGGGACAATATGGGATGACAATTAGTCTGATTACTATTTTTTTTTTTTTTATTACTACAGGGGTCCAAAGGATATACTGCAGCCGGAGGCTTATTGTATTTCCCCTATCATTTCAATACCCTAAAACACATTGGTCCCTCTGACTATCTTGCAAAGGTCACTAGGTTTCAGGGTTCCCACATTCTCTAGGTTCAAATCAGGTTCCCCTAGTTGTACTACTCTTCTATAGTTTAGTGCCTCACAATAGCACAAAATGTGTTCAATAGTCTCAGGTTCTAAGCCGCACAATCTACAAGTCTGGTCACCTTGATATAGCCCCATTTTTTGTAGGTGTGTTCTGACAGGAGCATGTCCTGTAAGGAGACCTGTTACTAGTCTTATCTGATCTCTACTTAATCTAAGTATCTCATCAGTTCGTTTTTCACTTGTTATCTGAATTACAAGTTTACTATATTCTTGTCCTGGTGTGTTATCCCAGGCTATTCTTTGTAATTCTTTGACTCGTCTTTTAATGGAGTTACCAAGTAGTTCCTTGGGTACTCCAAGTAC
This sequence comes from Plagiodera versicolora, assembly GCA_037013635.1. Classification (NCBI taxonomy): domain Eukaryota; kingdom Metazoa; phylum Arthropoda; class Insecta; order Coleoptera; family Chrysomelidae; genus Plagiodera; species Plagiodera versicolora. The sequence goes on from CM072982.1 coordinate 11,999,656, forward strand.
TGGTTCCGGGCCAAAGTAAGGTGTAGCTGACCCCTGCCTAACTAGTTCGTCAGCTATTTCGTTGCCTTCTATTCCACTGTGCCCAGGTACCCAGATCAGTTTAACTCTGTTTGACCTTGCCAGCGTCAGAAGTTCGTTGATACATTCCCAGATGAGTCTGGACTTTACCTTATAACCTGCAAGGGCTTTTAGGCTGGCCTGACTATCCGAATAAATATGGATTCCTTTCCTCTTGAAGGCCTTCTCATTGCATATTTTTGCACATTGTAAAATTGCAAATATTTCTGCTTGGAACACCGAGGTGTTTTCACCAAGCGCATAGGAGTGTTTTTCCTTCAGGGTAGGGGAATAAATTCCCGCACCAGATCTTTGTTCAGTCTTTGATCCGTCTGTGTACCAGATCATTCTGTTTTGCTCCTCTCTAGCGTGAACATCGTGCCACTCCCTTCGATCCGGGATTACCACCTCGAAGGGTTTTTCGAAGATGTATTTAGGGATCATATTATCTCTTGGCATCTGCAAGATATTGTCCCCAACGAATTGTAGTGGTGTATTTTTCCCACTATCTTTTGACGCTACAGGTAATCTGAGGAGCCCCATTCTAGCCTCCCCTTGCACTTCAAGGTGAAGCGGGGGAAGACAGAGCATTACCTCCATGGCCGCTGTTGAGGTAGTCCTCATTCCCCCTGTTATGCATAGACAAGCAAGTCTTTGCACCTTGCTTAGTGTTCTAATAGCGTTATGCTGCAACGTCTTGCTCCACCAGGCGATTGCACCATAAAGTATGGCTGGTTTAACTACCACTTTATACAGCCAATGTATAATTTTTGGTTTCAAACCCCAAGTTTTGCCAAATGTTCTTCTCACAACCATAAGGCTCATGGTTGCCTTCTTTGTAACCCTTTGTAGATGTTGGTTCCAAGTTAGCCTGGAATCTAGTATGACTCCCAGGTATTTAACCTCCCCCGACATCTCTATAGGTGTACCATTCAGGTAGAGAGGTCCTAGCTCTTCTTTTCGTTTTCGTTTTGTGAATGCTACTACTGTAGTTTTGTGAGGGCTAACTGCTAGGCTCTCCTCATTGATCCATTCAGTAGTGAGGTCTAATGCTTGTTGCATCCTTTCTTTAACAGTGGTATTGAATTTCCTCTGTTCCATGATAACCAAATCATCTGCAAAGCCTAGTACGCTGTGGTGATTTTGGGTTAGAATACGCAGCAGTCCGTCAATAACAAGACTCCACAGAAGCGGTGACAGAACCCCGCCCTGTGGACACCCTCTTGTAACTTTAGCCTGCAGTGTAGTGTCAGAGATGGTACTTTTTATCACACGGCTCTTCAGCATATTCTCGATCCATCTATTAATAGTTTCCTCGATATTGTGATGAGCGAGAGCTCGTGTGATGGATTTTAGATGGGTGTTATTGAATGCCCCCTCTATATCTAAGAATGTGCATAGAAGCACTTCCTTTTTCTCAAGCGCATTTTCCCTGAAGGCATATTGGTCATTATGCAGAGCAGTCTGATTACTAGTCACACAAGATGTTGATGATGCAGCGTAGATGACCGACGGAAAGACATTCTAGTGCTTATCACACGTGACTGTATTGACATTGAATAGGTATACATATATGTGTCTGTAACTTCCAGTTGTATTCGTCTTTTACGTCATTCCAATCTGATATGTTTGTAAAGTTTCCAAATTCGCCCTTCATCTCGAAAACGAAGCAGGCAATAAAAAATGAAATCCTAAAAAAATTAGGGATATCCGTATAACCGTTGAAAATAGAAGAAAAAATATTTTGGAAAAATCAGAACATAAAAGGAAAACAGATCAAACGAAAGTATGACCACAAGAAAATCATACAAATGAGTTCATATTGAGCTGTAGAAAACACTAAATATTCATGAATTAATGATATTCCATACACAAGAGCTTCTTGGAAACTGTTGTTGGGTTAGTTTTGACATCATCTGGTTCATCATTGTATTCACCAAAGAAGAGGTAATATAATAAATTCTACTATTGTCGGATGTGGTGCTTAGGTATAGCAAGAAAATTTTTTCGGTATATGAGCTGTCTCGTCAAGACATCCATAAGACGTATAAATTCATTACTACGGACGTCAATGAGAAATATGCGTGATGTCCTAATGTTCCACGTATAAACTAATTAGGAACATTCGTTCGAGATATCCTTCGAATGTTGTGAAATTCATCGAATTCCCAGTTTTGGATTTCCCAAGATACACCTCGAATTCAATTTCCACAATCCCTGAACTGATATAATCAAAATACTTCCACAATGGATCATAATATGGTATAGAAGAGTTATTTATTTAAAAAAAAGTTATTTTGTTGATGTTTATGTTGATCTCATGAAACATGTTTATGAAGCCAATAAGATTCTACTAATAACTTTTCTTACTGTAATTTCGTTTAATATTGAAAGAAAATGGTACGTCGTACTCATCCGAGATTTGGAAAACAATTTGATGAGTTGATAAATAACATTCTCATCTCATCCATGTTTCATTTGTGATTCGCATTATCATTCATGGAGATGATCAAAAATCTCTATTCAATATGGTGATTATAATTGAGTGTTAAGTAGAAGCTACGTTTGTCGTGAATTATCTCAACACCTTAACGATAAAGATGCTGATGAAGCCCATTGTTTACCTCATTTCAGAATGCTCTTTCGCAGTCAATCAAAATTCAAATCTCTTACTAAAAACATCTTATTTACATGTGACAAATAGCATTTAATCAAATGAATATTTTGTTAAAAAGCAAGTCCTCGAGTCGCAAAAGTTATTTCGTGTAAATTGCTATAATGCGAACAATATTCCTCTGATTCTCTAGAATTGATAATTCAAAGATTTATTTTTCTCTATCTTTGCAACTTACACTGTAGTTATATCTTTTGATATGATGCATAATATATATTACATCAACGAAATGAATTTGCTCACTGCCTAGCAACTCAATAAGTTTTCAATCAGCTGGTATGTGGACTCGAACGAATGATGACTAAGCTAAGTCAGTTCAATTTCACACAATTCACAATGTTTAGCGATCCTGTTTATCGCAGAATAAACGTCTCTATACGGAACTGATATGCTATGCTACATCCCAAATATGAAGTTTCTACGCACACAGTTATGAACATTACAGCAGAATTTCGTAAAAAAAACTCTAGAGAGTAGTTCTTATTTCGCAAATAGTTGAGAATAGGTATGGGTAAGTATCGAGCAAAACTGTTGAGAAAGAAATGATAGTAAAAAATGATGTTATCAATATGGGTGTACCATTTGGAATAAAAAAGGGTGGTGCTACTTTTCGGTAGAAATTTCAATGCTTCATTGCTGAGAATATTCTTAATTTCAATTTTCCGCTATCATATGAACCATAAAATACATCATTTACTACCTACACCCCAATTTCCTTGAGCTATATATAGGATCAAGAAAACTGAATGTCTCTTGTCTAATGGGGGAGACCACTAATTTTTGTTCTGTATGTCCAAACAGTACCATTTATTTCTTTTTTATTTTCATTCGGTCTATATCATGAAAAAATAATAAAATAAACGGAATTGATTTCAAACATACAATTTCATGCGCCATTTTCAAAAGTTGCTCTCATTGGTGTAACGCAGTGTGACGTGCTTAACCCTACATGCTCATTGACCTTGAGCTGACCAATCATAGATAATTGTTGTAAGATAAATCTTGCTGTGTGGCCGTACCAAAATATCAGAACTCATTCTCGGAATAAAAGATCTGAAAGAATACAATATAAATGATATTTTTGCCACAAATTTTCATGCAATGATATAGTTATCACTTATCGATGGGTTTTTGAGAAAATACATCAAAGGAATAAGGAGTCATCCACAAGTGAACTTAACAACATTACACATGATGTGAGCAAAATATATATGGAAACAGACAGAGATAGACTTAGGGTGGAGCACGTCATACGCTCATAGCACCGCCCACTTATTTCTGGCGTTTCAAAATTTTTAATAAATATGTTGGTTTCAAAACGCTGTATAATCTATTCGCTTTGATTTTGATCCTTGATATTGGATGTACACTGAACCAATATCATTATTCTTCGATCAAGAGAGGTTTGGAAGGATTTCACCATTTAGTGGTCTTCCCCATCGAGTCTTGAGTGGAAAATGGTAATATCTATTCTCATACTGCCATGAGGAGATATTTAATCCAGTTTATGTTAGTGGATCTGATTGATATTGGTTCGCTGAACGAGACCTTACAGCAGCTGTGAATCCTGCGCAAGGTCAGTTTGTTGTTCTATGGCGATAAGAAAGGGTAGCGACGACTCGAGATGAGGGTAAATGTGTTAGGGTGAAGTTTGAAATGCGAAATTACTGAGATTCCATCAATTAATACATCAGTGACAAACGTACCGAAAGGGTAGGAGGGTTCATTGAGAGTTGCGAAATTATGTCTTCGTATTGTGAGAGGGGGGATGACAGCTTGTGAATACGTAATTGTCATTTGTGGTATGACCCACATAATATAAGTCTATCAATTAAATTAGTGTAGGGTGCAAATTGGATATATCCCTGATTTCAATTCTCTGAGCGTTTGCAAAAAGATAAGTTAATCATGTCGGAACGAAATGAGATATACAGGGTGGCTCAGAAGTGAACATCAATATGAAATCAATCAATAAGACAAGTTATCAGAAAAATATTGAAGAAATCCAAGATTCATTTTTTTAAAGAACAAAACATTTGAAGAAAATTTGGAAAATATGCAAATTGTGACAGTTTTTTCACTCATGTCGCTACAAATCTGTCGGTGCTTGAAATATGAAGTGAAATATAATAACTTTCAATGAGAATTCTGTTACCAGAATCAAATAAATGTCGTTTCACAGCTCTCTCGATTCAAAGAACGCATTGAAAGTAAAGTAAGTTTATTTTTGAAATAGGATGTCCTAATATACAATACTAATGGTAACGGTGTACAATTATAAACTAGTAAAAACTAAAGTAATATTATTATATTCAGTATATGTGTAGTTGCCATTGAATAATATAAAAAAATTATCATGAGAATTACATAATAGCTTACATCACCTACACTACACATAATATATAACAATCACAAATATTGAAAGTTTAAAATAGTTGAAAATTTAAAATAGTTAAAAGAGAGAGGAAAAAAAAATTCACATTGTAAATATAAGACTATGGCAGCAATTTGACTGGGCACCATGGAAAACATCAAGAGATCAACTCAATCAATTTTTTTTTTATGAGTACGTTTAAATCCCTTTTGAAAATACTCAGTGATTTCCTATTTTTCAGTGACGTAGGCAATTTGTTGTATTCAATGAAACCTTTGAAAAATAGTGACTTCGTGGTATTAGTATTGTTTGTTCTTGTAATATGCAGATTATTCTTATCCCGCGTCAAGTAATTGTGAACTTCTGCATTGAAAACTATATAATTCTTGAAATATGGAGGAGCCAGATCGTTTAAAATTTTGTATATAAAAACCATACTAAAATAATATAATCCTTGGGAAACAGTGAGCCATTGTAGTGTATCCAGCATAACACCAATTGGTGTATAACGGTTTGACTTCAGTATGATACGCATTCCACGGTTTTGGAGCTTTTGAAGCTGTGATAGTTTGTTGAGACTAAATGTATACAAAATTGTTGCACAGTAGTCAAAATGTGGTTGAATAATGGTCTTATAGACAGTGATTTTGGTTTCCATAGATATATTGTTTGCAATTCTCGAGAAGAAATATAGTTTTTTAGATATTTTATTCTTTATGTATTCAAAATGATCTTCGAATGATAAGGTATTATCTAGCTGGAATCCCAAATACTTTACTGTTTTGATTATTTCGATTTTTTCATTGTTCATCATCAAATTTATATCATTAAAGTTTAAAGACTTGTGTTTATATTTGGTTGTTATTATCATAGCTTTAGTTTTAGACACGTTCAGATTTAAGTTTATTGATTTTGAGATATTCCTGAACAGCTGATAGTATGGAGTTCATTTTATCAATTGCTCTGTTTATATTGGAGTCACTGCAGGCTAGTAAGGTGTCATCAGCAAACAAGTTTATGAATTCACAATCTGTATAAAGATTAATATCATTCAGATATAGGATGAATAAGATGGGGCCTAGTACACTACCCTGAGGCACTCCTACTGAATTCACTATTTCATTTGAAAATGAACTCCCTACCCTAATTCTTTGTTTTCTACATACAAGATAATCAGCCAACCAATTGTATACTTCCCCACTAACACCATATTGACTCAATTTCGATAGTAATATGCCCCTGTCAATTGTTTCGAATGCTCTTTTTAGGTCAAGAAATACAGCCACGACATATTTGTTATTATCCATTTCATTTCTGAATTTGTTCAATGAAAGTTGCAGGGACGATTCGCAGGAGTGTTTTTGGCGGAATCCTGATTGATTTTTCATCAATATATGGTTATTGTCGATATGTTCTAATAATTGGTTATAAACTGTGATTTCGATAAGTTTCTCGATTTGAGGTAGAGTATTTATAGGCCTGAATTCATTGGCTTTGGTTGTATTTTGAACTTTTGGTATAGGAACAATTGTGCTTATCTTCAATAAGTCAGGGACCTTGCCTGTTTGCAAAGAGGTATTGATTAAATTTAATATTACATGCCCAATAGTTTCAAATATTTGTTTCAATACCATTCCATTCAGTATTTCAGTGGCACTACATTTATTATCCAAAGATGATATGACCTTTCGTAGGTCACCAAGAGAGAGTGGTTTAAATTTGTAAAAACCCGGGTATAGATTATAATTCGTGTTGATCCAAGGTTCATTGCACTCTATACTATCGACAATTTGGTAAATGCTTTCCACAAAATAAGAATTAGAATTTTCTGCTATTTCTATCGGTTCTCTGATGAGTTTCATTCCATTGTTCATATCGAATTGAATAAAGCTTGGAAAATCCTGAACATTTACGTTAATCAATCTCTTTAATGTTTTCCACATGAGCTTTTGATTATTTCGGTATCTGTCTATTTTCTCAAAGTAATATTGATCTTTCTTCACTTTTAATGAACTAACTACATCATTTCTATACTTTTTGAATGTATTTCATTTACGTAATTTATCTTCTTCTGATGGACAAATTCTGAAATCTTTGTATGCTTTATCACGTTTTTTTATTTTAGTAAAAACTTCATTGTCAAACCAGGGTAAATTGCTTTTATAATTGTTGATCTGAATTGGGGATATAAGATTCACAACTTCACTGCAATTATTTGAGATTTCTTGATAAAGAATATTTACATCGACACAATCAAGTGACCAGTCATATGAGATCAGGTTGTATTTTATAGAGTCAAGGTTATTCTGAGAAAAATTCCTATAACTTTTTGTCCTTTGACTTCTATCGTTATTTTTATTGAACAATTGCACACTGATTATCGAATGGTCTGTTATTTTTGGAGAGTCATGGACATTAGTAACAAAATCACTCTGGTTCGACAATACATAATCAATCAAAGTTTCGCTATTTAACATTACCCGTGTTGGTTCAGTTATATATTGACTAATACCATAGGTTGTTAACATTTCTTTCAATTTCTTACCATAGAATCCATTATCTAAATAATTCAAATTGAAATCACCCAACAAAATACAACGATGATTTGTAGCGAATATATTATCGCATATGTCTTCAAAATTTTCTAGAAATGTTGCATCTGAGCTTGATGGTGAGTGGTACAGACAACCAATCAACCAGTTTGATGAGCTAAAATGGATTTTCAAAACTTTGCACCAGTTATTTCCACTCAGTACGAAAGATCTGAACACTGAATATTTGATATTATCTTTTATATATAATAAAACCCCACCCGAGTGTCTACTTGTTGAGTCACAGCGGACCAGAGCATAATTTTCAATCTTCAATTCAGCATCATTAATATTTTGGGTTGTTCTTGTTTCACTGAGTAAAATCAGGCTGGGATTATAAGGAACCAGACATTCAACGATTTGATCCATATTTTTCAGAAAACTTTGAGCATTCAAGTATATTATATCTGTGTTCAACTACTTACTATTTGAAAATGCCAATATCTTGAAAACTATTCAAGCTAGGTATAGGGAACCTTTATATAAAATTAAAGGTAATCAAATTTTGTAATATTCAGATCGAAAAAATACAGGGTGTTCTATTTAGTATAACAAAGTTATTTGCGTTTGAAATTATAAAAAAGTCACAATGAATTTTGAACATCCTGTATAATATTGGAAGACGTGTTCTATCGGAATCAATAGCCTGAATTCACTTCAATGCTTGGTCAGAATTAGAAGAGATGGTTTCCATATATTTCGATGTTATTCAGTCTCCAATTGTATCCTGCATTTTCAAAAAGAAAACAATAACTCGAAAACGGTTATAGTTAGGTACATGGTACCTTTCATGAAATTGTATTATTTTTTCTTGAACTACCCAAAGCTGCAAAGAAATACCAGGTGTTCCATTCAATTACTATTTGCTTCTAGTGGATGAGAAGAGTCGAAAAGGCGTTTTCATAAATCGATATAAATTAGTTGCATCGAATGTTTTTCCGAACAGTTTATAGTAGTGTTGTAAAAACAAAGTATAGTTGTTGATGTTTCTGTTATATTCTTACTTGCAAGCAGAAGGGATGGGCTATGTCAGACTCGTTTGAATAAGCAAAGTTTCTGCGGAAAAAAAAAACGATTACGTGATATAAATCAACTGGCTGACTGAGGCTAATGTAATTCAGAAGAATAGCATAGTGGATGAGAACACATGAGTTTTTGTAATTCATTTCAGTGAAGACGTAAGTATTGTATGATTGTTCTTCCAACACAATCATTCAGAATAATAAGTATATTTATTTATTTTTATTCCAGTTATCGGGTTATAACTCATAGATCACAGTCACACTTGATCACATATGAGTAGGAGGAGACGAATAAAATCGGAGATTTTATCAAATTCCTGAAAACAGTGGAAATCTTATTGGTATAGCCAATACCAATAACCCAGAAGATAGAATTGATAATAATGATATCAATATGGCCTGAACAGTGTTTTTAAGAGAAAATATAAACCATTCTTCAGTGAATCATTCAGCCATCGATAATCAAGTCTTTTTGTAAGATTCAGGTAATTTATTTGATGTGAATATCTTAAAACTCCTTTTCAATCTCTATAATTGAACTGAACATGAACTGTAATGTATTTTATTAATTTTCAGATGCTGTCACACAAGAATTTGAGGTGTTTGAGATACCAAAAAGATAATGGCTATAAGTCAGAGAAGATTGCAAGAATAAAGCAGTGAAGTGATGTGAGTTTTTTATGTTGAAGTGAAATTTCACTTACTCAAAAAGTCATAATATTTATGAAGGTTTTCCAGAAATAAATGTTATTGAAATCTTGATCATAAGCATTTTTCTTGAATCCCATTTCCTACTGAAAGATTCATGAACTGATCCAGGATGAGATTCGTAATCAAATAAAATGGAGTATTCTTGTGAAACCTATAATTCCGTCTATGTGACGTAAATGCGACTTCATTATTGATTCCGAAAATAAAGTATATGTGACCCCCCTCAGATGCCCAATATTCTCCTCATAAGGAATTCCAGATAAAAGAATGTGAGGCAGTTCAAACTTCACATTGTGAGTAATCCAATGCATCAATGTGATTTCTATTGTGAGGCTGAACGAAAATCAAAAAACGACCAAAAGGGTCCGGAATAGAAGTCATTGTGATGTTAGTGAGAATCTCAAGTCGAGTCACGGCTGTGATCTGGAACATGAATGTGATGCCCTATCACATTCCTGAGACGAATTTGTGTTAACTGGGATTATTTTCCAGTAGATTCATTCATTCATTTATTTTACACTGTTTTACAGGATAATCCTATTGAAAAACAGGAGAAGAAAACAAAAGAAACAAAAATAATAGACATGATGAAAAAACAAATAGGTATATCAATGAGAAATTACAAATGTACATTCTCAACACAAGATTAAATATGCCGCGATGAAAAGTGATAGATATCCAAAGCACGACACATGACATGCAAAAGAGAGAAACTTTAGACATTCGTTCGTGTTCTGGGCAAATAAAAATTGATAATAGAACGAGAAGAAATTTTGGGAATGTAAATATTCGAGATACATAACAGTTCAAACCAGTTATTTACTAAATGATGCATGATGTATGAATGTTCGGAACGGTCAAGAAGTCGATCATGAGGAAAGCCGATTGGTGGATAAATATGATCCAACTTAACAATTCCAGAAATTGTCCCTGTACTGACTCAAGTCTCTCGATATGAAATTGGTAACTTGGCGACCAGACTACTGAGGCGAACTCAAGTTTTGATCGCACGAACGCATAATACACTGTTTTTAGAGTTGACGCAATTGAAAATCTCAACCATTACATGCAATGATGCCATACATTTTGTGAGCCGAAGAAATCACTTTATCTATATAAGTGAGAAATGTCAAGTATGGATCAAAAGTAACCCTTAGGTCAGTAAGCGTTTCAGGTCTAGCCAGAATAGTATCGTTAATTTTGTAATCACTACTTATAAAGTTTGATTCCAGACTGAAATAAATCATTTATATTTAGAAATATTCAATATCAACCTGTTTGCAATAAACAAATTTCCAACATTCAGCAAGTTCTGCACCAGATGATCACAATCCTCACTAGAACAAATGTGTCCAAAAATTTTCATATCATCAGCATACAGCAAACAATCTACGTCAATCACATCAGCAATATCGTATATGAATAGAGGAGGCCCCCTGAGGGTCTCCTGATGTCGCGATATATGTGTCTGACCTAAAGCCTTTATGAAAAACAGACTGTCTTGTGTTGCTGAGGTAAGATCTGAAAAGGTTCAATAGGCTCGTCGAAATTCCGAACTTCGGCAATTTGTTCAGGAGCAAATCATGATCAAGACTGTCGAAGGCATTAGAGAAATCCATATGAATTATATCAGTTTGCTTGCGACCGTCAGAACCTTGCGCTATATATCGAGTGATGGTCATCAAATTGGTAACGGTAGAGCGGCCTTTCAGTATATCAACAGATCAGTATATCAACATTCAACTATATACGATGTCGCAAACACTTTGCAAAAGTATCAAATTATTGCTACATGCCTGAATTTGGTTATGTCATGTGTGTTGCCGTGCTTGAAAATATGACATACCTTTGAGCACTTCCACATTCCCATACTGAATACTATTATGACTTTAGGAATGGTGACTACATAGGTATGAACAACTTTTTTGCAAACACCAATTGGGATACTTTTGGAGATGACATTAATATGCGTCTTTCACATTTTTATGACAGCATTTACACAGCTCTTGACTTATATGTCCCAATTAAAAAATTTCGAACATCTTCTTTCCCTGTCTGGTATAACTCGGAGCTAAGGAGATTGATTATTCGGAAGAAAATTGCTCATAAAGAGTATAAAAAAGGTAATCATCATATGTTTGAAGAATTTTGTAGTCTCTGAGAAAAATGTAAAACATTTAGAGATGAGTGTCTCCAGGCTTACACACAAAAAATAGAAAATAATATTTCAAATGAACCACGAAACTTTTGGAAATTCATAAGTGATAAGGAGAAATCGTATACGTTACCAGCACAAATGTTTCATAAGGATTCTGTTATCGATAATAATTCGGACATAGTAAACTTTTTCGCTACTTATTTTTCGACTGTTTTCAGTAGGGAATCAGTTAGTCAAATACCTGAATATAGATTCAGCAAGACTGTTTATGTTAGTTCCTATACGATAGATATCAAAGAAATAATTGACCTGACTTTGTCACTGCCTTGGAAATTAATATCTGGTCCGAATGGAGTTCCTCTCTATTTGATTAAAAAATGTATATTTGCACTGGCTAAACCCATACACTCACTGTTTAATGCGTCTTTAAAAACCACATTATTTCCTGACTTTTGGAAGCATAGTTATCTCAAACCTATATTTGAAAATGGATCTCATAATAACATTAAGAATTACAGGGCAATAAAATGCTGGATAACTTGATAACAAAAAAACTTTCTTGGGACTGCAGACACATTATCTCCTATCAACAACATGGTTTAAGCTAGGGTAGATCTACTTGTACTAATTTAGTTTTATACCAGAATTACATTATGAATGCTTTAGAGAATAAGAGACAGGTCGATGCCATTTATACAGATTTAGCAAAAGCATTCGATCGTGTGAATCATGAGTTATTAATAGCAAAACTAAATGCTATTGGTATAAGTGGTAAAGTTTCGGAATGGATTCGAAGTTATCTAAATGGAAGAGTACAATATGTTAAATATGGAAGCTCTGTTTCGATACCGGTTGAAGTAACTTCAGGAGTGCCTCAGGGATCACATCTGGGACCGATATTATTCAATTTATTAATCAATGATGTAGATTGTAGTATACTTCGCATCAAATTTCTTCTGTTTGCTGACGATCTCAGGATGTTCTTTACAATTAATAGTTTGAAAGAAGCCGAATCATTGCAATATGACTTGAATAATTTTTCACGTTGGTGTGATATTGATGTCACAGTTGAACACTCACAAATGTCATAAGATCACTTTCAGCAGGTTGAAATATCCTATACAGTTCGAATATACAATGAAAGGATCAGTTCTTAGTGAAACAGATAATGTCAAAAATTTGGGTATTATATTTGATTCAAAAATGTCCTTCAAACAGCACATATATAATGTATTTTCACGCTCCTTGAAAATGTTGGGATTCATTCTCAAGAACTCTAATTCTTTTAATGTAAACATCGTCAAATTGCTATATTGCTCATTGGTAAGATCCATTACTGAATATAATTCTACTATATGGAGCCCATACTATAGTACGGATAGAGACTTACTTGAGGGCATTCAGAGGAGGTTTCTTTAGGTACTGTGCTTTTAGGTTGGGTTATGATAGAGGAGAGTATGAATATAAAACAATCATGGAAAGTATGAATTCAAACACATTAGAACACAGAATGTTGGAAGCAAATCTCATATTCTTATACAAAATCATTAATGGAAATATAAATTCACCAGAAATCTTAGAGCTTGTAACGTTTAATGTGAATGAGAGAAGGACACGAAATGAAATGTTTAACATTCCCTTTCATCACACTAATTATGGACAAAATGAGTCGGTTGTTAAAATGCTTAGCCAAGCCAATAGGCGCAGTTCTGGAATTGATTTCTTCAATATGTCAATAACCACTTTCAAGAGAGTTGTGAAAACATTATGATGCATTCTATAATATATATAATATTTTATTTTTGTTTTTTCTATAATGTACATATATGTTTCTTTATTGTATGCAGTTGAGTGGTGGGTGGGCCAATTGAAATGTGATTGTAATGTAATTTTATGGAGAAGTTCGGCTCGTGTCACATGAATAATCTGATTTTCACACCATTGGAGCTTGAATGATGAATCTAGCAATCTCACAGAAGAAAATGTGATTTTTCCGAATGGAGGCGTATCTTCAACGGAGTACATTTGTGAAGGGATTCGCTAGTTGTGAACATAATTTAATGGATACAATGGTGGAAGAACATTGAGAAATAAAAGTATCGTTCGTAAAATTCGTTTTTGTTTACTTTCATTTTGTTTTTGAAAGACTCTGAACTGTATCCATTTGCTATAGGCATGAAATGGATACTCAGGAAGACCAATAAATAATATATAACATGCTCAAATGCGGATCTCCTGATCTCGCAATTTCATTCACTATGATTTTCTATTATATTTATTTCATGAATGTCCTATAAATCATTTCCCAAAACTAAATTGAACTTGTCTATTTGGAATTGAGTGATTATCCTGTAGTATCCCAAACTTCAGAGATCGAATGTCCATTATTCATACTTTTTTCGTATCGCATTATGACAATATCTCTGAACGAATCTCCAATGTTTTAAAAAAACAAACACATCTAGGGTAACAAATTAGAATATATTGAAATTAGGGTAATATAAATGGTTTGATCGACATTTTCTGTCTGTTCATTTTCCATTATGTTCATTAAACACTTGAATTATCTCCATTAGTTTTTCAATGTCATTATATAACACACATGTGTTCGTATCCATATAAAGCAATCATATCTAATATCACTTAATGATGTTATCTTTCACGATGATTAGATAATCGTCCTATGCACAAATAGAAGGCCAACTACATTAAACATCATCATGTCGATGGTGAAATACATCAGTTGGAAGTGAAGTAGTAGTAATAATGACAACGGTCGAGCTAACAGCTGTCCAACGCCAGCTTTTTGAAAAAATCGCAGAGCAAAATGATTTCAAGAATTACAACATCAGCGCCGTATCTGGCAGTTCGAAAGGTGATAATTATTTAGGAATCATTACTTCAGTGACAATCGAAGAAGGTGAGAGAAAATTAGAACTTATACTAAAATCTGCAGTGATGGGAGAATTCAGGAATCAGATGCCGATACGTCAAGCCTATCTACGTGAGATCTATCTTTACGAAACAATTTTTGTGAAGTTTAGAGAGTTCCAGCAGAAGTATGATTTGAAAGACCCATTTGAGGCATATGCCAAGCTCTATGCCAGTTGTGACACAGAAGGTAGCGAGTGCTTGATTCTGGAAAATCTGAGTGACAGTAATTACAGCATGTGGAATAGAAAAACCCCAATGAATCCAGAGCATTTGACGGTTGTCATCAAAGAATATGCAAAGTTTCACGCAGTCTCTTTGGCTATGAGAGATAAAATCTCCGAAGAATTTGATGAGCTTACCAAAAATATGAATAATATATTCGAGGATTTTTTCGATGATGACGCCAAGAATCTGATGTTTACTAAAGCTGTTATGGCGAATGTTTATAAAGTTTTTGAAGACGATCCTGTTACTACAGATATTTTGAAGAAATTTGAGAAAAAGTTGCCTGAAATATTCGGCAAGATGAGACAACGACTTGGGGAAGAGGTCGTGGACCATGGAGATTGTTGGTGCAATAACTTCATGTTTGTTTATGAGGTAATAATTTTTTCAAATGGCTATAATGGGAGTATTGCATTTGCATTGTAAGCAATTCGTTATTAAGACTACAATTTTCTTTTTCCTAAAGAGAAGTTTCAATAGCTTCTCACATATTTTGTTGGTCAAACAAATGGACGATGAGGAAGAACTCTAGTACATAGACTGAATTCCAACTATTGGACCTTGAAAATTTTGAGCTGACTATCAGACAAATGTTTACAGGGTGGTCTACCACATTCGCCTCAGTATTTCTACGAGAAATTAAGAGAGTTAAGGAGAAACTTATAGGGTGAAGAAAAAATGTAACTTTGGTATGTAATTTCTTTTGGGATCACCCAATATATTTCAAAATAATTTTGGAATATGCTCCTCATAGACCCACATATAACTGTGCTTAAAGTTTTTCCTTAACTTTTTCAATTTCTCGTAGAAATACCGAGGTGAATACTTATAGAAAAATATCATTTCAGTAAAGAATTCTGATATGATGAACTAAAAAGCTGTGAAAGGTTATTACCAGCTCTAGAAAAATACGTACATCTCAATACCATATGGATCGTAGTGAAATATTTGGATAGAACTGAATCGATGAAAAACATAACGTTGAACTCGATTCAATTTTAATGAATCACCTATGTTTGAACGCAACACCAATAATAATTCTCTCTCCGAATTTGCGGCCTGTGGGGTCAGGGCTCTCTTGGATTGGGGGCCCGTAGCATTTTGTTACCCCTGGTACCCCATTATCAAATCGTGGGATTGTATGAATGGAAAAACATTTTGAGCAATTTTCACAGTATCCTTGCCTAAAAAAATTAAACATCCATAAGGCGTTGTAACTTCTTATTCAATTTCATGATATCCCGATAATGAATCATCTGATGTGTGCTAACAAGGAAGGTGTATTTCATTCAATCATAGTGAATGTTTCGAAAGATTATGCGATTAAGTTATCATCATGATGGGTTTTCATCCTCTTATATTTGAATACTCTACTTCAATCAAACAGCTATTCAATATTTATGGATATGATACTCATTTGTTTATTTGAACCCTTTCGATGAACGCAACTTGAAATTCAAATGTCGAGACTAAGTCGTAAACACTTCGTGGAAAAGTTATGAAAATACATTCCAGACAAACCGGTTCAGTTTCTCATGCTCTTTTTAAACATTTATTCGCTTAGGTAAATGAAAGAGAACGTGTGTATACCAAATAACCAAGGATAATTTGGCTAGTTTGCTAGTTATGACCTGAAAAAGAAATTGGTGAAGTTGATGAAACACCATAAATAGCTCATACAACTTCTGGGACCACACATATGTGGTATATTTTGAAAAACTTGGTGAATTCTACATTTTCGTTTCCCCTAAGGAACACCTCGTATATGCCACTCTACCGTTATGATATACCTTCAAGGTTAATCAATGTCCGATTGAAGATATTTTCTCTCATATCTTCCATGGATTTGTTTTTCAGAACTCACAGAATCATGTCGTACCAGCTAAAGTGCGTATAATCGATTGGCAGATATCGAAATTGGGATCACCAGCCATGGACTTGGTTTACTTCTTCTTAGTCAACAGCTCGAGGGAAACTCTATTCAACTACGAGGATTACTTGAAGATATACTACGATACCCTGTGCACAAACCTACGACAATTCTCGTGTCAGCCAGAAGTGATATTCTCATATAACACTTTGTTGAGGCACTGGAATGATCGGATAGAAATAGGAATCTACACAGCCTTCAATTTGATCAAGATGACGTTGTGTGATTCCGATGAAGCTCCAGATTTTACGCAGATGGATGATAGTAAAAATATCATGGACATGATCGGTTTCAAATCAAGAGACGCTGAGTTATACAATAGGAGGATCAGAGATATAGTAGAATTCTGCATTGCGAAAGGATTTTTATGATGTTCGTATCTAAATAATTGAGAATTGCTTTAGATAGCTGATTGGGATCATGAATGTGTGATAATTGAATATGAACAATAAATATCCACTGAGTGAGATCTATTGATCGTTAATGTACACGCTTGAATTTTGATATAGTTTCGGGTTTCTTGTTCTACTTGGTGGAATTTGATAATTTCCATTATGTATCTTTATTCTTGAATGCGTCAAAATATTTATTTTATCTAACTTCTAATTCCCCTATTACATTTCAGTTTATATTGGAGTTTTCTCAATTTTTCATGTTTTTTAATTCTTATTGAGAAAATGAGAGTCTGAAAACAATGTCTTCGATGACTTGAGGTCGAATATCAAGAGAAAATTTGCAATACCGATATTGAAGTACTTGTATCGAATAGGAAATAATTGTTGCGTGAAAGTATTCATTAAAAAGGTGTTCAATTGTGAGCTGCATAAAAATTACATATTTTCCAAAGAACTGATCGTATATTGATATTATGAATAAAATCTGTCAGTCTTTGAATTCGGTCAAGTAAGAAGAGAATTGGTGAAATTACATTACAGAAAAATAACATATTAGTCAACTTGATCACTTTTTTCAATTGACCTGAATATAGATATTGTGAATCAAAAAACTTGGATTGTTTTATGTTACCTTGTACATAAAACAATGATAGGAGAGAACTAGATGATCATCTGGGATGATTCAACAATAGTTTTTTTATTATTAGAACTAGAAATCTCCAGAGGTATTGAATAAGAGAATAATCAAGGATCAGTCTTTTTCAATTCATGCTCAAACTATAATCATTTGTTTCCAATTTATATTGGAATATTTTATCTAATTGATCCTATCTAGAAACCTCAGAAGAGGAATAACCAAATATGAATATGTTCGACTCTATCCCCTTCACGATAACTTAAACTGTTCTCTCCGAACACAAAAATAGTATTGAAACAAATTGAGGTAGACTAATATCAGGATCACCTGACATAAATTTCATTGTTTTTGTCTTGTTGAAATATTGAATGGACATTCTTCACGATCAGAACAGGACGTACCAATGAATTTTGGTGATTCCGAACTTTGGGAATGTCTATTTATGATGGATTGGCAAGTAAATTACACTACACAGATTCAGTTGATTTTATTCTGGCCAACAGCTCGACAATGTTATTGCGATCCAGGAAAAATATACATCTTGTTATAGGCATTGACTTCAATAAAAATCGGGATCGATGAATTCTAGGTTTTTAATGTCACCCGTAACGACAATAGAGAGTTGAAGTGGTTCCACGAACGGTAACGTTAGAATTCATTCTGACATCTGGGCATGCGCATTCCACAAGTTTCCACGTTTTCGTATTTTGTGGGTCTACGGGTGTACGTAGACTCACGCTATTTAACGGGTGCTAAAAGAAGGAACGTAAGCTAACCGAAAACTCACGAACGGCACATGACATACAGTTGAACTACATAAAACAGCATGGAAAGTAGTAAGATATTGTAAGTATTTAACATTCCCTGCGAGTTATGTGCTAACGTGATGGGATACTCCAACACCATTTCAGATGTATATCATGAACGTCATATTTCTTACGTTACTGTGTCTAGGACTGCTCACGTACTGTGATTGAGTGAAAAATATACTTACAATGTCAAAAAAATATATACGAAGCAGAAATCCGGATTGGATGTTAAGGTCACCCACATCCTCATGTTGTGAAATTACAGTGTATCACAACCCCCATGAGGGGAGGACAATTACAAATGATCAATATCAATAAGTCAATAAAAGGTCAACCAAACGTTTACAACGATGAGTCTACACAATGTTGAAATCCAAGAAAACAAGGCAAATATTTGGAGGATATTAATGTTTGTTTTTATACTAACAACACTATTCACAACAAATTGGTTCATAATAAAGATAAAATTAATCCTTCAGATAAATCAGGCATATACGAAATTTCTCGTTCAGTTCCGACTTGTAATGCTAAATACATAGGTCACAGCGGACGTAAAATTGTGACAAGAATTAAGGAACATTCAAGAATCATTGACAAGTATGGGATTAGGTTCTCCACTTCTCCTTCTCATGAAATCAACTCATGTAGTTCATTTGCCAATCATGTTGTTAATTTCAACCACTCTTTCGACATCAATAAGGACATCAAAATACTCCATCACGTTAACATAGGTTCCCTCGTGACCATTCTAGAGATTTTCGAAATTAATTCCATTGCTAATAACCCTAACATCCAGTCACTCAATGAACGAGTACATTTCGATTGCACCAAATTTCCCCGTACAATCATTTTAGTGGCTTTCCTGTTCCTTAGATGCTGCACCTTCCCCTTCTCATGTATTCACACAGATATCGCCAATTTGCTTGTGATAATTAATAGCCATATGTAGGTTGATCATTTCAATCATAGATGTCGCGATGCAACCTTCACTGGTACTAATAGCTCTTGACACGCAGTCGCGATTTGCCTTGTTTTCTTGGATTTTAACATTGTGAAGACTCATCGTTGTGAACGTTTGGTTGACTTTTTATCGACTTTTTAATGACTGCTATTGATATTGATAATTTGATATTGTACTCCCCTCATGGGGGTTGTAATACACTGTAATTTCACAACATAAGGATGTGGGTGACCTCAAAATCCAATCAGGATTTCTGCTTCATATATATTCTTTTGACATTGTAGGTATATTTTTTACTCAACCACCTTTCGTTTCCATCAAATAATTGTAACGCATTTCCTACAACTTCTGCTTCATTTTTCAGTCCTTAACTGAAGATGAACCCTGCAGGGTTCGAAACATGTCTTTAATTTAAAAATAAAACTTTTCATCATATTTGTGGAGATGACTTGGAGCCCCTTTCCTACCCTCTAATAGTCATTGTTACCCACCATATTCAATAGAATCAATTATGTATAGTATTATATCGATAGCATACTGAATGGAATTAAAATTTTCATGTTTACTTATGAGCTGTCATAAAATCAGTATCGATGAAAAGGTTTTTCCGATACCTTTGCCGGTTTTGTCACCTATCACCACTAGTAGGAAAGTTTACAAACCTACGATATTCAGTTTCCAAATTCAACTTGTGTTTGCATAATCGTTCCAAAGATGAGAGTGGGAAGAAGTCTCTTGAGAAGCACCGTATGTAAATATTTTAATCCAAACAGGAAACTCTACATTCCATGACAATCTTGAACTCTTCACCACACTCTTTGATCTTTATCAAACACCATCTATCAAAAAGAACCTCGGGAAAGTTTTGATTATTTACTCCAAGAGTTTCTAAAGCAATTAAGAGTATGCAAAAATTGGAGCGAAAAGTGAATGAAACCCACATTACAGAAGCGTCACCTGCATGATCACAAAAAATATTCAAGAGTAATGTTCGAAGTTTTGATAGGAAATAGGATAGACCAGTATAGATTAACAATCCAAACGTGATGCTGTTGAACATATATGAAGTGAACTATAAATACAAACCAAACACTGCGAAAATATGTATTTATTCATTTATTGTCAGTTCAAGTGTTTGAATATGAAGAAGTGAATTGAGAACATTTTGAACTATTGATATAATCAGCATACTCAAAAGAGGATTTAATGCATTGTGAATTTTGGCTCAAGGGACCCACTAACTAGGAAGGAAGAATGCGCAGTGTACTCTTATATACAATTTTGCTTGTTTAGTGAGGATGTGTGACAAACGTGACATGACGTCGAAAACAGATCTTATGTTGATGGCAGTGTCGTGTGTAGTTATTAAGGAAAAGTATATTAATAATCGAAAACCTCGATCAGAATGAGTGAAGTCTTGGTTACAAAAATGGGCTACGTATTCTCATATCAATATATTAGAGGAATTGCGGCTGGATCCCTCATATTGGCATAATTACTTGAGAATAAATCAAGACACGTGATCTGAATTATAATCTCTAGTAGCTCCTTCAATATGAAAAGAAAACACTCGTATGCGGTTTCCTCGCATTATATTTATTTTTCTCTCCACAATTTCCTTGGCCGCATAAGGGTCGACTTCTCTCATTTTTTTAACGAGTTTTGCATGTGCTGCAGTTTTTTGTTGCGATCAATCACTGTTTCCTTCATTTTTGATTTGCCATAAACAGGGATAACTTCTGTAAAGTCATAGAAATTCAGTTATGGTATCTCTCGATATTTCCCTTAGATCAATCATTTTTTGGGATCAATGTCCAATATGAACCCGACAGACACAGTAATGGTTAAGATATAAAACGTGCACAGACTTGTTGCACATACACTGTCGTTATTCAAGAGTGAGGTGAAATAAAAAAAACTGTAGCATTGGCGTCCGAACTATACCTTCGGACGCCTATCTACCATTCTAGACTAACTCAGGAGTCACTGAAGACTAACTCAAAACTCCGTCTTCAATTGTTTTTACCAAATCTATCTTTAGAGAATAGCAACCTAACACACACACCTTACATAATATAATTTGTCCTTTCATCATGGACTTGTAAACAGAGGTGCTTTGTTTATAACGATAATGAAATTGAATTTGGAATATACTCATACTTGATGTTTAACTGAATTTGATTGGATTGGAAAAATGGTTATCTTAACAATATAAATTTTGTTCTATTTTCAGATATTTTTACTTACGCATATTATATGCGTACATTTTGAGTTGATGAAATGACAATCCTATGTGATATGACACGGTTAGTGGTGGCTACGATCAACTTACATATACACGGTTGAAAATAATTCATTTTTTATATAGGAATTTAATGAGAGCAAAAATAAAAGCCTGCTTGAGATTGGAATGACATTAGGATTTCTTCCTGAATAGTTCCAAGAGGGGACATCACTGAGCATCTCTATTTAGATTGGTTACGTGATATATGACGTGCACTGCCACACACCCATCACACACCACGTAGCCGTTACGGTTAGGATATTCACAACAATTCAATTTCAATTCTTTCAAATCTTTTTTGACCGCGACCACCTTCTCGATCCTCCCCGCGTTGTTGTATAGCTTATTGGGTGGTGAGATGACCGTGAATGAAAAATGTTTAGGATTACTTCTGGACAGCAATTCGAAACTTGAAGTGCAGTGCAGTGAATACATAATTGAATCAAATAAAAAAACTGAATTCTGGTTGTTATGTTTTGAGAACAGTAATTAATGAATTGGGATTTACTGCTGCCAAATCGGTATATTACGCACTAATAGACTACCATTTACACTATGGCATATCTTTCTGGGGGGCCTGTAACAATCAACTCTTCCAGTCAGTGTTTATGATACAGAAACGGGCTATTAGATGCCTCTGCAAGGTAAAATGGAGAGAATCGTGTAAACCTCTTTTTAAAGATCATGAAATCCTAACCCTTGTCTCAATTTTTGTTTTGTAGTCAGTTTCTATAATTCATAAGAATAGATTGAAGAATGAAATCAACAAAACTTCCTATAGCACTCGCTAGAATGAAAATCAGTTAAAGTTTCCCTTTCCCTGTTCCAACCTAGTGAAAGATTCCCTAGATTACAATGGAGTAAAAATGTACAATAAAATTCCACATAATATCAAAGAAAGTGATATCCATGTTTCAGAAAAAAAAATCTCCTAGTTGATAGGGCCTACTACCGCTTGGAAGAATTTTATGAGAACACATTTTAGTTCAATGTATATACTTTATTTTGAATCTCGTTCATTTCTTTGAATTTGTATTGTGATAGTATTCAATTAAGGCTCGATATGTATGTTTTTTTTTTCAATCCTGTGACTGTTAACAATTCTGATAGTTTCCTATGTAATATTCTGTAAATTTTCATATATGTGCTTGTCACTAAAAGTTCCTCTCATATACAATAAACATATATTCTCTCTCTCTCTAATCAACAATTCATGATTATTGTTGGATGATTATTGTAGTCATTGATATTCTAGTGATAATTATATCATGACTTCCTGATATATTTGTCTAATGACAAATCGAACAAGAATAAAACATCAGAAATTCAATTCGAGAAATCATGACTTCTATGAATATTTTCAACCTCGTTCATGAATGTAAGTTTGTGATGAAGATATAGATGATGAACTGAACTATAAATTGAATGTAAATCACTGGCAAAAGAATAAAGTATATTATTATTAATATTATTATTATTATTTTGGGTCCGCCATTTTGAATTTAGATTTTTTTTCCATTTTCGTAATTAGCGACCTAAAAAACTATGAATCTGTAAATTTGAGAAAAATCCATTAACCTTTGAGGTTTTGGCCAGGAAATTGGGCTTTTGGAGACCACTGTGCGGAGAGGAAAAATGATTAAATTACTAAAATGGCTATTAAAAAATAAGGGTTGATCGTGAAAGGGTGAAAATTGAGGATTGTATGTATTTTCGTATGTCGTATCATAAAAAAATAGAAATTGATAATTTTGTCTGAAAAATAAAAAAAAAATTAGGGGTGGACTACCCTTAACATTTAGGGGGATGAAAAATAGATGTTGGCCGATTCTCATAGATACCGGATAAGCACAAAAAATTTCATCGAAATCGGTCGAGCCGTTTCAGAAGAGTTTGGCAACGAAAACTGTGACACGAGAATTTTATATATTAGATATATCAGACTAGCTGACCCGGCAAACGTTGTTTTGCCATTTAAATAATTTTCAAGGAATTTCTAGTGTAGACAAAAAATAGCAACAAGAGGCAAACATTATTTTTGAGTTATGTCCTTCCAATATCAATTGCAGAACACAGTTATGCGAGGAGTAATCAATATTTAATATACGCCCTATATAAACGCATGGCACTCACGTCAAAATTAAGAAACAAAAATAATGATTAGTAATCGTACGGAGTCAAAGAAGCCGCCAGGGTCAACGTGGACTCGAGTTATATGTGTCAACATCCCTTTCGACCAATGAAAACAGTGAATCAGGAAAGCATCGGCACTTGATTGGTCGAAGGGTTATGGACACTCGGAAGCTATAAATCATCTTTTTTACTTATCAGACAGCCCTCGCGAAGTTCAGTCTGGATATCAGTGGTGTAGTGTGGTGTGTTGAATTAAGAAATTTTATTAAATGAATCGAAATATGGCGTTTTGGAGACCGTGGGCGAATGGAAATAATTGAGTGCTAAACAACGGCGTAATAATGATTCGATTGCCTATTAAGGAAAACTTTCTCGCATATGATTTCAAACGTATTTATAAAAATAATAGATTCATAAAATAAGGTATCCCCGCCTATGGAAGATCAAACAAAATTGTCGTTAAGGGTTCGGAGTGAGTTTTTATATTCTGCAATTGATATTGGAAGAACTATAACAATAACAAACAATATCACTCTCTTAATGCTATAGTGTGAACATTATTTTTTGTTAGTCCATCTTTAGCTAACACAAACTGGATGGTTTACTCACTCAAGAGCATGCCACGTATGATTGTCCGTGTGAAAAACATGGTGTTCTCAAATCTAAGCCACAAATAGACATCGTTTGACCTTGGGATTTGTTGATTGTCATTGCAAATGCCAATCTCGGAAACTGAATACGTTTGAATTGAATTGTCACATCTGTAGGTATAATAGGAATCCCTGGTATTAATATATTTTCACTTCGGAACTTGCCATTCAAAATGCTGGATTCGGTCACGTTTTTCATTAATTTTTGAATGACTAATCGCGTACCGTTGCACAGCCGGGACGGGTTCAAATAAAGAAGCAAGATAATCGCAGATCCAACCTTTAATTATGAAGTATGCGATGGCATGCCTGGCAAATCCAGTGAGTTCAAAAATTCTGTGGGGAAATTTACTGCCTCGCCGTCGTTGCACTAAAATGGCTATTAAAAAATAAGGGTTGATCGTAGAAGGGTAAAAATTGAGGATCGTATGTATTTTTGTATTTCATATCATAAAAAAATAGAAATTGAAAATTTTGTCTGAAAAATAAAAAAAAAAAATAGGGGTGGACTACCCCTAACATTTAGGGGGATGAAAAATAGATGTTGGCCGATTCTCATAGATACCGGATAAGCACAAAAAATTTCATCGAAATCGGTCGAGCCGTTTCGGAGGAGTTTGGCAACGAAAACTGTGACACGAGAATACTCACAATATCTGTCAGAATGAACGTATTTGCTCAGAACAGGTTATAGAAATAATCCAAATCAACTTTTGTTCTCAATGATAAGCCACCTTGAAATATATCACTACCGTGCCTGATTTCATGATGTCCATGCATGCTCATATTTGTTCAGCATAAAATATTGAAAATTTGCAAACTAAAAATGATCTTGAAGGACACTACGCACACTAATCTGCCGAGATGCTTTCAGCAATCAGCACACTTTCAGTTCGATAATTCATAATGGAAGCCAAGACAAAGAGAAATTTGACAATTGACACATTCGTTTGTCTCTTCAGTGTGGTGCCGAGTGCAACACCAGTGCAACACTTTATGTATGCAAGGCCTTTGATAGGCCGACGTAGAAATTTGATTGAAGGCATATGTAAGGGGGCCGATCGAAGGACTTTAGAATATTATATTCATTTGATGAAGGCATACTACTGGATTCTTGTAGGTTTGCCGATCGTCGTCATTTAAGCTTCATCGACGACAAGCCGACATTTTGCCGACCGAAAATATTCACTGGGATACTACATCGTGAATTATTAGAAACTATTGCAAGGTGATAACTATTTGGGAGAGATCACATTGTTAACAATCAGAGAAGTTGAGAGAAAATTGGAATTGATACTCAAGAGTGCACAAGTAGGGGAATTCAGGAATAATTTTTCTATACATAAGGCTTATCAACGCGAAATATTCATTTACGAGAATGTGTTCCTGGAGTTCAAACTATTCCAACAGTATAATGGCTTGAGTGAACCTTTCCAGGCTCATGCCAGATTTTATGGTAGCTGTAATACAGAGTGTTTGGTCATGGAAAATCTGAGGGATAGCGGCTACTGCATGTGGAACAGAAAAATCTCTATGAATCCGGAACACTTGACCGTTGTTTTAAAAGAATATGCAAAGTTACATGCAGTCTCCTTGGCGATGAGTGTCAAGAAACCCGAAGAATTCAACGAGTTGATCAAAAATACAAAAAGGCATGTTTTCGAGGAGTATTTTACAGATGAAAAGAAATCTACTATGTTCATAGAAACTGTTATGGGAAGTATTTGGAGGATTTTGGAAGACGATACCGCTACAACAAGAATCCTGGAGGAATTTGAGAAAAACTTGCCCGACATATTCGAGAAGATGACACAAGAATCCAGCGTTGTAGTAATCGATCGCGGAGATTGTTGGTGCAATAATTTTATGTTTTTTATAATGTTGTTTTGACTATTCGTGAAATAGTACCTTCTCATTGGAAATTGATATCAGATCGTATCTTTAACGAATATGTGAGGTTTTCAATAATGCAGCTTTGCCGCTTCTAGCTGAGCATCAATCTTCTAATTTCAAATGGGGTACCCTTTATTGAATACCGTTATTGAATCAGTGATTACTTTCTCAATATATTGACTGACATTTATTTGGGCCCATCTCTAATCATTCTCAAAAATATAATACTTTTCCATACCTCCAATATTAATTTTCTGTATTGTATATGCTAATCCATACGAAACGCACACTATGTGTTTCCATTTGAAAAAAAGAGCGTACAAGTGCATAAAATATTCAATAACCATGAAATGTTACGTTCGTTGAGTAAGGTCTTATTTTGACTAAGAGGATCATATTCATTTCATCAGAATAACTGATGTTTTCATCTATAGAGGCTCTGACTATAATATAATTTTTTCATCGTTTCGGAGTACTTACCTTCCAAAACTGAATAAGAATAAAGTCATGGCTGAATAAGCACAGGAGGAACCTTTACAACAGTGAAAAAATAAACAAGGTGTCCCATTGAAAATTCTCGAGATCATACCACATGAGTAAGTAAGTAAGTAAGTAAGTTTATTTGAAATAGGATGTCCTAATATACAATACTAATGGTAACGGTGTACAATTATAAACTAGTAAAAACTAAAGTAATATTATTATATTCAGTATATGTGTAGTTGCCATTGAATAATATAAAAAAAAAAATTATCATGAGAATTACATAATAGCTTACATCACCTACACTACACATAATATATAACAATCACAAATATTAAAAGTTTAAAATAGTTGAAAATTTAAAATAGTTAAAAGAGAGAGGAAAAAAAAATTCACATTGTAAATATAAGACTATGGCAGCAATTTGACTGGGCACCATGGAAAACATCAAGAGATCAACTCAATCAATTTTTTTTTTATTATTATTTTTTTATGAGTTTGTTTAAATCCCTTTTGAAAATACTCAGTGATTCCCCATTTTTCAGTGACGTAGGCAATTTGTTGTATTCAATGAAACCTTTGAAAAATAGTGACTTCATGGTATTAGTATTGTTTGTTCTTGTAATATGCAGATTATTCCTATCCCGCGTCAAGTAATTGTGAACTTCTGCATTGAAAACTATATAATTCTTGAAATATGGAGGAGCCAGATTGTTCAAAATCTTGTATATAAAAACCATACTAAAATAATATAATCTTTGGGAAACAGTGAGCCATTGTAGTGTATCAATCATAACACCAATTGGTGTATAACGGTTTGACTTCAATATGATACGCATTCCACGGTTTTGGAGCTTTTGAAGCTGTGATAGTTTGTTGAGGTTAAATGTATATAAAATTGTTGCACAGTAGTCAAAATGTGGTTGAATAATGGTCTTATAGACAGTGATTTTGGTTTCCATAGATATATTGTTTGCAATTCTCGAGAAGAAATATAGTTTTTTAGATATTTTATTCTTTATGTATTCAAAATGATCTTCAAATGATAAGGTATTATCTAGCTGGAATCCCAAATACTTTACTGTTTTGATTATTTCGATTTTTTCATTGTTCATCATCAAATTCATATCATTAAAGTTTAAAGACTTGTGTTTATATTTGGTTGTTATTATCATAGCTTTAGTTTTAGACACGTTCAATTTAAGTTTATTGATTTTGAGATATTCCTGAACAGCTGATAGTATGGAGTTCATTTTATCAATTGCTCTGTTTATATTGGAGTCACTGCAGGCCAGTAAGGTGTCATCAGCAAACAAGTTTATGAATTCACAATCTGTATAAAGATTAATATCATTCAGATATAGGATGAATAAGATGGGGCCTAGTACACTACCCTGAGGCACTCCTACTGAATTCACTATTTCATTTGAAAATGAACTCCCTACCCTAATTCTTTGCTTTCTACATACAAGATAATCAGCCAACCAATTGTATACTTCCCCACTAACACCATATTGACTCAATTTCGATAGTAATATGCCCCTGTCAATTGTTTCGAATGCTCTTTTTAGGTCAAGAAATACAGCCACGACATATTTGTTATTATCCATTTCATTTCTGAATTTGTTCAATGAAAGTTGCAGGGACGATTCGCAGGAGTGTTTTTGGCGGAATCCTGACTGATTGTTCATCAATATATGGTTATTGTCGATATGTTCTAATAATTGGTTATAAACTGTGATTTCGATAAGTTTCTTGATTTGAGGTAGAGTATTCATAGGCCTGAATTCATTGGCTTTGGTTGTATTTTGAACTTTTGGTATAGGAACAATTGTGCTTATCTTCAATAAGTCAGGGACCTTGCCTGTTTGCAAAGAGGTATTGATTAAATTTAATATTACATGCCCAATAGTTTCAAATATTTGTTTCAATACCTTTCCATTCAGTATTTCAGTGGCACTACATTTATTATCCAAAGATGATATGACCTTTCGTAGGTCACCAAGAGAGAGTGGTTTAAATTTGTAAAAACCCGGGTATAGATTATAATTTGTGTTGATCCAAGGTTCATTGCACTCTATACTGTCGACAATTTGGTAAATGCTTTCCACAAAATAAGAATTAAAATTTTCTGCTATTTCTATCGGTTCTCTGATGAGTTTCATTTCATTCATGATCCAAAATGAGACGTTGTAACAACGTTGCAGCTTGCTTGGAATGCATAATATTACCAACGGTTCACAACTGCCAAATTTCAATATCGTACTCCAAATAGTTTTCGATATATACTGCTCAAAACCTTGTGGACCACCCTGTATATGCTTCAGATAAATCTTACGGGGTAACATAGAAACGTCTTCGAACTTCTTTGATTCACCTCAGCTTTTCTAGGTGGGTAAGAATCATAATTCATAATTCACCTCAGGGAATCAAAATTCAGGAACTGAACGGACAAGAATGAAACTTTTGCAAAAACAGGTTGTGCCATCTTCACGAGCTACTCGTACTGTAGATGAGTTCGAAGATGAATGTCCGGTTCGCAACACCTTTATAGTTAGTGGTTTTTAAAGAAAACAATTTCTCGAGAAAATCATTCCATTGAAATGTTGAATATCTATGCCACCTAGATCCTTCGATCTTTCGACCCCAGATTTCCATCTCCACAGTCGCCTGAAAAATAGAGTTTATAAATCTGATTTCCCTGGGACCATTGGAATTCAGTTGTAGAAACGTATGAAAACGTCCATAGAAATACACCCTGGTGAAAAGACTCTGACTTATTGTGAAAAGTTGTTTTGGGGAATTGTCGTTTCAAAACTCTAATTTGAAGTATTGATGGAATTGACGATGATTGCACAAAAGTGGAGAACATTCGAAGAGTTGAGATGTCATTATTCATTCACACGTTCTATCGAAAATTCCATACATTT
Organism: Plagiodera versicolora; assembly: GCA_037013635.1. NCBI lineage: Eukaryota > Metazoa > Arthropoda > Insecta > Coleoptera > Chrysomelidae > Plagiodera > Plagiodera versicolora. Next base: position 12,029,507 of record CM072982.1, read on the forward strand.
ATGTATTTTTTGTGCTATTGATCAATTTTCCTAATGAATAATTCTTGGCCTCCTCAAAAAAACATAGGACTCAATATTAGGATCTCAATCATACTCTTATCTTTCAAGCGCTTTTGGGGCATCACAAGACAAAACAACCAATATTACGGATGAAGAAATAACGAAAGTTTGAGTTGTGCTAAATCGCCCTAAGTTTCTTTCGAAAAATTTTCCATTCAATCTTCCGTAACTATCACTATTTGATGAAAGAGTTTATTCTCACCTCACCTGATGATACTTGAACATATTCACACTTTGTGTGGTGTAGGAACTGAAATAGGACTTATTTACATAATTCCTGGTGTACCAACGGTGTGCATTTGCTCGATATATTGATAAGGCTGATTTATATGAAAAAGTATTTCATAAAAGTTACACGGCACCAAGAAAGTCAGGTTTTGAAAGTAGTTCCAGATGCACAGGATGCATTTTTCCGTTTTAACAGAAACATTTTTTTAATGGAACATCCTATATATTATTTTACCATCGAATTCATCGTTGAATTTTACATCCATTCCCATGTTTTTTTTTATTAAAATGCGGCGTTGTCAAACAAAACGAAAATCGGTACAGTATATAAATGCTGCCTAAAGAACGCTATCAGTGATAATTGAGTAAGTCCATTTGGTGGGTATGAAGGATAGCTAGAATGTGTGAAATGAGTAGAAGTCTCGTTTTGTATATTGGCGAATGAACATAAGCGATACGCCACCTGGTGGCACTAAAAATTACTAGAAATGTTGACATAGTTCTTGTGTTTGGTATTATGTTTTGTTGATTTTACACTGGATTAGAATATTTCAAAGATTGTGAAACTTTGAATCGGTAAAATCAAACTTATTTACCAATATTCATTCCCATGCTTCTTCTCATCATGATATCAATATCCTGAATAGATAAATGAAATAATGTTTGAATCAAAGGTCACAGTCGAGCATAGTATCTTTCAGGCATCAACAAAATTGAAACGAGATCTCACATTTTCTATTTTATTTGGCACTTCCTCAAAACCAACAAAAAAAAAACAATTACTATACTCATAACTCATTCCATAACATAAACCATTACCTTATCAGCAGTGAAAGAATATAATTATCTTCATGATATTACATGTCCAGCATTCGAAACTTCTTCACCTTCATGAACACTTCTGAAAATGTTAGTGCCTTCAAAGTACCCTAAGCAAAATTTTGTCATTCGAATCTAAAAACAAAACAAATCATCAAAATCCTGCATACATTTTGATTGAACCATTCACATTCGCAATAGTATTCTAACCTCGTATTATTTTCAATATAATACAATGAATAAAACAAATCATAATGCTTACCACTATTAGATAAATGAGAATACACACATATTGGCGCCCTAGCTCACTGAAAAAGTCTGGAATGTCTTTGTTCTCATTATAAAATCACACTTCAATAAAGAAAAAATCACACATAAGCTAATGCAATGAAACTATCCAATGTCAACATCTATGGTTTTTGGCGCTGCAATCTTGAATTCATTATAGGGTGTTTTTTGGATAAGCATCAATTCCGAATATTCCCATTAGCGAAAACTTCGCTTTTTCGAGTAGAACACCCATCATATTATTTTATTATCTAGTAGAATTATTATATGTCTTCAAATATCCAAAAAACATCCTGCTTACAAAACAAGACTCCTACTCAATTCAGACATTTGAGCCATCATCAGCTTTTTACTTCCATACTTACCAAATGGATTTACCTAATTATAGCTGAAAACGTGTTTTAGGCAGCATTTATAGTGCACCGAGTTCCATCAGATTTTCGTTTTTTTCCATTCTGGTTGGACAACATCGGATAGTGTGAAAATTTTATAATCATTGTATTTGAAATAAGAAAGTTATTGCGATTTGAAATTTACAAAAAGTAAACTTAAATATCAAACACCCTGTTGAATATTTTGGAACACTTCTGAAAATACCTGATAGAACACTCTTTCATTGATGTGTATGCGGAGATTGAACCTTGAATCTTGAAAATTGAAGGTAATATGGACATTTTAGTACGTCAGTCCATCTGTCTAAATTTTTCGTAAAAATGTAATATCTTGAAAACAAATCACGATAGGAAGAGAATTCAACAATGCAACAGATCCAGAATTCTTCGTAGAATTCGAAAATGTAAAAATAAACAGGGTGTTTCATTTGAAAAAACGAAGTTGATATCACTTCCGGTTCAACCGGAAGTAACAGCGTATTGAAAATATTTAAGGAAGATAGAACACATTGAGTAGTGGCATCTACCAGAATTCCAAGTTGATATCTCTATCAGTTCTCCATGAACCTCTAATGAACCAGTTAGGTGAATCACCCTGTATATATGAAGCATCCTATTTCAAGTAGTGAAGTCTTATAGTATTATATATTTATCCTGTTTGTGTATATAATATCAATAATAAAATTGATGAAAAGAGTCTTCTGGGTCGATGATTCTTTATTCTCCATTTTTCATGAAATATTCAGTAATCTCATTCCTGAGTGAGTTATTCTTCTTCCACACACTAATGAGCCACTAATCATCGAAAAGTATGAGCACTTTCAGAAACTTGGCTGCATTTCTTTGCAGCCAGGTCTGAATAGATATAATTTTGATAACAGTACTAGAGACAACTTCAATACTTCAGAAGAATTATACGACGATGAATAATAAAATAATTTGGTGATATCGTTGAATTCTGATAATATTGTGCATCATATCAATCATTGAATATTGATAAAAAATTCGATTAACAATTTCACGACCAACAACATTTACTCGTCAATTCCTTTCTTATGTGCTTTCATCAACTGATATATCATGCACATTCCAGGTATACCGGGTGTGAATTTGAAAACTTCCAATGCGAACATCTCACGAAATGAAAAAGTTAGAAGAACGCCGTTTGGCATGAATGATGAAGAGTTAGGGGTTACTAGAACCATCATATTTCAGTGGAGGGATGAGTCACCCCGTCGGCGCTTCACACCCCAACTTCGAAATGTCAAATGGCACTAACTCTAATGAACGGCGTTAGTAGTATTCACCTGTATAAGACTCTTTTTCTACTCACTACAAAGTGTACGAAAAACATAAAGTCGAATAAAATGTAATGGATTGTGTTAAAAGGATATTGTATTTGATCAGGTGTACAAAATGCATACCATTCAGTTCTGAGCGATAGTACAATCGATTTTCAAATTCCATTCAGCAGATGGTCACCATGTATGCTAGTTTGTTGTAAATAAAAAACAAAATCATGTTGGAGCAGTCCTTCAGAATAAATGAAAAATACTCGAAAAAGTAGCAGTTTTTATTGGGTTCGTACCTACCTATCAATGTTGGTGAAAATGTTGTCTTTTGTGCAAGGTTTTACTGTAAATTCAGAACACCGTCCAACTGTGAACAATTTTCTGTTCATCATGGATGGTGTTTATCTATAGTTCTGAAAATCGTTGTGCTTTAAGAACTGCTGCAGCATATAACGAAAGAAATCCCGGAAAAAATGTAAGTCATACTCTCATCAGACAACTGATTCTTGAATAAAAAAAAAATACCAATCCAAGAGTACTTAATGAATCCACTTTTTTTTCAATTGTGCAGTGAATAAACACAACTATAGGAAATGGAGTGACGAAAATCCGCATGTCACCAGGAAAGGATACACGCAGCATCCAGAAAAATGAGATGTCTAGGCGAAAATTTCAGGTGACACAGTGATTGGGCCATTATTTATCGATGGCAATCCTCATGGCGATCATTTCCAAATGTTTAACACCACCATCAAACATCTAATTGTTGCCAAAGAAAAAAATGAGTTGGGAATGGAGACGGAAATGGTAACCTGAATGAGGATTCAATACATTTTCAGCAATATGAAGCACTACCTTTTGTCAGTCAGGCAATTTTCGAATGATGCTTTTCCAGGTCAGTGGATTCGACGGAGAGGTTCAACCGGATGGCCAGCGGGATCTCCCGATCTAACACACCTCGATTTTTTTGTCTGGGGACATTTGGAACCCGTCGTACTTGAAACACAACCTACTTCAATAGAAGATCTTCGACAATGCATTATTGTATAATGCAGATCTATTCCAAGAAATGTGTTCCAAAATGTTGAAATGGAATTTGAACATCGATTATACAATTGCTTACAACAGAATGGAATGCAACATCTGATCGAATGAAATATGGAAAGTGATACGTTACTGAATGTAATAAACAAATTAAATGGAATTAGTAGTTATGCAATTGATGTGATACACTTCCAAAAACAAACAAACGAACGAAAATTCACAATAAATGTTCAAATTGTTCTCCATTGACCGTTAGACAATGACTGAACCGGGCATTACTTTCGTCTCTAACATTCTGTAGCATATAGAGGGTGTTATGCTCTGTATTTCTTTTCTGATTCGGTCTTGTAGTTGAGGGATATTTCCAGGTTCCTAGATTTTGAATAACCCCATAAAAATAAGTCTAATGGGCTCAGATCAGGTGATCCATAAACAATTTTCATACTTTTTTTTGCCCACCCTGTACCAATTTGAAGCAACATATTATACATTTTTGGAAGCAGCTCAGCAAAGGCAATTTGGAAATTGAAAAAAGAAGGAGGGGTTCAATTTGAAAGAAATGGTGATGACGTCATTACACGAAAGTGGTTCACCCTGTATATTAGATTATGATTTGAAACAATAGTAAATTGAAATCAAAAATCGACCTATTTTGGGAATTCCTTATTTTATTGTTCATTCAGTCAATAATGAATTTATGCGTTACTTTATGGACGCACTGTACCATTTATCAACAATATTGGATTCCTGAAAAACACATCAAGTTTTGTCACCTCGTACGCAGATGATACAGCTTTAACTTTCATGCACGATTCTTGGGAAGAAGTTCATAAAACCGCTGAAACGAAGCTCAAAATTTATCATAACTGGCTGAATGAAAATCTACTGAGTTTGAATGTTGACAAAACAAAATATATCACTTACACTGCTACTGCTAGGGATCAACCAACTAATACAACCCTCAAAATTCATAACGTGGGATGCAATAATATAAACTGTTCATGTTCAAAAATTGAAAAAGTGGAAAATATTAAATATCTTGGGATGATGGTAGACCAACATTTACGCTGGACTGAACATGTACATTATACCGTTAAAAGACTGAGAAAATTTATCTACAAATTTTACCAACTAAGAAACATTGTTGACACAATACTACGACTTATGATCTATGATGCCTTGGCTGCATTAATAATAAGATACTGTATTATCATCTGGGGTAGTGTAGGTGAGACTATCTTAAACAATATTCGAGTCACTCAGAACACCTTGATAAAATTATTGTTTAAAAAAAATCGTAGGTATCCAACTACCTCACTATATCTGGACACAGGCTCATATGACGTGAGGAAACTGTATGTGTATCACGGCCTGATTTGGACACTAAACTCTCAAAAAATATACAACACCCACACAACACAAGAGCCACTAGCCACCTGTCTATCACAATTCCTCTATATACAAAAAGCCAAACGCAGCAATTTATTTCCTTTTATGGTCCGAAACTAGTCAATAAACTACCCATACATTCAAAAACCATGCAAAATAAGAATAGTATGAAAAAAGATACAAAAAAATATATTGACATACATTATGACACATTCAGACATCTATTCGACTAATTTTCTTTTCCCTACTCAATTGCATCCTCCAGATTTTGTACATTAATAACTACTGATTTTATTACAATTTATCTATCTATCTATCTATCTATCTATCTATCTATCTATCTATCTATCTATCTATCTATCTATCTATCTATCTATCTATCTATCTATCTATCTATCTATCTATCTATCTATCTATCTATCTATCTATCTATCTATCTATCTATCTATCTATCTATCTATCTATATTTCCGTACACCCTGTAGTGGGTGGAAAAAAGTCTTATACAGTGGAGTACCACTGACTGAGACCGTTCATTTGAGGTGTGTCGCGCCGACGGGTGACTCATCCCTTCACTGAAATATGATAGTTCTAGTTCCCCCTTACTCTTTAGCATTTGTGCCAAACGGCGTTTTTCAAACTTGTGCTAGATATTCGCATTGGAATTTTTCGAATTCACACCCTGTATATTCAATAGAAAGATCAGAATCCTTCTATGTGCTTCATGGCGGCTTTCGATATTCCTAAATCATGCATTACCAAGAGTAAGAATAATGGAAATTTTCATAAAGGAGATCCCCACCTTTATGAAAGAACATGAAAAAGGTATCACACTTTCTCAACTGCGTATTGTAAATCGCAGAAATGTGCAATTCTGCCTCAAGTTAAATATCTTCGCATGTCTCATAATGTCCAAGATATGGTTTGCCGAATATTTGCTCACTTGTACTTGAACATGTGATCAAAAAATGAGAGTTGTTCTAGATACTCGAATGATACCAAATGCTCTTTACTATCTACCACCCTAGGCAAACCTTCATAATTGCTTACCTTTGTATCATGTAGGTGAAATTGAAAATGCAGTTGAACGTGGTAAGCAGCAGGTCTGCCGTGCTGAGGTTGACAAGGAAGTAATTGGTCACGGTTCGCATCCTGCGGTGGGCTGAAACAAGCAGAAGGAAATCAATATGTCAGTCGCAACTCCTTTTGATGTTTCAATGATTTATCGACAGAAGCGAGAAACTATATCGATATGGAACATTGTTTCTACGCAGAAATGATCTCGAACAATTTCTATAATCGACAAATTATAGATATACAGGAAATTCCCTTGAGAAACGGAAAGGAATACACCATAAACAGTTCACAGAGCTAATTTAAAAAATAACTTGGGATAATGTGGGATCTCAGTAGTTTCATAATTGAAATAGAGGCTAACAAAACTCCAAAATATTCTTGGGACCTTGTATTTTCGATTCTTCAGAATCAGATATCTGGAAAGATGATATCAACCTGAACCAATCCGTCCTACAATCATTTTTATGTAACGTTTTCATATTTGAATTTCTCCAGAAGTTACTCCAACTTTGTAATTCCAAATGGAAAACCCTATAATTCGAATTATTTTGAATCCCTTTTGAGATTTCGGATGAATTCCATGTATTATGCCCTATATCTAAATTTGACCGTCAGATCCGATAGAGATCATCAACCAAACATTTTTATATGGATAAAATTTTCAATCATGCTACTACTAATTTTCCTTATACAGATTGATTGGCAAATTGGGCATACAGTAAGGGTAGGTAGAGATTGACAAGCTGGTTCTGAAAAACACCTATATGATGGGTTCAGTGCCCTGTATAACCGAGATTCAGAATATTTTATGTATTTCTCCTATTTCTTCTTAATTGAAACTTGGAGATTGAAACTACTAATCCAGGTACGGACGTGAAATATTCGAAGGATTTTTATCAGTTGAATACAATACCCTGTATAACGAAATTTTGAAAATTCGTCTGCAGATATGAAAAGAGCAGGAGAAAATACTCAAAAAATATGTTTGGTAATTAAGCATACCATTCTTGTAACTTTCAATTTGAGTCAAAATTTATTTTTTCGATGATTAGGTGGTACAAAATTTAAAAAAATACATTTTCGTCTCTGAATGCTAATCCTTCACTTTCAATCAATAAAATTACTAACCATATCATGATATCTTGAATTTTGAATCACAACCTTGATGTAAAAAGAGTCGACAGGTCCTTTGGGACAAATATTTCAATAACCAGTTACACCCCGTATGGTAACAGATGGTTAAAGTGACCACCGTTCTGTTCATACTTTCATACAAAAGCCATACAGGGTGTTGAATTGCACTGATAAAATTCCTTCAATTTTTTCAAGTCCGTACCTGGATCACTAGTTTCATTTATATAGCATTTGGTAGCATACGGAATGAGTTCATGTTGTGAAAATGAATAATATTTACAATGTGGATCGTCAGTTATAAGCCATTGGAGAAATAGGAGAAATACATGAAACACTCTGTATCTCGGTTATACAGGGCGCTAGATCCATCATTTGGAGGTTTTTCAGGACCAGCAAGGCGACCTCTACCTACCCTTACGGCATGCCCGTTTCTCCATAAATCACCCTATATAGATCGCGTTTACTCATGAAGAATATCCCTGTATAGCACTTGTGCTACAATATTATTATCAGGGTGAACATTCATTCCTAGTTTTCAAATCTGTATATATAATATAGTGGGCAATACGGGATGTAAAGTCCATTACTATCTCTCTAAGAAAAGAACTTTTCATCTGCAACATTGGTCCTTCGAGCCGGATATAGCATCCTGTAAAATTCGAAAATTCAATTTCCATTAACCTTTCAAAGTCGCTAAAAATTGGATTCATTCGCATATCTCCGTGAGGGCATCACTATTTTCGTATTCTGCTCAAAAAAATAGTCGAGATCAGAGAAAGAATCAGCCAAATCGGTCCATTTACAAAAAATTACATTTTAATATTTTTTTCCGCGTCAAGCGGTTATATTCGTTTGCTGCCACGCTGTTCACACCATTTATTGAGCTTGCGCCTGGACATCGTTTCACGAACGAGTCCGAATTCAAAGTCGCTGGACTGTTTTTTGGATTGCCAAAACTTCAACTGTTTTTTATCATCGCATTCAGGTGACTGACTCGGTCGTTGAAGGTAAACACACTGTTTTTTCCGGAGTTTGCAAACCAGCTGATTTTCACTGTTATTATTTATCCTTTTGTGTTTCCGCGCATTCATATAACCGCAAAGAAAATGGAGAAGTTGAAGAAGCTGAAACATCTTCGTAATGTTTGTATTGCTGATATGCATGCTCTTATGACTTTAACTGAGAAGGCAAAAACCGATAGATCGGTGCGAACATTGTTCAAGGTTCGTTGCGCAGATATTCAAGAAATTCATGGAGAGTTTATTAAACATCATACTAATATCTGTAGTACTTTGTTAACCGATCCTGACATAAAGGACGAAAACACTATTCGTCAGGCATTTTTACAAGAATATTATGCTATCAAGGCCCTGCACGCTGAACTGTTCGAGCAAGAATCCATTGTTTTGCCACACAACAGTACTTTGTTTACGCCCGTTACAAGTAATTTTTCAAATGTTCGCCTCCCTAAAATTGAACTAGGTAAATTTGATGGAGATTATAAAAAATTCATCTCATTTTTGGATCAATTCAATGCCATGGTTCATCAGAATCCATCTTTAAGTAATGTCGAGAAATTCAATTATTTGTTGTCCACTCTACAGGGTCCTCCCGCATCGCTTGTTCGTACGTTACCGCTATCTTCGGATAATTATTTGATTGCCTACGACACTTTGGTTAAACGATATTTGAATACGGCTTTGCGCTCAAGCTCATTGGGCAGAAATCGAAAATACTACTAAACTTAGTTCAGAAAGTCTCGCAAATTTAAGAAAACTCATTGATACATTTTCGGAAAATCTGTCAGCCTTGAAGACTTTGGGATTTCCTACGGATCAATGGGATTTTATATTGACGATGATGCTGGTGAAACGTTTAGACGCCGCTACCGTAACTAGTTTCGGAGTTGAACATCGTTCTACCGAAGTGCCGACTTATGTGCAATTTATGGAATTTTTAGGTAATCGTTGTATCGCATCGGACGCTCCAAATAATTCGATTTTCTCGTCCACTCGTTCTACCGCAAATGTTTCGTATGAACTCACCCCGCACAAGCTTTTTCGTCAATAAAACCGCCGCTCCCTCGCCTGCATCTTCTTGCGTTCTCTGTAAGGACACTCACTCGTTGTACAAATGCAGCGCCTTCGCTAGTAAATGTCCGCGTAATCGATATATTTTCTGCAAATCGAAACATTTATGCCTCAATTGCTTGAGTAGTTCTCATGCACTCAAATCATGTCGCTCAAGTCATTCGTGTAAAAAATGCAATTCCCGCGTTCATCATACTTTGTTGCACAATGATCATGCAACAGGGGGGGAAATACAGGTCCTTCTGACCTCGCTACGACAATTCGAAATTCCGCCAATCCACAAGTTATACCCCCCCTAGACGCAAATAACGCTGAGCCTTCCTGTAGTCCAACCTTCGCTGCCACTGGAGTAGTTTTAGGCACAAAAAGTGGGAATTATTTAATTTTAAGATGTTTGTTGGATTCTGAAAGCATGACTTCGTTTATAACGCAAAAGGCTGTCACTCAATTAGGTTTTCGCAAATCAAAATGCTCAATTGAAGTGAAAGGACTTGGTCTGATGCAGTCTACTGTGAATAATAGTTTAGTTTCGATATGTTTGAAGCCGCTCGATAAAGATTCACCTTTACTATACACAGACGCGATTATTTTGAATAAAATTTGTGATAAGTTACCGGTTGTTACTTTGCCTGTGGAATCATATTCGAAATGTGAAACTCGCAGATCCAAAATTTTATTCGCCAGGAAAGATTGATATTTTGCTAGGGGCTGATGTTTTTTCAAAATTGAATGTGACAGGATCTTTATTCGGAACGTCAGACGAACCGGTTGCTATCAACACTATCTTGGGATATATTCTCATGGGTAATATCAAGATTCCTAATATATCACCAGTATCATTTTTTTGTACTACAACAGAAAATTTCCTTGAGAATGTTATAAAGAAATTCTGGGAGGTTGAAAGTGTTCCGAATATTTTAGCAGACGCACCTGAAGGTATTTTATGTGAACAATCATTTCAGAATACTCACTTTCGCGATGAAACAGGCCGCTATACAGTATCGCTTCCGTTTCGGGAAAGTACTCCTAGTTTTCCGGGTATGCGCGACTATGCACTGTCTCGTTTTTCTTCTCTTGAACGTAGACTAACGAGAAATTCCACATTATATGCGGAGTACTGTTAATTTATTTATACAGTTAACTCACATGGAGCTAGTCAAGGAAGACGTTGTTCCCTCCCACTCATAATATTTGGTACACCATTGCGTTCTCAAACCAGAAAGTCAATCAACAAAACTTCGTGTTGTCTTCAATGCTTCAGCAAAAATTACTAATAAAAAATCGTTGAATGAACGCTTGATGGTTGGTCCTAAACTTCAACAAGATATTTCGCATATTTTGCTTGTATCCATATGTTTTGTGTGCGGATATCAAGCAGTAGTACCGAATGATTTGGGTGAACCAACCTCATACTGATTACCAACGTATTCTTTGGAGATTCGCATCTCACGAAGATATTCGAGATTATCGACTTCGCACTCTCACATACGGTTTGAGTTCAGCGCCCTATCAGGCTCTCAGATGCCTCCGTCAATTGTGCCACGATGAAGGTCACATGTTTCCTCTTGCAGTTGAGGCTATTTGCAATTATTCTTATATCGATGATGTTGTAGTGAGTGTCCCTACTTCTGAAGATGCAATTACGCTCCGTGGTCAGTTGATTTCCATCATGCAAAGGGGTGGTTTCGAATTGAGGAAATGGTGCAGCAATGAACCCTCCTTGTTGAAGGACTTACCTGAGTCCTATTTATCGACTCGTCTTTGAAAGTTTTAGGACTGCAGTGGAATCCTGTATGAGATTGTTTTTGTTTAGCTGTCAAACTGCGTAAAACTCAACATTGTACGAAAAGAGTGATGCTTTCTAAATTAGCCCGTGTTTATGATCCGCTCGGATTTATTCCCCCTATTTCCTTTTATACCAAACATCTAATCCAACGCTTATGGTTAATGGGAATAGGTTGGGATGACGTCCCTTCTAACGATATCGTTAGAGTTTGGCAGCAGTATACCTCAGAACTCTCTTTATTGTCAAAATTGCGAATTCCGCGCTTAATACTTCCTATGACGCCCTCCGGTACTGAAGTCACCTACGAACTGCATGGTTTTTGCGATGCTAGCGAAAAGGGCTATGGTTGTGTCTTTTACATTCGGTCCATAGATCCGAACTGTAGAATCACTACTCAATTTCTTTACTCTCGATCTAAAGTAGCATCAATAAAAAAGGTATCTATTCCGCGCCTAGAATTGTGTGCCGCTGTTCTCCTGTCTGAGGTCATGTGTTTCCTGTTAGAATGTTTCGGTACCAAAATATCATTCCGTCAAACTCACGCATGGTCTGACTCACATATCGCTTTATATTGGATTAAGGGTCTGCCGCATCCTTGGAAGACATTTGTCGCTAATAGAGTTATCTATATTGTTGAAAAAATACCGCATACCACTTGGCATTTTATCAATACCAAAATCAACCCTGCTGATGCCGCTTCACGTGGCTTACTCCCTTCCGCTTTGATCGCTCATGATCTCTGGTTCTCTGGTCCACCGTTTTTGCAAGAGTTGGAATTGCCTCTACAATTTCCACAACCCAATTTTGTCTACCCAGTAGATGATGAAAAAAGGATGAGTTTTTTCACTGTGTCCAACAGCGAAAATCCTCTGGAGATACTTCTGAAGGAAAAATCGTCATTTTGTTTGATTCAACGCATTGTTTCGTATATTTTGAGATTCATATTCAACATGAGAAATTCCAAAACAAAACGAGTTGGCTCACTTCAAAGCCCCGAACTACACGAGTCTCTAGTATTATTGGTTAAATATACTCAACAAATCCAAGTTGCTAGTGAATTCCAAAACAAGGTATTCTCGCGTCCACTGCGCAAACTCAATGTCTTCTTCGATGAAGAAGGCGTTTTCAGAGTAGGTGGTCGCTTGAAACATGCTCACATTTCTTATAATGCAAAGCATCCAATGCTTCTTCCTCGCCATAGTAATTCAACTGTTATGATCATTCGCTATTATCATGAAAAATATTTTCATTGTGGGTTTCGCACAACATACTTTTTGCTTTTACAGAACTTCTGGATCCTCTGTTTCAAACGTGCTATCGATTCTGTTATCTCTAAATGCATTCGTTGTTGGAAGGCTAACCCTACAAACTTTCAACCCCCAATGGCGTCACTACCGCCATCACGTCTTCTTCACGTGAAACCGTTTCTACATTCTGCAATTGACTTTGGCGGACCTTTTTTCATAACACTGAGTCGTCATAGGGGAGTTAAATCTGTGAAAGCCTATCTATGTGTATTCGTCTGCTTTGCCACGAAAGCAGTTCATTTGGAACTTGCTAGCGACCTCTCTGCTGAAACCTTCCTGGCAGCCTTACAAAGGTTCATAGCTCGCAGGGGTCGAAATACGCATTTACATTGTGATAACGCTACCAACTTCGTGGGAGCCAGTCAAGAAAATCAAATTTGATTTTTTGCCTCCTTCTGGGCCCCATTTCAATGGCTTATTGGAAGCAGGAATCAAATCCGTGAAAAATCATCTAACGAAGGTGGTAAGTGATTAAATTCTAACGTTCGAGTAATTTTACACCGTGTTGTGTTTGATTGAGGCTCTGTTGAATTCACGGCCATTAACGCCAATTCCTGCTGACATCGAAGCACTCACTCCAGGCCTTTTCCTGACTTTGGAACCACTTTCTGCTATGCCCCTGCCAAGTTATTCAGAGGTACCCCTGAACCGCTTGTCCAGATGGCAACTCCTCCAGCGTATCCAGCAGGATTTCTGGAAACGTTGGCAGCATGAATATTTACATACGCTACAACAACGGGGAAAATGTACTCATCCAGAAATCGGTCGCCTAGTTCTTATTAAAGACAATAATAATCCGCCTTCCAAATGGACTCTTGCCCGAATAGTCGCGCTGCATCCGAGTGATGACAAAACTGTCCGAGTGGCAATAGTGAAAACTTCTTCCGGTGAATTGAAGAGGCCGCTCTTGAAGCTATGTCCAGTGCCGACAGCTTAAATAGCGTGGTATCGCCATCCATTATGTGTTGTGTCAAAATTCCTTATGATTTAATTTTCTTTATAATTTTTATTTCGTACTAGTTTTCTATAATTTTTTGGGAAAAAAAAAGTGCCAAGGCCTTTTTTGCCGGGGAGTTAATGTTGCAGAACGAATAGTTCCGTATATTGTTATCTCTTATATATCCTTTTATACATACTGTATACGACCGATCAGCAATGAGACGACTGCTCCGCGAGCACTCACGACGGCTGATAGCAGTAGTATCAGTAGTAGATTGTAAGTGAGAAGTGCTACACGCTAGTTCACGCTGAACTGTATCTCTTCTTCGAAATTCCGCCTTTTGTTATTCTGAATACTCCGCTTAATAGACCAGTTAGAACATAGCAGCCAACTGCCAGGCCAGAAAAGGGCCCTTTCTTCCCTCCAAGAAGTCAGCAAACAGACCACCGGTAAGTCTCTTGGGGTTTATCGGTCACTCAATTCACATTATTGTGCCTTCATTGCCGGATTAATTATAGTGGGAAATACGGGATGTAAAGTCCATCACTATCTCTCTAAGAACAGAGCTTTCCATCTGCAACATCTTCTCTTTTTTCTATGTTTGAAGGCAGGCTACTTATACGTTATTGTTATTCTTCGTTTTTCCTTACAGAAGACCAAAAGATGATCCGCTCAATCAAGGTGTTATTGATGCCACCAACATCAATCATTCTTTCTTGTGTAGTATTTTCTGATCTAATGGTCTGTTTTATCTTCGCTATTTTATAGCCACTTCATCCCACCAAGAAGATACAGTTTCTTATAGAAAGTGCTCATAGATCATCTGATATCGTATAATATTTCATCTTGAGATATATACTTTGGGATTGGTCGGGTCAGCAATGAAATCATATTTATGTTTTGTGGAGGCATGAACATTTGAAACTTCTTCTAGTTATTTCAATGATATCAGAGCCACATATATTTTTTAGCGATACTCCGAGAAAAATACTACATGTGATTGTTTATAAATAGTTCAGATGATCTATACAATTTCCAGATACCTGCATGAATTTCGCATTATTGTTTGACATTCAATGGCTAGAATTGATTCGTTTCCGAATAAAAAGTCTTGAACTACGAATTCATTCATTGTTCTGAAGTATTATCAACTCAGTTGGTGCCAATGGATCTGAAACAATTTGATTAAAAGAGGCATGAACGTTATTTTTTTCTTTGTCGGACAGTCATCACAAATTCTATCAAATAATTTTTGTACTTCCCTCCAGCTGCTGCATGAATTTTTTTGATGTTCGCAGATATCTTCATCTGCAGGGTTCGTTATCTCTTCCTATTGAAAATTGCATGTTCCTGAGACTTTTTCAGTATATAATATCGTTTTAGATCTGTATCAACTTGCTTTATACCTCCCAGTACCTGGACGTTACTGTGTATTGATAGCTTCTGTGTGCTACCACCATTTTTATCAATACTTATTTTTATTGGTACTACAGGTTTCATGTCTAAAGCAGATTTTATCGATCCACTACATTTGTTTCTTGTCACAATAATATATCATACGATTTGAAGGCATAAAATAGTCCTACTAGAATAATAAACTTGGTGTTCCATTTGAAAAAATTAAGTTATCGTTAATTGAAATCTCCTTAATTAACGTTTCTCCTGAAAAGAACCTGGATCAAAAACTGGACTTCTACTGTGTTCAGATATTTCAACCATCCTTTATCTTCGTATTGACCAAATATGAGCACCCATTCATCACTGGACGTTTTTTTGACACCATTTATGGTGCACAAAATATCGTCGAATATTCATAATTTCCGCTCCAGATTGACAACGTCGCAAATTAACGAAAAAACAAAGATGGTATTGGACATGAAAAATTGGATGGAATACAAATTATTAGGGAAGCGAATGTTCATGCATGAGATATTTGTTCCTCGTTTCTTCATTGAATTCAAAATTCGTGCGAACCAGAAGTTTGTGTCCCAGTTGACTGATTCAACAGGAAAGAGGGAATCAATTGATATGTTTCCTGGACAAGCAAAACGAAGAAACGTATTCAAAAATGGAGAGAGAAACTGAGATTATGAAACAATATACAATTATACATACATATTTGTTTGTTTATTTATTTTCAGGAATGATATTTATAGTATAAGTAACCTAATCAAATATATTGGGATTTAAATTAACACCTAACTTGAAAGTCATTTTGGTTGACCTCATAGTTTTATCAATTTTGTGAAAACAGTTTTTTTTCCAATATAATTCTGCATCTTCCACCATTTTAATCGTGAAAATCATATGAAAAAATACAATTTGCTTGAAATTCTTGGTACTGTTTTGCATCTAGTAACTCCTAGAAATTCATCAAAACATTTGCAAGATATTATTTTCTCCTCAGCCTCGTCAACTTCCAAAATTACTGAATATCCTTTATTATGCACTGTTTGTTCAAGAGTAACTTTGGATTTTAAAATGCAAACATTATGTTCTCTTTCAATTTGAACATACCCAATAGCTTCATCACCATACATTTCTCTGGTTACTCTAAAATACACCACAATCATTAAACGAATGTCAAAATTATAAAAAGTGTTAGTGAATTACCTAGTCGATTTCATATTCTTGATTTCAGTACTGGTGAAGTCTCGATTCGATGTTAGAAATTATATATACCATCGTAGTATCAACTTTTGGAATGTTTTGATCAGTTGCTCTCTCGAATCCACTTTCCATGTTGAATTGATTATCAGAAATTAGGATATTGCAGAAAATATTTGAAACAATCACTTCGTCACTTAACCAAACAAATGTCGTCCTCACGTGTTCTGTTTATAAACGAACACTCTGTGCCATAGACTACACTACTCTGTTCTTACGTCACTTCTTCACATCTCATGATGCCAAGTCACCTAGCAGCGGAAAATAGTAACTGACGTCACAGTGACGTCCCTAACGTTGCTATACCCCAGATATATGGCGGGGAGGTCACCTTGTTTGAAATGTGCAGTGAAAATTAGCGATTTTGAACAAGGTTCATTCATGTTATACGCTACAACAATATATTTAGATGGGTGCAAAAATTCTTTTAGGGCTATAGCTACATGATGAAGTGGTTAATTGTTGACACTTCAATACTAGTCCAGTAGCCTATTACCGTCTGGTCAATCTATCGGTAGTCAAGAAAAGGCGTATTTCGTGTAACTATATTTTTTTTATTGAAATTGCAAAGCGCTTTCGGTAATCGGTAATCTATCGGTAACTGACCTTGCTTCACCCTGTATATGGAGTGGCCCAGTTGAACTCCTAGGGTGACCGTTGGCATCATTCTGATAGCACTCATGGCAGCCAGACAAGCTTGCAATTGTAAGCCTTCGAACAGCTCCAGCTTGGTGAGACACTTCCTCGAATTTACCTCTAGCAATGAATGCAAGGTTGTCGGCGTATCCCAAGCAGTGCATGCCCGCGGCTGTTTGCATTTTTAGTAGATTATTCACAAATATGATTTACTTCAGGAGCGATAATTATTATCTCTCCCTGCAGGCATCCTCTGCCTGCCCTAGCTGTGACTGTGGTTTCGGCTATGGAAAATATGATCATCATTTCCTCTGAGCTGCCATTTATATACTGCCACAGAAGAGGGAGTACCACTTTCTGTATAGAGCTTCGGAGATCGATTTTGTAGATGAGTCATGAGATTTTCTGGAGGTCGAATTGATCTTCAGCCTTCAGCCAGGCAACAAAATTCGCATATGTATTTCACAGTTCAGGAAATACCCATATTTCCACCCTTCAATCCTGATCACTGGATAGATTGAATCAATTCACAAATCTGAGCCAACATAACAATCAGCTAGTTTTTATTGGCCTGCTATTTATTATAACTCCGAAGGAATTCGATAACACTTTCTCGCAAATTAGCCTTTTATTCTGTTTTGGAGTTACGCGAAACTCGCTTTGAATCACGAAACCGTTCGATGCTTAATAATTCTCGAACTAGTTGTCCAGAAATGGAGAACCACAGATAATGACTGAAAACAATGGGTAGCGGATAACATGCGGATAACACTCTCGGGCCATAATACGAATGGAACAATAAATTTAATTTCAGATATCATTAGACCGAATATGAACGAGTGACACAGCTTGAATGTCCATTGCTCTGAAATAAATGATAAGATAAAGAAGTGGAAAAGTCTTTTATGAAGAAGTTGACGTTTAAGCAAGAATGAAGGAATATTTCCAAAATACGGAATAACTTTTTTCTATTTGGTAATGTGATATCCTTGAGATTGGATAGGATGAAAAGTTCCATTTTCTAGTATAGTAGGTTTATTTAATACAGTGATAGATAAATGACACGTATTTGTCGAATGCTGCTTAAGAACTAATTCTCACACTCAGGTCAACTTCAAACATAGCATCTCACAACTGAAATTACAAGTAATATCAAAACTACCTGATGGCGCTCGCTTCGAGAGTATACCTTTTTTTATATTACAGTAATATAGCATCACAAATAGCATATAAGCTACTGAGAGCAGTATATTCATTGGAATGCATTACTAAGAAGATTGTCGCGTACAGGGGGTGTTTTGGGGGTCACCCCTGTCGATTGGGTCATACTCAGGAAATATAAATATAACTATTTTAATCCCAAATACCAAAGAAACATATAATTCATTAATAATTTTGATGGTACATCCTTCAAGAAATATTCAATGATACAAAGGAGAACAAATGAGAAAATACAATTGCTTACCCCTAATATACAATAATGCTGGAAACCCAGTCTTCAGGAGAAATGAGGGTAATCAAGAAGAATTGTAGCATAGGCGTCCGAACTAGCCCTTCGGACGCCTACCTACCATTCTAGACTAACTCAGGACTCTCTGAAGACTAAGTCAAGAATCTCCCAAGACTATGTCTTCCATAACTTTTATTCGTTTCGATTGTTATGCGAACATGCCTTACTGGGTTCAACGTGATTATTTGCGAATTGTAACAATATGTCTGGTAATGAACTCGTGAACTTGAATTAACTCACATTCGGGTCATGTAGGTTCAAACGCACCTGGGGTCGAACATGGATTGGTTTACATATAGTGAGTGATTATAATTCTCGGACCATGTCTTGCGGTGTTTGTGACAATATGATTTACAGGATTCATCTGTATTCACTGAATGACATGAAGAATTCAAATATATAGCTTTCAATTTTTCACACGATATACCAATCCAGAAATAACTCAATCACAGTATTGTGGTTTAATGAGAGAAAAGTCTGCTGAATAGTGAGTTAGCGTTACAAATTTCTCCTCAAATAGCTCCAAGAGCTATCAATATCTGTAATTCGTGAAAGAATATATGTATGAATTTTGTCCTCAATAAAGTGTGAATTTATATTGGAAATAAAAACATTCCAGACTTCTACAGTGAATTTTAATTTTTTATGCATGATCATTTGATTAGTTCATTTTATCATATTGAGAATAATCCGAGTTTAGAAAACTGTCGTGAATACGAATGGCTCCATCAAAATGTATACATAACTTATTTTGTTTTTAGATTCATATGACAAGATTTAGTTTGGCTATTCCAGGAGTGTTCGTGAAGGTAAAGAAGTTTCAAATGCTGGACACGTAATATTATGAAGAAAGTTGAAATCTTCCATTGCAGAAAAAATTATGATCTAAGTATGGAATAAATTATGAGTTTATTGTCTAGTTTGAGAACTGACCACAAATATCGTCTATTATGAAGCCTTCATCTACTATAATCATAGGGTTCACTGATCAATGTGATGAAATGTCCAGGAGAAACACAGCTTCCACAAATTCAACTGTATTATTAGATTTATTCCGATATTCTAATTCTACATCAAGGACAATCTGGTTTTTGTATAACAATTTCTGTATAATCAAGCACTATTATAACTTTTTGGCAAATTTTTCTGTATTTCAGATCTAATAGTACAACATGGTAGTATTTCAAAGGTATTTTCGAAAAAAGGAAGCACTAAATGAAATAGATGATGTCACTTTTGTGAGATTACATTTCAATTTCGTTGATACCAGAACAATATGATGCTTGACTGTCAAGAGATATGACCTATCATCAATGTAAATATAATTTCATTTTGACTATACACAAATAAAATGTCTGTATTATTCATAACTCTCATGATAGAGAGTTCAATCTCTGCATGCACATTAATGAGAGAGTATCCTATTAGGCATCGTTAACACTTCTGAAAAATATTCAACAGGGTGTTTGATATTTCAGTTTACTTCTTGGAAATTTCAAATCTCAATATCTCCCTTATTTTGAATGAAATGATTATGAAATTTCAATACTATTCGGCGCAAAATTGGATTTCTTCTCGATTTGTATCAGTATACCATTGCTAGAATAAATATTTACAGGGATATCAACAAAAATGTGAAAATACGCTCATTCATCTCACGTGTATTTTCTCACTGCATGCCATCCAGCTTGTCTGAAGTAGTAATATTTTGTGGTCCAAGTGAATATTGGAAATCTTATAATGAATACAGCTTCGAAAATTCTGTGGAGTGACATTGAAAATAAAGTGTGAACTTTGATTTGGTGAAGTCAGTTGAGTATGGTAATCACACGAGAAATCGCCGACGATATCAAAAACGCGGTAAATTCGGCACTGAATAGATGTCTAACAGCCAAATATTCATGAAAACCCTGGCAGATACCGTACCCAAGGCCGTCACCGATTTTGTGAATGAAAACCTCAAACAGAACAAAAAGTCACTTAACTCAATAACGAAACGAATCAAACAAAAATGACTCAGAGATAAAAATACTAGGAGGTTCACTGGAGAAAATTACAGGTGAAAATGAAATACTTCGTTATAAACTTGACAATATGGAAGAAGGAATGGAAAAAATAGCATACGAAGTTTTAAATAACAAGAAAACACACAAGAAAATATTCGCCAACACATCATCACTTTTTTCCGTATCAAGTTGGCTATCATAAGGATATTGATCTCTGCTACCGAATTGGAAAAAATAATAATGCAAGAAAACCAAATGGAATCTTCTTGAAATAGAAGGAGAAATCGTTGAAAGGTACAGGAGTCATCATAAGTGAAGATCTCACAAAACTCCATAGCGAAAGTCATCGAGAAAACGTCTTTGAAAAATGTATGGACTGAAGGTGGAAAGATATATGTGAATATTGACAATAAGGTTATTATCATTAGATATAACGATGACCTTCGTAAAGTATTTCCACAATAGCGTGTATATTAACAGTTTGCTATTTTGCTAGGGGCCCAAAAAATGGGATTTTTGTTTTCGAAATTTAAACTTTAGTTTTCTTTTTTCATTACATGGGTTTTTTTTTCATATCTCTTCATTCTTGTATATTTATTTCTTCTAATTTTATTTGGACTTCTTATATTGTTTTCAATGCTGGAGTTTCTGGACATCCTTGATAACCAAGAAGAAATAAAAACAAAAGTTTTCTCTACCATGCATAAATGTATCTCAGATTTTGTGAGTGTGGTGATATCGGATTATATCGGTATTTTTTATCTCAATATAAAAAGTATCAATAAACATTTGGATGAGCTATTTGTGTACATCGAAGAAGTATCGGATGATGTTATTATACTTTCTGAGACAAGGAGTGTGGATGTGGTGAGTGACTTTTCTATTCCTTATTATACAGTCTACTACAACGAATCAAAAAGGAATCAGAACGATGGTTGATGAATTTACGTTAGAAATACAATTTGTTCGAATTCATTATCAACCCCCATTAGTGAAACAAATCTGTTAAAAGGCCACCATCAACAGATACTCAGTTATTCCAAAAGGATTCGAAAGTATACTTTACAACCTCATCAAAGTGCGAAATTGAAATTTCCATAGGAAATATCAATATAAATTTGAAAAACAAGCTCTCAAACGAAGTAAATCATTATGTCAACATTTCAACAGAAAATGAATCAATTAAAGTAACCAATAAATTATTCATCGCACAGGAAACAAATAGTCCAAATTAGCACGGAGATTATTCTTCAAATGAAATTACAATTGGTGTTCCACAAGGGACAGTATTGGGGCCGATATTATTTTTAGTTGACATAAATAGTATTGGTTGTATAAAATTGACGACACGGCGATTATTTTTTCTGGCAAAACATGGCAACAAGTATATCAAAAGTGGTTCGTATTTCACTATAAACTGTAGGACCCGCCCTTCTTCACCCCGCACAAGTTTCGACTTATGGGGAGTTGGTTGAAAATCCGAACTTTGAAGAGGTGAAAACATTTACATTTACTTACAGCTGCAAATGGCTTAAAGGATATCCAGATATGGCTAAACTGTAATCTCCCAGTTTGAATTTGAATAAAACAAATTCATTTGCTTCACACTTCTCAAAAACGATCAACCAATTGAAATTGCCCTAGAAATACATATCTCTGAATGCCCAAACGGAAAACGATGTGATTGCCCTTCGATATAAAAAGAGTCGAAGTTGGAATATCTTGGTGTAGTTCTGGATCAGCATATGCGATGGGACGAACATGCCCTATATGTTACAAAGCGACTGCGCCAGCTCACTCACAAAATGTACAATTTGAGAGAAATCCTAAACATAAAAAATCTGAAGTACGTTTTTTTTTGGGCCACCCTGTATATGTTTGTGAGTGTGTATGTATAGAAGTATATTGATTGGTTGGTGGACTATATCGATACTCTCCGCGTAAAAGACGCCAATTAAAGAGTAAAAAGTGCTAAAAAAATCTCGGGTTTTCGTGAGAAACGGTATTTGTTATGTAGTGTCTGGGACAGTGCATCTTTTTTGTTGTATGAGTTTTCAACAAAGTGCAATTTGAGGCAGAACAAAGCATTTCAGTCGTATTTTTAATCGAAAATCCAACAAAAAAGGGTCAACTTTTTCTCAGGACTAGCAGCAAGAAGTGTTAACAAACCAAAAAAGTGGTGTACTCATTTTCTTATCTACAATCTACATTCTGCGTTTTTTGTTTGCCTAACGAGAAAAGGACAGGTCCGGACTCAAAATATTTAAAAATATACAATGAGGTGTTGGTCATGTAAAAAACCCCCTGATAAGGGAAGAGACATATTCACATGTGATATATGTAAAGAGCAGCAATGTAAAGAATGTTGTGGCTTAACTTCCTCTGAAGTGAAAGTTATGGAGCTCAAAAGTAGAGTCATGATCCTAGCCTGCAGTAAATGCCAGAAACAGTCCCATTATGAGTCATTTCATGAAATGCTACGAGCCATAGAGCAAACAATGATTGGAGAATTCAAAAACCTACAGACTGTTATTGAGATGCAGAATAAAAAAATTTCAGAACAAGATGAGGTGATAAATAAAATATTAAAGAAAACAAATCTCAGTGATGCAGGAAGCAGTAGAACTTATGCCAACATAGCAGCTGTTAAAAATACCGAAGTCATAGTGATCAAACCTAGAGATGGACAAGACAGTGATGTAACAAAAAACGATTTGAAGGAAAAAATTGACCCCAAGGGTTTGGCTATTGGAGTGGAAAACATGAGGAGAGGAAAAGGAGGTGCTGTCATCATTAATTGTACCAATTCAGTGGCAAAGCAGAAAATCAAGCAAAAGGTTGAAAGTGATTTTGGAAATAAATATAGTGTTGCGGATGGAATACAAAAAAATCCAAAAATTATTATTCGAGGCGTAGAAGAAGAATACATTGATAATGAGGATAGTGCTATAATAGAATGCATAAAAGAACAAAATGACCTTCATATCGACGAGTCGACAATAATAGAGGTGCAGAGGAAATATAAACAGAAGGACAAGGTTGATAAGTGAATTGGGAAGAGTCAACATTGGATGGAGAAGATGTATGGCCCAAGAGTTTTTCAGTGTAATGAGGTGCTTCAAATGTGCAAGATATGGTCATACAGCTCAAAAATGTCAAAACAGAGTAACATGTTTCAACTGTGGAGGTACGCATAAATCAAATGATTGTCCTGATCCTGGAAACGTAAATTGTATTAATTGTACTGAGACAAACAAAAGACTAAAAAAAGCGCTGATAACAAACCATACTGTTTTTGACCCTGAATGCCCTTGTTATAAGAGGCTTCTTGAGTTAGAAGCAAAGAAAACGAAGAGGGCGTAGCAATTAACTTGTTCATCTCTAGACCAAAATATCAAAGAAAATATATCTTTGAGTTTATTTCATCAAAATGTTAGAAGTATCTCAAATTGTATAAATAATGTTAGTGTAATAGTACAGGAGCTCAAGGTACATTTCGTTGCCCTTACTGAACATTGGCAAACAGCTGACAGTTTAGAAGCATTCCATCTAGAAAATTATAAATTAATCTCATCTTTTTGTCGCAAAAATCGGGGGGCACATGGTGGAGTAGCCTTATATGCCTTAACACTATTGAATCCTTTAATAAGGGACGACATAAACAATCTATGTGAAGAATATGTTTTTGAATGTTGTGGTGCTGAAATAAGAATTGATAATGCTCATTACATCATTTGTGTAGTGTACAAACCCCCAGCAACCAGTATTGAGTATTATCTTGAAAAAATTGATCTTCTTTTAGAACGAGCCACCGAAGGTGATAAATGTGTTCTGGTTGCTGGAGATTTCAACATAGACATGTTAAACATTATAAAAAATGAAAGGCACATACACCTAGTAACCAATTTGCTGAATTCCTACGATATGATATTCACAATAGATGAACCAACTAGAGTTACCATGCTCAGCACAACTTGTTTGGATAATATATATGTTCCCAGCACAATAAGTTATTCTGTAAATGTCATAAATACTAATATATCTGATCATTATGGACAATATATTTGTGTAAAAACAAATGAGAAAATTTCAGAAGACATTCATGAGTGGAAACGTTCTTTCAGCTCGAAAAATTATGACAAATTTTATCAACTTTTATCAAATGAGACCTGGTTGAGTGTGTTTGAGGCGGGTAACGTTGATGATATGTACAATACATTCATTTCTCAACTCACGAGTTTTTTGAATGAAGCCTTTCCTTTGAGAAAAGTTCGGATTCAATCAATGAAAAAACCGAAGTGGATATCAGTAAATGTTGCAAATGCAAAAAATACACTCAACTTACTATCAGAAATGTACCTCCTCAAACAAATAACAAACCATGAGCTGAATGAATACAAAAAATATTACACCAACTTGTTGTTGTTAGAAAAGAAAAAATTCTATGGTGAAAAAATTGTTCAATCCGATAACAAATCTAAAACGGTCTGGTCAATTGTGAACTTAGAACTAGGTAAGTCAAAAAATAAGAATAACTCTTTCAATGGAATTAAAACTAACGATGAGTTGGTAACGGAGCCAGGTATCGCTAGTAATATATTCAATGATCATTTTCTAACCGCTGCCTCTCGTCTCATAAGTGATATTTCAAATAATTTCGATATTAACCTTGTGCAGGAATGTTATAGCACGATTTACCTATCGGAGATAACCCAAAATGAAGTTCTAGAAGTGATAAATACTTTGAAGAACAAGTATTCATCTGGAGATGATGAAATAAGTAATGTTTTACTGAAGAATATGAGTCAATTTATTTTAGAACCTATAACTTACATTCTGAATGAATCTTTTAGACAAGGCATCTTTCCTGCAGGGCTGAAGGTTGCAATTGTTAGACCATTGTTCAAAAATAAGGGCGATCCACTTTTAGTCGAAAATTATCGACCAATTAGTTTACTTTCATCTTTTTCTAAATTGTTTGAAATTATCATGTGCAGAAGATTCGTACCATTTTTGAGTGCAAATAGAGTGATAACAAATAATCAGCATGGATTCCAGACGGGAAAATCTACCACAACTGCCATTTTCACCTATGTTGAGAGGATACTTCATTATTTGGATAATGGCTATATTGCTCATGGTGTATTTCTGGACCTGTCGAGGGCGTTTGATTGTGTGAGCCATGAAATTCTTCTGAGCAAGCTGTATAGAATGGGTATTCGCGGAGTAGCACATGACTGGTTCACATCCTATCTTTCAAACAGACAACAAATAGTTCGCATAAGGCATAATGCAAAGTCATACTTCTCAGACAAGAAAACGATTGCTATGGGTGTACCACAGGGTAGCGTACTTGGTCCGATCTTGTTTATCCTATATGTAAATGATATGTCAAATATTATGAGAGACCCAACTATTACTTTAACTTCATATGCCGATGACACTAGCTTGCTCATAGTAGAAAAAGACTATAACCTATTGTGTGACAAAACTAGCAATGCCACAGAAAATATTGCAAATTGGTTTCAAAACAATTCTCTAGTTCTCAATACATCCAAAACGAACTGTATTCTTTTCCGACATGGCAGAAACACTTCAGTGTTTCCAGACTACATTAACCTTTATGAGACACAAATATTATATGCCAACAAAACAAACTTTCTTGGTATTACCATCGATAAAAACATGTGCTGGTCAGAACATGTTAAACAGCTGTGTGGTAGACTCAGTAGAATTTGTTACGCACTCAAAGAGCTGAAGAAAGTCGTAGATCCCGAAACTCTTAGAACAGTCTACTTTGGGCAATTTTATTCGGTTATGTCATGCGGAATCCTTTTTTGGGGTGGTTCGCACAGTCAGGATGTCTTCACAATTCAAAAGCGAATTATTAGAATTTTGGGAAATCTCAAAGTGGGTGAATCGTGTAGGGGACAATTCAAATCTTTGAATTTCTTAACTGTGCCTGGCATATTTTTTTCTGAATGTGTAAACTTTGTTTTCAAAAATAAGCAGTTTTTTGGTGGTGTGTTGTCTACCCATTCTTATGAAACAAGGCACAAAGATAATCTTACCTTCCCTCTGCATAAGACCACTCTCCTTGAAAAAGGTAGTTTTTATAAATGTGTAGAATTTTATAATATGCTTCCTAGCAAAATTAAAGAGATGAAAAACATCTCCAATTTCAGACGAACAATTATCAGATACTTAATCTGTTCTGAACCATATAAAATCGAGGATTTAAACCATAGAATTTTTGCCCAGTCCTAGTTTCGAATTCAGCTATATCGTTATTTCCACCATAGGTATAGTGTATATCTCAATGTAAGTAATAATGGAATCTGTAATTTGTTACAAGATGGTACTGTAGGTTTTGCCGGGTTTTCCTACAGTTCTGAAAAGCAAATGCGCCACCCCGTTCAATAGGAGCTGCCCCGGCGCACAATCGAAAATACAGTCAAATAAATGCAGATTCCATATTTGCTTTGTAGTATTGTTATAGTTGTAAAGCACATATAGGAGTCTTCTTACATTGGGAAATTAGTTATGACTTGTACTATACAAATTGTAAAATTTGTCTCTGGTATAAAATAAACTTCTATTCTATTCTATTCTATTCTATATATGAATGAACCTTATCATGTAATGGGATTGTGAATAAAGATATGGATCCTTGCCGCATCAACTACTTCAAAGATTGAAATGTAAGGTGTAAGGAAAAAAAAATGGGAAAGTGGTGGAGAAGAGAAGAAATTATTAATTGATTTTTTTGTCGTTTCCTGCGGGAAATCCAATTTTCAAAGGTGACGCATTTTTCATACCATTACGTTAATATGTATAATATTACCATTCCTTTAAATTACCTAATGAGAATCTTGGATTATCCCAAAGGGCTACACAAAACAAGTACCTCGAGTGTTTAGGTGAACCCTTGGGATAATAAAGGATAGCTGTTACAAATATACGTATAATCGTGTTACTGTTATGTCGAATGAATCAATAAATCAGAAAGAAAAAAAACACATGTTGATCATCTGGTGAATAAAATGAATGTCAACAAATCACAACTTATGGGTACCTCATAGTTTTTTTGTGAATATAAAATGACACCTGAAAATTTTAACTTCGTCAGATATCTTCAGCGCCAATGAATTGCCAATTTGGTTTTCCCCTGTGTCTATTATCGAAAAACATCTTATTCCAGTTTGTACTTCTACATGTCATTCTCAATATTCGATTTCAAACAGAATCGAGGATTTTCCAGGATAGATCAACTATTTTTTGCCGGTTTTGGCCTGAATACAACAACAACATGTAAGATGTTTTTTCAACAACACAGTTGCTGACGTCTTTCAATACTGAAATTGTCCTCGGTTGAACGATATTGAACATGATTACTAGACTACACCTGCGATAGCGATAACAGGTGGAATAAAAACGATTTCACATTTTGTCGCGTACAGGGGATGTTTTTGAAAGTCACCCCTGTCACTTGAGTCAAGGAAAACGAATAAAATTATTTTATTCATTCAATCAAACGCTCATGCTTAAAAATACAATGTAATGATATTTTTGATTCTGCAATCATTCACAAGAGTGAGATGACGGATACAAAATATAACTATTACCCTAAAATCACAATGATGCTGGTAACCATGCCTGCAAGAGAAGTGAGAGACAGACTGTGATTCCAAAACTTCCGCTTCTCTCACGTTATCATATGTTACAATTCATGATTTTCGAGTAGAAAGTAACATTTCAATTCTGCAATAAACTCTGTTCCATATCGAGCAGGAATACGATACCATGATTTCCTGAAATTGCCTTTTACTCGTAGGCATCCACTTCCGGCTCGAGTGACTTCATTCATAACGTCAACGTTTCATTGAAATTGCCTCATGAAAATGTCATCGGCTTTTCAGAGCGTATTGGAATTCGACTCGCCTGAATTAATGATTGTATATAACATCTCAAGTTTGGAGAAATTCTGATAGAGGAATCGAATATCAGGAATATATTTAACAGCAGATATTCTGGTGAATCAAATTCTCCCCCAGGAAAGTCACATATTGAAGTGAAATTGCATGGGACTCATATAGCTATCTGATTATTAACGATGCAATTATCATTCATTTGATTATGTTTGTTATGTATGTTTATGGTAACACTGATTGGTTTCAATCAGGATTTCCATAAACTTGTTGAAATCTCATTTCTTGTCATTGAAGAACCATTACTCAGATAATAATACGTGGATACTAGTCCAGGAATTCGCGTTCAGTATAAAACATTATTCTAGAATATTCATCAATATTTTGTCTACACATGTATCTTGAAAATGTATATACAGTGTGTAAAAGCCAAATGGAATAAATTCATTATTTCGGTTACTGTACATATTTATAAAAAGTCCCGAAACACGTCAAATTTGAATTATAACTTGACATTCTTTAACGTGAAAATGCAACCCCTACCTTCAACCCCCTTAGAATGACAGGTACAACCCCCAATTTTTTAAATGGGAAGTATAGGCTTGTGATATATCATTTGAAAGGTCTCTTCATTCTCTATTCAAAAATGTTATTGTTTTTAAATTTAATGCAAAAATTAACATAATATGAGAAAGTGAACAAAAACCGTAGCAATGTGGTTTTTAGATGGTAACCATTAAAAAACTTTAAAGTATTTCCGTGGCAACGCTATTTTAACAAGCAGTAGTGAATTGTTTTATTTAAGTTGTCATTGTTGTAATTTAAGTATAAAGTTTGTTCAATTCAATTCTGAAAAATGGTTAGATTAACGGAAATGCATAAAATAACAGTTTTACAAATGATTGGTTACGGAGATAACATCCGAACACAACAGGAAGTAACTCGCCTATTTCATGAGAAATTTCCTAATTTACCGCCTATATCCCAAGGAACAATAAGTAAAATAGAAAAGCAATTTCGCGAGTTTGGTCATGTAAGGCAGATAAAAAAAGCAGCTGCTAATGCACTGAGTGATGAACTCAAATTAGATGTGTTGCTTGAGTTTCAGGAAAACCCACATACATCGAGTAGACAGGCATCCACTACATTCAATGCTAGCCATACATCGATAGCAAACATATTAAAAGAAAATAAATTGCATCCGTATAAGATGATACCTACTCAGGAGCTCATGGAAGACGATTTTGATAGGAGAACTTTTTTTTGTGAGCAAATGATGGACATGTTGGATAACAATATTATCCAATTAGAAGACGTTATGTTTTCTGATGAGTGTACTTTTTTACTTAACGGTCATGCTAATCGGCAAAATTGCCGCTACTGGTCCACGGAAAATCCTCACTGGATGAGAGAAGAACACACTCAATACCCTCAAAAGGTTAATGTTTGGGCAGGGATTGTAGGGAACAATATAATTGGTCCCTTTTTTATTGAGGGCAACTTGAATGGCAACAATTATTTGGCACTACTTCAAAATGATGTCATTCCAACGTTGGCAAATTTATATCCTGATCCAGGTAATCCTCAAGTTCCAGCGAATACGATATGGTTTCAGCAGGATGGAGCACCACCACATTACCAACTTAATGTCCGGCAGTACCTCGATACAATATTTCCCAATCGGTGGATAGGGAGGCGAGGATCGATTGAATGGCCAGCGCGATCACCTGATCTTACATTATTAGATTTCTTTTTATGGGGATATGTGAAGAGCCATGTGTACAAAACTAAACCTTCTGATTTAAATGACTTAAAAGAACGAATAACGCTTGCGATTAGGTCGATCACGCCTGATATGTTAAATAATGTTAGAAGACAGTTTTATTTGAGATAAGGATGTTGCCAAGACGTTCGCGGAGAACATTTTGAACATCTACTTCATTAACATTCATAGTTCTTTTTCGTGTTCTACATTTTATTACGTTTTGCATTACATTTTAGTTTTTGATTGTATGTAGCGAATTTCGGTAACAACATGATATTAATTTTTTTTATGTTAATTTTTGCATTAAATTTAAAAACAATAACATTTTTGAATAGAGAATGAAGAGACCTTTCAAATGATATATCACAAGCCTATACTTCCCATTTAAAAAATTGGGGGTTGTACCTGTCATTCTAAGGGGGTTGAAGGTAGGGGTTGCATTTTCACGTTAAAG
Organism: Plagiodera versicolora; assembly: GCA_037013635.1. Classification (NCBI taxonomy): domain Eukaryota; kingdom Metazoa; phylum Arthropoda; class Insecta; order Coleoptera; family Chrysomelidae; genus Plagiodera; species Plagiodera versicolora. The sequence goes on from CM072982.1 coordinate 12,060,318, forward strand.
AATGTCAAGTTATAATTTAAATTTGACGTGTTTCGGGACTTTTTAGAAATATGTACAGTAACCGAAATAATGAATTTATTCCATTTGGCTTTTACACACTGTATGATTGTATCAGAATGTAATATACTTTCATGTTAAAAAGTTCCAACTGTGGAAATAATTGAAAAATTCATCAAATCAAATGATGAAGCCATGATCGTATATATCATATCGAACAATATCTGTATATTGTATCGATTTTGATACAGTGTTTACTCTGAAAATTCGAATGACCAAATGGGTCAACCCAAAAAATCTTCATCCAAATCCCAATGAAAGATTCAGATTTTGTCTGGAATAATATATAATTTTGAAAAATGTTATGGAATATGTGGTATTCAATTCCAAATTCCGATATATGTTCCTACTTCAACTAGAAATCTTTCGAATCGTTATCTGATTTCGAAAGGAACATCGAGAAGTGAGTTCGAATGTTATATCTAGAATTTGACGTAGTGTTTTTTTTTCAGGATTACTATTCGTTCAATGTAATTTCTGTTCCACGAATTGAGTATTTTTCGAGACTGGAGGATTTGCTTTTTGATAATAATTACTTTTTGGGTATAAATTCTTCATTGTATATAATGTTTACTGTTAGAAGTTTGGTGTTTGACTGACTATACATAAAAAAAATCAGGTATAAAAGAATGTTCGTGAACCACTTGAGGGTTCCATTCCTCGTTTCGGGTTACTCCTGATTGCGTCATTTCGGTTTATTTCTGTAGGATGGGTGGTGATGATATAATTCACGTATCTCCCACTGAATAGTAAGTGAGTAAGTAATAGTTAGTTTTGGAAATATAGAATTCAGAGGATAATAAACCATTATTTCATCGAATGTGCAGCGAAAATAATCCACATCGATTTCAATAAATTTTCATTACACTGACCCATTGAAGTAATTCAAGTATACGCTCCAACATCGACCCATCCCGACGAAGAAGTGGAAGAAATAATTGCAGCAAGATAAGAAAACAAGTGCAATCAAGATATCGTTATGGGTGACTTCAACGCCATCCTAGGAAAACGCCAAGACGACACGGGGACATACGTCGGAAAACATGGACTTGGCCAAAGAAATCACAGAGGAAACATGCTCACACATTTCCTAGAAGAACAGAAACTATACAGCATGAACACCTTTTTCGACAAAAAACCGCAAAGAAAGTGGAGACGGTAAAACAAAGAACGAAACCCAGTCAACCTAAAAAGTAACAGTAAGTCGCAGGGAATACCAAATAATATCACATTGAAGATCATCTCGGAAACCTCTCTGGGTTTTACATGGGACTTCGCTTTGTGGATATCAACATCCACATATTGTTATCGTTGCGAAGTCCCCATGTTAACTTTCCTAATGATTGAGTGGAACATTTAATCGAGAGATTCAGATGAAGTGCACATTGCTATTACTTTGCGACTTATCCCTGTTCATATATTTCGAACATAGAATTGGCGCTTGCGCAGGGCATAGCAACAACACGTGCACACGAATGAAAGTCAAGGAACAAAGGGAAGATGAAAATAATATATTATGATCTGTGTGGTGCGTATTTAATGGTTGGTTGAATTGTTGGTTTTGTGTGCAGTATTTTGGGAAGTTTGTTAAGAAGAATATAGGACAGCTCTAGGTGCATGCGGTAAGTATACATTTCCAATGGCAAAAAGATGCTCATAAATGTGCAATTGGGAAGGTGATGCCCATTGAAAAGCAATGCTTTTTAACAAGATGGACTCCTCAACCGTTTTGTCGTATCATTATCGGAATTTAGTATCAGAATATTGAATGATATTCTATAATGTCAAACATGTATATACACTGTTTTTAATACTCAGAAACATCTTTCTCTACAATAAAAGCTGAATATAGAATTTTTCAATAATTTGATTAGAAATAAAACATGATAACATCAACATAAGTGTACCTAACGTGTTCAGGAACAGTATTAAACTATAAAAAAAAAAATAATTTCTATTAATATTATTTGTTAATATTAGTTGACAGTGGCAATCCATCATTTGGATCATCATAGTATAATAATCTGATATGGTAACAATCAATGTTTTTGTTGTTTCCTTTGATTTTATTATGTCTGTACAGCATACTATTTTTGTTTTGTAAATAATACCATTTTTCTTTCATTATGTTTCGAAAATAATGTTTTTGTTTTTATATTCTATGATATTACAATGTGAGTTGAAGTTTTTATAAAGTATTTCGGGTGAGTCAAGCTGAATGCATTGGACTAATATATATCTGATGATTCTGTTCAGCCATATGCCTGGCTAGAAATGCGTACAGCTTGACTCACCCTGTGTTATATTCAAAATATACAGATCAGTATTTTATAATAGTTGTTTAATCATTTCCCCTTAAGAATGAAAAATAGATTCAATATGAAGAGCAGGCATATGATGTGTTTTATTGCTGGTCCTGATTATACCTACTGGTGTACCACCCTGTATATAAATCTCATAGACTTAACCTATGCACATTTCTTAGGCATTATAAAATGGTTGAAATATAAGGCAGCTGAGATATATTTATTCTGCTTTCCAGGTATGTACTAATTCCATGGGTGTTTCAGAATTAACATTATTTCAATTAAATTAGAAGACGCATATAGAGAGCAAATTTAGTGCCACGATGGTAATTACCAAATTACATGTGAATATAACTTCAACGGAAGATGTAATGTGAAAGCTCATTTGGTTCAATAATCTTTCCAATAAGTGCTAAAATGCGAAGTCGCAATGTTGCTATTCATGGTACCTTCCACACATCCACATTGTGATGTATTAGGTAATTACCAGTGATATACAATGTTGCGGACATTAAGCACTCCCCAGTAAGTACTGGTTGCAGTTTTTTATATCAACATTGTGAAGTCGCATTTCCACGATGTTAACTCCCTACAACTTCCCTGCAACCAAAACTGGTTGACTGGGAATTGACTATATATTATCATCTAACAGAACCCTGGTCCAAGATGTAACAGTACTGAATTCATTCAATACCGGAAGCGACCACCGGATGGTTAAAGCAATAATAACCTTAAATAAAAGGCTAAACATCATTAAATATACAGGAAAACCCAAAAGACTCATAGACACAGAAACCCTCAAGATCAACAGGGTAATATATAAGGAAAAACTGCGTACGGCACTAAACCAAAATGACAGTATCGCACAGAAAAAAAATAAGCTCACAGAAACTCTAACAAATACACTCAACGAAGAGGCGTCAAACATAGCTAAGAGCAAACCTACCAAAAAGAATAAGCTATCTGACGAAACCATTAAAATGGTGGAAGAAAGAAGAAAACTATATAAAGATGGCCTGTACGCAACACGAGAATATAGAGAGGTAAGGAGAGAAACAAAAAAAAGAATAAGAAAAGATTTTGAGAAAGCCTATGAGACAATGGCAGTAGAAGTAATAGAGAAAAACAAAAATCTGGAATGTTTGAGAAGAAAAGAAGGAGAATACGAGATCATAGTAATGATGAAGGAGGAAAATGGGATAGAAATAATAAACAGAGCAGAAAAAGTAGAAATAACTGAAAAATATTACAAAGACATATATTCCTCAAAAATAGCAAAACCCCAAAATCTTGCAGAAGTTAAGATTATGAATATAGGTTCAGAGGATATTCCGCAAATAACCTCAGAGGAAATCACACATGCCCTAAGATACATGAAACAAAATAAAGCACCAGGGGAAGACAGGTACTGATTGAAATGGTCAAAGAAGCCCAAGAGATAGTTCTACCGTGGTTGAAAGATCTGTTCAATATATGCTTGGAGGAAGGGAAGATACCTGACAAATGGAATTCAGCAGAAGTAATACTAATATTTGAAAAAGGAGACCGAAAACTTATACAAAATTACAGACCTATAAGCCTACTATCGCAACTATATAAACTTCTGAATCATTACCAACCGAATAACTCAGAAATTAGATGAATACCAACCTGTCGAACAAGCTGCCTTCCGCATGGGATTCAGCACGTGTGACCACTCATTAACAGTGAAAATACTAATTGAGAAAGCAGTGGAATACAACCTGCCGATACACATGGCCTTTGTGGACTATGAAAAGGCCTTTGATTCAATTGAACACTGGGCAATTATGGAACTGGATAATGCGCGCATCGATTTCAGATACAAAAGAGGTATTAGACAAGGCGACACGATATCACCAAAACTGTTTAGTTTGGCACTAGAAGGTATCTTCAAAAAACTAAACTGGAGTGATATGGAAGTCAATATCAACGGCGAAAGACTTAACCATCTTCGATTTGCCGATGATATCGTGATAATCCCTGAAGACCAAGACCACTTACAAATAATGATGACTGAACTAGAGATAGAATCGCGCAACATAGGACTAAAAATGAACTCAAATAAAACAAAAATAATGAGTCCACAAAATGTACAAGTAATACTAAATGGGGTTCAAATAGAAAATGTCAACGAATATACATATTTAGGACAAAGAATACAAATAGACAAAGAAAATAAAGATACAGAAATTGAAAGAAGACGACGACTAGGATGGGCAGCATTCTGGAAATTGTCGAAAATACTTAAAAACAAAAGGATTCTTCAACATATTAAATCCAAGATCTTCGACGAATGCGTGCTTCCGGTGATGACCTACGGAGCCCAAACATGGACACTTACTAAACAGATAATACACAAATTACAAGTCAAGTCAAGAGCGATGGAAAGGATAATGATAGGCGTTTCAATGAAAGACAGAAAAAGAAATGAATGGATCCGACAGAGAACAAAAATCACTGACATAACCGACAGAGTTATTCAGCTGAAATGGGACTTCGCGGGGCATATAGCAAGGCTGCAAGATGGTGGATGGAACGCAAGGATTATCCTCTGGAGGCCATGGGTTCGAAGAAGAGGAAGAGGAAGACCGATTACAAGATGGTATGACGACATAAAGAGAGCTGTTGGGTGGAAGTGGACAAGTGTAGCTCAGAACAGGGACAACTGGAGAAAGAAAGGGGAGGCCTATGCTCAACTCTGGGCGCAATGAAAGGCAAAAAGAAGAAGAAGAAGACACTGACCCAGGAAATTGAAAGAATGATCTTCGTTATTCGCATGAGTCTAGAGTTCAAATTCCAAGTGAATATCTGCAAACAAGCTAACAAAAGTCACAGCTTATAGCCGAGTTTATATCAATGAGATATATGATGAACAGAAGTGGCCCAAGCACACTACCCCGTGGTGTATTGAGATCTGTTACTTATTCAAGTTACTTATCTTATATTACATATACCATGTATTTTAAGTTTTTCAATAAAAATTGCTCTATCAATTATCTCGAATGCTCTTTTAAAATCTAAAAATACTGCAACTACATACTTATCATCATCTATATAATTATTCCAATACTTCAGAATTCATATGATGTTTTTGCTACACTTATCATTCAACGAAATAATAATACTTCCTAGTTCCTTCAATGTCAACATGGAGAATTCGTTGAATCTTGTATGTTTTCAATATTACTCGGTGACCACGGATCTGTACCCGGGATGGAACCGATTATTTCATCAATAATTGATACAAGATTTGTATATATTTGAGTTGTCTGCCATTTCTCGACTTGTATTAGCTACTGTTACAGAGTTATTTATTCTAAAACGGACAGAATTCACAATAAATTCATGGTTAGGTTTAATTTTAGATTTCAAAGTTCTCCACATCATTTTAGAATTATTACTGTAAGTGTCTATGTCATTTTTATAATATTGTTCCTTTTTAAATTTCAACATGTTAACAACGTCATTTCATTTTATTTCGAATTCTGTTCACATATCAGTTCTTCCATTGGTTTTACATTTTTTGAAATTTTTATAAGCAACATCTCTTTCCTTAGATTTTATTTCAACCTCCATATCATACCATGGTACTGCTTATACATGGTAGCCCATTAGTGTGTGGAAGTAGAATAACTTACTAAGTTACCCAAACTTTATTCAAGGATTCTGTTCAAAATTCTTGATTCAGAAACAGATTCAAAGTCAACAGAATGAACTTTGAAACATAACATTACATAATAATAACAATAACATATTTATCACACTCCTAGAGAAATTATAATTCATCCTATTTATTTCTGATTCATTGCACTTAATTGAAGAGCTTAGTGGATGAACATGTTAAGTGACATTCTTGAGGAAATCGTGATTTTCATGTGGATCAACATGTTATGCTCTCCTTTGAACATAGCATGTTTCCCTTTTTCGCTAACCTTTTAAATAAAGCTATTTTCAGTGGATGAAGTTGTTATGTATATAGAGAAAAAGAGCTAGTTGAAAACTTTACAGCTGATTATCTCGATTTCACTTAATTGTCTCATAACATCTTCATCCACTAAGCTCTTCAATTTTGTGTTCATATAACATGTCCACCTAATTGAATTCATCATCATTTTTATAGGAGCTTCAACAGGAATTGGAAGTCATAAACAAATAGAAGATGCTATCCAAAAGTTGTTCAGGAGAGGGAAGGAAAGGAGTTATTCCTTCGAAAAAGATCTCGGTTCGAATATATCATTTTTATCTCAATATATGGAAATGACCTTTGTTTCTTTAAATCAAAATATTTTTATTTCATATGAATATATTCCATTTATTTCATACATTGAAATGATCTCAGAATGTACCTAATATTGTTTTTTGTTATTAATATTTCCAATATGTAAGAATGACCCATTGTTATTTAAATCAAGATAGTTTCTTACATATTTTATTTCATTGAAATGATCTGAGACTGATATTTATTTCATATTTTCTTATCTCTTCATTTTATTTTCCAAATTATATCATATTATTTTCGAAACTGGAATTTTATTTCCCTAGTTCTCCACGGATTTCCTCAATGAATAGAAACCATACTTAGGACGTACTAGGGACGTCCCAGGGACGGTACCGCTTAAGCCATCCTTCAGGATGTTGTTGGGAGTACCAGGTAAATCCTTAGAACGTACCGACGGCACATCCCAGGGAGCCCCTCTTTTGCCGCCGAGGGATGTCCCTAGACCATCCCAGGTACGTCCCGTGTCCCGACAAAGGCTGTCCCAGGGACGTCCTTCCAATAAATGTGGGACGTCCCTAGGATATCCCAGGGACGCATTTGTGTTGTTAGGGTCAGCATACTTTCATACAATCGGTTCAAAAATAACATACAAGTAAGAAATATGGTAATGTGAATGGTAACCACAACTAAGATTATGCAGATCCCAAAGATGTACTCTACTACGTAATAGGAATGGAATGAGTAATCTTGATATTGAAATAAGAGTTCATCAAACTAAGGAATAAAAGTCAGTAGGAATGTGTTTACTAACATATTTTCAGGAGTGACTTGACAAGGAGTGGTATTGTTCGAGCTCAGCTTAATCTCATACATTCATATGTTCATTTTGATTTAGTATTATATTTCATGTTTGTATGTTTTTCTATTAGTTCTATAATTACTACATCTATGAAAATTATGTCCCCTTCAGACAATAATATGTTGGTTGTTCAACATATTGATTTGATTCAACCATCTTAACTGTCACCTTGTTGTGTGTATCGTGTTTTACTTTTACTTCCATTTCTATGACAGGCTATATTATATGTTATGTTTTATACTCCTATACTTATGACTTGATCAAGATATGTTTTGATGTCTAGTTGTTTTATGATGTACTAGTTTTTATGGTGTACCTGTTCTCTTTTCTTCCTTTTTTGACGATTTGAGCTTTTATCACCACTCACACGAATACCATTCTTTTTATATTTATGAAAGCTTTGTCAATAAGAATCCTTTCTTCGGACAATAAAGTATATTTTGATTTGATTTGATTCAATTTTTCAGTATCTTGTTCATGAACCCTGAACGGACCGTTTCCGAGATATGTGACTCATATGTTAACTATGAGAAGAAAGCTCGTAACATTAATTTTTTGTCTTTGTGAATTTATCGAGGTTACTTCTAAGTATATGTTGTTAGTGTGTGTATAGGCTCGTTTGGCAAAGAAGAATTGGATTTTTGGTACGCGTTGGGAGAGGATCATTCTCGAGACGCGAGACCAGATCGTGATTAAAGGCAGTAAAGGTGTGAAAAATGTAGCGAGTTGTGTACAAATTGGTGTCCGTATCGATAGAAGGCTGTGATAAGATTGGGTTAAATACTTCCCACCTATTCGAGTGGATTCGACGGCACTTATTAGAGTGTAATTTTTAGAAATTTGAATACATTTATTGTACGTTTCAGATGCATGTACCGATGGTTTCATACACTCCGATTACCTCAATCACCAAGGTTTCAGTCCATATACAATTATATTCGGTTTGATCAAATTCAGGAAAGTCAGTCTTACACCACAAATTGAAGGAATGGATACAAAAAAAAACTTGCATCTCGGAGATGAAATAGGCAAGGATGAATAATGAACAAAATCTGAGAAGCTTATCAACCGAGTTCGATTGAAACAGAAACATATTATATTAAAATATAAATTATATTCAATACAATTCAGTTGTTTTACAAATCGTGTCATAATAATGAAATGAATTCATTGAAACTACCTGGGTTTGCTTCATCCTCACATATCATTTATTCGTCGAAATTTGTGAAATACGTGACCGAATATAAAACGGTGATTCGCTGTGGGACGTGGAAAGATCAAATTGAGCGCTCCAATTGCATAAAGGCCTTAGCGGTCGAACTCGGCGAGCCTAGTAATCAGGGGAGGGGATAAGCGCTGCTAAGGGTGCGAGTTGATCCGACAAAAAATTCTGAAACTGCCATCATTTCAGTTCTAATTATCGGATCGTGATAATAAGCATATCAAAATACTCGTTAGGCTTTAGCGCTTCTAACGAACTAGATTTTAATATTGATTCCTCCGTTTCTCGATTGTTCATCAACACGCAGAGTTGAAGGTGAAGATTTCGACGATAATGGTGAAAATTCAACTCATAAATAATATCTGTCAAGTTATTATTCATTCATACATCACGTATTACAAATTTGGATTAATTGGAATAGTTTGAAAAAATATAGTACCATAAATAAAGCAAGGCGCTGGTAGGCACTTATCGAAATCTTGGGTAAAATATAGAGAGAAAGAAAAGTGAAAGAGAGAAATAATTTTTCGTTTGAAATTCCAAATGATAGCGAAGGCATCAGTCGCGATAGCACTGCTTTACAGAGCAGACACAAAAAGTTGCAGGTTTTTTTCATTCAAGTTAATCTGCATTCGTGATTTCGCATGCTCAATCGCACATGTACCGCTGTATATCAAATTTCAAAAGAGTTTCATCATCCAAACAATTAAACGATGGAGGTCAGAACGATTGAAGACGAAGGCCGAAAGCGGCATGAAAATGCAATATTGATGGTGATGAGGTAAAATTTCAATAAGATAAATGATATTAATTATGGTGGCATTGAATATTATATATTTACTAATAATGCAACACTCCGCGAAAGTGAAATACGTCAGTTTTTGGTCACTCAGAACAAAGAAAATAAAAACTGAAATTCTTGTGAAATCTTTTACCAAACATATATTGTGTATAAGATATCGCACTGCCTAGCTTTTGACTAAATTCTGGTTATCCTCAGGACGTGAATAACAGTCTGGAATACTTTGCAGCTAGAGATTGATTTTTTGAGAAAGATGTACGTATATCTGATCCACCGGGAATATCCAAACAAGAAATGACAAAGCGGAAGAATATCATGAAGATTTTCTTTTGAAAATGCCCATTCAGGAAAGAAACAAAAACATGAAGAAAACACTGAAAGTCGCAAAAAAGGGTGCAAAATAAGTAGGCTATCAGTGATTTCTTTCGGATCAGTGACTAATGTATTTTTTTTCATAAATCATACGATATTTTATGCTTCTTTCGAACTTTTGTTCCTTATTTCATATAACTTTAGTTTAGTTTCATTCCGACTTTGTATCAACAGTTTTAGGCAAATAGAAGATACCTCATTTCATGCTGTATATATTTATGTAAATATTTTTGTATATATTTCTGTGAATCAAATTTAATAAGTGTTCTGAGCGTTATTGAATTCTTTTTTTCCGACATAACCCACTATGTTCTGCTTACTACGACTTATATAAAGCCCGACAAACTATAGGGCTTTGCCTAAAAATATGTTTCCTGGTCAAAAATCAAAAAGAATTTTCATAATGCTTGTTGGTAAGTTCCAATATCCGAAAAAAATGTGCATGCATTTGCAGAGTCGAGCGCTGGCCGTCGCCTTGCTTTATTCATGACACTATCTTTTTCCAAACTATGCCGATTAATTCGAATTTGTGATACGTGATGTATGAATAAATAATTACTCAACAGATATCATATATTAGGTTGAATTTTGACCATCATCATCGAAATTTTCACTTTCAACTTTGCGTGTTGATAAACAATCGAGAAACGGAGAAATCGATTATAACATAATATAGCTCGTTAGAAGCGCTGACGCCTTACGAATATTTTGATATGCTTATCAACGATTGGGGCGCTCAATTACTAGTAATGTTGATATCTTGAGTACGATTGGAAAAAATCATCACAGAATGTGTAAAATTTAGTGACGAACTTTTCGAATTGAAGCATCTTATCATTCATTTTTCAGATTAGAAATCATGTATATGTTTATGTCACTCAATGAAAGTCAGCAATTGAAAAATAAACATTACAATGATGATATTACGATACTTCGAAGGATTCAGATACCGATATTTTGATGAAATTGAATATTTTCAATATTTCGACGAAATTGTATTTGATTATGATTCAAATGTTTCATGGTGTGAACTAGTTTCTATGTACCGGGTGTAACAGGATTATGGTACACCCCCCTGTTCAGTAACAACCATGATATTCGTGCATCGAAAAGTCAAAAAATCGAACTTATCGCCTTGAACTTATCACAACGAAAGAAGTTGAATAGGATACCTCCTTGTTTTTGTATCTCCTATAAGTAACCGAGTTACCTTGTACAAAAATCAAAGTATGTCCAGCCAGTACAATCGACAGATATTTTCATATTGGTGTTTTTATATTCATCTCCTATAATTAATGTGAATCAATAAAATGTCTCATTATAGTTCGGAAGAAGTAGAATTGGTAATTCTTTTTTGTTCGTATCGTGAGAGAGTTGGGTAACTGATTTTTTTTTTTGGAAAAGTCACTATTTGTGGAATCAGTACTTGTTCTAGGTTTTCATTGAATTGTATTCTTCGAAATAATACTTCTGTTATGTCACTTACCGATCACTATCCAAATGACGATGCAATTACCGCCAGTAGCAGTTGCTATCATGAGGAAGAAGACAGTCGTCCACCCAAACTGCACCCATGTGGGCATCGAGTTATCCTCGTGCAAAGATCTTGTCGGAAGAGCAGAAGCAGGGCTAAGGGGTCCGTAATCGAAGCCACCAAAGGTGCGGTTGAACAACGGAATCTGCAACGAAACATTCATACGGTTTCGGTGTGACCATGTTTATTGATCAACAGGAAAACAGATTGAAATTTTTTATTATTTCATCTCTCAGGTCTAGCTAAGATTCGAGGTAATTACTTTATTTTGTATATTTTTGTCAGACCTTCTTGCATTTCCTGAAATTGATTATATACCTGTTGAAAATAAAGTGATATATTTAACGAAATATTTAATAAAATAAAATAATCGTCCAGTTGGAGTATATGAACTAAAAATCGAGGAGTTGCCCTTGAATTGATCAAACCATTCATTTGTTAAGTTCTCACATATAATTCGTGATCAAATATTATTGATTGATGTTAATTCCTTAACTCCAGTCTCTCGATAATCTCTTCAAATGACAAAGTTTTTCAAATAGATAGCAATTTTGCAAGATTTTTCCTACCTATATTTTACGTGAGTGCTACCAAAGAATGCATAGCAGCCAGAGGCTCATTGTACTTCCTCTACATAGTCCCTTCGAGTTATTTATGTAACATAAGAATAGTTTTTTGTATGCTTAGGTTGCGAAATACCTATTCAACGTATCGAAAGAACTAGATAATCTTGTGGTCGTTAAAAAGTTTCGCGCCCATGGCATACACAGTATTTTTCGTGCAATCGTTAAAATTGTTAGACTAGATAATTGTGAATGAATTTATTATCACTCTGAAATCAAGAGCAGTTCAATTCATTTATAATAACAATATCACCGTCACTGATAGCGATATTTCAGTACCTTCTACTACTCCTGAACTCAAAAGCGTTGTGAATTCAAAATATGAAGACACCAAATAATTCGCAACTAAAAGAGAAAATAGACGTGTCTGCGCTTTATTCCTCCAACAGTCGAATAAAGCTTTCGAATAGTACAATTGAAATGAAACTTGTTCATGCCATTTCCGATGAATGTGGGTTGAAAATTCGATTCTGCTCAGTTTAATAGGTTCAATGAGGACAAAATAAAAATTTTCATTCTGTGATATCGTTTATAGACGAAAAATACATCAAGAATCTCTACAGCTACAAACAGAACAAAAATTAATGATTTGAATATGAGTAACGTAGTTGTTACGACTCAACTGTGAGTTTTAACTCTTTTATGTAGATACACCATGTTCTTGTTGAGCCCAAGAATATGATCAATACTATTCAATACATTCGCTGAGGGATTCCAAGGTAAAAAGATCAAATTACTAGTGATGTTGACGATTCATGGTATCAATATTCTTGAGAAAAATTATTAGTCGTGAATTTCATTCGATGACTAATGATTACCACAGTTCAACGAATTCGGCAACGAAATATTCCTCATGAAGTTTTTCAGGACACACATTCTGAAGTATCAATTGATATATATCATATCCTCCGTTTTTTTCATCAAACTCATTCCATTGGATTGATACACTGTTTATCACTGATATACTGCGTTATTTATTTGAAACATCTAATTCAGGTGCGGAACATTTTTATTTCAATCACAATTTCTGGATGTTATGACTATAACAATAAAAAATATTCCGTCACCGTTTCCTTGCATCAATGTTTTTTAACAGTTCATCAAAACTTTAAAGTTTTATGATCAGAGTTTTCGGTACTAATGGTTTTTCGAACTCTTTCATCTCATGAAATCTAATAACTATATATTTTCATTTGATTTGTTAAACAGGGTGTATGGTTGATGTATGCCTTTTGACATGATTTCAATGATATGCAAGAAACTTTTTTGGGACCTCTCACGCATATGATGGTTTGGTAACAGATTGGACAAATGGAGAACGGAAAATCGGATCGTTAAAATCTATACTGGGTATTTTGTTGCTTATCTCACTCCACTCTTCATATATAATATCGAAAATGATATACCCTCACTACTGTGATAAAATAAAAGCATATGGAATCGCTGAATTCCAGAGAACATTACAATTTCTCCGAGAGCTTTCAAAATGGACATTGAGTAGCTCTTGATTATGTGGTTTCAAGATCTTTGCTTATTCATATAGTTTTATTTTCGATACCCATATATTTTTTGAATACTGTTTACAAAAAGAATACAAAGGGGAAATGACATAAAAAAAATATTCACAGTCACTCCAATCATTCATTAGTGTGAAATCGTTTCAAAAATTGTGACTTGTTACTTGGTAGTTTGACAATATCTGACACTATTTGATATTTTTTGTTTGAAATCGTTGTAGGTAATTTCTTTTCAAAAAATGATCCATTTGGTGTATCCGTAATAGTCATAGTGTATCGTTATCTTGAAAAAAATCATGGTGTTAATCTTCATTGGTATCACAATGGTAGGTATAAACAAAAAACATGTGATTTGACAATTATGAATCATTTCTCAAACGATTTCGCGGCTTCAGATATCATGAAATTATTAAAAGATATAGACAGTCTCGATCTATAGATATTTTGTTTCTGATCTACCAAGAAAGATTGAAGAAATGATACTACCAATGAAAAATTGATGTGAGCAATAGAATTGCAACGATTATTCGGTTAATATTCGGCCTATTCGGAAGCTTTTTTATGTTCGGTGGGATACCGAATATCTTACATATTATTCGGTCGAATGCCGAATACTGAAGTAACATATCTTATTATAGGAGTATAATTGGTGAAATGCAAAATAGTCGATTCAACACGTACATATAGTCTATTTATTCTGGGTTGATAGTTGTGTCAGATTTGGTAGCTTTTCAATGCCATTGGTACAAATTAAAAAGTATCTAGCAATGACAGACGTCTCAATAGGTTCATACCTTAGCTGGGAACATCAAAGCATCAACAATTATGGCAACACTTACATGTCACTTTACAATGATGCCAAATTTTGAAGCGAAGTGGCGAAACCTTACAATCGTTTGTTTACATGCGAATTGTTCTTTTTTGCGATTTTTGAGAATTTGCTCTTGAAAAAATTTTGAGAGGATTGAGTAGAGATGCCCAGAAAATGGGCGAACAGCAATAACAGGAGACCCTTACTTTCATTGGATTTTGTTTGAAAGGTAAGTGAAGAATCTTCATGAATATTAATTCACCACAATCTTACAATGGTTCAATAGTTCTCATGAAAGATGATTATTACAGAGAGTGATTGCTCCCAGTTAACACAAATTCGTCTCAGAGATGTGATTGGGCATCACATGCATGTTCCAGATCACAGCCGTGACCCGAATTGAGATTCTCACTAACATCACAATGACTTCTATTCCGGACCCTTTTGGTCGTTTTTTGATTTTCATTCAGCATCACAATAGAAATCACATTGATGCATTGGATTACTCACAATGTGAAGTTCGAACTGCCTCACATTCTTTAATCAGGAATTCCTTATGAGGAGAATATTGTGCTTCTGAAGGAGGTCATATATACTTAATTTTCGGAGTTAATAATGAAGTCGCATTCACGTCACATAGACTCAATGATAGGTTTCACAAGAATACTCCATTTTATTTGATTACGATTCTCATTCTGAATCAGTTCATGAATCTTTCAGTAGGAAATGGGATTCAAGAAAAATGGTTATGATCAAGATTTCAATAACATTTATTTTCGGAAAACCTTCGGAAAATAGATAGATAGATAGATAGATAGATAGATAGATAGATAGATAGATAGATAGATAGATAGATAGATAGATAGATAGATAGATAGATAGATAGATAGATAGATAGATAGATAGATAGATAGATAGATAGATAGATAGATAGATAGATAGATAGATAGATAGATAGATAGATAGATAGATATATAGATAGATAGATAGATAGATAGATAGATAGATAGATAGATAGATAGATAGATAGATAGATAGATAGATAGATAGATAGATAGTTTATTGGCTATGTGACACACACAAAATATGGTTTATAGCAAGTCATTGGAACATAACAAATACATAGATATATAAATAAAAGTAAATGTATAAAACATGTAGTACAAACACAATATGTATAGTGACTAAAATCAAAGCAAGATTAAATTCAACGAAAGTGAATGTCATGTCAAGGTGGGGTCAAAAAAGAGATGTTAGAACATATTCCTCAACAGAATAGAAACAATGATTGAGAAGTATTTTTTTCATATTCATTTTGAAACATTTCTCATTCATAGATTCGAATCTTAAATATCATGACTTTTATGTAACTGAAATTTCAATTCAACATAAAAAAAACTAACATCACTACACTGCTTTATTTTTGCAATTTCCTCTACTTTGTAGCCACTATCTTTTAGTATCTCAAACACCTTCAATGTCATTGAAAATTCTTGTGTAACAGCATCTGAAAATTGAAAGAATACATTTTAGTTCATGTTGTCAATGCTCAGTTCAATTATAGACGTTGAAATGGAGTTTTCAGATCAAATAAATTACCTGAATCTCACGAAAAGACTTGATTATTTGATGGCTGAATGATTTACTGAAGAATGGCTCATATTTTGTTTTGAAAACACTGCTCAGGCCATATTGATATCATTATTATCAGTTCTAGCTTCTGGGTTATTGGTATTGGCTACACCAATAACATTTTCACTGTTTTCAAGAATAAAATAAAATCTCCGTGTGAGTGTGATCAATGAGTTATAACCCAATAACTGAAATAAAAATAAATCAATATTCGTATTATTCTGAATAATTGTGTTGAAAGAACAATCATACAATACTCACCTTTTCACTGGAATGAATTACAAAAACTCATGTGTTCTCATCCACTATTCTATTCTTCTGAATTACGATGGCCTCAGTCAGCCAGTTGAATATATATCACGTAATCGGTTGTTTTTTTTCCACAGAAAAGTCGCTCAACGATTCTGGCATAGCCGATCCCTCCTGCTTGCAAGTAAAAATATAACAGAAATTGCAACAACTATACTTTGTTTTTCCAACACTACTATAAACTGTTCGAAATAACATTCGATGCAACTAATTTATATCGATTTATGAATACGCCTTTTCAACTCTTCTCATCTACTAGAAGCGAATAATTAGAAAGAACAATGAATGAAACAGAACGTGGAAAAAACCAAGCCGCCATATTACAATACTGAATAGTGAATACACTCTCATTTCACGATCTCGTCACATGTTGCACCGGCGTTGCCGCCTGTGCATGGAATAATCACCCCATAATTTTTTATGGAATGATTGTGGAGAGATTATCAAACAAAATTACCATATTTTCAGATCTGAGAAACTGATAACGAGATAATTTTCCAGTGATATGTTTATATTTTTAATGGACAATACTATATGATGATATTCCTCATACATTATCATCACTATAAGAACACTGGGACACTGCGAAATCTCTCGAGTCGGGAAAAATATTAAAAAAAGGCAACACTTGTTGCAAGCAAGCTCTCATTTTACATATTAAAAATCGAGAAGATCATTTGATTTTTCATGTCATGTCATTCGTTCTTATATAATAATAATAATAATAATAATAATAATAATAATAATAATAATAATAATAATAATAATAATAATAATAATAATTCATTCACCATGACTTTACAGAATTTGAACTCCACATACATCAATCATGCAGCACATGGTGAATAAATGGGAGAAAAGCCCAGTAGAACGTGTGCGTGGGCCGATTATTCCATCCATACACTTGAGTGCGAGTTGCAGCCTTAGTGCAAGTTATAAATAAATATGGTTCATTCAAGTGAATGGTATTGATAAAATGTACAATACAGCCACAAAATAGTGAAAATTCTGGAATGTTATCTCATGTACATTCAAAACACAAAGAGACACACGCATATACATGTCGATACAGAGAATAACAATATGTTATTAGAATGAGAATAATAAATAAAACATTGTAACAAATAGCAACTTATTACTTATTTTGTAACTAATATGAGTTGATCCTTGCACTTTATGATCGATTTGCAAATATAATGTCAGATATGTAACCATAGGGGAGAGTCAGCAGCCAATTGTTAGTTAGCTTTTTGAATAAGTTATATGAATGTATTTTTTTTATATCTGGTGGTAATTTATTGAATAGCTTAGGGCCAAGGTAGGTAAAACATTTTTGACAATTGTCATTTCTGCTCGAGGCATAGCTACGGCATTGATTCTGTATCTAGTGTTGATTGAAATCAATTCTTCTTTATATTTGTATTGTTTCAACAGAATTGTTTTGGCGAATAACTGACCCATGTTCAACACTCTCAATTCAGAAAACAGAGCTTCAGAAGAATATCTTCTTGGTTTTTTATAGAAAGTTTTCAATACGCTTTTTTGTATTTTTTCTACTCTACTTAAGATGGTTGCCGTCGTAGAACCCCAGGCAATAAGTCCATAAGTCAGGTGAGATTCTACCAAAGCATCATATAATATTCCAAGTCGATAAAGTTTCGCCAAATTTTTGAATTTATAGACCAGAAACCGGAGTTTTTTTATGACGAATTGAGCCTGTTCGTCCCATTTCATGTGGCAGTCTATCATTATTCCTAGATATTCAGTTTTCAGTACTGAGTTTATACTTGTGTGTGTATTGGTGGTATCTCTTTTAATGTCCTGATATGAAGTTAGATTATTACTGTATGATGTGAAGGGCATGAATATTGTTTTTTAAAGTTAATCGTGAGTAATTTATAATTGAAAAAATTCGTGATTTTTGAGAAATCCAATTCTACGGTATTTTTGAGTGAAGTCCAATTCGAATCCTCATAAAAAATTGCCGTATCGTCAGCAAAGCTAATGATTGCTCCTTTCGTTTCTTGTTCGAAAAGATCGTTGAGGAATACGTTGAAAAGAAGTGGGCCTAGTACAGTTCCCTGTGGTACGCCAATTCCGATTTTCCTTGAGTCGCTCAGGGTTCCATCTATTTTAACACATTGCGTTCTGTTATGTAAGTAGCTTCTCATTAGGTTATAGGAGATTTCCCGAAAACCAACATTCTCGAGGGCCTGAAGAAGCTGTTCATGATTTACCGTGTCGAACGCTTTTGCAAGATCGACAAAAACACATATAGAACTTTGTTTTCTATCTATGGCATTGTTTATCATTCTTGTCAAGCTCGCAATCGCATCCGATGTAGAGCGGTTGTGTCGGAATCCGTACTGTTTTTCTGAGATGACTCTGTATTTAGTGAAGAATGAGTTGATTCTTTTCTGGATGATTTTTTCGAATATTTTACATATACTAGAAATGAGAGATATAGGGCGATAGTTCGACATGTCTAACTGATCTCCATTTTTTTTTAAATAGGTGTTATGACAGCATTTTTTAATATATCTGGGAACTTTCCATCATTGATGGATTTATTTATAAGGAAGGTTAATATGGGTGCTATTTCACGACTAACTATTTTGAGAGTTTCTGATCTTACTCCATCTGAGCCAGGTGATTTATTATTTTTCAGGGTCATGATCTCTTCTATAACTTCATTCTCGTCCGTATTCGAGAGGAATATTGAATTTTCAATTTTTTTCTTTTTTATATCGTTCGATTTCTTTTTTATATCGTTCGATTTCTTTCCTTTTCAATATAATGATGATTGAAGAACAATCAGTTAATACAGTTAATGTGTTGATGAAAGTAGTGGTGCTCTTATTGATATCGTTTTCAGAATATATGCCTGCTCAGTTTTGATGTTTAGGTTTATCTTTCAATTTTTCTCTGTTTATTATAGTTCTAGTTATTTTTGTTTTCACTTCGTCAACTGTTAGCTCAAGTAGGATGATATTGTTAATTGTAGAAAAATGATCGGTTATATTCGTTTCCAGTACCGTTGGGTTATTCATGAAGTTTTTTACTTTTGATTTAATGAAGATATGATCGATGCATGAGCTTTCACGACCTACTATTCTAGTGTTTTTCACTGCAAAAAGGTTATAACCATGAACTCGAAGTAATGATGTGTCAGTTATTCTCCAAGTTTCCGTAAGTATCACAAAATCAAAACTGTTTTCCACTTGGTTTAGTAGGATTTTTAGCTCGTCGAAGTTTTTATTGATACTTCTCATATTCATGTGAAACACAGATATGTTAGTGTTTTTGTTGAATTCTTTCATCATCGCGTTATATTCCGGGATATTATCGTAAATTTTTGTATCAGTTTGATCTATTTTAATATCTCTAAGGTAGTTATCCATTTTTAAAGGTTATGGTATGGGCGATATTTCAGTTCAAACAAAAATATTCATGAACATTCAAAAGAGGAACATGATTTTCGAATTATTTTTCTTTTTGGTTATACCTATAACGGTTGAAAAAACTATTGGACCGTTGACTTCTTGTTCTTTCTCTCACTGGGGCACCTGCAACTGTCGGTTTTATTGATTTCTTGGGATCGCTTGTTTTGGGAGTATTTGCGTTAATTCTTCTCTCTCCTTCTTTTGAAGCTTTTAGAGGTTCTTGGATATTTTCTATCTCTTCTTGGAGTTCGAATTTCTTTTCTGGGATTCTGATGTTTGGTGTTGCCGGTACGCTGCTTACCTTACGCTCCTCCGAACATGGATTTCTTGCAGTTCTTCAACAGTGTAGGCTTTATTGTTGATATATAATTTATTTCCTCTTATGAATGATTGATCTGCGGGATTTTGTCTAGCTCTATTCAGAAATTCTTTCAAAACCTTCTGCTCACGTCTTTGATCATAAGTTAGGTCATGCGACATTGCGATACCAGTACCTTTTAATTTATTACGTTGTTTAAAGATCTCTTCTTTTTTCAGGTATGATATGAATTCGATCTTGACAGGGCTTTTTTCTGATTTATTTAGGCAGTATAAGTTACTCAGATATGTTTCCTTAATATCTATATCTAACAATTCCTTGAGTTTTATTGTAACAGAGGTAGCTGAAATTTCCTCAGGACTTTCCAAACCAAACACGATAATATTGTTCTTTTTTGTATTTCTTTCCAGAAATTCGACTTTGTTTTTCAATATTCGATTTTCAATTTCAAGGTTGTTGTTTTTTTGTTTGAGCTCTTTTATTTTTAACAAAAGTCTAGTTTCACTAGCTTCTATGGCAGATTTTATTTCTGTTCTGCTTTTGACAATTTCCTCTTGTAAACTTTTTATTGCTTTCAGTGATTCTGATTCCATTACTTGGGTTTGAGATCGAAATAAATCTAGTGTATGGTTTCCTTTATATATCCTGGTTTATTTGGGGATACACTACCAGTGTTTATAAGTGTTTTTGTTGTTTCACAAAAACACTTCAGTTAGCTGTATTCAACGATTTCATTCAACTGATAGGTAGAAAAAAGATTGGGATCTTCTTTGTGGAATTCCCTTATCAGATGTGTTTCGTTTTAGGCAATAATGGGCCTAGGGCACTCACACATAAAAACTGGAATATGTTTCCACTTAAAACTGCACTTTAAATAACTTTTACTTGGTCTCCACAAGCAACACTCAACAGTCGATGTATTGACTGTATGATTATAGCAATTTATCAATTAGATTATATGCTTCAGATGAAATCAAGCAAGCACGAATTAAGAACCGAACAGAATCGAATCGAATAGAGATATATATGATATGGGTGATACCATAATTTTTGGGTATCATTCTGGGAACAGATCGGATCATGACATAAAGCATGTAGATATAATAAATGATATTGGGGACATGACGACATAATATATGGTATTATTCATCAATACCTCTTTAAAAGTCACTTGGCAACTGCGTATGCTGGGAATTTCCTAGCCAATTATATTCTTGTATTCCCAAGTCACATTGTGCGCTGTATCTATGACTATGTGATTATGCACGGGTTTTTCTCAATACAGTCAAATTTGGGCGAAACGTGAATTTTAAATATTTGGTTGGGAAAGAAGTGATATTTTCTTTCAAGCTGGCCCAATAGGCTTCACATCTTGAACAAGGGTTATAGACACATGAATAATATAGAAAGTTGAGATTTATAGCATCAAGTGTGAAAAAACTGACAAAAAGAGCTAATTTTCCCGATACCCATATAAAACACGCAACTTGTTGTGCCCGAATCATAAAATCATCTTGATCGAGTACTTTTTCAAAGACATAACGGCTCGATCAAATTCCACTATCAAAGTAAAGAACATCAAATGAAAAATTCAATGAATCATCGTCCTTTCAATAGATTCAAAAGAGGCAGATTCAAAAATACATCAAAATAACGTATAGGCGGTACAAATAATTTCCATATTGAATTCTTATTCTACTCAATGCAAATCACTCTCAAAACTCGGATACATTGAATTTTGATTCTCATCGAATGAAGTTTTTGATTCAAATATAAATGTCCCTGTTATGTTAGAGTGCTTCACTAATTCATCACCAAATAGATCTCACATCCAACAAAATGAGACGAAGACTGTGAATAATCTTTCTTATGAGGAATCCCGTGGCAATCTCAGTGAAGTATGATTGTGATTCGCTATGTTACATTGACTGACTTGAATGTGACATCCCATAGTTGTTTGTGTTTACTGGGATTGATGGAGTTACCTAATATTGCTATGAAACGTAATTCATTCCTCCAACAGTACGATCAGTTGAAAAATGAAGATTTGAGGCAATTTGTTTTTCTTGATGAGACCTGAATATTTCAGAATGGAACTCTACGACATTCTTGCCAAGATTCTAGTGTCAAAAATGTGAAAATACAAAGAATATAACTCCAAGGTATTTAGAATTTGTATATCAGTCAGATGGTGTATTGGAATTATGTTGTCTATTAGATTCATTGTTTTGCATGCTGGCTGTTCAGAGGGATTCATTCCTGAGACAAAATTTGTTTCAATCCCTGAAACTGCTAACAAAGTTCACCATGGAGTAATAAACCAGGATGACGTTCTCCACTGATTCGATGCACAACTGCTGCCTAAATTAAAAAATCCTTCCAAAATTGTTATGTATGGATAAGGCTACTTATCGCAGCACACTCATTAGGAAAGTTTTCACCCCAGCTTTTAATAAGGCAGCAATTCAAGAATGACTCACTAACAATTTATTTTGATTATGGAATGTTGAAGCTGCAGTTACTAACTAATTTCGTACAATTGTAGACCATAGATTTCATGATACATGTAATATATTCTTTGATTTTTAGAAACAAACCAGCCCTGATGAATAATAGCCCAGGCAGCAGAGGCACGTTTTTAAGACGTCGAAAACACGACAGTTTACGACGCCGATCTCGTCGAAATCACCAAAAAAGTGACGTTATAGAGACGTTATAATGACGGCAATATGTCACAGCGATTTGACGTCACTGGACACGTTTATAAGACGTCTTCATAAACACGTTCATGAGACGTCTTCATAAATACGTTATTTTCTTCCAAATTTTCACAAAAAGTATATGCACTATAAAAGAGGTTTTCAAATTCAGGAAAAGTTAGGGCAAATGATCTAGGAAGACATTTGAAATTGAGATGTATTAATAACTTTAATAAGAGAGGTCCACAAAGTGCTGATTATATTTCAAATTAGTGAATATATCAAACTACTTATGTGAGAAATACCATATGAATGAAAATGAAATAAAAATGTGCTGAAAAAACTTTACTTCTTCAATATCATACCTACATATTTTATAACTGAACATTTTTCAATGTCACCAAAACAACTATTTCATATCTATCATAATTATGGAAAAGTGGTACTGACACCCAGTTTCTTTCATGGGGCATTAAAAAGCATTTTCCTCTATTATCCAAAGCAGGCACAATGAGAACTCTGAAACATATAATCAAAATATTAATCACTGTCACAATAAATCATAATCGGGGGTAGGCGTTTAACAATTTTCATGTATCCCCTGCAAAACAGCTAGGACAGATTTTGCATTCAGAAAATGAGACATCAGACAGCAAGGGCATAGGAAGAAAAAGTTGGGTTAGGTTTGTTTTTTTTGCGGTCATTATTTGGTCATCAAGTAGCAATCATATTTATTACGATTCAACGCAGGATTTGAACCAGAAAATTCAAGTAATTGCGAAGTAATAGAGTATATACGAATAAAAAGTGTATCAAACCCATATATTATTAGGAGGTGTTCATACGTTTTATTTTCTATCTATAATATATAACGTAATGTGTAACTTGCCTGATATGAATGGAAAACTTTCACAATCTCACAATTTGATCAATCAAACCAGAACAACAAACATCTCCAAACTCTAACCTTGCGTTTCAGCGTCTTTCAGATCATCGAAGCCACGTTGACCTGTCGTGTGATAATTCAATATAGTCTAAGATCCGAACCTAAATCGACCTCCACCGAGCTGATAATAGAACGAAATATATTTCATCAAGAATTTAGTATATTAGAAAACATATTAAAAAAAAATGGGTTCGCTAAAAAAATATTGGGCAGACTATTTTTAATTATTTTTCAAAAAATGATTTTCAATTGAATGTTGCAACATCGGGATAATGAAAAAATTTTGTCCTGACTGAAAGTATAAAACGTACTATTTACCTGGGCAAACTACTGAGTTGTAGGAAAAGCTCAAAATCAAACGGAAATATATTCGTCAAAAAGTTTATCTACTTTTCAAAAGAGTCAATCATGTATTATTTCTACAAGCAATAACTGGCTGTGATACGACGACTTCATTTTACAGGAGAGGTAAAGCAACAGTCTTTAAAATGTTCGAAAAACAAGATTCAGTTCAATGTGCTGAAGTATTCAAAAAAAGTAATTCAACTCAACAAGAAATTATCACGAACGGGATTCGGTCCCTTCTTTCTATGTACAGAGCTCCAAAAAAAACCATCTGCTTAGATAAGTATCGATATGCATGTTTCGTTAAAAACACAAAAAATAAGAAACAGGTGCAATTATCTTGTCTTCCTCCAACCTCAGTTGCTGCACATCAACATCTTTTCCGGGTACATTACCAAGTTTAAGTGTGGCTTGGTTATCAGCTAGACCCGAAAGACTGGGGTTGGAAGTTGGTCGATAATACATTAGAACCTATTCAGACTTTACTCCCACGTGCGCCGAAAAAACTGCTGAACACTATTTTTTGCAACTGTAAAAAGGGGTGCAGCACTAAATGTGGTTGTAAAAAAGTTGGACTGTTGTGTTTTCTGTCATGTACACATTGTCAAGGCCAGTCATGTTCTAATGCTGAATCACCAATAGTGGAGGATTCGTTTGATACCGACGAGGAAACATGCGATACATCGCTGTTGATGGAATTTACTTACACCCAGGATGAAGAAAACTAACAAGACGAAGATCAAGAAGAAAAAGATCAAGAAGAAGTATTTGAAGGTTATGAGTCAGATGAATAAGTTTCAAACTTTTTTTAGTTTCATTCGCTTTTATCATTCCCAACCCTTCCTAATATATTTTATTATGCAAGTTTTCAATTAGACAGAATCACAACAGACATGTGGAATAGGCCTCCTGAAGAAATCACGTTAAAAAAACGCTAAGTACACTACCCTATAGGTAGCGTGGAAACGTGTGCATATAATAACGATTACAACTTTTTAACTCGTTATATCTCGAAAACGATGGCTCTCGAAAAAAAAAGTATAGATATATTTTTTGAAGAAAATTTTATGGACTACAATTTTTATCTGAGGTGATTTTATGATAAACGTTACCGTTTTGCTGAAAATCGCGAAAAAAACAATTTTTTCCGAGATTTTTGACCTTTGACCTCAAATATTTTTTTCCAGGCATCGTAATGATTCGGAATTTTGAAATGTTATTAATAATTATGTCTTGAACAATTACACGCATTTGCAGCTTGTTGTAAATTTATGTACCTTTACTATTATTTTTTAGTCTAATTTGACCGGAGTAGGTGTAAGGCGATCAGCTTTTCATCAAATCGATTCAAATTCTAATCCTTAGTATGAGAGACTTTTTTTATCGAAGTTTTTGCGAAATTTTACAATACCATACCTACAGATATTGCAATTTCTTGAATGAAATAGTTTTCATTTTTTTTATTGCAAGTATCAACGTTATAAGGACGTGAAGTAGACGTTTTTCAGACACGTCTAAAAGAGGTCGATAAAACAACGTATAAATGACGTCGAACATTGGTCACTAAATAACTTGCGGATCTTTTCGGTTATAATTGCACAAGTGCATAAAAATTACCGATAATTTTGCAAGAAAGCGTGTTATCTAAAAATTGCACAAGATTTTTTTCATATTTTGGCGAAAGAGCCCGACTCCGAAGGAGGAGGGGTCTTTTACAAAATATGAAAATAACGGAGTGCAATTTTTATAGATAACACGCTTGAATGTAAAATTATCTGGTCATTTTTATGCACGAGTGTAATTCAATGGAATATTTCACGAATAAAGAAATAAGTATTGATTTTTTTCTGAGAAAAATCACATACTACTGACAAAGACTATGAATAAAATTATGCTAGACATGTTTTCAAACACTTTTTGAAGTATATCTGACATTTATCAGTATTGTCAGTCAGTGTTGTTGTTATTGGTGTCATGCCGACGGGATGTTTTCGCAGTGCAATTACCGCTGTAATTTTTCGATAATTGCATTCCTCTTATGACATTTATTATACATGAGGGAAATATTCGACGAAATGTCACCACCTATCGACGTCATTAACACCTTGATCACGTCACTCTGCTGCCTGGGAGCAGAAAGATATGGATATCAAGATATTTGACTCCCACCTTACATTTGTGTTTTTCATCCAATTGAGTTAATGTGGCATATAAAGATGTATGTACTTAGTGAACTGAGAGACATTTGAATTTGAATCTGTATTGTAATTTTTGTTGAAATGTAATGATGTGTACCATTTACAAAAGGAGCAAATGCACAACTATTTTATTCTCACAAATAAAATAATCTATAACTTCTGGATTTTTTCTAAAACAGACCTATTAGAGTTGAACAGTAATTGGTTTTCAAATAAAGATCCATCAAATGAGAAAGAAAGAACAGATTTGATACTGAAACATGAACATTTTCATTATGTAGTTATCATGTACTTCCTTTGAATATTCGATTCGATTCCTAGCATGAGGAGTTTTATATATAAAAAAAATGAAAACAGTCCATTATATAATTTGAACCATTCAGCGATTATCCACAATCAATAGTGATCCAAATAAAATGAATATATTTCTTCAGTCGAAAACACTTTCAAAACAAACGGTCTATTCGGAGCATCGCTGAAAAAGTGAAAAACATGTGGCAACACGGCTCAATCTGGCGATTTGACACAACTATCAACCCAGAATAAATAGACTATATCTATATTTCCATTTCTCTTTTGATCATATAAGTTGTCTTGGGTATGGAACCCGAGTACATAATAACTTTCTATATCAGAAAAGTGAAACATTTTTGTATGCATTTGGTTTATGTTCATAATCAGAATTCCCAAGGTGAAAGTTATCGTACGAAAATACTTATTTTCTGCATTTTCAGGAGGTAGGTATTCTTGAGAATCACATGAAATTGATGAAATAACCAAATTATCACAGTATGAAAATCGAATATGATCAGATAAGTTTCTTGTATTTTTTATCCATACAATACATCTGTTTTCCAAGCGTACGATACTGTTTCATTCTCAAATGATCAATGCCATGGATTATGCTTTCTTTATTTTTCATTACGTCCATTTATCAAAAAATTGCTATCTAGTGTCCATTGTTCTTATGATTGTATAGTTCTTCCTGTTCGCAATTATCACGAAAGACGCCAAACCCGTCATTTTCATGACATCGCTTGTGTCTGCAACTAGATGGAGTGACGGTTGGCAGTTTTCATCGGCTTTTTATAATTCTTTCAAATGGACAATGGTCTGAGTATACTTGGAATTCATTTATTATTCAACAGATCAAAATACACGAGAATTATGCTTGTCACAACTTACCTTGGTTCACTTATATGAATATCTGATTATCGATTTTTTTACAGTTTTTCGAAATTGGAGGGTGTATGGCCTGAACTGACTCAAATTCGTATTGAGCGGGTCGAAAAACATACCCGTAGATAGGTGTCCTCGAGTGTATAGGAAACATTTGTATATTTGTATGCCAATGTAATATAATGTTTGAAGTCCCAACTTTACATCAACATACATTTTGTTGTTGAATCTATAGAAACATCGAGAATCACTTCGAAATTTTTTCACTGGAATTGTTACCGATACTCTATATTATTTATATTGATTATCTCAGTGATGAAACGAAATAGTGGACAAAACAGGAAACATAAACAAATACTGAGATAAACCTATCATCTATGATATTTTTATCCATATCCGATTCGATTGTTGATGTTCCCATAAAAACTTATTGATTTCATCACCAAGAGCTGTATCAGAATAGAATGGAACTCTAAGATTTCAATTCCAAAGAGATTGGAATTCAAGAATGTCCGCGAGCAGAAATGTGAGACATAGTGTGATTGCGATTACTTGGAATGGAAATTACAATAGAATCAATCTGAGCACATATTATTGTGATCACTCCGAGTAATTCAAAAAAAGTTGATCAAATGACACGAATTACAATATCATTACTAGAACCTACGATTCGGAACCGTCATTTCTTGAATCCAAAGGGACAATGTCAAATTGAAGGATTTTTAAATTTTCAAAAGGTCAAGAATTTTGTTCAGATCAAGAACACGTAGTTTTCATACAAATGAAGTTTTTCATACTCAAATAGTGTTCTGTTATCGAGTAGTATTTTCAAATATTTTTTCGTCACAAGATACTAATATACTCCCGTATAGAACCATCAGAGAGAAGTTCGCGAACGCAGATGGATGTAGAGAGAATATTGTCGATTTCAAGCTCTGATAACCTTCTGAATCGAAGTTGAAAAACAATATCAGAAATTGTTCAGAGGATGTGAAAAGTTCATCAATATCAATTTCTCTATCATCATATCATACCTTGATGTTTAATTTATTCAAAGAATATATATAAGTGAGATCTTCACTTGTGAACGAATATCGATTTTGATTTTCGATTTGAGTTAAAACTGTATTACACTTTCAAATAATAATTACTAAGAAATTTCCTACTGCAACTAGTACCGACTAGTTTCCAAAAACGGAAGGAGAAAAATTAGAATGGAATCAAACCTTGAGGGTTCATTGTTTTATATTTCAACAGTCTCCTAAAATGTTTGCATTAAGATATAACGTCATATTATGCCTGGTACAAGCATTTCACCCAGGCGCCTTGAGTGTGCATTTGTTGTGCGGCGGGAAAGATATAGGTTGTGATTTCATTCTGAAACAAAGAACTCGAAAACTTATTTCCCAATAGTATGCATTCAGTTGAACCAAGAAAATTCAACAAATAGTGGAAGATTGAACAAATTTTGGCAAGGAAATCATTTTAGATTTTTTTAGAAGTAGGTTAATCCTAACTTTCTAGAGGTATTTGAGATTCAACTGGAAGATACTTCTCCTTTTTTGCCAATCAAGAAAAATCGTAAAAATGAAAAACCGAGAAATCGCGTTAAAGTTTTCGTATACTAAAAATTCGGAATTTACTTTTCTGCTCGACGTTTGCCCACTATTTTTATATAACAGAAATATTTAGAATTTGCTTCTGAAATTCCAGGGATAGTTTAGGACGACATTTTCGAAAAGATACGATTTTCTGAAGCTTTTAAAGAAAGCAAGCTTTACTCAAGTTGTGCAACGATTTATCGCTATGAAGAATTTACGTCTACAAAAAAAATATTTAAGAACATTGAAAACAGAATTCCATTTCATGCCTGAACATTCATAAGAACCCATTTTCAATACAAAAATGTACTAAATCTTTGATTCTTCTCTTATACATACTATCGCTTTTAGTGACAAAGTTAAATGATTCAATGACGTTCTTTCCACTTTCACTGATCTCGGTGAAATCAGGTGCTTCTTCCGAGTCACACAACATCAATTTCGTCAACATTAATGACATATAGAAACCAATTTGTACATCCTCCTGCCAGTGTCGTAGGAGAGCGTCATAGGAAAATATTTTTTCGACATCGCAGGAGAATTCCTGGAGGTTCCTACTGAGTGTTTCGTGGTATATTTTGAGGTAGGTCTCGTAATCATTCAGCATTTCTTTGGGACTATGCACCAAAAAGAAGTACGCCAGGTCTGTAGTTGGAGAGGACGTTTTGGATAGTTGCCAATCGATTATTTTGACTTCTGTTGGTACGGATTCCGACGAATTCCATATAATCCTATCAATGACATTTTTTCCAATAACTCTATCCGAGTTATATTCCTATACTTCTGTATGAAGCATTAATTATATTTGTTCATCAGACATATCAGTTTCAGATAACTATTCGGTTGAGATTGGGATTGTTGAAAGATATTAAGCTATCACCTGGATGTTCCAAATTTCATCGAATTGATTCCAAGAGTGAGATCGATTCCCTGAATTGAAACTGAAATAATTTATTCGTTGTGATAGTATGTTTTGTTAATTATATCCAAATATATTCAATGTAACTAACATGTACAAGATCACTCATAATTCAGATCATCAAACATGTATTGTTTATCTATAAATACTACCATATGTCCGATGTTGATATCATATCAAATGGGTATGTTCCACAAATCCTATACATAAGAATCATTGATGAATTGATGTGTTCAAAGTCTCCCTTGTGAATTTAATTGTTGGTATTCTGAGAACAGGGAAAACTATCAGAACAAAATAAGTTTAGTTGATTCCACGCTCAATTCCAATAAGTCAACATAATCATTCAAATATGATTGTTGGATGGTTATATGAGTATGCTATTGAGTTCATTGAGATAACTTCAAATTGATCATGTGTTGTTCGTGAGATAAGGTGAATAATATCGTTTGTTAAATAATATCTTGAACTTATTAACTTGTATCATCAGGGTATAATTGAAAACTTATTTCCAGACTTCACTTCATAAATCCATAATATGTTTTTTCCTGAGAATAATTTTCCAATATGGTTCATTGAAAACCTAGAGTAAACAAATTGGCGATAGGCAATAAAAATAGCATTCAAAAAACCGTCAATGATTATGAGTTCGCGAAACATACGATTTTTGAACAAAGAGCAAGAACACTGCCAAGTATCTAATGGATCAGCATTGAATTAGCATTCAAATATTGGAGATGAATATTCCTAAATCGGTGATTCTGCTAGTTTTGTCTGAATCTTCTCATTTCATCATGAACTCGTGTGGTTTCCACAAATTAAAAGAGGAAAATTTATATTTATATAATGTAAGTATGATATCTATATAGAGTTCAAACATTATCATTCATAGATATCTTTGTCGACAGACCTATAAACAGGATACAGAAAAAATTTACTCCATACAAAATACCGATTCCTTATGAATTAGAAACAATTTGGAGAAAGTGAGGTAGTATACCTTTGAAAAACTTCAATTAGTGCTTTGTGATCCATCCGTTGAAGAATTGATATTATGTTTAAAATTTTAACATTTCGAATAATCCAGAAATATGAGATTTGTGTTTGGTGCCTATTTTAATTGGGTCTTCATCATGTATATTGTGATTATTTATCACAACGAGATTGTTTGTTGCCATTCAAGTTACAAATCATCCTTCATTCCTCCAATGAAGTGAACATTCGAGGAATTTGAAAAAAATCAGGTTGTTCTCAATCTATGCCTTATGCAATTGGATAATTTCAACAGGAAACCATTTCAAGAAATCTCCACGGCGTACATGATAATCAATCTAAAATATTCTCAACTACTGATTTTAGAGATCAAGCTGGGTTGAGTCTTACTTCACTGGATGGAAAATTTTTCACCAATGTGAAAGAAATCGTGTATAAAATCGACGAAAACAACACTCATGAATATTCCTTCTGATTGTGATACTCATCAAGAATCTACAGAATGAATTATGCAAATCAGATATTTCAATCATGACATTATTGTCAATGAGTCTGTATATGCTAATAGTTTAATCTTTAATGTGAATAACTGACTGTTTCCTCAGATTTTTCTAATTTAATGAATCTTATAATGTTGTACTCTGTGTGTAACGTATGCTAAGCTAACAAAACGCACCTTATAATTAAACATGAAATTATTACACCAGCAATCTCCATGATCTATCACCATGTGTTCAGATTGTTGAGTCATTTTCACAAAAACCTCAGGCATTCGTTTCTGGAACTTCTTCAAAATTTCAGTGGTCACAGGATCGTTTACGAAAATATCCCAAATATTATTCATCGCAGATGATATATACGAGTTCAATCTCTCCTTATCTTCAATATGCTCTGCAAAAATATTCTTCCTCACGTTTTCAGCTAATCTCTCGAATATTTCAGGTTTCTTTTCATGTATGGCCAAAGACACCGCATGAAATTTAGCATACTCCTTTATCACTGCGGCCAAGTGATTCGCATCCATTGGTATTTTTCTGTTCCATAATCTGTAGTCAGAGTCACAAAGGTTCTCTAGGACCAAGCATTCACTGCCCTCTGTACTACAAATGCCATAGAGCCTAGCGTAGCCTTTGAAAGGATCAGTCAAACCGTTCTCCTCTTGAAAATTTCTGAATGTCGTGAAGACATTCTCGTAAATAAATATTTCTCGCAAGTACGCCTGACGTATTGGCATTTGTTTCCTAAACTCGCCTACCTGAGCGGATTTTAAAATCAGTCTCAAGATTCGTTCGCATTCTTGAATTGTTACCAACGTGATAACTCCAAGATAGTTATCACCTTTTGCACTACCAGTCGCTGTACTCACTTGATAATTCACGAAACCGTTTTCGGATGCTATTTCATTGATTAACTTGTTTTGCTCGGTCGTCAGTTCAGTGGAAGGCATCTTGACGACTATAAAAATATTTTTCGACCAAATACGAACTGCTAGCCACCATAAACCTATTTTTATTTATTCAACGTAATGGGGATTTACAGAGTGACGCGCCGAAACGAAAGCTGTAGTGGAATTCTGAACGGTCGATGCGAGTCTGATAACAGTAGAAGAACTGGAAACGACATTCCATCGGATTGAAATGGAAAAGTGAAATGTTTATTGAAATCTGCGATATTTCTTTTTCTTACTGATGGTATGAAACGCACTTGACAAATATCACGCCCGTTTTTATCGATGAATCAAATCAGTTTATTAATCATAATAATCAGTACATTATATACAATAATAACAGTACAATAATCAGTACAGTTATTCGGTATAAAACGTGGTATAAATTGAATAGAATATTGGCACTTTTTTGTGACATTGGTGAGTGAAATCGATAGAAAAACAGATACATACATTCTGAAATTCACGAAGTAAGTTGGATTAGAACAAAGTTTATTAATACGCTTTTTACACATTGCGCTTCCTTGGTTTTTATGTTATGTTGAAATTATGAATAGATTGCAGATTTCACAGAATTGTGTCCTCAGAATCCTTTCAATTATGAGATCACTTTGTGGATACAGTTCATACTGCTGTATTATAAACATTCTCATTTGTAAAATGTTAAGATACATAAAAAAGTCCCGAAAGTAAAATATAACAAAGATAGGAAGAAAATTCAAAATGCAACACGTCCAGAATTTTTCGTAGAATTCGAAAATCTAAAAATAAACAGGGTGTTCCATTTGAAAAAACAAAGTTGATATAAGTTCCGGTTTACCCAGAGGTAACAGCGTATCGAAAATATTTCAGGAAGATAGACATTGAGTAGTAGCATCCACCAAAATTTCAAGTTGATATCTCTATTAGTCCTCCATAAACCTCTAATGAACCAGTACGGCGAATCACCCGTTTATGTTAGGTTATTCCCCAAACAACCCCATATAAGTCAGAGTACCGAGCGCGAGCGCATGTGCAAAGTACGGGTGTGGCCAGCAGCGAGACCTGCAGGAACGTCAGAGTTGCCAGATAGGTAGTTCTTGAGGAAACGCAGGGGCGTTAGTACTCAACGGGAGAACGTCAGAGGCAGTAGTGCTTGAGAGCTGAACCAATAGAATGGTGCAGGGGTTCCCAACCGTTTTGTACTCTAGAGCACATTCTAGAAATCTAAATAATTCTAAAATATCGGCCGAGTGGCGGGCACTACCTATTTTCAATCGATCAACTCTTTTCATAACTTCTCATTTTCTCATCTTTTATTTTCTATATCATGATTTATTGATAAATAATAATCAAAAATCAAAAATGTTTCGAAATAATAAAATCATTATTCAAATTGCATACACCCAGAGTAAGACGTGAACAAAGTAAACGAAAAACACAAATACAAATAAAACATTTCATATCACTCACTCAATAATTTGTCGAACCGAACGGTCGTGTTATTTGCCAGTGGTGAAAATGTATCACAAATGTTGCAAACTAAAACCCTTTTTGCACAATGTATGCACAAAATGTTCCAGCGTATATCACATAAGCTGCTTACAACAAAATTGCAAGAATAAAGTGAAGTTTGTAGAGTAAAATAAAATAATCTGTTGTCAAGTGATGAATGACTCAAGTGAAACTGAGGAAGATACCAGCATCCTAGAAAGAACAATTAGCGAACTCTCAGAAGACGCAGAAATGAAAGACAGGTACATCCAAAAATTGAAAGAGAAAAATCAAATTGCAATCGAACAAGCATTGGATTCTGAGAAAGAACTGAACTCATTCATAGAAACTCAGAAGAACGTTATCAAAGAAATGGAACTCATGATAACCGAACTAAAACAAGAACTAGCTGATGTGGTACAGAAAAAAATTACAAAAACTGTAGACACCCAAACACATTCTCGTCTCATGAGTCACCAGTGTACAATGACTGAACCGACCTTCTCCAGTGGTGTAGATATTAGGGTTTCAGAAATTGAACAAATCGAAGGTGCAAACGAGGGTGCTGAAAATTACGAGGGACAGAATGAAGTATCCAAGAGCAATGGAAAATATGTGGCATCGCCAAAAAACAAAGAAATCAAAATTAACGGAAACAAAACGAGAAGTTTAAAGCCAAAAAATCCCAAAATCATTAGAAGACACAAAGAAGATAAGAAAAATCACCAGAAAACAAACAATGGCTCAGCAGAACCGAGAACATGTACGGAAATGGGATTCACAACAGAAATCGTCCCACACGAAATAAACCTCTTTGATGAGCTCAAACAATCTGAACAACAAGCAGAGTTTTCCTTCGATAATTTTGACAGCAACTCAGTGCCTGGAACATGTGACAGAGGAAAAAATGGACACTCTTTTAAGTACATGAAACCTCCTGAAATTCTGAAAGGTCAGCCTCAACAGAATTCTATTGTCCTAGTTTCTGCCAACAGATGGAATAATCTTATTAAGCCAATGTTAAAAATTTTTTATATAAAACTTGATAATGTCACTATTTTATCAATTTGTAAACCATACTGTCCTGATGACATTAATTGAAAGTATGCTTGATATGGGCAGAAAATTATCGAAAGAAGACGTACTAATATTATGGCCTAATAATGTCCATAGTAAACTGTGTCAACTGAGCAGTAATACAAATATTATATTGATATCACGTCCCTACTCTTTTAAGTCGAAGGAAATGAACCAAATCACGTATGAACATAATCTTAACGTACGGATATATCTTCACTATAAAGGACCATCAAACATTTCCTTCTTTGAGTGCAATAACATTCTTGAGAAGTCAAGCTTCAGCAGAAATGGAGAGCTTCTCAACAACTCCTGCAAATGGGCGATCTCCAAATCGATTCTGGGATTCATCAGGAAAAAATATTGCGAAAATACTTCAATACCTATCCAGCAGTCTGAGGATTCAAAAAGTGCTGAAGAGAGAGTAGATGTTCAGGGGTCTTTTTTAGGAAGTCCTCCTCACGGTCATGCTCTTAAATATTTAGTCCATAAGAAGTAAAATTGATGAATTAACATAACTTTTAGATAACTCTGAGCACCCGTACATTATTTTAATAACAGAACACTGGCTTAAGCCTGACGAAATAATTGTTTTACCCCATTATGTTTTGGTATCTAAATATTGCAGAAGTGAATTTGCTCATGGAGGTAGTCTTATATTTATTCAGGAAGAATTCTTAATGAATAAGAATTTCTCTAATTTCGACCAGCACAGCGATTTACTGAAAGAGGAAGAGTTCGAATTTTCTATGATTTTCAATGAAATGCTAAATTTATTCATTCATTCATTCACTGCAAACACTCCATTTTTTATTCAAATTGGAAACACTTTTATCTCGTCTTCCACTGAATGCATTGATTTTATTGACAGGTGATTTCAATATTCATTATATAAATAACTCTTCACAATGTGAAAGATCCTTGGATGATTTGTTCGATTCTTTCAACTTGACAATGCATGTTAAAAGTCCTACACGGAATTCTAAATATTCATAGAGTCTTTTGGACTATATATGTTCTAACCTTCATGAGGTCATAAGTTGTGAGGTTGTGACCACGAAGCAGTTTTTTATAGGTTTTCCTGCAATGTTATAAGGGATGCTAACAGTCAGGATATATACGGCAGGATATATTGTAGGAGAAATTTCGAGAAATTTTTGAAACTATGCACGGAGTCCTCATTGGCTCATATATTGGTTGCCAAGGATCTACTGAATAACTTTCACTATCAACTGGTATATTTGTTTGATAATGCATTTCCACTGACCAATATTGAAATGAAAAACAGGAAGCCTTGGATTACCAAATGCTTGAAAGTTTCGTCTCAAAATATGAGATGTCTACACTACATTAGAAAATATTTTTTTAATATACTTAAC
This sequence comes from Plagiodera versicolora, assembly GCA_037013635.1. Taxonomy (NCBI): domain Eukaryota; kingdom Metazoa; phylum Arthropoda; class Insecta; order Coleoptera; family Chrysomelidae; genus Plagiodera; species Plagiodera versicolora. Next base: position 12,096,620 of record CM072982.1, read on the forward strand.
AGAAAATACTACATTTTCAACTGTTTATAAAATACAGTGAATATGACATTTTCGGAACAGTGCACGGAAATTTTTTCCCGATCCCTATTTCCGTGCGCTTACGAGTAATGTGTCTATAGCAACGATTTATTTATCAATGACAAATTTTATTTCCTGTCAGTGAAAATTAAGTATTTATGTATTTATTACATTTTACAAAAATGAATTCAGATTGTGAAGAAAATCGGGATATTCCCGAAAATATCTTACAACGAGCGGCAGAAGTGAGTGCAGATTTATTACCAGTGAAATCCAGGTTGAGATATGAACAAGAATATAACAGTTTCACCGAATGGCGGACTCAGAAACGAATCAAAATTGTGAGTGACGATATTCTTTTAGTATATTTTTCTGAAAAATCAACACTATGAAATCCTCCACTTTATGGAGTCGATTCTCTATGTTAAAGAGTTGTTTGGCAATAAAAGAAAATACTCACCATCAATATCCAAAAACGATTGCTTTTTTGAAACGACAAGCTGTAGGATATATACTTACATTTTCACTGTTTAAAAAGGAAAAATAAATATTCCCGATTCTCTTAATATTTTTTTGCGATATTTTTTGTTAATGTTGATTTCAAGTACCTAAGTATAATAAAAAATATCGTTCATTACTCGTCCAGAAATGGATTTTCCGTTCTTGCATGACTCCCCGTGTTCGGCTGCGCCTCACACGAGAATTTGTCTCGCGCGCACGGAAAAATCCTCATTTCTGTACTGGTGATGAAATATACTATTCTGAAAATCCATTTTTTAACAATTACTACAATAACTACAGAAGCATTTATAGAAGACTAATCAAAGCTGCCAAAAGAAATCATCTCAAGAAAAGACTTTCAAATGCCAGTAATAAATAGAAGGAAACATGGAAAATTGTTAATGAGTTGAGAGGAATAAACCATTCAGTTCCCATAAAAAGTAAACTAAATTCTGAAGATCTGAATACATTTTACTGTTCCATAGCCGACAAGCTAGCTGATGAGATTGTATGCGGGGCTGATGCTCCACATTACATGAATCATGTCTAAATCCTTTTGTTATTCACCAACTTTTGCGAATGGAGTAAAAGAAATTCTGAATGAAATCAAGAATAAAAACTCTTTGGGATGGGATGATGTCTCATTAAGAATATTGTTGAAATTGCCCGATAGTGTTTTAGATGTTCTGGCAGATGTTATAAATTCATCAGTGCTGGATAGTACATTTTCATCATGTCTGAAGGTTGCTGAGGTCATTCCATTATTTAAAGGGGGTGATCCGGGCATACCGACAAAATCCAGGCCCATCTCTTTATTACCAACTTTAGCTAAACTTCTCGAAGAATTCCAGATTCATCATCGATGGATCTAGAAATAGATTCGGATTATCAAATCTCGAAAATATCACAAATTCATAACACTTAAATAATAAATAAGAACCAAGAAACATCAACGCTAATTAATATCAGAAAAAATAATCAAAAAATGACATTCAAATTAATACAATAGAATGAATATAAGAAGTATAAATTCTAATAGAGACAATCTCATCTCTCACATAAGAAAAGAAAACCCGGACGTTATATGTTTGAACGAAACCTGGCTAAAACCAGATCATAAATTTAATATAAATAACTACAATATAGTTAGAGCGGATAGACAAGATGGATATGGGGGCGTGGCCACCTGTATTAAAAAAAATATTCATTTTAAAGTAACTAAAAAATTTTGTTCAGATTACATCCAATTTGTAATCATAAATATCAATTCACTCTTCATTGTCAACATTCACAGTAGTAAAAATCAACTCATTAGTAACGACTTTTTGACGAATCTCATCGAGGCAATCCCAAAAAACAAAATAATAATCACAGGTGACCTTAATTCACATCACCCACTATGGGATAAATCACCAGCGAATAGGGGCGGGAAAGCGATCAGTGATTTTATCACGAATAATGACCTGACTATCATGAATGATGGGACTAAAACACCGTTCGAAAACGCTGAGCATAATATAAGCGCTGTATATCTGACAATAGTTAGTGAAAATTTGGCCATGAAATCTATTTGGGGAACCCTAGATGACTGCAGTAATAGCAACAACTTCCCAACATTTATAGAAATTTTTGGAGGAAAAAAATAATAATCCATTTTACATAGGGACATATGAATTAAGAAAGTTCAATAAAGCCGACTGGCTAGCATTCAACGATAAGATTACAAAGGAATTGATCAATAAAGAATCTAATTCAAATTATGATGAATTAATGGATATAATTAATATAGCAGCTGATCAATCCGTTCCTCTTAAATCATGTGGTGCATCAGGTAGGGTAGGTTCTCCATGGTGGGACGAAGAATGTAAAACATGGTCCACGGAAAGGAAAAACGCAATTAGAAACTTCAGCGAAAACCCATCTATGGAGAACTTCATCAATGCAAAAAAAATAATTGCCTGGACAAGGAAAAGCAATCAAGAAAAAAAATGGAAATTCCATTCCTTCTGTGAAACCCTTAACAGAGAATCAAACGTCAAATACGTATGGAACAAAATAAAAAAAATTGCTAATAATAACATAAAAATCAAACACTGTATCATCCTCGATGAAATAAAACAAGAAGCTCTACAAAGAATGGCTAATATTAATCTAAATAACACTGAACCTTTTAACATGAACGAATTGACTGCTGCACTGAACTCCAAAAAAAAAAAATACTCGGCACCTGGCCTAGATGACATACCTTATATAAAATTTTTAGATGGAGACGAGCTACCATCTTCCTGGAAAAAATACAACGTGCTGAACATCTTAAAACCTAATAAAAACCCAAATCCATCTGGAAGTTATAGACCGATAGTTCTATCTTCATGTTGACTCAAAATTCTTGAACATGTCATTAAAACAAGAATTGATTATTTCGTAGAACGTAACCTCAAACTAAATCCCCATCAAACGGGTTTCCGCAAAGGCAGAGGCATATATGAAAATATAGCATTCCTGTCAACATTTGTATACGATGCCTTCAACAATCAAGAAACTGTCATAGCAGTCTTCTTAGACATCAAGTCTGCATACGATAACGTAAATTTATATAAACTGTATAACAAACTTCAAGACCTAGAATTACCTTCAAATATCAACAATTCAATATACAAAATAATGGGAAACATATTTTTGTTCTCTAGAGCAAATAGCGGTTCCCTTCTGGGTCCATATCTCACAACTAGGGGTCTGCCCCAGGGCTCCCCCTTAAGCACGATTCTCTTCAATATCTATATCGCGAAACTCTTTGATCTTCAAATTGGCAAGGCTAAACTAATCGGATATGCAGATAACTTGGTGATCATCTGTAGAGGCAATTTATATAACAAACACAATAAACCAAGCGTTAACAAAAATTCACAATTTTCTGCTCGAAAATGAGTTACCTTTGGAAACCAATAAATGCGAAGCGATGTGGTTCACAAAACGAAATAGACTTAATTCCTCCCCACCTATTAAAATTGGTGAATCCGTAATTGAATATAAAAATAATATAAAATATCTAGGAGTAATCTTTCAAAAAAATCTGAAATGGAATTTACATGTTCAAAATATATCCAATAAAGCTAAGAAAGCCCTTAACATCCTAGAGGCGGCCTGTAGAGTTTGGTGGGGCGCAGATCCCAGCACCCTCTTAATAATTTTTCAAGCGATTGTAAGATCACACCTGGACTTTGGCTGTATATTTATTAAGCCAATAGATCAAAGAGTTTTGAACGATATGGACGTAATTTTTTACCAAGGTTCAAGAATATATTTGGGATGTATGAAATCCACCCCGAGGGTAGCACTGCTGGGTGAGGCAGCCCTTATGGATTTGGAACACAGGAGGGAAACGCTAGCTTGCAAATTTTCAGCGAAAATAATTCAAATTGAAAAGCACCCGTTGGCGTCCCTCCTGAGGAAAACAAGAGCAAAGGCAATCAATAGTCCCCATCTCATCAAGATCTCTCAAACACCCTATTTAATGGCAGCACTCGGAAAATTCCTTCCCTTCTGGAAGTCAATATATAAAAGTCCTAATCTTCCGTGTTATGAAATCGATTATGATTTTTTATCTTCTCATATAAAAACAATAAAATTGAATCTCAATAAAAATGAACTCGGTATAAAACAAAACTTCCTAATGCAAACGGAAAAATTCAAAAACTCCTTCATCTTTGCCTTCTCAGAAGCTTCGAAAAAACGGGAACAGACCGGATATGGGCTGAGCATTCCAGAAATAAATTATAAATTCTCCCAGACTCCCTATCTATTTGTAAAGCTGAAACTGTAGCGGTACACGATGCTGCAAAAATAATAATTAAGAAACAGATAAAAAGAGCAATCTCATTCACAGATTCACCAAGCACAATTTAATGAATCAATAAAAAATTATTAAGTGCCAAAGCAGACTATTGGACCCTCAGAACAAAAAAACTTTTGATTTCAGCTAATAAGAATGGTTTTGACATTCGGCTGGCTTCGATTCCAGGACACTCAGGTATTTCAGGAAACGAGGAAGCGGATTCCCTCGCCAATATTGGTAGAATACTTAATATACCCAAAAGAATACAAATAGATAGTATAGAAATATATAATGTTATCAAAAAAAATATTCACGTCTCTTATAAAGCAAAATGGAAAAAATTACTCCTTGAAAAAAGATATCAGTATGCAAAGGTCCAAGATAACTTCCCTAGTGATAATGATAATAATAATAATAATAATAATAATAATAACAATAAAGCGTCTTTATTCACTATGAGGAAACTCAGTAATTACAAATGGTCAACAAAGAAATATAGTGAAAGGGCGGAGTGTCAGCTTTCGCTGTTTTTAAACTCAACCTTGAAAAAACATTTACAATAACATGATACTTGTGGATTTGTGTTTTGGAATTACTAAGACTGATCTGTTTCGTGTTGCGAATTCAATTATACTCGAAAAAGTTTTGAGTTTGCGTGATAAATATGCAGGCTTTCCCGTGATTAAAATTTTGTGAGTATTAGTAAAACATGGTTCTCAAAATCATCCTATAAAAATAGAAGACATATTACAACGATTATCCGAATGCGCACAGGACATTGTTTAACAAAAGAACACTTATACAAAATTAACATAAATAACGATCCCTACTGTGAATGTGGATCCACTGAAAACCTTAACCATATATTTCTGGAATGCCCTATTAACTATATCCCAACACTTGATCTGTTTAAAATAGCCATCACATCTAATTTAACCCTACCTATATCTATACATACACTTTTAACAAATCCCCAACAAAACATAATCAAGGTGATTATGGCCTTTTTGAACTTCAACAAGTTGCAATTATGATGCTCAGCTTACTTTCCACCCTTTAACCATAAATCCCCCCCCTCCCAAAAAAAACTTTTGTAGTCAGACAACCATAAACCAGAATACAGTACTTCAAACCTATAGAAGCCTTGGATCCACAACTGTGAGAAATATAATAGAAGACAAGTGAAAGTCGGAGGCCCTGATATGGCCTAGAACCAGACGATTAGGGCTTCCAAGAAATCGTGCTGGCAATTGCCTCGCAGCAAAGCCAATAAAAGAAGAAGAAGAAGAAATTTCCTATTGATTACAGAAGTCGATTTCCGACCGTCGGTTGTGAATTGTGCTTTTCCTTCACTAGTGATTTGTAAGGTGAGTTCAATTTCTGGTCTATTGGCTTGTTATTGCATGTATTGGATACTCCTCCAGAGTATCAAAACCCTACTTATTATAAGTGTATTTTGTAGTTTGATGTCATGTACTTACCACTTACCATGATTCCTGTACCTATATCATGATGCTACGTTATTTTAAGGCTTTTTCCTTTTTGTGAAAATAATTGTACCCTTAAGGTTAGTGTGCTGATTAAACTCGGGATACTGAAATCATTTGATGAAAAATCAAGAAACATGATGAGAGTCCAAATTAATGTGTTAATACTGCTGAAAAGAAGCTTCTTATCAGTGAATCTACCTATAGAAAAAAAAAAAGAATCTTAGTTATATATACACAATTTACTCATTTTGGTTAACTGTATAATAAATAGAGTCGACTCTTCTAAGCTATAACAGATCCTACATATCTGTTGTAACTGGTGGTAATCTAGTAGACAGAACTTTCAACAATTTCTGTATATTTTTGAAATTTGTTGTTTTATTAGTTTGTGAATAATATTAGAGTTTTCATTTATCTATTGGTCATTAACCATTAAATTATATATATTTTCTAACAATAATTTTTTATTTCTAGAAAGTTCCTGTACCTTGGGGATTTCTACACCTCTCACATCCCCAGCAAGTGGAACAAGTACCCCTACATCAACTATTCATAATGAAATTTGGCATTTCTTCTTCCTAATGAGATAATCAATTTTTGTTTCAATTCATATGTTTTGATTTAACAATTTTACTCTTGATAATTGTGATCCTCATAGGTCAAAAAATAACTCTCTCTACTCTAACTGTTATTTCATATATATAATATAGATATATATTATATTTCATTATATCTTTATTATATCTTTTGATGCCGATACAACATATAGATTTTCGTTCTCTAATTGTGATTTTATTTACAGACCTTATAACATCATAAATAGGATATTGATTTGTATATGCACTAACATCCAAATAATATGAGCTTGAGACTAGCAAGTGAATACAAATAATTTTGAACTAATAATGGATGACATCAGATAAGGATGGATTGTGTTGTGAAGGGCCATAAAACACCAAGCAGCAACAATGATAACATCATATAGAAATTAGGATTCACAAACTCCGCGAAAAATATGTCATATTCGAAAGCTAATGTTATTCAAGGTATCTTTCAATGATTTGTTGCTGAACTGTTTTATTCTCATCTTAATGTTTTCATAAGAGGGCTGAATGATTTATTCAAATTGACTGGAGTGTTGAGACGTAATTTATCATTAAGCAATTCCTTGTTAATGTAGATATCTTCTTGGAAGTCTAGCCAGTTGAAATTTTTTGAGCTAACCTCATACAAAACCTGCATATTCTCGGTAGGGGTGAAGTTGTGATTACTACCGCAAGTAGTGACCACAGGCAGATACTAGTTATGGATCACTCTGTATACCACCTCTACCATAATAATGTTTATAATTAGAAATGCAGAGTCAACACTTCAAGTTTATATATTCTAGTTGCTCTGATTGTTTACCCAAGTTTATATTCAGCTTTTGTCCAACATAAGACGAGAAAAATCTTCATTTGCAGTAATCGTTGTTTTAAAAAATCCGCCTCCACACAAAGTTTCACTCGAAAAAGCAATGTCACTCGTAATTGAGGAAGAAAACTTTTTATACAATGCTTCAAAAAATAATCAATCACAAAATATGTTTAGACCAATACAAAGAGTAACACCGATAAATCATCGAAAAAATCGAATGAGTAGACCACGACAAAATGCGCAAAGACAAAATTCCCCAAACAAATCATTTCAAAATAATTCCCAACGAACACCAATTCACCAAAATTCCAACCAACCACCATTCCAAAATAATTTCCAGAGACTACCATTCCGAAATAACTTTCAAAGACCACCATTCCAAAATAATTACCAGAGATCACCCCCTTTCAGATCGACTAATAGTCAGATAAGGCGAAATAACCCACAAAGTCAAATAACTTGAAGAATTCATGAACCAATGGATACTTCATCGGGAAATACACGCTTGAACACTAACCTTTACAATCACGAGGTATACGAGTCAGAAAACCCATTTGAACAATTAAATTCGGAAAATCTTGAATATAACGAAGATCAATATCAAAACCCTCATTATGACAACCACATTAATCAATAAATATTGTTAAATTACCAGTAAACAACGAAAAAGGCATAGGTTATCTACATTACATACAATTTGACCAATAAAGTGAATCACCTCGTGCAGTAGTGAACATCGAAATAGTATATTACAAACGGAGACGGGAAGTGTTTCATTGAGAGATTAGTTAGTTAACCGAGACGCGAGTTTTAGGTTCTTTGTGTGGAGGGGGATTTTTTAAAACAACGTTTACTACAAATGAAGATTTTATTCGTCTAATATTGGACAAGAGCTAAATAAAAACTTGCATGAACAATCAGAGCAACTGGATTATATAAACTTAATATGTTGACTCTGCATTTCTAATTATGAATATTATTGTGGTAGAGGTGGTATACAGAGTGATCCATAACTCCTCCATCCTTAGAATGGAATCCTGGGGGTGACAGCAGGTATTCCGGTCAGGGGGTCGTCTGGTTGATCAGCAACGCTCTGTATATTGTGTCTTCGGGATCGGGTGTATCTCTTGTAGTAGTGGTGAGCGACTGCAGCTATTGCGATGGCCATTAGGATGTAGACTAAAATGGTCCAAATGCTGATGCCAAAATGGCCTTTCTCTTTTGACATTTCCTTCAATCTTCGGTGTTGATTGTCAATTGTTCCCCTAGGCATATGACCTTCAGAAATTTAAAAAGAACACCAATTCCTACCTCTTTTCCCTTGCTTCTCACGATGTTCTCTGAACATTACAGGATGTCTCCTTTCGTGAGAAGTTTTATATAAAAAAAAAGGGAGGCTGCTATATTTTTTACTTCGTCGAAGTCGATATCGTCTATATTGAGGGGCTGAAACTCTTCAATGGTATTTTTAATTACAGGAATTTCAAAGTTTGACTTTGGCAATTCGATATTTTTATAAACACTACGCGAATTCTGGTAGTTTCGTATATGGAAGTTTTTAACATTAATTTCACATTGTGGGTTAAGTTTCATTAAAAATGTTCCTTTAATTGGTATATTGTCTGTTTCTTGATCACACTTTTGTTTCATTATTGATGTTTCCTGTGAGACTATGAGCCATTTGTTGTCTTCTAGCTTCTGGATCTTGATTGATTTTATGTAGACAGGTATCGGTCTACAGTTTGTTGTGTTTGAGAATCGTAGCATCTGTACTTCGCATGGGGCGTCTTCTTCTATCTTTGCAGGACTCGTGGCAAATGAATCTTTCGGTTGTAATTTCCTAACTTCTTTTGTCGATAAACATGTAATTTTGCTCATTCAGGATGAGGAATTTTGAATGAGGAATGATTGTTTGGTATATGTTGTTGTGGAAAGTTGGCAATGGGTAGAGGTGAAAATAATTGTAATCTTCATTCTCAACAATTGGGATTCCCATTATAAAAACAATTTGATTTCTTTTCGAATAACTTCTAATTTCTATTATTTTCTCATAATTAATTAAATTTTCTAATATTGGTTCAAATGGTGAGTTATTCGATTGCAATAAGGAACTGATTGTATTTATTTCATTAAATAATTCATTTGGTTCGACAATTGAATTGTGAAAAGTGTTTAGTTTGGAAAAAGTTATAGCAATTTCAATTTTCTCGAGAATGTCATAAATCATTTGAGAAGTCAATATAATCTGTGAAATGATAGTTTGAAAAGAGATTCGTATATAAACATTCGTGAATTCAATTTTTGTTTGATTCAAAGCATTCTGTATCAATAAGATCCTTGTTTTCTGATTGTTTCTCAATATCCTGATATTATTTTCAAAAATACTTTGAATTTTGTAAAAGTGTTATTTGTTCATCAACTAAAGTTTTCATTCCATCTTGATTATTAGATAGTATTTCAATTGCTTCATTATATTTCTTAGCGTCATTTTGGTCTAGATTGCCAGTAATGGATTTAATTATTGATCCTAATCCATCTATAAGTCCGCGTTTTCTTCTATTATTTTTAATATTCAAATTAGGGTTCAGTTGATAGATTTGTGTTAAAATCTTTTTTTCAATTGAATATGCTAGATTGTATGGATTATAGAAATCTTTTCTATCCGATTTCGAAGTAACATCATTATCAAATACGTCTCCGAATGTATCTAGTTTCGTTTTAAGTGCGATGAAATAATTTTTTATCACATCGCTGATGTCATATATCTGGATGAATGACCAATTGTCTATTTTGTTTTGAACGTTTCCAAGTTTTAATGTCAAGAGTCCGGGGTTATCAGTAAGGTCATGAAGTGTCGGCTTAATTGTTTTGCTATTTATGCAGATGTAGATGCAAGCGTACGTGGCGGTTAAATCTGAAACAATAGGAGGTTTATTTGATTCCTTAATATGAATTACCTCTGTTTTCTTAGCTTGCTGATGTTGAATTTCTACTCTATTTCTGTCCAGGATGTTTATTATCTCATATGGACCTATGAACTTATTGTTCTTCTTATTTCTATTCTGAGAATTTTGTTTATAAACAATTTTTCCTACACTGAAATCTGGGTTTGTTTCACCTTTCATATTTGATTTAGATATAAGCTTTTCTTTGTTTGATTCTAATTTCTCTTTCACTTGTGAATAAACATGTTCTTATTTGTTTTTATGGTTTTCGGCATAGTCCGTGAAAAATTAACTTGGGAGGAATATTTCATTAGGATTTCTAGAATGTGTATGACATAGCATACTTCATCAAATTGTCTGTATCTTCTGGATATGTTTCTTTTAAAATTCGAAGATGTTCAATAATCGTTGAATGAAATCTTTCGACAATACTGTTTGATTCATGATGTGCTGGTGTTGTAAAATGAATTTTTATTTCGTGTATATTTCTTCGACTGTTTCGTTATTGAATTCAGTACCGTTGTCAATAATGAATTTTTCTGGGATACCGAATGATGAAAAATATCTCAATATAGCATTACTAACATTGATGGCTGTTGTTCCAATTATCTCGTATGCTTGTGCAAATTTTGTAAATGAGTCTACGATAGTCGAATAGTTTTTGTTATCATAAAAGAAGATATCTACATGGACAATCTGGAATGGTTTCGAAGCTGTTTCTGTTAACATAAGCGGGGTTTTCCGGGCATATTTTGTGCGTTGACATATTTCACATGAATTTATATAGTTCGTGATTGATTCTTTGATTCCTATCCAATAATAATTTTGTTTGATTTTTTCTAAAGTTTCGGTTATTCCTCATGGTGATTTTTGATAATCAAAATTTGTTCATCTTTGTCTTGTACTGTGTTTACTCTTTTCGTACATTTTATTTATTTTGGACCGCGTTCCGAGAAATGTTGAATGATTGATAAAATGTATCTGCGTGGAAGTACATACAGTATGTTTTTCCAGATGTAGTATAATCTTTTAAAAATTCTAAAATCAGATGTTCGTTATTTCGTTCAGGAATTTCAACAGTTATTATTTTATGATGGTCATAGTTTTCTTGAGATGTCTTTAATGTTGGGTATACTTGAGGAAAAATAAGTATTTGATGGACTTTATCATTGATTATTTCGTCTAAGATTATGATTCCGTTATTAGTTGTTTCAAATGCAGATATAAAATTTTTATCATGAATATTTTTTTGTTTTTTTTCAAGCATTGTGTTGAAGGTTTTGTAATTTTAGCAGAATCTTTTATGAATTTACGATAGTATCCTACTAGTCCTAAAAAGCTTTTTATTTCCTTAGATGTTTTTGGAATTGGAAATTGTTTAATTGCCGTGATTTTATCTGGATTTGGTTTCACACCGTTGGGGGTTATTACGTGTCCTAGGTAATTGACTTCTTTTCTTAAGAATTCTGATTTATCGAGTTGGACTTTGAAATCTGATTGTCGAGGTCTGTCGAAAATTTGTTTCAATCTCTCAATGTGGTCTTGAAGGGATGTGCTGAAAATAACTATATCGTCAAGATAAACTAAACATGTTTCGTTTTGAAGTCTTCTTAAAATATTGTCCATTACGCGTTGGAATGTACTAGGTGCGTTTTTTTTTATCCAAAGGGCATCCTTTTGAATTCGAAATGAGCATTTTGTGTAGAGAATCCAGTTTTTTGAACGTCATTCGGGTTCATTTCAATTTGGTGAAATCCGTTCGCAAGGTCTAATGTTCTGAAGTACTGACTTTTTCCAAGTTTATCTAAAATGTCTGAGATGTTTGGTAAAGGGTATTTGTCATCTATTGTCTTGTCATTCAATTTGCGGTAATCAATTACGAGTCGCCATTTTCTTTTACCTGATGCATCTAATTTTTTGGGGACTATCCACATTGGACTTGACCATGGAGATGTTGAATTTTGAATTATTTCCTGTTTCAACATTTAAGCAATTTGAGTTTGAACTTCGTTTTTGTGAATTTCGGGATATCTATTTGTTTTAGTAAATATTGGAGTTTCATCTGTTAAATTTATTTTATGTTGAATTTCATCAGTAGATGTCAAAGGAATTTTATCTGTATAAAAAATATCATGATATTCTAAACATGAATTTCGGATTGCTTGTTTTTCTTCTTGGTCACAGTGTTCTAGGCGAAGGTTTTTTAAATTTGATTTAAATATGTTATCTTGTTCTTGATTCAGGTCATTATTTGTTTCTATTTTCTCATTGAAATTTAATTCTGCAATGTTGAGTATTTCGATGTCATATGGATTATTAATTTTTATTTCGACTGGTTCGGAACTTGAATTTGATATTGATGTTATAGCAAAATAGTTTTCGATGTTCACTACTGCACGTGGTGATTCAATTTGTTGGTCAAATTGTATGTAATCTAGATAACCTATGCCTTTTTTATGGTTTACTGGTAATTTAACAATTTTTATTGATCTGGCTGGAATTTCTAACGTATGTTTTAAGGTGGTTTTTCAATCGTGTTAATTCTTCGGATTCGTAGATTATTGGAATTTTGACTTATTGGAGTTGTGATTGTTTTTGTTTGGATATTCTCTGAAGCATGTAATTGTTTCAATAAATCGATTCCAATCAATCCTTCACATTTTTGACTAAATTTGAACAAATGGAATTTAAAGGTTTCGTTTACTTTGAAGATTTTGAAAATAGGGATAATCATTACTTCGTTATGATAACTAATACTGTGAGCAGTTTGGATATTAAAATCTTCGTTAAAAATATAACGTTTATAAAATTTATGTGCCAAATTGAGGTTCATTAGAAGTTTGCATCCAATTCTGGAATATGGATATATGGTAAATTGGCTTCGACTAGATTTATGTTTATTAGGTCTTGTTGTCGATATTTGGGTTTATCTGAAAATTTTCTTGTTCACAATTTGCTGGAAATTGATTTTGAGGTTCTTGGTTTATTTCTTCGAACTCTTCATTATATTGTGAATAGTAATTTTGATGATTGTCATAGTGAGGGTATTGATATTGATCTTCGTAATATTCAGGATTTTCTGAGTTTAATTGTTCAAATTTATGTTCTAATTCGTTCACTTCGTGGTTGTAAAGTTTGGTGTTCAAGCGTGTATTTCCCGATGAAGTATCCATTGGGTCATGAATTCTTCGAGTTATTTGACTTTGCGGGTTATTTCGCATTATCTGACTATTAGTCGGTCCAAAAGGGGTTTGTTGGTTTTGGAATGATGGTCTCTGGTAATTATTTTGGAATGGTGGTCTTTTGAAATTATTTTGGAATGGTGGTCTTTGGGAATCATTTTGGAATGGTGGTTGATTGGAATTTTGGTAAGCTGATGGTGTTCGTTGGAAATTATTTTGGAATGGTTTGTTTGGGAAATTTTGTCTTTGCGCATTTTGTGGTGGTCTAGTTATTTGATTTCGTCGATGGTTTATTGGTGTTACTCTTTGCATTGGCCTAAACATGTTTTGTGAATTAATTGAATTATTTTTTGAAGCACTATATAAAAAGTTCTCTTCCTCAATTACGAGTGACATTGCTTTTTCGAGTGAAGCTGGTATTATTCTGCAAATGAGATGGTAGTCCTCTGATGAAGTTTTTGAGTGCTAGATCGTTATAATTTTGAATTCTGATTTCGTTCTCCAATTTTGTTAAAGTCATTGAATTTACTTTTGAAATCAAAAGACTTCTAGAATCTTGGCATCGCATACCAAAGTTGTAGGGTGATTCAGTTATAAATGGACTCAGAGTAATTAAATCTTGTACTAGGCAATCGATATTTCTTTGATCCTGAAAACTTAGTATCAGAACACTTTCGATTTCTGTCCACGTTTGCAATTCTATTCTTGAACCAATTAATGGTAAAGCTCGTCCTGTTAATTCTCCTAATAAAGCTCGCAAAAGATAAGAATTTAGTTGTGCATTGTCATCGTCTCTAAAATTTTCAATTAAGTTTTTACAACTACCGAGGAAGATTCCTAAAGTGTGAGAATTTCCGTCGAATTTTGGTATAGCGTCAACATACATTTTCAAGAGTTGATAATTTATAATAATAATCTTTATTCAAATAGGCAACCTAATATACATACGCTTCACATGTTACAACATAATTAAATCTGTAACATTATCAATTAACAAGATCCATAAATAAATAAATGAATGAATAATTTTATTGCACTTTTACATTACAGAATGTATGAGCTAGTCACAGACAGAAAAAAAATATACCAACTAAAGTGTATGACGGCTTAGATAATCATCAACTGAATATGGCTCCAAATCAAGAAGAAATTTCATGAGTGGCTTCTTTAATGAATTAAAATCATTCACCTCTTTCAAAGGTGGTGGTAAATTATTGAAGAGTTTGATAGAACAGTATAGAGCGCTCCTCTCAACACAGGACAGTCTATGAGCAGGGACGTTGTAATTGTTGTGTCTTGTGTTGTGCGAATGCTGTACTCTGAATTCTTCAAAATAGTGTCTATTCAGAAATATAAACTTGATACTTTCAAATATATATAATGCCGGTACAGTGAGCATTTCCAACTGTTTGAAATGACTTCTGCAGGAAACTGAATATCCAAGTTCTTGTATTATGCGAACTGCTCTTTTTTGGATTTTGAAAACTCTCTCAGCATCACTACAGGCACCCCATAGAATGATACCATAGCGAGCAAGAGAATAAAAATTAGAGTAGTAGAATGATTTGACAATGTTACTGTTTGAGTTTTTAACTAACACCCTGATGCCATGGCAAGTCTGACTCAGCTTTGAACATAGGTGGTCAATATGGTAGTTGAACTTTAGAGTTTCATCCATGATAATACCCAACGATCTGATGCTTTTTGAAAATGTGATTTTATGTCCATTCAGAACTATGTCATCAGGTGTAGGCAAATACTGATTTACTTTGAACATGACAATGTTGGTTTTATCTGGATTCATTACCAGTCTAGAGTTCAAGAACCAGTTTTCAGTAGCCGTCATTAGAGAGTTCGCACTAGAAACAAGTTCAGGATAAACAGATGCTGTGAGAATGAGTGTGCTGTCATCAGCATAGTTGATAATAGTATTATTTTGGTCTGTAAGTGATGCAAGGTCATTTAAAAAAATTATGAATATCAATATAACAGTACATTGTTCTATAATATTAAAAAAAAAAATTAAACTAAACTAACCATCTCTGACATATTTAATCCAAATTTGGGTTTTTCCTATTTTATTCATGTCTTTTTTTAATGTTCAGGAGTAGTTGGTGTTTGAACTCACTGAGTGAGTGGGATTGTTTGATTTTGACAGAAAGGTTATTGTACTCTAACAAGCCTCTATGAAACAATGAATTTGTAGTTCGAGCATGAGTTCTTCTTTGAACATAAAAATAATTGTTTCTTCTGGTGGGATAGCTGTGTATTTGGTTCTGGAATACAATAAATTGGTCAAAATAAGTAGGAGCTCCACCAGATACAATCTTATAGATCAAAATCATTGAATTATAAAATAACCTATCCTTAACAGAAAGCCAATCCAATGTCTGAAGCATTTTTATAATAGGGGTATACCTACTACATCTCAGAATAACACGCATTCCTCTATTTTGCAGTTTTTGCGGGGCAGCGATACTATTTCCATCGAGCAGCGCAAGTACACTAGCACAGTAATCAAAATGTGGTTGTATTATAGTTTTGTAAATAGTAAGTGTAAGGGTGAGATTTCTACTAATTCTTGTAAAGAAAAACAGTTTTTTTAATATTTTATTGTGCATGTACTGAAAATGTTTTTTAAGACCAAGTGTATTATCAACAATGAATCCCAAATATTTTATGTCTTCAACAATCTCAATAGTTTCGCCGTTAATGTATTCATCATATTTTTGTTAATTTGATTATATTTATGTTGTGTTGTTATGATCATGGCTTTGGTTTTATTTACATTGAGTTTAAGTTTATTGATGTTAAGAAAGTCTGATATGTGATTAAAAGTACAATCAATTTTATCAATTGCTTTATCTAGGCTTACATTACTTGCAGTCACAACCATATCATCGGCAAATAGATTAAGAAATTCACAATCTTGAATATAGTTCACATCATTAAGATACAAGATAAATGAAAGAGGTCCGAGTACACTCCCCTGTGGTACTCCAGAGGTGACACCTTTATTATCTGAATAAACATTATCAATTTTTGTACACTGTTTTCTATTCAATAGGAAACTGTTGAACCAATTCAATTCAATTCAATTCAATTTTATTTCATCCATTGAGCTGTGAAGCTATCAGACAAGTCAGGTATAACAAATATGTATAATACACGTACAACATGAAAGATTCACAAAAAAAAGTTGAAGTTTATCGAAAGTTGTCATAAAATTCATTTACACTATAGGGACAAAGGTCGAGGAGAAGCAATTTTGTTCTTTTCTTGAATTTATGCAGGCTATCCAACAATTTGAAGTCATGGGGAAGGGCATTGTATAATTTGAGTCCCAATATGTTGGATGATTTTTGAGACATTGTCAAGCGAACGTTAGGCAAGTGAAAACTGTTTTTGAATCTTGTATTGTGATCATGAATTGAATTATTCTTAACCAACATTTCGCGGCGCTTATGTATATACTTATGACAAAAGTTCCAGTATATATAATCCACATAGAGGAAGAATCCCATACTGTTTGAATAATTCCCGGCATGAGGTACCACTTGGAGCATTAGCTAAACACCGCACAATCCCCTTCTGCACCATAAAAACATCATGAACCCCAGGTGAGTTTCCCCGGATGGTGATTCCATATGACATTCTAGACTGAATTTCCCCGAAATAGAAAAGTAGGAGCCCGCACATGTCCAGAACTGATTTGAGAGATCTCAGTTGAAAACATTTGGTACTCAGGGTATTAGCTGAAGATTCAAAATGTGATTTGAAAGATAGATGTTGATCAAGTCTAACACCTAAGAACTTGGAGCATTCAGCATTCTCGATGGTGTGATCATCTATTATTATTTTCACTGTAGGGATGTTTTTGTTCTGCCTGGTGTGAAAAGTTATATAATTAGTTTTAGTAGTGTTTAAAAACAGAGAGTTATCATATGACCACTTAGAGAGTGTTTGAACACTACTTTCTATCCTGTTTTGAATTTGAATCTCATTACCTGTGAACAAAAGAGTAGAATCATCCGCATACAAACAAGTGAAAGCATTCGGAAGGATCAGGGGTAATTCATTGATATAAAGTGTGGACAAAATAGGCCCCAACACTGATCCCTGCGGGACTCCAATTCTGATTGGGAGTTTACTAGATAAATAGATAGTTTTCTTATTGTTTTCTACACAATTTACTTTCATTCTCTGAAATCGTCCCTCGAGGTAGGAGGAGAACCATTCGTGAAGTTTACCACGGAACCAAGCTAGTACAGTGCCTGTTATGCCATAGTATTGAAGTTTTATTAATAGAAGAGAGAGGTCGATAGTCTCGAAAGCTCTTTTAAAGTCAAGGAAGACTGCGACAATATATTCATTACTATCAACCTCTAATTTCCAGCTAGACAATGTCAACTGTAAAGCAGTTTCACAGGAGTTCTTGGTTCTGAATCCGGACTGATAATCCATTAATATTTTATTATTTTCTATATACCTAGATATCTGGTTATAAGCTGCTAATTCTAGTATTTTTTCCAAAGGAGGTAAAGTATTAATAGGGCGAAAGTTTATAGCTTCATTAGAATTAATGATCTTTGGTACTGGCACAACAGTACTTACTTTAAGTGTATGTGGGAAATGAACGGTTACTAAAGACGTGTTGACAAAATTTAATATTACATGACCTATGACTTTGAATATACCTTTGATAACTTTATTATTAATAACATCAGAATTACATCTATTATCCAGTTTGCTTATTATAGTTTTCAATTCAAACAATGTTAAAGGTAGGAATTCAGACAATCGGGATACAATTACAGGAAGCCCTATATCAGACCAGGGAGCAGTATGTGGGATTGTTTCCTTAATTTCAGCGATACTGTCTATAAAGAAAGAATTGAACATCCCAGCTTTTTCTTTACAAGAGTTGACAATAATGTTGGTTTGTTGAATGTTGAATATAATTCCATTTGGGATAGGATTATTATTTGGTTTGATAATAGTTTTTAGTGTTTTCCACATCTTTTTTAGTCATGTGAACAGTTATCGATCTTGTTTTCATAGTATTCAAACTTTTTTCTTTTCAGTACATCCACAACATCATTTCTATAATTCTTATATAAGTCCCAATTGATTTGTTTGTCGACTTGAGTGACACTGTTTCGAAAAATTCTATATGCTCTATTCCTGTTATTGGCTATATTTTCAACTTCAAAATCATACCAAGGTAAATTATTTTGTTTCATATTAAACAGTTTCAATGGAGAAATAAAGTTAACCTGTTCTGGTAGATCTGATTAACATCTGTACTATTAAGTTCCCAATTACATAAAATTAGATTGTTATTTAAATCTTCAAGTTTGTTTGTTCCAAAATTCCTGAATGATTTTGTGTTTTGAAGATTAGTATTCAGAGTATTCCTAAGTGAAATTGTGATAATGTTGTGATCTCTATTGCTCAAAATATAATCAATTAGTGTACTACTTTTATCAGTAACTCGCGTTGCTTCTTCTACTAATTGTTCAACACCCATGGTAGTTATATAGTCTTTGAATCTTTTGACATGTGCATTATTAATATCAAAGAAATTCAAATTGAAATCTCCCACTAGTACACACTTGCACCGCTCGCTGAAAGTAGTTTCAGCCCAATTATCAAAATCATCAAAGAATCTACCAAAGTCTGTGCTAGGGGAGGGATATAAACAACCTAGTAATAAGTTTTGGTTATGAATCTTAAGTTTAATAATTAAGCACCAGTAGAGTTTATCAATTGCAATTTTCTTTTTGATTTTGCAACTATATTCCTGACTGACATAGATTATAACACCACCTGTATGGCGGTTTGATGAGTCACATCTTACAAGCTGATAACCATTTTCAATTCCCAATCGTCAATGTCAACAGTAGTTCGAGCTTCGCTGAGTAGTAATACTGAAGGACGATAACACAATATTTCGCTAATCAACTGATCAATATTAGCCATTAAACTCTGAATATTAAGATATACAATATCTATGTTGAATGGTAAACTAATAGGCTGCCTTCCTAATTGTTTTTTTGTACTGAAATATTATTATCAACTATCATAGGCACATTATTAACATATCTGATCTTCTTGTTCACTTCGCCATTTGCTATAAGTTCATTTAGTTCATTTTTAACTGATAGGTAGTCTTCTTTTTGCATTTTAGTTTGATCGCCAAAAATTCTTACTCTTGGAACCTTCAGGCGATTTTTGTTTCTAAGAATAGTGAGGGCCTCTTCACTATTACTCAATACAACTTTAATTGGTCGTATCTTATTACTGGTGAATTTACCTAGCCGAAATGTTTTCTTGATTGTTACCACTTCAGTGAGGTCTCCTAGAATATTTTTCACATTGCCAGTATCTTCTTTTGCCCTATCCAATTTGTTTCTTTCACTAGATTCCTGTACATCACATATGATTACATTGGAAGCTCTATTTTGCCTCTCATTTATTTCTTGTATCATAACATTAAAATCTATTTTATTGCTCATATTCTCTTCATCTGACAGGATTTCCCTCAATTTTTTATCTTCTTCCTGCAATTCTTTATTTATTTTTATGACTTCATTGAGTTTATCTATCACTTTCGGTACTTTCTTGAAATTATCTTTACAACTTGGGCAAAAGTATATAAGATTACGTTTTTTTTATTATAATTGCCCTAATTTCTGAAGCAGCTAAATCCGAGCATTTTTCATGGTAAACATTTGAACAACAATCACAAACAGCCAGTGATTCCTGTTCAGTCACTCCCAGATTACATTTAGCACACAATATTTTGTTGTTATCCATGTTATCCATGTTATTATAAACTCAAATTGCTGAAATGTTTAAACAGGAAATAATTCAAAATTCAACATCTCCATGGTCAAGTCCAATATGGATAGTACCCAAAAAATTAGATGCATCAGGTGAAAGAAAATGGTGACTCATAATTGAATACCGCAAATTGAATGACAAGACGAATTCACCCCGAGATAAAATTCACATTGGAGATAGAATATAACAACGAATTGAATTTTTTAGACATTACAATTCTCAAGTCAAATAATAATCTGAAGTTTAGTATTCACAGAGAACCCACACAGTCGGATCATGTGATAACACGAAAATGGCTCCGTTCTACTGCTACATGTATAGACTCTTGAATAATTCTTTCTGCATATGAATTAAATATTCATAAACAATTGGCATTCAACAATAATTATAAACCTGACCTTATAAACACTTTGATTCAAAAAATTAAAAATGAACAGTCATACAATTTGGCTTACCCTGGAGATTTGTTTCACTACCTTTCTCGAACAGTAATAATAATAATAATAATGATAATATAATAATAACTTTATTCAAGGCAAGTATAAAATTCAACTGCATACGAGACAACAAGAACAAAGTTGAAGTGCGATAAGTACGGTTGTACTTGTTTCACAAGGAAAGAACAACAAATAACAACTAATATTTATCCAAATAAATGACAAAATAACCTAAACTACCTAACGAACAATAAAATTACTGCGACATTATGCAGAAAAAAACATTAATATTAGATTATACATATGTATAGACACATCAAATGCAACGATAACATACAAAAACATACATACAAAACATACAAAATTGGCATCAGCCCGCCAACATATTCATTCAAGTAAGTCTATAACAAATTGTCTATACAATATCTCTGATGAAATATCTCATTGCATCCAAAATAACTTTGTGGACATCAGAATTTCTTTCAAGACTGTTAACAATATCGGTAGTTCTTTGGTCAATTAAACGTTTCCTCCGGTTGTCAAATCCACCACCGACTACTTATCCCACAAGTTTCCGATGCCCTTTGTCATTTGGTATTTCTTTCTGACATAATATCTCGCGGACGTCGAAGAATGTGAAATGGGAACTACAGTTGGAAAACCCGTCTCATTAAAAATTGACTGAAACAACTCACCTCGGTTCCATTCTCCATTTCATTTCATCGTAGATTCGGGATCACTGAATCGACAATTCTCCAACGAGCGTTCGAAACTTTTTCAGAGTTACGAGCGGAAAACCCAAACTTGATATCGCTGGTAATCCTCGGGCTACGCGGAATCCAAGCTGAAAAAAGGATCAGCAGTTCAGAATGAATATGGGAGAGATATACTCATATTATGACGATGACTAGGTATGATAGAAAATCTTCCGAAAGTATTTGTTTGGATAGAGGAATCAGTGTCAAGGTCAAATGGATATGTCGCTGGATATAGTTTTCCTTGACAAATTAGCTGACAACATTACAGGGTGTAACTGAATAAGTGTAAAACATTCAAGGGGGTGATTCCTCATCGCAAAAAAGATAGGTTATTTCATATAAAGAAACTTCATTAAAGCATCCCATTTAAAGATGCAGCCCCTTTATTTGAGCGAATACGTGGCTCAATGCGAAGACGTATAGACGCATGCGTAATTTCTGAAGGTAGATATATTGAACGTTTACTTTGATTTCTACATGTTGTATGTTTTGTTATTGATAAATTAATTCTGTTTATTCCTCTTCAATCATTAAATGCAGGTAGTAAAATAATTTTTGGTGCGAACGTGTTTATTCTGAGCGAAAAATTCGAGGGACATTTTTTGTTTAGGATGAAACATGCTATCGGAAATACATTTTCAGATGGTAAACATATAATATCCAAAGAATAAAACATGTATTCCGTGCTAAATTTCCAAAATCCAAGACTTTAAACCTGTTTTACTTTGTGACAGTTCTTTTAAATTTGTTCTAATTTGTTTTTAAACTGTGGACTTGGTTGTTCCTACATTTATTTTATGGACTTTTCTTGTGCTCTCTTGACAAGCAAGCACTGAAGATGACCTTCTAGGTCGAAAGCACTCTGCGATAAATAAAATATTTTGCACGAAATACATGTTTCATTCTTTGGTTCAGCCACGTGCACACAGCTTCACTCCCACTTGAACAAATAATAAGATAAAAAGATACATTGGGAACAAATTGGGTGTTGCGTTTTCCACCCTTTACAATCATGGGGTGAACCAAATAAATTACTGGCTAAGTGTCTTTTTTGAAGTGGAAAATGTTAGGTTAATTTAAATACTGTAACTTCTTAGTGCTTGAAACAAATTTTATGTACATCTTTAAGCGGCTGTATCTCAACATAGGATGATTCAATGAAGTTTCTTTATATAAGAGATCCTATCTTTTTTTTTTCGATAAGGAATCACCCCCCCCCCCTTCCCAAATGTTTTACACTTATTTATTCACACCCTGTATACAGGGGTTCCTCCATGAGTTAACGGTATCCATGCATGAAGAATCTAGCTGAAATATTTCAATTATTGTCACACTTCCGGTTTCTCCGAAAGTAACGTCATCTTTGTTATTTATAATGAAACATCCTATATTTTTTATGATATTTGAATTCCCCTCATGATTTTGATTGAATTTCAATATTACATACTCCATCTGATATTAACCGTTTCTGAGTTATTAAAATTCTTCTGGAAAAAATGAGAGATGCAGGTCATCAAACATATAGCATTTTTTTGTAGATACTAATGTTTCGACGAGAACGAATGCATTATTCGCTCCATGGATATTGAAGATTGAATGAACATCTTGCAATAATCACATTTCAATGGTGTGAATGATAAATATTGCGAAACTTTCATTCAACATTTGCATCTTGATGCCATTTTGAAGCAAAAAAATGTTATTCATGAAATTACAGTCACCTTGATAAATTGGAGTAATCATCAGTTACTTTTACATTTACAACTTCAGAGTAGAAGTAAATAGGACCATTCTCATTCAGAACTCAATTTTCCTTTGATTGAGAACTTGTATACTGGGTGTATCATCACGCAACGAATGCACTGTCACTATAGTTATCAGCGAAAAAAATACGACTAGTTTGCCCATTTAACTGACTTTTCAGCTCTAGTATCAATTAAGTCAGAATAGTGCCAACTTGAGTTTGAGAACCATGTATACAAACTTTCAGAATCGTGCTACTCCTAGTTTTTTCTATGTAGATTGCGTTACCTCGTGAGGAAACTCCCTGTATAGTTAGCACGTGAATGTTTATTGTCGTATAGAAAATCATCACATATACGTCTATACTCTCAGTCTTCTTATGTTTCTGATGTTGTATTGAATATTCAATAATAAAGTGATTCAATTGTTTTTGACAATTGGTTATTTTGATGACACATATTCTTCTGTGGAATTTTAAATGGTGAAATTTGTTCACGAGATGCATTAGTCTTTACTGAAATTCTCATCTGCTAATCAATCTACTATTATCATTGATTCTCAGACAAAGCTTTTCAGAAAGGAGTGTAATGCCAAATAGATTAATTAGGCAATTATTTTGGAATCAGTTCACATTCTCCTAATTGTAGAGAAGATAATTGAACTATGGTTCATGAACAACTGCGTGAGCATCTTGATGGAAATAATTTGTTATTCATTAACCTATCTGGTTTTAGATGGCATCATTACTTTGGTATGACTCGTCAATTAGTTTGAGAAAACTTGAAAAGGGTAATTGACAAGAGAAAAATTGTTATCAGTGTATTTTTCATTTCATAAGGGTTTTTGGAACTGCCGATGAATCATAACAAAATATAAAAAAAAAATGAGAATTACTCAACCAGTAGATATCACGAAATTAAAATCGAAGGTGAATGCTCAGAAACGTTTTGATTTTTTGATTCACGTAGCTGGTGAAGTCTATTCAGATCTGGCAAACACTGTGCAGGATTAATTAAATATTCAGACTGGATGGTTGATGAAGATCAAATTGATGTTGAATACGATACCAGGTGATAATCAAAATTGTTCTACTTTCAGGCAAGGCAGCTGGACCATTGAAATCAACAATAGGTACTGCAATGAAAACTGTAAAAATTACTTAGGAGTTGTTATGGATCCTCAACTCAGATATCATAAGCATGTTTATTATTTGTGTAAAAAAGGGGAATGAGTTGGATATTTATCTAGAGGTTATGAAGATCTTTCACTTCGTTTCAATATTCTATCATTCATCCACATTTCAAGTATGTGTCTGTTGATGTCTAATTGAATATTCGTAGTATCCAATTCCTTCACAATGAGACAATGCGAATTATACAGTGCGTTCATAAAGTAACGCATAAATTCATTATTGGCCAAATGAACAATAAAATTAGGGATTCCCAAAACAGGTCGATTTTTGATTTCAATTTACTATTGTTTCAAATAATAATCCAATATACAGGGTGAACCACTTTCGTGTAATGACGTCATCACCATTTTCTTCAAATGGAACCCCCCCTTTTTTTTTCTATTTCCAAATTGCCTTTGCTGAGCTGATACCAAAAATCACAGCTTATAGGAAAGTCGAATCTGATTTTGATTCACAAAATCAGCAATGATCAAGCTTCATAGTCTTCAAAAACATATTTGAATGAAATATCATCGAATATAAATTACAAATTTAAAACATCAAATTAAAGGATTCGACAATACCGTAATCAATAAAACATTATTCTGAGGCGTAAGAGTATGTAGTAGATTGCTACTTATTACACAAATCTACGAAAAAAAAATTGAAAACGAAAATGACTTTCATTTGCTCGTAGATGTCTTGTTTTCTGACTTTACAGGTTACATATTGAACAAGTCATCATATAAAAGTTAGAAATATAATACTGAGAATAATTTCCATTCATAATTTATTTTATTTTTTTTTAATAAAATTTCGCATTCTGGAGATATAACTATAAGTTCTGAAATTCCTCGAGTATTTCTTCAGTTTTCACAATATCTGAATACATCGAAATCAGCTGAAAATATCCATGCATCTTTTTTTTTGCGGAACTCCTCCTTTAGTGAAACATTTTGAATCACTTCCAAGGAAAATGTACTTTCAAAGGTGAAACTTATAACTTTCATCTCAGAAGAAATACATCTGTCTATAATCAGTGATTGAGAAGAAGAGAACGTGTTTACCAAATTATACTAGGTGTTTTGCGCGAAACTCGAAAGAGAAATTAGTAAAATTGATAAAATACCCATTTTCTAGTGTGTAATTTTATCGCTTATTAAGGCTTCGCTAGTTTTCACAATTCATTTACTGTTCCATTCAAGCAGAAGGAGGAATTATCGAGGACACATTTTGTTGTTTGAATTGCGAAAATATAACATCGATCGAAAGCATCACAGAGTTTATTTATTTATTTTTATATGTATAGACGGGGAAAAACCCCTTCACAGATAATACATGTAATATACAGTGTGTAAAAGCCAAATGGAATAAATTCATTATTTCGGTTACTGTACATATTTCTAAAAAGTCCCGAAACACGTCAAATTTAAATTATAACTTGACATTCTTTTACGTGAAAATGCAACCCCTACCTTCAACCCCCTTAGAATGACAGGTACAACCCCCAATTTTTTAAATGGGAAGTATAGGCTTGTGATATATCATTTGAAAGGTCTCTTCATTCTCTATTCAAAAATGTTATTGTTTTTAAATTTAATGCAAAAATTAACATAAAAAAAATTAATATCATGTTGTTACCGAAATTCGCTACATACAATCAAAAACTAAAATGTAATGCAAAACGTAATAAAATGTAGAACACGAAAAAGAACTATGAATGTTAATGAAGTAGATGTTCAAAATGTTCTCCGCGAACGTCTTGGCAACATCCTAATCTCAAATAAAACTGTCTTCTAACATTATTTAACATATCAGGCGTGATCGACCTAATCGCAAGCGTTATTCGTTCTTTTAAGTCATTTAAATCAGAAGGTTTAGTTTTGTACACATGGCTCTTCACATATCCCCATAAAAAGAAATCTAATAATGTAAGATCAGGTGATCGCGCTGGCCATTCAATCGATCCTCGCCTCCCTATCCACCGATTGGGAAATATTGTATCGAGGTACTGCCGGACATTAAGTTGGTAATGTGGTGGTGCTCCATCCTGCTGAAACCATATCGTATTCGCTGGAACTTGAGGATTACCTGGATCAGGATATAAATTTGCCAACGTTGGAATGACATCATTTTGAAGTAGTGCCAAATAATTGTTGCCATTCAAGTTGCCCTCAATAAAAAAGGGACCAATTATATTGTTCCCTACAATCCCTGCCCAAACATTAACCTTTTGAGGGTATTGAGTGTGTTCTTCTCTCATCCAGTGAGGATTTTCCGTGGACCAGTAGCGGCAATTTTGCCGATTAGCATGACCGTTAAGTAAAAAAGTACACTCATCAGAAAACATAACGTCTTCTAATTGGATAATATTGTTATCCAACATGTCCATCATTTGCTCACAAAAAAAAGTTCTCCTATCAAAATCGTCTTCCATGAGCTCCTGAGTAGGTATCATCTTATACGGATGCAATTTATTTTCTTTTAATATGTTTGCTATCGATGTATGGCTAGCATTGAATGTAGTGGATGCCTGTCTACTCGATGTATGTGGGTTTTCCTGAAACTCAAGCAACACATCTAATTTGAGTTCATCACTCAGTGCATTAGCAGCTGCTTTTTTTATCTGCCTTACATGACCAAACTCGCGAAATTGCTTTTCTATTTTACTTATTGTTCCTTGGGATATAGGCGGTAAATTAGGAAATTTCTCATGAAATAGGCGAGTTACTTCCTGTTGTGTTCGGATGTTATCTCCGTAACCAATCATTTGTAAAACTGTTATTTTATGCATTTCCGTTAATCTAACCATTTTTCAGAATTGAATTGAACAAACTTTATACTTAAATTACAACAATGACAACTTAAATAAAACAATTTACTACTGCTTGTTAAAATAGCGTTGCCACGGAAATACTTTAAAGTTTTTTAATGGTTACCATCTAAAAACCACATTGCTACGGTTTTTGTTCACTTTCTCATATTATGTTAATTTTTGCATTAAATTTAAAAACAATAACATTTTTGAATAGAGAATGAAGAGACCTTTCAAATGATATATCACAAGCCTATACTTCCCATTTAAAAAATTGGGGGTTGTACCTGTCATTCTAAGGGGGTTGAAGGTAGGGGTTGCATTTTCACGTTAAAGAATGTCAAGTTATAATTCAAATTTGACGTGTTTCGGGACTTTTTATAAATATGTACAGTAACCGAAATAATGAATTTATTCCATTTGGCTTTTACACACTGTATATAATGTAAGTAGTAAGAGAACAAGAATGAGTTAAAAATAATATACAATCACAAACATTCCTAAACTAGTGTAAACCCGTAAAAACGAGGTATAGAACAAATATGATCATTTGACCCGCTCCTTCACTTGGCGCATAAAACTAACTAGGGTATCGGAAAAGTCAAGACCTCCGTTGAATTGATTTGCCAAATTGGTCGAGCGAGCAATAAAAGTGTTTCGTCCATAGTTAGTTCTGCATAAAGGTATTTCGAAAGTGGTGGTTGAACGAGTAGTCCTGGCTGGAACATGGATACCAATTTTACCTAGTAATTGGGGATATTGCAACAGAGAGTTGAGAATATCGTATAGCATTCCATGCCTGCGTCTAGTTGCAATTAGCAGCAGATTCAGCTTGGTACGTAAGTTTGCATAGTCAATATCTGCTGTATTGATACCCTGTTTGGAAGCTACATACGTACCGCAAAAAATTATGAGAAGCATACACCAAATGAGACCTGATCAAAGAGCAATACAACAACTTTAGTGTATCAACATTTGTTAGTTCCTGAGTGATCCTTTTGACAAAACCCAATAGCTGAAGAGATTTAGTTGATATATTTGAAATATGTGCAGTAAAAGAAAGTTGTGGATCGAAGGTAATTCCGAAGTCTTCAACATGCTCCTTAACATATAATTCAACGCCATTGATATTGTATTGAAATTGAGTGATGTAGCGGGATCTATGGAAAAGCGCAACATGGCATTTTTCAGGATTCAATTTCATGCCGTTCAACTCACACCAGTTGGCCAAGTTTTGTAGATCCGACTGTAACAAGTCAAGATCGGCTGTTATCCTCGAACACCATTTGAGGTTGTCGGCAAAAGAGAGAAATTTAGAGTGATGAAAACAAGACTTGACATCGTTCACAAACACATTGAATAGTAAAGGACCGAGGTGGGAACCCTGAGGCACACCTGACGTGACGATGAATTCTTGGGACCTGAAGGTCGCGACACGAACAAACTGACGTCGGTTATCAAGATAGCTCTCAGACCAAGAGAGTAGGTTTCCCTCGATACCGAAATTCTTCAACTTATGAATCAAGGCCATGTAGTTCACCCTGTCGAATGCCTTGGAAAAGTCAGTGTTAATTGAGTGTACTTCGAAAGCAGATTCTAAGGCACTCGACACGTCATCGGTGTACGTCAATAAGTTCAACTCAGTTTAGCGCGTCTGAAACCGAATGGCTGGTCAACCAACAATCTGTCAACAAATTGAGTCAGAAAATCGCACACGAGGCTCTCCAAAAAGTTTGGGTATAGTGCTCAAGATACTGATGCCTCTATAGTTCCTTATATCTGATTCGCTACCGGATTTGAAAATGTTACATAGCTTGCCTTCCATGCGGAAGGGAAGACTCCCAATGACAGTGATAAATTAAAGATCTGATATAAATGATATGAATCTCATTGAAGATAGTGATGATAATAATGATGATATATCCATTCAATGAGCCATTTCACAACTGAAAAGAAGAAACATACATATAAAAAAAATGGTCCTATTGAAAAGGACTGCCATAAATCACAGGGATACAATGAAAATGATTTTAGATATAGCCTATCAAAGAGAGTTGAATATAAAATCGAATACGATAGAAACATCGATTTTATTTATACATCAAATACAGAAATGGGCAAGTTTCTCTACCTAGAATATCAGATTGACCAGATTTTTGAGTGAGCAAGCAAGAAAGCTGTGCAACAAGGGAATACAATCACATTGCAGACTACAAACATGAAAGGGTCATAAAATTAACGAGAATATTTCACCATCATTTCAAAGCTTATATTTATCAACACATTCCTGCATTAAATAATATCAGATATCTCAAGGTTCGTCACATTGTACCATTGCAGCCTTAGTATCTTCATGTGATTCCTACCAACACTTCAAGATGATTCCCATAATTATTAAAGTTCCAGACCAAGTTCAAGATCAAAGTGATCTATATCATACTAATTTGAAAAAAATATTTTATGAGAATGATCACGAATGTATATCATAGCTTCGAAACCAATTCTGACAACAAACTGAAGGGACACCACTGGACTCTTTTCAAAAGAAATCTGATTTCTGATACAAAAGTATCGAGATCGACCTACAAATGCATAAAAAACTCAGAACCACCCTGTATCTATCGCACAGTTTTCGGCATCTGATTTCTTACAAGAATTAGGATCGTTATTTGCTTCCGTCATCAATAATTCCAGTACAAGCTGAAAGGTAGTTGAATGATTGAACAGCACAAATGAAATTATAATTCCGTAATATATTTTGAGAAAGAATATATAGATTTCTGCCTTGAGGTGAATACATCAAGTCCAATTCCCCAATTACAGCATGGATAAGGATAAACATCTGTTTGTAGTGAGTTTCTGGAAGGGACTCCATGACTGACATATGACTGAAGGTATTCAGACTATTATTCTGCGATCCCAACTGTCATATCCAGTTCAACCAAAATAACATGTGGAGATCAATACCCTTGGATGGGTTTTCACTCAAAATACAAATATGACTCTCAAAGTTTCGGTCCGGAATTGATTTCTTATAATTTGATGAAATTTGAAATGAGTCATGAGAAGTATCCATTAATTTTATATTATTATCGTTTTTGAAGTTTCGATCAGCAGTCGATAAATATTCTGAATCGTCTCTTTTCGATCCAAGATTATTTAGCTCGTCACAAATTCGAGACATATTTTGTTATACACCATTCTCGAAGAATGATAAATATGTGTACCTTAACATTCACAAAATATTCAACGAACAAGATAGTTTTCCATATCTGGAGATTAGATATCCATGGATATATTCTTATTCGGATATCCGAAAACAATAGGCTTTTGACATCATACCAGAAAGTTTCAATGAATATAACAGGAATGTAGTAGATCATTTTTCGTCGGACCTTTTTGAAATCACTATATAAATAGACAATTTATTGGTGTGATGTGCAGCAGTAGCTCATTAAATTTTTGATTTAACTACGATGGACTAAACTTCATGAACAAAAGAATCCACTACCAAAATTTTCAATAAAAATATTTCTCACAGTCCCCCTTCAAAATGTTCGGAAAATGATGTAGATTAACATATTTCAGCAATATTTTACTAAAAAAATTAACCAAAAAGGTGTAAAATTCTACC
Organism: Plagiodera versicolora; assembly: GCA_037013635.1. Taxonomy (NCBI): domain Eukaryota; kingdom Metazoa; phylum Arthropoda; class Insecta; order Coleoptera; family Chrysomelidae; genus Plagiodera; species Plagiodera versicolora. The sequence goes on from CM072982.1 coordinate 12,127,411, forward strand.
AACCGTGAAGACAAAACTATTGAAAGGGGCAAAAATTCAGCATTTTCAAAAAAAAAATATCTCGAAAACGGTAAGACTTTTATAATGGGAATTTTGTCATAGCAGTTGTGTTATCCTTTGATCTACATTCTCCCTCGGATTGACGTGGTCTTTACGGGACACCCTGTATGTCGATTTGATATGAAATTAAAAAAAACGTATTAAGGAATGTAATGAGATGTTATTTTCACTAAATACCCGCACATCAAAAGCGGACGAACATTGGAATAACATTGATAAAATTGTACGATGTGAGCATTTTGAGCTATATTGTACTAGTCCTAGCCCTAGTCTGGTCCCCATAGATTCTGATACCAGAAACATCACGCAATTGTCTATTTCTAAGTACAAATCTTGCATCATCGCTTGACTTGAGTATAACCTAGCTCTATCAGTCACATATTTACCCAATCTAAACATTTTAAGATTACTTTTATCTACACTGTTACAATTCTTCAGTATACTTTCAATCGCTTCAATATCTTCAGATAATCTTTCTTTCTGAGGCTTCATTAACATTGGAGATTATTATATTTGAAGCACAATTTTGCCTCCCCACCATTTCGTGGACAACAACAAAAAATTATCGACGATTTAAAGGACCATATTGAATATCTAAACAAAAACGTCGAAGTTATTCGAAATACACAGTTCAGCAACAAAGAAACAGAGGTTGATCTCTGTACAAGAAATGCTTTAACTTCCACACATTATGAACGAATGTCCAGTAGCGTGCATTATGATCATGTGAAGGTAGTGACTAGGTCCCAGGTTGATATAAGTTCTGTTATGAATAATTCTTACCATATACCGGACATATTAACAATCCATAGTGAAGGTAATGTGCATGAGCAATTGGATTACAATGAACCAGTATTGCGGGCTGGCAAAAACACTGCAATTGGAAATAAACCTACTCCCAAGGATAATTGTACCCGTAGTGAATGACAAATTCTGTTATTGACAGATACACAAGTACCATTCCAACTTAGGAGATGTTTGAACAATAATCATCATGACATTTTATCAATGAAGAAACCCGGTGCACTTTTGCATCAAGTAATCGAAAACATGGAAATACTAGCACGTAATTTCAGCTTTCAGGATCATATAATTGTAGTAGGTGGACAAAACGATATTATTAATAATAGAGCACCATCTTTCAGGAACATTTGTAATATGTATATGCATACCAATGTTATTTTTGCATCTGTTCCGTAATATTTTAAAGGTAAAGGTTTTGATGGCTCATTAGTAAACATTAAAATTTCAATTCCATTCAGTATGATACCAATTACAGATTTTAGAATCAGTATCTACTCAAAGAAATTGCTCGAAGTGACCTCCATTTACTTCCTGAAAGTAAAACATACTATTTTTAAACTCTTCTCGTACTTTTGCAAATGTGTCTGCGGAAACAGCCTCACATTCTGCGTTTTAAAACGTCAATATTGTCAGGTTCAGTAACGCAAACCTTCGATTTAAGGTAACCCCATAGAAAAAAATCCAAAAGTGTGAGATCCGGTGATCGAGGTGGCCATTCCGTTGAACCTCGTCGTCCAATCCATCTACCTCGATACTCCTAATCCAAATACCGTCTTACTGCACCGTAAAAGTGTGAAGGAGCACCATCCTGTCGGAATGTTATTTCCAAATTGCTGAATTCATCTGGATTATCTTCCAAAATTTCAAAAGCGAGTTGCCAAAACTGCCATAAACACAAACAAAATTAGTATTATTAAATAGGTTTTTTCGATACCTTTTGAAAGAGGTGTCGCTTACCGTAGGGTTCCATTCAAAATTATTGGTCACAATGGCCTTGTGACGTCATCTTTGACGATTTCGTCATCTATCATTCCTAGTAGGGCAGTTTACAATCTTCAATATTCAGTTCCCAAATTTCACTTGTGTATGTATAATCGTTCCAAAGATAAGAGGGGGGGGGGACTTTTGAGAAGCACTGTATATGACCATTGAAGATCTATCTATCGTTTATCCATTCCACCATATTTTCGACCGAAGAATTTGCGATACTACTTGAGGTTGTTGATTTTTTCAGCATCTCCAATTCAGCTTCTAGGTTATCTAATTCAACAAACATTTTAGGAATCAGTCGAACACCATTTTGACAATCGGTGCAGTAGATTTGAGGACCCTTTTCTCTTCAGGTCCATCACTTTCATCGTAATAATAATAATAATAATAATAATGATAATAATAATGATAATAATAATAATAATAATAATAATAATAATAATGATAATAATAATAATAATAATAATTTATTTGCCATCATCATATATAAAAATTTACAAGCACAAAAATTCAATCAATTTCAGCAAATAGACCGGTTTGTTGCTCATAAAATGTATGACCTTGTGCAAGTTAATTAATAAATCAATGAAACGTAGAAGAGTCTTAAATATAAAATGTGAAAATGTAAATATCAAAAAATTCAAAAATACAAAATGTATAAATATAAAATGCATAAATACAAAATGTATAAATGCAAAATGGTGATATCAGAAGATGTAAAAATATAAAATTCAAATGTATAAATGTAGAATGTTGATATCTAGTATGAAATTTTGAATGTTGAAGCGCAAATATTTGAGATGTGAAAAGAAAAACAAATCATGAACATGTGTACTGTGTAATACTGTGTAATATGCGCAAACTGAAGAGATATGAGTGTGAAATTGTATCTTGACCTAATAAGTACATAATATATGAAATAAAAAAAAAAATTACAAACAAGCAAAATAACAACAAACAAATAAAGTATGCATTCGATATTGCTCTCTTATATGACTAATTGAATGATCCTGAAAATAGAACAGTTTCAATAGTTCTATCCAATGGATTTCGAGCAAGAGCATAATTTTTTATTCAGGATCTGAATTTTAATTTTTTCAATGTGGTCTGTCTCAATGCCCAACTGACTGTGCGAGGTAATTATTCAGTATATCCTTCTTTCAATAATTTGGTTCACTCTTTTTGCATTTACGGCTCGAAGCCACTTTTTGATATTTTTTTCGAACATTTGCTGATTGCGGGTATGTCTTAACCCATCAAGTACTTCAGCGTAAGCAATAGGACTCAGATAAAACAGAACATTCTGGTGTTTGGTTATTCCCACTCTGGGTATTTTTGTTGTTTTTTTTTTTCAATCTTGTGTCATGAGTGTGTTCGATGGTAGCCATGAATTGTTTATTTTTCTGATGGTAAATAGCTAGATTCATGAAATATAAGTGTCGACAAGTGTATGTTTCATTATATATAATTTTCAGCAGTCACTTCTGAGTCACAATAATATTCAGATAGTTACTCGTTATTCCTCCCCACACAGTGATTGCATAGTTGATATGCGTTCGGGCCAAGCTGAGGTATGGCGTTTTCATTTACGTAAAAGTGAATATTTTTTTGTGAAACCTGAATTTGTTTAATAAGGATCTTAATATTCTTGCAACGTATTCAGCGTGATTGTTCCAGCGCAAGTTCTAGTTTATTATTAATCCTATGGTTCCATAATTATTTCAGTAATGGTCCCATCGTCATTGAAGGTGAGTGTATTATAGTTGGGTGAATTATTGTTGTAGTTTGCGAAAGGAACAAAAAATGTTTTGGTGAAATTGATTGTTAGTAGTCCCCTTCAACTTCGTTCTTGAGTTCTGTCCAATTTTTATGGCGATATAACACAGCGGTATCATCAGCAAAACTGACTATAGTTCCGTCAATATTGGATTCGTAAAGATCGTTAATATATATATTAAATAATAATGGCCCAAGAACTGTTCCTTGTGGCACTCCGTATTCTATGCATCTATCAGAGCTATACGAGTTCTCAATCTGAACACATAGCATTCTGTTTGATAAGTAGCTGCTGAGGAGTTTCGAAGGGATACCTCTAAATCCAATATTTTCTAGAACATTCAATAATCCTTCATAGGACACGTTGTCAAAGGCTTCAGCCAAATCTACAAAAATGCATAAACTTGCTTCACCTTTGTCCATTGCGTCATACATCTCTTTCGTGAGCTTGATCATTGCATCTTGGGTCGATTTGGATTCTCGGAAACCAAACTGGTTGTCCGAAAGTATTTGGTATTTCGTCAAGAATTTGTCCATTCTGATATTCAACAACTTTTCAAATATTTTTGCTATATGTGATATGGGTCTATAATTTATAACTTTCATCTTGTTTCTTGATTCATATATAGGTTTTATGATGGAGTGCTTGAAAACATCCGGGAATATACCTGACTGCATGGATTCGTTTAATATGAAAGAAATGGGTTCAGTCAGATAATCGACAAATTCTATTAATTTTTCTGTCGCGTCCCTACGCTCTGTTTGTGTTACAGTTTTGTATTGTTTATGAATATTTTGTATCATATTTGATTTTCCGCGAAATTGCCTCAGAAATTACCCTTCAACGCACAATCTGGCAACTTTGCCAGATTATCTCTCAGATTTTCTTCGAAACATGTTGTGTGCGCATTGTCGTTATAACCTTCTTAGTTGAAACTTTATGAGTTCCACATTCTTCATCAACCGCATCTTCTACTATCCGCATTTTTATCAAACCGCTTTTCATAACCGCATAAACAGTCGAATTGGTGAACGGACAGAGAGTGATTGTGTAATAGCGAGAGAGACATCGTCTTCCAGATTTTCCAGATCCTGGCCGGCCAGCAGAACATCAGCCTTCAAGGAGATTCCTGTCAAGGTAATTTCTGAGAGCTCGTTTATCAATTTCACTTATTTCAATTTTACATAAAGTAGTTTGCAGATGACACATTCCATAGTTTTTTGAGTATATGAATATCGTTTATTGCCTGGGCTATGGGGTTGCAATAAGAAATTAGAGGTTGATACTTAATTTTCACTCCCTAATCACTACACGTTTTTTATTGATCTTGCCTTTTACTTTTTTATCATCAGAACTTGTCTCTTTATACAGCACAAACATCGAAAAGCAGCTGCAACACTTCAGTTAATAGATTGACTATGAGTCAATTTGTCACCGTGAAATTCTAGGCGACTTGAAATCAAATATAATATTGATCTTTCAGTTCAAACCACTCAAAATCTGCTATTTAGACGAGCCACATATTCACGTTCACACTATTCATGGAAAATCAATTCATCAATTCAGAAGAATATATTGTCTTCATTTTGAAAACTCGAAACTGAAAACAATACCATGAATATCCTGAATCGTTTTCATGTGGTAGAACGAATGACAGTTATAGAGAACATGAAAAATATACAGGGCGATTCACCTAACTGGTTCATTAGAGCTTTATGGAAAACTGATAGAGATATCAACTCAACATTTCAGATATAAAATACTACTACTACTCAACATGTTCTATCTTCCTAAAATATTTTCAATACGCTATTACATCCGGTTAAACCGAAAGTGATATCAACTTTGTTTTTTCAAATGGAACACTCTGTTGATTTCTATATTTTCGAATTCTACGAAAAATTTTAGACTTGTTGCATTTTGAATTTTCTTCCTATCGTGGTTTGTTTTCAAGATATTCCATTTTTTTCGAAAAATTTTGACCGATGGACTGAAATGTAGATATTATCTTCAATTTCCAAGATACGAGGTTTAATCTCCGTAAACACATCAATGAAAGAGTGTTCTATCAGGTATCCTTCAAAGTTTTTCAAAATATTCAACAGGGTGTTTGATATTTCAATTTAATTTTTGAAAATTTCAAATCCCAATAACTTCCTTATTTGAAATAGAATGATCATGAATTTTCCACAATATCCGACGCAAAATTTCATTTCCTATGGATTTGTATGAGCATTCCATGTCGAAATTGATATTTACAGAGATATCAACATAATATGAACATTAATTGATTGCGTACGTGAAAGGAAACAAATATGGTGCACCATCATATGGTGTTAGAAACATTACCCAAAAATGGTAATGGCCTTCGAGGTCACATGACCTGACGCCTCTCGATTTATATCTCTGAGGTTTCAGATAAAATAGAGTTTCCAAAAAGGCTGATTACTCTAGAAATTCCTTAGAGCCAAAAAATTGCGCCTGGCTTTCGCAAAATTGTCATAAGGAATTGAAAGGTCGACTACTGAAGGTGTCCGGAGAAGAATTATTATGTGTCGCGAACAACATAGACGACATTTTGAACAATTTTTGGTTTTGTTTTATCTGTATATCAGAATATGATTTTTAATGCCATATCATTTGTTTCGTGATAGGTTTGCATAGGAATATCCATAGACGAAGTGGAGAATAGTCACTTCTCAATGGATTGATATATGGAATAAGAAGGCGGCCGTGCCAGGCGACGTGAAAGATGCTCTCATAGTAACAGAACGAAGTTTTAAAGATAAATCTTTTGTCAAACTAAAACTAATGAGACCCTAACCTGTGTAGTATGTGGAAATAGTTACCATCTATCATGTGCTGCAAAAAATAAGCTGAAATGCATAAAAATATGTGACAGCAGAATAAACTGTTGTGATTTGAAGCAAGGTGCCATTAACTATACCAGTGAAGTAGAAAAGCTGAGGATAGAAAACAATATGCTGAAACAAATCCTGAAAGAAAAGGAAGATAAGTATAATTTGCTACTAGATAATACCAAACTATTGCAAATGAATAGCAGCCTACTACAAGAGAAAATCAGTTCATTACAATCCGAACTCAACAAAAAACCCATTCTGATTGAAAAACCCCAATATGCTGATAAGGTGAAAGTACAAAAACAGATGAATACAAACAAGAAAGAAGAAAACAACTTTTTGCAAGTGGATTCCAGTTCCATGATGGATATAAACAATGCATTGGATATCCCAAAAGAAAATAAATCAACAGGAAAAACTCTGAAAACTCTTGAGGACCTTCAGATGAATAAAATGAAAGAGGTCATACACTTGGAAAACGATATTGAAAACGAAGAGGATGGCATGAAATATGTAACTAACCAGAGAAGAGATAAAAAAAGAAATAATAATAGGAGGCCAGCTAATAAATTTGGAGATAATGACTGTGATAGTGATTTTGGGGTAGAAAGGAAAATTTGATTGTATCTGTATGGAATTAAAAGGAGTCTCACCTCTGAAAACATAAGAGAATATATGAAAAAAAACTAGATAGCTTCAAAGAAGCAGAAATAGTAGTGAAAGAATTACCAACTAATGAGAACCAGAATAAATGCTTTATGTTTGGCATAAACGAACGATTCAAAGAACATATTTATAAGCAGTCAAGCTGGCCCAGGAGCATGGCATTCAAGCGATTCGATTTTTATGAATATAACCAGTACCAGCGAAGTCAGGATTTTTAACATCGCAAAATTCGAAGGGACCAAAAAATATTAGTTTAATTCATCAAAACGTCCAATCAATAGGAAATAGCGTAGATGAACTGAATATATTACTAGATAAACACTGTGACTGTCACTTTCTAGCAGTAACAGAACATCGGAAATCTGAATGGAAATTAAAACTATACGGAATAAGAAATTTTACGCTGGCTTCTTACTACTGTCGCAGTGAAAACGAACACGGAGGGGCAGCTGTCTATGTGAAAAACGGGATGAACTACAGAGTGCTGAAGAACATAAATAGTTTGTGTAAGCGAGACGTATTTGAGTGTGCTGCAATAAAATGTTCAATAGAAAGTAATGAATATATAATTGTGAATATTGAAGAATGAAAATGTGGATGAGTTTCACAACAAACTAAAAGAACTTCTTGAAAAAGTAACACTGGAAAATATTTCAGTTTTTATAGCAGGTTACTTTAATATAGAGTTCACTTTCCCGAATCCAAGGTAATTGACGACACACCTGTAGCACAAAGACCGCTTTCTCCGGCAACTCTCAACAGAAGAGTGACTGGGGAAAACTGGGCGTGTGCTGAGGAGATAATTACGTGGCTCGAAATAAAATGGGCTATCAATTCGTTTGAACCATTCAAATCTGCTGGACCCGATGGCGTTTATTCCAAAATGCTACAAGAAGGGCCAGAACTTCTACTTCAGAAACTTTGTATGGTACTAAGAACCAATCTTGCAATGGAATATGTACCGAAAATATGGTCTAAAGTAAGAGTCGCTTTCATACCTAAACCTGGCAAGTCGGAACAGGATGGGTCGAAAGCATTCAGACCAATAAGCCTAATGTCTTTCATACTGAAAACGTTAGAAAAACTTATCGATAGGTATATTAGGGATGAGGTGCTCGAGAAGAAAGCTCTGCATAATGACCAATATGCCTTCAGGGAAGGAGTCTCCACTGAGACAGCACTACACAAGCTTGTTAAAAGAGCAGAAAATGCGCTAGAGAAAGAAGAAGTGCTTCTATGCACATTCCTACATATAGAGGGAGCATTCAATAACACCCATCTAAAATCCAACACACGAGCTCTCGCTCATCATAATATCGAGGAAACTATTAATAGATGGATCGAGAATATGCTGAAGAGCCGTGTGATAAAAAGTACTATCTCTGACACTACACTGCAGGCTAAAGTTACAAGAGGGTGTCCACAGGGCGGGGTTCTGTCACCGCTTCTGTGGAGTCTTGTTATTGACGGACTGCTGCGTATTCTAACCCAAAATCACCACTGCGTACTAGGCTTAGCAGATGATTTGGTTATCATGGAACAGGGGAAATTCAATAACACTGCTAAGGAAAGGATGCAACACGCATTAGACCTCACTACTGAATGGATCGATGAGGAGAGCCTAGCAGTTAGCCCTCACAAAACTACAGGAGTAGCATTCACAAAACGAAAACGGAAAGAAGAGCTAGGACCTCTCTACTTGAATGGTACACCTATAGAGATGTCGGGGAAAGTTAAATACCTGGGAGTCATACTAGATTCCAGGCTAACTTGGAACCAACATCTACAAAGGGTTACAAAAAAGGCAACCATGAGCCTTATGGTTGTGAGAAGAACATATGGCAAAACTTGGGGTTTCGAAACCAAAAATTGTACATTGGCTGTATAAAGTGGTAGGCAAACCAGCCATACTTTATGGTGAAATCGCCTGGTGGAGTAAGACATTGCAGCATAACGCTATTAGAACACTAAGCAAGATGCAAAGACTCGCTTGCCCATGCATAACAGGGGGAATGGGGACTACCCCAACAGCGGCCTTGGAGGTAATGCTCTGTCTTCCCGCGCTTCACCTTGAAGTGCAAGGGGAGGCTAGACTGGGGCTCCTCAGATTACCTGTAGCGTCAAAAGATAGTGGGAAAAATACACCACTACAATTCGTTGGGGACAATATCTTGCAGATGCCAAGAGATAATATGATCCCCAAATACATCTTCGAAAAACCCTTCGAGGTGGAAATCCCGGATCGAAGGGAGTGGCACGAAGTTCACGCTAGAGAAGAGCAAAGCAGAATGATCTGGTACACAAACGGATCAAAGAATAAACAAAGATCTGGTGCGGGAATTTATTCCCCTACTCTGAAGGAGAAACACTCCTATGCGCTTGGTGAAAACACCTCGGTGTTCCAAGCAGAAATATTTGCAATTCTACAATGTGCAAAAATATTCAATGAGAAGGCCTTCTAGAGAAAAGGAATCCATATTTATTCGGATAGTTAGGCCAGCCTAGAAGCCCTTGCAGGTTATGAGGTGAAGTCCAGACTCATCTGGGAATGTATCAACGAACTTCTGACGCTGGCAAGGTCAAACAGAGTTAAACTGATCTGGGTACCTGGGCACAGTGGAATAGAAGGCAACGAAATAGCTGACGAACTAGCTAGGGAGGGGTCAGCTACACCCTACTTTGGCCCGTAACCAGTACTTGGAGTACCCAAGAAACTACTTGGTAACTCCATTAAAAGACGAATCGAAGAATTACAAAGAATAGCCTGGGATAACACACTAAGACAAGAATACAATAAACTTGTTATTCAGATAACAAGTGAAAAACGAACTGATGAGATACTTTGATTAAGTAGAGATCAGATAAGACCAGTAACAGGTCTCCTTACAGGACATGCTCCTGTCAGAACACACCTACAAAAGATGGTGCTATATCAAGGTGACCCGACTTGTAGATTGTGCGGCTTAGAACCTGAGACTATTGAACACATTTTGTGCTATTGTGAGGCACTAAACTATAGAAGAGTAATACAACGATGGGAACCTGATTCAAACCTATAGGATGTAAGGACCCTGAAACCTAGTGACCTTTGCAAAATAGTCAAAGGGACCAATATGTTTTAGGGTACGGAATGATAGGGGAAATACAATAAGCCTCCGGCTGCAGTATATTCTTTGGACCCCTGTAGTAAAATGAATAAAAAAAAATATATAGAATTGAAGGATACTGAACACAATATCACAAGAATGAATTTTCTACTCAATTTCTATTCATTTCGTTTCACGATCCATGATTACACAAGATTAACCTCAAAATCAAAAAAATGCATAGATAATATCTTGACAAATTTTAACGGGGACCATAGCACTAAGATTATAAACTCTACCATTTCTGATCATACTGCACAAAAAATCAGCTTTATAACAAACCAAACAACTTTACCAACCCAAAAATATGTAAGAATCTTTTCGAATGACAATAAGGACATATTCATTGAAAAATTAAAACATCAAGATTGGAAAATTGTACATGGTTTTAGCGAGAATAATGTAAATAAATAATGGAATGCATTCATTGATACATTTTCGAAAATATTTTATGAGTATTTTCCATTAAAGTTGGTACAAGAGAAACACACAAAAGCTGTGCGATATGATACGGAGGTGGAAGAATATGAAGAAAAACTGAATACAATGCTACTCATATCGAAAACTCACCCAAATTCCAGACATATATAATGAAATGAAAATGGAATACCATCAGCTATTGGCAAAAAAGGGGGAGATTTCTACCTGTCAAAAATTAATCAGTCCGATAACAAAATGAAGTGCATGTAGAATATACATAATGAAATAGTTGGCAAAATTGAACAAAATGATTGACTATTCGAAGGAAACCCAACAATAAATGCTAATACCTAAGTATAATGAATTTTTATTAAGTGTCATTCCTGAACTGATTGGTAAATTGGAAAAAACTAATTTCACATGTAGTATTTCAGATAATTTACAAACAATGTTTCTTCGACCTATAACAGAAGATGAGCTATGTAGTTTGGGACAAAAAATAAAAAACAAGCATACCTGTGGTGATGACGAAATACCAAAGTCTTATGAAACTATGCATAGACCCAATCGCTGGCATTATGTGCTATATCATTAATAATTCTTTTAAGTATGGGATTTTTTCACAACAACTCAAAATAGCTCTAGTGACACCTATTCATAAAAAAGGAGATATAAGTGTTCTTCCCTCTTGCTCCAAACTCTTTGAGATGCCCATGTGCGGCAGACTCATGGATTTCATGAAACACTGTAATCTCTTGAATTTTGTTCAGCATGGGTATATCAGGGGAAGGTCGGTGGAAACAGCAACTATACAGTTCACAGAAATGATTGTAGACTCATTTGAAATAAATGAAATACTGCTCAACCCATACTTCTTTGAAATTTTCTACGAAAATTTCACATGAGTAAATAAAAAATAATGAAAAGAAATATGTATATGCCACAAGTGATCTCCTACCGACTATCTGCGATGTATCATGATCCTCAACTTATTTCGGACCTGGCTTCAAATCTTTGGTATGCCAACTTCCACGAAACCCACCATCGGAGTCTTTGAGCTCGTACACCCATGGTGAAACCTTTTTAGAAACTATAAAGGGGCCCACAAACTTATTTGCCAACTTAGAAGAATAAAATTTAGCTGCATCAGACTGTACAAAATTTTTACGATAAACTTCATCGCCGACTTTATATTTTACGTCTCTATGGCGAAGATCATAATAACGTTTATTCTTTTCTGCTGCCTTCAGCAGTTTACCTTTAACCTCCTTATACAACTGTTGTAAAGGTTCACTTCGATCACGTTCCAAAATCTCTTGGTCAACCATGAAACTCCTGGAAGAATCAGACACATCAGTTTCCAAATTCATAGGAAATTCTCTACCAAAAACAACAAAATATGGGGTACTTCCCATAGATTCATGTACCTGAGTTCTGATTGCACATGCAACTTTAGATAACATTTTATCCCATTCTTTATGATTATTACTCACATAACACCGAATCATTGTCTCCAAAGTTTTATTGACCCGTTCAGTTGGGTTTGCCTGAGCGTGGTAGTTGGCAGTGAAAATCTGCTCAACCGCATAATTAGCAAGCAAATCCTTGAACTCCTTGCTTCGAAACTGACTACCATTATCGGAGAGTAAAGATTTAGGCGGTCCAAACATCAAAAATAAGTTATCTTCCACAGCCGTACATACTAACTTCGCAGTAGAATTGCGTAGGGGAATCACTAGAGAAAACTTGCTAAAATTATCAACTATTACTAAAATAAACTTAAATCCACGATTTGACCTTGGAAGAGGGCCTATCAAATCACAACATACTACCTGGAAAGGCCTGTCTACAACCCTATGAGGGGTTAACAAACCAGCAGGCTTCCGCTGTTCAGGTTTGTTTTCACAACACACCTTACATCTCTTAACATAATAAGATATATCTGCTTTCATTTTGGGCCAATAGAAATGCTCAGATACACGCTTGAAAGTTTTGAATACCCCGGGGTGTCCAGCCTGAGGGTCATCATGACACTTCAACAAAATGTCTTTTCGTTTATCCTTAGGGATAACGAGCTTCCAATCGTCATGTAAATCTAGACCAGGAATTCTCTTGAACTGGACATACTTATAGAGTTTGGAATCAGAAATACGCCAAGTGGGAAAACGCAGGGGATTGCTATCAACATCGTACAACATTCGGTCATACCACCTATCACCACTTCCGATATCTGCATTGACAGCCACATCCAATGCATCGATGATAGGAACAGTTCGGGAGAGCATATCAGGCACGACATTTTCCTTGCCCTTACGATGAACGAGATCGAATGAATATTGCTGGAGTTTCAAACTCCACCTGCCCAGGCGTCTCGTAAGATCCTTAAGATTATTGAGCCAGCACAATGACCAGTGGTCTGTTACAACGGTAAAGTGAGTTCCCTCTATATACGGCCGAAGTTTTTCAATGCTCCAAATCACAGCTAAACACTCCCGTTCAGTAGTGGAAAATTTCCTCTCCTGTTTCGTGAGGGATCGAGACAAATAGCTAACCACCCGTTCGCCAACATCAGGATGGTTTTGCGTCAGTACTGCTCCGATGCCGTATGCACTTGCATCTGTCTGAATGATGAATGGTAAATCAAAATTAGGACAAGAGATCACAGGGGCTGAAATGAGATGTTCCTCAACTTCCCTTAGCGCTTCCTCCTGGCGAGGTGTCCAAACAAACTTGGAATTTTTCTTCAAAAGTTCAGTAAGAGGCTGAATAACCGATGAAAAGTTGGAGATAAACCGTCTATACCAACTAGCAGTACCTATCAAACTACGGACCTCAGAAATTTTGGATGGGGTAGGAATTTGTAAAATTGCTTCTACCTTGCCAGGGTCTACGTGGAGACCATTTTCATCTACAACATATCCTAAGAATGATAACTCTTTTCGACAAAACTTACACTTCTCCTGACTGAGGGTCAGTCCAGCAGATATGAGTCTCTCAAAAACCATAGACAATGTTTTGATGTGTTGCTCAAATGTTTGCGTGGTGATAATTATATCATCAAGATACTTGAAACAAAAAGGCTCAAGGTCGACACCTAATACACGGTCAATCAACCTTTGGAATGTGGCGGGAGCGGTATTCAACCCAAATGGCAACCTTTTGAATTGAAAGAGGCCCCTACTGGGAACAGTAAATGCGGTTATAGGCCGAGCGGACTCCTCCACCGCAATCTGCCAATAGGCGGACTTAATGTCGAGGCTGGTGAGATATCTAGCATCTCTCAACCTATCCAGAATATTGGAAATGAATGGAAGAGGGTACGCATCACGTTTGGTTACCCCATTTACCTTCCGGTAATCTACACAAAACCTCCAAGAATTATCCTTCTTCCTTACCATCACAATGGGACTTCTCCAAGGACTTGAGGAGGGCTCGATAACATCCTTTTTGAGCATATCCTGCAATTCCTCATCGATATGCTTCATCAGGGCTGGCGAGACAGGATAAAACCGCTGTTTAATAGGCTCAACATTATCCAACAACTCGATCCTGTGTTCAACTACACTGGTACAACCTAAACCATTCCCCATGCGAACAAAACAATCATTTATCAATTTGTCCAAAATTTCGACTTGATCTGAAGTCAACAATTCACGAGAATGTAAAGCCTCTACCGCACTAATGTCGGCCAATGTTCCATTTACCTGAGTGAATTTCCACTCCTTCGAACGAAGATCTGGGACGATACCCATACGCACCCAGAAGTCTACCCCCAAAATAAGGGTGTGACTGAGATCAGGCACAACCAATATATCTATAATTTTCTCCGAATCCTTCAACCTAACCGGAACATGTAATACACCCAAACACTCACACTCATTCCCATTAGCTACCGTTACACTTGGTACTCTGGTTCTATCCAAAGTACCTAAACCTATATGTTTGAGGAGTTTCCATCCCTTATTACCCAAAATAGTGTGGCTAGCACCAGAATCTAATAAACCTAAAAGTTCTTTACCGAAAATTGAAACAGTGACATAAGGTCGCTCGTCTCCTTGAGCATGGGAAAGTACAAAGTCTAAAATACATTCAACTGACCTGAGGTCAGCAGAATTGGTTTCACGGGACGTGAGTAGATTATTTACTGACGTCCCTCCTGGTAGTTTCCCTGCCTTTGTCCATTACATTTAGGGCAAGTACGTTTTGTCGCGTTAGGATGACCACAGGAATAACAATATCTCTTTTGGGGTTCTTTGCATGCCATGGAAAGGTGAGAATCGCTACCACAATTCCAACACTGTCTATTCGAGTTATTATGGCGGGAACCATGTACTTCATGTACTTCTCTGCTACTACCAGCAATTGAGGAACAAGACGAATAAACATACGCCAGATCAGGTTCCATTAAATTAGCTCTATTTTTAGGAGGGGGACTATATGAATCTATCGATATTTTTCGTGCCTCAATTTGTCTACATAATTGCAATAACTCATCTACGGTATGTACCTCGACTATGCCCAACTGACATTGATAGAATGGGGTGATATTTTGAAGTAGAATTTTCAACCTGGCATTTTCACTAACGGATACGGTGAGACGATTAAACATATTATTCATTATTGCAATATATATTCCTATAGATTCGTTTGGTCCCTGCGTTCGACAACGGATCTCCTCAAATAATTTATCATTGAAGTTAGCTGGCTGAAATTGTTGTCTCAACTCGTCTACCAGATCGGACCATGAATTCAATTTTGACCTCATGGATCTATACCACAATAAAGCTTGCCCAGTGAATATATCGGAAGCAGAAGCAAATAACTGTTGTTTTGTTGTATTCCTAGACAAACAAAGTTCCTCTACATTCTCCAAGAAAGCGCTCAATGACACCTTGCAATCTCCACTAAATTTGTTCAAACCCCATTTAGCTACAGGGATGGTCTGAATTGACACTGAAGGATTATTTTGAGTATTTGCAAAAGCTCTGCCATGTACTGATGAGTGATCATCATCAGAGTCACTGCTTACCGAACTAGCACGACTTGATGAATGTTCTACCTGTCCTATCATGCTCAATTGCAAAGGGAGTTGTGAATTTCGTGAATCCCGTTTAAATTTTCTTGCCTTCGACAATAAATTCGACTTCAATTCTAACAACTTAATCAAAAATGTCGATCGTTTTGAATGTTCTTCATTCTTAGTTGAAACGGATCTCTCAGTTCTTTCAAAGACATGCAAAAGTTTGGCAGAAAGTTTCGAAAAAGATGCACCAGTTTCACTATCAGAAAAAGCTGTAACCAATACTTCAATTTCATTAATCTTTCTCTCAATATAAACAGAATCTTCGTCAAAAGTGAACGGATACGATGGAAAAGTCAGACTAGTACCAGCTTTTTCCAACTTCAGTAAATTCCTTAAAGACTTTCTCATACTGTCAACGGTTGTTAAGCCTGTTATACCTCTGATTTCTAGTTCGTACGAGAGTTCTTCTTTCTCCAAGCGATTTACTTCTACTTTGCCCTCCATTTCTGATCTAAACAAAAAAATCAACTACTCAAACTCCGTGTAATATCTTGCTCTTACGGAAGGTTGGAATAAAAAAAATTACCTTCACCCGATTCAGGAAGCAAATTCAAGCAGGAAAAGGCGAAAACCCACAAATCGACGCCTGGCGTCGGCAAGCGTAGGTAAGCGTCTCGACGCTTTCCCACCTGAATTATACGTGAATGATCGCTAATGGTGATAATACCACATATACCTCCACAAAACACATCAATACTCAAACCAAAGTTTACATGACCAAGCGTTACTAGGCGTCGGGACGTCGAAAATATTGGTACTTCAAGAAATTCAACAGAGTACCACAGTATAGCATTCAATTCGAATGACCAAAACAAAATTTCAAATTTATGAAAAAGAAAAATGAATTCTAAGCGTTGCGACACATCATATACAAAATATATGAAAACAAAAAGATGCTAAATTTGACACGTATGACGTTCTGGCCCCACGTTGGGCGCCAAATTTGCGACGTCGTTTTGTTGGAATAAAATAAAATCAGATTCCCAGGTATGGGTGCTTAAAGTGCGCACGTGCAAGAGACAAAACTCCAAAATTATATATATAAGTATATAGATATGTATATAATTATATACTCGGCTACGAGTCAGAGAGCCGGTCGTGAGTAAAAAAAAATATTTAAATATTTGGGCGCCACTAACTTTTGGCAGTAAAGTTAGAAAAACTCCCAGATGTTTTGGGACCCACCCTGTACACTCAACCTTTTTTTTGTTGGTATAAATAATAACAAAAAGTCAAATGAAACTTTTCTACACAATGCTTTACTTGAGTATCAATCGGAGGTAACATTCGGTGAAATGACTATTCTCAAGTTACAGCACTTTATACGGTCAATGACGGAAATGTTAACTGAACGACACCGATATAAAGGGATAGAGATTTTGATGAAATCGGTTTCATATAAAAATAATGATAATAATCAGGTATACCAGATATGCGCATATGAGGTTCACACAGATACCTGTGATATATTTATGGTAGTATACACCAGCTATACTCAAGTACGAAGGTCTCAAGTAAAGAATAATAACTAGATAAAAAATTAAAAAAAGAAAACTAATAAATCAGTTCTAATGCTAGGCTTATCTGTAGGATCCTTGGGGCTCCTCCACCCAAAAAAAAAAGGAATCCAGCGCAGATACTCGACGAAGCTTGGGTACTCTGTTCGCTCGGTGGTATGAAATGATGTTTAGTTTTGTTAACTAACGTCCTTGGTCACGTGAATGGTTAACAGTCAGCATCCAACTTCAACAGACATCTCATCATACGAATAGGGTCCACCCAGTACATAGGCGAAAAGAAAGTCACCGATGATAAACAAAAGGGGTGCAGAAAAAAAAACCCTGTAAAACGAATAGTGCATAAAAAAATGCGAATACCCAAAGATTTCCGAACAAACGAATAAAGAAAAATATAATGAACATACCTCTGGATGAGGGTTTGCATCACCTCAACTAAAAATGTTGTAATGGATGCTTCGTTACTGATCGGCAAAATTTGTGAATTCCAATCGGTTGAAAATAAATCCTTCCTAGGAAGATAGTTCCTTCTCCAAACAACAGCAAAATCGGTATTCACCAACAAGAGAACTAAATAATCAGTTTCACAGAATCATATCCCACTATGTGGCTAAAAAATCATTTCAGAAAAATTCGAGTAACTGTTCAACCAACTGAAAACACAATGGCCGAAATTCAAGTCCATCCACAATATTCCTATCTTTGTACCACTACCAATTCCATCGATCAAAACCTATTCAGAAAAAAAAAAAAACAATATATCGAAAAATATTTTGAATTCGAAACGATCGATAAGTGAATGCATATGCCATCTATGATCCACGGCTTCCAAACATCGAATTAGTTCCCTATGCTAAGAAGTAAGTCAGTCATAAATTGATAACAGTTCTCAGAGTATCCAACAGGTTGTTTCTCGGAGCCCTGATTGTTTTGTTAATCTCGAGTATGATGATTTCAGATATATTGTTGTAACGAGACATTGAACCGTTACATGGGAATATTTCCAGATTTATCCAAAGCTTATGACTGCTTAAATCATGAATACCTATTGACTGGAAAGATACGGAATTCGCGGAAATGTATTAGATTGGTTCAAATCATATCTATCCGAACGCCAACAAAAAACAAAAATAATAAAGCATGGACAAATATACGAGTCTGATATACGAATAAATAATATAGGTATTCCACAAGGAAGTATAACTGGTCCCATTCTATTTGTGATCTTCATGAATGACATTCTGGAAATTTTGAGTACTGAAAAAAATGCCTGTCAGATCACTAATTATGCTGATGACACCAATCTGTTAGTGTCAAGCACAAATTACCCAACTTCACTTGAAAAAGCAGATCATCTGATGAGTAGAACAGAAAGCTGGTTCACAAAAAACAATTTGATTTTAAATGTAGGCAAAACTAACATTATACTATTCAGAACATCACAACAAAGAATTGAAACTCCACAAACAATAGAATTACTGAATAAAAAAATGGATGTTCAAAACTCAACCAAATTTTTGGGTATTCATATAAATGAACATCTGCGTTGGTATACACATATCATGAATGTGGGGAAGGAATTGAACCAAATATTCTACTCGATCAGGATTATAAGTAAATATCTCAACGAAATTTCAATGAAAATCATGTATTTCTCAAATTTCGAATCATCAGCAAAATTTGGAATAATATTTTGGGGAAGCCATAGTACCATAGCAGATATTTTTTGCATCCAAAAAAGAACAATGAGACTCATTTTCAAACTTAAGTATGGTCAATCCTGTCGAGGTTTGTTCAGAGCGAAGAGCATCCTGACAATATATGCACTTTATATTTATGAATGTGTAATCTACTTATTCAAAAATAAAAGCAAACTGTCAGTATCTGATGGAAACCACGCATATCCAACTCGTAGCACAAACATGAGTTACCCCATACATAGATTGACATTTATTGAAAAACACCCATCATATGCAGCTTTAAAATTTTTTAATGAATTACCTGATTGTATCAAAACCTGCGAAAGTTTCAACAAATTTGGAAGACTTGTTAGAAGCTTTCTGATGAATTTAGAACCCTATTCGATTCATGAATATTTCAATGTGTATCTTCCATGTACAAAATATCTTAATGTGTAATATTTTAATGTGTAATTTATTTTCCATGTACAAAATAGGTTGACGTTGTTTCGTTTTATGTTTTCTTTTGTCTCATTCTGTAGAGATTCTCCAAAATATATTATTATTATTATTGTTGTTCATAATATTCATCAAATATAGAACCCTCCAAAACTTGTGAAAATACACATAAGACGAATATCTGTAAATATCCATTTTAGTAATATGGTATGCTCATACAAATCGATAGGAAATGAAATTTTGCGTCGGATAGTGTGAAAACTTCATGATCATTCTATTTCGAATGAGGAATTTATTGCGATTTGTAATTTTTAAAAAGTAAACTGAAACATCAAACACCATGTTGAATATCGTGAGGAGTTTTAAATAAAAAAAACATTTTGGATAGTTCATCTGTTATATTTTTTCTAAAAAATTTAAAATCTTGAAAACGAATTACGATAGGAAGAAAATTCAAAATGCAACAGGTCCAGGATTTTTTGTAGAATTTGATTATCTGAGAACGAAAAAACAAGGTGTTCCATTTGAGAATAACAAAGTTGATATCACTTCCCGTTTAACGGGAAGTAACAGCGTATTGAAAATATTTTAGGAAGATAGAACAAATTGAGTAGTAGCATCCACCAAAATTTCAAATTTCATCTTAATTAATTCTCCATAAACCTATAATGAACCAGCTAGGTGAATCACCCTGTAAGACATGAGAATTGAGACACCTAGATTAAAGAACGTTATTCCATCTAGGGCTACAGATCGTGACCGACTAATTATATGATAAATAATCGGAAAGGGATACAACTCCAGACCATAACTTGAAATTGCACTTGAAACAACTCCACATTCTTATTTCTCCAAAGCCGAAATATGAAATGGATATTCAAATCTGCCCTCTCTGTGAGAAAAGTATCTTCATTGTGCATATTGGAAATACCACAAACAGAAAATGACAATGCGAACATGACTTTTGTGTTTATTTTACAATAGACAAGCAAAGTGATTTTTTTTATTATTTCTATACGTAAATGAACTGAATTTCCTCACAATCAGTGGCATAATTCTGAAACCATAATGCAGAATTGCTTCATAAACCTTTCCTAATATAAGTTGAGGTTTGATATTTGATATTGTGAGTGCGGAAGTATTCTTGAGAAACAATATAGTACGGTGTTATTAACCTAAAAAAAGGCCTAACCTTGACATCCAAAGTAAAAGTTTTATTCCAACTCCAAATTGTTTTATATAACCCTCTTATTGTTTGGTGAAAAGTTACACCATTTTGAGCGTCGGGTTTGGGGGAGAGTGTGTTATATACAGGGTGGCCCATTAGTATGTGGAAGTGGAAATACTCACTTAGGAATGGAAATACAGAAAAATGTTTCAGATAAATGTTGCTATATTTGCGCAGATATACAATCCTAAACTTGTCCATTTACAGTTCCGTCAAAGAAATTTGGGCCTAAAACATGATTCTCAATCATTCCACCCCATAGATACATTCAATGACCATTTCGTTTGACTGCTAGTCCGAATACAATGCGGTTGATTTGTTGCATTATAATGAAAATAATGTCAATTGACAAAACCATCTTTATGAAAGGTGGCTTCATCGGCAAATAATAGAAAATTGAGGAAATTTTGTTCTTGGACAAAATGTTTTGTACGATAGTACGACTTATGTCAGATTGTTTTGTTATTTCCCGTGTCGAGATAAGAGGGTTTTTCGTTACCTTCAACATTACGGTCATTTCGTTGTCTTCTGATATTGCACTCTTCAACCTTTCGATTTCTTCGTAACTAACACTACCAGTTGTGGTAAATCTTTGAAGCACATTTTCTAATGTCTCCTTTCTTGGCTGTCTTCTATCCGGAAATTTCTGTTTATAAATCCTTTGTGCGAGTAAAACATTCTTATCACTGGCACCCAGTACAGAAATCATTTCCGTTAGTTTCCCTACCAAAAAATTCGTGATCCTTAAACTTTCTTGATCTCAATATCTATATCCACAATACATCTAAATTATAACTAACTACCAAATCCAAAGGCTACTTGTTGAAAATATGGATAAATTCATTCCATTCGTTGGTAAGCACACTCTTTCAATTTTTTTCTTTCAATTCTTCACAGTTTTCAATTGTGGAACACAAAAAGGTGGATGTATTCACAAGAAATTATCGAAACAATTAATTTGAACTTGATATTTGAAGGTTGCTTGATGAAAACGTGAAAATTTTCGAATCGTATACTAAAAATGCAATTTCCTCAAACAATAGATTTTATAGGGTATATCATATAAACAAAATTTGAAGGCATGAAGTAGTCCTACTAGATGGTGGAACAATATACTGGGTGTTCCATTTGAGAAAATGAAGTTATCGTCAATTGAAATCTCCTGAATTAACGTTTCTCATGAAAACACCCTGTATCAAAAACTGGACTTCTACTGTATTACGAAATTTCAACCATCCTTTATCTTTGTATTGACCAAATATGAGCAATCATTCATCACTGTGAACGTTTTTTGGACACCATTTATGGTGTACAAAATATCGTCGAATATTCATAATTTTCGCTCCAGATTGACAATTATTGGAGAAACAGAGATGGTATTGGATGCATTTAAAAACAGAAAACATTATGTTGCCCCGCTCAGGCTAATAATCT
The DNA here is from genome assembly GCA_037013635.1 of Plagiodera versicolora. Taxonomy (NCBI): domain Eukaryota; kingdom Metazoa; phylum Arthropoda; class Insecta; order Coleoptera; family Chrysomelidae; genus Plagiodera; species Plagiodera versicolora. Next base: position 12,149,535 of record CM072982.1, read on the forward strand.
GTATATCTCAAAATATTTTCGGATTGCATATCTGCGCAAATATAGCAACATTTATTTGAAATATTTTTCTGTATTTCCATTCCTAAATGAGTAATTCCACTTCCACCCACTAATAGGCCACCCTGTATGTCGTAGACTTGTTAATGGACTATTTTCAAGTATAGTAGTAAAGTATTAAAGTGATCGTATGTTCTAATAATACTGAAACAACAAGTATTTCATATGGTGGCAGTCGACTATTCAGAACAATATATTGTATGGTTTTCTTTTCGATACGTCCAAAACGAAACTTGAAGTACCAGTGCGCAAGTAAGCAGTAAAGCGAAGTTGTCAGATAGACTCGTTTGGCTTGGCAAGTGCTGATATTGCACTGGGTGATCGCGAGATAGTGTGCGAGATGTCCGAACAAGGAAGTTTACTAGGTTGCCACGTCTACGACATATATAACAGAGACGAAATTTCAATTAGTTGCGGAGAGACAGAAGACTATAGCAGTATTTGGACGCCCTGTATTTTATTTCTGATGTACCTGTAACGATGTTTCATTAGTTTCTTCGAATTCCAATTCAACCATTAACAGGCACAATAGGAGTTGATCCCTATTTTAAAATCATCATAATATTCTTCATTAGAACGCAATTAAAAATGCTGAAATTATCATTCGAGGAATTGGAAATATGTGAAAAAATAAATAGGAAAACCAAATCTATAGGTTACCAACTGACAAAATATAACTTTATCCAGCTTCTGATGTTCTATTTGATGAAATGGCCATCCAATCTTGCAGAAATGCTTTGGTCTCAGCAAAAAACCATGAAATATGTTCTTCTTCACAGTATCATCACTTTTTTCGACACATCACATTCACTTGCGAGAATGAAGATTTGTCTTTCCTTCTCGAGTTATGAATATCATATTTCTTGTGCAGTCAGGAGACAATAATTATCACATTGTTGAGGTTTATTTCTTGTTCAAAGTGCATAGTAGAAAAATTGTAGTCCTGGATAATAACTGTTTTCAAATTGATGAGTTGTTTGAGTAAACTCTTCTCATCTACCCCTTTTACATTCTATTCTAGCATTTCTATGGTCAGTTGCCTCAAAACTCTAAAGTTATGTTGATACCCGTACAATGATACTAATACCCCAATATAAAGCCAGACTATTGTAGATTTGGAAACATTATATCCAGTTGGTAAACCTGTTATCTTTTCAATTGGATATCACGTTCCACCCTGGATTTTCTCCATTGACTACAACAATCACACCCAGATATACTAGTGGCAAACACACCAAGAGATATCTACAACGAAATTCAGTCTCCTTTTTCAATTGCAATTCAGATTCCAGACTGTGTTCAGAACGTGTTCAACTTCATTTCCATTATACTGACATAGAATACATAATAGAGTAGACTTTATTATTCTGACGTAATCAATTTCCATAATTTTGTGCGTACACAGTTGCGTGATCTGCACCCACAGAGATAATATTCAACGGAGTCCTACGAAGCATATATTATTTTCAGAGTATATTAGACCTTTACGACCGAAAGGAAGTAGGAGTTCAGAAGCAGTTGTCCCATATGGATATGCTTGATTTTAGGATATTAGGTGGATCACTTCGAGAGCGATCCAACATATTATACATGGTTGAATAGGGAAAAAATAATCCCTTTTAGCTAAACCATAACCAACTATGATTTCCATTTAAAAAAATACAACTTCAGGTTGAAAAATTCCTTAAGAATGTACAAACCATTTTCTCCTAACTCCACTAACAACCATGACATTCGTATATGTCGTAAAGTCGAAAAATCGAACTTTTGTTTATAACTCGAAAACAAAAGGCGATAGCCAATTTTTGTTTTCACCAGTGAACTTATCTCGAAAAATTTGCCCACCCTGTACGTATTCGTACATCCATAGGATGTACATGGCTGGACCCTATTTGAACGTATAAGAATTGTACGTTTATGTACGTCCACTGCACGTAAAATATTGGAACAACCCACATTTAGCACAGCACCGTTCGGTACCCGGTAGTTTGCCACGTGGTGACGCTACCGGGTACCGGATAAGATTTGAGGTTAGAATCAATAGTTGACTTCCGAAGTTCGAGTTGTCCAAAGGCATTGTGAAGTTACAATTGAACTACTGTGAAATAATAGTTTGGTGTGTATGAAGAGGTGAGTAGAATAATTCTGTTTATGCCCAAGGCAAATGCATATTTCATACTATTATTATTCACAGAAGCTGTTTTTCAGTGTAGTGAGATAAATCAAAAAGATTTTGCACAGGCCATATCAAAATGACTAGAAAGAGCAAACGAAAAAAAAAGGAATTCAGTGTTTTTTGAATTAATTTTTTCATTCGATTAATATTTCGAGTTTTTATAATCATCTCATTGTTTAATTATGTTAGCAAATGGTAGAGATTTCATCGTTCTTCAATTTATTCAGTTTTTTTTATTCATTTTGATTTGTTTCACAATAATCATATCACTTGTTCTGTATATTTATTTGGCATTGATATTTTTGATGTTTTGTTCATTTTATATGAGTCGAGTTTATTTTGAATTCCAAATTTCCAAATTTTCGAAAGAACATCCATTGTACATCCTATATGTACGTCCAATGTACGTCCTGTATGTACGTCTATTGTACATTCTGTATTTACGTCCATAAGATGTTAACATCCACTGAGGGTCGGACATATTCTGGACGTACGGTTACGTACAATGTACGTTCCTGATTTCCATTTCGTACGTCCAATGTAGATCCAAGCCAAGTATGGAACGCCATGGCGGAGTTCTCAATACCAAAGAAACTCATTCGAATGACCAAAGTCTGTATGGAGGGTGAAATATCTAAAGTACGTGTGAATAATAAAATGTCTAGCAGTTTTGAAATCAACAGTGGACTTTAACAGGGTGATGCGTTATCTCCACTACTTTTTAACCTTGTATTAGAGAAAGCCCTGAGGTCGGCCGAAATAAAAACAGAATTGCTATCTGTTCAAGGTCCCAAGCTATTACTCGCATATGCAGATGACATAGATCTCGTTGGAAACTCCATCCTATCCACGAAAGACATCTTCAACAAGGTGGAAAGAGCAACAAGTGAAGTAGGGCTGAAGATTAATGAAGAGAAGATGAAATATATGTGTATAAATAGAGCGACGCGAAGAGACAGAATAGGACAAAACGTGACGATCAACACCTTTAACTTCGAAAGAGTACAACGTTTTAAGTATCTGGGGGCCGTAATCACAGCGGAAAACGACGTCACCGAAGAAATAAAAGACAGAATCCAATCTGCAAACCGCGGCCTATTTGCACTGAATAAGCTTATAAAATCAAAAAATCACACAAGAAGCTCAAAGATCAAAATCTATAAATCTATCGTCAGACCTGTAAAGCAAACGAAGAAAAGCTCAGACGCTTTGAACAGAAAATATTTAGAAGAATCTTCGGACCTCACCATGACAACACCACAAACCAGTATTAGATTAGAACCAATATCGAAAACGAAATAACATAACCAATTATAAAAAGAGGTCAAATTTACACTCATCTAGTAAGAACATTCGTTTTTATAAATTTTTTCAATTGTTTTACTAAAACAACGGTTTGTCAGTGTCAGTCGTACAATTCGCGTCACCACAGTTTTATTATTATGGATCGTTTAACCGAAAGAGAAAGAATTATTTATTATTTATTTTATTCCTTTCCTCGTTTTTTTTTCTTATGTGAGCCCTACTGCAACTATTTTTCCCGTGTGTAAAAACACAAGCTCTATCACATAATGTGATGAAAAACTTAGCTTCCCATTAAAAAAAATTGTTGATGACGTCATAACTTTGACAACTTTGACGTGTTATTTTTGTAACTTAGGTCAAAAGATGCGGAATAAAAAGAACAGTTTGACGTGTTTTTGCATTTTTTTCAAAAGTGATCGTTCTACGTTTTATGAATTTTGTGCATTACCTTATCATAACCCTGTATATGTTGAGTTGAATGGACTCTCCAGATCCGTTGGGTTATCATCAGAAATATAATAACCTACATTTGTTAATTGTTATTTTGTCCGAACATTTATCAATTTTACCTATTCAGTGAGGCAGTAGCATTGTCCAATAGAGATAATCATTTTGAAGTACGTAAACAAACAAATTCCAATTAGAGACGAGTGTTCTCAGCAATGAATATTTATTATGCAGTAGCAATGAGAGACCGAAAACCGAGTACACGAAATGATTTATATTGTCGCGTACGGAGGTGTTTTTGGGGGTCACCACTGTCGCTTGGGTCGTACTCAGGAAATATAATATAAATTATTTCAATTACATAATTAAATACAGAACAAAACATATAATTTAATGATGATTTTGATGGTACATTCTTTAGGAGAGATTCAATGATAAATACAGAAATATAAATGCTTACCCTAAGATTATAAATCATCAACATCAGCAAAATTGTATTAGTTATTCTTCTCTTGTGATAACACACTTTTCATAATATGTATATCTTCTGTGAGTTTAGACTGAATGTTAAGTTTTGGATCAAAATCATTTTGTGGAGAGTCAGGTTTGCACTCGGTTACCGTTTTGTCACTGGATTTCTCCGAAGATATAAAAAACGCTAGATGCAGGCTCCACTGGGCCATTTGGATGGGTCCATTGCTTTTCCGTAATTATTTGCATAGATACTCACCTTGAATGATGAATATCTCTCTGGATGTTTTGATGTAAATTTTTCCGTTTTTACCTCTGGCAAATGAATTTTACCCATCTTATAAAAGTCTTCTATAGTTAAGGTAGGGTCAACTCGAAAAACATGGAGTGTTGCATATCTTGGCACACCGATAACTTCCCTCCCATTCAATTTTATGGATTCGTTGCTTCCAATGACTATGTCTCTCTTCGTTTTTCTATCAGGTATCCTTGTCCATTTCTCGATTTTATTTGTATTTGCGTTATTTTCCTTTGTGATGTTAATATAATCATCACATTTCTGGTATTGGCTTGTAAAATTGCATGCGACACCTGTTGTTCGGTGATAATTTGATTTTCTGAAATTCTTGACAAACTGGCAACATTGTGCTTGGTATTATTGTTGGAGATCGAGGCTTCAACTGAGTTTTTGTCTTGGACCCTTTCTTGTTATCGCTATCCTGGGATCCCATTTCATGACACACTTCTGCTTTTGTATTATTGTTGGTTTCTGTATTTTTTTTTCTCGTTCTCTTCTCTGGTTCGTTTGTTGAGAGTTGTAATTTGATCATTTGAAATCTTGATTTTATCACGTAATTCATTTATGATAATATCTTTCTGTTTCACAATATAATATAATATAATATGTTTATTCACAGAACAAATATATATTCATTGACATCAGTTTTGTTGACTGTGCAAATGAACTGTAGATTTCCACAGAAGCCGATTTACATGGTCAGCTTGTACGTGGTACTCACAGTGGAGTTTGAACTCCATCTCAAAAATATAAATGATTCATGTTAAACATATCCAACGTAAAATGTTAATGGAAAATATTAAACGTAATGACAAAATACACGAATAAATAAAATGTTAGGTGAAAACATGACACCACAACACATGAAAGCACAAGATTACATCATAAAAAATAACAAAACATATTAGAATGTGGAATGCCAATGAAAAATATAATACATAATGATAAAATACATGAATAAATGAAATAATAGGTGTAAATTATTACACAAAAAAAATCATTAACACCCGTAAATTCATAAAAAACTTTCATATCACTTACATCTAAAGTAGTGTAATAATACAGGAATCCCACATATCTGGTGAATAAATTCCACATTTCAGGTAGTGAATATCGCAGATTGGGTAGGTAAATTTCACATTTGGTACATTTTGGGAAAGTAAATATCATTTTCCGGGAGAGTAAATATTGCATGTCAGGTGTGTCATTAACTGATTCCCTCCAATTTTCCCACATTGAATTGAATTCAGGATGTTTAATATGTATTGATCATATTATGAAACAATTTCCGATCTTCTGACAACAGCCATACTTTAACCGCCTTCTTATATTGGTAAAAATTTCTTGGTGCTTTTAAGTCTTTAGGAAGATAATTATACAGTTTTGAATTATGTACTGGCAGCTGTGTGGACCTATATTATCACATTTATCTATGACCATTTCGAAATCTTTATTCCTAGTATCATATCCGTGGTTTATTGGCTGTATTGGTATGTTTCCTTTGTGTATATTCGTCAGAATCTTATAAGCGAATAGCTGTCTTGTGTCAAATATTCGACTATTTTCATAAAGTGCATCACTGGGAATCCACTTTTGAATAACATGTAGGTACTTTGGTTGTGGTTGTCTGTAACCCCGCCCCACCCTAAAATACCATATGTCAACAGGCTTTATACCAATGAATAATAAACAATTTTCAAGTGGCAAATATTCTCTCAAGATTTTGAATTTGGCCAATAACCCTCTGACCCTGTTCACTAAGCTATTAATATGAATATCCCAACGAAGATGCCTGTCAATGATTATCCCCAGATATTTGATTGATTCACAGCTTGGAATGGTAACTGCATCACTTAGAATTAATGGTCCTAGGTTAGGTAAGCCAGTAGTGTATGAAGAGAAAGGAAGATATTTGGTTTTCTCGACGTTCAAGGTAAGTAGATTATATTCGAACCATTTTTTAATGTCCCTTATATCCTGTTCTGCTTCTTCTTTCAGCAAATTCCACGATTTGTTCTAATAAAATATTGCTGTATCATTAGCGAAACTCAAAACGGTACCCTTAGTATTCAACTGAAGTAGACCATATATATAGTAAATGAAATAGGACCCAGTACAGTTCCTTGCGGGACGCCGCACTTAACTGTTCTAGTCTCACTGATGGTTTTGTCTATGCAAACTTTTTGCTTTCTATCTGAAAGGTAAGTTTTCAGAAGTTCATAAACATTACCTCGAATTCCGTATGAATGGAGCTTATTCAACAGTTTATCGCGACAGACAGTATCGAACGCTTTAAAGAGGTCGACGAAAATACAGATTGCTGGAGTTCTTTTGTCTAGTGTGTTATAGATTTCCGAAGTTAATTTTAAAATTGCATCCTCTGTCGACTCTCCATCTCTGAAGCCATTCTGTCTGTCGCTCAGTACTCTGTTTTTATTTAAAAAATCTATTAGCCGTTTTCTCATAATTTTTTCCTATAATTTTGGCTATATTAGATATTAGAGATACGGGTATGTAGTTTGACACATCTGTTTTTCTCTCAGCTTTGAAGAGTGATTCAACTAAGTCTACTTTCAAAATATTGGGGAAAATTCCTGTTTCGAAGACTTTATTTGTGGTATAAGTGAGAGGTTTTTTAATTTCTTCTATTATTTGCTTCAATGTTTCCGATCTAATACCGTCTTCACCAGTAGACTGTTTGCTAGAGTTTCTCCCACTTTAGTGTAGAACTCGTTGAATATATTACTTATATCGAGGGGTTCTGTGTATGTTTGACTATTGTGGGTATTTTTTCGATTTTGTTGTTGTACTTTTCTTTTTTACGAATTGACGCTTTTCCATATTCCCTGTGAAGAATTGTTACATTCTTCGATGATTTTCCTTGAGTGTAATTTTTTACTTTTTGATATCATTTTTACTAATTTATTCTTGTAAGATACGTATTGATTTTTCGAAATGAAATTGTTTGGATCCTTTCGTAGTTTCATATACAAGTGATTATTTGTTGTAACAGAAGTAAGCACACCTTTTGTCATCCATGATTTTTTGGAAGTAGTATTTCTTTTTAACTTTTTTTGTGGTTGTTGCTTTATTTACATAAAATACGAACTTTTCGATGAATTTTTTCGTCATCAAATGAATATTTGTTTCCTCATACAACCCTATCCATGTTTCACGTCTTAGATTAGTTTTTAGGTCCTTGTAGTTTATAATTTTTTTCTGTCTAATGTTTTCGGTTTTAGCTTCGATTGTTCTTTGACAGTTTATTGATAGAGCAATTGGATATTGGATATTATCTTGGTTCGCTGCAATTTGAATCATACTTATGCATCTTTTCCTAGCTGCCGATCTATCAAATAATAGAACTTTCGATTCGGAGGCATTTATAGATAAGCAAAATTGTTTGGATATGTTTACCAAAGAGTAGAGATCATCGTTGATAAGTAAGCAGGCATTCTCAATGATTTTGTCTTCGAAGTACACATGGGTATCATCATCATAAAAATTTGAAGAGAAGTGACGTAGGCTTTCATGATATTCATGCGTGTAGAGGATGAGCAGAAGTGGTCCAAGAATGGACCCTTGAGGTACTCCTCTCCCGTATTCAGAAAGATTTCCCTCATACATCACTGCCGGTACCCGGCTCAAAAAGTAACTTCTCATAAAATTAACAGAGTTTTCGCTGAAACCAATATAATGCAGGATATAGCTTAGAAGCTGAAATACAAAGTTTGTTCGCATCGAGAGCACTATGAATGTCGTCCGTTACCTTCAACAATGCTTTCGATATGGCACACAATATACAAGGCCGCAGTTCTTTATATTCTTCAGGAGCGTTTATTTTGGACAGAGGCATTACCTGAGTTCGTTTCCATAGAGAGGGATATTATGCAGAAATTGATAGCCATTTATCACGCATATCAGTTGTGAAATATTACAGTAAATATTACTCAGTTCATCTGTATCCGATTTGTAATTGACAGTATCTTTCTTTCTTCTTATTATATGGTACAGTACCGATTTGATTTTAGAACTTTTTATTTTTCACCCTATACTTTATACATGTATATAAATGGAGAAAAGAAATTCAAGATGTCTATCGATGAGGGAGGCAAGAACCATTCGATTATGTTTTTTTTTTCTTCCTGTCATTTGATGGACAGTTGAACCCACACAGTCCTAGTCCAAATGTTGCTGTTATTACCGGCACTTAGATAATAGGTTTGTTCCAACACGTCTTGAAACCGTCACGTTATCGTCACGCTCATGCGCAATTGATTTAATCTGTTCCAACCGAGAAGTGATCGTAATCTGATCATCATCTTTTTGTTCCAACCAAACTCGGTACATGCTCAAATTTGAAAACTGTTTCGAATCATGAGTATTGACATGCGCATTAAGAAACTCTTCTTCAAAAGAATAGGTTAGCTAACCCAGCTTTTTGTTTGGGTATTTTCACTTTCATTTGTGTTGATGATAGTTTCTTCCGTTCGAATCAAATAAGAAGAAATAAGTATGAGTGACGATATATAGAGATAGATTATTTATACGAAACAAGTGAAGACGATTTTGATTTTCAGTACAATGAAACGAGGGCCAAAAATCGTTGAATGTTCCATTATCATGTTATTTAAATTATTGTAACGAAAAATTATTCTTGAACAAAAGAATAATAAACTCCATCTTGTGTAGAACGTGGGTAGCCAAAAACCGTCAATAAAACCGATCCAACCCTCGAATGTTTTTGTAGCGTCACGAAACCACAGTATAATAAGAACCAGTAGTCGCAGCTCTGTCGGAACCTTTGATGTTTGTGTCCCACACTTTCATTTTTTTTTGGACCACTGCGCATCATGAATTTCCCGCTGGGAGTCGATTAGTCAGAGTTAGACATTTTATACACTGCTCAACAAGTCAATAATAGATATATACTGCTCAACAATAATGAAGATTTTATTGAAAACTAAAGGGTTTATATAGTAAGTGATATGGAAGTATATATGCATTTCTTGATTCTATTGAAAAGTGGTATGCGGGGTTGAATATTTTTTATCACAATGGACAGCCTAAGTCTTGACGTTACAAGCTTCACATTAAAACCTTTCCAAACGAAGCGTTCATTTCACGTTTTTGCTTCTTTCAGTTGAAACTAAGAATAAAATTATTTGTATATGGTGATATTGAGTTATCATTGACTAATTCTTTTGGAGGAAACAATGCATATATTCCTTTGTTTGTAAAGGTTTTATGGGCTCCGCCCATTTTGACGTCACACTTAGGTAGTCCCACGATCATATACACAGGTCTGGCAACTCGTATGGTGGGGGGTGGCCCAAACATTGAGGAATTTTTTGTGGTTCTCATGTTTCGCCACCTGCAGCGCTGTCCTCTATTGTCACTTTGTCAGCCAATCACAAATCAGATCCGATCAGCTTTTTGAAAGTAGGAATGATTTTTATTTATTCGAGAGAATTTTGCAAGATATAATATTTCTGTCATTGATTTCATTCATCATTCAAGTCCTAACTCTTTGTTTTGTTGTCAAAGATTAATCACGTGATCAAACCCCTAAATCCTCCTAGCGGATAAGTATAGCAACTTTTTCTTCAAAAATGGTGCCACTCGAAAAAATTTCGCTGAAGTGAAATATCACCATTGAATAATTAGTCAGGTAATCATGACAAATGTACTGTACGAGATAAAATGCCAATATATGGAAGATTTCAGGTGGATTAATGATACTGGTTCACACAATTCTTATTATTACACATGCCACAAATTCTCCATCTGTTGAGTCGATGCATTGATAGTGGTAAATTCCAAGAAAATGGATTGACCTGGAAACGGTGTAATTTTTCAAGTCAATTTACGGCGCATCCAAATACCTCCCGCTAGAACTGGATCATGCGCACTGGAATTTCATACCACGAATTTGACAGACTGCGACTACTGGTTCTTATTATACTGTGACGAAACTATTCAATGTTCGCGCATGCGAACTAAACGAAACCGAAACGGCCATAAAACAGTTTCGAAACCATACAGAAATGTTTGTTGGAACAAACCTAATGTGTTCATTTTATAAATTTGACTCTATGGTTTTCTCCTGATGAAGTTAATGAATAATTAGCGAAATATTGAAAATGATGAGAGACGAATGAATTTTTATTAGTCACAGACCGCATACCTGAAACCTCACCTGTTCCCCTATATACAGGGTGGGGCGCCCCATACGATACGGTCTCTGTAAACCAAACTATTGAATATTTCGGAAATTTGTTCTTTCCATCATCTCTATATTCATTGAGGCTGCAAAAGGAAATTATTTTGGAGTCTACAGGATGGCCCAAAAAAATGTGACATATCAAAGTTGTGTTTTTTTAAATGGAACACCCTGTGTTTTGTTACAGTTTTGGATAGTTCAGAGAAAATGATACGATTTCGTGAAAAATACCATGTACCTAACTATAACCGTTTTCGAGTTATTGTTTTATTTTTGAAAGTGCTGGGTACAATTGGAGACTGAATAACATCGAAATGTATAAAAACCATCCCTTTCAATTCTGACCAAGCATTGAACAGGTTTCAGGCTATCAATTCTGAAAGAACTCGTTTCCCAATATTATACAGGACGATCAAAGTTCATTGTCACTTTTTTATAATTTCAAACGGAGATAACTTTGTTATTTCAAAAAGAAAACCCTTCATTTTTTTAATCTGAACAATACAAAAGTCGATTATCTTTCATTCTATATCAGGGTTCCCTATCCCTAGTTCGAATAGTTTTCAAGATATTGGCATTTTCAAAAAGTAGTCATTATCTCAATGCATTCTTTGAATCCAGGAAGCTTTGAATTTGATTTGCTCTCAGAATTCTCATTGCCAGTTATTATACTTCACTTCATCGAACATTTTACTGTTCACTGAAATGTATTTATTCAGAGCCATATTCCGACCATGGTTCATTGAACAGACAATATTTTCATTTTATTTTTATTCTTCAACTGAAACTACAACAAAACATGAAATAAAAAATAATTTAATTCAAACTAGGTGCTTCGAAATGATGACCACAAATAGCTACTCTTTCTATCAAAGACTGCCTAACATTTGATAACATTTGACACTTTTCGAAAAGCAACCCTTATTTTCTCCTTCATATTTTCCAATTTGGTTTGAGGATTGTCGTAAATCTCATTCTTCAAGTCAAATCTGGCGATCTCGCTGGCCAATTTTCCTCCTCTACCAATTCACCTATGCGGAAAGCACATATTCAAAAACTGTCGGATAGTGAATTTGAAATGAATATGGATCTGAAGAACTTCGAAAAACCAAAAATGGAAATTCTGTTTATGGGGTTGCAGTCAATTTTGGCCGAGGAGTGTGAATGAAACTCTTTGGTATTTGTCAAGCTCTCGGAAATTTTTCATTTCGTTCTTCAGGACTAAAATTGTAATGAAGTATTAAATACAATGTGTTGAAAGAAGTGAAAAAAGTACTTATACTATCGTGAGCTAAGTTGAATCTGAACATTTCAGAACCATGAAAAAGTAACTATAATGAAACATACATTGATTCCAAATTTCAAATTATTTCAGACTTTTTTGAAAAACTACAATGGACCGAAAAGCATGGTCATTGGTGTAGGTAATGATTTTGAAATAAGATTCTTCAATTTCAGATTTGTTCCTCGACCATGGAGCAATCAGGTCTTTTCGTTGGTTTATTAGATATAAGTGACATGGAAAACGAATTTGTAGAATGACACTTCTATCTGTTGCATGGTCACAGAACTGACGAAAAGTTTTGTTGGTCAATTGACAGAATTGATTGACTCAAAATGGACATTGTTGAATTTATCATAATGTGATTTTAATAGGTTGCCATTGAGTTCTCTTTTTTAAAATGGATCATTTCTAAAAATGAGCGTTCGAATAATTTTTTCTCAATGTCAAGAATCCTGGTATCAGTGAAATTAATAGATTTTTATTTCAACAGTTACAACATACATTTGCACTTCACCATAGAAGAAGAACAATAGAGTTTCCTTCTTAAGATATGAGAATTGTCAGAGGAAATGACAACAACCTTAGAACAAAATGGTTTAGTGTATGTGTGTGTGTAAATAAATTTTGGCTTTGGAGTAGAAAATGGTTCAGAAAAGCAATATGTAGTAACAGATTTATTAGTTACCATTCACATTATCTGTCGAGTATGCGAAATAACTTGATTTTCGCATTAAATAAACAGGGTCATAAATTTTTCACATCCTGATTATCGTTTGGAGTGTTTCAGGGTGCTGAGAAAATACTTATTGAGAATTCTTATCCGGTTAAACTGATAAATAATTTCTTGTTCAATTCAGAGAAGAATCGTAACTTGACCATCCCTTTTCATAGAAATAACTCTTCCATTGATGGCAACAGCACTACTAGTAATAATGATGGGGTAATTCCTCCTTTCATTTATAGAAGCCTTCCACATGTTGAAGTACTTACATCGAAGCTGATTAACGTTTTTGAATTGGACAACCTTTTGAATAATTTTGCCAATTTTAATGATACCTAAATTCTAAACTAAAGAAAATAATAACTCTAAAAGAAATTTCCTAGAAATGATGCATCAATTAGGAGCCGAACTGTATTAATAAACGTGTTGATGTTGCAAATATTAGTATAATTTATAATAATAGTATAATCTATTGAATTTTGACAAGGTCTACCTTCAAAATGATTCCTTAATCTCCATAATACTGATATTGCTGAATGTTTTATTCAATAAAGATATCTGATTCTGAAAATGATATCTATGTGATTGTAAAAGTGATCACATCAGTGTTAAAAGTTATAAAGATAACACGAGAACGGACTGCGGTAGTTTACTACTTGGAATGATTGATGACAAAATTTAAGTGTCACACCCAGCGTGAATTATAGTGATTTCCAAAGCTTTACAAAACAAATGATAGGGGGATGCCATGATTCATCTTTTGAAATGTCTAGTGATTTATTATGAAGTCTAAAGATAGTGTGAAATTGTACTGAATGATTATATACATAGTTTTAATCATCGACATATACACTGTGTCCAAGATAAGAATGAACAGCATGGGGATATCGGAAACGGTGGGTGATACAGGGTCGATTAAATTAGAGAAAAGTAGCGCATTTATGTGCCTACTAATATGACATTTAGAAAGTTTTAATATCCCAAGTAGTTTCGGATATATCCGGGAAAAACCGAAATTTGAGAATTTCGTTTTTATTTTCTCCTAGCTTTATTTTCAAAGGAAATGTAAAACAAATAGCACTTTGTCATAGCCACTTTTCGAGGACTACACGATAACATGAGCATAATTTTCGTGCGACGTTTCGTCTTTAAGAAAACATCATCAACTTTGTATTTTTATATGGGCCGAAACCAAAGTATACCCTGTATACGACTCCATTTTTCATTGTGAATACAGCAACATATCACACAATATGGTTTCGGAACCTTTTCTCGCGCAAAATGTAATTTAGTGATTACTTAATCTGTTTTTCTTCAATTTTAGATAGTAGGCGCTGGAAAAAATGACAACATAATGTTCTGTTGTCATAATAATAGTGTAGTTTGGTAGAATATTTGACATATTACTGTTCCTACTTTTACATCTCTTTACCTACCTATGTTGTGTCAAAAATGGAAAACGGCAGCTTTTCGAATACTGAAAAATTTTATATGTTGTCATGTTACATTTTGTGCCATAGAAATTGTATTGATGCTGAACGTGCGTACTTTAATAAGTATCCAGAGAGGCGACAACCTGGTGAATCAATATTTAGACGGCTAGTTTTCAATTTAAAAGAATACGGATCATTCAAAAAACCTGTGGTTTCCCGACAAAAGCAATCTAATGAAGAAAGTCAGCGTGATGTGTTACAGGCCGTTGTTGAAAATCCTGAGATATCCACTCGCACCATTGAAGATAATACCGGAGTAGCCAGATCCACCGCTCACTTCATTTTAAGAAAAAATAAATATCATCCATATAAATTTAGGATTTGTCATGGACCAGGTGACGATGCAAGACGAAGAACCTTTTGTGAATGGTACACTAGAAAATGCCAAGACGATGAAAATTTTCCTTTCAAAATAATTTGGTCTGATGAAAGCATGATCACCAACAATGGCATTTTTAATAGTCGGAATGTTCATTATTGGTCACAACAAAATCCGCGTGTACACAAAGTGTCCAGACATCAACATCGTTTCGGTTTCAATATGTGGGTTGGGATTCTCGGTACGAATATAATTGGGCCTTTTATCTACCGAAACAATTTAACAAGAGAGCGGTACATGAATTTGTTAGTGGATGATTTGGAAGACGCTCTAGATAATTTGCCTTTAGCGGTTACTCACAGCTGCTGGTTTCAACAAGATGGTGCTCCAGCACATAACGCTAGAATTGTTCGTGATTATTTGAACCGTCGATTCCCAGGACAGTGGATTGGTACTCATAGTGATACAGCCTGGCCTGCAAGATCCCCCGACTCAACCCCACTAGACTTCTTCCTTTGGGGATATATCAAGAATCGAGTGTACTCTAATCATGATTTTCAGAATGAAGAAGATTTGCTAAGATTGGTTACTGAATCCTTTAACAATATTTTTCCGGATATGTTAAATCAAGTTTTAAATTCGTCTGTGAGACGAGCGTACTCGTGCTTAAAAAAATGGCGGGTAGTTTGAACACTTGTTATAAGTTTCTGTTCATTCCCTGTGATACATATTAGCTCCTTGTTATTTATTACATTACAATTACATTTATAAACTAAACTTTTGATATTGCGACTCATCTTTGTATTCAACAACGCAATAATTCCGGCAAGTGGTTAGTTTAAATGTATACTTTTATGAATAGGACTATTCAATTCACTACATGTATCAAAATATGACATTTTTTCCAGCGCCTACTATCTAAAATTGAAGAAAAACAGATTAAGTAATCACTAAATTACATTTTGCGCAAGAAAAGGTTCCGAAACCATATTGTGTGATATGTTGCTGTATTCACAATGAAAAATGGAGTCGTATACAGGGTAAACTTTGGTTTCGGCCCATATAAAAATACAAAGTTGATGATGTTTTCTAAAAGACGAAACGTCGCACGAAAATTCTGCTTATGTTATCGTGTAGTCCTCGAAAAGTGGCCATGACGAAGTGCTATTTGTTCTACATTTCTTTCGAAAATAAAGCTAGGAGAAAATAAAAACGAAATTCTCAAATTTCGATTTTTCCCGGATATCTCCGAAACTACTTGAGATATTAAAACTTTTTGAATGTCATATTATTAGGCACATAAATGCGCTACTTTTCTCTAATTCAATCGACCCTGTATCACCCACCGTTTCCGATATCCCCATGCTGTTCATTCTTATCTTGGACACAGTGTATACATGGACGGAAAATGTGCTCTGCGCACGTGGAAACGGTGTAGAAGGATAGTGCAACAAACTTTATGATTAGTCTGACTGTCGCGTCGCCCACAGAACTTGTTGCAGCAGTCAACAATATGAAAACGCAGACAATGCGAACTGTGCCGTGCACACAGAATGTCGATTATTCATAAAGTTTGTTGCGTTCTCTTTCTACACCGATTTTAATGCAGGGAAGCACATTGCCAGTTCATTTCTATATGTCGATGGTTTTAATAGCTCCTACCTGTTTTCTGAAATGTCTGTTCGCTTATACTATATTTATTTGATGAAGAGGGTGGTAATCGGAAATTCAAGATTCGTCGAACTCATTTGTGGAAAATCATTGAATGATGATTCCAAATGTTGGATACCAATGCACACGATTTCTGTGGATTATAGTTCGTAGTTTAGTCACCTAGCCATAGACTTTCAGAAATTTTGATATCCACAGACAACCATTCACTTTTTGAGACAAATTATCTTTCTTGGCATGTTGTAATCTGAAACGACATGCTGAAAACCCAAATGAGGTGGCAAACAACAGATACATTTTCTTCAATTGGAATATTTATTTGATATGATAAATACAGGAACTCAGAGCCGTTACACTTTTGATGCTTGGGTTGCCATTTTTAGAGGAGGGTTAA
This sequence comes from Plagiodera versicolora, assembly GCA_037013635.1. Lineage (NCBI taxonomy): Eukaryota > Metazoa > Arthropoda > Insecta > Coleoptera > Chrysomelidae > Plagiodera > Plagiodera versicolora. Next base: position 12,166,395 of record CM072982.1, read on the forward strand.
CGATTCCTGTTTATTCATGAGAGCCTTACAATGGCGTGATATTCAGACATTCAACAAACCTAGTATGAAACGGGGCACTACGGATGATACACAGATTGAAGGAACATTTTTTAAACAAGTCCCAATTGCATCATGTATCTTCATTTGCATATTTTACGATAAGGTTTGTGAAATAATTGTGTTTATTCCACTTGGACCTCAATATTATGGATATACAGTGCGTCCATAAAGTAACGCATAAATTCATTATTGGCTAAATGAACAATAAAATTAGGAATTCCCGAAACAGGTCGATTTCTGATTTCAATTCACTATTGTTTCAAATCATAATCTAATATACAGGGTGAACCACTTTCGTGTAATGACGTCATCACCATTTTTTCCAAATGGAACCCCCCCCTTTTTTTTCAATTTCCAAATTGCCTTTGCTGAGCTGATTCCAAAAATGTATGATATGTTGCTTCAAATTGGTACAGGGTGGGCAAGAATGCAGCGCGTCAAAATACGTGAGAATCACTATGTGATTAATAATCCGCGGGACCCGGAATGATCCGGAGGACCCTAATAATCCAGGAAACTTGGAATAATCCGGAAAGGACCCGGAATAATCCGGTAGACCCAGAATAATACGAGGGACCCTAATAATCCGGGGGGGCCTAATAATACGGATTATTTTGAAAATCAAATTCGCCGGAAAAGTTCAAATAACCATATTTCCAGAATTATCGCGTCAAAACACGTAAGAATCACTATGAATTGAGGTCGAAAACCCGACTTCGAAATTTTCCGATTGGGTTTTCGCGATTTCCTCAGGTTCCTGTTTCTCTACGAGTTCAAATATCCATATTTTCGGAATCAGTGCGTCAAACTACGTATGGATCAATATGTGATTATATTTATATTCATTATTATTCATTTTATATTCTCATTTTTTTTGCATTGCAAGTTTTGATAGCAAATATTGTAATTTTAAATGGTTTAGGTTTTCATAATTTGTTGCAAATTAATAACATTGCTAATAGTAGAGGAAAGTTCTTGCACCTCGTATTTTCTTCATTTGGTGATACTACAGTATATGAACCTATCGACCAAATATTTGATAATAGTATTCATCACAACGTGGTATCATTTGAATTGAAGAATAATATTGTCAATCATTTGCAGTATATGGAATATTTCTACGATTTCAAACGTGGAAATTGTATTGGGCTGAATGAGTTTCTGGGCCAAGTCGATTGGAATTCGTCCTTGGATAAATTTGATGTAAATGTGGCAGTGTCTCAGTTTTATGATATAATGTACGATGGAATCGATTCGTTCATTCCACTGAGATCTTTCAAAACGTCTAACTTCCCCCACTGGTTTAGCGTGAATCTCAAAAAATGTATTATTAACAAAAAAAAGCGCACAAGCGATACAAAGAAACAGGCAACACACAAGACTACCATAGTTTCTCTGAACTACGATCGGAGTGTTCGAGATTAAAGAATGAGTGTTTCAATAATTACATAGCACAAACAGGGAATAGCATACAAGCAAACACTTCTTATTTTTGGAAATATGTTAAAAGGAACAGAAAACTCATATAGATTGCCATCAACTATGCATTATGGTAACTCAACAGCGAATGATACCAATAGCATTGTAAATCTCTTTGCTGAATATTTTGCATCAGTTTATAGTAATGATCAGGCTGTACAAATCCCAAATTACAAATATCTGCAAAATAGTTAACAAATATCCCACTATTCAGTTAGCATTGAGGAAATTATAAACTCACACATGTCTGCACCTTTTAAAATGTCAGTCGGACCAGATGGAATACCACTATACATATTGAAAAAATGCACATTCACATTAGCTAATGCCTTACTGATAATTTTCAACTTGTCTCTCAACGCAGGTGTATTTCCTGATTTTTGGAAACACAGTTTTCTAACCCCCATTTTCAAGTCCGGCGATAAAGCAGATGTGTCCAATTATTGTTCAAAGTCCGAGATTGCTAAGTAATTGGAATGTCTCATATCTAAGAAAATCTCTTGGGACACACAACATATCATCAACCTAGAACAGCATGGTTTCACTTCACGTAGGTCAACAACAACTTATCTGATCACATATGAAAATTTCATACTCTCCGCTTTTGAAAACAAGTCGCAAGTAGACTCTATTTACACTGATTTCACAAAAGCTTTCGATCGTGTAAATCATACTCTATTGATATCTAAATTAAAGTCACTTGGAATCGACGGAACTGCCCTCGCCTGGATTGAAAGTTACCTAACTTACAGGTCTCAGAGTGCCAGGTGTTCTGGTTCAGTTTCCCCTCCGATGTTGGTTCATTCAGGTGTTCCACAAGGTTCACATTTGGGCCCAATTCTATTCAACATCTTCTCAAATGATATTAAAGAAGTGATACAAAATAGTAATTTTTTGATGTTCGCTGATGACCTCAAATTATTTCGGAGTGTGGTGAGCATTGGGGAGGCTGAACTACTTCAGGATGACCTGAACCACCTTGTAAGATGGTGCGACATGAATTTACTGAATTTAAATGTGAAAAAAATGCTTCCAAGTAAAATTCTCAAGAGGTGGTAGCCCAATCGGGTTCGATTACAGTATTGACAATGTAAGTTTAGCATTCAGAGATACCATCGAGGACTTGGGTGTGTTATTTGACAGTAGATTGACATTGAAACCACCCCAGTTGACACAAAATCGTCTTAGAGATGTGATTGGGCATCACATTCATGTTCCAGATCACAGCCGTGACTCGAATTGAGATTCTCACTAACATCACAATGACTTCTATTCGGGACCCTTTTGGTCGTTTTTTGATTTTCATTCAGCATCACAATAGAAATCACATTGATGCATTAGATTACTCACAATGTGAAGTTCGAACTGCCTCACATTATTTTATCTGGAAGCCCTTATGGGGAGAATATTGTTCTTCTGAAGGAGGTCACATATACTTAATTTTCGGAATTGATAATGAAGTCGCATTCACGTCACATAGACGAAATAATAGGTTTCACAAGAATACTCCATTTTATTTGATTACGAATATCATTCTGAATCAGTTCATGAATCTTTCAGTAGGAAATGGGATTTAAGAAAAATGTTTATGATCAAGATTTCAATAACATTTATTTTTGGAGAACCTTCGGAAAATCATAAATATTATGAGTAACTGAAATTTCACTTCAACATAAAAAACTCACAACACTATACTGCTTTATTCTTGCAATTTTCTCTGATTTGACCCCACTATCTTTTTATTATCTCGAACACCTCGAAATTCTTGTGTAACATCATGTGAAAATTAATAAAATACATTTTAGTTTATGTTGTCAATGTTCAGTTTTATTATAGAGGTTGAAAAGGAGTTTTCAGATATTCACATACAAATAAATTACCTGAATCTTACAAGAAGACTTGATTATTGATGGCTGAATGATTTACTGAAGAATGGTTCATATTTTATTTTGAAAACACTGCTCAGGCCATATTGATATCATTATTATCAATTCTAGCTTCTGGGTTATTGGTATTGGCTACACCAATAACATTTTCACTGTTTTCAGGAATATAATAAAATCTATGATTTCATTCATCTCCTCCTACGTTATATGTGATCAAGTGTGAGTGTAATCAATGAGTTATAACCCAATAACTGAAATAAAAATAAATCAATATACGTATTATTCTAAAAAATTATGTTGAAAGAACAATCATACAATACTCACCTTTTCACTGAAATTAATTACAAGAACTCATGTGTTCTCATCCACTATGCTATTCTTCATTATACATTAGCCTCAGTCAGCCAGTTGATTTATATCACGTAATCGGTTGTTTTTTTTTTTTTCTGCAGAAACTTCGCTTATTCAAACGAGTCTGGCATAGCCTATCCTTTCTGCTTGCAAGTAAAAATATAACAGAAACCTCAACAACTATACTTTGTTTTTACAACACTACTATAAACTGTTCGAGATAACAACTAGGTAATTTATATCGATTTATGAATACACCTTGTCAACTCTTCTCATCCACTAGGAGCAAATAATTAGAAAGAACAGAGAAAGTTACAGAACGTGGAAGAAAACGAACCGCCATATTACAATACTGAATACACTCTCATTTCACGATCTTGTCACATGTTGCACCAGCGTTGCCGCCTGTGCATGAAATAAGCACACCCTTTCATTTTTTATGGAATCATTGTAAAGAGATATAAAAATTACTATACTTTCAGATCTGAGGAATTGATGATGAAATAATATTTCAGTGATATGTTTATATTTTTATTATACAATACTATATGATGATATTCCTCATACATTATTATCAGTTTAGGAACACTGGGAGACGGCGAAATCTCTCGAGTCGGGAAAAATATTTGAAAAGGTAACACTGAACATTATCTTGTTGAGTTCAATGTTGCAAGCTCTCATTTTTACATATTCAAAATCGAGAAGATCATTAGATTTTTCGTGTTCTATCATTTGATTCTTATGGGTGATACCATAATTTTTGGGTATCATTCTGGGAGCAGATCGGATCATTACATAAAGCACGTAGATATAATTAATGATATTGGGGACATGACGATATAATATATGGTATTATTCATCAACACCTCTTTAAAAGTCACTTGACAACTGCGTATGCTGGGAATTTCCTAGCCAATCATATTCTTGTATTCCCAAGTCACATTGTGCGCTGTATCTATGACTATGTGATTATGCACGGGTTTTTCTCAATACAGTCAAATTTGGGCGAAACGTAAATTTTAAATATTTGGTTGGGAAAGAAGTGATATTTTCTTTCAAGCTGGCCCAATAGGCTTCACATTTTGAACAAGGGTTATAGACACATGAATAATATAGAAAGTTAAGATTTATAGCATCAAGTGTGAAAAAACTGACAAAAAGAGCTAATTTTCCCGATGCCCATATAAAACACGCAACTTGTTGTGCCCGAATCATAAAATCATCTTGATCGAGTACTTTTTCAAAGACATAACGGCTCGATCAAATTCCACTATTAAAGTATAGAACATCAAATGAAGAATACAATGAATCATCGTCCTTTCAATAGATTTAAAAGAGGCAGATTCAAAAATACGTCAAAATAACGTATAGTATCACAAATGAATTCCCATGAGATGTTGGGTCACAAATGAAAAATAATTGTAATGTAATTTCATTCTACTTAATGCGAATCACTCTCAGAACTCGGATACATTGAATTTCAATTCTCATCGACTGAAGTTTCTGATTCAAATATAAATGTCCCTGTTATGTTAGAGTGCCCCACTAATTAATCACCAAATAGATCTCACATCCAACAAAATGAGACGAAGAATGTGAATAATCTTTCTCATGAGGAATCCCGTGGCAATCTCAGTGAAGTATGATTTTGATTCGCTATGTTACATGGACTGACTTGAATGCGACATCCCATAGATGTTTGTGTTAACTGGGACATATAACCTCCATTGTATCTAAGGCTTTCAAACTATTAGGCTTCGCATTAAGATCATCAAAGCATTTTTCGTCAGAAGTTTTGAAATTATTATACGGCTCTATTGTTCGCCCTAACTTAGAATACCACCGGTATAAGAACGATATAGATGCAATAGAAAAGGTTCAGAAAAGATTCTTGAGTTATGTTGCCTTCAAAATGGGTATCCCAAGGAGTGATTACAATTATGATGTATCGCTATCGGATATGGGTCTTAGGTCGCTTGAATGTCGTAGAGTTGAATCAGACTTAAACTTCAACAAATTACTGAATGGAATGATTAACTCTCAACAGTTAATATAATTAGTAAGTTTCAATGTAAATGATAGAAGAACACGCAATCCTGAATTGTTTAAGGTGCCATTTCATTCAACAAACTATGGGTGCAATGAGCCTATGACTAGACTTCAAAGAACTGCTAATATCAGGGTGATATTGACCTATTTGATTCATCTCCATCTTCCTTCAAAAGGAATACTAAGAAAATAAACATTGTGAGCATGTACACTTGATGGATGCCCACTGTAACAATTTACTGCACTGCATGATTGCAGACTGGTTTTTCTTTTTTTTTTCTCTAGGTTCAAATTGATGTAAGTAGATGTAAGTAGATGTAAGTAGTGTCAAGTATTATATACTGTTTACTTTCCTTATTTCATGTATTGCTATATTGGTATATTCGTAAATGAGTAGATAAATGAATAGATAAATTAAACACATCATTGAATCAAGAATTCTCAAAACAGTTTCATATACAGGCCATCCATTTTTTGAACGCCACTATGGGAATCTCGAGAATATTGAGAAATATATGAAAAATAGAAAAGTTTTCGTTTCATTCGGGATATCTTCAGAACTATCATATTCTTTTCGATTTCTTTCCACATTATTATCCAGCACAAAGATGTGAAACTTTGTCTAAATTCAATCAACTTCTCATTTGTCACAATAAGCGAGATCCACGAAGTGGAATTGGAAAAAACGGATAGCCTGTATACTTTAGGACCAAATCGAATTTCCTGGAACAATGTTCAAATTATAGACAAAAATATAACCCATATATGGAAGCTTTGAAAGGTCTCTTTTTTTGAAGGACCTATATATATCACTGGATTCCCATCGAAACAGTTGTCTATGAATGATGAATAAACAAGCCAAAATTCCGATGAATTGCTCAGAAATCAAGCTTGTAGTTTGTTAATCAGATCGAGAATATTCGTGAAACAATTCAGATAATGTGAAGAATTCTGTAAACACGTCATTTACTGGATTTCGTAATATTTTGTTCGACATAACTCATTTGGTGGAATTGAGTTAGATGAAATAGATGAACTCTTACTGGTCCGATACCCCGATGATAATTCTACCGAATGGGCCTGAATTGATGACCTAATTAACTGGATATCCATCCGTTTATCTGACTCAAGAAATATAAAGTGGTCCCAGAAATACCTATATGCACAGTAATCAGCCATAACGCATTCTCCGTTCGATTTGGGGTCGCAAGTAAACCATTTCATCGAACAATCAGTTATGAAATCAAGGATGTAAACTACGTGATGGAACATCGGAAGTGAAATCACACAAAGCAACTTGATTGTGTCCTACTTGACTGGAAAGTTCGGTAGGATATTCCAAATTTTTATCTATGAATTCAAAGTTAACATAATAACCGGATGTGGGTTACGTAATTCAATCACGATAGTTGGTTGTTGGTGTTGTATAATGGATCCAACCTGTTGAAATTCATTTTCCAATGTTAGAATTCCAAGTTTCTGATTACTTTATAGAGAACACAGACGTGAACGCATCTCTGCGAGGTATCCCCGTTATGAATTTGTATTTCATAGCTGTTGCAACGAGAGTTACAGCAACCTAAGTTCGGAAATGTTACTCATTTATAAAATAACGTATACATAGTTTGAATTTGATGAATCAAGCTGTATCATTCTTCTTCAATCAATAATTCATTTCAGCAGTAGTTATCCTGAACTGAATCGATATAAATCATTTTGAACATTGTTTTGATTTAGATTCTAGAAAAGTGGTTAGATTCTAGAAAAGTAGGAGAAATTCATTGACTACATAGATTTGGTCCCCCTACAAGTGAAAAAACGGTTTGAAGGATTTTTTATCTCTGAGCTTTGTGAATTATGCTCATTGATAATTATACAATTTTAGTGTAGGGGTGGGCAAATTTCGATGTTTGTATGGGGCAACTCGGTAACTATAGGAGAAAAATGGAGGTCGCATCCTCGATTGCTTTTTTCGATATAAGTTTACTGGTGGGAACAAAAATGTTTTTGGTTTTTGAGTTATGAACAAAAGTTAAAATTTTCGACTTCTTGACACATACGAATATCTTGGTTGTGAAGGTGACTTTTATATTCTTAAGCCAGTACTTTCCTATCGATCCATTATCATAGAAAAAAATTTGAGGAAATTTTTTATTTTGAGTTATAATCTAGAGTTGTATTGTTCAATGGAAATCATAGCTGACTATGATTTTTTTTGAAGAAGGATTATTCTTCAACTCTTCAATTATGGATCACATGTTGGGTTGCTTTCGATGCCTCATTTTCCAATCGATAGCGAAAACGATACTTCATTCCAATTGTATGCACGTTTTTTTGTTATAAAATTATGTAGACGTCCACATTTTTGATTTGAATGAATGAAATTTGTTTTTTCTCAACACCCTGTGTACTGTACTTCGACTGACTTCACAGGTAGATGCAACGTGAGTTGTTGATCATCGGATCTCACACCTTTGGATTTTTTTCTATGGGGTTAACTTAAATCGAAGGTTTACGTTACTGAACCTGACAATATTGACGTTTCAAAACAACGTATCGTTGCAGAATGTGGGGCTGTTTCCGCAGACACATTTGCAAAAGTACCAGAAGAGTTCAAAAATAGGATGTTCTACTGTCAGAAAGTAAATGGAGGACACTTCGAGTAATTTCTTTGAGTAGATACTGATTCTTAAATCTGTAATTAAAACCATACTGAATGGAATTAAAATTTCAATATTTACTAATGAGCCATTAAAACTGTCATAAACACAAATAAAATAAGTATAATTGAATAGGTTTTTTCGATACCTTTTAAAAGAGGTGTCGCTTGCCGTAGGGTTCCATTTGAAATTATTGGTCACAATGGCCTTGTGACGTCATCTTTGACGGTTTTGTCATCTATCATCCCTAGAAGGGCAGTTTACAACCTTCAATATTCAGTTTCCAAATTTCACTTGTTTATGTATAATCGTTCCAAGGATAAGAGGGTGGAGGGGACTTTTGAGAAGCACATATAGAAACTAGAGAGATCGCCGATGGCCTCTTCTTTGGTGTCCGATGTGTTGGTCTTGCATATAAACTCTCAAGGACTTACAAATCACGTTACAGAAATAAAATAACTTTCAGAAAATAGGAAACCAATGATAGTATGTATTAGTGAGACTCATATTACGCCCGAAGTAGATGACCACGAAATCGGGTTATTAAACTATCTGCTATTCAAACAGTAGACAATGGTGATGCGAATTTGAGGAGATATTTAACGAGTCAAGAAGCGATGGTTTTTGGACGCTGGGAATATCACTTCGGATCGAAAAGAAGAATCTGATGATTGGGTGTATCTATAGATAACCAACTAGCTCCGCATCTGATTTTTTGAAATATTTGGAGAAACAAATAAATGATGACTTCTTGAGTCTTGAGTGATTCAAATATAGATTACCTCAAAAACGACAAAAATATTCAGTCTACTGGGTGCCAACTAGGAAAACTAGAATTACTGATCGATTATAACCTATGATTTCACGTTAGTTGAAGTACCAAGATGGAGAGACACAAACAAGAAACTTATCTAAACAGAATATTGAGAAGGTTGACAGGGGTGAATAAATAATATACCACGAAGCAGTGAACTGCTCGTTTGTGGACGTATTCTACAATGACTAACACAGAATTGCATTCACGAAATGTATGAAAACAAAAAAGTGAATTATAAAATATGGACCGAGTGAAATGTTTACAATATACAAAGACGAAACATATGATGAAAGAAGACATAATTCTATGAAATTTCATGTGAAGATAGAATAGAATAGAATAGAATAGAACATTTATTACCCTTTTGCCATGTACATGTTAGTTCGTCAGTTACATTTCAAATACCTAAGATATTCGAGAAAACATATAACATTTAAAATATATATACATGTTATATCCAAATATCCCATTTATACTTATAAAATTATATACACCCTGTATTGTTATCTCTACCTACGCAACTGTAGAATAGCGAAGGTTGCATTTTCAGCATTTTCTTGAGATGCGACTATCGCATAGATAATTATTGATTCAACATTCGAGCAGAGAAGTTGTCAAGCTAAATTATACAATCTCGATCGATTAAATGAAATAAAAACTAAACATCATTTTTTTTAAAAACCAACGTTTACGTCCCAAGTTATAAAAATTGGCGCAGTCGCAACGGATCTACTAAAAGGTCAAAAAAAACCGCTCAGCAGAAAAATCAAAAAATCTGTGATTAGTACAAACACGGAAGAAGACTTCCCGAAGTAATCGCAAGATTCCAAGTGCAAGAGAATCACCAAAGCAACGAAGCAACCCTCCAGCAAAACTCCCCAGCGGCACCTTTCCTGGCGAGTCAAACAACGAGTCGTCCTCTGGAACTCAGCGGCCCCTTTCCTGAACCAGAATCGTCATCGTTCCAAGAACACGAACTTCAGTAGCCAAGCCTTGATGAAGCTCAAGCTCCTCATCGTAGCTCTGTAAGTTATTGTTTCTATCTATTGATTATTGCGGCGTAAAGTAATCCTTTCCTGCAATTCCCCTTCAATTTCCACTTCCTTGCACAAATCAAATCAAAACACAACAAAAACAAAAATCAATCAAAATGGCAGAAGCAGGTTTTTCTTTGAAAGAACTTCGAGATATGATTCCTGAGTATGACGGAGATCAAGCAACTCTCCACGATTTCATAGAAGCATGTAATTTCGTTTCAAACCAAGTAGACGAAAACCAAGAAAACGCTATGATTCTCATAATTAAAAGTAAACTAACAGGCAAAGCGAAAAGGTTTATTTCAAGTAGACAACTTCAAACATGGGATGATATTCGTGTACTTTTGATAGGTCACTACGGTGATTGTCATGATACAGAAGGATTATTAAGAGACCTTACTTCATCTTTCCAAAAAGCAAATGAAACACCCAGATCTTTCGTTCAGAGAGTAGAAGATTTACTAACAAAATTGAGAACAAGTGTTGCTCTTGATGATAATTTAAATGCTCAAGAAAAAGCGGCATTAAATCAATCACATGAAAAATGTCTTCGAAAACCGTTCTGGCAGGTTTAAACGAGCCTTTCGGTTCAATTATTCGCTCACAGAAACCACAATCTCTCGACGAAGCCGAACAATTTTTGATCGAAGAAGAAAATATCGCCTATCTAAAAAACTTCAGAATATCAAAATCGAATCCAAAACCAAATGTTCAACATTTAAATCGTACTTTTCCAAAAGAAAATTATGGAATTCATTCCAATCAAAAACAACAAGATCAAAAATTTTGCAACTATTGTAAAAAGACAGGTCACGTCATGAACGATTGTTTCAAACGGCAAAGAAACAATGGACAAAACAACTCACATTCAAACCAAAATACGACACAGAATCAAAACAGAGTTTCGAACTTCCAAAAACCCGGAACTTCTGGAACACAGAATTTCCAAAGACAACAAGACCGACCTTCAGTCATTCAAAGAAATGTGAATCACCCTCAAAATCGAGTCAATCATTTAAACTACCAAGAGGAGACGAATTATTCAGGACTTCGCTCTCCTCAGAACCAAAACAATCAACCCGAATCACAGACAGAAGAATTCGAACAAATGAACGAATCCAACTCTCAGTATTAAGTAATCTCAACAAGAAACTATTCTACATCAAAGATAAACAAAATTTCAAATTCTTAGTAGATACAGGCGCACCAATTTCGCTGATGAAAACAAATGTTGCTAAACAAAAATCTTACATCCAACTCAACGAGGAAAATTTTTCAATCTACGGTTTAAATGGTACGTCAAGTGAAGAAAAAATCGCGAAAAGTATTGACATAATAGTCGCACCAACAAAAACTCTAAGATATTATTTGATAGATTTTGATTTTCCATTTGATGGATTAGTAGGTATTGATTTTCTAGAAACAATGGAAGCAGAAATCGATATCGCAAACAAGAAACTAAAAACATTCTTCAAAGAACTCGAACTTCATGTCCACAACCCAATTGATTCAGAAAACACTCAAATAACAGTCCCAGCAAGAACTATTCAAACGATCGAATTACAAATGCAAAATCCAAATGATATTATTTCAGAAGGAGTATGTGCAGAAATTTTAATCAATGAACAAATAAAAATTCCAAGTTGTATTGTGAAAATAAACGAAGAAAATAAGTTCATAACAACAATCGCTAACTTTTCTGTAAACGAACAGATAATTGAAATTCCTCCAGTTCAAATTGAACCAATCACAGAAACAAAAACTGATAACTTAATTCAAATAAACAATATCCAAGAAATTAATCGACAAGAAAACATTCTCTCAGAACTCAGACTAGATCATTTAAATCAATAAGAAAAAAGTGAAATAGAAAATCTTTGTATAAAATATCAAGATATTTTTTACTTGAACAATGATAATCTCTCATTCACAAACCAGATCGAACATTCAATAATAACAGAAGAAAAATGCCCTATTTCTACGAAAACGTATCGTTACCCGCATTCCTTGAAACAAGAAGTCAAAAAACAAGTCAACGATATGCTTAATCAGAAAATTATTCAACCATCGGTTAGCCCATGGAATAGTCCAGTGTGGATAGTACCGAAAAAATTAGACGCGAGTAGAAAACAAAAATGGCGCTTAGTCATTGATTACAGGAAACTCAATGAAGTAACAATTGGAGACAAATATCCATTACCAAATATAGAAGACTTACTCGATCAATTAGGAAAATGTACCTATTTCACCAAATCGAGATAGAAAAATGTGATATTCCAAAAACAGCTTTCAGTGTTGAAAATGGACACTATGAATTTTTAAGAATGCCATTCGGGCTCAAAAACGCTCCAGCTACGTTTCAACGCGTGATGGACAATGTGTTAACCGGAATTCAAGGAGAACTTTGTATGGTATACATGGACGATATCATTATCTATAGTTCCAACTTGTCTGATCACATTCAGAGACTTGAAAAAGTTTTCGATAAACTTTCTCAATGTAATTTCAAAATTCAACCTTGTAAATGCGAATTCTTGAAAAAGGAAGTAGCTTACTTAGGACACATAGTCACTAAAGATGGCGTAAAACCAAATCCAATAAAAATCGAAGCAGTTATCAAATTCCCAACTCCAAAAAATCCAAAAGACATAAAATCATTTTTAGGTCTAACCGGATATTATCGCAGATTTATAAATAACTATTCTGATATTGCAAAACCTTTAACTCAACTTCTTAAGAAAAATATACAATTCAATTTCGACGAAAAATGTGTAAAATCATTTGAAACGCTAAAGAAATGCTTAACTTCAACACCGATACTTCAGTATCCGGATTTCGAACAAGAATTTTTATTAACATGCGATGCAAGTAATTTTGCAATTGGTTCAGTTCTTTCTCAAAACATTTCGAATAAGAATCTACCAATCGCGTATGCTTCAAGAACATTGAATGGCGCAGAAACTCGTTATTCAACAATCGAAAAAGAATTACTAAGTGTTGTATGGTCAGTAAAACACTTCCGACCTTATTTATACGGCCGAAAATTCAAAATACTCAGCGACCATAAACCATTAAAATGGCTCTTTTCAATTTCCGAACCATCATCCAGACTAATGAGATGGAAATTACAACTTGAACAATACGATTATCAAATTGACTATATACCAGGCAAACAAAACATAGCAGATTCCCTATCAAGAATTGAGATAAACACTTTTACAAATTTATCCAATGACGAAAACTCCAATAGTTCAGACACAAATCAAGACGAAAATGAAGTTTATTTTCTCAATAAATTTCATGAATTCATCGATAGAAGAAAAAGAGAATCCTTAATTGATTTCAATATTATAAAACAAACGAACGACAATTTAATCTTCGCAGCACATAATAATATCATATTACTTGTTCCACAAAACGAGAATAAAGATACCCCACATTTGCTCACGATAATAAAAGATACTTGCATTGACCCTGAGAATCAGCAATTCAATCTTTTGCAAACTCTAACGACTAGACAAAGTCTCAGATTAGAACAAAGAAAATATTATCTCATCAAAATACCGACGATGAAACTTGATTCGATAAGTTTGAAAGATTGTTTCCGAATATTCAATTCAATCAAAGACGAACTACCCGAAAATGTCAATTATTTCATAAACCCTCTTAAACATTTACCACTTCTAGATATTTTGAGTTTTATATTCAAAGATAAAGAAAACATAACGTTCACTATTTGTTATGATATTGTTAAAGTACCTCCAGAAGATGAAAGAAAAAATATTCTTGAAAATTATCATTCTAGTAAAACCTCAGTTCACAAAGGTATCAATGAAACATTTCGCAGGATAAGAGATCGTTTCGTTTGGCCTAATCTCAAAACAGATGTCGAGAATTTCATAAAAAATTGTGTAGTTTGTAATAAGACAAAAACGAATCGCAAAAATCTTGATTATCCATTAGTGATAACTGAAACCCCCGAAAAACCATTTGAACACGTAAACATTGATTTACTAGATATTAATCGTAATAACATCTTGCTAACTATTGTAGACAATTTTTCGAAATTTGCTCAAGCATACCCTGTTCAAAATAAACAAGCTACTACTATTGTTGATAAACTATTACAATATTTTCAACATTATCCGATTCCCAAAAGAATACATACAGATTCAGGTTTAGAATTCAAAAACCAATACTTAAAAGATTTATCGAAATTATACAAATTCAAAATAACATATAGTGCAGTCGCTCACCCCCAATCGAATGGTGTAGCAGAACGTTTTCATGCAACCCTACTAGATTCTTTACGAGCTTATCACTTAGAAAATCCAAATAAATCAATTCTTGACGGTATTCCATTCTGTATAAAGTCATATAATAGAAGCAAATCTAACTCAACAAAATATACCCCTGAACAAATAATTTTTGGTCACATCAGAGATGATGACGATGAAATATTATTCAATGAAGATCAACTCCAGACAAAATATGTCGATGACATGAAAAATCAAGCTTCTTTTATTTATGAAAATGTCAGATCTAATATTGATCAGTCGAAACAGAAATCTAAAGATAGATTTGATCGACATATAAAACCAAATCAACCTCAATATAAAATAGGAGATTATGCTTATTTGAGAGAATCTCAGATAGGAAATAAAATGAAAAACAAATATAATGGTCCTTATAAAATAATTCGTTTAACAAACACAAATACTGCTGAACTCGAAATAAGTCAAAATAAAACAACTATCGTAAATTTCGATAGACTGAAAAAAGCTTCATCTATTCCAGGTTCTTCAGCAGAGTCTACGAATCAACAGCAAGAATAGACAAAATAAATACACCTACTGGTATGTTTTTCCAAAAAGAAGGAATAGCAAAAATATCAAACGATGATTGGAAACTCGTCATATACAAAAACATCACTTTACTTCAAAATTCATTCAAGCAAAGTCTAAATGCCCAAGAATCAATGAATACACTTCTAAATCATAATAACATCAATCCTTCTTTCAAAATAGCATTTTCTGCTCAGATTTCGCTATTAAACACAATAAATAAACAAATAAAACTAAAATTTTCCGAAATTCTCCTAGAAATACCAAATCGTTTTAAACGAGGACTCCTCAATGCGGCAGGCTCATTATGGAAAGTTATAACAGGAAATTGAGATGCCTCAGACGGCGATTATTTCAATGAATGTATAAATCAACTTGAAAAGGACGATAAAAATCTTCAACTATTGATGAAAAATCAAATTCAAATAGTTTCTAGTACTATCAAAAATTTCAATAGTACAATTTCGAAATTAAACATTGATGAAAAAACATTCAATGAAGACTTGAAAGCAATTCAAAATGAAATGAAGAAAAATCAAGAAACAAAATATTACTTTGAACTACAGATACAGATTTTAGAGAAAATCGAACAAATAATGCAATCGAATACCATTATTCTTGATCAGCTGAATGATGTAATCAATAGCATCACTTTTGCTAGATTGAAAATACTTCATCCTTCAGTAATAGATCCAAATTTATTGATCGAACATATGAATAAAATTCCAATGTCCTTGTCTCACGGAAACTTACCTTTTCCACCTACACACGAACACATTTCAAATATTATTTCTCTAATCAAACTCGAAGCTTTTCAGACACATGATAAAATTGTTTTTATTCTACATATCCCTATTGTTGAAAATTCAGATTATGATTTTTATCACATCTATTCCGCTCCTACCAAAAATCCTGAAACAAATCTTTTCCATGCTATTTTACCTTCCTACAAATATGCAGCAATATCTAGTGATAGCAAGCAATATATTACAGTTCAATCCGGTGATTGTTCAGAAGTAATTGAAAACCAAATGAGAATTTGTTTCAACCATTTTCCAAAAGCCATATCTGCAGAATCACCTTGTGAAGTTTCAATTCAGATGGAATCAAAGGTCATGCCTAATTGTGAAAAACTTATATTAGGAATTGAAGACTACAATGTCCAAAAATTGGCTGATAATAAATGGCTCCTAATAATTTCTGACGAACTTCCTGTTACTACCACATGTCCAGGCAAGAATTCAGATACAGAAATAGTACGAGAAGATTCACTTCTCACTCTAGAACCCAAGTGCAGTGCGTTTGTTGGTACTACACGAGTATACGCAAGTTCCAATGCCAACGAAATTATTGAAATGCAACTGTATATTCCTGAAATCACATATGATTGTTGTAATCATCTACCAAACAAAGATGATTTACCTATCCTGAAGCCAATTAAAATCAATCATCTGAACCTCGATGAATTGAATATAGCCCAGGAAAAACTCCACGAATATGACCAAAACTTGAATAACATGATTAACGAATCATTCACTGTGAAACACATGAGTACTTTCACGTATATTTGTATGGTACTCATTATAATCATTATATTATGGATACTTTTCAAATGTTGTTTGAGAAAGAAACCTTGGGGATACGTCAATGGCCGAACCAATTCAGACGATGGAAACCATCCCGGAAGATGCTGTCCACAGATATTCAATTACTGTAACGTCAGGTCAACAATTTCAAGAAGGCCCTCGATTCATCTATCCAACTTCAATGAATCATCCGAAGAAATCATCTTCCAAAACACAAGTGCTCCCGTAGCAGCAAACCGAAGAAATCCCAAGAAGATTTGATCAAACAATTTCTATATTTTTTATTGTTCATGTTTGCTTATATACTTACCTTGTGCCAGTAATTTTTTGCATTGTATTTTATATTATTTTATCGAGATTGTTAAAATGATTTCAATTCTCAATTTTTTCATAATCTTTCATTGATCTTTCAGATTAGAAAAAATCTTAATGGGGGAGGTGTTATATCCAAATATCCCATTTATACTTATAAAATTATATACACCCTGTATTGTTATCTCTACCTACGCAACTGTAGAATAGCGAAGGTTGCATTTTCAGCATTTTCTTGAGATGCGACTATCGCATAGATAATTATTGATTCAACATTCGAGCAGAGAAGTTGTCAAGCTAAATTATACAATCTCGATCGATTAAATGAAATAAAAACGAAACATCATTTTTTTTTAAAACCAACGTTTACGTCCCAAGTTATAAAATACATTTTAGGATGGTTAAACGACAGTGATAGTGCAAGACTATCGAGCACGTTGTGGAATAAGTAAATAGACGTTGTGCACGGTTTTAAGTGGGTTAATCAATGAAAACAATATAGATAATCATATCAAAGTGTACAGAAAACCATATTCTTCTGAATAAGGAAAAGCATCTTTGAATATTCCCATAGACAAAAACATTAAGCAATGGTTAATTATTCAAACTAAGAAAGCGAAGGGTAAAGGTGTATAAAGCAATCCGAAAAAGTGTATCAACAAAAAGATACAAAAAGATAATTCCTTATCGAAACCACAGTGGCGTCCAGAACAATACTTTGAGATATGTCGGAAAGGAAAGCGAAAGCTACTGTCGATGATATTTATGAGTTATTGAAGGGGGTCAATAACAATTTGACTAATAAAATAGAGAAAATAGATCAAGATTCGAAGAATATATCAACGGGAGTGAACCAGGAGATTGAAGCGATCAAGGATAGAGTAATAACACTAGAGACCGAAAATTCTGAACTGAAAAGGCGAATTGAAGAAACTGAAAGGAAGCTCAAACTGAATAATTCGATAGTATTTGGAATAAAAGAAGACGAAAAAGAAACAACGACTAGTCTGGTTGGTGAAATCGAAAAAACAATAAATGAAAAATTGGAGCTGAGTTTGAACAGCTCCGAAATAACAAACTCTTATAGAATCGGTAAAGGGAAAGGAAATAAACGGCCAATACTGGTTACTATAAACTCCCAAATAAAAAAGAGAGAAATACTCAACAATTGTTTCAAACTTAAAGGAACAAATATTTTCATAAGTGAAGACCTAATTGAAGAAGATTTGAAAAAAAGGAAAATTTTGGTACATTACATGAAAGAAGCAAGGAAAAATAACAAACAAGCCAGTATTCGTGGAAATAAACTTCTTGTGGATGGTCACCTATACACGACACAGGAATTGGAAGATAACATCACGGAAAATACAGACTACTTCTCCCCACCCCCACATCGACAAACAGTTAGCGAACCTTCAACACCCAACATTTTTGTGGAAGAAGAACCTGAGGAAAACCCGAGAGTAATCGTTCAAGATATCA
This sequence comes from Plagiodera versicolora, assembly GCA_037013635.1. Lineage (NCBI taxonomy): Eukaryota > Metazoa > Arthropoda > Insecta > Coleoptera > Chrysomelidae > Plagiodera > Plagiodera versicolora. Next base: position 12,184,958 of record CM072982.1, read on the forward strand.
AAGAGGTCACTGCGAAAAAAAAAAGTCTTCCTGATAGGAAAAAAACATTGAGAAAATCAGTGGATGACCGTCCAGGCTCTACATCCGGGAGTACACCAAGAAAAGGAGGTTCCACCCGTTCACATACAAGCAAAAAAAACTAACAGGGTATTAACCTGCACTGTGAATTTCATGTATAAGCGCTAGTTTATTCTACAATAGAATTAATATTGCCCGCAATCACTTTGTTGTCATCATTACTTGAACTCGCATACACCTGTCACATATTTTACATATGGATCAATACATCAGGGACTCCGAATATCACCCAACAAAAACAGCACAAATTGGGAGTATTGAAGATTACAATAAGATTTTGAAAAAAGGTAACAATTTAACATGTGACTTCGGAATACTCCATCAGAATTTTAGAAGTATTTCAAAAAATTTATATGAACTTCAAGTTCATCTATCACAATTGGAAAAAAAAATCCAAATTATCGTCTTGACAGAAACAAGAAAAATTTATGATGCATTTCTATTCAAAATCAAAGGCTTCGACATGATATATAATGAGGGCGATATAAACATAACGGATGGTGTCTTGGTCTATGTGGATGAAATGCTGGATTATTCCTACGAAGTTCTTGAATTGGACATATGGAAGGTTGTAGAATTGAAAATTACCAAAGCTGAAAAAACACTGTATCTGACAGCTTGCTAAAGGTCTCCAAACACTGACAAATAAAAGTTCAATGAAAAACTCGCAGAATACTAACAAGGTGTAGCTAGATATGATGCAGATCATTTTGTTTTTCTAGGAGACATAAATTTCGATTTGCTCACAGAAAATGACGACGACGCCTCAGAATATTTATACATCTTATATGAATACAATTTCAAATCAATGATCAACTGTATCACTCGACCTCAGAGTAATTCTTGTTTGGATCATATCTTTCTAAATAATAAAAATGACAATAATACATTTCCCGCGGTTCTTGAACTAAACATAACTGACCATTATGCAACTACAATACACATAGAAGTGGATGAAAAATGTGAAAGTGAATCTGAACACACACCAAATATAAAAAAAATCATAAATTATGAAAATCTTATACGGGACCTGGAGAATCATGACTGGCAACACTTCTATATTCAAATTCAAATTCACTAATCGTACTATAAAAGACAATATTAATAAAAATACAATCATATTAAAATATCGCCATAAGAAAATAAAAAGAAAACCCTGGATCACTCAGGGACTAGTAAGGGAAGTTAACAAAAGGGAAAAATTACACCGGAACGCCAGAAAAAATCCAAATAACCAGACTTTTAAAATGGAATATATAAGATATCGCAATATTTTGAATCGATTGCTTAGAAACGTAAGACAAGAATACTATAAAAAAAATACTCGATAATAAACAAGATAGTCTAGTAATGTGGAGGGTGGTGAAAGAACATAGTTTAAAATTTAAAAAATGAAGGATGAAAATAAAGATATTATTCATGAAGATGTAAAAGTGGCGAATGTCTTCAATAGGCATTATGCCTCGCTGGGAAAAAAGTATGCTGAAAAAATTGCCACTCCACATACTCCTCTACCTGAAAGAAAACGTACCTCATCATCAATATTTCTTAGCCCAGTCGACGAAACTGAAATAAGTAAGATAATCAAAAACCTAAAAAAAAGAGAGCCCCTGGTATACAGGGTGCCCGTAATTCGAGCTTAAGCATGGGGATCTCGGTTACCTTGAGAGATACGATGTTGCTCAAATTAGGGCAAAGTTGCGCATTCTGGCACTGATCAATAATCTGAAAAGAAATCCGACCTATCTTCCTTGGTTTTCAAGATATCGCTGAAAACCGGAATTTCGCGATTTTCGTTTTTATTTTTTCAATGGAAAATCGATCAAGTTATCCATTTTCAACCGTAACGTTCCCATAGCAACTTTTTGCGAGGAATTTGGAAATAATATTACATTTTTTCTAACACACGAAGAAAGAAACAAATGACAGTCAACTTTTGTTTTTCTCATGGACGCCATATTGAAGTTTCATATTTCTGAATGCAGTTTTTTTTTTCTGATTCCGTCGATGTACTACACAACATGTTTTGATTTCAAATTATGGTCGAAATTTCCTAATAAACATTTTTTCGAAGATTGCCGTGGAAAACAAACTCCCCAGATTTCTTCAATTCGAATTTTGACAGTTCAGTAGTCCTTCCACTTTTATGAATTGCAATATGCCATTTTCCTAATTTAAGCAACATCGTATTTCTCAAGGTAACCGAGATCCTCATGCTTAAGCTCGAATTACGGGCACCCTGTAGATAAAATAACAGTCGTAACCTTACAGAATATTTGTAATCAAATAGCAGGTCCTGTCTCTTATCTCATTAATATAATCATGCAAACGGGTAAATGTCCCAAAGCTTTCAGAGTAGGAGTCATCAAGCCTCTATATAAGGGTGGAGACAAGACCAAAGTTCTGAACTACCGCCCAATAACGTTAATTTCAAATCTTGCAAAAATTTTTTAAAAGATAATAAAATCGGGAATGGAAAGCTTTTTATCAAAAAATAAGATAATACATGCAAACCAGTTTGGATTTAGAGCAGGACATTCAACACAAGATGCAATTCATCTACTCACATCAGAAATCTACAGAAGCCTAGATAATGGCAAACCTACATTGGCTGTGTTTCTGGATCTTGCTAAGGCATTTGATACTGTTCACCATTCTAAATTGTTAGACACACTACATGATTTGGGATTCACTATTATCTGATAAGAAGATTTGCATTACTATTGTGAAGTGGTCAGTTATATTGGTTTCTATGGTTGCAGAGAGAACTGTATCATATTCATTATTTTTTGGGTTCAAAAAAATATGATCTAGGCACGTGCCAGACGTAGGTCGTGTGATAGTGTTGATTGCCGATATGAACCCTAGTTCGTTTAATATAGTTATGTAGTCATGTGAATAATCAGTTTGTAAGAGATTGATATTCATGTCCCCTATTAACAGATTGTATTTAAATTTCTCCGTATTATTTCCCAATATATTTTCCAGATCTTCTAGGAATTTGTCTATATTTTTTGCAGAGGGTGATCTATATAGTGAGTTTATTGAAAAAGTTTCGTTTTCTATTACTGCCTTTATTTGGGTCAGCTTACCACAATCACTAACATCTAGAATCACATGTGAGAGATATACTTCAGCCTTGATGAAGACTACCACACCATCGTTTCGATTTAATATTCCATCATTATACAGCGACGTAATTTGGTATTTTGAAGATTGATAAATCCGGTATTTGGTGAGTTTCAGTGAGAACAATCAATGTCCGAGTCTAATTCAAAGAGAAATATTTTGAATTCATCAAAGTTCCTCGACGAACTTCTGATATTGGTATGTATGATTTTGAAATTGGCGATTTTTTTATTTATGTCTAGGACCTGTTTTGCTTCATTAGCGTCATTGAGATGAAAATTTTCTATCTTTTCGAAAATGAAGTCTCTCACATATGGGTCCATTTATGTCTTGTTTATTTTATAAAGTGTCTCATAACAAACCTTTTGCATACAGGTGCACCCGTGAAAAAATTTCATAAATCAAGATCCAGAATGAACAAGTTAAGTTGGGCGTAGAGGTTTTCAAGGATGTTTATTTGGTGGATGTCGATGTGGACCGTGTCGTTTTCCTTATTGTTGTTATGGTTTGACTCACGTGACTAATTTTTTGGTGTAAATGCAACACATATATATATATATATATATATATATGGTTGGATTTCCTCGAGACTAGTAGGGGAATTTCTTTTTTTCTTTATCACTTATTGACATTGTCTTGACTTTCTCGGTGGTATGATTGATCGCTTGTATCTGGAGTTGTTTCTTGTTAACTCCAAGGGTTCCGCTGTTTTTGGTTCGACGATTTCTTCCAGAGCTCTGTTCGCTTCTTCAAGGGGTTGAGTAGGCGTCGATGGGGCACTATTTATACTAGTAGCTTCTTGTTGATCATCTTCGCCTTCAAGCAGTTGGCCATCAACAACTAGCTTATTTCCTCTTATGAAGGATTTTTTGCTCGAGTTTTTTCTTTGGATCAGTAGATTTCTTCTTAGGAATGCCTGTTCTTCTCTTTCTTTGGTAATGAGGTCTTGAGATATTGATATCCTGGTTCCCTTCAGTTTTTTGCAGTTCGCGAATATGTATCTCTTGGTGAGATTCGATACAAATTCAATTTTCACAGGACGATTGCTTTTCGATCCTAAGCAATATATATCCTTCATTTGGTTTGTTGTGAGTTCCACTTGAAGTAGTGATTTCAACTGGCCTTGGACAAAGTCAAAAGTGGCTTTCTCTATCGAGTCCGAATATGACAATGCTGTTCGATTTCTGCTGTCGCTCTAGATTTTCAATTTGTTGCTTCTGAAAAGAATTTTACAATTCCAATTCATGAAAATTATACAAGAAACAATTGATGAATGGGCACCTTCGTGGATGACACATGCGGTAAGCGAGGCACGACGCACTAGGAATGAAGCTCACCAAAGGTATGTGTTTATTAGGGTAGGGACTAATTGGCGAGACTATAAGGTAAAAGAAACAAGGTTACATCGGTAATGAGAAAGAAAAAACCTAGATATTATGAACAAAAAATATGGAACTGTAAGAAAAATGTGGAGGACTTTCAAAGACTTTGTAGGCCGATTTTTCCAACATCGATTTTGAACAAAACGATAAGGGAGCAGAAGAGAACATGAATGATTTTTATGCCGACAGTTCGAATGAAGCAGTGAAATCAACCAGACGAATTCATAACATAAGTTATCATAACTAAAAAAGCGTACGAGATAGGTACAGGGAAAGTATACTCAATTGAATTGAAAAATGTTACAGCTTTTCGAATAAAAAATAATACACAAGGGGTTCCATTTGAAAAAGAGAAGTTTCAGTCATTTTCATGAGTCCCCGGAAGGCACTCACTTCTGAGCCCCCCTGTATGCTCAAACTGAGATCCAGTTCATCAACAGAATACTTGATGGTCTTATGCAGCTATAACCCAAATTGCAATATTTTGTTACTTTGTATTGGAAAAAAATTGATATTTTTCAATGGTCAGGTTTTGCACAAAAATTGGACAAAATAATATTTATCTCGAAAATCGTCACAGATAGGTATGGGGAATTATATGGAAAAGTTATGAAGAATCTTATAAGGATTCAAAAAATGGAATAATATACGAGGTGTTTTATTTGAAATAACAAAGTAGCTACTACTTTCTGATACAAGCGGCAACACTGTATCGTTGAAGATAGTTTAGACGGATAGAGCAAGTTTGATTATCCACGCCTACAAATTCTCGAAATGATCTGTCTTTTTGTTCTCCAGATACTTCTAATGTTCTATCCACTGTGAAACACCCGATATAATGAATAACCTTGGGAAGCGATCTCAATTGGATTGAAGATTTTATCCATGAGTCGTGATATTACTCGGACTGTTCACCATCTAATTGATGTTCGAAATATAGTTCGTTTCAGTTACTTTACTTGATCAAAGCAGAAGTTTTCGAATAAATCCAATCGATCAACTAATACAGTAAGGGAATCTGGATTTCATAACATTAGGAATTCGCTATCTGGTCCTAATTATAACTTCTGACATATCTTGTGTCACTTGAGATCTATCGATCCACGATCTTATTGAGGATTGGATATCGTCTTCAAGAAATTGTTATGACTCCTCTTGATTTATTTCCGATGATATAATACGACAAGAAATATTACAGGTGTGTTGAAAGGGAGTACATTTTTTTCAACGAAACTCTTTATACGGAGTGTGTCATAATACAGGTGGATATCATTTTCAATACAACATCCATAATATTATTGCATTATTTTCTCATTATAGACATTATTTATGTGAATTTTGACTTGACTTTTTCAATATATCACAGGGTAGGAGACTGAAAGAATTGAAATCCAATAATACTTTTCATACATTGAATATTGAAAACGAATGTGAAAAATGGGTGCCTTGATTGATGTCTTATACTATCTGGTTCCTTGGTACCCAATACATACATATAGTTTCTCTGGTTCATTCATCATAAATTTCAAGATATGTTTCGATATTTTCTTCGTATCCAGTATATCTGTATGCCTCGAATTCACACGGAAAAATCACTTTCTTGAGAAGTCTTGATGCAAAGTACAGATATCTTCAAACAAACCTGATTTGTTGCTGAAAGTATTGTAGAAAAAAAGTTGTCATTCATCCTTTATTAGTTATTTCACAAAACCTAATAATACATTGCATCAGTTGATCATTACACATAATCTGGATAAACGAAAGATTACAACAATAATTATCCTTTTCCAACAATTTCATAAACTCGATCGTTCAGGTAGTTCTTGTCATCTTGTTTCAATTTTGTTCCTTTCATATCTGTTCCTTCGGGACGTTAGGAAATTCAGTTCGAATAGATTCAACTGTGCTCAAATGTCTTTGTCAGACAATAACAAACATGGGGAAGAATGCCTTCTAGTTAGCATTTATCGTTCTACTTTTCCTTTTAGATGATGTACGAGTGATGATGAGACACTACTTTATCTGAAACAAAAGCCAGAAACGTGTTGGGACGGTTAGAACTAAAAATTAAATTAAAATACCGATTGTCATGTGTGAGCTTAGATGCCAATAGAGTCACACCAACTGCATTACCAACCTGAAATTTGCAGGAAATTTGAAAATATGGGAATTGCGAAAATTGTGAAAACTGACAGTTGAAATTTGAAAAAGATTAGATTTTAGTTGAATATTGTTGTGAGATATTGGAGAAAAAAGTTCTAACTTTGAAATATAGTTGTAAATGTTACTCAAATTGTTGAGGTCAGTTTTTTCGTTCATACTGCTGGTGTCACTCTTGATGAAAAACATATCTTTAAACAAACTTTTATGGTAACTATTCTCTGTGCAAAGTACTTTTACCTGGTTAGAGTATTCTTTAAAACCAGCCCACTGCATCCTCAAGATATTTTTTCCGTTTTTTTTTATATATAATAAACGAAGTATATCTATCGACCGTACTATATGTTGGGGAACAGGTGAGGTTTCAGGTATGCGGTCTGTGACTAATGAAAACTCATTCGTTTTTCATAATTCTCAATATTCGTTAATGAAAAGAAAAAGCCAGTTACATCAATAAAAAACACTCGAGACAGGTCATATTCCCGTCTTTAAACAGAACGTGAAGAAAGCTTTTTCTCCAAATAATTTTTATGAACTGTTTTGACGATCTTTGATCATAATTTTGCTTATTGTCTTCAATATGAATGTTGCAATTTTCTCTGCGTCTTTTTATGATCTGTTGCATATAACCCCACCGTCTAACACGATTTTTAATGAGAATAAACAAAAAAAAAAAACAAATATTGTCCTTTTCATTACTTTTTTCTCGAATATCTCGAGACTTTACTATCGCCACTTGGCACCTTTGTCATTTGCATTCTTCAATGGTTCTCTCACAGTTGATGAACCAACCGGATATATCATTTCTCCTCTAGATGTTTTCATAAAAGAGCTGCACCTGTGTTAAACTTGATTCGTCTTAGAAATCGATCAATTCATTCAACAACGAGCATCAATTTACGATGTTTTTCAATTTACTAGTTTTTTGAAATGCAGTAGTTCGAAGTATTCATAAAGTGATTGATTACCTTCAGTTGGTTCTCCTATTTTGTTTCATTTTCACAATCTTGAAGGATACATGATGAATTAATTTCTACACACTCTTGCAAAATGTCAAAATTGGCACCGTTGTCGAAGGCAGTATTATTTATTCATAAGCCATTTTACATAGCATTTCTTTATGTACACAAACTCACAAAGTTTCGTTTGAATTTATATGAATAGAGTCGATGAAGAATGGAAAACAAGTTACAATACAGTTTGATTCAAAAAAATTCCACAGTAATCATGAATTATTAACTCTTACATACAGGGTGTCCCGTAAAGACCACGTCAAACCGAGGGAGAATGTAGATCATACCTGCTATGACAAAATTCTCATTATGAAAGTCTCACCATTTTCGAGATATTTTTTTTTTGTGAATGATGAAATTTTGCACCTTTCAATAAATTTGTCTTTACCGTTGGTACAATTTTACACCTTTTTGGTTATTTTTTTCAGTAAAATATTGTTGAAGAATGATTTCAACGTTTACATAAAAAACATTCTCCGAACATTTCGAAAGGTGGCTGTCAGAAATATTTTTATTGAAGATTTTGGTAGTGGATTCATTTGTTTATGAAATTCAACCCATCGTAGTGGAACCAAAATGTACTGAGCGACTGCTGCACATTACACCAATAAATTATCTATTTCATAGTGATTTCAGAAAGGTATCACACAAGTCATTTGTTATATAAATATATGGCTCTTTCTATCCAACAGGGTACGTTTCTGACAAAATCAAGTTTGTCAATTCTGTTAAGAAATCTTCGATGTTGCATTACCTAGTGAACAATGGTAATTATTCACATGCGAAAATATCACTCGCATAATTATTCACCTTATTAGGGTAATTTGTCGCGGACCTAGTGAAGTACTTGCTATCTTGCTCATTCATCCACCTGGCTTAGCCAACAGAGAAAGTACAGCTGTGGATCTGTCATTCTTCAGTATGTGACTTGTGACATGAATTTCCATAATTTGCATAGCTGGAATATCATAAATCCACAAGAGGTGATAGAAGATAGATCACAATATCGATTCAAGGTTAATTTATGGACTGGAATATTTAATGGTGAAATTACTTCTGACGCTGGCAAGGTCAAACAGAGTTAAACTGATCTGGGTACCTGGTCACAGTGGAATAGAAGGCAACGAAATAGCTGACGAACTAGCTATAGAGGGGTCTGCTACACTCTACTTTGGCCCGGAACCAGTACTTGGAGTACCCAAGAAACTACTTGGTAACTCCATTAAAAGACGAGTCAAAGAATTACAAAGAACAGCCTGGGATAACACACCAGGACAAGAATATAGTGAACTTGTTATTCAGATAACAAGTGAAAAACGAACTGATGAGATACTTAGATTAAGTAGAGATCAGATAAGACTAGTAACAGGTCTCCTTACAGGACATGCTCCTGTCACAACACACCTACAAAAGATGGGGCTATATCAAGGTGACCCGACTTGTAGATTGCGCGGCTTAGAACCTGAGACTATTGAACACATTTTGTGCTATTGTGAGGCACTAAACTATAGAAGAGTAATACAACTAGGGGAACCTGATTTGAACCTAGAGAATGTGGGAACAGTGAAACCTTTGCAAAATAGTCAAAGGGACCAATATGTTTCAGGGTATCGTAATGATAGGGGAAATACAATGAGCCTACGGCTCCAGTATATTCTTTGGACCCCTGTAGTAAAATAAAAAAAAAATTTAAAAAATGGTGCAATTTTGGGCCCGATCGAACTGCCGAAAAGGTCGTTTCTCAGTCGATACAGAGCCTGTATACGCGAAGGAGGTCGCCATTTCGAACATTTTCTGTGATAATTGTGAATTGCTCTTCATGTCATCAAAAATATTAATACCTACCCTAAATAATAACCGTCAAATTAAAGTCAGAAACGTACCCTGTTGAATAGAAAAAGCCATGTCCTTTTTCTTTGAATAACAAATGACTCTTTGAAATTTATTGTTGTAATGTGCACCAGTAGCTTAGTACATTTTGGTTCCATTAAGATGGGCTAAACTTCATGAACAAAAGAATCCACTACCAAAATTTTCAATAAAAATATTTCTCACAGCCCCACTCTAAAATGTTCGGTGAATGTTTTTTATGTAAACGTTAATACCATTCTTCAGCGATATTTCACTGAAAAAATCAATCAAAAAGGTGTGAAATTGTACCAACCGTAAAGACAAAACTATTAAAAGGTGCAAAATTTCATCATTTTCAAAAAAAATATCTCGAAAACGGTGACACTTTTATTATGGGAATTTTGTCATAGTAGTTGGGTTATCTTTTGATCTACATTCTCCCTCGGTTCGACGTGGTCTTTACGGGACACCCTATATATATCATCAACATTGATAGAATATATAATCACTTACCTGACTCACTCAAAGATCTCAAGAATCCTATGTTCAAAAGACAGTGTAAAAAATTCCTCAGGAAAAAAAGTTACCTCTCCTTAGAGAAATATTTTATGTATTTTATTAATTTTATCAACAATTCAAATATTCTTATTATATTTAATGTTTTTATATTAACGTATTTTCAGGCTTAGTGTAGCTTTAATTGCAATCAAGACTATCATTTTATTGACGATTTATATACTTGTACAAGTCTTATGAAATAAATATATACTTACTTACATTATAACAAATGAGTAAACATCGGAAGAGGTGCCGAGAGATTTTCCTATGTTGAGTGATCATGAGGTTATTGGTGTCAGGATGTCCCTTAGGCCGCAGGATAAGGAACCGCGCAAGGTGCTCAGACGAGTTTTTGATGACGAAGCAATATATTCTATTCAAAATGAATCAATCATGAAATCATGAAATTTCACTTTCCTAGATGAAAATATTTTGTATCAAGAGTTCATGAATAATATTCAGGTAACAGTGCAGTATACTGCAGTATAACCGCAGACATAAAGGATCTACAGAGGCAAAGAGATCTTTTGTATAGAAAGTTTTACATGACAAAACATACGAATGACTGGAGATCATAATATGAACAAATCCGAAAACAAAAGATTATCAAAGGAATATCAGATAGTATTCCATATTGACAGTGGAAGCATGAGGATGTGGAGGGTACCCGCTTTCTAGAGTTTGCCAAAGTTACGCTTCCCGAACAGAAAGAAGTTTGAAAAATAAAAGTACAAGTGATGACATTTTGAACACTCATTTACTGAAAAAGTTGTTCTGTGTTATAGGTTGCCCTATGTTTTTCTTAGTGAACACAAGTTTGGAAACTGGTAAAAAACCAGTCTAATTATCCCGATCCCAAAAGTTATCAATACCAAGAACCCATTGAAGCTTAGACCTGTAAATATGTTGCCAGCAATGAATAAAGTTATTGAAAAAACTGTATGTGATCAACTTAGACAATATTTTGAGCAAGATGATTTGTTATTTACTGGGCAGTCGGGATTTAGAAATAAGTATTCGTGTGAATCTGCTGTACAGTATGTATGTGCGGACGAGTTTTTGAGACAATAGATCGTGATATTTTCTCCCTATTACAACCTAGGAAGACTAAAATTCAGAGTAAAGGGTAAGCATGTCCAGAAGGAGGATTCAGACCCTTCCTCCACAGAGGCCGATAAGAAGAACCTGAAAAAACCCCAGAGGTGAGCCCTCTCCTGAGGCGCAAAGCCCGTGAGAGTGTATCACCAACCACAGCACCTCAAGCCTCAGGCAGCTGAACCGCTAAGTTCAATTAACTGAGTATAACGGTCAGGGTTCTGTAACTGAATCTCCACCATGCTGAGGCGGTAAGCACTATCGCATGTAGGAGTTTCGACAAGGAGGGACTGGACTTGGCCAACCTGCAAGAGCCCTGGTTACATGAAGACAGGGTTGCAGGCCTGAAAATCAACCAAGGTGAGGTATTATACAAAGAAAATACAACAAAACCTCGAGCATGTATTATACATAGTAATAGGGTTATTTCTGTACTTATCCCGGCGCTTCGCACCACTGATACTGTTGCAACTATCCTAACGCAAATAGAGAGAGGGGTCAAGAGCTGGACTGTTTGCTCTGCATATTTCCCAGGCGAGGAGGTCTGCCCACTATCGCAAATAGTCGAAATAACTATATATGCGAACAAGGAAAACATCCAACTGATCCTTGGATGTCATGCCAATGCACACCACACTGAGTGGGGAAGCACATACATCAACGCGAGAGGTGTGTCACTATTAGATTTCATTATAACAAGAAGGCTACTCATAGCGAATGTAGGTAACAAACCAAGTTTTGTCACTGCGACAAGAAAATAGGTTTTAGATATAACTCTTTCATCGCTTAAGGCATGTGACAACATAGCTATTTGGCATGTGTCGGAAGAGCCTTCATGTTCCGACCACAGACAGATCAGATTTGATCTAAACACTCCTCCTCGTACCTCGGTCACCTACCACAACCCTAGGAAGACAAACTGGAAGAGATACTTGCTGTCAGGGATGCTCTCGAGGGGAAAACGGTTGCGGTAAGGGATGGAGCCAGCCTCGAAAGGTCAGACAACCTAATAAGCAATGCAATAATGGCCGCATATGAGGGAAGCTGTCCAGAAAAAATAAGGCAGGGGGTCAAAAACAGATCAAGTCGTAGGCGCAGGCATATACATAGCCAACCAAAGACCTGGATCTTCCTGAGCTTGGAGAAATATGCGATGATATTCCAGGCAGAAATTGCAGTAATACAGCATGGAACAGAAGAGTTACTTCAGCAGGAGTCTGAAGAAAAGACCATCGCAATTTACTCCGACAGTCAAGCGGCTATCAAAGCAATTAGCTCAGGATAACTCCAAACTTGTGTGGGATTGCTTAAAAACCCTACAGGAATCGAGCCGTCAGAACAGACTATCCCTTGCCTGGGTACCAGGCCACACAGGTTACGAGTAGGTTGATGCGCTAGCCTGATAGGGGGGCACGATGAGCTCTAATCGGTCCAGAAGCTTTGTGTAGCTTGGCAAAAGCAATAAGGAAAAACAACAGTGCTTGGATAACCAAGCAATTTCAGGAATGGTGGAAAAGGGCACCGGGAATGAGACAATCAAAGAGTTCATCAAAGAACCATCGCCAAAATTCTCAGAGCACCTACTAAACCACAATAGGGGAACAATCAGAATTATGATTGGGCTCCTGAGCGGGCTCTGTAGACTTAATAAACACATGAATAACATCGGATTCACAGACATAGCCCTTTGTAGGTTCTGTCCAGAAGATGAGGAAACCTCAGCACACATTTTGTCCTACTGTCAAGGCTGAGGTTTTCTGTGCTGGAGAAGGAGAAACCACGACCTTCTCGATACATGGAGGACCTGAGGTCTGGACTGTGGAGTATTATTACTAGGGTAGGCCTTACCTCCGAACTCTAACACAAGAGGGCGTACACAATAGATCTGTAAAGGTCGCAGTATGGAGGCTCCCAGTAGCACACAAGCTACTGTTTTTAATCTTATCTAATCTAGTTGTCTTCCAAGTAAAAGTGGTATGAATGTTTCGTATCATGATAATGAATCTGGGAGGTATCACATAGAATCTGGATTCATTCATATACGCGAAATATCTCATGGACTCCACAACCGTTTCCAAGAAGAACGCTGACTATGGCTAAACAAGAGATTACATTTCACGATCATGTTAACAAGATAATCAATGTTTTAGTCAGTTGCATTTTTGCTCTCATACTAGTAGAACGCTTTTTGATAGTTACTCATGTAGAAAAAGTTATAATAGAAAAATAAATCGTTTTAAAAAAGGACTCGAGCATTCCGAAAAGTTATTTGGCGCAGTCGTGCGGATTTTCTGGAGTTTTCGTATCGAACGTGAACTTTTCGTTTTAACGATTAACTGGAAAATCGAACCTCGTTGCTTCGTTGAGTGAAACCGTTGCATTGGCGGCTCTTCAAAAATCAAGAAACCGGATCTATCGCAGATACCAATTCAACTCATCATCAGCGGATCATCGGAATTTGGTACAGAAATCGACCAAGTTCACGAAGAAGGCTTACACAGTGAAGACAAAATCGCCCATCTGTTGGCCCTCTTCATAATTAAGTTGGAGATGCTCGTAGTTACTTTGATTTTTATGTAAGTACAATTTATGGAAGAATTACTCAAAAATTTCGACAATTTGAATATTGATACACCTTTAACTGACTCTCAAACCAACAATCCCTTACCTTTTTCAAATTCAAACAACAATATGACCCAACCATTAAAACCTGAATACCTACATTGCATTCCTGAATTCGATGGAAATCCCAACGAATTAAATCGATATATTTCAATCAGCGAATCTTTGATTAAGAATTTTTACATCACGGAAAACCCTGATCATTTTCAAAATGTTTTCCTTGTAAATTCGATCATTTCAAAACTAAAGGGTAATGCAAAACTCATAGTTAACATCCAAAATATTTCTACTTGGGAAAATCTCAAATCAATCCTCATCAGAAGCTTTGCAGACCAAAGAGACGAAGCTTGTCCAAACAGAGATTTAGTAATGTTGAAACAAACACCTGGCGAAAAACCTCAACAATTCTTTGACAGATGTTTGAATACATTGAATCTTCTTTGTAGTTATACTGACGTTCACGAGACTACAGATATAGCGAAGAAATTAAAACGCGATCTCTACCAAGATTTAGCTCTGAAAACATTCTTAGCCGGATTGAGAGAACCTTTAGGAACGACCATACGTTGCATGAAACCGACAAATTTAAGCGAAGCCCTTCAATTTGTAATAAGAGAAGACAATATCAATTATTTTCAAAATTTTTCTAATAAGACCATCCATAGAAATCAAAATACCCCGAATCAAAGACCTTATTTACCTAGACAAACATTCAATAATGGACAAAATACAGCTTTCAACGTCCAAACACAACACAACCAGTTTAGACCGAATACCTTTCCTTCTCAACCTGTGAATATTCAAAGCAGACCGAATATTCGACCCCAACGGTATTTCTCGAATGCCCAAGTTTTTGGTAAACCTCAAAATACAAATGTTTTCAAACCAAACCCGAATCAAACATTTCCAAAAGCTACACCCATGAGTACCACCACAAGAAATACTGGAAATATTGCCAAACCTTCGAGCTCATTTCAATATCAAAATCAAACATTCAGACCTACTCCAATGAGCGTATCAACAAGAAATACCAATAACTTCAACAGAACTGAAGAACTATATCATACCGAAAATGACCTAGATCCTTGTCAAAACTATCAACACGAATTCGAACAAGATCAAATAAATATAGATCAACACTACTCTGAACAAAATGATCATTACTTTGAAGAAGTTCAAGAACCACAAAGTATTGATACAAATACTGAAAACTATTCAGAAAATTTTTTAGAAACGCCTCTGAACTACCAGAACACATAAATCCTCAAATAATTTCATTTAACAATGTTAATACTAGCGAACTATCATATATTATATTACCTGAACTCAACGTCAAAATCTTAATTGATTCTGGCTCGACAAAATCCTTCATCAACCCAGAAATAGCATTTAGATGTTTTCCAAATTGTATAAGAAATAAACCTTTTATAGTATCCACAGTCTTTCAAAAATCATCGCATAAATATAGCGCTTCAATACCTGCCTCACCTATTTTCAAATTACCTAAACAAAGAAATCTGAAATTTTATCTATTTAAATTTCACGACTTTTTCGATGGTTTAATCGGACTCGATAACTTGAAATTTTTAGAAGCGAATATTGATTATAAGAGAGGATACCTTATAACCCCTTATAACGAAATACGACTTTTATTTCATTCGACAAAAAAAGAACTTAACTTGATTACGATTCAACCTAGAACGCAATGAGTCATAAAAATAAAAACAACGATAAGAGACGGCGAAATAATTATACCGTACACAAAACTTCACAATTGCGAGATACCAGAAAGTCTTAGCATTGCAAAAAATAACGAAGCCTTGACAACAATTCTCAACAATTCCACGAAGACAGTAACTTTAGACTTTCACGAACCTATCTCAGTTGAAAAATTCGACAGACAAGAAATTCTGAATATCGATTTCAATCACATTGATGATTGCCCTGATCAAAATTTAGATCTGAGTAACATAAGAACCGATCATCTAAACGAGGAAGAGAAAAACTCGATTCTTAATCTGTGTGAAGAATTTGCAGACATATTCTGTCACGAAAACACGGCATTAACGTTCACAAACCAAATTAAACATGAAATTAAAACAACCGATGAAATTCCTGTTTATTCTCGACCATATCGATACCCTTTTGTATACAAGAACGAAGTAGAAAAACAAATTAAAAAAATGTTAGACTCGAAAATAATCCAACATAGTAATTCACCATGGTCTTCTCCAATTTGGATAGTGCCAAAGAAAATTGACGCCTCAGGCAAACAAAAATGGAGAATAGTCATCGACTATAGGCAACTAAATAACAAAACTATAGACGACAAATATCCCCTACCGAATATTACTGACCTGCTCGATAAACTAGGCAAATGCCAATATTTTTCAACGCTCGATCTAGCAAGTGGGTTCCACCAAATCGAGATGGACAAAAATGATATTCAAAAAACGGCATTTAATACGGAGAATGGGCACTACGATTCCTTCGTATGCCTTTTGGACTAAAAAATGCTCCAGCAAGTTTTCAAAGGGTTATGGACAACATCCTGAGAGGTATACAAAACGAACAGTGTTTAGTTTACCTTGATGATATAATTATTTTCTCCACTTCCCTCCAAGAACATATCGAAAGGCTTAGAAATGTATTCCAAAGATTGAGAGATTCAAATTTTAAAATCCAATTAGATAAATCCGAATTTCTAAGAAAGGAAGTTGCTTATTTAGGCCATATAGTGACTCCAAACGGCGTTAAACCCAATCCCGACAAAATAAAAGCGATAAAACAATTTCCGATTCCCAAAACACCAAAGCAAATCAAAGGATTTTTAGGACTCCTTGGTTATTATCGTAAATTCATTAACAACTTCGCAAAGATAACTAAACCATTAACTAAATGTCTCAAGAAAGGAGCAAACATTGTACACGATCAAGAATTCATAACTTGTTTTGAAACATGTAAAAATTTATTAATTAACGAACCAATATTGCAATACCCCGATTTTTCGAAAACCTTTAATCTAACCACTGATGCCAGTAACATTGCTTTAGGAGCTGTGCTCTCACAAGGACCCATAGGACGAGATTTACCTATAGCATACGCGTCCCGAACCTTGAATGATTCAGAACAAAACTATTCAGTCATTGAAAAAGAACTGCTTACAATAGTTTGGGCAACAAAGTACTTTAGACCGTACTTGTTCGGCAGAAGATTCAATATAATCACTGATCATAAACCCCTTCAATGGTTGTTCTTCCTGAAAGATCCCAATTCTAAACTGACACGTTGGAGAATTAAATTAGAAGAGTATAATTATGATATTATATACAAAAAAGGAACACAAAATACTAACGCAGATGCTCTATCCCGGATAGAAATACATACTAAAGAAACAAATGATTTTTGGAACCAATTAGACGAAATAATAAGAGACACAGACAATTATAACGAAAAACAATCGAATCTTTTCGAGAGACCTGACTCCATCCGTCCCGAAAAATCTCCTGTAGACTTTTACACTGAAACCATTACTATCCCAATAGATGACGTAGACAACTATTCAACTCAAGCTCAACCCGATCTGGAACACTCTAGAAATATTGAAAAATTAAACGATATTGACAGACACTCCACACTACTAGAAAATAGAACACAAAACCAAGACGATCACGATAAAAATCAATTTGATGATGACCAAACTATTCATTCGAATAATGAACAGAATCCAATTCTCGAAATACCAATAATAGAAACAGCAGTCAATTATGGAATGAATCAAATATTCATCAGCTCTGTTTTACATTCCCCATGTAAACCAAAAATCAAAATACTGTTTGAGAAAAAGAAACGCATAATTCTACAAATTTCACAGAATAATTTCGAAAAAGACGCTATCGACTTCATTAAAGACTATATAAACCCTGACATTCAATATTATCTATTCTTCGAAAATCCCCAACTCTACGAACCGTTTACAGCAATTCTTCAACAATATTTCAAATCTTCTTCATTAAAATTCAAAAAATGTACTAAGAAACTCATAGACATTACGAACAAAGATGATAACAAAGAGACCATTCAAAATTACCACGAAGGAAAATCTAATCATAGAGGAATAGACGAAACGTTTCAACGTATAAAAGATAAATATTATTGGCCCTTCATGAAAAGTTCCATACAAACGTTTATAAACGAATGCGAAGTTTGCCAACAAAGCAAGTATGAACGACACCCGGTAAAAATTAAAATGAATGTCACCCCAACGTCTACAAGACCATTTGAAATAATTCATATGGACACCTTCACTTTAGAACAGAACAAATTTTTAACCATCATAGACAGTTTCTCGAAATATGCTCAAGCATATCATCTGAATTCTCTTTCAAGTACAGAAATAGTTGACCACCTTATACAATTTTTCTCACACCACGGTGTACCTGAACAAATAATTGTTGACAATGGTACCGAATTCAAAAACTCTGTCATAACCGAACTTCTCGGACTACACAAAATAAAAATTCACTTTTGCTCACCTAACCATCCCCAATCGAATGGAACTATCGAAAGATTCCACTCTACGATCATTGAACATGTACGACTTCTTAACACACGAGGTTTCCTGAAAACACCCGTGAAAATGAAAATGGTTTATGCCATTCTTGCCTATAACCACTCCTTACATTCCGTCACCAACATGAAACCAATAGACATAATCAATGGACACATAACAAATAATGATCCTTTTAATTTAGAAATTGAAAAAATCCTAATTAACGATTATGTAAATGACCACAAAGAACGCGCAAAATTAATATACTCACGAATAAACCAAGACATTATTAAAGAGAAAGAAAAACGAATCGAAAAGGTTAATGAAAATCGCGACAACCCCGAAATTTTCGAACCAAACCAAACAGTCTTCAAGAAAATTCATGAGAGGAAGAAAACTGCGAATAAATTTAAAAAACCAGTAAAACTAGTTTCAACAAACACTCGAAAGAAAACTGTATCTACTAATACCCAACAAAAAATTCACATGAATAATCTTAAACGCCCACTCAAAAAGACATATGAATTTAAGAACTGACAAACTCATATCTCTTTCAGCTTACCTGTCATCTCAGGATCCCCAGAAGTGAAACTTAAAAACCTAAACAATAACCCTGGGTTAGTCCCACTCAAATTGGGCGTTGCAAGAATTCAAGAATATTCGCATCGACTTATCCACTTTTACGATATTCACCCTATAATTTCAGAAATCAATTTATTGAGAACTCAATCAAGTAAGTTGAATGTTTTAATCAACAAGAACCCAATGTACCTGAATGACTCTTCAAACTACATAAAAATACTTGATTTCATCGAAGAAAGAGTAGAAAACAAACTAACAGAAATACTACCTCACCCAGATAGATTCAAACGCGGTTTAATAAATGGTTTAGGCTCAATTTTCAAAGCTATCTCTGGAAATTTAGATGCCAATGATGGAGAACGATACGAACAATTGATCAAACAATTACAAGATAATCAAAAATACTTAGTATCAAGCATTAGAAATAGTAATTCACTATCTATCAAAATGATTGACAAATTCAACAATACTATACAGAAAATCAATCACAATCAGAAACTAATTGAATCCAAAATGAATCAAATCGCTAAAATCGTAGAAGGTCAAGTATACCGAGAAAATTCAATGTTTATCAAAAATGTTTTTAACGAAATAATCAGTCTTTATGAAATGATTTTCTCTATATTGCAAGATATCGAAAATTCTATGATGTTTTCGAGATTAGGAGTAATGCATCCCAGTATCATGAGAACAGCTGATTTTTTAAATGAACTCAAACTTATACAACATAATATCCCAAATGGAAAACAATTACCCTTAGATGTTACTATAGAAAACGTGTTACTCATAGAGAAACTCGTGAAAATAGAAAGCTATACATTCAATAACAGGATTACATACATTCTGAATATTCCAATTTCATTTTCATCCGAATTCGATTTATTCCATCTATACTCTATCCCAATTCCCGAAAAGAGTCAATTCAAAGTAATCATACCAAAAAACAAATTTTTGGCCATAAATAAATTGTACTACGCATACTCAAGTGACGCTTGTACGAGACTTGCACTCCATTATTACTTCTGCGAAGAAATGCAAATCCAAGAAATCAAAGAAGAAAACCCCTGTGAAGTCAACCTTTTGAACCTGAAGAATACTTCCACTTGTCCACAAAGATATGTCTCCATCACTAGTCCAATGGTTAGAAGATTAGGAGAATCAAATCAATGGATAACCGTACTACCAAAAGAAGAAAATGTGAAAATCAACTGTCACCACCAAGAAGAAATTCTAAAAATAAAAGGAGCGAACTTATTCGAAATCCCGATTGGATGTCAAATCACCACTGCTCTGCAAAATATCAGTAATGAAGAATACTTCAGCAATCCCGGCAAACCGATTTTATTTCCAAAAATCGATGAATTTGCAAATGAAGCACCCAAAGAAGACTTTAGGATCGCCCTTGAAGATATAGCATTGGACGACCTATACAACCTCAAAACAATGACTACCGAAAACCAGCCGAATGTCTTATTCACCTCAACGTTCTATACTCCTAGTATATGGACAATTATTCTATATGGATCAGGAACCATATTGATTGGTTTTATTGTATACAAATACATCCAGTCAAGACGATGTACCAAGAGGAAGAAAGAAAACGAACAGCCTGCAATGGACCTACCAGAAGTTCAAATCTCTCGGTAACCCTCTAGATTTGAATCTTAAGGGGGAGGAAATATCTCATGGACTCCACAACCGTTTCCAAGAAGAACGCTGACTATGGCTAAACAAGAGATTACATTTCACGATCATGTTAACAAGATAATCAATATTTTAGTCAGTTGCATTTTTGCTCTCATACTAGTAGAACGCTTTTTGATAGTTACTCATGTAGAAAAAGTTATAATAGAAAAATAAATCTTTTTAAAAAAGGACTCGAGCATTCCGAAAAGTTATTTCGCGAGTGAATTTGACAGTCATTCAACATTCACAATCAGAAATAGTTGAAAGCGGAAGTTCCAGAAAAATAAAAACGAGTTTCTAGTTTTTATCTGCAGTATTTCCGAAATATTCGAAATCCTTAACTATCCTAATTTAGGAGTTCTGAATTGGATCTTCCACAACGAATTCCATCATAATTCGATACTAATATATAAATTTTAATCTCCACGAAATAAAGCCCTCATTACATACAAGAATAAATTCAACGAAATTATTTCAAAAGAGGTCACACTTGGACTCAATATACTTCATGAAATATCCTCATCTATTTTTTTGGGAATCTCAGAAGTTTGTCACTATTTATATATTCAAAAATTCATTATCGTCTACATTCAAATTACATACAACTTCTCTCCATTTCAATTGAACTTAAGGACACGCCTATAATTTTCTTGCAACATCTTGCGATCCAGGAGCGAAAAATATATTTCTCTCGAATGCTTGAAGCTTATTGGCGTCAAAAAACACCACTCTAGGTGATGAGTTTCCACAACTCAGTCGTTCGCACGAATTTTGTTGGTATCAAGTCTATCGATAAAGGGGTTAATCTGAGTTCGTTGATTCAGTAAGCTGAAACTAGTTGTGAAGAAACAACAGACGCAGTTTCCGATGAAAGAAAATATAGGAAGAAAAGATCATGTTTTGACGATTACAAGATTTAATTGTACCGCAACATGCATTGTATCTTAATTTCGGTTATTTATACAAAGATGTCGGCCCCTATTTTAACTAGATAAACTTTCCCCACTCTCCTTTTTCCTCCTAGCCACCCCACGTAAATGATCTTGAAAGAACTTCTCCTTTATGAAAGCTCAAATTGAAGCTTCCAAAAAGTACTTTACAATGGTGGTATATATTGCACCATTTCATGAAGTCACTATCGATTTATTTCGAATAAAGGATTCCGATAGGCCCATTTACTAATTTCATCACTTATTTGATGAATTGTTCAAAATAGCCATCAATATATTCCAAACAATAGTTATGTCTGTTTTCAATTTCCTGACGAACATCAATCGAAGGCTCTACAAATTTTCTCGAGCATATTGGCATAGATCTCACCGTTCAAGTTTCCATTCATAAATTGGGAACAATGAGACTCTTAGTCATCAATAAAAAATATTCTTATAATAATATAATAATAATAACATTTATTAACTTCAGGTACAATATAAAGTTTAGACATAGTAAAAAAGGTAAGTTAATAAACGAAAAAGTCACGTAAACTGTTTCCAGTTTGTGTGTGACTGTGAGAATTACAATCAGGAATTTAAAATTCACGTAACAAAAAAATATAATAAAATACAACATTCATATTTAACACTAGATATATACTTATATACTCTTATATTGGTTACATCACATATATATATATATATATATATATATATATAAAGGGACAGTTTGTTTTCGAATAAAAAATACATATATAACAAAGGACACAATTGAGAAGGCTGATAACTATATGTATAAACACAGAAATATTAGGAATACACCATTTTATGTATTTGTGTACGAGGCAAACTAGTGATGTAGTCATTCAATCGTTTCTAAAATTCATTTTGGTTTTTCGAACTCTTCAATTGATTGGGTAGAGAATTAAACAATTTGAGACTGAGGTAGATGTAACTTTATTCATAAACGGCATTTTCAAATTATTTTGTTTTGTTCGAGTGTTGTAATCGTGTTCTATTCTCGAATGTTTGTGTTTTGATTTGAAACATTTTTTATTAGTATGTAAAAAGAAGAGCTGCACGGGATCAAATATATGTGTTTCGAGATAAAGGGCATCTGTTGGGTGAGTCCTTTTCTTTTTGAAAATTATTTTAAGGATTCTTTTTTGTGTTATTATCAGCTTATTCATAGTGGTCTTCCCAGCCGATCCCCATGTCAGTATACCGTAAGTTATATGTGTTTGGATGAGAGCGGAATATAACGTTTTAACTGTTTTGTTGTCTAACAGATCTCTTAAGACCTTGAAACGATGCATTAGAAATTGGAGTTTTTTTATTACATAAGTTATATGGGATTCCCATCTGAGTTGATCATCTATAATAATCCCGAGATATTTGAACTGTTTAACAGGTGTGACAGTGAAGACATTGGACACATTGAGAGAAGTAAAAGAGGATGAGTAACGCGCAGAAGCATAAATTGGTAGGTAGTACGTTTTGCTGATATTTCCGAGATCCATTTCTACTTTATTTTTCAGGGAAGCCCAGGCGGTGTCCTCATACAAAATGGCTGTGTCGTCAGCATATGTGAAAATTTTTCCTGTTGTTGGAATTGAGAATAGGTCATTGAGGTAAATATTGAAAAGAATTGGGCCCAGGATGGTTCTCTGGGGCACACCATATTTTATATTCTTGAAGTCACTTCTGTGGTTTCCAATTTTCACGCTTTGTTTTCTGTTCAGCAGGTAACTTCGAAACAGTTTTAGTGTGGTTCCTCTTACACCAACGTTTTCAAGTGATTTGAGAAGAAGTGGGTGGCTAACTGTGTCAAAAGCTTTTGACAGGTCTATGAAGACACATAGATGTAAGATCTAGAATAGCATCTTGGGTCGACGCACCTTCTCGAAAACCGTATTGTCGGTCGGAAAGGATGTTATATTTTTTGAGGTAGGACGATAGTCGGATTTTTATAATTTTTTCGAAAATTTTGGCTACAGAAGTGATCAGTGATATTGGTCGATAGTTTATAACTTCATTTTTATCACCGTTTTTATAGACTGGGATCACTTGTGTCAATTTCAGCGTGGATGGAAAAATACCGTCTATGAAAGATTTATTCATTAAATATACTAATGGTAAATTTTATTTTTCAAAAGTTCAGCTCTTATTCCATCGACACCCACCGCTTTTCTGTTTTTCAATGATATAATTATATTTTTCATTTCGGTGGAATCAGTGGGAAATAAAAACATCGACATGTGATTATTAATATTTCTGCTCAGACATTCATAATTTGGGTCAGCTTTTATTTCGCCTGCTAATTTTTTGCCTATATTGATGAAGTGATCATTGAAATTATTAGCAATTTCGGGAATATTATCCGTGGATTTTCCTTCTATGTTTATTTGTGTTATTTTATTTATCGGCCTTTTTTTTCCACAAATTTCCCCCACAGTTTCCCACAATTTTGTGTTATCGCTTTTATATTTTTCAATATCATTCCTGTAGAAAGTTATCCGTGCCTTTTTTATAATATTGTTTAATTTATTTCGGTAGAGTTTGTACTTTTTCAAATTGTCATCATTTGGGTTGCGTAGATATTCTTGAAACATGCTGTCTCTAGTATTTATTGAATTAATTATTCCATTTGTTACCCATATTTTCCTTTTTTTTGTTTAGATTTTTTTTGTAGCTGCATTCAGAAATTTTATTATCTAGGATTTCTATGAAAGTTTTTGTTGCAGATTCAACATTAGTTGCGCGATATACTGATTCCCAGTCAACCGTCTGAAGATGCGCCCTAAATTTGATAAAGTCTACTGCTGTACCATTGTTCATAAACCTTTCAGTTTCATTCATATTTTTATCCAGTACTATTTGGAGATATGTAGTATAGTGATCTGTTAGTTTTGTCGTGATGATAATAGGTAGTAAGAAGTCAGTATCCGATTTAGTTCTAATGAACATGTGATCCAGACAAGATTTTGTATTTTCTGTCACCCTTGTATTCCTATTTATCAAAGATATGAATTCAAATTCACCCATAACATTTAGGTATTCAACTGTTGATATATCCATATTCTCGTCCATTATATCAATATTTATATCTCCAAGAAAGATGAAATAATCCGCCTTATTTTCGCATTGTGTGAGGTATGTTTTCAAAGAATTCACAAAAAGTTTACAACAGTAGGGAGGGTTTTTATACATAGCAAGAATAGACAAGCTCCTGTTATTGAAATAAATATTGCAAAGAATCATGTTGTTTTCATTGCTCAACTTCACTATTTCACATATGAACTCAAGATCTGATCTAACGTACATCACTGTACCATCGTTCTGATTGTACATTCCCTCATTGTATACTATGTTATAACCATTAATGTGATATAAATTCAGATCTTGAATTTGTCTCGTCTCAGTGAGAACAATAACCTCAGGTTTATCATCTAATTGTTGCAAGTAACATAAAAGGTTGTTGAAATTTTTATGTATACTCCTTATATTATTATGAATTATCTTAAAATTTGCCTTGTTATTGTTTATTTTTACGACTTCATTACATTCTGCTAGGTTAGATAATATTTCTGTCTCAACTGTTCTCAATTCAAAATTCTTAATGTATTTTTCCATTTCACAAGAGTGGCAGAAATTTTTTATTTGGGTTCATCAATTCAAAATTTCGGACATGTGGAGTATACACATACACCAACACATAAAATTTAAGTACAAAAAATTCGCCTGCTCTTTGATTTCTGAATAATTTAAAATTTGGGCACTTGCTTAAATCAATTTAAGAGAGTAACTATTAGTTTACATAACTAGAGGGGCGTTGGATTTTTGTTGAACAGAATAAAAATTAACTAGGACAACAGTAATTTGTTATTAATTATGTTTTGCTCTACTTATTAGATCTAAGCCTACCTCTAGCTGCGTCTTTGGATAATGTCGCTGCGGTTTGCCTATTAATTTTTTTCACTGCACCTGTTTTGGGAGTGTTTTGATGTTCTTCTTTGCTTGTTTTTCCTTCCTCGGTGTTCGTTTGGGGTTGGAGATTTACGGGTAGTTCAGTGTCCAGTGTTGGAATGTTGTAAGTGCTTGGTGTTGGAGGAGCACTGTTATTTTTCTGTGTTGAATCTTCTTCGTAGAGTAGATCTTCAACCTTGTATTCGATGTTATTTACATATAGCCTGTTTCCTTTGATGTAACTATCCTTGTTATGTTCCCTAGCTTGATGAAGGTGTGTTCTCAGTATTTTATTGTCACTCCTTTGTTTTTCCGTTAGGTCACGAACAATGTATGTTCTTATACCTTTCAACTTATGGCAGTTCTGAAGTATTTCCCTCTTTTTTAGGTAAGACACTAGTTCAAGTTTTATTGGACTATTTTCAGCGTTACCCAGTGTAAATATATTGCTTATGTCGGACTCGATCAATTGAACGTCGAGTAGTTGTTTTATTTGACTGCAGATTGAGGCAGCAGATACTTCTCTGGGATTCATATTTAATCCAAAAATTACCAGATTTTTTTTTTTGCTTTCTCTTTCTAATAACTCGACCTTATTGCTCAGCTCTAACTTTTCTTTCTCCAATGTTCTTATCTTATTATTCAGTGATTCAAATTTCATCAACAATCGAGCTTCACTAGCTTCTATAGAGTTTTTCAGTTCACTTCTGTTTCTTACTATTTCGTCATACAGCTGTCTAGTACTTATTTCCGATTCAGTATTGGACATTTTCCCTCGGACAAACCCCGCGATCTGGCAACACCGTTAAGCAGAACAGCCTAAACGTTGGGGGAATCAAGAGTACAAAGTCCAAACTCGGGCGGGTTCAATTGTATAAACTGTTAGTTTGCAGTCTAGATGATGGTAAAAAATCTGGATAAACTCACATGTATGCTAGTCAGGATTATGTAGAGTCGATTTTATTACTTGTTATTAATTAAGAATCGCATTTGATAATGTAAAAGAGAATTTGTTGACTTCCGATGATCAGACGTGGTTTCTTACAGCGTCGCACGATATGATTTATGATTGTTCGAATCCAAAAAATTAGAAATCTCGTTGAAATTTTCCCTACAAATTTTTTGTTTATGTTACTTATCATGAGCGTTCCAAAGTATGTTGAGTAATTGGAATGACATGTGAAAACAAGGTAGATAGTCTCTTCCATTATTCATCGTCACCATGTTATATCTACGGCAGTATGATATTCCAAATCGAACATCATATTTTTTTCTTGATAATCGACTTTGACGCATTGCTGCAAATTATTTGATTGAAGGCCAAACACTCATAGTCCTCTGGACCCTTCATAATGTCAGTCAACCATCGTATTTTTACGATTTCAGTCCGAGTGTGTGATATTGATTTCGTATAGGTACGTGGTCTCTGATTGGAAAACAGGATTATTAGTTCGTCTGGTTATATTATACCAGATTGTTAGTGTAAGAGAACGAAAAATTCTGGATGAGGTCTGGCTACAATATAACAAAATATTTTGGAATCTGCCAAAGCTGTCCAAAGGAGGACTCACCTGGTACTCCGGAAATAGGTCTACTCTCCTTCGCACGCCTGGGCGGGGTTGCAACCACCTATCCTCTGGGAAGTGGACTGTGATCTTTTCTGGGACGTGGAGTCAGCGAATATTTGAAATTTTAAGATTTTAGCGATTTTAGAACGAGGTAAACACTTAAATTCGCGTACAAAGAGATACCGATATCAAAAACGTGGTTGGTTTCAAGCAAAGAGTCAGAGAGCTATGTATTATGTTTCTCGATAAGCCCACCAGGGAACTTCAACAGAACAAAACAAAACAATATATACCGGATGTTGTGAATATTTGACCCCAGGCAGCAAGCTGACGTGATTTTATCGTCATTTTTTCGACACCAGACACGTCCTGCTGACGAAAAGAATGACGTCATAAAGACGGTAGGATGACGTGATTATGTCACAGACCAAAGACGTCATTCTGTAACGTCATTATGACGTTATATTTCGACGTTAATGGGCCGTCCCTATTTATTATATATATATATACATATATATATATTGATATTGGTTCAAAATTATTTGTATTCACTAGCTAGTCTCAAGCTCATATTATTTGGATGTTAGTGCATATACAAATCAATATCCTATCTATGATGTTATAAGGTCTGTAAATAAAATCACAATTAGAGAACGAAAATCTATATGTTCCATCGGCATCAAAGGATATAATAAAGATATAATGAAATATAATATATATATATTTATATTATATATATAAAATAACAGTTTGAGTAGAGGGAGTTATTTTTTTGAACTATGAGGATCACAATTATCAAGAGTAAAATTGTTAACTCAGGACATTTGAATTAAACCAAAAATTGATTAGCTCATTAGGAAGAAAAAATGCCAAATTTTATTGTGAATAGTTGATGTAGGGGTACTTGTTCCACTTGTTGGGGATGTGAGAAGAGTAGAAATCCCCAAGGCACAGCAACTTTCTAGAAATAAAAAATTATTGTTAAAAAATATATATAATTTGATGGTTAATGACCAATAGATAAATTAAAACTCTACTATTATTCACAAACTATTAAAACAACAAATTTCAAAAATATACAGATGTGATAGTATTTTAAAAATTTCATTTGGTCGAACTAATTGTTGAAAGTTTTGTCTTCTAGATTACCACCAGTTATAACAGATATGTAGGAAAAAACATTGGAAAAGTAAGAAAGAAAGAAGTACCTTGAGTTGTCAGAACAGAAAGTTATTTGTGCAGACTCATCTCAAGATCTTTCATAGCTTAGAAGAGTCGACTCTATTTATTATACAGTTAACCAAAATAAGTGAATTGCGTATATATAACTAAGATTCTTTCTTTTTCTATAGGTAGATTCACTGATAAGAAGCTTCTTTTCACCAGTATTAACACATTAATTTGGACTCTCATCATATGTTTCTTGATTTTTCATCAAATTATTTCAGTATCTCGACAAAAAATCCTAGTGAGTTTAATCAGCACACTAACCTTAAGGATACAATTATTTTCACAAAAAGGAAAAAGCCTTAAAATAACGTAGCATCATGATATAGGTACAGGAATCATAGTAAGTGGTGAGTACATGACATCAAATCCAATACATGCAATAGACCAAATATTAAACTTACCTTACAAATCACTTGTAAAGGAAATGCACAATTCACAACCGACGGTCGGAAATCGACTTCTGTAATCAATAGGAAATTTCAATAGAAATCGAATACATAACAACCTCAAAATTTTTGTGATAATGGCGTGTGGCCGTGTGCGTACTGCGTCGTCAACGTTGCGTGTTGGCTTGTGGCCGAACTTGTCCGATACCGATAACTCCGGAGATTGCCGAACGCCAAACAAATAATGAACGTTTTGTTTTGAAGCGCCAAATTCAAACTGTTTTTCAATGAGTTGATAATCATACGAACCTCATAAAAGATGGGCTGTGGTTGAATAATAATACCTATATTGCGTCTGTTTATTCGCCTAAAGAGAAATTTTATTCCATTCTGTACCTACAATGTACACTTGCCTATACACACTTTAAGGTATCTATGGTAAACTTTCGTTTAACTTTTGCATTTCGATGAAAAATATTTAGGAACCTATAAGGATCATTGGAATAATCATCAAAATGCAAAAATATAAAACAATGAGTTAACGTTTTATAATGACGTAAAAATATCGTCAAACTAACGTCCTGGTTATGACGTCTACAGTACATTCAAAAAATGACGTCAGTATTCACGTCATTTTTTGGTAATATGACGTTGCGGACCAACAAATACCAAAAAGAGACGTCATTATGACGTCAGCTTGCTGCCTGGGACTTGAATTAAGGATGAGAAGAACATTGGTATATATAAACAGAGGAAACAAAGATGAGAAAAATCATAGAGAAATTATAAAGATGAATAAAAGAGAAATGGGACGTTAACAGTTAGTGCTCAGGAAATTCCAATGAATATTGGAGGCAATTTAAAGGCAAGCTGCTTTCCAGCCAGTTTGGACCCATAGATGCAGGTATAATTGCAATTTTCATCGAACCGATCTTCATATGAGTGACAATTAATTTGTGCCCTTTTATTTGTCGACCTCAAACGTTTGCTGAGATATCTTGGTATGGATCGGATATTCTATATCTATATTTTTTGCTTGTGATTGTGTCAAATTTATCTAATTGGTACACAGTTATTCTTCATTGAATACATCGCTTATATAATTTTCATCGATACCTATTTTAATGAATCCTACAATCTCGCGGGATGTCAGGTATTTGTCCATATCCTTCATTTGTCAAAACATATCGAAAATATTTTTAATATGACGTTCGTTATTTTGAAATGTTCTGCTTCATCGAAAGTTTTCCATTGAGAAATAACAAATATTAATTCCAAAATGAATGGGAATGCTATTATATATAATCATCTGAATCATTCTGAATACCCAATTTTATACATGAAGCTAGCGGCTTCTTGAGCTGGGGCACTCTTGGATCGGGGGGCACTATATTAACAAAAATTGCAAAATTTATGAATCAAAATGGAAGTCACTTCGAACAATTCTTATAGTTTTCCTATTTCAAGGTGGTCGGTCGTATTGTGTTTGAGACTCTACATCCCTAACAACACAAGGACATACTAAGTACGTCCCATTTAGTCCGAAATGTGTACTTTCGGTACAAGAACATGAATGGGACATCCTAGAAATGTACCGATCGGTATATCTCTTGGACGTACCTACCGGGACATCCTGAGGATGTCCCAAAAGTGTACTGTCGGTACATGTCCCGGTAGGTACGTCCAAGTGATATACCAATATACCGATCGGTACATTCCAAGGATGCTCTTCTCTTGTCCCTGTATATCTTTAATGTTATTTTATGTTATATTCTAATTCATAGGCAACAACATATAGTGATTGAAATACATATTTTGTCATCTGACTCTGACATATATCGTTACTGTTAGTGCAAAAGTCGTATGTAAAAATTGTCCATTTTTATTTTATTTGTGCTGAAGGTGACATTTTGCAGTCTACAACTGCTACAAAGATTTTGTATGTCATCAGCTGATCTATTATAAGTTATGGTCAAATGTTAAAAAGTACTATGTTGTGCAGCTGATTCTTCTTTATGCTCCCCTGTAAAGTAGTTAATATTCACATACGACCTTTTGCACAGTAACGATATTCAATACTTCGTAAAACTACCATTGGATAAAAGTTGGCATTGACAACATAGATCCATAAAATAAATAACCAGAATTCAAAATTTCCCGCTTTTTTTCCCTCTATATTCTGCGCTAGAGGCGTCTGGCAAAAAGCATGTATCACGTGTTCTTTCGTTTCTGGTGTCGATATGTTTTGACAAATGAAGGATATGGACAAATACCTGACATCCCGCGAGATTGTAGGATTCATTAAAATAGGTATCAATGAAAATTATATAAGCGATGTATTCAATGAAGAATAACTGTGTACCAATTAGATAAATTTGATACAATCACAAGGAAAATATAGATATAGAATAACCGATCCATACCAAGATATCTCATCATTCATATATATTATTTTATAACATTTACTCTTCCTGGGAGAATGAACTTCTTTGTCTCGAACAGGTAATGGAAATTTTTCAAATGAACTATTGTTCTCAATGATAAATAATATATCTAGAAATGTTTTGCTATTCTGAACACAATAAAGAAGAATTATCACTCGAATTAATACTTATTATTACCATGAATAATTGCAACTCAGGTGGGGGATTTTTGTTCTTTTGTATGAGTTAGATATCATTACAGATATACTTTGAGGAATAATATACTACTTATTCGTCAATGAATAAGTTGCTCATAATAAGCCAAATGAAAATATGCAAATACCCAGATAGCACAAACATTCTAAGAATATTCCCATAAAGTGCAAAAAAGTTATCTTGTAGAATATTCCAGTCACTTTCTGAAGGTACATTCCTAGAACTTTCGTTGTTTTGCGTCAGTTTTGTCGGTTGTCAAGTGTCAAGAATTTTTTACATTCTGAAGGAACTTGATGCAAATTTCAGATCTTCAACTCGTGTTTGTGAACTGTGATATATAAAAATTGTTGCTGGTATATATACATATGAGGTATGATTAATATGTTGTTTGAAATATCTATGATACTATTGTTTTTCAAAAGCTAAATACATAACCCCGCATTGTTATTGATTACATGTTTGGTTATTCATATATCTTCTTGCACTTATTACAAAATTGTTGTGACTATATATGGTTTACTCAATGAATCTCGCGAATCAATTTATTTGAAGCCACATTTTACTTCGAATAATTTACTAAGATCACCATCACCAAAATTGTGATGTCTAACCTTAAAATACGAGAGAAAAAGAACTCTAGTGAGATATGGATTTATTTATATAAATAATATGGCTGCACTGAGTTTATGTTTTGAATATTTCAGTGATTGAAATAGCCTTTGCAATTAATGACATGTTCTTTCATGAAAGGATGTTATATTACAGTTTCAGTATCTGATTTTGGTATTTCTTCTACAGTACCCCCTTCAGATGATGATTTAGAGGGATTGATTCATACCCAGGATCTAAAAATGCAGGCGAGGAAAAATAAATTCTATCACTACCTATAAATAAATATCTTGTAGAGTGATACTTGATATTTCAATCATTAAATCAAAATACAACCCAGCAAACAATGAATCTCTGGCCGCCTTCTGGCCCAATGCATGATCGGTCGGCAATATGCTGGCAACGGCAAAGATACATCGGCAAAATGTCGGCCCAATGTATGGCATATTATAATCGGATACCTACAAACCAGCCAGCAATGGGCCAAAACTATCAAAAGTGTGTCTTTCGACCGACATCATACAAATGAAGGCCCGTTTAAGTTGTACCAATAGTTTGCCAGTGGACCAAACCTATTATGAATAGATATATATATTATTATTTTGCATAAAAAAAATAATTTTATATTATTTTTTATGACACATTATTCATAGAGGTCGGATTTTCTGTAACAAGACGTCGACACATAAATGATTGATGAAACTTTATATAGTAAAAGATTATAAACGGTTATTATATACTTTGTTGCTTCCTCGAGAAAGAAATACTATATAGTATTCCTTATATATATATATATATATATATATATATATATATATATATATATATATATATATATATATATATATATATATATATATATTTATTTAATTCAGCATCAATAACCTCTTTCGGTTCCTTAGCTTACGGCGTATCATCTTGGTTCTTAAATGACATGGAATGAAAATCTCTCATTCAACAGCCAATTGAAAACGAATATCTGATATTCGAGAGTTGTCATGTGAACCTAGTGTGAAACTGATCCTAATATCGACGGTTTGGCGTGGGTTTAGCAGTCACATTAATATATGGTGTATATTTACTTTTGTGTGCTCAAATTACAAGATATACTTAATAATTGAAGAAAAATGACGACATCTCCTTATGAATTGAGGTAAGTTAGTATTTATATCTATAAATTGTAGCGTTAGTTAAAATAAGAAACAACCTTCATTGGTTTTTGAGGTTAAGTATTACCGCCAAAATCTGTGCTGCTGCAAATAACAATGTTCAAGAATTATTCAAGAAGTTATAAGTATAAACTAATTAAGAAAAATTTGGAAAAATCTGTAGTATTGAGTGAAATTGACCAAATAGTGACAACGCAGTACAGAAGTCGAGATTCTGATATTCTCACATCTACCTCTAGGGAGTCTAGGGTACAATCAGACGCGTATGAGCCCACCCCATCAACTTCTGCTGCTGCTGCCGAACCCACATTTCATCAGCATTATTCTAGTGATAGTGATACAGATCATTCAATGAGTGAACCGCCTACTTTAATGGATGAACCACCCGATGAATTCTTCATTTCAAGTGTCCCTCACTCAGTTTCTGACAATGTTATTAGCTCCAGTGATTTTTTGGCAAAGTGGTCTTTAAAAAACAACATTACACATACAGCTCTCTCTGAACTTTTAGCTTGGTTTGCAAGCAAACCAGACATCACAAATTTACCAAAAGATGCTCGCACACTTCTAAAAACACCCACTAAATTGAACTATGAAGTTCTTGGATCCGGACAGTTTTACTATTTTGGCATGAGAGAAAAACTGTGTCAAGTTGGGGATAAACAAGATGTGTCAAATTTCATTTTAGATTTTGGCATTGACGGAATTCCTCTTCATAAAAGCACTAACTTATCTTTTTGGCCTATATTATGTAGAGTCAGAAATTTATCAGATCCCTATATATTTACAGTAGCTATATTTTGTGGACCAGAGAAACCTGATTTAGATAAATTCTTAGAAGCCTTCGTTAATGAGTTGGTGACTTTAAAAAATGAAGGGTTTAATATTAATGATAAAATATTACAAATTCAAATAGGAGCATTCTGTTGTGATACCCCAGCTAGGGCCTTCATTAAAAATATTAAATCACATAATGGTTATAGCGGTTGTGATAAATGTGTAGACAAAGGTGTTCATTGCAACCATAGGATGCTTTTTCTGATATTAGATGCTCCCCTACGCACTGACCAAGATTTTAGAAATAATATTGATGAAAGTCATCATCGAGGAGGGACACCCCTAAGTTCATTAGGAATTGGGATGATTTCTAGCTTTCCTGTTGACTATATGCATTCTGTCTGTTTGGGAATAATGAGAAAATTAATTTTTATATGGCGAGATGGCAGTAGGCAATATAAATTTCCCAGATTGGATAGAAATGAAATAGAAACAGATATGACAGTTTTTCGGGAATGTTGGCCTTCTGAATTCAATAGGAAACCAAGATCTTGGGAGGAATTAGAAAGATGGAAAGCAACTGAACTGAGACATTTTTTATTGTATGTAGGGCCGGTCATATTGAGAGGAAAATTACCTAAGAGAATGTATGAACATTTTATGTTATTGAAATTTTCAATTACAATCCTACTGAATGAAAAGTTGAATGAGGATTATAATGCATATGCCAAAAAATTACTTGTTAATTTTGTCAGCCTTTCCATAAATATCTATGGGCAGGATTTCTGTATATATAACACGCATTCTTTAATTCACCTCCCAGAAGAAGCTGAACGTTTTGGAAGTCTCAATGTTGTCAACTGCTTTCCATTTGAAAACTATCTACAAAAACTGAAACGTTCACTCCGAAAATCAAACAATCCACTGCAACAAGTTGTGAACAGATTGTATGAGGTGGAAAATATGAAACCTGACACTACTTATGAAAAAGGAAGCTTTCGTGTTATAGGAAAACCTGTTACAGTTGGTTCTGAATCAGATATTCTTCATCGATATAAGGACTACACATTTTGGAGGAAAGTAATATATAATGATTACATCATCTCTACTAAAGGTGGTGATGAATTTGTGATGATGAAAAATAAAAAAATTATAAAAGTGTTTTTCATAGCTACAAAATCTGATGAAAAAACAATTTTTGGGAAGCAGTGTTGTATTAAAGGACCATTCTCAACATATCCCACAAACTCTGATTTTCTGTGTATATATGAAATAGGAATTGAAAGTGGTTGCCTGGAAGTTTTCAGTTTTGAAAATATCCTCTATAAAGGAGTAGTGCTGCCCTACAAAAACAACTATGTTTTTTTCCCACTCATTCATTTACAGTGAACTATAATTGTGTATTATTATTTTATTTATATATGTATATATGTGAAAATATTACATTTCCAAATAACATAAATATTATGAGTGCATTGGACTCAATTGTATTTTTGGGAACTCTAATATTCAGTGAATTTTTACTTTGATTTTTATATTTAATTTTGAGTAAGTTGAATTTATTCATCATATTTGCTCATTATTATTTCATTTGAATTTTTGTTTACAGTTTTCATTGGTTCAGTTGTTTTCTTTTCAGAACAAATATATAAAGTGAACTTTTGCATTGTTTTATCTCTTTCATTACTTTTATACTTTTATTGTTTTCAGAGACTATTTGATTGTTGAATTCCCAGATGAAGGAAATGAAAACTCAATACCACTTTCTGTGGTACCGAAGGTATGGGTTTCTTCTAGGGAAAATATTTGCTATTGGCCAAGTTTAAGAAACGATGAAGAGAGAAGGAGGGCAGTTATAAAAAAATGCAATTTAAAAAAGAGTCCTGTACCAGTTGCCCAATAGTGGTAAAATACAATACAAGTAAGTAACTTTAATCATGCAAAACAATTTACTAAAATACTCAATATAATTTTTGGGTGAATTCATGATTTCCATTTTTCAGATTCTTATGAAAAAGCTATGCAAAAATTGAAACATCTGGAGAGGTCAGAATCAACCTCTGTGACCACCAGTCAATCTGAAGATGATGGGCGGTCAAAACGTAAATCAAGGCCAAATTCCTTGTACAAAGATTTTCACACCAGACCTAGAGAATTTTCCCAACTGAATGTTTTGGCAAGGAAAAATAAAACCTCATCATCAGAAGATGACCTTCCTAATCTATCTCCTCCCACAATTAAGAAAAAATCCAGCAGAGTAATTGACTCTGAAACTGATGATGAATTAGATATTACTGTTGAAAGTAAATCAAACAATAGCCAAAAACTCCCAGCTTCATGCTGTAACTGCAAGAACACAGAAGGTAACTAGATTAGCATGCTTATTTTTATATTGAGTTTTTGATCCTAGACATGTGAATTATATAAACTTTTTTTCAGCTAAGCTGGATTCAGCAATTAGGAAGATTGATTTACTAGCACATGATGTAAAATTTCTGTTACAAATGGTTCAGAGAAATGCCCTCAGTGAGGATGTGGAAACTCCTGAGAATGTTAATTTACCAATGAACCAGGAATATGAATTGAAAGAATTCGATAGAAAATTGGAAGATGATGTTTTTTTCAGAAATATGGTGTGTA
The DNA here is from genome assembly GCA_037013635.1 of Plagiodera versicolora. Classification (NCBI taxonomy): domain Eukaryota; kingdom Metazoa; phylum Arthropoda; class Insecta; order Coleoptera; family Chrysomelidae; genus Plagiodera; species Plagiodera versicolora. The sequence continues at coordinate 12,221,582 of CM072982.1, forward strand.
CTTTGATTCAATATCTGTATATACATATTTATTATTAGTTAACAACTTGAGGTTTATGAAAGTTATTTTCAGTCCGCATCTTTATTAAGTATTGGAGGCAAAGACATTGGAGATTCAACAAGGAGAATAATGGCCAAACTAGTCTCCCATGAGTTATCTCTTCAATATAATTGGACTGGAAGGGGGAAAAAAGAATTCAAGAGCTTGAGGAATGTTCTAAGAATGATATTAGGTGAGTTGCAATCATAAATCTGTATTCATTATATCATATTTTTATGGTTCTGTATCTCAGACCCTTAATGTAATCACTCATTATCTGACTTGAAATGTTGAGATCACCCACTAACAGTATTAAAAATAATGTATGTTCTTGAAAATTATGAAAAAAATAGAACTTCACTAAATCCAGGTTTCGTTGTTTCTGAGAAATCAATATCAATTGTATGAACCCTTCATGTGCCAGTTACACTTGCACTTGACCCCAGTTAATTTTTTTTTTTCAGTTTGTCTTCGGAAAAATCCTCTTTGCAGAAATGCCACAGAAACTGAAATTGCCAGTGTAATTAAAATCTGGCTAAGAAATGCTTCTGACCGTCAAGGAGGGAGGAACAGAAGGAGGACAAGGCCAGCAGAGGAAGGGATAGATATGCATTGACACATTTCAATAATATTGGATCTGTCATACCAAAGAATTGTTTTTATGTTGTTTCCTTTATTTTAACATTATTGTTTGTATTTTGTTTCCTTCATTTTATTTAATATTTGTGATATTTTTTACTTTTTAACCAAAGAATTGTTTTTATGTTGTTTCCTATGTGTATTTCATTAAAGTATTTATAAACTTTGTATCTTTTTTCAGTATTTTGTGATATTTTTATATGAATTCAAGTTCTATTTGTTTCAATTGCTTAAGGTAAATTTGAACTTTTTTTTTTCACTAAAAATATTCAAAAGTCTATTCATTACTTTTTAATTAAAAGGCAATCAGTTAATATGTATAATTCACAGAGGGCCAACCTACTGAGTAGGTAACTTCCATTGCACTATTTCTACTGGGCCATCAATGATTTCCACAGTTTTGCCTTCAAAGGCCCGTCATTCGAAAGACACCGTTGACAAGCATTGGCCCTGATGCCGGCCGGTGTCTCCTATTTTCACTGGCCCGTCATAGGCTATAGGCGTTTTGCCGTTCCGGCCATATCTGGCCAGCATATTCTGGGCCGGAATAAGGCCGATAGAAATTGTTTGCTGGGAAGTCTACTATTAAATTTTTTGCAGTTCTTAATGAAACGAGCTGTTCAGGAAGTGACCCAAAAAATAAACCAAATTCTAGTATAAAACTGATAACAGATATCAAAGGGAGCTATGACAATAACTTGAAAGGTGATAACTTTTATTTTTTTTTTTCATTGAGAAATTCAATTTTTTGAATTGCAGATGAGCAGTTCTAGCCTCAAGTACTCAGATATCTGTCAATTCTAAATTTCAAATTGGATCAATTGGCTGAAGATGAAGAGAGAATGGCATTGAAGGAAAAAAGAGAAGTGACCGTTCCTCCATCAGTATTTTTAAAATTCAATTTTCCTTCGTTGACTGAGGAAGAACATGGTAGATGGAGAAAAGAATTTTTCCTATCCTGGTTAGAACATGTTGTATTCTGAAAAAATAATTTCTCACTTTAATAAAGGTATTTCAATGAATCTTCTGATATCAATTCAATGAATCCATCTGAAAGAGTCCAGAAAACCTGAAAATGCTGGGATACCTTTCTCTTATTTTCTATAACCAGATTGAATAAGTCACATAAAAAATGTACAATTTTTTTACCTGTACCATATAGCTGCTATTTCATGTTAAATGAATGATTATTTAAGGATACTCTCAAATGAAAAACTGCATGAATGAACTTTCAACAAGAACAATTCGATTTTTTTCAGAATATTTCAACATGTCCTCAAACTTCCACTCAATATCCAATGAACTTTTTATAATCGGTAGAAATATTTTATCAAGCTTTTATGAGTGTACTCAGAAAATCCTCCAGAATATTCGGAAAACATTTATAGAATATGAAACTCAGTCCAGTTTTAATGTCCATAGAATGTGCCCAGAATATATGAAGTATGTTTTGGAAATATTCTGAGAACATTCAAACATTCCATCAAGTGCTTCTATGAATATTCTATGAATGTTCTTGTGCTATCTGGGTAATGATTATATATATAGAAATTATAAGGGTGTATTATCCGGTGGGCCACTGACTTTTTATTTTGCCAGAAAAATCAGAAACCACCCAGATGACAGGTACAGAGCACTGCGCTCAATAAAATGAGACTCAATCAAGTACTTAGTTTAAACCTAAATGAACCCTGGGGTTGGGTAGGTAGGGAATAATAGTAACAATCCTTGGAAGGCCTGCCGCGTGACGTTACATGAAGACAATTCAATCAAATAATATTCAGGATATTGCTTTCACCTAGATGATGGTTCTGTGGAGTGTTGTCCAAGAGTGCTGATACTATTTAGTGCCTCTATAGACTGCAGATGTGAGCCAAGAGTTGTTGGTTCTCAATGGATATCTTAATACTGTCAAATAACTATCGGTGTTCAGCCTCAACACTGGGAACTCCTCACTGGACGAATATGAACGTATATGGCGGAAAGAAAAGTTTCTGACGGAGATGACCTCTGACAAGCTTATGTTGGGCATTGTGAGGTCGGCTTTTTTGGAGAAAAGACATGCTTGTGTTTTGTTTGCAATGAAATCCACTAAGTTTTTGAAACCCCATTCGATAATTGTTGCCAAATCCATATTCATGTTGTAAACATTTATTCCTCGTTCGTTTTTGATTTGGCGGGCTGGTATTGGAACCCTGGAAGAGAAGGCAGTGTGGAGGGTACTATCATCCGCGAAGCTGTATACTGGACATGAAGTTGCCTCCAACAGATCATTGATGTGGAGCAGAAACAGTGTTGGTGATAGAATTGATCCCTGCGGAACACCAGCATTAATGATCAGAGAGTCAGATGAAACTCCATTGACCACCACATGGAGTGATCTGCCTGAGAGAAAACTAGTTAGCAGAGAACATAGGTGAGGAGGCAAGCCATAAGATGGAAGCTTGGCGAGGAGTCCCTGGTGCCAGACTCGATCGATTGCCTTGGAGATATCTAGCGCCACGGCTAAGGTTTCACCATATTTCTCGATAGATAGCTGTCATGTATGTGAGACGTAAGCAAGCAGGTCACCAGTTGATCTTTGATGACGGAAACCATATTGCCTATCGTTGATGATTCCTGACTTTTCCAAATACTTCATGAGCTCGATGTTAATGGCTTTTTCCATGACCTTCGAAATAATAGACAGCAGTGCGATAGGTCTGTAGTTACTAGGTAGGGTCTTTTTGCCTTTTTTGAGGACTGGTTGTACTCTTGCGATTTTCCAGTTGGACGAAAATATTCCCAATTAGTAAGAGTGGTTAAATAACTTGCAAAGAATAGGTGTTAGTTCTGCGGCACATTCCTTGAGAACAATAGGTGTGATTCCGTCAGATCCACAGGCCTTGCCGGTGTTGAGACCCAACAAAATCTTTCGGATAGTTCGTTGGCGAAATGTGATCTCAAGCATGTGACTGTCAGTAGGTGTAATGTTCGGGGGTTGCTTTCCCGATGAATCCAGAGTGGAATTGTCAGCAAATAAATGGGCAGAAATGTTGGCTTTTTCCTGGGCAGTCGTGGCTAGTGTTCCATCTTCCTTGGTTAGAGGAGGAAACGAGCTGGAAGTGAAATTTTTCCCCACAGCTTTGGCGGAAGACCAGAATGAACGGGATCCGTTAGGACATTCAACTAGTTTTGATCTTATTTTGGCATTGTGAGTATCTTTCGAATGCTTGATTGTCTCATTGCATATGTTTCTAGCCTCTACATATACTGCTCTAGTCTCAGGGCTCGGAGTTTTCTGCCATCGATGAAATGCTGCTTTTTTGGAAGCGACAGCTTAGCGCAGCTTCCGCTAAACCAGGTCTCATTGAAAGATGTTCTTCTTTCGGTGTTCGGTATGTAAGTTTGCATCCCCAACACGATGATTTCAGAACTGACTCTGCATATCGTGTTGGATCCTCTGAGGAAAAACGAACCCTCTTCCATGGAAACGCTGAGAAAAACATACGAAGACTTTCCCAGTCGGCCGAGTTATAATGCCACATGTGACAGGGCGGTAATGTGCTGCTCGATGGTACATTGAAAGACCAGGAGCAGGAGATGAGGGTGTGGTCGAAGTTTCCAAGTGATGGCGAAGGCCTCAGTTTGACGACCTGCATCGTCTGTTTTGTTGGAGAATTTGAGCCAGGCTGCGTTATGTACATCGAAGTCTCCCAAGATCAAAATTTCTGCTGTCGGATGATTCTCTTGAATGAAGTCCAGTTTGAGTGATAAAAATTCAAAGAGGTTGTTATAAGAAGGTTCATTGGGTGAGAGGTGAAGGCAGCAAAGGAATTTGGTCAGTTTGGTATCGGCCAGCTTGAACCACATCACATCAAAGTCTCTAGGTTCCAAACTCTCTACACGCTGACATGAAAGATTAGCTTTAGCGAAGAGGCAAACTCCACCTTCGAATCTGAATCGAGAATGGGGCTCATAACCAGGACAAAGCATGTGGACCCTGTTGGAGAACGAGCCATAGAATATTAACAAGGAATGATATTGTAATTTTGTGACCCAATTCAGGAAACAAGACGCTTATAAATGACTCCGTCCTCAAACTAAGTAATACAAATCCACTGATTATCACAGAGCCATACCAACTCGATATGAAAAAAATTAAATAAATTCTACAATATATGAAAACAATCTATTGATGTACAAAGAACTACATAGGCAAGAATTGGGTACATCTAATATCATGGACTGCAACAGCATATTGAGGAAATCGAACTATTGTTCAAACGGTCTCATTTTGAATGATACTGGAAAATGGCATATTTGTAAACAACTGGTGAAAAGAATATTGCAACTGATCTCACAAAAAATCCAAACATTTACTCAAAGAGAACTCGAAGTAATATCACACATGACAACGCAGACAATCAAGGATAGACCAAAATGCGAAGAGCCCAGAATGCATGATAGAAAACGGAATTTTTTAGACACAGCAAGGACTCGGATAAACAAACAGTAGGAACAACCCAAAATTGTCAAGTAAATACAGCGCAAATCTCACAATTCAAAGACCAAACTGAGAATAATAATCATGTGTCCGAGAGATTGGTTCACATCCCACACCAAAATATACAAGGGATAAAGAATAAAGTGTGTAACATAGAAGCAAATCTGGAAACGTTGCAACTTAAGCCACAAATACTGTGTTTCACAGAACACTGGCTATGCGCAGAAGAGAAAGACTATATAAAGATTGATGGTTATGAGATGAAGTGCTGTGTTACCAGAGAAACAGCTGTGAGAGGGGGAGCTTGTATATTTACAAGCAATAAGCTACAATCTGTTCAGCCAGTGGCACATGTGAAAGATTTAAGTGTGGAGGGTGTTATAGAATGTGCATGTATAAAAGTCACAGAAGAAAATCATAGATGGATTGTACTCTGTGAATATCACACAGGTCTTGGAGATCGACAGGTTAGATGAAATTTTGCAGTATATAATAGACAGATAAGACATTCGAAATCATAGTATGTGGTGATTTCAATGTCAATCTCTTTCTGAAAAACTATTGAACGGATAGTTTCCTATGTTATTTTGAGTAACAACCTCACACAACTTGTTTTTGAGGCCACAAGAGTAACTAAACAAAGTAGGACCCTGATTGACAATATATTCGTGAATTTTCAGAACTATGAGAGCTGCAAGGTGGTAGATCTAGCCATCTCTGATCATTTTGCCCAAATATTAACAATAAATGCCATGTTACAATCCGTAGAGTCTAGTGTAAAAAAGCGTATATTCTCAAAGAATAAAATTCAACAATTTGTTGATGAGCTTAAATCTGAGACGTGGGAGGGTATAATGAACACTGGTGATGTTAACGTAGCGTTAAATCTTTTTTGCACAAAATTTAAAGCTTATATGGACTCAATTTTTCCGACGAAACAGTATAAAAGAAAAAAATCAAGATGTTGGATTACAATTGGTATAAAAACTTCATGTAAAATAAAACGCAGTATGTATGGGGAAATGTTGAATGGATGTATATCTGAAACTTACTACAAAAAATATGCTACCATCTTGAAATCTGTTATAAAGAAAGCTAAAATACTTTCTCAAGAGGAGTATATAAGGAAATCTGATAATAAAAATAAGGCGACTTGGTTACTTGTCAAGAATATAACAAAAAATAACTCAGAAGAAAATACACTCCTAATAAACATGTCAAAGAAATACCCAAACTTGATAGGAACAAAAATCCTGAATATGGTAAACCAATTTTTTATTGACGCTTGCCCAGATATTGTGAAGGATGAGGTAAACTACGATAAAATTGAAGTATGCAATGCAGATTTTGACTTCTATTTAACATCACCAACCGAAGTAGTTGAAATAATAAAAAATCTTAGGAATAAAAAATCAGCAGGTGAGGATGAAGTTCCAGTATTTCTATTGAAAGAATCAGTACATGAAATAAAACGTCCTCTGGCACATACAGTGCGTTCATAAAATGTGGAAACGCTCCATTATCTTACGATATGATTATTTTCAGAAGTAAAGCTCGGACAGGTCGATTTTGTATTTCAGTCTTCCATCTTTTTTTACAAAAAAATAATTTTTTCCCCCACCACCTTACAAGATATGATATTTTTTTTGAATTGGAAGGGTATATTTTTATATCAAAAATTGAAAGCCCATATTTTTCTGAGTTCAACCATACCACATACGTCATATCTCACACTTCAAGTTACAGTATACTGAGCATAAAAGAAACCAGTGTTCATATTTCTCAACATTCATTTAATTATTTATTTGCAATGAAAATATCATAAGAAGTAGTGAAAATAAACAGATAACAAATCTACAGCAAATGCTCGAACTGAGCTCCTTGGGTTAGTTGACAATATCCAAGACGTCTGGTGAATTCTTGGGTTACGGATATTGGGTATGAGCTTCCATCGTCCAATTGGGATTTTCTGGTGCCCAACAACGACAATTTTGCTTATTCACAGTACCGTTTGTAAAAAAAGTTGATTCGTCCGAAAATAAGACATTAAATTCATTGGACGACGCGGACAGATTGAATGGCCTGCTAGGTCCCCAAATTTTACTCCCATGGACTTCTTCCTCTGGGGTTACTTGAAAAGTAAAGTGTACATAAACCGACCCCCCAGTTTGGAAGACCTTAAAGAGAAAATTCGAACTGAAATTCAACGAATTACACCAGATATGTTGTCAAACGTAACCCAAGAATTCACCAGACGTCTTGGATATTGTCAACTAACCCAAGGAGCTCAGTTCGAGCATTTGCTGTATATTTGTTATTTGTTTATTTTCACTACTTCTTATGATTTTTTCATTGCAAATATTTTCAGAGGTAAAGCTGGGACAGGTCGATTTTGTATTTCAGTCTTCCATCTTTTTTTACAAAAAAATAATTATTTTCCCCACCACCTTACAAGATATGACGTCATCGATATTTTTTTTTGAATTGAAAGGGTATATTTTTATATCAAAAATTGAAAGCCCATATTTTTCTGAGTTCAACCATACCACATACGTCATATCTTACACTTCAAGTTACAGTATACTGAGTATAAAAGAAACCAGTGTTCATATTTCTCAACATTCATTTAATTATTTATTTTGCAATGGAAACCTGAGAATTACTCAGTAGTTAGTACGAGTATATTTGCCATACATATTTGTTTATTTTCACTACTCCTCATGATATTTTCATTGCAAATAAATAATTGAATGAATATTGAGAAATATGAACACTGGTTTCTTTTATACTCAGTATACTGTAACTTGAAGTGTAAGATATGACGTATGTGGTATGGTTGAACTCAGAAAAATATGGGCTTTCAATTTTTTATATAAAAATATACCCTTTCAATTCAAAAAAAAATATCGATGACGTCATATCTTGTAAGGTGTTGGGGGAAAAAATTATTTTTTTTTTTAATGGAAGACTGAAATACAAAATCGACCTGTCCGAGCTTTACCTCTGAAAATAATCATATCGTAAGATAATGGAGCGTTTCCACACTTTATGAACGCACTGTATAATCAACGTAGCTTTGTTTACTGGCGAATATCCAGAAAAATTGAAATCAGCACAAGTGAGGGCCATTTTCAAAAAATGGGAAAAAGGAGAAATAAAAAACTACAGACCAATTTCGCTGCTATCCAATATAAATAAAATATTTGAAACCATCATATACAATAGAATTGAAACATTCCTAGAAGAAGATAAAATTTTATCAAATAGTCAAAGTGGCTTTCGAAAAGGAAGAGGCACAATGCGTGCTATGTATCAAGCATTACAAACAGTGCTCAAGTCAGTCAATCATAAAAAAAACAGCAGCACTTTGCCTTGACCTGTCAAAAGCCTTCGACAGTGTTGATCATGCCATCCTGTGTGGGAAATTGGAGCGTATGGGAGTTAGAGGGGTGCCATTGCTTCTTGTGAAATCATATCTTCACAGTAGAAAACAACTTCAAATTGATTATGATGAAAACAGCATTCCTATCAGATCCGATATCAAAATCATAAAAAAGGTGTACCGCAGGGCTCAATAATCGGCCCCCTGTTGTACATTCTATACGTTAATGAACTGCCTCAAATAGTAGATGATAGAATGATTTTGTATGCGGATGACACCTCATTGATTTTCAGCGAAATCACATCTGAGTTATGTACACAAAAAATAAACATATCACTCAATACCTTAGAAAGTTGGTTCACAAACAACAACCTTCTCCTAAATATAGACAAAACACAGCTAGTAAGTTTTGGGCAACGAAAGGATAACGAAGTGACAATCTAATATATAAAATTCTCGTGTCACAGTTTTCGTTGCCAAACTCCTCCGAAACGGCTCGACCGATTTCGATGAAAGTTTTTGTGCTTATCCGGTATCTATGAGAATCGGCCAACATCTATTTTTTATCCCCCTAAATGTTAGGGGTAGTTCACCCCTAATTTTTTTTTTTTTTCATTTTTCAAACGAAATTTTCAATTTCCATTTTTTTATGATACGACATACAAAAATACATACGATCCTCAATTTTCACCCTTCTACGATCAACCCTTACTTTTTAATAGCCATTTTAGTGCGACGACAGCGAGGCAGTCCCGCCCCGGCTGTGCAACGGTACACGATTAGTCATTCAAAAATTAATGGAAAACGTGACCGAATCCAGCATTTTGAATAGCAAGTTCCGAAGTGAAAATATATCAATACCAGGGATTCCTATTATACCTACAGATGTGCCAATTCAATTAGTGTTATAGTTCTTCCAAAATCAATTGCAGAATATAAAAACTCACTCCGAACCCTTACCGACAATTTTGTTTGATCTTCCATAGGCGGGGATACCTTATTTTATGAATTTATTATTTTTAAAAATACGTTTGGAATCATATGCGATGAAGTTTTCCTTAAAAGGCAATCGAATCATTATTACGCCGTTGTTTAGCACTCAATTATTTTCATTCGCCCACGGTCTCCAAAACGCCATATTTCGATTTATTTAATAAAATTTCTTAATTCAACACACCACACTACACCACTGATATCCAGACTGAACTTCGCGAGGGCTGTCTGATCAGTAAAAAGATGATTTATAGCTTCCGATTGTCCATAACCCTTCGACCAATCAAGTGCCGATGCTTTCCTGATTCACTGTTTTCATTGGTCGAAAGGGATGTTGACACATTTAACTCGAGTCCACGTTGACCCTGCCGGCTTCTTTGACTTCGTACGAGTACTAATCATTATTTTTGTTTCTTAATTTTGGCGTGAGTGCCATATTAGGGCGTATATTAACTATAACCTGAATGAGTTCTTCTGTGACTCCTTTATAAGAATAGTTCCTACATTGGGCTGGGAAGTTGCTGTAAATTTTTTTTGATCTGTGATAATCTAAATGTTCTGTCCAGTGTCAAATGCAAATTAAAAAAAAATGTTTTTACTATATTGCACCTCACTCAGTAACACTTATCTGTCACCTTGGTTTTGTCAAATTATTCTCACAATTGTTTTAAGTAGATTGAAAACCTCTCAATTTTTGTATGTATGTATATGGCCATTTTATTTTATTTTTATTTTTAATATGTGGAGGACGCATAATTTATTTGTAGTGTGAATTAATTGTAAAACTTTTGAATGTGTGACATGCTCTATACCTTCATGTAAGGTCTTTGTGGAGCTAATAAAGATTTTTCTTCTTCTTCTTCTTCTTCTTGTGTTTCCGTCAGTGCTAGAATATCCGGCTCCTTCAACTGTAGGTGATGGTGGACATCATTGATGTTCTTGGTGAGACCGCGGATGTTGCAAGAGTTGATTTTCAGAGATGAGTCCCCTCGAGTACCTCTCGCCCGGAAATCCGAATGGAGAGGTATTTTGCTTCCGGAGTATTCTACTCTAGGAGACTTCATCATCTTTTTTTCAATATTGATCAAGGATTGGGGAAGGGGAGACCGGAAGATATCGACCGAACGCTGAAACATGGGGTGACCCATTTCACAGCGCACATAGTCGATATGGTGGTATTTCACCGGGCGATGAGACCATCTACCACCTAAGAATACCCTTTGGGTCGCCTCTTACGACAGGCAGGATTTACCATGGGGTTATTCTGAGGGCCGCCCCCATATGGTCAACATCCACCAATGGTCCGATAAATAATGAATCATAAACCGTGTTGAAATTTTCAAATCTATCTAATGATGATCGATAAATCGAAGGATAACTTTCGACTTCCCTCACACTTGATTTCATTGAGGAATCAGGAAAGATAATACAAGCAGGAAATAGTCATCCGTCTATCGACAACTGATAACAGTATCAATCCGCGGTGCAGTGAAAAATTACTAGTCTGCTATCAGGAAACCTCGGAGAATCACGATTAATAAACAATCGGACAATGCTCTCTATGAAACGCTACCGGAAGCAGAACAAGGCAGAACAATATTTTCATTTTACGAAAAAAGTGAGATTAAGTTATTAACATATATGTATTGATGATTCGTTGATTGAATTATTTATATATTTATATTCATTTGATCGTAGGAATATTTATCGAAAGAATTCCCATTTAGAGAACTCTCTTAGTGGCTATCTATTGAACACAATAAACAATCGAACAACGCCATATATGAAGCGTTACCCGAAGCAGAGTACTGGGTGAAACATGACCGTAACAAAGACATACAACTTTCGTATGCTGATCGTGGTCATTTACACTTTATCGACGACAAATGGCCGACCTTTTGTCGATTCTCAATTCACTTTGGAGTAGTAGGGGGTATCACCATTTTTGAAGAATAATTCGCCATACTTATCCGATGGAAGCGTATTTGTAGAGGTTTGATCACATAAGCAATCTTTGGTTAGGACTTGAATGGTGAATGAAATCAATGACAGAAATCTTTCATCTTGCAAAATTCTCTCGTACGAATAAAAAAAATACTATCACCACAAAGCTAATCGGATCTGATTTGTAATTGTGACAAATAGAGGGCAGCGCTACAGGTGGCGAAAAAAGAGAATAACCAAAATTTTACCAATGTTTAGGTAACCCCCAACCTATTAGGTTTGGGACCGTGATCAATTCGCGAATGAATTCAAGATTACAGCGCCAAATTGGGCAGTCACAGAACCCTAAATGTTGACATTGGATAGTTTCATTGCATTAGGTGATATTTATTTTTTCGTTGATAAAGTGTGAGTTTATAATGAAAATGAAGACATTTCAGACTTTTCAAGTGAGATAGGTCGTCAATATGTATGTATTTAAATTTTTCTGATAGAAGTTGTAAGCATTATCATTTGTTTCATATTGACAATAATACGAGGTTAGAATACTGTTGTGAATGTGAATTGTTCGATCAAAATATATACAGGATTCTGATAATTCCTTTTGTTTTTAGATTTCAAATGCGAGATTTGGTTCATGGAAGGTTTGGGAAGGCACAAACACTTTCAGAAGTGATCATGAGGGTGAAGAAGTTTTGAATGCTGGATATCAATATCATGAAGAAAATTGAATTATTCCACTGCTGACAAGATAATGGTTTATGTTATGAAATGAATTATAACTATAGTATTTGTTTTTTTGCTGTTTTTATGGTAAGTGTCAAATAAAATAGATAATGTGGGATCTTGTTTCAGTTTTGTTGACACCTGAACAATATTATGCTCGACTGTGACCTTTAATGTAAACAGAATCTCATCTATCTATTCACGATAGTTATATCACCAGCTTGAGGAAAAGCATAGGAATCAATATTGGAAGTTTCCATAGTTTCACAATCTTTCAAATATTCGAATTCAGTATAAAAACAACAGAACATATTACCAAACATAATAAGGTAGGCGCATTGCTTATGTTCATTCGCCAAAATGAGCAGACGTTACATATGTATCATGCAGAACATGTAGGAATGAGCTCACACTTTATCCTACTTGCATAACAGAGCTGGCGAATCAAGAAAGCGACCTCTAGGAAATCTAACATATTCTGCTTGTCTATTTTTCAGTAGTAAAAGACATTGAACTCGATTTTTATGTGCATATAAACAAGATTGTAACAGTTGTTTATAATGGAACATCATGGCATTTTCACATAACCATATTTTCGATCTCTTCATATTTTCTATATGGTATGAAAAGAGGATTTTTGGGAATCATTGTATACTTGTGATTTTTTTCATCCAGAATGAATAATCAATGTGAGATTCAGAGATATGGGTACTTTGTTAGCAAACATGACGTTTCCAGATATCGAAGTATTGATATCGTCTGTATGTAATATATATTATTTCATGTGAAAGTTCATCTATAAAGTGTCATTCTTGTTAGATAGTTCCATTTATATACACTGTGTCCAAGATAAGGATTTCTATCTTGGGGATCTCGGAAACCATAAGAGATACGGTAACAATTCCAATTAGTTCCGGGATATGCTTAAAAAACTAAATTCCCCGACGTTATTCGAAGAGATCCTTGCCAAAAACACCATATGAAATCTCATGAAACAATATAGATAATTCATGGGGATTTATAAGGATCTATGAGGAAAGTATGTAATCTATACAAACGTTATCTGTGACACATAAACTTCTCATGAGATTTTATGAGAATTCATAAGTAGTTGTTATTCATAAGCATATCCGAATACACGGTATACAAGTTTGTATCAGACAGTGGTTCTTAAAGAAGACTATAAGATTCGATGAGGTATTCCACTTTCAATTTCAACGATATTATATGCTCAGTCATATGCATGAGAACGTGTCAGAAAGGTGTGGGAATTCACAACTATAATCTAATCGTGTATCTTGTGGAGACAGTGAGTTCAGGATTTGATGATTTTGATCAGGAACTCCTTATCTAATTTTATGCGGTTAATTTGAGGTTTTATATGACGTCTTGATAAGTTTATACATTAGCTGAGATCATCAAAGCATCAACAATTATGGCAACACTTAAATGTCCCTTCACAACGATGCCAAATTGTTTGGAGCAAAACCCTAAACTCGTTTGTTTACATGCGAATTATTCTTTTCTTGCACTTTTTGTGAATTTGTTCTTTTGAGAGCTTAATTTCATCGTATTCCTATGAAAATGCCGAAAGGATCAATCTTCCAGAGATGCCCAGACAATGGTTGCATATTTATTAGAACATTTTTAACGAGAGAGGGATAACAGGAGCCCCGTACCTTCATTGGATTATGTTTGAAAGATAAGTGAAGAATCTTTCTGAATATTCATTCACCACGATCTTACAATGGTTCAATAGTTTGAAATATTATTATGACAGAGTGATTTCTGCTTTTAATGAAGGAAATGAACTGTGTAGGGAATATATGCATACTTTCACAGAAAGATGGATTCATTCCTGGGACAAAATTTGTTTTAAACCCTGAAACACAAAGTATTCTGTATTCGATAAACAACTGCTGTCTAAACTAAAGAATCCTTCAACAATTGTTATGTATGGATGATGCTACTTATCACAACACAGGCATTAACAAAGTTTACACCTCAGCTTCCAATGAGGCAGCTATTCAAGACTGACTTACTAACAATGTGATTTATTTTGATTATGGAATGTTGAAGCTGCAGTTACCAACTGATTTAGTACAATTCTAGGCCATAGACTTTATGATACATGTAATATATTCTTCCTTATATACCTTACATTTGATCGCTGATAGAAACGGATAGGAGTTTAGTGTAAAAGCACATTCAAAAATCATAGATTCACGTTAGGTAATGCCGTTAGAAATTGAAGCAATATGTATCTGTTATCTCCATATAATACTGATGAATATTGTCTATGGTTTTATACGGATTCGCGGTTTCACTATCCAATTTCAATCTCAAAGACTCTCTTCCATTAACCATCCGTCATAAAAACGGATATAGGAGTTATGTGTAAAAACATAAAACATTCTTTTATCAGTTTCTATGATACATTTCTGGCAGAGATATAAAAAAACAAAAGACATTTTCTGATTGCCATTTTTCAATTCCTACCAAACATCGTTGGGAGATTTTCCGTACGATGTTTCGTTTCGGAGAAACCACCATCAACATCAATTAAGAAAATACCCTGTATTCAACAGCATATTTCATCACAAATACGATGTATGACACAATATGATTCTGCAATATTTAAAACGGATTTTTTTTTTTTATTGAAATTCGAACTTTTTAGTGTAGTGTGCAGTGAAATGATGACCCTTGTATAGAAGGCTATGATTAGTCCTGTTCGGAAATATTGAATTAAAATCACGGTTTTGGAGATTTGAGAACTTCATTCATATAAGTAGGTAGGTTACGTCATATATTAATTGATTAACAAAATTAGTTGAGAACAATACTGACTAGAAACCTAAAAAAATAATGTCTATTATAGAGAATGTTCAAACAAATTACCACCATTCTCTAAACATAGATTACACCTTCTAACAGTTGAATTGAAAACACTTCTCAACATAACTTGTCAGGTATAATGGTCTCGAACGCTTCAAGAACTAGTTTCCTAAACTGATACTCAGATTCAAAAACACGGCGATAAACATATTTTTTGCAATACTCCCAGAGAAAAAAAAGTCAAGCGGAGTAATGTCCGACGAACGAGGGGGCCACGAAACTGCTAAATGTGTACATATTAATTTTCCCGGAATTCTGTTCGATAGATACTCGCGCACTATTAGGGCATTGTGAAATGAGTAATTATAGCCTACTGAACCATACTCAGAGTATATCTCCGGAACTAATTGGCATATTGTTAGACTTGGAAATGCGCAGTTTTTCTCTTATTTAACCATCTTCGTCTCCATCTCTGATGGTTTCCGAGATCCCCATGATAGACATCCTTATTTTGGACACAGTGTATATTAAGGATGTCTGCGGTTTCACACTGTATTTTCTGCAACTCCCTGTCATATGCCGATATGCAATTTCCTGAATTGAAAAACTAAAATTATAGATATTTTGAAAATAACTGTTCTCTATGTTCTCTAACTTCATAGAACTTCACCATATTTTTTTTTTCGATTCTGAACTTTTTTATTCATCACGAATTGTTTACGGGTAACTGAACTTTTCCAAGTGTTCTATAAAATTTCAAAAAAGTTCTCCTATATTATTTCAATACTGTGTAACGTAAAGTACGTGAGGTGTTGAAGAACATTTTCCTACAATGAAATATCCAAACCAGTCATCAGAAATCCGCACTCGATCCTCACGCCATCGAAATATTTGATTTTCCCTAGGGAAACATACACAGGTGCATAGAGCATAAATATTCGACAAGGGGAAACTGCGTAAAGGAACTCTTCTATTAAAGAAATATTTCTGACTCAGTTTTATTGTGTCACATATTGGAATTATATCTGGAAATATTGGCTAAAGGAAGAGAATTTTCGGGACGAGAAAATATGAAAACCAGCTAGTCTTGCTAAGCAATCTTTCATTCCAGCTGGGAATGATGGAACTGAATATATTCCATAATGTGAATAGTTGGTTCTGCAAGATCGTCGACAGGTTATGTAAGACATTTTGTATGGCCCAATTTGAGGCTTCTTCATTATTTCCTGATCATTTCATATACTTGGTTTAGTGGTTGATGATACAAATACTTACAAAGTAGAAGATCCCTCAACCTTGAATTAACAAACTAATTCTACTCCCCAAGAAAATCTGGAATTGAATGTTCATATGATATTACAAAATGTAATTTTATTATTCCAAATAATTTACTGTTCAACTCGCATTTCAGAGTTTTGATATAAAATATTCTATTGAGCATTGTCGAATCATCTCATAGCTTGTAAGTAAGTGAAAGGCTGTTGTAGTTTGATTTTTATGTATAATAATCAATAGGGATGCTTCAGCAGAATGGTTTTGAGCTGTTGAATACCTCAGCTCCATTGAATGATTCGTTACTCTAACCCATGTTTTTTTTTCATAATGAATATTAGTCACAGCTTTTATTTCAACACAAACTGATTAACAGTAAGGAATTTGCGATTGTGCGGGATAAACCATTTCCTGAGGTGTAAATTGAGTATTTGTAGATCACATCTGAAACGTTTACCGACAATGAGAAATCTTAAATTTTTAATTGAATCATTTTTCAAGATGTGGATATCATCGTCAATATTTGGTTACACTAAAGTTGGTAAATTGCTTGCATGGGGGGTGAACTGTTGGTATCAATATCAATATAATCATTTATTCACTTTCATACCACGTTCATCGCTTACTCTTACTATGCGTAATCAAAAGCTTTGCAGTAAGGTGGTGTATGAGAGCTTTCAAAGGAAAACTTAAAAGAATTTTTCACCTCTCAACTTCAACGAAAAGGAATCTATTAGATAGATAGATATTCTGAGTTTTTGATTCCACTTCGTCAATAAATATGATAATTGTTAATAGACTAATTTCTAACGAACACTATTCTTTTGAACTATTTAAATCAACAAAGATGTTGTTTGGAAGCTCGGTATTTAAGATGTTTTATATTCTTTCTCGAATGATTTAGTACCGTCAGTCTTCTGTCACATCTTTTCATCTCTCTCCGTCAGACTGCTCACAGGATCTTCCATCTTCTTCTATTCCAAAATATTATTGGGCTTCCAAAATAATCGATATCTAGGTAGAAACGTGTGATACAGAAAAATTTATCAAAAATCAATTTCTCCACTTCCCTGATGCATCCATTATGAAATTGACTGAATTTCATTACACTACGATGAGAAAATGAATGAAAATGAAAATTAGTGTTTCTATTTGGAGTTTTCTCTGTTATCTGGTTATAAGGAGGTGAGGATCACTTACTTCCAATTTAGTGGTGATCGCTCGAGGTTATGACAATGTTGCCGTAATTACCCATCAACTATTCAACTCCCAACTGTAGGAGAACAATTGAAATCATCACGAAATCAGTGATTTTGCCCATGTATGAAAAAAGTAGGACTGTACCAACACCACAATCGGTAAAAATCAGCATAACCGCATATATAGAATCTGAGAAAGCTTATTTCCAAAACAATGACAATCTGAATTTGAATTCTTCATTCTTGAATAGGACATGATAGAACAAAATGAATCGAATCAGGAATATGAATTCCGAGAATCATTTGACGGTATTTTATTATTAGAAAACCTAAACAAATAAGTGAGTTGTGTTCACATTCATTGTTATATCAAGATTATATTATGAATCCATGAAAGCTTTCTTTCCCTTTGATCCAATAAAATAACAAACCTCTCAAAAACATCACAATATAATGAAGTTCACCGTTTACTTGAACTTAACTTCATTTTCATCTTGTTCCATCTCTCTGTTTTTTTTTAGCGTTCTCCTATGATTATTTTTTCTCTGAAATTATCTACTCTATCTAGCACAAAATTTCCCTCATTCACAATTTCTCGATGTAACGCGATTACGAATATTCGTTTGAGAATATCTCTCATGATTTGGAGAGCCTTTAAATACTCAAATATGCAATTTTTCTCATGCACAGTGGGATGACAGACGGAATTTATCAGAAATAAATCGTGAAATGAGCACTTAAATCATTCATGTAGTAAATATAAACAGAATGAATGAAAAATATCCAATTCTCATGAGAATCTACCTGAAACCTATACAGGTTCACTTTGAAATGGTTATTGAATAAGATCAGAGTCATAGTAGAGACATTAACTGCGTTCGATCAGCGTTAATTTATTCGTCTCACATTAGTTTTTGAAATATTATACTTGGGTCTGATAATTGCCTCAATTAACTCCACAAAATATTGTAAACGATCCTGTAAATATCATCAAATAATTTTTTATCAAATAGGTGTGGTAAGTCATACCATAAAAAAAACAAACAGGGTTCATCGCTGTAACATTCATAAACTCACCGAGATTGTGAAAAAACTATACACGAGTATGTATACTATGTCATCAATCAAAATAAATAAACATACGAACTAGAAATTGTTTTTTTGAATTTCATACGATAATATCGATATTGATTCATGAGTGCACTTTTGTGTTTGAGAAGTAGTTTCGAATAACAATAACATGTCTGATGTATTACAAATCCAACATTTCCACATTGAGTAATGTTATTGAATATTATTGCTAAAGCTCTCAAGTATTGTCGCATTGGTCAATAACTACTTCAGTGGCCTTGTTCAGGAAGAGAAAAGCCAACAACTTCACTCGATACGAATCTCCTTGGTAGTTTGTCATATATTCCAATCCAGAATCTCATAGCACAACGGCACAGTTGCATTTCCACGAAGTTTATCGTTGATGATTTCAATACGTTCATAAGTTCATAGTCAGGTGCGAGCTTAAGCATTTAAGTTGTTCAGCTGAATTTTAAACATAACTCCTCATTCACAGATATGATGTAATTCTCAGGGACATAACGTATGATTCTGCAAATACAGAATTATCCAAATCACTCCTAAATTTTAAAATTGGTTCCTTTACTTTCAAAACTGTACATTGAAAATTGATAATGAAGACAATTTGAATGATGAATGATCTAATAAAACTCAAACTAATATTTGCTGACCAGTATGAATGGAACTGCGAGTATTGGGGTGTGCAGCAATATGTAAAAGAGTACTCTTATAAGTTATTCCAAGTTTTCGGAAATGTTTATTTCCTTCTTTAGGGAGACTACAAAAAAACATGTGATTGGCGAATTATGGGAACATTATTTTTACAACACAAACTTACATCTTAAGTGAGAATGTTCACATTGTTGTTAATCAATATTTAAAATCTGTACATAGTGATAAAATACTAAAAGACGTCAACGGTTAACATGATTCATGATTTTTGCATTTTTGCCCACCGTGTACCAATTTGAAGCAACATATTATACATTTTTGGAATCAGCTCAGCAAAGGCAATTTGGAAATTGAAAAAAAAAGGAGGGGGTTCCATTTGAAAAAAAAATGGTGATGACGTCTTACACGAAAGTGGTTCACCCTGTATATTAGATTATGATTTGAAACAATAGTAAATTGAAATCAAAAATCGACCTGTTTTGAGAATTCCTAATTTTATTGTTCATTTAGTCAATAATGAATTTATGCGTTACTTCATGGACGCACTGTATATATATCGAGTCCTTAACAAAGCACTGGTCATTCTTTCAAGAACAAAACACCATTCACATATCAATCACAACTGTATTTTATCTCTTGTTCATTTCAATATTACCACGGAATTCAAAACTCTTGTCATGTGATCGGTGTGTACTTGTAAGTGCTGAGAAAAATATTGGGAATAACATGGATTCGAATTTCCTGTGAATATATAACTCATCAAAATATTATGTATCATGTTCAAGGTACGTATCTGAGAAATATTACTTATACATTTTTCATGTTATGTAAACTTATTACTGACCTTAATTATGGTAGTTTTTCGTGCGAGTGGATCATTTCATTATAATAAAAGATTAGTCATCGTCAAAAACTCGAAATCGAAATTGCTCTTGTTGCTCATTTCTATCATTCCAAAATCATAATAAGAGTAATTGTGAGCTGATCTCAAGAATTTGATCACGTTCCAATATCTTTCTCCGTCCCTAGATATTTATATTTGTGATTTCGAACTCAAATATGATCAAGTCATGACTTATCGGATTGCCACTCCTCGCAGAATTATGCTGTAAATGAAACAGTGGGCCTTTTGTGCTCTAAGGTGAGTATTGAAATAATTTCAGTTATTGCTGTTGTTGACTCACCTGTCTACTCCATTATCAGCTCGCTATTAGGCATGCGAAACAACTTCTGTGAAAAAACACCAAATCCTTTTCCCGAATAATCAAAAATTCTTAATCACAAAAACTTCCATTCGGAATGAAATCCCTCCAAGCGTATAATCAACAATTTGTTGCACGAGGAGTCCACGCGTATACTTCGGGAGTTTCGCGGGTTCTATCAATGGCAACTCTCCGACCGTCCACGGCAGACTGATGCGAGAACTACCTCGCAAGTCGCAACTCCAAAACTCGCGTCGAATGAGTTGCTCCAGTGCACGAATAATTTCTTAAACGGAACGTTTGTTCTCTTTGACGTTCTCGATGGAGCAGTCGTCCAGATGGATGAACTGTTTCTAGAAATTCATGAGTTTAATTCAGAATGTGAATAGTAGGGGAAGAGAACAAAGTTTTTCATCGAATCATAAAGTACATGGGATATGATTGATTATGGAATAACATATTGAGCAAATGGAATCCAAGTCTTGCATACACATACGCAATACTTTGTGGAGATTTTTCTTAGCCATTCTGTATAAATGTTGCAGAATTTTGTTGATACTGTGTTGAACATCCTTCTTCATGAACGCGTCTTCAATTCTGATCACTGAGACGGGTACACAACCTGGAAATGTCTCATGCAGTGATCGAAGTGTTTGACGGGTTGTATAGTATACAGTGTGGAACAGCCAAATGGAATAAATTCGATAACGAATAAATGTGAGCGTGTTGGGAAAAACGCTTGGACACATCGATTTGTATTTTCAGATGCACATTTATTTCAAAAAAAATATATAGGGTATGACATGTGACAGTGGCCGGTACTAACATTCTTATTTTAAATACCTAAATTATCAGTTTTTTGAATCCTACAGAAAATTCTTGACATAATGCATGTACAATGTCTCATACCTATCTTCAACTGTTTCGGAAATATTAAGTGTTTTCAGATGTATTACAAAAGTTAACATTGAAAAAAGGAAATTATTTTATTTCACAAATAATGGAATAAAAAATGTAAGCTTCAAAGATCAACACAGTTTCATCTGCATATGAGATTGTGAATTTACCAGCATTAAAATACAGTAGGGAATTTATATAGACAATGAAGAGTAGAGGGCCCAATACAGTGTACTGGGGAATGCCTAGTTGGGTATTCAAGGTTTCTCTTGATGAATCTCTGATTTCAACAATTTGTTTTCCATCATCAAGGTAGTTCTTGAACAATTCCAACACGGTCCCACGAATCCCGTAATGTTCCAATACCTCAAGGAGTCTATTATGTGGAACCGTGTCAAAAGCCATTGCTAAATCTAAGAAGACAGCAAACCATTTGTTATTTTTTTCCAATACATCCTTCAACTACTTCAAACATTGCATCAGAGGTTCTTTCACTTCCCCTAAAACCAAACGGGAAATCACTGCATGTATTTTTTTGTTGAGTTGATTTCGATATGATATATAATCATCGAATGATATTACATTTTTACTCTTATTTGCTTCCAGCTTCAATTCATCTCTGTGTTTTATAGAGTTAATAATAACCTGTGATATCCATGGTTTCACTTTCTTAGAGCATTCCATAGTTATCTCTTTTTTGTTTAGACTATGATTATATATAGGGAGCTGGCAAAAAAAACACCCTCCTCAGAGATGCCCCGATTGGAGGCGTCATTCAATAAAAGCGGGGTGTGTGTTTGTGGCCTCCGACGAAACGTCGAAGGAGTGGTTGCTGTCCAAAATAGCCACTCTTGAGACTGAAGGCTCAATGCTTAAAGTGGGAGGAGTGGGGCTCCCGCAAAGGCGTTATAAAGCCACGGTATGGCTCCTCGGACCACCAGAACCAGCCGAAGTGCTCGCCAACTCGAGAATGGAGGTTTTGCTATCAGCATTTTCATGGACATAGAGGGTGCGTTCAATCATACGGCCAGTGGCGTCATCAAAGATACCATGGAGAAGTTTGTCGCACCTACAATGCTAGTTGACTGGGTAAGCCACATGCTGAGAAACAGACAACTGGAAGCGAATAAGGGCAACACAACAATTAGAGGAAATGTTTCCTCGGGATGCCCACAGGGTAGGGTCATGTCACCCTTGTTGTGGAGCCTGATAGTAGACAGCCTATTGATGGGACTCAGCCGAGGGGGCACACAGGTAGTGGGATACGCTGATGACATAATGATCATAAGGCGCGGACCCTTTCTGGGCCCACTGATGGAGACCACACATGAAGCAATAGGGACTGTAGAAAGCTGGTGCAGGAAAACTGGACTTAATGTCAACCCCAGTAAAACGGAGGTTATGGTTTTCACCAGAAAATATAAATGGAACAGACAATGTTCGTTGACACTGAATGGAAAGGCTCTTGAGCTAGCCAGAGAAGTGAAATCTCTGGGAGTCACCCTAGATAGTAAGCTAACATGGGGAAGACACCATCAAACCAAGCACAATGGAATGGCTTCACGAGGCAATTCTAAAACCCAGACTCATGTACGCCTCTGTAGTCTGGTGGGATAGAACGAAGCTTAAAACGGTGGCGAAACAATTGGAGAGGTTGATAGGACTGGTAACAAGGTGCGCTGTGGGCGCAAGTGCGTCAGCGCCTACAGCAGCCCTTGGGGCAGCCCTAGGGATAGGACCGATTCAACTGGACATTGAAGCCGCTGCCGCAAAAGCGATGCAAAGAGCTAATGACATCCTCTCAGAAGGGAAATACAAGGAGAAGAAACCGGAGATCATGAGACAAGGAGGAATCTTCGAAATGCCCACTGACAAGATGATAACGAGGTATCTCTTTGATAAAAAATACCGCATCAGTCTCACAAGTAAGATTGAGTGGATTGAAAAACGGGCCAAACTACATCTGGTACACGGATGGCTCCAAGGCAGGAGCCTCGTTATTGCAATACCCATTGCACAATGTTCAGTCAATACAGGTCAAAACCAAATTATCATTAGCTCAGTCCTTCATCCTCTCGCGAAACCCAAAATCAGTATTTTATTCGGAAAAACAAACTAATTACAGTTCAAATATCTTAAAACGATCTAGGAAATTACGTCGAATGCTACTTGTTGTTCTCCTTCCCATATAAACCCCGTGTCCTTTTTCATTGCTACGTGCAGTGGCCTAGCTATCTGTGCAAAATTTTTCATAAATTTTCTGTAAAAATTACACAGTCCCATTAAACTTTGTTTGTTTGTTTGATTGTGCATGGTGTCGGAAAGTCCTGAATTGACTTTATCAAATCCTTGTCTATAGAGATTCCATGTTCTCCTACTATGTTCCCTAGGATCTTCACACTAGAATTTGCATAGACACACTTGCTCGTTTTCAGTGTGAGTCCTGCTTTTCTTAGTCTTTGAAACCCCTTTCCCAATTTCACTAGGTGTTTCTCTAGTGTCCTTGAGGAAATAACCACATCATCGAGATATATCAGGACATCCTTCCATTTCATCTCCTTGAAGACCATGTCTGCCAGTGCTTGGAAAGTTGCTGGTGCTCTGCATAATCCAAAGGCTACGACATTGAACTCGTAGGACCCATGACCTTGTGCTGTGAACGCCGTGTACTGTTTCGATTCTTCTTCTATATTCACCTGCCAGTATCCACTATACATGTCCAATGTGGTGAAGTACTTTGCTCCTCCAAGGTACGAGAATGTCATCTATATTGGAGATTGGGTAGTTTGATTTCCTCGTAACATTATTTAGTTTTCTGTAATACACACGAAATCGTATCGAGCCATCTTTCTTCTTTACCAGGACCACTGGGTTCGCCCACGGGGAGTGACAGGGCCGGATCATCTTACATTCCAACATTTCATTAATCTGCTGGTCTATTATCTCCCTTTCTTTCTGGGATATCCTGAAAAGTAAGTTCCGTTAAGTTGTTTTTTTTATATAAACCTTCGCACGAAAGGAGACATCCTGTAATGTTCAGAGAACATCGTGAGAAGCAAGAGCAAGAAGGTAAAAATTGGTGTTCTTTTTGAATTTCTGAAGGTCGTATGCCTCGGGGAACACCTCCCTGGGCAATGTGTTCCAGAGCCTCGCTGTTCGTTGGATGAACGAGTCTTCGAAAAGAGATGTTCTGCAGGTTACCAAATTAACCACAAAGTTCATTCTTGAAGTTTTCTTCTGTGATGTAATCTATGTCGTGATCTGCCATGGTTACTGTCTACATCCTCTGGTCTGTTACCAGTTCCGTACAAATCAATCCTCTGCTGCACAGGTACTCCTCATGAGGCACAAACGTCACTGCCCCTCTTTCCCTTCGGGTATCATTTCTGTGTTTGTGAATACTTCCTCATTTGCGTCTATTCGTATTTCCTCCTCAAGTACGTACCACTTTGACCCTTACCTGGATGCGTTTCGTTTTCTGTTCCTCCAAGTGTGATAGGATCATTTTTTCTTCCTGGTTCCTTGGAATGTATGTGGGGTCCCATCTGCATATCAAAATTGTTATTTCCACGAAAATATGGTGAATCATGTTTTCTACTGTTTCTCATTCTAGGCCATCCAATCCTTATGCCCATTTCTTATATGATATATCTCATCTCTACTAGGGCTGTACTAAGGCTTTCGTAAGTGGGTTTGTCCCTTGATCGCGTCTTAGTTATCAGGTCCAGGATGGTATAGGGTACCTTTCTCGTTATTGCTATGTGTCCTCTGATCTGGTTCACGTATACTCTTCCGAATTTCTTCCTAAACTGGTAGGCTGTTCCTCTGCGCATTTAATTATACCTCACTACACAGTGGGCTAGTGTGTAGTCAGGCTGACAGGTGCAGATGTCCTTGCTTTCTTCGGATATTAGGGCTCTGGTAATTAGGTTCTCTGCTATACCTTCCTCCTTTGGTAGTTGTTCGTTTATAGGTCTCCCATCCCATTTTTTTTTTCCTGATTAGATGAGTCCCTAGGCTTTTCCTGTTGCGGTCTTTCTTTTACTACAGATTCGTAGTCTCCTCAAGTGGTTCCTCTACCGACTTTCTTGATGGTTGCATCAGTAGCCAGTTGAAAACTAGTAGTAAGATATACAGTATACTCCATGGTTTTGTTATCACTTCGTTTTCTACTGTACTCTCCATTGCTAATAAGTCCTTGTGTATGACTTCATTTATATTCCGTTCTGTGGTTCCCACTTGCCTCCGCATTTAGTGTTAACTATATTTTGATGTTCTTTACTGCTTCCTCTTTGTACAGTTTACTGTAATCTATTGGTTTCGTTTCATCTGGTACTTTGGTTTGTGGTGGTAGGTTTTCCCGAAATTTGACATCTCCTGGCTGCAACATAATATTTCCTCTCAACAAGTCTATGATTGTTCTGTTCTCGTTGAGGAATCCCATCCCCAGTAGTAATGGGCATGGTAGGCTGTCAACCACGATGGCTGTACATTTGCAGCTGAAGTCTCCTATCATTACTAGAACTTTTGTAGAACCTCTTGTAGGTATCCTGCTTCTATCAGGTATTTCTTATGTCCTTGTATTTCTGTTTCTGTCACTTTGTCTCTGCGCACTACGTTTTATTCTGCTCCTGTGTCTAGGATGTCCACCATTCCGTTTTTTACTATTGCCCTTATATCCGGACTTTTGCTCCATCTTCCCCCGCTTCACCTGGAGGAGGGGAGGCTAGACTGGGGCTCCTCAGATTATATCTTCGAAAAACCCTTCGAGGTGTTAATCCCGGATAGAGGGGAGTGGCATGAAGTTCATGCTAGAGAAGAGCAAAACAGAATGATTTGGTAAACAGACGGATCAAAGACTGAACGAACATCGGGTGCGGGAATTTATTCCCATACCCTGAAGGAGAGACACTACTATGCGGTTGGTGAAAACACCTCGGTGTTCCAAGCAGAAATATTTGCAATTCAACAATGTGCAAAAATATGTGATGAGAAGGCCTTCAAGAGAAAAGGAATCCATATTTATTCGGTCAGGCCAGCCTGAAAGCACTTGCAGGGTATAAGGTGGAGTCCATACTCATCTGGGAATGTATCAATGAACTTCTGACGCTGACAAGGTTGAAAAGAGTTAAACTGATCTGGGTACCTGGGTACAGTGGAATAGAAGGCAACGAAATAGCTGACGAACTAGCTAGGGAGGGGTCAGCTACACTCTACCTAGGCCCAAAACCAGTACTTGGAGTGCCCAAGAAACTACTTAGCAACTCCATTGAAAGACGAGTCGAAGAACTACAAAGACTAGCCTGAGATAACACACCAGGACAAGAATATGGTAAACTTCTTATTCAGATAACATGTGAGAAACGAACGAATATACCTTTCATCTTGATTAATTTCTATCGTTATTTTTTAGATAGTGAAAAAACGAATTTGTTTCATTCTGAGCTAGAATATTTTTCTATGAACAGTTCTTGAAATAATAATGACATTGAAATTTCTCACACACATATCTTGTGACAATATAAAGTGTATGGTGCATTTTTGTGAAAACACTAATGGGCGAATTCCAGGAATTGATTTATTCCTGAAATGGGTTTATGCTGTTCGAGTATTCACTTGATGGATTCATTCAGATTAACAGTTCGAAAAATAATAGTGTCGCGTACAGGGGGTGTCTTAGGGGGTCACCCCTGTCACTTGGGTCGTACTCAGGAAATATAAATAAAATAATCCTAATTACAGAATGAAATACAAACAAAACATATGATTCGATGATGGTACATTCTTAAAAAAAAAGCAAAGATACAAACAAAAAATATAATTGCTTACCCCTGAACACACAATAATGCTGGAAACCCAGTATTCAGGAGGAATTAGGGGTAATCAATAAGAATTGTAGCTACTTTATCATCTACCATTCTAGACTAACTTCGGACTCTTTCAAGACTGAGTTAAGAATCTCCCAAGACTGTGTTCAATTACTTTTATTTCTTTTGTTTGTTGCGTGTACATGACTAAGTGAGATCAACGTGACTATTCTCGTATCGTAAAAATACGTTTTATGATGAATTTGAGATACCACATATTTAAGTCATGTAAGCACAAACGCGCTTAGGAAGGTCGAACATAAGTTTGTTTAGTTATAAGTGTGACTATTATTCTCGGACTATGTCTTGGTGCAATTTTGTGAAAACGTTGAGGATGAATACCAGGAATCAATTCACTTCACCTCTGAAACAGGTTCATGTTGTTGAAATGTTTTCTTCAAATATATGGTTCATAGGCTACTGCAGATGCTTTCATCAAAAAAATAAACGCATTGATGACTCTTCCTCTTGGTTAATAACGGAAACGAGTTCGCATGTATTTTATTTTGCAGATGCTCGATTGTCATTTTCAGCACATCACATTTGAATTCAATAAAGATGTGTTGGGGAGAATGGGTACCTGGAAGATGATTTGCACCGCAACAAATTGCAGATTCTTCATCAACAAATAAAATTCAACAATTCACTATTGTTGAGGTTACAATATCCTCAAATCACCGAGAATGTTTATATTTAATGAATATCAGTCACTACATTTCAATTCCTTCCTGCTTCATCTTGTGAATCTCGCTATTTTATGCAAAATGTGTGGAGGAATTTTCACAATTCAGTAGGTTCTTGCAATTTTTAAGTGAACTCATAAATGACATCCTCCGCTTTTTCCAGTAACAAAATACTGTTATCATCATTATGATTTGAAATGGTGAGTATAGAAAAAAATATCAAGTTCAAGCCAACTCGAAGGCGCATTCCCATCGAAGTATCATTGTTCATTGAAAAAACACTGCATTTTTCAAAATATCTGAATACTGCGATTATACTTTCCATAACTTTTCCTAAGCGTGATTTCTTGTAATTTTCCATTTACCGTAAATCAACCTGTATAAACCATTACTATCACTTGTTTCAATTGTAAGTAGGTGATGAGCAGTCGAAATATTTTCAATCCCACATTCAACCAGGAAAAAATTGAAATAACCGTGAAGAGTGGATATGATTTAAGGTATCTTCAACTCCGAGTGCAAGGAACACTAATTTGGACTGGGCTACAAAAGCGTTGGCACTTTCACAAATCCTAATCGTTCTCCGAACGGTTTGAGCGAATCTCATCACTCATCGCTTTTTTCGATATCAAAGAAAATGCGTGGTAATGCAGATGCAGGTTTGAGCGAGGTGAACAGTCCTTTGATAGCCAATCTCAACGTGTTGATGTTACTGATTGTTCACCTGTCTGAATTTTTTTTTATTCATCGATGCTGTCACGTATACAACATGATTTGAGAGATCAAAATGAAAACCAAATTGAAACGTGAAATTCCATAATGAATTCCTTAATGAAGTTGTACAACGCTAGTACATCACCAGACTAAATTAACTGAAACATTCACAACTACGTTCGTTGATCAAATTCTCAGATAGTGAGGAGATCTGAATTATATAATCAGTATATTGTTTACGCTAATTGATTAATCCACATCATGGTTGATATTTGATGAATAGCTACTATAATTGGTTAGGTTTGGTGCCTCAAACAAATATGGACAAATAGCATGAGATAGTTGGACGATAATCCATATAATCATTTATTATACCAATATTGTTTGATGAGGGTTGTATTAGTTCAAACAACTAAATATCGGCCACATTCTTGTGGAACTTTCTTTATCATGGAAAACTCCAATGGGATTTCGAGTTATATTCCAAAATTTTATTTTCCTAGGAAATTAGTTGGCTACGGTTGAGGTAGAAAGGATTTTTTTCCTTTCTCAATTATGCATCAAATGTTAGATCGCTTTTGATTTGCGACTCTTCAATAGTGGATGTAATATTTCACTACTTTCCTCTTGGCTGTTTCATAATTCCAAGTGAGTGTCCAAAAGAAGCTTTTTTGGCGTTAAAGAAAATATTATTTGTAACAAGACCCCCACATTGAGAAATACCACGATAAACTTCATGGTCACGTGTAGGTATTATTATATGCTTTATATTAGCCTTGAGTTAAATAGGGTGTGACTAAATAAGTGTGAATTATATGAGGGGGTGATTTTTTATCGAAAAAACTATAGGATCTTTCATATAAAGGAACTTCATTGGAGCATCCCATGTTGAGATACATCATAGAATATACATCACCTACTTAGTTGATGATATCATAATGAATACTCCAAATGACTTTTTGTAGTTGAATAGCCACTTTATTTGAGCGAATACGTGGCTCAATGCTAAGACGTCTAGACGCATGCGTAATGTGTGAAGGTAGACATATTGAACATTTACTATGATTCCTACATGTTGTATATTTGTTATTGATGAATTATTTTCATTTATTTCACTTCAATCATTCAATGCAGGTAGTAAAATAATGTTTTCTTTATTGGTGCCCCATTTTACCCATTTGAAGCACGTCTGAGCTTGTTTAAATCGAACTTAAAAAAACGCGCGTTTTTTAAAGTAACCATGGCAATATCAACGAAGAAACGAGAAACGTGAAGTCTAAATGACAAATTTTCGATTATTGATCTGACATGCTATCAGAAATAAATTGGCGAATGGTAATAATAAGACAAAAAGTTACATTGGAAATAAATTTGAGGGGTTGCGTTTTTCACCCCTTACAACCATGGGGTGAATCAAATAAATTACTGGTTAAGTGTTTTTTTTTAGTGGAAGATGTCAGGTCATTTTCGATACTGCAACCTTTTCAGTGCTTGTGGAAAAAAATTTTAAACAAAATTCATGTACCCCCTTCAAGGGGCTGTTTCTTAACATGGGATGCTCCAATGAAGTTTCTTTATATGAAAGATCCTATCCTTTTATCGGTGAGGAATCACCCCCTCAAATGTTTTTCACTCATTCAGTTACATCCTGTATTTGTGATCGATATTTTGTTGATTCGATTCCCTCAGTATTCTACCAGTTATCAATGAAATACCATGTGTAACCCGACTATATCTTCAGACGTCCAACTCTTTACCTTCTGAACATTTTGAAAACAAATCTTGATTTCTCAACAATATTCCATTCATGAATAGCAAGAAAGAAATTTAACTAGCAATAATTACCATTCCAAAGAGAATTATTTTTCTTCGAATGTTGAGTCATTGTATAGTCTCTGGCTATTTGTTCGATCAATATGAAAACCATCATCAAGATAAAAAGTGGGACTACAGATACATCATTTGCCAGAAATACATAGAGAGAACGACAGACAAAAGGGT
Source organism: Plagiodera versicolora (assembly GCA_037013635.1). Classification (NCBI taxonomy): domain Eukaryota; kingdom Metazoa; phylum Arthropoda; class Insecta; order Coleoptera; family Chrysomelidae; genus Plagiodera; species Plagiodera versicolora. The sequence continues at coordinate 12,252,207 of CM072982.1, forward strand.
ATATAAAACAAAACAAATTTGCCGTTGTTGAAGCGCGAACAGGGTGGCGGAGCGAAACGAAACACTGAGAGTTTCGAGGAAGTTTTAGAGAAGTTTCAACTCGCCAAGAATTTCAGGATAGTAACGCGAATACTAGTAGACGTCCTTTGATATATGTTCTTGTTTTCAATATTAGGTTCTCATGAAACCATCATAAATTTCCGATCGAAGTAGTTAATTTCCAAACCTGCAAAGCGATAATGCATAACCGAGCTGCATGTTGAAAGAATATTAATATCACCATACAGAGTGATCCATTGGGAAATGGGCATACTGTAAGGGTAGGTAGAGGTCGCCTAGCTGGTTCTGAAAAAAACCCATATAATGGGTCTGGCGCCCTGTATAAGCGAGATACAGAGTGTTTTATGTCTATCCCCTATTTTTCAATGGCTCATAACTTACGATCCGCATTGTATATTCCATTCATTTCCATAACATGAATTCATTATCCTGTATGCCACCGACTTCCGATTAAATGAAACTGATAATCCAGTTCAATACAACACCCTATGTGACGAAATTTCGGAAATTTGATTGCAGATATGAAAAGAGCAGAGAAAAACTTTCCTGAACAAATGAGTTTAGTACTTCCGTATGCCATTTTTGTACCTGTTAATCTGAGTCAAACTTAATTTTTTCGATGAAAAGGTGCTACGAAATTCAGAAAAATACCCCTTTCGTCTCTGAACGGTATTCTTTCACTTTCAATCAATCAAATTACTCCATTTCATAAAATCGTGAATTTTGGATCACAACCTTGAAGTAAAATAAGTCTACAGGTCCTTATTTAGGACAAAGTGCTATTTAAATAACCAGTTACAAACACCCCGTATGTGTGATGAAGATTGCATTCATTTATCATGCTACACATACCCAATTTCCCCAGAAGGTGAATGTTTGGGCAGGTATCCTAGGAAACCACATCGTTGGGCCTCTTTTTTTAAATACTAATTTAACTGGTGAGGTTTATCTGGACCTGTTGCAAAACGCAATAGAACCGTTAATCCTTGAAATTTTGGAAGATAATCCAGATGAATTCGGCAATTTGGAAATAACATTCCAACAGGATGGTGCTCTTCCACACTTTTACGCTGCAGTAAGACGGTATTTGGATGAGGAGTATCGAGGTGGATGGATTGGACGACGAGGTTCAACGGAATGGTCACCTCGATCACCGGATCTCACACCATTGGATTTTTTTCTATGGGGTTACCTCAAATCGAAGGTTTACGTTACTAAACCTGACAATATTGACGTTTTAAAACAACGCATTGTTGCAGAATGTGAGCCTGTTTCCTGAAACACATTTGCAACAGTACGAGAAGAGTTTAAAAATGGAATGTTTTACTGTCAGGAAGTAAATGGAGGGCACTTCGAACAATTTCTTTGAGTAGATACTGATTTTTAAATCTGTAATCAATGTGTTTACTAATGAGTCATTGAAACTGCCATAAACACAAACAAAATTAGTATCATTGATTAGGTTTTTTCGACACCATTTAAAAGAGGTGTCGCTTGCCGTAGGGATCCTTTTGAAATTATTGGCTACAATGGCCTTGTGACGTCATCTTTGACGATTTCGTCATCTATTATTCCTAGTAGAGCAGTTTACAACCTTCAATATTCAGTTTCCAAATTTCACTTGTTTATGTATAATCGTTCCAAAGATAAGAGGGAGGAGGGGACTTTTGAGAAACACTGTATACCCGTACTGCTTGAAAACAGCAATTGTTATAATTTTTTTTGAGACTGGCAGTGTGGATGATCCCTCAAGTTATCGACGAATCTCCCTTTTGTCTACCATATTAAAGAATTATTTTAAAAAACACTTTCTTTACATGTAAAATGGCACACGTTACTCTTGCGAATGTATCAACGCAATTTCAACTAGATAGAATGACATTCGATTGGTTTTGTTCGCAAACCTGTCAAGCATTTTATTTCATCATGAACTGATGTGAAATGAATTCTGAAATTATGTTTACTGTAATAATGACATAAATTATTCATCAAAAGTAACTATCGACCATAATCAAATGGAGAGTAGATCTCAGTGAAATTTCATTAGCGTTTTCAGATCAAGATACAACTCATTCCTCTTCAACTGTTATAGTCCTGGATTGAAAAGTTTTAAATAGGATTTAGGTTCAATAAATGATACACAGCATACTTATCAACCAAAAAAAAACGGGATAATTTGTTCACAATATAAAGATGCTTCATAAATAAACTGATAATTTCCATCGATATGGACTTTCATAACGAATCACACTGCATATCCATGAACGCAATATTGAGCAATAATCACAAAAGACAGTGAATAATACAAAAATTTATAGATTATTCATTCAGGAAATGATGCTGTTCAACTTGGTATACTCTAACTTTCCATATAGATTGAAATATTTAATTTTCCCTGATGGATTATCCCGTATATCGTTCATCTTTATGAATTTTTCAGTTTCAAGCTCAAGTCTGAATTTACGAGTGGTTCATCGAAATTTGTATTGAAATTCAATTACAGATGATTTGAAAGTACAGCTTGTATATTTCTGAATTACAGAATGTAAAATATGATGGGTGATGTGGGAAAGAAAGAAATTTCAATCTCAATTATACATATTTGACCTATGGTGGCGGAAGTGGCAATGAACTGATTATTTCTATATTGTGTTATAAAATTGTATATGAAATCTGTTCGAACTGTTCGATTCTCCAAAGAATCGTATTATAGATAAACCTTTGATATCCGAGAGAGTTTATCAGGTATCAAGAATTCAAGATTCTCAAACGATAATATCGATGGATAGAATGGATTACATTCAAAGCAGTATTGGGTTGTGATTTGCAAATTTCATCAATAGTTGTTATCAATGAAATATAACCATAATTTTCACCTTTCCACATTTTCAAAGTTTGTTTTTCAACCAACTCCCCATAAGTCGAAACTTGTACGGGGTGAAGAAGTGATATGTATTCATCCATTAATGATTCTAAGGAAAAATATTCAATTTTTATTTGAATTTGCTACATCAACTCTGTTAGAAATCGAGAGAATTTCGAGTTTCTAGTTTCAAGTTTCCTTGTTGCGAATTCAACACACATTATTCTTGTGGACATGCAGATCATTAATTTCAGTACTGATCATCGATAACCGCATAGAATAAATTGGTATCTGAACATGTTCCCAAACATCATATGAACATGAATTGAGTAGTGTGCTTTTGATAAGACAACACTATCAGCTTCACAGTTGAATTATTCAGAACTTTCCAGCAAATCTAGCTGTTGAACTTCTTGACAGCATCCATAAAAGGAAATGTGCATTCCAATTCCTAAACTTCTCAACTGTCTGTCCCTCTGTATGGTTTCATAGTTGTCCCTAATTTTTAATGAATGGTGAAATGTCTATAGCATATTTGCTCGTTATTGGAGAATTATTAGGATTGTGAATTATTTTTCCATTATGCTCTTCCTCTGAAAGTTATATCTTCTTTTTATCTTTTCAACTTGCTTCTTGACCATAAATTATCTCTGTATTTTCAATTTGAATATTGTTCTCATTGAATTTGGTACTTCAAATAAATGGAAGTTTTTTTTTCATCAACCAGACATGAAATTATCACTATTCGTGTCCAAATGCTTGGATAACTTCATAACCTTCAAGCCTATATATTGGAGTTTCAACACACATTCCAGTTTGATTCATTTTCTGGATCTCTATCAAGTAATTCATATCATAAGTAGTGTGTAAGTTCAGTATATTTTCCAATACCTTCAATAACATGCCTATAAAAATTATCAATATATAAATTACTGTGTTAGAAATCTTACAGGAAATATTATCACCCAGATCCTGGAAACTAATATAATCAACACATATTTCCACAGAAAATATGTAATCAAATGGTTTTTCATAGTCATAAAATCTCTTTTTTTGTTAGAAATATTGCAGTTGAATAGTTTTGTAATCGATAGCATTTGTCAACAAATCGTAGTGAAATATCAGGGTCAATTAGAGATTTCCCGCCATTTTTAGAATGAACCCTCTGGTTCACATTCACTCTGTGCCCATACATTGCTTTTTTATTTTTGAAATACCGTCTACTCGTTGCGAAGATGTGTGCCTTTAAAATTTCGCTAGTGCATTTCTCAAAAAATACAAAAAGTAAATCGATTTCGCTTGAAAAATTAAATGTTGAGAATATCTTCCTGAAAACAATTCGCTTTTTTATTCTGTTTTGGTTGATTCCAGCTAGTTGGTAATTTTTATTGAGTGAAAAATCATCGTGTTTTTGCATGCCAAAAATTCTTTATCTTGAAAATAGACTCAGTGGTTGCTAGCTGTCTTGTACCTTGTGTTTAAGTGCTTTAAAATTTTATTTAAAACTATAAATCATGGCGTCCATTATTCCAAAAACAGTGGAAATGATTGAACTTTATTTCAAAAATAATGAATTTGGGAACAAAAACGCAAACTTATTCAATCAACGACATGTCAATAGACATGTTTCTGATGAAATTTTGCGCGAATTGATGGCAAAATTTCGAGAAACTGGTTCTGTTCAGAATAAAAAAGGCAGGGTGGTAATCCAGTATTGAATGAACCTGTAGAAGAAACAGTGTTGGGGCAAGTTGCAATGGACTATACTATGAGTACAAGACAACTGACTGGTGCAACAGGTGTCAGTCATACGAGTCATAAAAGTGTCCAGAGAGTATTGAAAAAGTACGAGTTCCACCCATATAAGATTCAATTATTACAGGAACTGAATTAAGATGAATTTGACCGTCGCTTGAAATTTTGCGAAATCATAACTGAACGAGCAAACCATAACATTAATTTCTTATTTCAAATCAAATCACTTCATTATCCTTTTGACAGTTCGCAGATTGTGTAGGACTAGTCAATCACATTCAACTTACTATAAACTAAAACTGAACTAAAATTGTTATTCAAAAGTTATCATTAAAAAAATCATTCATGTTTTAATATGATAGATAGATAGATAGATTGTGATAATGTTTACTCGAATTCAAGGGGAATTTATGTATATTTTTAAAAACAAAGAGACATATCTCATAAACAAAAAGGGACGGTAATGTACGAACTTTATAAATAGCGCAGGCGTGATTCAATTTGGGGATGATAAAAAAATAATAATTGTTGGTTACTAAGTATATGACGTAAATTCCTTATGGAGTAAGTAGTACTCGACAACTTCTCGACAATATGTTCATAGTGTCTTTCAAAATTCATATTCTCATCTGAATGGATAACTAGAAACTTGATGCAATCTGTTGGGATCAGTTTTTCATTATATATGGCTATACTCATAGGACCACGGCACTGATGTGGCAACTGAAATTGACACGTCTTAGAATCATTAAAAAATAAAGATTTGTGTGGAAACCAGTTTGTTAGGGAACCCAGAACACTATCACATTCTCTTTTCACATACTTGCTTGATTCATCAGAAACAATTATAGAAATGTCGTCAGCATACGAAGTACTTAAAGTGAGATGAACCATGTAACTCCGGAACTTCGTTAACATACAGAAGAAATAGAATGACCCCTAGGGCACCCCTATGTTAATAGTGGAGTAATCAGAATTTTTTGTTGTTACTGAGGGAAGGCTGTCAATAATTAAAGTGACAAATTATTTCTTATTTCTGACAAAACATGAGATCCATTGTAGAAGTATGCCACGAATTCCATACCCATATAACTTGCTGCATAATCTATCTGGATCAATGCAATCGAATGCCCTGGTGAGATCAGATTTGATATGTATCCGTTTTTCGGATGAGAGAACCTTTTTCTAAATGGTGAAGTTAATCGGCATAACTTTCGTTACTGGACTGACTCCAATCCTAGAATATTTCTCTAGGTACACACGCAAAATCCTTAAAAATTAAACGTATGGGCTGAAATTTCCGGAGATTCCCTTGTTGGTCCTTTTTTCTTCCTGGAAATTTGACAGGAGACTTGTACCTCGATTTGATGGAAAATTCCATTGATCCTGCTTCAACTTATATCAAAGAGAACAACCCTACATACATTGAAGAGAAACTGATGCATTACTCACGAAATGTGCGTGACTTGAATGAAACGTTCCGACGTCATTGGATAGGACGAAGAGATGCAATTGAGTGGCCTCTTCGGTTTGAATCCTCTGGATTTCTTCATAAAAAGCAAAGTTCAAAGCACTCCACCCGATACCCTGGAAGACCTGCGAGATCGAATCGTTAACGTATGTCGTGAAGTAACACCACAAATACTGCAAGTGTGTGAACGAATTGAAGATAATCTGTATCATTGTATGCAGGTTGGTGGATAACATTTCCAACATTTACTCCAACAAAACGATAACTTTTTAAGCGAAATTGATTTACTTTTTGTATTTTTCGATTCGACCCCTATTTCCATTCTGAAAAATTTTGGGGATGCTACCCCTGCTTAGGAGGGTGAAGTTTGGGCTATACTTTTTGTGTCAATAGTTGTCCCCCTCATACACAAAGTTTCCCGATAAAATCTCTTCCTGGTAGTTATACCCTACGGTACGTTTTCGTTGGGCCACACTGTATATACATTGGAAGTATAGAGAACCAAAATATGACGATTGAGCGTAACATCGCTCATACAAATAATGATGGTTGAAGAGATACAGTGCATTCGAATAGCGTCGACAGACTTTATAGTTATTACACATCATTTACATTAATAACGAACAAAAGTGGTCTGAGCACACTTCCCTGTGGAACACCTAACACATTCACTCTACCTCCAGAAACATTGCCATCTACTCCTGTTTTCTGATACCTTCCTGTCAAATAATCTGCAATCCTTCTGAGACCAATTCCATCAACCCCATAATAATCCAATTTCTTACACAAAACAATAGGTTGTCAAATATCTCCCTTCCGCCTTTTTGTCTTTTTTTAATTTCGCGGCTATGTACAAAGCGCTACAAAGCTCGTATCTGGCAATACTATACATAATTTGAAAGTTCTTGACATAACCTACAAAACGACGCTATGCATGATTAGTTTGGATATTGCGTTCAACAGTTGAAAACGTGTAAACATGGGGTTCACTTACGCCGAAATTCGCGCTATTTTAAATGATGGGAGTTAGTCACCAAACCATTTCAAACCATCTGCAGAAGATTGGATACAAAAAAAGCTTGATGTTTGGGTGCCGCATGATTTTACGCAAAAAAAACCTTCTGGACCGAATCAACGCCTGCGATATGCTGCTGAAACGGAACAAACTCGACCCATTCTTGAAGCGGATGGTGACTGGCGACAAAAAATGGATCACATACGACAATATCAAGCAAAAATGGTCGGGATTAACGGCCAGGAAGGTTTTGCTGTGTGTTTGGTGGGATTGGAAGGGAATCATCCACTATGAGCTGCTCTCATATGTCCAGACGCTTAATTCTACCATCTACTGCGAACAACTGGACCACTCGAAGCAGGCGATCGACGAGAAGCGTCCAGAATTGGCCAACAGGAAGGGAGTAGTGTTCCACCAGGACAACGCCAGACCACACACTTCGTTGATGACCCGTCAGAAGCTACGGGAGCTCGGATGGGAGGTTTTATCGCATCCACCATATAGCCCGGACATAGCGCCAAGTGATTACCACCTGTTCCTGTCAATGGCGAACGCCCTTGGTGGTGTAAAGTTGAACTCAAAAGAGCTTGTGAAAAGTGACTGTCCGAGTTCTTCGCAAATAAGGAGGGGGGGGGGGGCTTCTACGAGGGAGGTACAGAGTGCGCCAGAGAAACTTACTTATTTGAAAGGTCAATAAAAAAAAAGTACTTCAGTTATTTTTTCAACTTTTTTTTTATTTTAGAATACAATATCCCAATTTTTTTTATGCAGTCTTTGAAATGACATCGGATAAATGGCGACCCCCATTGCGCATACACTGATGAAGTCGATTTTTGAAATTCGTATCCACTCTTCGCAGCATATCAATCGGTATGTTGGCAATGGCGTCGCGAATGTTGTTCTTGAGGTGTGCTATGGTCCGTGGTCGATCGACATAAACCAGGGATTTCAAATAACCCCATAAAAAGAAATCGCATGGAGTTAAATCTGGAGTGCGTGCCGGCCATTGGAGATCGCCTCTGAGAGAGATGAGGCGGTCGGGGAAATGTTGTAGCAACAAATTCATTGAGTCTCGTGCTGTGTGTGCTGTGGCTCCATCTTGCTGAAACCACACGTTCCTAACGTTCATTTCTTCGAGTCTTAGAAGAAAAAATTCCTCGATCATGTTCCTGTAACGAGCTCCATTCACGGTAACTGCGCGTTCGTTTTCTTCAAAAAGAATAAGGACCAATTATTCCCATTGTACACCAGACAGTAACTCGCTCACAATTAAGTGGCTTCTGGTGAAGCTCACGCGGATTTACATCACACCAATAACGCAAATTTTGATTTTTATCTTGAGGAAAGCCTTTTTAAAAAACTACTATTTTTCTACAGACAATCTATTCGCTATGAAAAGTTGACAAAGAATGAATATATTTTCATATACAAAAAGCTTGCTCTAGCGATCTCGTAGGAGATGGTTTTCTTGGAAGTTTCTCTAGTCGTCGCTGCTTCTGATGAAGGGTATCATATATCGCATTGCATCTTGATAAGGGGTATCATATAACTCCTCCCTTCTTAACTTGAAAAAATAACGGAGTTATTTTTGGAATTTGACGCATCTGAGGGTTCTTGATCTTTTTTGCGGTTCCCAAAGAATTTCTGGTAGGTTTTCTTGATTTTTGGTATGGAAAGCAGGACTATTCCAATACATATTATGGTTACAATTATCCATAATGTAGACGTAGCTGGCTGTGGGCCTTCTTCTAACTGTATAGGTTTGAGTTGTTTGGCGATGTTGTTGATTTCATTTATTTCTTCAAAATCTATTCTGGTGAGATTTCGAATTTCATAATTCTGCGATGACTTCAGGCTGTTTACTTCTAATTTTGGCAGGATCAGTGGCTTGCCTTGTTGAATTCGTACATCGTTAGTGAATTTCCTATCTTGGATTCTAATCTCACATGTTTTCGGGATTTTGATTAATACTGGGTGATCGATTTGTACATATTGATCAGTCTTGCATCTTGAATAGAGTCTTTCTTGTTGAGATGGGATCATCAGAACTTTGTCTTGTGCTATTTGCTCTAGGATTGGGTCGTCCATGTTGATTTCCAATATTTGGCATTCTTCGGCTGAATGTCCTTTGAGGAGGTTGATAGTACAGTTATCTTCCGGTAGAAACGTCTCGGGGCAGTAGTAGATGTCTTCTAAGAGAGGGCATTCTTCTTTTTCGAATTGGTTATTTTGCAAGTTACGTGCCAAATAGTAGTATTTAGGAACGAATAATTTGTGATTTTGGATAACGGGATATAGGTGGTAGAAATCAAAGACTTCGGGTTTCATGATAGGTACATGAATTGCAAATATTAATTTTGTGTCAATAATAGTTACTTGTGTTCCTAACAGTTGGTAAAAGGTTAACATATTTTTGAAATTTGGTATTTCTTTTTCTTGATATATTTGTTTCAAGTATTCAATCATTTCTTTCAGATCTGAATTTGACACTATTGAGCTGTGTAAAGTATTCGATTTGGAGAACATAACAGCATTTTCGATATTGTCAATGAAGGTGATAACACTTTGACAGTCTAGATTCATTTGGGAGATAGTTCCTTGAAAGCTGATGTAGTTATCAACGTCATCTATTTTGCTATTTATTGATGCTTGAAATTTTTCTAAATCACGTTCAAATTTTTCTTGATTTGAACTCAGTATTACAATCGTTCTGTTATAGTGATCGATAATTTTCTTAGATAGGGAAATTTGAAGATTTACTTCATGAGCGATTTGCTTTTGATTTTGTTCTAAGGTAGCTATGGCATGATTATACAGTTCTTCATCGTCAGAGTCTAAATTGCCAAAAAGCCATTTATTTATTTTACCTATTCCATTTAAAAGGCCTCTTTTATCACGATTGTGAGGGGTGAAACTCTCAATTTTCTTTTGAGCAGTTTGTATCAGATATTCGGTTCTTGTTAACATATTTTCAGCTAATCCGTGATATGATATTGGATTTGTGCTGTTGATTTTTGAAATGCTATTTCTTATTGATTGGTAATTTTCATCGAGATTATTTATTCGATCGATAACTATTTTTAAGTCTAGATAGTGTAGAAAGGTATGTTTCGTATATATAATTCTTGAATCTCCGAGTTTTAAAGGAAGGATCAGGTTTTCGAGGGTAGTTATCTGAATATCTTCACTACAGAGTATTACTCGAACAACCAGGTGTAGGAGAAGGAGCTTCATTTTCTTGGTTTTCCTGTAAAGATATGGTTTTGTCAATTCTCGGTTTTCTTGCGCTATTTTTATGGTAAGTTCCTGATTTCGTTTTGAGTTTTATATCAGTTTCTTGGATTAAATCCACTTTCCTGAACTTGGGTAACTTTTTGTCTCGCGCTTTTGTCTTTATGTATACCGTATTTTTATCAGCATAGGTTGGAGGTACTGATCTATTCTTATTACTTTTTGAAATTATTTTCTCTTTAGTTTCTTTATTCGTCTTCTGGATATTTTCGTACAACGTTTTACTTACTTCTTTGTGGTTCTGAATATAGTTAGATATTATTATATTATCGTCTGTATCGAATGGATTTGGATTGTTAATGTGACCGTTAACAATTTCAAAGGGTGTGAATTTCGTTACACTATGAATTGAGTTGTTATAACCTAGTATAGCGTGTTTTATTATCTGGTCTGGAGTAAAATTTTTATTTTCCTCTCTGATGCAACGAAAATGTTCGATAAGTGTGGAGTGGAAGCGTTCCACAGGGGAATTGGAGTTACTGTTTTTTGCAGTTGTATAATGAAGTTGGATACGGTGTAATTTGCAGAAATTCTCCAAATCTTGGTTTTTGAATTCAGTTCCGCTATCGGTAGTAATTTTTTGAGGTAATCCGTGATGGGTTATGAAGGTTAATAAGTTTTCTACGATAGATACACCTGTGACTGATCTCAAGGGGTACGCTTGACCGTATCGTGAGAAAGCGTCTATTATAGTCAAATAACTTTCGTTCGATATCTTGAAAACATCTAAATGAATGTGTTCAAAAGGTTTTGAGGTGGTTGGTGTTAAATTGAATTTTATTGCTGGGGGGTTTCGGTCGTATTTGTTTTTTAAACAAGTTTCGCAGTTGTTGATGTAATTTTCTATATCATGGATCATGTTAGGCCAATAGTATCTAGAGCTTAAAGAGGTTTTAACTTCATTTATTCCTCTATGACCTGATTTATAAATATGATGATATTCAAGTTTTTGTACCTGTTCGTCTGTAGTTTCGATATCTTTCAAGAATTTCGTGCATTGGGTTAATTTGAAAGAAGAATTCTTAAATGTACTCTGCATAGTTGTCGCAAATATTTCGGGAAGAAATGAATTTTGGAAGTATAAAGCATAACTTTGTTTAGGATCCATGTAATTTTTTGCGAATTCTTGAATATAATTTCTCAAATCATGTTTTGGGAAGGTTACGTAAAAACGTGAATTTCCGAATACTTTTTCTTTGCGTATTTTGGTACTATCTATTTCTCCGTATGTGACGATAATTTGATTTTTGAAGGTGTTCACTGATCTATCAGTGATTGGAATTGTCAGAATAGGGTGTTCAACTGATGTGTGTATTGTTTCTAAATCGGTTTCATTATCTGTCTCTAGTATTTTCTTTGAGGGGGTTACAAGTACGTTTGAGATGATATTAATCTTATCATTGTTGAGGTTTGTTATTGGTGTTTTATCGGTGTTTTGATCTTCTAGAATTTCTAATGGAACTTCGTTATCTAGATTTGGTAAATCGTAGATGGATTCGAGTTCTCTTCGTATAATTTCATCAATGTCATCTAAATTAACGTCAGTTGACATAGTTTCTAGGGCGTTCAAATCATATTCTGGTGGGTGTCTAGATAAGGCGTCGGCTGCTTGATTAGTTGTACCTTTTTTGTATTTTATTGTGTAGTCAAATTCTTCCAATTTTAGCCGCCATCTGATAAGTCGTCAATTGGGTTCTTTAAGAGAAAAGAGCCATTGAAGTGGTTTGTGGTCGGTGAAAATGATAAATTTTCGGCCAAACAAATATGGTCGAAAATATTTACAACTCCAAACTATTGCCAACAATTCTTTCTCTATAGTAGAGTAGTTTATTTCGGCTGTATTCAATGTTCTCGAGGCGTAACTGACAGGATGACCATTTTGGGACAGGATTGCTCCTAACGCGTAATTAGAGGCATCTGTGGTCAGTTCAAAATCATTTCCGAAATCTGGATAAGCTAACACTGGTTCTGACATTAAAACTTGTTTGCAAGTGTTAAAACATTCTGTGAATTCTTTCGTATGTTCGACTTTTTTATCCTTCTTTAAACAAGACGTCATTGGTTTTGTCAATTTCGCAAAATTCTTAATAAATTTTCGATAGTATCCGAGGAGACCAAGGAAAGATTTGATGTCTTTTTGTGTACGAGGAATTGGAAATTTCTTAATCGTTTCAATCTTCTTCGGGTTTGGTTTAATTCCGTCAGGTGTTACGACGTGTCCAAGAAATTCTACTTCTTTTCTTAGAAACTCGCATTTGTCTAGCTGAATTTTCAGTCTAGCTTCGCGTAATTTATTGAATACTAGTTTTAGGTTTTGTATATGTTCTTGTAAGCCTGTGCTGAAGATTATAATATCGTCCATATAGACCATGCAGATTTTATTTTGTAGATCTTTTAGGACTTCATCCATTATTCTTTGAAATGTGGCTGGCGCTCCTTTAAGACCGAAGGGCATACGCAAATACTCAAAGTGACCTTGATCGACACTGAATGCTGTTTTTTCGATGGAACATTTTCTCATTTCGATCTGGTGAAAGCCGCTAGCTAGATCGAGTGTGGTAAAGTATTGGGCTCTACCGAGTTTATCCAATATATCCGTGATGTTTGGAATAGGATATCGATCATCTATCGTCTTTTCATTGACTTTTCTGTAATCGACAACAAGTCGCCATTTTTGTTTACCGGACGCGTCTAATTTTTTCGGTACAATCCATATAGGAGAGGACCATGGGCTACACGAGGGTCTAATTATACCTTTTTCTAGCATGTCTTGAATTTGTTTTTGAACTTCTTCCTTATGTACGTACGGATACCGATAAGATTTCGTAAATACTGGTGTTTCGTCAGTTGTTTTAATCACGTGTTTAATTTTTGATGTGAAAGTTAATTTATCGCCGGGTTTAAGGAATATATCTGAATAATTTTCGCAAAGTCTAATAATGGATGTTTTTTCTTCACTATTCATATGGTCTGTACGTATGAGGTTTCGTACGTCGCCTTTTTGTGCGTAATTTGTCTTTTGTTCGGGTGCATTATTGAATGCTTCAAATTTATAAATTTCGTATTGACTTGGTTCAAATGGAGTTGCTGAAAGCGGTTTGTTTAATTTTATGGTAATTGGTTGGTCTGTACTATTATGAATTTCTATCGGTGCGATACCATTTTTTACTGAAGTCAGAACTCGAGGGATTGTAAGATTGTCTAAATTTTGTTTCTCTATTACTACATCTCCTTCGTTTACATTGACCGGTAGGTATTTTATTACCTTTTCGTTTGGACTTACAAAAATTGAAAAATTCTTGTTCGTATCGATTTCTCTATATTTGAATGGAACTTCAACGTTAAGACCTATTAACTTTTGGTTTGTTAAATCGATGTTCAGTTTCATTTTAATTAAATCTGTTAAACCTATCACTCCGTCGAAGAAGTCGTGAAAGTCAAAAAGGATAAAATCGATTTCTTGTTCACTACCTAATTCGTGGAATGCTGGAATTTTTGCATTGAATTTAATATTTTTGCTACCTAACGTTGTTCTTATCGTTGTGTTTGCGTGGTAAATTCTGTCAGGATAAAATTTTTCGATGATTGATGGCCTAATGATTGATCTTGAGCTACCCGTATCAATAAGCAATTTTACATTTGGATTTTTTATTTCTATGTACGGTAGCGCATTGTTACAAAGGACGTTGATTTCGACTACGTTTGATTCTCGTTTTGATGTACCGTAGGAAAATTTACGTCATGATCATTTTCAAATTCTACAAACTTTTCGTCTTCATATACGTAGTTTGAATCGTAGGGGTCGTTAAACTCTTCGGTAATTTGGTCTTTATTGTCGAGAGTTTGGAATTCTGAGATTTGGTCAGGAATGTCGTAATCGTTTGAATGCAATTCTTCAAATGTGAAATTTGGGTTTCCTGTGGGTCGGAAATTGTTCGAAGTATTCATTGATGGATTTCGATTGCCGAAATTTGGATACCTTTGATTTTGGAATTGCGTTCTTCTTGTGGCTAATGTTGGATTTCTCGAGGTTGTTGACATTGGTTCTGGTTTTGGCATTTGATTTGTTTGAGTTTGATTGGGTTTGAAAACATTCTTTGGTGGACCAAAAACTTCGCGATTTGTATAAAATCTCTGATTTGGTAGTTGTCTGGGTTGAATGTTAATCGGTTGGTTGGGCCAAATAGGTTTTGTGAAATTTTGAGTATGCATTTGGTGATTGAATTGGTGATTTTGTTGCATGTTGTTCCCGTATATTTGTCGATTTGTCGGAATATTCCTTGAGGAGGAATTCCTGTTTTCGTTTAGGTTACCGTAAAGTCTTTCAAAATTTTCGAATTCATTTGCATACGCTATGGCGTCCTCTAAAGAAGCTGGTTGTTTCAAATGCATGTTATTTCTCAGGGTGCCGGTGCATCCAGCTATGAACGTGTTTAACGCTGTTTTATCGTGATAATAAATATGACATAATTTTGCTTGCTGGTCCAAAGACGTATCGTTACTTATTCGCTGAACTACATTACTTCTTAATAGTTGGATTCTACTGCCAAAATCTACAAGATTTTCTCCTTTGTGCGGTTTGGTTCTAGTGAGTTCTTGAACGAGACAATCTAGATCTCTGCGATCTGAAAAACATTGTATGAGAGCGGTTTTCAAGCTGTTCCAATCTCTCAATTCCATGCGATTGCCTACCATAGATTCCGCTTTACCGACTAATTTTTCTTGAATACACTCAAGAATGTGTTTTTGGAGATCGGCATCTCCGTAAACTTCATAACTGGCGAGAAGCGTTTCGCAACGTGAAATGAATTTATTTAACGTATTGCTATTGCCGTCAAACGGTTTGATGTTGTCTACCCGTGATTTAAAAAGATTCCAATTGATTTGTGTTGGAGCTGGTGGAACCATTCTTGATTTTGAAATGTTAATACTGGTATTTTCTTCAAAAGAAAGATTGCTCAATTGTGTCGCAATATCGTCGATATTGCACATCAACTTTTTTTCGGTTTGATTGCTTTCTGTTTGTCTTAACCTAGCACTACCCTATCTTCCCTAAAGTCCTTGAACAGAGGGTTTAGGAAAGGCAAAAAGGAATTTGGCACTTACGGTTCCTTGCGTTTGGTACCCGTAGTCTCCTGTATCCTTCTTCGATGCTTTGTCTTCCGTAGATAGGCTGTCCCGTCGACTGGTTCCCTGGAGGGATGTTCTTGGATTCACGCTTAAGGGCTGAAGTCCAAAGTCACGAAAAAACACCTTTCGACACGATGTGAGAGTCTTTTCTTTGCGACCGCGAGAATCCTACCGACTGCGCCAATTTTGATTTTTATCTTGAGGAAAGCCTTTTTAAAAAACTACTATTTTTCTACAGACAATCTATTCGCTATGAAAAGTTGACAAAGAATGAATATATTTTCATATACAAAAAGCTTGCTCTAGCGATCTCGTAGGAGATGGTTTTCTTGGAAGTTTCTCTAGTCGTCGCTGCTTCTGATAAAGGGTATCATATATCGTATTGCATCTTGATAAGGGGTATCATATAACTCGCATGTTTTGCTTGTTGACGCAGCCGGAAATGTGTAAGTGAGCCTCGTCACTGAAAAAAACGACCGCGTCTTCAGGCAGGTTGTCAATCAGCATTTCACATGCATTTTGACGGGCAACAAAATCGCGTTCAGTTAATTCTTGCATAACAGCCAATTTATAGGGATGAAATTAAAGGTCTTCATGGAGAATTCGTCGAACAGTGGTATCAGAAATTCCCATAGCAGCTGCGTGTTTGCGAGCCGAACGCCGGGGAGAACGCACAACTGACTGCCTCACTCTTTCGATATTTTCCGGAGTTCTGGGTTTAGCGACACTTCCACACTCCCGAAATGAGTTAACCCACGACAGAATCGAATTACGGCCAGGAACGAGTCTGTGAGGAGGAATTTCAAAGCGAGCGCGGAAGGCACGTTGCGTAGCAACAAGTGAGCGACCGTTAGAAAAGAAGCTCTCAACTGCGAAGGCCCGCTGCTCTCTAGACCAGAGCATGATGGCAACTGAATGGAGAGAAAAACAAACTTGGGAACTTCCCCCTCCAGATGCGCCCCCTCTTGCCCCTCTACCCGCCCAACTCACCGCGCGGGAATTTTTTCAAATAAGTAAGTTTCTCTGGCGCACCCTGTATTATGAAGTTGCCGTCTAGATGGAAACAGATTATCGAACAAAACGGTGCATATTTGAACTAAATCCGATAACTGTAACACTTTTTATAAAGTATTGCAAAAAGAGCAAGAAAGCGGAAGCGAGATATTTGACAACCTATTATCACGGTCTATTGACTCAAAAGCTCGTTTCATGTCTACGCAACAGACAGCACAATTTCGTCATTGTTGATTTTTGTCCTACAGTCCGCACATACATACTGTACAGCAGATTCATACGAATACTTATTTCTAAATACTGACTGCCCAGTGAATAACAAATCATCTTGCTCAAAATATTGTCTAAGTTGATCACATACAATTTTTTCAATAACTTTATCCATTGCTGGTAACATATGTATAGGTCTAAGCTCCAATGGGTTCTAGGTATTGGTAACTTTTGGGATCGGGGCTGGTTTTTAATTGGTTCGGAAACTTACCAATTTGGAGTATAATTATTGAATTGAGGTGGGTTGGTAAAAGATCTTGGATGATGAACTGGTGGTTATCTCAAGTTTGTTGGATTCGTTGTCGGTTTATATTTGAGGAGTATAAGTCTGTCCTGATCGAAATAAATTGAAATATTCTTCTTCTTCAACTTCAACTTTTTTCACCAATATCAAAATTGTAGATTTTGTTAATTAATTCGTCCAGTGTTGTATTTACTAGCAGAGGTTGGGAATGAAATATATACAAACTAGCTATCCCGGCAAACGTTGTTTTGCCATATAAATAATTTTCAAGGAATTTCTAGTGTAGACAAAAAATAGCTTACTTATTTCAAGTGTGTAAGAATGTGGTATATGCCTGAAATAGGCATGGAGCACTGTGAACAATGAGGGAATATAAAAATAATAAAAGGCAAACATTATTTTCAAGTTATTATAATTTATTCCTTAAAATTATATATCATTAATTAATCACAATATCACTCTCTCAATGCTATAGTGTGAACATTATTTTTTGTTAGTTCATCTTTAGCTAACACAAACTGGATGGTTTACTCACTCAAGAGCATGCCACGTATAATTGTCGTTTGACCTTGGGATTTGTTGATAGTCGCAGTAGTTGCAAATGCCAATCTAATCAGAAACTGAATACGTTTGAATTGAATTGGCACATCTGTAGGTATAATAGGAATCCGTGGTATGAGTATATTTTCATCTCTGAACTTGTGACGCCTGTAGACATCTGGCGGGGATAACTAATTAAATGACGATTGATCAGTTATCGACCGGAGCACAGTGGTCCAAAAGCCCAATTTCCTGACCAAAACCTCGAAAATCAAAAATTACTTAAAGAGGTGAAGCTTCATATTTTCCTCAACAGGTGGAATGAAATAAGTTTCATAATCCAAAAGATTAGGTCGATATATTCAATACTTGGCCGTGGGCACACACTCAAACTTGCCCGTTATCGCGTCACATGGGAAATGACGGCCCATGACCTGTTTCGTGCGCTTGACTAAAATTGTCATAAGAAACGCAGTTTTTTGTGAAAACGTTTGCGACAAAATGGAGGATGTTCCTGAATGTATGAAGAATATTGATCTTTACTGCGGGAATCATTACGTGCATTTTTGCAGATGTTATCAAGAATGAAATGTCGGCACTCAGAATTGTTTTTTTTTCCATATTTTTTTTATATCTGTAGAGAATTAGTTATGATCCCAAGAGATCCTGAAAAAGTTGCAATGGTTTTACGCCTATAAAAGTATGTAGAATTCGTAACCGTTGGCATTACCTGCCCTTTCTTGCCCCCTTGGTTTAAAAACCGTACTGTTTGGAGCAGTGTTGGTGCATTCGTGCGTCAGATGACAGAGCACTCAGTTATGAAAAATTCGATTTTGGAGGCGACAACGCAGATGATGTACTTAATATAGATAATAATTCTGAAAATGAAAGTTGCGATGGAAGCTCTGATAGCGATTGATCTGTATTTGAGGAAATCATGTAGTTCAGCCAAGTGAAGAATAATGTTCCCCACACATATTGTGCTTGTAATAATTCTGCAATAATAATTTTTTCCTATTTATTTCGTAATAAATTTTTCCTATTCATTTTCATAATCAGTGACCCAAAAAACATTTATAATATGAATTTCAGCACAAACGTATTATTTTTTGAAAATAATGTCCGCCATTTTGGATCCGCCATTTTGAATTTAGATTTTTTCTTCATTTTCGTAATCAGCGACCCAAAAACACCTATAATATGAATTTCAGCATAAACGTACTATTTTTTTGAAAAAATGTCCGCCATTTTGGATCCGCCATTTTTAATTTAGATTTTTTCTCCATTTTCGTAATCAGCGACCCAGAAAACAACTATAATATGAATTTCAGCATAAACGTACTATTTTTTGGAAAAAATGTCCGCCATTTTGGATCCGCCATTTTGAATTTAGATTTTTTCTTAACTTTCGTAATCAGCGACCCAAAAAACACTTATAATATGAATTACAGAGTAAACGTCCTATTTTTTGGAAAAAATGTCCGCCATTTTGGGTCCGCCATTTTGAATTTAGATTTTTTTTTCCATTTTCGTAATCAGCGACCCAAAAAACTGTGAATCTGAAAATTTGAGAAAAATCCAGGAAATTGGGCCAGGGAATTGGGCTGTGCGGAAAGGAAAAAAGATTAAATTACTAAAATGGCTATTAAAAAATAAGGGTTGATCGTAGAAGGGTGAAAATTGAGGATCGTATGTATTTTCGTATGTCGTATCATAAAAAAATAGAAATTGAAAATTTTGTCTGAAAAATATCATAAGAAAATTAGGGGTGGACTACCCCTAACATTTAGGGGGATGAAAAATAGATGTTGGCCGATTCTCATAGATACCGGATAAGCACAAAAAATTTCATCGAAATCGGTCGAGCCGTTTCGGAGGAGTTTAACAACGAAAACTGTGACACGAGAATTTTATATATTAGATATGGTTTGTGAGGTTGGTTATGTACAGGAGAATTGGAAAGAGCAGACTTACGTTATGATCGGTGTTCCTATTCTCATGGTTTTCTTGTTTTCCTCATTCTAATTTTATCCTAGGGTTCCGGCTTCGGCGATGTCTGTCCTCACCAGGGTTGAGTTTCGATTGTTCTTAGGGTCCTCAAAAATCGACATCCAACAAGATAGTGCGATACTAGTTTCAAGTTGCGGTACCCGGTTTTCGACTGCTTTCTGTTGGTCAAACTTTGAGCTACTTAGTGCACCCAAATTTTAACTAACCGTAATCCATACAATCTTCTGTTTTTCGAACGTGGTATTGAAAAGTTGGAACTTGAAAGGATTCTACGATAGTTTACTCTTTACCACATCCTACCGACTTCGCCAATTAGATGATTGGGAAATCGGGGTTAAAAAGCAACTGTTCACTTCAAGATACAACAGTGAACTGTTTTCTATTTGTAATAACATCAAAAAAAAGATCATGATACAAGATAAATATGTAGTATACATATGATTACAGCTGTTCTTAGAATATAAAATTCGATGATGCATTTCTGGAGTTCCTGCAATCTTCGTTGTCATGTCATCACTCAAATGAATAAATATCAATATCAAATGCAACTGCAAGTACTGAAACAGATTTTTCACCATTGAGACCCTCACTATTGAATGAGGAATAAGATATAGCTCTACTCCTCATCAGTTAGGAAGATCCGGAGATTGTTTTCCTCTCAGTGATGTGTTGAAGTTATAGAGATGAAACAGTAGTAGTACTCCTTGTTAGTCTGTTTCGTAGGTACGATCTTTAAAAGTAACTTCCTTGTTGCGTATTCCCCAGATTCCTCAATTATTGAGATGTCTCTGATTTATTAACCTAGTTCATAATCTCATCAGATTTCAAGAATAATCGAATCACAAATTCCCTTATTATTTTTCCTCTGTTTTCACAGTTCCTTCAATAAATTGCTATGTGATTCGCTATCGCACCGGAAGAAAGTCGTTTACATTTCAATATGCAGACTTGCCAGGAAAAAAATCAACGGTAATTGGGGCGGTGGAGGTGTAAATAAAAAAATATTCATATTCAGATTTCGAGGATACTTGTTATTCTCTTTCACATAATTTCCACGTCGACTTTCGAATATGCTAGTGATCTCTTCAATATGGTTGAAATGGGAAAAAGTAGGAAAATTTCAAGAGGTATTTTTTCAACTCTATGTTGAGCAAATGTATTCTTGTCCATAGATTGGGCCGTTCTCTGATATTATTCCTTAGACGAATCATACTCAATGAATAAAAATAGGAATTTCATGATAACATTTGAACTCTCTCCATTCTGCGATCATAATGCAATGATGCGAATCAAAGAACAGTTTCCTGAACGAAACTTTATTATTTCGAATAAAAATATATGGTATACATATACATATACATATACATATACATATACATATACATATACATATACATATACATATACATATACATATACATATACATATACATATACATATACATATACATATACATATACATATACATATACATATACATATACATATACATATACATATACATATACATATACATATACATATACATATACATATACATATACATATACATATACATATACATATACATATACATATACATATACATATACATATACATATACATATACATATACATATACATATACATATACATATACATATACATATACATATACATATACATATACATATACATATACATATACATATACATATACATATACATATACATATACATATACATATACATATACATATACATATACATATACATATACATATACATATACATATACATATACATATACATATACATATACATATACATATACATATACATATACATATACATATACATATACATATACATATACATATACATATACATATACATATACATATACATATACATATACATATACATATACATATACATATACATATACATACAGTGTGTAAAAGCCAAATGGAATAAATTCATTATTTCGGTTACTGTACATATTTCTAAAAAGTCCCGAAACACGTCAAATTTAAATTATAACTTGACATTCTTTTACGTGAAAATGCAACCCCTACCTTCAACCCCCTTAGAATGACAGGTACAACCCCCAATTTTTTAAATGGGAAGTATAGGCTTGTGATATATCATTTGAAAGGTCTCTTCATTCTCTATTCAAAAATGTTATTGTTTTTAAATTTAATGCAAAAATCAACATAAAAAAAATTAATATCATGTTGTTACCGAAATTCGCTACATACAATCAAAAACTAAAATGTAATGCAAAACGTAATAAAATGTAGAACACGAAAAAGAACTATGAATGTTAATGAAGTAGATGTTCAAAATGTTCTCCGCGAACGTCTTGGCAACATCCTAATCTCAAATAAAACTGTCTTCTAACATTATTTAACATATCAGGCGTGATCGACCTAATCGCAAGCGTTATTCGTTCTTTTAAGTCATTTAAATCAGAAGGTTTAGTTTTGTACACATGGCTCTTCACATATCCCCATAAAAAGAAATCTAATAATGTAAGATCAGGTGATCGCGCTGGCCATTCAATCGATCCTCGCCTCCCTATCCACCGATTGGGAAATATTGTATCGAGGTACTGCCGGACATTAAGTTGGTAATGTGGTGGTGCTCCATCCTGCTGAAACCATATCGTATTCGCTGGAACTTGAGGATTACCTGGATCAGGATATAAATTTGCCAACGTTGGAATGACATCATTTTGAAGTAGTGCCAAATAATTGTTGCCATTCAAGTTGCCCTCAATAAAAAAGGGACCAATTATATTGTTCCCTACAATCCCTGCCCAAACATTAACCTTTTGAGGGTATTGAGTGTGTTCTTCTCTCATCCAGTGAGGATTTTCCGTGGACCAGTAGCGGCAATTTTGCCGATTAGCATGACCGTTAAGTAAAAAAGTACACTCATCAGAAAACATAACGTCTTCTAATTGGATAATATTGTTATCCAACATGTCCATCATTTGCTCACAAAAAAAAGTTCTCCTATCAAAATCGTCTTCCATGAGCTCCTGAGTAGGTATCATCTTATACGGATGCAATTTATTTTCTTTTAATATGTTTGCTATCGATGTATGGCTAGCATTGAATGTAGTGGATGCCTGTCTACTCGATGTATGTGGGTTTTCCTGAAACTCAAGCAACACATCTAATTTGAGTTCATCACTCAGTGCATCACTCAGTGCATTAGCAGCTGCTTTTTTTATCTGCCTTACATGACCAAACTCGCGAAATTGCTTTTCTATTTTACTTATTGTTCCTTGGGATATAGGCGGTAAATAAGGAAATTTCTCATGAAATAGGCGAGTTACTTCCTGTTGTGTTCGGATGTTATCTCCGTAACCAATCATTTGTAAAACTGTTATTTTATGCATTTCCGTTAATCTAACCATTTTTCAGAATTGAATTGAACAAACTTTATACTTAAATTACAACAATGACAACTTAAATAAAACAATTTACTACTGCTTGTTAAAATAGCGTTGCCACGGAAATACTTTAAAGTTTTTTAATGGTTACCATCTAAAAACCACATTGCTACGGTTTTTGTTCACTTTCTCATATTATGTTAATTTTTGCATTAAATTTAAAAACAATAACATTTTTGAATAGAGAATGAAGAGACCTTTCAAATGATATATCACAAGCCTATACTTCCCATTTAAAAAATTGGGGGTTGTACCTGTCATTCTAAGGGGGTTGAAGGTAGGGGTTGCATTTTCACGTTAAAGAATGTCAAGTTATAATTCAAATTTGACGTGTTTCGGGACTTTTTATAAATATGTACAGTAACCGAAATAATGAATTTATTCCATTTGGCTTTTACACACTGTATACATATACATATACATATACATATACATATACATATACATATACATATACATATACATATACATATACATATACATATACATATACATATACATATACATATACATATACATATACATATACATATACATATACATATACATATACATATACATATACATATACATATACATATACATATACATATACATATACATATACATATACATATACATATACATATACATATACATATACATATACATATACATATACATATACATATACATATACATATACATATACATATACATATACATATACATATACATATACATATACATATACATATACATATACATATACATATACATATACATATACATATACATATACATATACATATACATATACATATACATATACATATACATATACATATACATATACATATACATATACATATACATATACATATACATATACATATACATATACATATACATATACATATACATATACATATACATATACATATACATATACATATACATATACATATACATATACATATACATATACATATACATATACATATACATATACATATACATATACATATACATATACATATACATATACATATACATATACATATACATATACATATACATATACATATACATATACATATACATATACATATACATATACATATACATATACATATACATATACATATACATATACATATACATATACATATACATATACATATACATATACATATACATATACATATACATATACATATACATATACATATACATATACATATACATATACATATACATATACATATACATATACATATACATATACATATACATATACATATACATATACATATACATATACATATACATATACATATACATATACATATACATATACATATACATATACATATACATATACATATACATATACATATACATATACATATACATATACATATACATATACATATACATATACATATACATATACATATACATATACATATACATATACATATACATATACATATACATATACATATACATATACATATACATATACATATACATATACATATACATATACATATACATATACATATACATATACATATACATATACATATACATATACATATACATATACATATACATATACATATACATATACATATACATATACATATACATATACATATACATATACATATACATATACATATACATATACATATACATATACATATACATATACATATACATATACATATACATATACATATACATATTTTTTATCAGTAAATTATAATTAGAGCAAGATAGGATATGTTCCTTATCATTTCGAGGAACGTGCGCTGTCATCTTAGTGAATTTGAGATGACAACAAAAAAGCTTGACTGATGAATACCAGAGGTTTCATATCGAATAGCAATAGCAGCCAACATATGGCCTTTCTTCGATCAACACAGTCAAGCAGATAATTTCTGATAATGCCCACTAAATATGGCATTCCACCACCATCTGAGCAGTGTAGCATAAGTTATGACTTCCTCAAAATCAATATATATTATTGTTAGCAAAAACATACATCGCATCAATTTTTTGGGGATAAATTGGTTATTCATATTCCGGAAAAGGACCTTGTAGCACTTATGCGTGAACGTAATGAAAATAATGTATTGATTGATTCAATTTCCCGAGAGTGTTGATCTTCTTTCAACCACAAGATCAGGAATATCATACATCCATCGACCACACAAACCATCCGTTTTTCGTGTGATACTATGGGAATCCCACTCATCTCAAGATATACGTTGGTTTAATGGTTGTGAAGAGAATTATACATTGAACTGAAAATGTTGGAATAATTCAGAATGGCATTCATCAGAAAAACCAAGAATGAACTTGTCTCGTAATGAACGCGTGAGCATTCCTATTTATCAGAAGGCCAGGAACGCATTGTATCTAGGCGAGATTAGGGACATACCATAAGCAGAATTGTAATTATTTCTCAAAAGACAGAAATATGAAACGATACACTAATCACGAGATGAAATGAATGATTCGGTATACCGATGAAATTGGAATCTTTCAAATTGAGCTGTTTGTCGTAAGAAACTCATTTGTCGTCATTGAAACTACGATAGTTAATAGGAATAATGTCAAAAATGTGATATTTCAGACAGACTGCGTGTTGTCTTGAGTTCTCCAAGAATAAGGAATTTTCAAATGGCATTTTTTGTCGAGATAATAAGGATATTTGAAAGAATTCGTTGTGAATTTGAATCTGAGGAGGACTTTGGTTCGGAAATATTGGAAATAATTTTTGAATATAATTGTTTCGATGTTCTATTCCAGCTGAAAACCACCCAAAACTGTGACCACTATTCGATTTCTATGGAAACGTGATGCGATAGATGGCAACGAGTTTTCGTTTCGAAACAATTGAAGTAATAGCAATTGTTAAACTTCATCGAATTTTTTGTACAATTTCTCCAGTTTTTCATCACTTTTTCTGGAAACTTCTTCCAATTCTTCATCACTTTTTTTAGAAGCTTCTTCTATTTTTTTCATGATGACTTCGTCCGCCGATAGGAATTCAAACGTTTCTGGATCATCTCCATTGTCCGAAAGAACACCAATCAATCGTTCTTGTAGGATTTTTTTAGTTCCACTGCTATCGGCATTACGTTCTTCCAATTGTTCACGCAATTGTTTCACTGAGAGGTCTTTCAACTTCATTTTGGTTTAATTATAATGTCTTGAAAATAATCAGTACCTTAAACAAAAATTATCGCACTAAAACAATCGTTCAAAAATGTCCTGTTTTCACTACAAAAGTTCAATGTATTTCACTTTCCAAAAAAGTCTAGACTTATCTTTTTCCAAGTCCACACTGTATTTATTTTAAATTTTCAATCCCACTCACTGACACCCCAGCAAACAATTTCTATCGGCCTTATTCCGGCCCAGAATATGCTGACCAGATCAGGCCGGAACGGCAAGGCACCTATAGCCTATGGCAGGCCAGCGAAAATAGGAGACATCATCAGGGCCAATGCTTGTCAACAGTGTCTTTTGAATGACATGCCTCTGAAGGCAAAACTGTGGAAATCATTGATGGCCCAGTAGAAATACTGCAATGGAAGTTACCTACTCAGTAGGTTGGCCCTCTGTGAATTAAACATATTAACTGATTTCCTATTAATTGATAAGTAATGAATAGACTTTTATATATTTTGAGTGAAAGAAAAAGTTCGAATTTACCTTAAGCAATTGAAACAAAATGGACTTGAATTCATAGGAAAATATAACAAAAAACTAAAGAGAGATCGAAAGTTTATACATAATTTAATAAAATACACGAATGTATTTACAGGGTGGGGCACCACCAGGGTCTCTGTAAACCAAACCATTGGATATTTCGGAAATTTTTTCTTTTTATTATCTGTATATTCATCGAGGCTGCAAAAGGAAATTATTCTGGAGTATACAGGGTGGCTCATAAAAGTGTGACATATCAAAGTTGGGTTTTTTTAAATGGAACACCCGGTATTTTGTTGCAGTTTTGGATAGTTCAGGAAAAAATAATACGATTTCATAGAAGGTACCATGTACCTAACTATAACCGTTTCGAGTTATTGTTTTCTTTTTGAAAATGCAAGGTACAATTGGAGACTAAATAACATTGAAATGTATAGAAACCATGCTTTCCAATTCTGACCAAGCATTAAAGAGGTTTCAGGCTATTGATTCCGATAGAACCCGTTTCCCAAGATTATACAGGACGTTCAAAATTCATTGTCAATTTATTATAACTTCAAACGCAAAAAAACTTTCTTATTTTAAATAGAACACCCCGTATTTTTTCAATTTGAACGATACAAAATTCGATTATCTTTCATTTTATATCGAGGTTCCCTATGCCTAGCTTGAATAGTTTTCAAGATATTGGCATTTTCGAATAGTAGTTATCATTTCAATGCATTCTTTGAATCGAGAAACCTGTGAAACGACATTTATCTGATTTGGTAACAGAATTCTCATTGACAGATATTTTATTTCACTTCATCGAACTTTCACCCACTGAAATGAAGTTTTTATTTAGATCCATATTCCGACCGTAGTTCAATGAACAGACAATTATTTTTTATCATTCAACTGAAAAACTTCAACAGAACATGAAATACAAATTTATTCAATTCAAACTAGGTGCTCGAAATGATGACTACAAAGAGCTACTCTGTCTATGAAAGTCTGCCTAACATTTGATAACATTTGAGGCGACACTCTTCGAAAAGCATCTCCTATTCTCTCCTTTATATTTTCCAATGTGGTTGGAGGAGTGTCGTCAATCCCATTTTTCAAATAATCAAATAAATGTCGTTTCACAGCTCTCTCGATCCAACGAATGCATTGAAATGATAACTACTATTTGAAAATGCCAATATCTTGAAAACTATTCAAGCTAGATATACTGGAACCTCGATATAAGATGGAAGATAATCGAATTATGTATCATTCAGATTGAAAAAATACAGGGTGTTCTATTCAAAATAGCAAAGTTATCTGCGTTTGAAATTATGAAAAAGTGACAATGAATTTTGAACGTCCTGTATAATGTTGGGAAACGGGTTTTATCGGAATCAATAGCCCCAGACCGCTTCAATGCTTGATCAGAATTGGAAGGGATGGTTTCCATACATTTCGATGTTATTCAGTCTCCAATTGTACCCTGCATTTTCAAAAAGAAAACAATAACTCGAAAACGGTTATAGTTAGGTACATGGTACCTCTCATGAAGTCGTATTATTTTTTCCTGAACTATCCAAAACTGCAACAAAATACCGGGTGTTCCATTCAAAAAAACACAACTTTGATATGTCACACTTTTTTGAGCCACCCTGTATACTCCGAAATAATTTCTTTTCGCAGCCCCAATGAATATACAGATAATGAAATGGAGAAATTTCCGAAATATTCAATGGTTTGGTTTACAGAGACCGTGTCGTATGTGGTGCCCCACCCTGTATATATATATATATATATATATATATATATATATATATATATATATATATATATATGTATGTATATATATGTATAGTACACATCATATTTCCAATTTTATATCAAATCATTTTAATTCACATTTATGATTCATTGGTAAATTAAAATTTTCTGGAGTTTCCACATCTTCACTGAGGGCATTTCTCTGAACAATCTTCCTAATAGCTGAATCCAGCTTAGCTGAAAAAAAAAATATATGGTTCACATATGACTAGGATCAAAAACTCAATATAAAATGAGCATGTTGAACTAGTTACCTTCTGTGTTCTTGCAATTACAGCATGAACTTTGTAAAGCTGGAAGTGTTCGGCTATTGTCTGATTTAGTTTTAATAGTGATATCCAATTCATCATCAGTTTCATCAGAGTCAATGACTGCTGGATTTTTTTTTATTGTGGAAGGGGACAGAGTGGGAAGGTTATCTTCTGATTATGAGGTGTTATGTTTCTTTGTCGAAACATTCAGTTGGGATTATTCCTTTGGCCTGGTCTGAAAATCTTTGTGTAATGAATTTGGCCTTCATTTACTTTTCGACTGTCTATCATCTTCAGATTGACTGCTCACAGAGGTTTCTTATAAGAATCTGAAAAATGGAAATCATGAATTCACCTTCCCAAAAATTATATTGAGTATTTTAGTAAATTGTTTCGAATTAGTAAAGTTACTTGTATTGTATTTCACCACTATATTGTGCAACTGGTACAGCCCAGCTAACACAAACAGGTATGGGATGTCGCATTCAAGTCAGTCCATGTATCATGTTTCCTTGAAAATGCGCAATTTTTCTCAAACTCAACCATCTTCGTATCTCTTATAGTTTCCGAGATCCCCATGATAGACATCCTTATCTTGGACACTGTATATGATTATCGTCCAACTACTAGGGATGTGTGATATCTTCTCGGACGTTAACTTGGGTTGATTCTCGATGAATTGAGTTTTCAATTGTTGAAGACCATCGAGTTCGATTTCTTCTAGATGTAGGCTGAAGTTCATGATTGGTCTAGGTGTATATTTATCATCCAGGTCTGGAAACAGCATTGGTTGGCTTGGGGTAGTAGTCTTTTTCGTATTTGTGACTATTTCTTGATCGGTCACGATTTGGCATCCATTAGGAATTTCTATGAGGAAGGATCCCATAAGCTTGAGGACTTTTTCTTGAGAATAACATCTGAGTTTGACATTTTCTTCAGATTGAAGGATTCCAATCCACTGGGCGGAGTTATCCAATCGCTTGAAGGCGGGCTTAGTTATTTGAATCATGGTTTGTTGGCAGGTAGAGGTGTTTTTCATTTCTAACAATTGGATTCCGCAGGGGTTGTCTGCTTTTATTTCTCGTAGATTGAATTGTTCACGAGATTTTTGCGGATAGGTCTACAGGCATGAAGTGCAAAGAAATGCAAAGTACAATTCGTTTTTCAATAAAAACTTATTTCGTGATATGATTGTCTTGAACTGACTCTCATAAAGGATGGGTGCGGAATATAAATGATATAGGTCAAATATCATAGGATTTGTTATTGGGATATGGAGTTGAAATGTTATTTTATTATTAACGACATAACTATCCATTTTTATAACTTTTTCAAACAAAGGTATATTGTCTAGGGACAGTTCGAACGGTAACTGATTCCTATTGAATTGCTTCGGTAACGATTTGAGTTCAGTGAAAAGGTCATTTGTTTTTATAATACTAGGATGCATAACTTGTAATTTGGCAAATGCTATTGATGAAATTTGAGTTTTTCTCTTTCAACACATCTCCTTGTATAGGGTGGCCAGATAAGAATGCAAAGTGCTGTATCTCGGAAACTATTGGTTGTACAGACTTGCAGTAAAAAATTTCAGGACTAAAATGACCAAAAGAAAATCCTGGGAATTATTTTCAGGTTCCCGAGATGGCCACCAGAGGGCTTAACCGTCATCTTAAACTTTTGACGTGATTTTTCACTGGCAAATCTACCCTGTGAATGTACCGAAAAATATATGCTCTTCAAAGTTTAGCTTTATTCGAGTAATTTTTGTCCGAAATTTTTTGACGTATCTATTAAAATAAAGTGGTGGGGAGTGATTCGATGTTTTTTAAATAAACAGCTGTAACTCCTGAATGACTGAACGGAATTCAAAAAAATTGGTCTTGTTGGAAAGATCATTCATTGCTCCATGAAATTCATACTACCTATGAAATATGTAATTCTCAGTGATGCAGCTAGAGCACGTTTTTTGATATAATAACAGAATATCACAAAATTCTCTGAAAAATCAAATGCAATAGTATGACTTTCTTTCCATAAAAATGTTGTGAAATGATACTTGAATAGCCTAGTGAAAACCGTATCTCGATATCTAGTTCCTGACCTGAAATATCGAAGAAAGAAAATGTAGTTTTCATAAAATTTCAAAATGACGCTATTACTCATGTATTTATTATTATTTATTTGTCTTCTTGTCTTAATTCATAATTTCATAATTTTCAAATGATACAAGTATTCTTAATTCAATAAAATAAAGAACGTGTAGGGGCGTAACAAGCAAAGAGGACCGATTTTGAAATTAAACTAATGTCTTCTTAAATGCTCGAACTGTCTTCCATCACACTCAATGCATTGTTGGAGCCGCTCATGCGTGGACATTTCAGCAGCTTCAACTTCTCCTCTTGACAGGCTAAGAATGGCCTCTTTTATTCTTATTTTCATGTCATCTCTCGTGGTTGGTGGAATTCGGTGAACAATATCTTTCAATCGACCCCATAGATAAAAGTCCAAACAGGTTAAGTCTGGGGATCGGGGTGGCCAAGGAAATAGACTATCTCGTCTAATCCACCTCTGGTGATATATAAGATCTAAATGTTGTCGCACATTTATTGAAAAATGTGCTGGACAACCGTCTAGTTGCAAAAACATATTTTGCCGTGATTGCAAAGACACATTTTCTAATAAAATAGGCAATTGGTTCA
This sequence comes from Plagiodera versicolora, assembly GCA_037013635.1. Classification (NCBI taxonomy): domain Eukaryota; kingdom Metazoa; phylum Arthropoda; class Insecta; order Coleoptera; family Chrysomelidae; genus Plagiodera; species Plagiodera versicolora. Next base: position 12,283,784 of record CM072982.1, read on the forward strand.
TCAGAAAATCAAGAAACACGGCACCGTTCAGTGGCTGATCAAAGAAATAGGGACCTATAATCATTCCGCCAAGAATGGCACACTATACATTGAGACTCCAATGGCCTTGATGTTGTACTTCGCGCAACCAGTGAGGATTCTTGTCAGACCAATAATGCATATTATGCAAATTAACCTTTCCATCACTTCTAAAAGTGGCCTCATTCGTCCAAAGAATTTCGAATAAAAAATCTCTATTTTCCCTAATCATGCCTAACATCCAATGACAATAATCTATACGTCGGTCGAAGTCTTCGTCATTCAAGGCTTATGATATGGGTTTATGTGTTTAGTGACATATAAACTTACCCATGATCCTTTAAAATATTTAGAACAGTGGTAGGTGATATACCCAACTCGCGAGACATTGCTCTCGTACTAACGTGAGGATTCATTTCCACGTATGCTAAGACATTAACTAAACTGATTTCTCTTGTTCTAGCTGAGTGTCTTCGCAACTTAGGTCGAAAGCTGCCAGTATTACGCAAATTCCGTACTAAACGTGGAAAAATTCTCGCATCGCGTAAACGCCGATTTGGATATCGTGCTCTTTATACTCTTTGAGCCAATGCCGCATTTTGAAGACATTCAAAATATACCGCAATCATATTGTCAAGATATATATTTTTCGAAATCCAATCCAGTAAAACACCAAGTATAATTATATTCTAAATTCAATTTCACTACTGTTTAAATGTCCATGATTAAAGTAGGTCAGTACAAATTATATTATGAAAAGTGTGTTATCACAAGAAAGAGAATAACTAATGCAATTCTGATGATGTTGCTGATTTATAATAATAGATTTGATAAAGGTAATTGAAGACGGTTTTTTCGGGGAGTCTTCGGGGGGTCTCCTCCTGAAGACTCAACATTTTCGTGTATCTTAGGGTAAGCATTCATATTTCTGTATTAATCATTAAATCTCTCTTGATAATGTACCATCAAAATTATCATTAAATAATATGTTTTGACAACAGCTTCATCATTTGTAAAAGGCATTTTGATGGTTTTGAAGCCTCACTTGTGTGTGCAACAAACACAAATTACACTGTATCTATAAGTATAACTTCAATATTTGTTGACAAGTTGATTTTAGGCATTTGTTTTCTCTCCAGGGCCTACTCTTCATGTTCTGCCTACCATGCAATTGCCTCTTATATGCATTAATTATTATGCCCCTACACGTATATTATGAATTTCCAAATTAATTATACTTTTATTATTCAATGAAAGATTATAATAAGATCATGGAATTTCATCATTGATTCAAAGACAAATAAATAAGAATGAATCCGAAGGTAATTTTCTTCTTTCGATATTTCAGGTCAGGAACTAGATATCGAGATACGGTTTTCACTAGTCTATTCAAGTATCATTTCACTACATTTTGATGGGAAGAAAGTCATACTATTGCATTCAATTTTTCAGAGAATTTTGTAATATTCTGTTATTATATCAAAAAACGCGCTCTAGCGGCATCACTGATGATTACATATTTTATAGGTAGTATGAATTTCATGGAGCAATGAATGTTCTTTCCAACAAGACCAAGTTTTTCAAAATCCGTTCAGTCGTTCAGGAGTAACAGCTGTTTATTTAAAAAAACATTGAATCGCCCCCCACCACTTTATTTTAATAGATACGTCAAAAAGTTTCGGACAAAAATTACTCGAATGAAGCTCAACTTTGAGGAGCATATATTTTTTCGGTTCATTCACATAGTAGATTTCAGTGAAAAATCACTTCAAAAGTTCAAGATGCCGGTTACGCCCTCTGGCGGCCATCTTGGGAACCTGAAAATAATTTCCAGGATTTTCTTCTGGTCATTTTGGTCTTGGAATTTTTTACTGCAAGTCTGTACGACCAATAGTTCCCGAGATACAGCACTTTGCATTCTTATCTAGCCACCCTGTACAATAGATGTGATTTGTTTGATTTTTGTCTCCATAAGTTTCTCATTATGACTTATCTGTTGAATGGTGTCATTGAATTTGTTTATTAGATTGACAGATAGCGAATTTTGCTTTCTGATATTTGAAGCGAGTTCGTTTTGACTGTTCTGAAGTTCTCGAATAATTTTCTCATAATGTTCGCCGTCATTAGCGTCTAAACTGCTAGTTATTGATTTGAATATTGATCCTAGTCCATCGATTGAACCTCTTTTTGTTCTTTGGTGATGGGGAAAAATTTTCAAGATTTTGGTTTCCACCTTATCTTGGGTGTATTGAAGTAGTTTAAAGTAGTCTGATGCATCTTGAAAATATTCGTCATTTTTCTTTGTCAGTTGTGTCAAATTATTTGATTTTATTTTCAGTCGTTCGATTTCTAAGAGTAGTGGGTTGAGATCAAAATAGTGAAATGAAGTATGTCTTTGGTCTTCAATTCTCGCTTTCCCTATGTAATATAGTATAGAACTTTCGGTCACCTTACTTTTCCTGTAGTTTCTTTCCATATGTTGTATTATTTTTGTTCGTATAAACATGATCGTTTCTTGGAATATTTCTATTGTACAATTCATATCATAGCTGAGTTTGTGTGTTATTATTTCCTTTATATGAAAATGATGACTACACTTTTCATCAAGATTAAGATTAAATAGGATGCTTGCTATAAGTTGAGCACCTCGACCTATTGAGATCTATTGTGCCCTCCCTGTATTTAGAGCTCCTCTGTGAGCTCCAGTTGCTTTACCAACTTCCAGAGGCTATTAATATTCCTCATGTAGCTTTCTGGCTTAGGTTTGTCATCACCCAAGCACAGAAACCGGCACCTTGCCAGTCCCTCACAGTGGCACAAGACGTGCTCTGCCGTTTCCTCCTCTTCGAGGCAGAACCGGCACTCACTGTCCTCGGCCACCCCGACCCTGCATAGGTGCTTTCGGAGTCGGCAGTGTCCAGTCAATAGGCCTACCGTTATCCTCAGCCTGGTACGGCCGAGGTTCAGTAGGTCTGCCGTGGTTGCATGCGAGGGTTCTTTTATGAACTTTTTCGCATGCCTCTGGCCAGTGGATCTATTCCATGAGGCTAGAGTTTCTGATAGCAACCACTCTTTAATGGTGCTTTTCCTGAGGCTTTTGGATACCCTGCAGTAGGGTTCAGGTCCAATGGTGACGGTCTCTGACCCTTTTTTGGGCAGTGTATCCGCCTCTTCATTCCCCTTCAGCCCTGAGTGTCCCGGTACCCATACCAAAGTGACATTATTCTTGTCTGATATGTTGTCCAGGGCATTCTTGCAGTCCATCACATTTCGTGATGTTATTACCGGAGAGGCTAATGCCTTCAACGCAGCTTGGCTATCTGAACAGATTGCAACTTTCCTATCTTTTAGGTTAAGTTTCCTAATCTCTATAGCGCAGTGTTCGATGGCAATCGTCTCGGCCTGAAACACCGTAGACATTTTGGAGCCGTCTGTGTACCAGATTGAGTGAGCAGACACTGGAATCTGTTTTTTCCATGTCTCCCTTTCGGGAAAGAGGACGTGAAATTTTCTTTCGAAGCGATAGTGAGGCGGCATTTCATCACTAGGCATACCTAATATTGGGTCTGCCTGGATTTCCTCCCTCAGTTTTCGTTGGTTTGAACCATGCCCGGATATAATTGGTGATTGTCCTTGCATGAGTCGACAGATAGTCTGCCTAGCTGTACCTTGTACATATTTGTGTAATGGTGGAAGATTAAGTAGGACTTCTAATGCTGCAGTTGGGGTCGTACTCATTGCTCCTGTTATACTCAGGCATGCTAGCCTTTGAGTTTTCTCCAGGAGCTTTTGCGCCTGCAGCTGCGTTGTTTTCGTCCACCAAACGACTGACCCGTATGCTATTATCGGTCGTACGACCTGCGTATATAGCCACATGGTCATTTTTGGGTTTAATCCCCAGCTTTTACCACAGAGTCGTCTGCATCTGCCTAAACAGATAGCCGCTTTCTGGGCAGTTTTATTGAGGTGTTGATTCCACGTAAGTCTTTGATCGAAGATTACTCCCAAATACTTTGCTTCTTTAGCATATGGAATCTCCACGTTGTTTAATCTCAGAGGATGCAATCCCTCAAGATCTCTTTTTTTAGTAAAGGGCACTACAACTGTCTTGGACGGGTTTATAGAGAGCCCCTCTCCAACACACCAGCAGTTAACCTTGTTTAGTGCTATCTGCACCCGATCTGAGACTGTGGTTGGGAATTTGCCTCTTACCACAACTACTAGATCATCCGCATATCCAAGCGAGTAAAAACTCTCCCTGGATAGCGTTTGTAGGAGGTCGTCAACCAGGGCTACCCACAGTAGAGGAGATAAGACCCCCCCCTGCGGGCAGCCCCTAGTCGTTCCCGCTGCCATAGAGTAGCCTCCGAGTTCTGAGAAGATACACCTAGTTTTAAGGCTCTTCTCGACCCATTGGCAGACAACGTTTGGCACTCCCCTTCTTTGTATTGCTCTGACCAGGGACCCAGTTGAGGCGTTGTTAAACGCCCCCTCCACGTCCACGAACAAAGCAATGGCCAATTCTTTATCATCAATTGACTTCGAAATTAGCCTATTAAGGTCGTCTAACGCAAGGTCAGCCGACTTGCCTGTTTGGTAGGCATATTGATACTGGGTTGTCTTTTAGTGCCGTATCTCTTATGTACCTATCGATGAGTCTCTCCAATGTCTTTAGAAAGAAAGAGGAGAGGCTTTCCCTTTTGTAGGAAAGCGGGGTAGATTCCATCCGGTCCTGGAGACTTGAACGGTTTGAACCCCGCCAGCGCCCACTCGAGTCTTGCAGAGGTTACTATGGTTTTGGCCACTGTCCAGTCCGACCGGTCAGGTCTGTAATATTGATCCGATCGATCCCACTGATCACCATCCAATGGAATCGAACCCGGGAAATGGGTGTCCATCAGGATGGCTAGAGTTTCCTCTATAGTTCCCAAATAGGTCCCATCGCTTTTTTTGAGGGTAGCTATTTGGCCCGTAGTGCTATCTTTAGCTAGTATGTTATGGATTCTTGCGCAGGATGTGGTGGTCTCCACATCCTCACAGAATTTCTTCCATGAAATACGTTTTGCTTTTCTTATTTCTTTATTATACTTGGTAAGTGAAGTCCTGTATTCATTCCAGTCTTGATTGTGTTTAACTCTATTGTAGAGTTTACGTACTCGCAACCTCAAGGTTTCCAAAGTGTCGTTCCACCAGACTGTATGCGATCTGTTTTTGTTCGATTTTGTTCAGCAGTTGGCATCAAATGCTTGCAGAATCGCAACATTGATCCCCTGCGTCACAGTATCGAGATCTACTCTGTCTTTGACAGATTTGTTTACCGTATCTAGATTTATTTCCAGGGAGCTTGAGAATCCAGCCCAGTTGGTTTTCCTAGGATTACGGAACTCCTCTCTTTGGATTGAGGGAGTGTCGATGTCAAATCTGATGTGCCTGTGATCAGAACACGAAGGCTCATCCGACACGCGCCAGTTTTTGACGTAATCAATCGTACGAGGGGAGCATAGAGTTAGGTCTAGTACTTCCTTCCTTGTACGGATAACGAAGGTTAGTTCGTTACCTAAATTAGCTATTTCTAACCCTTCACCAGAGATAAATTCTAAGAGAGACTCACCTCTGTTGTTCGTGTCGCTGCTTCCCCATTCTGTGTGGTGTGCATTTGCGTCACATCCTATTATTAGGTCGAGGCCGCGACTCCTGCCATAGGCCACTGCCGCCTGGAGGGCTGCTGGTGGGCAAACGTCCTCGCCAGCGAAGTAGGCCGAGCATATAAGAAAGCTTCTGGCACCTACTTCGGTTTTAACTGCTAAAAGTGCTGCAACAAAGTCACCAGAACAAAGTTCCGAGATGAGAGTACAGTTATTATTTTTAGCAGCCATAATACATGCACGCGGTCTTAGTACTGACCTGTCATATAGTAGAAGAGTCTTCTGGGCGTTCAGGCCTCTGATTCCTCTTCCGTGGTTCCACGCCCATGGTTCCTGCAGTAAGGCCACATCCAAACCATCTTGCTCAAATCTCCTACATACCACCGCCGAAGCGGCTTTGGCATGATGGAGATTTGCCTGCAGGAACGTGATTCTTCCTTGGGAGATCATGTTGGTGGTGGATGTGGTATGGTGGGGGATGGGAGAGATTGAGGCAGTGTGTTCCTGGTCCCCACCGTGCCCTCCGGGTCAACTTCCATTTCCTCCCCTCTTTTACCCCCTTCCACTGTTATTGAGGGGTCCGGCTGCGTGCTCTGTGCAAGCTTGCCTTGGACCTCCCTGGTGGGGTTTGCCTCGGTCAGGGCCACTGGTACAGTGGTCCCGACCTCGGTTGGCCCTTCGCTCCCCCCGAAATCCGCCACAGGTTCAGCCGTTACGGCCTTGTCCTTCTGCCGGAATTTCAGTCTGGAGCCCAGGCCAAAATAGGGAGCCATACCCAGACCCTTGAGGGCCTCCAAAGAGCTGCCTTCCATCGAAAATGTCCACACTCGGCCGTTTCCAGACTTCGAACTTCCCCACGGAGTCCACAGGTCCGTGTAGAGCCCCCCATTTGCTACACTGAGCCTGGCCAGAATCCTGTCCTTGCTCAGTGCCTCACCGTCTTCATCTGGGACGAAGACAGTGCATGCTATGGGTTTGGGAATCTCGCTCCCAACCAACACCCGCAGGACTGCGTCCTTCCATGGTGTCAGCTGAGGAACGGTCTTCCCTAGCCATTCCGCACTGACACTGTCAGCACAGGTCAACAGCAGATGACCTGGCCTATGTGTCAGCTTGAGGAAGCGGATTTGTGGTCCACCCCTCCGCGGCACAATTTGGTCGTAGGCTTTTAAAATAGCCTTTTCGACCAATTTTAGCTGCCCTGCGTCCAGCTGGACCGCAGGAAAGCCCTCCGCGGCGATCGCAACCTTAACGGAAGCAACCGCATCCTTAAATGAGGCTGGTTCCGCTCCAGAGTCACCTTTGACTCTTTTCGGTGCTTCTTTCCGCGGAGTGGTGGACTACGACCTTGGCCTTTTGGGCTTTCGGGCGTTGTCTTTTGAAGTGGCGCAGGCTTTAACTTTTCATACGAGGCAACCAATCAAAATCCGCCTTTTGGCGCGTCCATCATATGACCATTGTCACGTGATATGGTTCATTTGAAAGAACTTCCTAGATGAACATAAGTTAGTCTAGTACCAGTAATTATCAATTCAACATCTGACCTGTGCCGTTGTTGTGTGAATCCAATATACCTATTCAAGGAGTTTTGAGTTTAATTTCACCAACGAAGCAACCTGAGAAGTCCACGTTCCCGCTCGACCAACTTGACAACTTAACATCTTAACATCTCAAATCACCATGCAGGTGAAAATTCAGAAAAGCCAAAAAAGTAACTACCAGCTGGAGGCTGAAAATCAAGGACAGCGAGCCCGCAGTAGGAGTCCTAAATACACTCTTTCGACGGGGTTGATCCAGGAAATTCAGCTACAGCCTGCCGCATCTGTCAACACCCTCATCTGTTTTGGGGAGTCGTCATATTGAAGACGTCTCGATACCTTAACATCAGTACAAGGGTTGGATCAGAGTTCCAGTGCCGTGCAGTGAGTTATATTTTGGATTGCCGCATCTGTCAACACCCTCAACTGTTTGGGGAGTCGTCACACTGAAGACGTCTCGATACCTGCATCAGTTCCAGGGGAGCAGAGTGCCATTCCGTGAAGTGAGGTGTATTTTTGGATATCATGCCCACAGTGCTTTTTCTGTAAGTTGATTGAATTTGAAGCATACTGTACTAGACTCATTGTCATTTCTGCATTTATTTTTACTTGTGATATTGTTTATTTGATCATACAAATTTTAGTTCTCTCCCTTACTTTATAAACTCTCGAAAAATGCCTAAACTCAATACAGATTTCGCAATAAAAATTATTCCAGAGATCAATGGAGATCGAAGTGTACTCCACAAATTTTTGACATGTTGGACATTGTTTACTCAGATCTGGGCCAAGCCGATTTAGCCAGAGACGAACCGACTCTGATAAATATAATCAAATCCAAATTGTCTGGTACAGCATATAATGTTGTGAAATATAAAGTTTTTGACATTGGTCAGATCTGAGGCAGCAATTACAAGCAGAAACAAAGAACTATTGGTCAATTGAAAAGTGAATTATTGCGATGCGAAGGCGATGCTGCGCGGGAAACAATCGAAAGTTTAAATAAAAAATCTGCACTGAAAGCTTTCATAGACGGGTTGAATACCAGTATTCGTCTCATTATAAAAGCGAGTCGTTTCAACACTTTAACTTCAGCGATCGATGCTGCCGTTGAAGAAGAAAGAAATATGCCGGATATGTCATAAGAGTAATCATAAAACTGAAGATTGTTATTTCAATAAGCCATCAGTATCATCGAATCTACCGAAATTTCCTGGAACTACAGTAAAAAGGGAGCCATTTAATGTTTACCAGGGTACTGTAGTATGCAAATACTGCAAGAAACCTGGCCATTCTGTGAATAATTGTTTCAAATCGAGAAGGAAAAACAGTCAAGATAACGAAAATAATGTTCATTCAAATAATAGACCAAGTACAAGTTCGGGAAACGAACTAGGGCATGGGACGGCTACAGGGAGCCATTCCGCTGCCCGAATTCACCAATAAATACTCACCCTGTTCTAAAAAATTGCCTGGAAGAAAAACATAATACTAGTGATATTTTCAGCGTCAATTTTTCATGTCCTGAGCTCGATTCAGTTTCTTCGAATATTCCTACTATGGATAAGGCAAAAGGTTAATTCCTAATCGATACAGGTTCGCAAATAAGTTGCATCAAAGTTCTCTCATTGGATGGCGACGCCGTCATTTACAATGATTTTAAAGTCAATTTGAATGAAATCTCCAACGAGGTAGTGGAAACTTTGGGGATACATTTTGGTTCGATACAACTGAACAATTCAATAAATGTCGATCATTCTTTCCAAGTAGTCAAGAAAGATTTTCCATTGAAAAATTTCGATGGTATTTTGGGAAAAGATTTCCTCAAGAAATACAAAGCTAATTCAGATTTACATGAAAGAACATTGAGCCTCGCGATAAATAATGAAATTATTCTACTACAGCTGGAAAATAATAAAAATGAAAATGAAATTCTGATTCCAACAAGAAGCGAAATGATTATAAAAGTAAAGGTTGATAAAAATGAAGAAATTGTTTGCCTGAAACAAGAAATTTCTGAAGGTGTTTATGTAGGTAACTGTTTGATAAAGCCCATTGACAATTTAACATGTATCAGCATTTTGAATTCCACTGAAAACAGTGTCAAACTAGAACGCATTAATTTAATTACCGAAACACTAGATAATTATGAAGTATTACATATAAATAAAACCGATGTTGATTATGAGCGGATCAAACGAGTAAAGTCCATAATAAAAACGGATCATATGTCCGACGACAAGGAGATAAATTAACCTACACCAATGCGGTCACTCATAAAATTCCAACGATACATTCAAATCCAGTGCATCAGCAGAAGCTTGAAATTGAAAGACAAGTCGAACAAATGTTGACAGATGATATAGTTTCACCGTTTAAAAGTCCGTTGTTGCTCGTGCCGAAAAAACCAGACGCGAACGGAAATAAAAAATGGCGTGTCGTGGTAGATTTTCGAAAATTAAATGACATAACCATTGGAGATGCGTATCCTTTGCCAAATATAACTTCAATTTTAGATGAGTTGGGGAATTCAAAATTTTTTAGTACCCTTGACTTGGCCAGTGGTTATAACCAAATATTGATGGATGACACAGATAAAGTAAAAACAGCGTTCAGTACACGTTTTGGTCATTTCCAGTACAATCGGATGGTTTTCGGACTGAAAGGAAGTCCGTCCACGTTTCAAAGATTACTCAATACAGTCCTGACGGGATTGCAAGGCATAAAAGTATTTGTTGATTTAGATGACGTTGTAATTTATGATCAAAATTTGAAGGAACATAATTCAAAATTGAAAGAAGTCTTTGCAAGATTCAGAGAATATATTTTGAAGCTACAAGCAGAAAAATGTCAATTTTTGAGGCGAGAATTAACCTATTTAGGCCACGTTATTACGGAGAATGGAACACTTCCAGATCCATCAAAAATTGAGTGTGTGAAAAACTTTCCATCACCAAAAACCACGGGAGAGATTAAACAATTTTTGGCTTTAACAGGTTATTACAGGCGTTACATTCCGGAATATGCTAAAATTGCACAACCTTTAACGAATTTATTGAAAAAGGACGTTCAGTTCAACTGGACGCCACAGTGTACGGAGTCATTCAATATAATGAAGGAAAAACTAATAAGTCCACCTGTGCTACAATATCCTGATTTCGAAAAAGAATTTATCAGGGAAACAACCTACGTTTCATGTCCAGACTGTGCAAGTGCTCTGGAAGTGATGAACTCTTAACTCAATATAAAAAAAATCTGAGAAATCATAAAAATGAAATACGAAAGATCAAAAGAAATCACTACAACACTCTTCTTCAAGAATCAAATAACTTTAGTAAATCTGCGTGGAAAATAATTAAGAGTGAAACCTCGTAGTCTGGACGTGGGAGGTATCCCTTGTCTCTTGCAGATGGTGGGGGAAGTGATATATCGGATCCGCAGGGCATTGCGGATTGGTTCAATGATTATTTCCTCGATTCTGTGAATTCACTGGCAAAATCTGCTGAAGACAATTTCACTGAAAGTGCACTGAGTTTTTCTATTAAAGAATCATTCTTCTTGACTCCAGTTGCTGAGACTGAGGTCTTAGAAATAATTAAGCTTGTTACCAAGAAAAAATCTGCGGGTGATGATGGGGTTCCGTGCTCACTGGTTGCTATTGTTGCATCTGACCTGGCACCTATACTAACCTATTTGGTGAATGAATCTTTCAGGGAAGGGGTATTTCCATCTAAATTAAAAATGGCACTTGTAGTTCCTGTACACAAAAAAAAACAGCTTATCAGAAATGTCTAACTACCGACCTATCTCAATTTTGCCGGTATTTGCTTCTATCGAGTCCTCTCTGTCATATCATTAATTTATGCTTTTTGACAGGAAACATACCAGATACTTTCAAAGAATCGATAACAACCCCAGTTTTCAAATCAGGTGACAGAAAACTTGCAACAAACTACAGACCTATAACCATTATCAATAACTTTGCCAAGATTTTCGAAAAGTGCTTGAAAAAAAGACTGGTTGATTTTTTAGAACAAAATTATATTTAACTTGAAGGCCAATTTGGTTTCAGAGAACATATGTCAACCGAAAACGCAATCTTTCAATTGGTTAACAGTGTTTGGAAAAATTTCAATGACAAAAACAAAATTTTGGCAGTATTTCTGGATTTGGCTAAAGCCTTTGATACTGTCAACCATCAAATTCTTCTGGACCGTTTAGAAACTGTAGGAGTTAGAGGTATTACTTTAGACCTATTTAAAAACTATATATCTGATAGAAATCAAAAGGTTAAAATCAACAGTACCCTTAGCGACCCACTATCTGTCAACATGGGCGTGCCCCAGGGGACAGTACTGGGTCCAATTTTATTTTTGATCTATATTAACAATTTCTATAGACTCCATAACATCAATGGCAGAATAATATCTTACGCAGACGACACAGCACTTTTATTTGAAGGCGATACCTGGGATGAAGTCTATGAGAAAGCTGAAACAGGGCTCAAATATGTACTCTCTTGGTTGAATGTAAGCCTTCTGAGTCTGAATGTGGAAAAAACCAAGTTCATTGCATTCACTACAACAAAAAAAGATCAACCCTTAAATAACACTCTCACTGTTCATAAGTATCTCTGCCAAACTCCAACGCAGTGTTCATGTCCAATAATTAAAAAAGTTGACAACATGAAGTATTTGGGTGTGTATGTGGACCAACACCTGCGATGGGAAGCATACATTGATAACACAGTTAAGAGACTCAACAAGTTAGTTTATGAATTCTATCAAATCAGAAATGTAAATAATAAAAAGCTTCTACTTATGATTTACAACTCACTCGCTGAATCCCTATTGAGGTACTGTATCATAATATGGGGTGGTCTCAGTAAAACATTATTACACAGTCTAGAGGTCATGCAGAATACCATACTAAAAATAATTTTTAAGAAACATAGAAGGTACTCAACTGAATACCTTTACAAAGAAACTGGCTTATTTGATGTGAGAAAGCTCTATACCTATCAATGCTTAATATGGATGCAAAATACCTCCATCCCATACTCCAAGTCATACTCACAACACACGTGCTAAATCTGAGCAGAAAACAAATGTTCCCCTCTGTAGATTAACTCACACACAGAAATTTATATCATACTTTGGTCCTAAATTGTTAAACCTAGTCCCTATAGAAATCACAGTCATTCCTAATAAACGTAAAATGAAATCAAAACTGAAAGAATATGAGAACCAAAATTATAACAAACTAAAAACCATATACGAACTTGAATAATAATAAGAAATACAATATACAATAAGAACCATATTCTCTCTCTCTCTCTCTCTCTCACAACGAACTTTACTTTGTTTTTTACTTTCTTTTCACTCACCACTCAGGATGTAAATAATCAATGCAATCCAGGTTGATGACTACAACACAAGCACTGCTTAGGTAGCTCAGCCTGGACTCACAATTTCTAGTATTAGTTATTTTTTTCTAGTTTTTTTTTTCTAGTTGTTCAAATTATCTAGTTTTAGTTTTGAATTCATATTGTAAATTATGCTTACCTGAATAAAAAAATGAAAAATAAAAAAAAAAAATAAAAAAAAAAATTCTCCAAGATCTACGAAAAGCTCTTCTACATTCGCCTGGTTAACTTTTTGACCTCATTTAAAATAATCTCTAACTCACAATTTGGTTTTCGGAGGGAGATGAATACAGAGGATGCTGTTGTCCACTTTCTGAGAACAGTTTACATGAAACTTTGATTTCTCTCGAGCGTTCGATCTTGTTAATCACGAATTACTACTAAAAAATTATACTTCTATGGAATCAGAGGACAGCCCTATGGCTGGTTGGAATCATACCTGGCGGGTAGGAGCCAGAGGGTGCATCTGAGGGTTCATGACGCAAACTTCTACTCCACAAATAGATGTATACAGACAGGAGTCCCGCAGGGAAGTATCCTGGGACCCCTACTTTTTATTATTTTTATAAACGACTTACCCAAATATTTTGGTAATTGTCAACCTACTCTATTTGCTGATGATCTCTCAGTAGCTGCATCTGGAGACACCATAAGCAACCTTTGTATGGCTTCAACAGACTGTATAAGAGCTTCTAATGAATACAGTACTAAAAATCGCCTTATACTGAATGCGCTGAAAACTGATTTAGTGCAGTTTTCTGCCTCAAATCTGGACTACAGTTTACTAGTGAGATATGATAACTCTTATCTCTATCAATCAAATGTTGTTAATTTTCTTGGAGTAAATATGGATTCACATTTAAATTGGTACACACATATAGAATATGTTGCCAAAAAAATTTCATCTCACTGCTTTGTATTATGGAGACTGAGAAAGTTTGTTGACAGAAGTATTCTACTAATATATTACTACTCATATGTCAATTCTACATTATCCTATGCAATAACCATATGGGGAAACTCAAAAAAAATCGAGTCTCTCTTAATATTACAAAAGAAAATATTGAGAACAATGACGTTCAAAGACCGAAGGTACTCGTGCAGAAATATATTTAAAGAACTAGGCATTTTAACTGTCACATCACTTTACATTTTCAAATGTGTGATATTTGTTAAAAAGAATATCTCTGATTACATTGCATCTGAAACTGTCCACTACAATATGAGAGCTAGGTCGGTGATTAGGCTACCCCCACATAGACTTACCCTAACGGCAGAAAGTTGTTTTATAATGCCATTGAAACTGTATAATCATTTACCGAATTTTCTGAAAAATGTAACAGATGTTTAAATTCTCGAACGGGAAACAAAAAAATTCTTACTACAGCACTCATTATATACGTTGGACGAGTATTTTGATGCTAATTTTCAGATTATGATGTAACTGTTTAGTCTTAAGTTATTTGTGTGGTTAGTTTTGTTCTATTTCACTCTATTTTTTTTTTATTGACGAATCTAACACAATTTGTAAATTGTCATATGGAAAATAAAAACATTATTATTATTATTATTATTATCATCACTACAGATGCATCTAATTACGGAGTTGCCGCAATTTTATCACAGGGAGAAATCGGGCGCGATTCACCAATAGCATATGCTTCTAGAAGTCTTAGGAAAGCTGAAATTAATTAATCCGCGACAGAGAAAGAACTTGTTGCAATTGTTTGGGGAATTCCGCATTTTCGACCGTACCTTTTTGGCAAAAAGTTCAAAATTGTGACATACTGTAAGCCACTGACGTGGATTTTAAAGTAACCTACCCTTCAAGTCGTCTCATGCGATTTAGATTGAAATTAGAAGAATATTCTTTCGATATTATACACAAGGCCGGTATACAGAATACAAATGCTGACGCACTGAGTGGAACAATATATTCAATTTCAAAATAATTCATCTGCGAACGACATAGAAAAAAAGCTCGAGTACAAACAATACTTAGCTGACATGGAGAAAACTATCATAACAAATTGTAATATTCGCGAAAGTGATGAAGGTCTGCTGACACAAAAAGTCAGTAATCGCTGCCTAGCAGTTTTTACACGAAATAAGGAAATAAATGAGCATGATTCACTTGTTCACGATTTGATAGATAAATATAAACTTCGTGTATGCAATATGGAAAATGATCCCCGCTTCGGAATGAAAATAACAAAGTCCAAGGACAATTGTATAAGCTTCGTGAATATACCGGGAGATCAAAAACGTAAGAAAACGTAAGTGCAATTACGAAAATATTTTCGAATCACTGAAAAATTTATGCAATTTTTGTCAAAATAAAAATATACAGAATGTTCTCATACCGAACATCACGAAATTCAAAGATTTTTATCATATAAAGTTAGAATTTTTAAGGAGTATGCTACGATATATTTTCAAAAACACTAATATTATAGTTACCGTATTTTACGACAAGATTCAGCGTGATTTGACGCAAGAGGAGATAAAAACCATTCTGAAGGAATACCACAACTCTAGTTCTGGAGGACATGTGGGAATTTCCAAATTATTTAAGCGAATTAGGCAAAACTATTCGTGGAAAAATATGTTTGAGGATATCAAAACTTTTGTTGAATCGTGCCAGGAATGCCAGAAGAAAATTTCGAAGCGAACTCCTATACGAATGCCTATGCAAATAAAAAAAATAAAAAAAAAAACAAATTTTATTAGCCCAACAGGTCGAAACCCAAAATCAGGACCTAATTACACAGTTTAAGTAAGATTATATATACACCTACAAAATTACAAAATATACATCCATTCATTACAACTATGGAATAGAAAAAGAAAGAAAATTCCATTCAATAACAGCAGAATCGTGTTGAAAAGTTCTACAAACGCATTGAAGGAGATATACACTGTGTCCGCAAAGCATGGAACAAATTCATTTACATCCAGCAAATAACGACTACTGTCCAAGTGCCATTCGAGAAATGTTTTTTGGACGTAGTTGGACCTCTTTCAGTTACGGAAAGAAATAATAAATATATTTTAACTTTTCGATGTGATTTATCAAAATTTTCTTGTGCTATTACTATTCCTGACCAAGAAGCGAATACAATCGCTCGGGCATTTGTTGGAAATATTGTTTGTATCTTTGGTACCCCCTAAATCATAGTAACTGATCAAGGTGCAAATTTTGCGAATTGACAAAATCAATACGTGTGCTTTCAGACCACAGTCTAACGGGGCACTTGAACGTAGTCATCGTACATTAGGGGAATATTTAAGAAATTTTGTAAAAGGAAGTCAAGACAATTGGGACACATGGATACCTTATGCCATGTTCTCTTATAATACCAGCCATAATATGTCTACGGACTATACGCCCTTCGAACTGTTATTCGGGCATAAGGCAACCTTACCCAGTTCCTTAAAGAAAACGCCAGAAGTTTTATATAATTATGAAGTTAACAATTACGAATTGAAGGCAAGAATGCAAAATGCGCATCAAATTGCTCGCGAAAACTTGTTGAAGGTAAAAGAAAATAATAAAAAATACTACGATAAATCTGTCAATGAAGTGAAATTTCAAATTGATGACAAAGTTTTATTGAAGGAGGAGAGTACGCCCGAAGGGAAATGTAAAAAACTATTACCGTTATGGAAAGGCCCATATAAAATCATCTCCATTGATTCGGAAGTGAATTCCACGATATTAATGGGAAAGAAACGGGTTAAAGTCCACAATAATAGACTTAAACATTTTTCAGAATAAAAATATCGGTAATTTTACAGATTACTTGCACTAAGCTGTGGCAAGGCGGTCCGATGCGATAAAGAATACAATATTACTGCAATTAGTTCAAGTCCAGGAATATTCTACGAACAGGTAGGAACACTCCATCTATACAATGACCGATGGAGGCTACTCACTTATTTGGATATCTCTCCGTACAAAAAGCAATATAAAACGGTACAAATTTTTAAAGAAGATTTCAATAAATTGTGTACCAAAGTAAGCACCGTATCAATTTTTGAAAAAGTGTGCGAAAAAGGTTCGTCACTGATAAGCGAAAAATCGCAAGTTCTTACATTTCAGCATCAACGAATTTCATTATTATTGGGGACAAATCAAAATTCGAGGTCAAAACGAAACGGATTATTTAGTTTTGTCAGTCGTAGTTCGAAATTCTTATTCGGCACCCTCGATGATGAGGATGCAGAATATTATGATAATCAAATAAACACTTTGAATGGAAATCAAAAGCATATGTTAGAACTTATCAAAGAACAAACTTCAGTTTATGAATCAGTTTTACAACAGTACAATTCTTCAATTTTATATGAGGAGCTTGATAACATAGATTCGAATACTACCTACCTATCAATAAAGCTTAAAGAGATCAATAAAAGCGAAACCAATTTAGAAAATTGTTTAGTTATTTTTGAAAACGCATTGTTATCTTTTGTTTCTGTTTCGGATCAGCTAGCAGCACAGCAAATTAATATCATAAATATCGTAGATTCTGCTCGAAGAGGCATTCTCCACTCTTTAGCTATAGACAGTCGCAAACTTTTGGAACATTTGAAAAATATTCAGGTGCATTTACATAGCGAACTTTCTTTTCCAGTCAAACTTACTGAAGAGTTTATTTTCGAGCTTTATAAAGTGTGGGAGTTAAATGTATACTTTTACAATAATAGGTTAAGTTTCTTGTTGATTATTCCTTTGATCAATGTTAGACTATATGATGCTGTTAGAATGATAAGTTTACCTGTAGCAAATAATAAAAATTCTTATTCTTTCATCCTACCTCATAGTGACATAATGGCGATAGATACTACGAAACAATATTATTTCAATATGGATAAAAATGAATTAGAAAAATGCTTTAGAATTTTTCAAAATCAATTAATTTGTGATCAAGTGCAGCCCATCCATTTAGTTCACTTACATGGGGCTTGCGAACCTGATCTTTTCATTCCTGTCAACTATATTCCAAACACATGTGAAAAAAGAATTATTCATTTGAACAATTCCTTATTTATTCAATTATCATCAGCCAATTCTTGGATATTCGTATGTCCCAATGAGGAAGTGATGAATATAGTATGTACGTATGTAAAAAAATATTTTGTTCTGTCTAATATAGGTATTTTGGGTATTATGCCAGGATTTACTGTATATACAGCTTCATCAATTTTGAGTTCAAAATCTGATTATACTTCAAATATTACATTTCAATTCATTCCAAATGTAACCAATTCACTTTCTATCAGAGAAGATATCGTGTTACCACAACCCGACACGAATATGAATCAGAGATGGTCATTCATGATAAGCATATAAATAAATTACGTGATATAAGCTATTCTCTTGAAGCGTTGAAAGCTAAAGAAAATTAGTTCACTCTGAACAATGTGCAGAGTCATCAAATAATTCACGTATCCTTACTATATGCTATTATCATTTGTACAATTTTCATTGTAATAGCAAAATGTGTTATAAAAACATACAGGTTTCATAAAAAGTATTCAAATAATGAAAATGATTTTCATGAAACTTGTGAAGGGATAGATGAGATAGAACTTGCTGAAAATTCTGAGAAAAAATTTTAGATCGAGAAAAAATCTGAAATTCGTACCTTACCCAGGTACAAATTTCCCGAAAAGGGGGGTGGTGTAATATAGTACCGAAATTTCGGTCACCTTACTTTTCCTGTAGTTTCTTTTCATATGTTGTATTATTTTTGTTCGTATAAACATAATCGTTTCTTGGAATATTTCCATTGTACAATTCATAATATCATAGCTGAGTTTGTATTTTATTATTTTCTTTATATGAAAATGATGACTACACTTTTCATACGAGGCGACTTAAGTTCGTCGCATTGTTTCTAGGCATTGGTCTTCAACCAATCAAAAGCCGCCTTTTGGCGCGTCCATCATATGACCATTGTAACGTGATATGGTTCATTTAAAAGAACTTCCTAGATGAACATAAGTTAGTCTAGTACCAGTAATTATCAATTCAACATCTGACCTGTGCCGTTGTTGTGTGAATCCAATATACCTATTCAAGGAGTTTTGAGTTTAATTTCACCAACGAAGCAACCTGAGAAGTCCACGTTCCCGCTCGACTCACTTAACAACTCAACATCTTAACATCTTAACATCTCAACATCTCAAATCACCACACCTAGTTTGAGAGGAATTAGTCCCAAGTTTTTGTCTAAGTTCCTTATGGTTATCCGTTCTTGGTACCTGGGGATCTGTAAAATTTGTTATCGTTAGTTATTTGAAGGGTATGTATTTTGTAAGGGTCTTTTCAAATTATCCATGTGTATTTTTTCGTGATATTCTGTAGATACTGTCTTCATGTTAGGATCAACAGACTTGAGAGAAGTCGATTTACTGAATTCATTCGCAGTTTCTTGTCTCTTATGTTCTTTAACGAAAGTATTTTGTGAAGTTTGGAAAATTTGCGGGTCATCCTAGTTTTGTTAATTCTTTCTACAAGATTCTGTTTCTTATTTCTCAAATCAGAATTTATTTTTGAATATAGCAATTTTGTGCGGTGTCTGTGATCATTGATTAATATTTGATCGATAGCAATATCGAATGGATCATTGTTACTAATATGTCCATTGGCTATATCTATCGGTTTCATTTTTGTAGAAGAATGGATAGAATGATTATAAGCTAGAATTGCTTGAATAATTTTCATTTTGATGGGCGTTTTTGAGAAACCTTTGTTGTTTAGTAATCGAATGTGTTCGATTAATGTCGAATGAAGTCTTTCAATTACTCCATTTGATTCTGGATGGTGTGGAGAACAAAAGTGAGTTTCGATTTTGTGCAGTTTGAGGAGTTCACCTACTACTGTATTTTTAAACTCGATTCCGTTATCGACTATAATAATTTCGGTATTCCATGATGGGAAAAGAATTGTATCAGGTAATTAGCGACTTCGGTGCCACTCACTGAATTCAACTGGTATGCTTGTGCATACTTAGAAAAACTATCTATTATTGTTAGAAATTTAGATTGTTCTAAGGTAAATGTATCTAAGTGGATTATTTCAAAAGGCTGTGAAGCAGTTGGTGTTACGTTCATTTTCATATGAATTGGATTTCTTTCATATTCGCTTTGCTGGCATATTTCACATTGATTTATGTAAGTTTGAACAGATTTTTTAATATGTGGCCAATAATATTTGGTTTTAATTCTCTGAATGGTTTCATCGATTCCACGATGATTTGATTTGCCTTTTTGATAATTTTTTATTATATCTGTAATGTAATTTTTTGTGGTGACATCGATTTATTTTGTTTTGCAATATTTGAATTTGATCGATGGCCATTTGAAGTTCTTTTGTAATGCCGTAGAAAAAGGTTCATATGTTGAGGGGTTTTCAAAGTATATATGATATTGCATGTTGGGTACAATAAAATTCTTCACGAATTGAACAACATCATGTTCAAAATGACTGTTTGAAATCTGTACATGCATACGTTCCTTTTTTTTTTCAAATAATATCGAAGTCTTTGGTTTTGCTAGAGAATGTAATACAGTAGTTACAATAATTTGGTTTTGTCCGAAATTTATTGGAGAGTCAGAAATTGGTATTCCAACAACAGGAATTCGAGTGGATTGTATTGTCATCTTCGATTTGGTTTGGTTGGTGGTCAATGTCTTCAGTTTCGTTTTCGTCATGATTAACCTGCAGGGATATATTATCAGTGATATCGATATCTTCTATTTCTGGCCAAGGAATAACTGGCGGTGATTCTGGGGGTGATTCTATGACAGGATTCATTTCTGGAGTTTTAAGTTCGCGAGCTCTATTTTCTACGTCTTGAATGATATTATCAATTTCGTTCCAAACATTGTTGTTTCTTTTGTGTGAATTTCTATCCGAGACAACGCGTCGGCGTTTGTATTTAATTTCCCTTTTTTATAAATGATGGTATAGTCAAATTCATCCAGCTTAATTTTCCAACGAAGAAGCTTAGAGTTTGGATCTTTCAGTGAGAAGAGCCATTGTAGTGGTTTGTGGTCACTTATATCGTTAAATTCCCTTCCATATAGGTAGGGTCGAAAGTATTTCGTAGCAAGTATTTCGTAGCCCATACTACCGCAAGAAGTTCTTCTTCTATTACTGAGTAATTTTGCTCAGAATCATTGGGGGTTCTTGAGGCATAGGCGACAGGTAAATAACTACCAATCGGAGCTTGCGATAGAACGGCGCCAATAGCGAAATCACTTGCGTCAGTCTTCAAATTAAAGGGTTTTGTGAAATCAGGCTATTTTAGAATAGGCTCGTATATGAGTAGGTTTTTACAAGTTTCGAAACATGACAGAAATTCGTCATTCTGTACGATTTTTGCACCTTTCTTCAAATATTTCGTTAGTGGTTTTGTGATACTTGCAAAGTTATTGATAAATCTTCGGTAATATCCTAACAGACCAAGGAATCCTTTGATTTGTTTCGGAGTTTTCGGTACGGGAAACACTTTTATTGCGTGTATCTTTCAGGATTCGGTTTAACTCCATTGGAAGTCACGATATGACCTAAATACGCGACTTCCTTTCTCAAAAATTCAGATTCATGAGCTGGATTTTGAAGTTCGAATCTCTGAGTCTCTGAAAAACAGATTTAAGGCGTTCTAAGTGTTCCTGAAGCGATGTGGAAAATATGATTATGTCGACAAGATACATAAGACATTTCTCGTTTTGGATTCCCCGAAGAATATTATCCATTATCCTTTGAAAGGATGCTGGTGGGTTTTTCAACCCGAATGGCATACGTAGGTATTCGTAATAGCCATTTTCTGTATTGAATGCGGTTTTCTCAATATCTTTTTCATCCATTTCTATTTGATGAAATCCGCTTGTCAAGTCCAAGGTGGTGAAATATTGGCACTTACCAAGCTTGTCTAGAAGGTAGGTGATATTAGGAAGTGGGTACCTATCATCTATCGTTTTCTCATTGAGTTTCCGATAATCGACTACTACTCTCCATTTTTGCTTCCCAGAGGCATCCATTTTTTTGGGAACTACCCAAATAGGAGATGACCATGGGGAATTGCTTGGTCTTATAATATTTTGGTTCAACATTTTACGTATTCGACTATCCACCTCATTTTTGTGTATAAACGGATACCTATAGAATTTTGTAAAAACTGGTATCTCGTCTGTGGTGCGAATTTGATGTTTGATCTTATTCGTAAACGATAATGACATATCTTCTTGATAGAAAATATCTAAGTATTCTCTACAGAGACTGTGTATTGAATGGCATTCTTCTTCGTTCATGTGATCTGTTCTAATTTTAGAAAGATAAAGATCGAATTGCTGGGACTTGTTGAAATTATTTAAATCTATCTGTTGTTCGAGTGGTTCCAAAAAGTCTAGGGTAACATGATCCGTGGTATTATTCAAGATAGTTGTGAGTGCCTAGCCATTTTTGGCAATTGTTAGACATTCAGGTATCTCACAGTTATGGAATTTTTGACATGGTATTATTATTTCGCCACTTCGTATCGAAGTTTTGATTTTGATTACTTGTTCTGAGCGAGGAGCAATTGTTATGAGATTTAATTCACTTTGGGTTTTGTGAAAAAGTAGTTTGATTTTACTATATTGGGTTATCAGGAAACCTTTATCAAAATTAACACTAGCTTGAAGAAGTTTTAGATTGTCTAATCCTATCAAACCTTGAAAAACATTATGAAACTTAAAAAGAAAGAATTTTAGACATTTTCGTGAGGAAGACAAAATATTTTCGAGGTTGGCATCAATGTACTATATTTATGTGAAGATGTCTGAAAAACCGTGGAGACTATGAAAGGGTCTTTTTTTATAGAATTTGGAAAGAGGTTATGAGCGATTTCAGGATCGATAAATGATCTAGTCGATCCAGAGTCAATTAATAATTTTATATTGTATTCTGGAAGTACAAAGTATGGCAATTCACTCGAATTCGTGGAATTAATTGGTATGTTTTGTGTTTCTATGTTTGATTCTGGTCCTGTGGGGCTTGACAAAAATTTTCAAATGAATTGTTATCTGTTGGATCTCCACCATAAAAATCATCTTCACCGTCAACATTCACTTCAACTTCCTGAGGTTCATTATATTGATCATAAGTGAAATTTTCCCATTGTGGGTCACATTCAGTGTTATAAAATTCCTCGGGCATTCGATTAAATCTTGGTTGAAAAGATGTTGATGGATTCGATCGGAAATTGTTGGTTGTTGATTAGAATAGATAATTATTAGAATACGTGTTTCTTGTGGTAACACTCATTGGAGTAGGTTTTCCGAAGTTTGTATTCGAATTGTTAGGTTTGAAAACATTCTTGTTTTGTTGTGGTTGGCCAAATACTTGAGCATTAGTAAAATATTTCTTTGGTTGATTATTGAATATTGGCCTTATTGGTACTGGTTGAGAAGGAAATGAATTTTGATATCTGAATTGATTAAAATATGTTTGAGCATTGAATGGACTATTTTGTGCACTATATTTTTGTGACTGTGTGGGCCTGATTGATGTTTGAATATTTTTTGGATGATTTTCTCGGTTCATTCTGTGAGAATTATTTTGGAAATAGTGAATATTATCCTCTTGAATAACTAATTGTGAAGCTCCAGTTAATGTTTTTGGGCGCATACAATGTATTGTTGTACCGAGAAGTTCTCTTAAACCTGACAAATATGTTTTCAGTGTCAAGTCGTTATAAAGATTTTGTTTCAAAGTTTTTGCTTCTTGAGTGTCTTCGTGAACATCTACATAAATACATAATAAGTTCAAGATATTCAGACATCGATCGTAAAATTCTTGGGGTTTTTCGTTCAGATGTTGTCTCAACATGATTAAATCTCGATTGAGACAACTGTCATCTCTCTGATCGGCAAAGTTTCTATAAAGTACCACTTTAAGATCTAACCAAGTAGTAATGTTTTGAATATTCACTACTAATTTTGCACTGCCGCTTAATTTGGACATCAATGAATTCAACATATATGTATTATGGAAACTATTTGGATTGGTTGGATCATGAAATGTGGATATTATCGAATCGCAAATCGATAAAAATCGGTTCATTGGGATTACCGTCGAATTGCGGAACGCAATTTAAATATTCTGGTTTGAATTGTTGGGTCATTATGATTTGGTTGAGTTTGGGTTTTCATATTATAGGCTTTGGTTGAATTTGAGAGTCAGCTGAAGGTTTGTTCAGATTCAAAGTTTCGAGAATACTTGTTAAGTTTTCAACAGACATCCATTAACAATAGACCACATTAGTGTGACGTCACAATGTATGCAACCAACAGTGCATTGAGTCCCAACGAAATATTTCTGAACGAAGATGCGCTAATATGAACCTTAAGTAACCATTATCTAAGGTTCAGGATCTGTGGTTAGAATTATGATGTTATTTATTGAATTATTCCGCTGTTATAAGGAATATTTAAGAAATGTATCTGTTTGAATTCGATAGAAAGAGAATGAATACGTCGTATGGAATGGGTAACGTGAAGAAAGTTTTCTCAAATACTCTTGAATGAATTCCGAAAATCGTTTTACGAAAATATCGTTACTTCCATCCTTCATATCCAAGGTCCCCTAAATGCAATTCCTTAAATATCAACTTATTTCATGTGAGAGCATAAAACAAAAGGGCCTGTTACGATACTTCTATTATCGTTCTTATGTCATCCGTACTTAAGGTCGAGTATAAAACATATCATTTCGAGCCAAACGATTCAGGATTCAGTGTGATGTTGGTTGCATATTTGTGACGTCATCACTAATGCGGTCTATTGTACTCACATTAACAAGGCTAGTACTTTGAGCATCTCTGATTATGAGATAAACGTCTGGATATCCGATGTATCTCTCCTCGAAGAGCGTCGACCTCGCAGAATTGGACAATGCTTGTTCCAAAACTCGATGATTCGTTGATAGTAGTAATCCTCGTCGGTTCTTCGATAGACTGGGTTTCTCGAATTCTGAAGAGCCACTCGGATTCGAACACCTCTACTTGACGAATCAACAAAATTGTTCGAATATCCGATTAATCGTAGATACGAAATTGTCCCGTTCGATACGTTACAACACGGATATCCTACCGACTGCGCCAAATAACTTTTTGAGATCACAAAGTGCCTTTTCAAAAACAATTCATTCTATCTTCTACACATTATATGGAGATATGTTAGATGTTGTTGATACAAAGATTCAAGTCTGACTGAGGGTCGAGATCGACCAGCGTGGAAATCTTGTGAGAGAACTGCAAATTGTAGCATCGGCGACAGAGTACTTTCCCATGGGAATCTCAAATGCTGGCGATGTAATTTGTGTTTCTAAACCTTGTTCAGATTATGAAGCCCACTGGGCTAGCTTGGAAGAAAATATCACTTATTGTTTCTCAACCAAATATTTAAAATTTACGTTCCGCCCAACTTTGACTGACTGTATTGAGAAAAACCCGTGCATAATCATATAGTCATAGATACAGAGCACAATGTGACTTGTGTATACAAGAATATGATTGGCTAGGAAATTCCCAGCATACGCAGTTGCCAAGTGAATTTCAGAGAGGTGTTGATGAATAATACTATATATTATGTCGTCATGCCCCCAATATTGTTTATTATACATATCTACGTGCTTTATGTAATGATCCGATCTGCTCCCAGAATGATACCTAAAAATTATGGTATCACCCATGAGAACCAAATGATAGAATATGAAAAATCAAATGATCTTCTCGATTTCGAATATGTAACAATTATAGCTTGCAACATTGAACTCAACAAGATACTATTCAGTATTGGCTTTTCTAATATTTTCCCGGACTCGAGAGATTTCGCAGTCTCCCAGTGTTTTTAAACTGATGATTATAATGTATGGGGAATATCATCAAATAGTATTGTCTAATAAAAATATAAACATATCACTAAAAATTTATTTCGTTATCAATTTCTCAGATCTGAAAATATAGCTATTTTGTTTATTTCATGCACAGGCGGCAACGCTGGTGCAACATGTGACGAGATCGTGAGTGTATTCAGTATTGTAATATGGCGGCTTGGTTTTTTCCACGTTCTGTTTCTTTCATTGTTCTTTCTAATTATTTGCTTCTAGTGGATGAGAAGAGTTGAAAAGGCGTATTCATAAATCGATATAAATTAGTTGCATCGAATGTTATTTTACAGTTTATAGTAGGAAAAACAAAGTATAGTTGTTGCAGTTTCTGTTATACTTTTACTTGCAAGCAGAAGGGATCGGCTATGCCAGAATCGTTAAGTTATAATAACTCTCGTAGGAGATGAATAAAATCGGAGATTTTATTATATTCCTGAAAACAGTGAAAATATTATTGGTGTAGCCAATACCAATAACCCAGAAGTTAGATTTGATAACAATAATATCAATATGGCCTAAGCAGTGTTTTCAAAAGAAAATGTGAGCCATTCTTCAGTAAATCATTCAGCCATCAATAATCAAGTCTTTTCGTAAGTTTTAGGTTATTTATTCGATGTGAATATCCGAAAACTCCATTTCAACGTCTATAATCAAACTGAGCATTGACAACATAAACTAAAATGTATTCTATCAATTTTCAGATGCTGTTACACAAGAATTTTTAATGACATTGGAGGTGTTTGAGATACTAAGAAGATAGTGGCTACAAAGTAGAGGAAATTGCAAGAATAAAGCAGTGTAGTGATGTGAGTTTTTTTATGTTGAATTGAAATTCCAGTTGAATAAAAGTCATGATATTTATGATTTTCCGTAGATTTCCCAAAAATAAATGTTATTGAAATCTTGATACTTCATCATAAGCATTTTTCCTAAATCTCATTTCCTACTGAAAGATTCATGAACTGATTCAGAATGAGATTCATAATTAAATTAAATGGCGTATTTTTGTGAAACCTATTATTTCGTCTATGTGACGTGAATGCGACTTCATTATCAATTCCGAAAATCAAGTATATGTGACTTCCTTCAGAAGCACGATATTCTCCACATAAGGAATTCCAGATTGAATAATGTGAGGCAGTTCGAACTTCACATTATGAGTAGTCCAATGAATCGATGTGATTTCTATTGTGATGCTGAATGAAAATCAAAAAACGACCAAAAGGGTCCGGAATAGAAGTCATTGTGATGTTAGTGAGAATCTCAATTCGAGTCACGGGTGTGATCTGAAACATGAATGTGATGCCCAATCACATATCTGAGACGAATTTGTGTTAACTGGGAGGGCTCTCGTTTGAATGAATTTTTTTTTGATACTGCCATCCTTCTCTCTTCATCATTCTTTAAACTGGGTCAATAGCATATATTTTGCCTAGTAGAAACCCACACATTCGGTACCACAGATAGTGGTATCGAGTTTTCATTGGCTTCATCTAGAAACTCAACAATCAAATAGTCTCTGAAAATATCAAATTTTCAACTGTTGCGTTTCCACTGTTTGGTCAATTCCACTCAATTCTGCAGATTTTCCAAATTTTTCTTAATTAGTTTATACTTATAACTTTTTGAATAATTATTAAACATTGTTATTTTCAGCAGCACAAGATTTTGGCGGTAATACTCAACCTCAAAAATAATGAAGGTTGTTTCTTGTAACCGTGCTTGTAACTAACGCTACAATTCATAGATATGAATACTAACTCACCTCCATTCATCAGGAGATGTCGTCATTTTTCTTCAATTATAATATCTTGAAATTTTCGTACACAAAAGAATAAATAGCAGTAAACACAAAAATAAAATGAGAATGTACCATATGAATGTGACAAAACTGTCTAATGTCAAACCTGTCGACAGCATCAGTTTCACACTAGGTTCACATGACCGCTCTCGATAACCAATCAGATGATGATATGCCGTAAGCTCAGGAGCAGAGAGCCAGCAGCCTGGCGTCAGTGTTGGTTGAAAATTTCCTTAGTCTCGGGTCACAGTACCATATTCAGCAGGACGCTAGTTTATATTGATTATTGATGCTGAATTGAATATTGTATTCCTTTCTCGAGGAAGCTACAAAGTATATAATAATCATCATTTATGTGTCGACGTCTTATAACAGAAAATCCGACCTCTGTGAATAATGTGTCATAATAAAGCACCATTTTCATTTCAATACGACAAATTTAATGCAAAATAATAATATATTTCTATCCATAATTGGTTGGTCTACTGGCAAACTATTGGTAGAATAACACTTTAACTGGCCTTCATTTTTATGATGTCGGTCGAAAGACACACTTTTGATAGTTTTGGCCCATTGCTGGCTAGATTGTAGTATCCGATTACAATATGCCATTCATTGGACCGACATTTTGCCGATGTATCTTTGCCGTTGCCAGCATATTGCCGACCGATCATGCATCAGGCCAGAAGACGGCCAGAGAGTCATTGTTTGCTGGGACCACTGTAACGTTTCCATTCGCTAAAACACTGGGTTCGATTTATATTCACTTTTATTTCTACTGATACGATTTATTTTCAAAGCGACTATGAGCTCAATTATCCAACTGATTGCCTGCGCCTCTGTCTGCCGAACCTTTATACCTGCATGCTCCTCCAGAAGTTTCCAGGCGGCACTCGAACATTCCGTCTTATTTCAGACGTTGCATCTCGAACGTTCATCCACGTCACCTGGAGTGGGCGTGGCCAAGCCATAGGCGTATCATTTCGTTACATTATCGTGATTTCTCTAAAATGACATGAAGCGTAATCGTCATTTGAATCTTTCAAAGTGATCCAAGTGATTTACTAAGTCTAAACTTACCAAATACAAGTATACATTTCGAAGTTAACCTTCATTGGAATTAATGTTTGTCCTATAATTTTCAACATATACAAATAAAGTGGTGTTGGCTAGATCAAAGTTCTTCGAAATTAGTAGTTGTAACTTTCAAATAATAATAAAAACAATAATATGTAATGAATATAATTTATTTTTTCACCCTACAATACACACAATGAGGCCTCCGAACTACCTACCCCTTCGGACTATCATTCTAGACTAACTCAAGACGAATTAAATACTAACCCTTTATCTGGCTTCATAAATTCTTCTGACCCCAAAGCTAGAATTATAGATCAGCATCATCAGCAGATTGAATTTGGAATGTAATTATACTTGGTGTTTTGAAATCGTAAATCTTGACAATATTTTCAAGTTTTCTTGTATGTGCAATAAACACTGCTCTATTTTTTTCATGGCCTCCAAATAGTATTCTCCACGCATGCAATTGTTTTGCTCATTATGTCTAAAAATGTTCACAGAATTCGTTGAAATGATTATGATATAATTAACAAAATATGAAATTATGAGATTCTGATATCTATTTTCGAAAAATATATCGGCATCATTCGAAATCAAACACATCACTAAGAAGATGGTTTCCATAGATAAATCAATGTTCTTTCTAACGAGACTAAAGTTCTTGATATTCGTTGAGCCATTTGGTTACAGTTGATAAGTTGAAATAATAAATTCGAACCACCCTTCCACTTAATATCAATAGATACGTCGAGAAGTGTATGACAAGAATTACTCTGAGATTGTTTTTTTTTGGAGAGTTTACTAGGTATATTTCGGTAAAAACCCATTTTGAAAGATTCACAGGACGATTACGGCCCCTGGCGACTATGCTGAAAACATGACAATTATATCCAGATTAGTCTCCACTAGACCACTTTGATCATAAATATTTTCACCGCCAGTCTCCACGACCAATACTTTCCGAGATACAGCATTCACTAATCTTACCTGGCCGCCCTGTAGGGAGTGGAGATGCTTTTACACCCCATCTTTACAAGAAAAATATCGAAAATATTTGATTTGAAGAATATTATGGATCAATCATATATTCAAGATGGCGCCGGACGACAGTACATCGGAAGATTATGAACAAAGTGAAGAAAATGCCGGTGAAATCAAAGATGTGAATTTTAACTGATGCTCTAATGGCATTGAAAAGTTACCAATTCTGACACAACTATCAACCCAGAATAAATAGACTATAGTCGAAATATTCTTCTCTCTGGAAACACGAGCATCCATGGATGAGAAGAATAACATTTTAGTTGCGATAAAAAACGAGTTGACAATAAATAACAGTTTGAAATCGTATCGATCCCGATATGATGAAGGTTATCAAAGAATTTGTAATACCTTAGGGTTTTTTCCGTAAAAATTTACAGAGACGACAAGTTTATTACTTCCATAACAAATATTTCGGAAATGATGAGTCAACTTGATCAGTTCAACACCAAACCTAAATTCATTATCGTTTCATAAGAATGCTATAGATTTTCCCGCTGATTTCTTAGAAACATCAGTGTCAATTGTTAGAGATCCGTTTTCGATTACGAGCATTGCCGAAAGTGAAAGAGTACCCGATTCTTTGAAAGTCGAAAGGTTGGTAGTTAGTATTTCAAATATGGAAGATATAACCCCACAAAGTTTTGAAATCCTAAAAAAAATCGAAAATTTATCAACCGATGTCTCGCAATTATTAATACAAGAGAATTCACGGAATGTTAAAAATCTGCCGAAACTTTCCTTCAAAAATTGTAAATTTTCAGAAGGGTCGTTCGATATTCCAGAAATCGTGTACCGGGTGATTTTCAGAAATAATAGACTGGTTTCTAAGTATTACTCATTTCACTTGGCACACAGAAATATTCAGGCATTTCCAACCATATTCCCCCGTAATTAATTTGTCAAATTAAAGAATTGAAATCGACAAAAAATGTACTCGGCAGGGTGGGGTAGTGATAATTCGTCATGGACATGATAGTATAGGTCTATATGGAGCATTCCCACCATATTTCATCCTAGGCATCTGGTGCGGACCCCAGAATAGAATGTCATTTTCAAGAATGAACAAAGATGAAAAGGAGGTGAGGGAAATTTCCATTGGGTTTATTATGTATATATGTATATCTATCATAACTCAATATATTCTTCCTATTCAATTGTTATTTTCAATTAGTGCTAAAAAAACATTTTGTGAAATAATGCATTCGTTTGTGTATCAATACATCTGTTTAAAAAAAAAATTCTCGTCGGGCGCTACTGATCATTCTGTTATCTTCGGAAAGTTCAGCCGCCAGCCCGGTCTGCCAGATTCAGACCGGTTTCCTAGTAACGGCTCCACTTGTCAAAAATGACCTCGTGTATCCAACAGACTTCTGATCCCAAAACATGGGTGTAAAGAGGTTCGATTTTGACAAAAAAATATAAAATATCTGAATGATCAAGGAGGAAATTTTCAGGCAGATCCACAAGAGACCTAAACCTACATAGGAGAGAAGAAGCATAAGACCAAATCCGTGATAAAATAACAGTGATACATCAAAATGTTGAATCAATTGGAAACAGTGTTGACGAGCTGCAAGCTTTCATAAGTGAATAAAAAAATTGTGATTTTGTCTATGTCACAACTAAAAATGTCCCCTTTGGAAAATCACTATCAGGTTACAAGCTCTTGCAGAAGGGATGAAAATTCGCATATATGCCAGAAAGAGAATAATAGGACGTGAGAGGAATAACTTGAAGGATTTGTCAGTGGAGGAGACATTGGAATGTGCAGCTGGGGAATTCAGTGTGAATACAGTAAAAATTATAGTCATAAGTGTGTACAGTCCTTCGGGAAATGCAGATGTACTTATTGATAAGATGGAAAAGGTATGTAGTACTTTTCCAATTAACCGCAGCAATTAATATGAATTAACAGAAGCCAAATTTTTTGTACAAACCGCTAAAACAATGAAATAAGACACAGAAATTATCGTTGCCAACAGATATTCAGACAGCGGATATTGCGCAGTATGGCCAACTTCATATTGAAGTAACAACTTTACATAGCAGTTACGTAAATCATGAGATAATATATTGACGTCAAGTTTTTACGTATAAGTTACATCATATTTACATAATTTTTTCATATAACTATGCGGTTCGAATATTTCAGACATGTGATGTAGTGTTTATGTAGCTATTTCACATAAATGTGTTCCCTTAATTTTATGTTACATTTATGTAATGTAACAAGTGTGTTTGCTGGGTATTAGACATTTTAATTCATTATAACAATTGTGAGTTGGTTATACAATTTCAGATTTCACTCGTATCACTTCCACCTCAAAAACAGGGATTGAAAACGTTCTAACAAATGAAGAAAATTATTCTGCACATGTGATACATTCAATGATTTCTTATCACACGGCTCAAAAACTGGATATACATCAACAGGTGTCACAAATATGAATTGTTTTTCAGAGAAACGCTTTTTTACCCCACAAAACAAAACAAACTTCATTGACATCTTGAAAACCGCTTACTGGACGAATGTGTACAGTCTGGAACAAAGTAGAATAGATGAACAGTGGGAAATTTTCATGAATATTTACCTGAAATTCTTTGATGAGTTTCCAAAAAAGTTCTTGTAGGAAATTAAAAGCATATGAAATTTGAATATGACAATGATACACTAAAATCTAAAATCCACAGATAGCAGATATAAAGAGGAGTCTAATGACAAATCTATATTTTTAACACTAGTTGATAGCAAAAACTCTTGGATTTGGTTTTGTTTTATATAAAACTTCCCACGAAAGGAGACATCCTGTAATGTTCAGAGAACATCGTGAGAACCGAGGGAAAGGAGGTAGCAATTGGTGTTCTTTTCAAATTTCTGAAGGTCATATGCCTCGGGGAACACCTCCCTGGTCAATGTGTTCCAGAGCCTCGCTGTTCGTGGGATGAACGATTGAAGAGAGATGTTCGGCAGGTCACCAAATTAACCACAAAGGGGTGTGAAGACTGGACTTGTTGGGTTAACCTCGAAGAGACCGCCAAAGGAGGAACAATTGTTGATATTTCAGAAGAGCATCGCCCATGAAAAGAAGTTAGCGAGTTAGTAAGCGAAGCATCACCGACGAGACGAATTGCCCTTTTCAAAAGATTTGAAAAATAAAATGAGTAGCGAAGTGGATAAGGTTCCCACAAAAATTATTAAACAATGCATAGATTTGATATTTCAGCCATTAATTCACATAATGAATAATTCATTGAAATATGGTGATTTTTCTGGAAAATTTAAGGTAACTCTAGTTGAACCTATTCATAAAAAGGGTGACAATTCAAAATCTGAAAATTTCAGACTTATTAGTTTACTATCATCATTTGCAAAAATTTTCGAGACAGTGGTATGTAACATCAGAGTTATGAATTTCATGGTAATGTGTGATCAACTTTGCAGTTCTCAGCATGGATATCAAAAGGGCAAATCAACACAAACTGCTGTATTCCAGTTCATTCAGTTTATATTGAATTCCTTAGAAAATGATGAATTCTCACTTGGGCTATTTCTTGACCTTTCAAAAGCATTTGACTGCTTAAATCACTCTACATTGTCCGATGAGTTAGAGAGGTGTGGTATGAGAGGGCCAGCACTTAATTGGTTTGAATGCTATCTAAAAAACAGAAAACAAATGGTAGTACTTGGCAAGAATCATCAAATAGCAAGATCTGATTTGAGAAATATTGAATTTGGGGTACCTCAAGGGAGTATAACGGGACCGTTTCTATTCATTTTATATTTGAATGATCTGGAAGAAATAACAGCTGAGAGCTGCAAAATGACCAATTATGCTGATGATACAAATTTGCTGATAAATGGTCTAGACTTTCCAGGACTCACAGCCGAAGCAAATGAAGCACTCATAAAGGTAAATCAGTGGTTTGGGAAAAATAACCTGACAGTCAATGAGAATAAGACTAGCGCCACCCTTTTTAAAGAAATCATGCACGCTTTGAAACACCCAGGGAAATTAATCTTCCAAACAGCTCAATACCCATGACAAATGACACCAAATTTCTGGACTTGTATATTAACAGCACACTTTCCTTTGACAGTCACGTCAACTATATTAGCAAAAAATTTAATGCATAATCAATGAGAATTCTAGGACAAAACATTGACAATTATATACCATGCTAATCTTGAATCGGTGATTCAATATGGCATAATATTCTATGGAAGTAGTAGATGTAGCGAAATAATTTTTACTATACAAAAAACAGCACTTGAATCAATGCTAAATTTGAAACATGGAGAGACCTGTCGAGGAAAATTTGAATCAAATGGGTTACTCACTCTCACAGGAGTCTATATACAGGAGATTTTATTATTTTTCTTCGGGAACGAACATATATTTGACTTCTTTAAGGCACTAAATAACTACAGCACTTGTAATGTTGATTACAATCATCCGAGACATAGGTCAACTATGACAAAGAAAGGTCAATTTTATAACTGTATTGAAATGTTCAACAAACAAGCACCAACGATTGATCGTCGAATTAAGAAATTTGTTGCTCTCAAATCATGAAATACTCATGTGTGAATCTGATTTCGACCTGTGTAAGTATTGTAATTTTGTTTTCAGTATCTCTCCATACAAAAAGTATAGTTTCTTGCTTTCACATTCGAGGAGTTGAACGTTTCATTTACTTTCATTTTTATATAACACCCAAGAATCAATAAATTCATATGAAAATCTACCTACTGCTTCTCTTTTTTTACATATGTTTGCCTAAAAACAATTAGGAATTCAGGAAATCCTGTAAGTCAACTTATTGGTCCTTGGCACATTATAAACCGAAATACGTGGTAGTATCCAAACCGTTTACTATGAAATCATTGTAAAGACAATCACAAAATCAGAAATAGGGAATATAACATGAGGTCAGATATTCTAGAATATCGTCGAATGTTAGGTATAACAGTCATAACCTAACAGTCTAACCTAGTGAGATATCAAACTCTCAAGTTGATCCAATCTCCAAATAAGATCCACAATTTTCCTTTATATACATTTCCAATATTAAAATAATCTCGAAGTGAATTCAAAATGTTCGGGTTGTTCAGAATATGATGTACATGTTTTTCATCGAATAATCCCTGAACTACATTTCCACTAGGGGTTGAGCTATATCGGTGATATCTGTTATATCTGAGATAATTCAGGGAAATTTCCAACATACTCGATTAATACCTCCAACGGCGAAAATGTATTATTTCTCAATTGTTCTTAATGTAGGAATCGTGTCTTGAATAGGAATGTGATAACGTGTTTCATGTACTTCATCCATTTCTTTGATGAAGATTCCGAACTTGCTTGTTACCTTTCGAACCTTTTCGAATTATGCTTGAATAAACTCAACCCGAGAAATTACGTGAGCAACAAGTTCATGTTGAGGAGGAATTTCTGTGGCCAATGATTTGGAGCATGATGAAATATTTCAAACGAGGGTAAGAGAATGATGCTGG
This sequence comes from Plagiodera versicolora, assembly GCA_037013635.1. Taxonomy (NCBI): domain Eukaryota; kingdom Metazoa; phylum Arthropoda; class Insecta; order Coleoptera; family Chrysomelidae; genus Plagiodera; species Plagiodera versicolora. Next base: position 12,318,790 of record CM072982.1, read on the forward strand.
GTGGCGAAGGTAAAAATCAATAGTATTGGTTTATTGGAAAGATACCGATCTGTTTGAATACAATATAAACTCTAATGAAATCAGAATGCATTCTGCAGTTTTGGGTTCATTTGTTATTCGAAAGATATCATTATCTACAGGCAAGTGGCAAACATTTTGACGTCTGTGATGAATGTATTTCTCACGAAACACATTGTTGAAAGCACATGTCGCTGTGTTCATACTCAGTTCATAAAACTATTATGGTCATCACACTCGATGAATTTGAGAACTTGAGGAAAGCTTTGGGTGGACTGGAATAATTCTTGAGTAACGAATAATTTTGTTAGAAATTGAGTTTCTCTGCAAAAAAAATGTCTACGAGTTGAAAAATAAGCCAGCAAGTATCATACCATTGCGAAATCATTATTGAATTTGCCAAGTTAGTACATTATTTTCTCAGTACAGTCAATAGAAGATGAGCAAAATGTTTTATATTGTTTGGGAAAAAGTGATATTTTCTTTTATGCTAGACCAGTTTGCTAAATATACACAAGAATTTATAGAAATTTGTTCAGCATTCAATCACGAAAATAAAATAATTGAGAAGGTACGATTTGTAGCAATGAGATCGAAAAAACTGGCACATTGTTCAAATTTTCGCGTTTTTTAAATGGCCATAATTCTTGACATACGCAACTTACATGTTTTGATGAGTATCTTTGAGTAATGATTGAAAATAAAATAATTATGTCGTGATATGAACTGAATTACATGGATTCATATATTTTTTATTGTTTTTTAAATAGCAGAAGAAGAATAAGAAAATAGTCTTCATTTCATCGATGTGCGTTTATTATTAGTCGACTATGGGGTTAAGATATTCCTGATGACACCTTCCTTGCATTGAAATTCCTCTGGATCCGATTCTGACTCCTTTTCGAAATTCACAGATCTGATATGATAGCCTCGAAAGAATCGAAGTTGTGTAGACTTACGAGATAACAAGTAATGATTGAAAAAAAGATAATTCTGTCGTGATATGAACTGAATTACATGGATTCATATATTTTCTTATTGTTTTTTAAATAGCAGAAGAAGAATCAGAAGATAGTCTTCATTTCATCGATGTGCGTTTATCATTAGTCGACTATGGGGTTAGGATATTCCTGATGACACCTTCCTTGCATTGAAATTCCTCTGGATCCGATTCTGACTCCTTTTCGAAATTCACAGATCTGATATGGTAGCCTCGAAAAAATTGAAGTTGTGTAGACTTACGAGATAACAAGTAATGATTGGAAAAAAAAAATAATTCTGTCGTGATATGAACTGAATTACATGGATTCATATATTTTTTATTGTTTTTTAAATCGCAGAAGAAGAATCAGAAGATAGTCTTCATTTCATCGATGTGCGTTTATTATTAGTCGACTATGAAGTTAGGATATTCCTGATGACACCTTCCTTGCATTGAAATTCCTCTGGATCCGATTCTGACTCCTTTTCGAAATTCACAGATCTGATATGGTAGCCTCGAAAGAATTGAAGTTGTGTAGACCTACGAGATAACAAGTAATGATTGAAAAACAAATAATTCTGTCGTGATATGAACTGAATTACATGGATTCATATATTTTTTATCGTTTTTTAAATAGCAGAAGAAGAATCAGAAGATAGTCTTCATTTCATCGATGTGCGTTTATTATTAGTTGACTATGGAGTTAAGATATTCCTGATGACACCTTCCTTGCATTGAAATTCCTCTGGATCCGATTCTGACTCCTTTTCGAAATTCACAGATCTGATATGGTAGCCTCGAAAGAATTGAAGTTGTGTAGACTTACGAGATAACTAGTAATGATTGAAAAAAAAATAATTATGTCGTGATATGAACTGAATTACATGGATTCATATATTTTTTATCGTTTTTCAAATAGCAGAAGAAGAATCAGAAGATAGTCTTCATTTCATCGATGTGCGTTTATTATTGGTCGACTATGGAATTAGGATATTCCTGATGACACCTTCCTTGCATTGAAATTCTTCTGGATCCGATTCTGACTCCTTTTCGAAATTCACAGATCTGATATGGTAGCCTCGAAAGAATTGAAGTTGTGTAGACTTACGAGATAACAAGTAATGATTGAAAAAAAAAATTATTCTGTCGTGATATGAACTGAATTACCTGGATTCATATATTTTTTATTGTTTTTGAAATAGCAGACGAAGAATCAGAAAAAAGTCTTCATTTCATCGATGTGCGTTTATTATTGGTCGACTATGGAGTTAGGATATTCCTGATGACACCTTCCTTGCATTGAAATTCCTCTGGATCCGGGTCGCCAAGGTATCGGCGCCTCTTTTCCATTAGTGTAGGACATTGGAAGATGATATGCAGTGAGTTTTCATCTCCTAGTTCACGGAATTCACATAATGGGTTATCTTCTTTGTGTTTGCGCAAGGTACCATAATCGGTCATGAAACCGATGCTTATTTTAGCGCTTTTCCTAGTCAGTGCGAGTAGTTGTTCCATTTCTTCATTTGATCTAGTCAAATGCAGGTCAGGGGTCCTACAATGGACTGACTCACCTTTCCCAGAGGCACAGGGTATATTTCGGCTGGTCCTGGTGACTTATAACGTTCGAAATATTTGCGTTTGCGAGAACGCTATTGTGGCGCCAAAATTGCGCCTTCAATTTGCCTGACCTTACTTGTGTCTTCCTTCTTATTGATTATTACGACTCTCCTCCCGTTTCTCCAAGAAGCTGGGAAAGTATGTCGTCATCAGGCATTCCAGGGTCACCTTATCTGAAGTGGAAATCCTGTTCTTAGGTTGTTTCAGGCAACCGAGGATAGAGGATAGCCTCTGTATTTTCCGAGAGTATTTTTCCAGCCTGGCCACCACGGTCCCTCCACCAATCTCTTCGCAGGAGGAGACCAGCTAGTGTGTTGGACCTTTCTGATCTCTGTTCTGTATTGATTCCTCATTAGTATGGGTTTTTCGCATCTTACTGGATCTTTACGTTTCCTGGCTTACTACCTGATGCAGATTTTTTGAATAGATATACGTTCATCAAAGTTCTTCTTATGTTCAAATATATTCGAATAATATTCCAAAGTATTAACGAATTTCAGTCAATAATTCAATACACTGATGACACATTGTTCAAATTAATTATTCTGAGTAGGATATTGTAGTTTATTACTATGGTAAATAAAAATTTATCGATAGAATTGATTGAATAATCACTATCAATTGATATTTTCACAGATCAGTTCAATTATAATTGAATGATATCAGGATACATCGAGATTTTATTAGTAATTCAGAGAAAAATTAGTTGAATATTATATCAGAAGAAAATAATGACCTATTCATTTCACGAATAATATTGTTATCCATTAGATGAATATCAATGTTCATGAACAGAGTGTATAAACCAAAAGTATACTGATAAATGTTTCATGTACAAAATATTGTTTCAATATGATAGTTCAAATCCTATATATGGAGATCATTTTATGAAGCTTGTTGAAGACGTCCACTTCGAATTGATTATGACAATTACGTTCTCATCCCACGGCTTGAGTGGCACCGGGTGCGTCACAGGTTGCGGATAGTGAACGGTCACGTGAGATAGTGATCAGAAAGTGACGCAGTGGTTAGTAGAGGAATAAATGAGCTCGTATAGCCTGAAACCGTACTGGTAGCTCATGAATACTCTACTCAGGCGCCAGTATCTGCTAGACCTTGGTCTGCATGATATACCTTACAGGACCTCTGCTGTAGATATGTATTAAGGGAGGTCTATGCGGAGGATCTGGGCTTAAACACCTGAACCAAGAGGAGACAACCTCAATAAAAACCTGAATCCTACGGTGGGTGAACCAGGCTTATGGGATGCGTGGCTGAGTAGACGTTCAGCCAATGCAGGTCCCACCTTGAGGCACCAGGCGACACCTCATTGTATTAGCCTTCTCTTCCTGTGAATCGGGGTAGCAGGAGAGTGACCGTTCAAGACCCCGGTACTCGTGGGACATAGTATGGACACGAATACGAAAATTTCCGAAGAGGAGGAATCCAAAGAGATAGACTTCTATAGAGAAGAGCCTGAAAAGGTAGACTCTCGACAAGCAGCTGGAGCGGTTCATGGAATTGCGCAAGCAATGGACATGGACAAGGGCTCCAGACCTCTACTTTTTGGTGCCCAAAAAATGAGCCGAGGAGATTGCCTTTGGAAAATGGACAGAAGGCAATCCTAGCAAACCTGCTCCACAGAAGCAGGCTCCGGGGAAAAAGGCGGAAGGGGCCAAAAAACGGCCTCGCTTCGACTCGAGTACCCCCGAAAAGCAAAATCCTACAAAAAGACATAGGAGCCAAGAGCAGACTATGTGTTTCAACGTAGTAGCTAGGGGGCTGAAGATGGCGATCATCGATCGCCGTCATCCTGAGGTGCTCCTAGATCAGGAGAAAGCGGACGCTATACAGGGGAAACTTCTGGAACTAATCACTGAAACGCCGTCAGGAAGTTCAACCCCACCTCAATTCGAGCGCTCGTCGTTTGTCGCAGGGGTCTGTTGGATGTACTGCGCGAACAACGTGACGAAAAACTGGTCGAAGGCTAACATTGCCTCGCCTGGGAGCCTTTGGGAAGGTGCCGATTTGACTGTGGTTGAATTGAAAGACCTCCCAAAGCACCTGAGAGTGTTGGTACATGTGCCGGACGTCAGTGAGGAGCAAGAGGTCCGAAGCTGGATCAGCAAACAGAAGGAACAAGGATCGGGTGCGGAAATTTATTCCCCTACCCTGAAGGAGAAATATTCCTATGCGCTTGATGAATACACCTCGGTGTTCCAAGCAGAAATATTTGCAATTCTACAATGTGCAAAAATATGCAATGGGAAGGCCTCCAAGAGAAAGGGAAATCATATTTATTCAGATAGTTAGGCCATCCTGAAAGCCCTTGCAGGGTATAAGGTAAAGTCCAGACTCATCTGGAAATGTATCAACGAACTTCTGACACTGACAAGATTAAACAGAGTTAAACTTATCCGGGTATCTGGGCACAATGGAATAGAAGGCAACGAAATAGCTGACGAACTAGCTAGGGAGGGGTCGGCTACACCCTACTTTGGTCCGGAACCAGTACTTGGAGTGCCCAAGAAACTACTTGGCAACTCCATCAAAAGACAAGTCAAAGAACAACAAAGAATAGCCTGGGATAACACACCAGGACAAAAATATAGTGAACTTGTTATTCAGATAACAGGTGGAAAAAGTAACTGATGAGATACTTAGTTTGGGTAGAGATCAAATGAGACTAGTAACAGGTCTCCTTACAGGACATGCTCCTGTTAGAACACACCTACAAAAGATGGGGCTATATCAAGGTGACCAGACTTTCAGATTGTGCGGCGTAGAACCTGAGACTATTGAACACATTTTGTGCTATTGTGAGGCACTAAACTATAGAAGAGTAGTACGACTAGGGGAACCTGATTCAAACCTAGAGAATGAGGGAACCCTGAAACCTAGTGATCTTTGCATAATAGTCAAAGGGACCAATATCTTTTCGGGTATCGGAATGATAGGGGAAATACAATAAGCCTCCGGCTGCAGTATATCCTTTGGACCCGTGTAGTAATAAAAAATAAAAAAAATTACGTTCTCATGATTCCTTTGAGCATTAGAAAACAAAAATACGAATGAGAAAAAATCACATCTCATAAAAGTGTTATAACATAGTATGCTCAAAACTCTTGAAATCAAATAATCGTTTAAGAAAGAAAAAATGTATGTATCCCCGATCTCATTGTATTGATTGAGAGAAACAGAAAAACGTTATGGTGACAATTTCATTCAATACTCGATATAATAATGAGGTAAGGACTTTCTCATCTATCGAGTATTTCAACAAATTGTTTCTGTTTGGTAATCTTTCTAATAATTGTCGAGGAATCTCGTTTATTTCATTCACATTTTCTGCTAGCTCTCTGCAATTGCAAGAATTTCTATTGAAGACTCTAGACCAAAAGTTTTTCTTCAAGTTACAAAGATGTTGGTTCATCTAGACAACAGATCATGGTCGAGTAGTCTAAGACGTACTCTCCACTACTTATATCGTCAAATTCACATGGGTTATGATATTGATCCTACTGATAATATGTCCGGTCTACCAGAAGTGATTCGGTATACACTGTAGGGCCCGCCCATCTCTCTTCTTCACTCCGCACAAGTGACCTAAGCATATGGAGGAGAATAATTCAGGGAGCATTAAGTTAAGGTTATCTTTGTACTTTCAGAAATCGAAGCGTATTTGCTCTGATTGGTCTTTATCTATTATTTGATCTCAAGGGAACAAGTAGAGTATCAAATGTGAACTAATTTATGAACGATTCAATTAACCTTAGTTAAAACCAATGCGAATCATTATCATTTATACCAGTCATTTTCAGGACAAATACTGTTGACTTCATTTAAGAATGTGATATTTAGGAAATAATTCTCATAATACCCACCATGCACTGCAGAGGAATCTATCTTGAATGATAAATTTGATGAATGAAAGTCCAAGTCATCATTACGTCGTACAGAATCAATTTAAGGATGATAAATTCCTCAAGAATTTATGCGGCCACATTTCGATCAGCATCCTTTCAGATATACATAAAAAATTCTTCACAGTTTTGCTATCACATAGTCTGTTGTATTATTTATCATTTCAATTACTTACTACAATACACAATATAGTATAATGACAATTAGATACATCAGTCTTTTTTACAAAATACATATATACACTTTCCACTTCATAATTAACTAATCAATTATCTGTTATAATTTTTCACCGCTCATTCCCATCATGTTATAGTAGGAGTGATCTGGAAACCTCTCCAATTCGATATAGTCAGTTTCACTCAATAATAATTTCTCCAGGAGTTCCACGCATTCGCAAAACGATGGCCTCTCTTTGGGGTCCTTATCCCAACAGTAGTACATGATATTGTAGAGCTCTCTTCGACAGTGTTCGGGTTTGTCTAGTCGATATCCATCACGTACCTAGAAAAAATAATTATAATTAAATATATCATCGAAACATCCGCCACTGAGTTTATCATGATTCCAATATCGTAAATTTTGTTAATTATGCAGAGATCGACTTCCTGAGGCTACAGGATAATGTGTTTTGGGAAACGAATTCATATTCATTCCAAAATTAAAATTGAAAACACTGAGAACTACCACCATATGTCCATTGGGATAAACATTCCTCTCCACACTCCAGTCTTGTTACTTCTATCCAAGAACATTCAAAGCGTAGTTGATTTATCAATCAACCAGGTACCTATTGGTCAAGACTGTCTCTTCATTTCATCAGTGTTCTTCTGCGATTATTAAAATTACATAGACTTCGAGATGTATACATCTTAAGCATATTTATATGACACACAACACAGTAATGTTCGATCAGTAGTGGCCAAAATGAAATAACATACATAGTTATGAGAACAAACAACGAATCCACTAAAGCAAAGCCAGGGCGTGGATTGTAGACATACAGTGCGTCCATAAAGTAACGCATGAATTCATTATTGGCTAAATGAACAATAAAATTAGGAATTCCCAAAACAAGTCGATTTTTGATTTCGATTTACTATTCTCTCAAATCATAATCTAATATACAGGGTGAACCACTTTCGTGTAATTACGTCATCACCATTTTTTTCAAATGGAACCCCCCCTTTTTTTTCAATTTCCAATTTGCCTTTGCTGAGCTGATTCCAAAAATGTATAATATGTTGCTTCCAATTGGTACAGGGTGGGCAAAAATGCAAAAAAAAAATATGAAAATTGTTTATGGAAAGTAATACGTTACTGAATGTAATAAACAAATTCCTTCTTAATTGTTGAACTCGTCGAGTCGTGTACGGCTTTTTGTTATCAATCCGATATACCATACGGTAGCCGAGAGGGCGCTTTGAAATTCGGCTCGATTCCCGGATTTCTCGATTCCTTTCCGGGAAATCTATAAGTCTGACGAAAATGAGTGATGAGGGCTTTTTTTAGGTATCTCGTTGACCAATGACCTCCTTCTTTCTCGACTCGAAAAATCGCACGTTGATGCTACAAAAATTTTTTTCTCGTGCACACCACTTTGATCGCCCGACTGTCGAGCAATTGGGGATTTTTTTTTCCCGAAAGGAAATTTTTTAGGAGCAAATTCCACTGAGGTTTTTTTGTTACCCCATCCTTTCGCTATACGGCGCGTATTTTTGCTACTCGACCACATCATCCCAACTCGTGACACCGCTGTTTTCCTCCGACGCCAGCCGGTCGCGGAGCACCGATTGACTCGATTCTTTAAAAAAATTTTTTTGGGCGGTAGAGGGCGTGCCCGACCACTTGGACCCGCCAATGTCGGGTGATTCGGATGAAAACCGTCCGAAACCGCCAAAAACCGTACGGAAAAAAATTACAAAAATTTGCTTCGACGAAATTCGAACCGAAAAAGGCGAAAGGAGGGGCGTGGGCGCGCCCACGTATTTTTTTTTCCGACTCGCCGTGGTCGATTTAGGGTCTTTGCCGGAAACCGCGTCGCTCTACGTGCCCTAGTTTCCGAGTTGGCTCGACCGAATTTCGGAAAAAGTCAGTGGCGTAGAGGGGTCTAAAAAATGTTTTTTTGACGTAGAACGTGTTGGCGATGAAATTAGCTCGATAAAACGTCATTTTCGCGTACTTTTTTTTCAAACCCCTGTGGGAATTTTTTAGGTACGCCCATGGCCTTCCTCTCGAAAAATTCTTGGATGAGGGTGTTTTTGGATTTTCGCTATCTTTTTTCGTCTTTCCGCTATTCACGAAAGTTGCTTTGTAAGTAAATTTTTGCATTTTTGCCCACCCTGTACCAATTTGAAGCAACATATTATACATTTTTGGAATCAGCTCAGCAAAGGCAATCTGGAAATTGAAAAAAAGGGGGGGTTCTATTTGAATAAAATGGTGATGACGTCATTACACGAAAGTGGTTCACCCTGTATATTAGATTATGATTTGAAACAATAGTAAAATGAAATCAAAAATCGACCTGTTTTGGGAATTCCTAATTTTATCGTTCATTTAGCCAATAATGAATTAGTGCGTTACTTTATGGACGCACTGTATAGTTGTCGCTTCTCTTGTTTCTATGGGCAAAAAATTATAAAGCCTATTCGCTAGGTGAGTGAAGGTGTGTTGGGTGATTGTGGTGAAAGATGCTTTAGCTTTGTGTCTTGTATTATGGGTGTGATCTACATTCTTAAATACTTGAATCTGTATAAAGTACTGCGCAATGTTTTTGTAACTGGGTCAACATGATAATTCCAAATCATTTGTCTTTCAATAATCACTCCCAAGTATTGGACTTTTTCTGATGATTGGATAGTGATATCGTTGTCATGGTTGACAATTTTTAACGAGTCATACTGAGGCAGTGTATTGGCATAACAAGAAAACGGACGGTAGTAAGTCTTCTCATAATTTATTGATAGCTTCTTTTGATTGAAGCAATTAATAAGTTCACTCATGTCATGTTGTGATTTCATTTTCAGTTCACCCCCCATACTTTTTATGAGAGTGTACGTATTTCCTCTGAAACCTAAGTCATGCAAAGCCTCCAATAGCTGTGAGTGGTTCACAGTATCGAAGGCCTTAGCAAGATCCAAAAATACACAGAGCGATCGTTTACTTTTTTCTAGATTTTCTGATATATGTGAGAAAGCAAATTGCATCTTGAGTAGATACACCTTCTTTGAGGGCAAATTGGTTTTATGAAATTATATTATGTTTATTGGTGTATGAAATTATTCTTCCTAAATTATTTTTGCTATACTTGAAATTAATGTAATAGGCCTGTAATTTGAGATTTCATTCTTATCACCCTTTCTATGGACTGGTTTAATTGTACTTTTTTTCAATTCATTGGGAAATTTTCCTGTTTCTATTATTTTATTTATCACAATCTTCAAGGGAAAAGCAATTTCATGTTTGATTTGGTGAAAAGTTTCTGTCCTAATACCATCAAAACCTGGTGCTTTTTTCATCTTCAGAGATGATATTGTTTCAGTTATTTCTGTTTCTGTTGTAGGAGTGAGAAAAATTGATTGTGGTAAGGAATTTTTTTTTGATAGGAGGAATGACAGGTCGCTGAATATTTTTTGTATGGTTCCACCCAACAAGCGAATAATGCTTATTGAAAGAGTTTGCAATATTTTTGTGATTATAGATAAGTTGACCTTTCTCGTTTCTAATGCGTTTTATTTTGATCTTTTTTTTGTTATCATATATATCATTCACTGTTTGCCATAATGCTTCAGTATCATTTCGTGAGTTTGTGATGCTTTTTTTGTAGAAGTTTATTTCAGAGTCTTTGATGAGGCTGTTCAGTGTATTCCGGTAATTAATATATTCGTTCTAGGTTATTTGGCCTTTTCTTCATGTTCTCGAATAAGTTGTCTCTATTATTAATAGATTTTACTAATCCATTTGTTATCCAATGTTTACGTATCACGTTTTTATGTTTTATTTTGACTGTTTCAGTATGTTTATTTATTAGTTTTTCTAGCAGGTTCAGAAGGTAAGTAGCACTTGTGTCATGTATGGTAAGGAGGTTTAATCAGTGATTTTTTGTTGTCTTTCTGTTGATTTGTATTGGATTCATAATTGTGGATAGGCAAATGTACCATAGTGCTGTAATGATTGGTTATGGAACTTTTCATTACAATGGGTAACACTTCAGTTGAATCAGATTTATTTTTGATGAAAATGTGATCAACACAAGGGCCACTCTGATATCTAGTTACAGTATTAATAACTGAATGGAAGTTATATTCATAAAAATTGTTTGAATACTCTGTGACTGTGTCGTCTTCCACCAAGATATTCGAGTTCATATCCCCCAGAATTATGTGGAAATCGGCATCAAAATTCTTGTTCTCAAGGTATTCGCGAAGATTTTCGACAAAAAGATTTTCCTCTGTTGATGGTGGTCGATAAAAACCAGTTGAATAAACACTTTTATTTTCGACCGTAATTGAGACCTCAATAGACTTACAGTTCGTTATGACATGATTATAACATAAGTTTTCTTCTATGAAAATCACAACACCATCTGCTTGATTGATATTGATATTATCTTCGTTATACAGAGTATCATAGCCATTTAGCAAACATATTTATGTCGTTAATGTTTCAAGTTTCTGTCGATATAATGCAATATAGTTGATCTTTTGATTCTGATAGATACACCTCAAGCTCATCCAGATTTTTAGCTATGCTCCTGATATTTTAAAATTATATTTCTTATTCTCTTCCAACGATGTAAATGTATTATAATCCTCAATATTCTCGATTTCCTTAGTTTTAATTGGCTCATATCCGTAATCTCTTATGTATGGGTTCATTTGAAAATTTATCATGCACATATGAAGTCTGGTTCTGGTAAGACTTTACGAATAAATTGAACTGATAAAACAAACAGACTGGTTCAGTTTGGAGTCCACAGTTATATAATTGTTCAGTAGTGAATTTTGTAATTTGTAGATTTCAAAATGTTATGTAGATGATCATCTATTAGATCTAAGTCCAGTTTTACCAACTCCAACCGACGGCTCTAGGGTTGGTTTACTCTGTTTCCTGCTTGCGCCTGTTCTTGGGGCAATTTGATTTCCTTCAAGTGTTGCAGAGGTTGCTCGTTCTCTTGTTGTTCTAATCGTTTTTCTTATTTGGAGTTTCCAGATAATTTCGGCAAGTGTTCAGTTGGGTCAGTATGATTCTGCAAAATCGGTGTTGGGGGGGCACTTTTGTTTTCTTGGTATTGATTGTTTTCGTATTGCAGGTCCTCAAGAGTGTATGCAGTTTGATTTACGTATAGTTTATTCCCTTCAATGTAGCATTGACCCCTAGTATTTGCTTTAGCTTGAAGGAGATGAGTTCTTAGAATTTATTTCTCATTTCTTTGGATTTCTGTCAGATCCTGGGAGATGGAGATTTTCGATCCTTTTAATTTATGACATTTTTTTAGAATTTCCTGTTTTTCCCATTTCAGATATCAACTCTATTTTGATGGGACTATTTTTGTGTTTACCAAGGGTGTATAGGTTGCTGATATCTGACTCATTTAGTTGGATATCCAATAGTTTTTTGAAGTTTTCACATATAAAACTCACTGACACTCCTAGTGTTTTTTCAATTCCGAAAAGTATTGAGTTCTTCTTTCCGTTTTTTCCTAATATCTCAATTTTATTTTTGAGCTCTTCGTTTTCTTTCTCTAAAGTTTTCACTTTGTAAAGTTTCAATTTTCCATAAAACACGAGCTCCACTTGCTTCAATAACATTTTTCAGTTCATTTTTGCTATTTATTATTTCATCAACTGCTCTTGTCCAACGCTATTCATTTTATTTTAACCTATGCGCCGGTACTATAATATTCAGTCCTCTTATCAGTTTTTTCTCCTGAGTAGCGTCAGATGAGAATTCTCACTTGGTATTTCAGAATTGAATTATCTGCAGATCTTCATGAAATATGATAGTTGACTCACTTTTTGCTATCCGATATGTACCACATCACAAATATGTATTTTGATAATGTTAACAGAACTTTTGAAACAATTTTAACCAGAGCACTTCGCTACACGACCAGATCACTTTCAATGACTTTGTATATATGCGCGAACATAGCAACTTTTATCTGAAACATGTTTTTGAATTTTCATTCCCAATTGATCTACACACAACTAATGGGAAAGCGATATTCTGCATCGACAAGCAGTTGAATTTTTTAACATAGAGAAGTTGAAAACGCCTCTCCACAATGAACACAGTACCTTCGTTGCTTATTGTACTCTAAATATTTCATAATTCTACATTTAGGAGTTACAGCTGTTCATTGGGAAGAGCTTTGAACCATTTTATGTCATTAGGATACATCAAAAAGTGTATGACAAAAATTAAACCAATGAAGGTAAACTTCAGAATGTATTTATGTTTTAAGTTTCTGATGAAAATAACGCCTCTATCAGGCGGCTATTCTGGAAACGAAGTATAATTTCCAGGAGTTTCTCTAGTCGCTTCGATGATAAAATGTTTCCTTCTCGTCTACGACGATGGTTCACGATTCTTATCTGGCCATCCTGTACATTTCTCGTCGAGACGCCGACCAAGATTGTGAAGTCTTATTAGACTAGAAAAGTGTTTCATCTGACATTTGATAAATTGTTTTTTTTTTGAGAATAGTTCAATGTAACCTCACCTATTATCAAATATCCCTGATCAATATCCATTAAAAATAAAAGAATATATATAAATGGAATGACAATTTCTCAACATGGTGGTCAACAGTTTCAGGTCTCTTAACATTGATACGCCCTTTTATACTTATCTTATACAGGGTGATTCATTGGGAAATGGGCGTACTGTGAGGGTAGGTAGAGGTCACCTAGCTGGTTCTGAAAAACCCCTATATGATGGGTCTAGCCACCTGTATAAGCGAGATACAGAGTGTTTTATGTATATCCCCTATTTCTTCAATGGCTCATTACTTACGATCCGCATTATATATTTCATTCATTTTCACAACATAAACCCATTATCCTGTATGCTACCGAAATCCGAATGAATTAAACTAATAATCCAGGTACGGACTTGAAAAAATTAAAGGTACTTCATCAGTTCAATACAACACCTTTTATGACGAAATTTCGAAAATTCATTTGCAGATATGAAAAGAGCAGAAAAAAATATTCCTGAACAAATGAGTTTGGTACTTCCACATGCCATTCTTGTACCTGTTAATTTGAGTCAAAAGAAATTTTTTCGATTCAAAGGTGGTACGAAATTCAAAAAACTACCTCTTTCGTCTCTAAATTCTAGTCTTTCACTTTCAATCAATCAAATTACTGACCATTTCATGTTATCCTGAATTTTGGATCACAACCTTGATGTGAAATAAGTCGACAGGTCCTCATTTAGAACAAAGTGCTATTTCAATAACCAGTTACAAACACCCCGTATGTGTGATGAAGATTGTATTTATTTTTTATGCTACACTATACAAATAATAAAATAAGAAAATCACGTTCCGAAAAAGTATGACTTTTTTTAAGAAACACAAATTTTGTAAAATTGTATTGAATTGAACGAAGATTTCATCTATTCCGAATTATTTTTTTATAATAGCTTCTTGCAATCATTTTCATCAATTTGATTGATTGAAAGTAAAAGAATGGCATTTGAAGACGAAAAAGGTATTTTTTTGAATTTCGAAAAAATTGATTTTGACTCAAATTAACAGGTTCAATAATGACATGCGGAAGTACCAAACCAATTCGTTCAGGAATATTTTTTTCTGCTCTTTTCATATCTGCAAATGAATTTTCGAAATTTCGCCATACAAAGTGTTGTATTGAACTGATGAAGTTCCTTGAATTTTTTCAAGTCCGTACCTGGATTATTAGTTTCATTCATTCGGAATTCGGTAGCATACAGGATAATGAGTTTTTGTTGTGAAAATGAATGAAATATACAATGCGGATCGTAAGTTATAAGCCATTGAAGAAAAAGGGGAAATACATAAAACACTCTGTATCTCTCTTATACAGGGCGCTAGACCCATCATATAAGGGTTCTTCAGAACCAGCTAGGCGACCTCTACCTACCCTTACAGTACGCCCATTTCCCAATGAATCACCCTGTATAGTAGAATCATGGCTTAGGAAAATATCCGAAATTGAACCAGACCCAACAGAATTCACCAATTTCAGAATGACGGGATGATTTATCGATACCCACTTATATGCAAGACTGGGCAATAACTTATCACCCAATTTGCAGTCGGCAGATTTCGCTTGTGCGGTAGGTAACGTAAATGCTGATTGATTGGCGAATTAGTTCACGGAGCTACAACGATTGAATTTGAATGAAAAACAGGAAAATTTAAAAGTGCCGGCAAGAATAGTCGGTCGGTTAATGAACATTTTTTGAGTAAGTGAACGATTGGGGTTTGTCATTTTTATGGTGGAGTATTCAAATGAAAAATCATACAAACGCTATTATTAGGAGAAAGTGAACGGACGTTTCTCATTGTTTGTGAGAGGTGAACGTGAACAAAAAAATCGTATTGTGATTTCTTAGCGGAAAGTTTATATTACAATGTTTTATGACCGTATGGGTATCGAAGGAAAGAGGATATGAAATATCTACCTGTGAATGAGATACTGATATATGAATGTGTTTAGAAAAATCATCATTGATGCTGTGGAATGAAATTGTATAGGATGATTGTGTCGAATGCCTTCAATATCTGAAACATCTTAGCTGATGTTAGCATATTGTTTTTTTTGGTTTTGCTGCGTTTCCTTCGAAATTCAGTTTGGCATGTAAGAACTTTTTCATTCATATTTTTCCATGGAAGTATTTGATCAATAATCGTTTAGAATTATGGAATTTTAAATTATTCAGAACAGGACTTTTGGTACTGATCGACCAAAATAGATTTTCCAAAAGTTATTTTGTATACAAGAATTTTTATTCAGAGTCTACTGTACTGATTAGATAAAATTGTGTAATGATAGTGAATGAATGCTGATATATTTCAGAAATGATCAAATAAGTATATAATTATTTCATGAAACACCAACTGAAAGCTATTTGAATGTTATCAACTGCACTAAGTCTGCCGATAATTCTGATAAGTTCAGTGAGTTCTGGGGACTTGCGAGTGCATTAGCTGTCTCTTCTTATCGCGATTATAGGGGGTCGCGTCACACTCAATTACGAGAATGGATGCATATGCAGGCTGCCTAGACACCTACTTCTGCAATTAGTCTGTCTTTTATTTTGAAGCATTCTATTTTCGAGCTATGTAAAGTTCCTTGCTCCATCCTAATTCATACCGTTCCTTTTAAGAATCGAGGAGTTTTGTTACAGTTATTATTTTTATTTCTTGTTTTATTTCAACTTCAGATAATAAGTGATATAATACCCCGAAACATAAAATATTGAAACTGTACCGAATGAACAGCTGAAATAAATACCTGCCTCAGGATTCCATCAACATTCATGAAAGGAAGAATATTACGATTCAACCATCAATTAGCAGAGCAATTATCCCCAAGTTGGACAACAACGGCAAAGAAAAAATCAACGACTCAACTCTGATCAAAATGTAGGCATGTTCGCAGGGCTTCAAGGTTCTACCAAAAGTGGAAAAACCAAAAAAAAAAAAGGAAAGCAAATCAAAGGAAACAAGGAAAAACAAGTCGTAGGAGTGAAAGTCAGAAACGAAGAGATTACAATACTGAGAAAAAATTCAGAAGTATGCTTAGTGGATTACGAGGCATGCTGGATACAATGCTCCAGTTACCTAATCTTTTCGTCACTACGTGAAAGCACTGAGAACATTCAACAGTGCTCGGATAAATGAGCAATATCATGAATGGCGAAAAAAGGCGCCGGGAATGAGACAGGCCAAAGAGTTCATCCAACAACCATCGTCAAAATTCTCAGAGTACCTACTAGGCCAAAATAGGTGAACAATCAGAATCATGGTTGGGCTCCTGGTAGGGAACTGTAAGCTGTAGGTTGTAGAGAAAACAAGGAAACCTCATCACACATTCTGTCCTACTGCACAAGTCTGTCAAGGCACTACACTAGGGGAAGAAAAACCGCAACCTTACCGGTATATAGATGACCTAATGTCAGGCCTATGGAGTATAGTTACAGGAATAGACCTAGAGGTCTAGCGAGAGGACATACACAATAAATCAAAGGAAATGAGGTATCTTCGATTTCTGGCTGAATTATTAACATAATGATTGTACAATTCGACAAGCATTCACATAATCAATTCATCTAATATTGATCGGGGATTTTCAGAACTTTGAAAACTACTAATGAAGCGTACAAGGAAACACTCATGCATACAAGAAAAATAATTCAGCATTCCTTCGAAATACGAGAACTCTGTGATCTGACACTCAATACATACTCCAGTATCTTGTTACTTGATTGTGTTGACAAGATCTGAATCTTTCAATTCTATAAAGGAGATTGTTCGTATTGCATCAACACAAGAGATTTTAATGGTATCACTTAGTCATGACATTCTAGTCAATCCCACCTAAGATGTTCACAAGGCATGGTATTATTGGTTTATCTTGTTTGCTGGAATTTCAACGAGAAATAAAAAATTGAAATTGCCGTGAATATTTCAACACAATATCTCAATGGTAGTTTCTCAAAACCATGATAACCATATTCCTCAGAAATTATCTAGATGTAGAAAAATTGCAGATGTTAAAGATGATAACATTTCAGACCTTGACTAAGATCAACAAATTCAGTGAATTCAGATTATTCATACAAGAATCATACGATAACTGTAGAAATGCAATTGTACCACTGATGTATACAATTCGTTATATTTATTTTATTGCCTGTATATTTGACACACTGGTATTGAATTCATTCCATTATTTTCTGAAACACTCATCATTAACATTCATGTACAGATGAAATTATTATAATATTTCAACATTTCAACATTACATCAAGAAACAAGAAAAAATATGAATCGAGCTTCATCAATATACTTATGAAAACTGATTAAAAAAACACTCGTTTTTCAATTCGAAGAAAATAGTGAAATATGTAGTATCATCAGGAATTTGCTGAGACCTTGAAATAATTTCGATGTTGAAAATGTTCACCACCTCTGAAACTATGAGTGTTGGTTTTTGAACTATGTGGATTTTGAATCGACTTAGCTCACATTACCTTGATCCGAAAATACTTTCTAGGTGTGCTACAGCCCTTTGTGAAAGACATCGTTGTACAGTTTTTCAATGAATTATTTAAAATTGCTGTAACTTCGAACATTCAAATTTTGTTTGATCAATAAACAGTTATTAATAGATTTTGTTGATTTCTCAAAGCCAACATGATATTACAGGTACAATTTTATTATTCAACATGTTACATAACAACATAAGTTTGAATTTACTCATCCTATCTTGAATCCTTCAAATTCGAAGAAACCATGATTATGATTTTGAATCCCGTGGATACAGTGATTTTTTTCTCTACAAGAGATATATTTCATTCGTATAATTCATGCTAGAATCAGTGATAAGTTCAGCTAGACATTGATGAATATCATTCGAACTGAATTATCGATCTATCGGTCATATTCTTGCAAAAACAACTACGACAAAAAGTTATGATTACAAACTGCCTTATTACACATTTCTTGGTCTCATCAGGCATAGTCTGAGGCAGATAATTCATACTAACTTTTTTCATAACTTCCACGGCCGACATCCCTGGATACGGTGTGCTTCCTAAGGTCACCACTTCCCAAATGAGAACCCCAAAACTCCAGACGTCCGACTTCACGGTAAAGATGTTGTCGTACAGCGACTCAGGAGCCATCCATCTTGAAAATAAATGATTCATTATGATAGGGTACAAATCACCAAGTATTATATATAAGATGTTTCGAACCAAGTGGCACAGAAAATAATATACAAGGTGATTCACATATGGAGAACAAACAGAAGTATCGATATGAAATTTCGATGGCAGTTCAGTGATTTATTTTCCTAAGATATTTTCTATGCGCTGTTACTTCCGATTGAACCGATTTTTTCAAATAAAGCACCTCGTTTTTTTACATTTTCTTATTCCAGGTGGTAGATTTCTGGATCTTTTGCATTTTGAATCGCTCTTCAACCGTGATTTGTTTTCAAGATATTCTATTCTTCAGAAAAAATTTTAAAGATACCCTGACTCACTGAAATGTCTGTATTATCAACAATTTTTATGATGGAAAGTTCAATCTTGGTATACACATCAATGAAAGAGTATCCTATCAGGTAACATTTTGTTGAACAATGGCACGTAGAGATTTTCTTATAATACAGCTGATGATGGACCTATGTAGGTCCGAAATATGTACTATGTGAACTATTATATGAAGATTTATTGTGGGGACGACTTGGAGTTTTTATTTCCGGTAGTGAATATGAAATTTACTATATAGAAATATTGGAATATTGAATCATAACTTTTTTAACTATGGTCTAATATTTAAAGGTGTCTGAATGTGTCTTATGAAATTGCACTTAATTGTACAACAAATTACCGGATGACAGCAAAACTACATGACACCTAAACAATATTATTCATTAGGAAAAGTCTGGATTGATTGATTATTATTATCAAAAGACTCAATTCTATAAGAGGGGTCGAAAAATTATTGATGAAATGCATTATCGAGCCGTTGAAAATGAGCTGTTTTATTTTATGATGAACCACTCAAGTAGCACATCACTGATAATTGTAGGGAGTTCTACTGAAAAATCTGTTAATGCTTCAGAATGTCCACAATTTTTTTTTAAATCAAGATTAGTATATTTGAGAAAGTATGAAATTATTAGATTCTGATATACATTTTCGAATTAACGAAAAATATTTTTTCTTCGATATTTTGCACTAGATCTCTTGGCTATCGTCTCACAACGTTTTTCCAAAATAAAGTCATAGCGTTACATCTGATTTGAGAATTCAGGGTTTTTTTGTTTCATATCAGATGCATCATTCATTTCTAACGAGAGTGAGTTTGTTGAAATCCGTCATTCAGAACTTACAGGGTAAAATCCCCTATCGTTGGCACCCCACTACTCATTGGCACTTATTCGAAAGTTTACGAATTTCTAAGCTAATATTGCCATCGAGTCAACATCAGATACTTTAAAATATCATGGCAACATTGTAGTTTCTAAATATATCATTGCGCATGCCTCACCATTATTAATAGCCGAAATGTGTGCGTGACTCTGTGACCAGAACTTGAAAAATGTAAGTATTAATCAATTTTTTAGCATGAAGCATTGCGTAGAGTATATTAAAATGATAGTACTAGTCGACAACCATTGTTGAATATTATTATTCTATTCAATGATACTTTATTTTCATAGAATTTTATGTTGGAAGTAGGAATTTGTTACATTTTCACGAAAATTCAATAGTGCCAACGTTTGGTGGGGTAGTTTCACCTGAAACTAATTATTGGCATCATATGCCAATAATTGGATGATTTAAGATGAAACGTTCACCAAAGGTTGGCAGGTAGTAGGTACCTACATGAAGTTTGGATCATTTTTTCAGTTGCCGGAGATTAAAGCAAATAGTAAGTATGTTAAAACTTACTCAGAGAAAATCCTTCAGAAGGCACTCGGAGAAATCAAATCTGGGGGTAGTAAGAAATCGATTTCTAGAAAATATGGAATTCCACGAGCGACCCTTCAGTACCGTCTTGGGCCAAAATTCAAGAAAACTGAAATAGGACGAAATACCTACCTTTCCAAGGAAGAAGAAGATAAAATTGTGAACTGGATCCTAGAGAGTCATAGGAAAGGTTTTCCAAGAAGAAAAATTGATGTGCAAGTATCAGTTAAAGCTTTCATTGATTCAGATAATCGACCCAACCCTTTCAAAGACAATACCCCTGGTGATCATTGGTACAGCCTCTTTCTAAAACGACACCCAATCCTTTCAGAGCGTACTCCAGAAGTTGTAACTTCATCTTCTGCAAATGTTTCAGAGAAAGATATCAGAGGATGGTTCAAAGAAATGGAATCATATCTCAGAAGGAAGGACTATATGTCCATTCTTGAAGATCCTGCTAGGGTCTTCAATGGGGATGAAACCTGCTTCCACTTCTGCCCAAAACTAGGAGAAGTTATCGCACCTCAAGGGACAAAAAACGCCTATGAAATTGACATGGGGGAGGCTAAGAAAAACTTGACAGTTATGTTTACATTTTCGGCATTGGGAGATGTTACTCCACCGTTGATAATTTTTCCAAACAAACGGTTACCCAAAGCAGTATCGAGTAGTGTTCCAGGAGATTGGGTAATGGGATTGAGTGACAATGGATGGATGAAGTCTGACATTTTTGTTGATTATATCGAAAAAGTTCTCTACCCATATTTGAAAACGAGAAATGTCAAATTTCCTATTATAATGTTTTTAGACGGACATTCAACACACTTAACTTATCAGTTGAGTGAAGTATGTAGCAAACTGAAAATAATTCTAATTTCCCTTTACCCAAACTCTACAAGAATACTCCAGCCAGCAGATGTTGCTGGATTTCGTCCTCTGAAAAGTCTCTGGAAGCAAGGAGTTCTCGATTGGCGCAGAAAAAATCCATTTTGTAAATTAGGAAAAGAACATTTTGCACCAATACTGAAGCAATCTATTGAATCTCTCAAACCTGAAAACATTGTCAGCGGATTCAAAGCATGTGGGTTATATCCATGGAACCCAAACTCAATCGATTTTACTAAATGCCTTGGAAAACAACACAATGAAGTTCCAGATGAAAATTCAGAGGAAAAAAATAAAGCATGTGCCGACGCTTCTGAGAAACAAAAAATAAATAATATTTTGACATTCGAACAGTTCACATATATTGTTGGACAGTGGAGAATTGAAGAGCTAAGCACAGGTGTCAACACAAGCTGCCTGGAAGAATATTGTGACAATTTTTCTTGCTTACAAAACATTTATAAAGCTTTCAAAGCTAAAAGCGAAACTATCTCGAAAAGAGACGATATTCCTGAACAATCTATAGTTGAAATTGATTATGCTTTGTTATCGGGAAGACAGCTTTTTTCAGAAGGTGACATTGACCAGATGCCGATAACATTTGTAGAGCTGAATACAGATCACCCATCAAATGATTATGTTATTACAGAAAATAAAATAACAATATTACAAAATATAGTAGTTTCTCAAGATTCCAAGAAAGAAGAATGTATTATCGGGGTAGGCAAGGTTCCTGATTCAGCAGATTTCAATTCCGAAAATATACCATTGCCTGTTCAAGAAACAATACTGGAGGAAAATAACCAACAATCTGGTTCGATTGACGATGAAATACTAGAAGTTCCTGAACAATCGAAAATAGACAACTTCCTAATGAAACCGCAGACACCGAAAAGAAAAGGAAAGATACAATCAAAAAGGACATCATTCGTTATCACATCTACTCAATACAAAAAAGATTTGGAAGAAAAAGCAAGAGAAAAACAGGAAAAAGAGTCCAAAAAAGAGGAGAATAAAAGAAAGAGGCTTCTTGAACGGGAGTCTAAAGAAAACATTGCTACCAAACGAAAAAGAAGGAATATTTCGAAAAAGAATGAAAACACGAACAAAACTTCCAAAGAAACATCGGTTTCAAATGCATCAGTAGTAATTGAAAACTCTCCACTCCTATTTAGTGACCCAAAAATTCAAAAAGAAAAACACATTAGAAACTTATTTCAGGAAGATTCATTGAATCTTCCTGATAAATTGAATGCTCATGCTTCCCCTACCAAGCTTCCTACAAACAATATATTAGTAACCAAGGGCCTCTGTTTTATTTGTACTAATAAAATGCATTTTACTAATCATAATATTGGAATCAAATGCCAAAAATGTACACGATCCTACCATGTTGAGTGTTTGAAAAAATATGATAAATATGAAGAAAACTTTCTGTGTGATAGCTGCAAGAAGAAACTTATATACTCACTTTGATAAACGATTCTGTGAATAAACCATTTTTAGATTGCCTGATGGTTATTTATTTGAAGAGTGCCAATGAATAGCATATTCTTTGTGCCAATCATTAGCAGAGTTGTGCCAATCATTAGAAAAATTATAATATCCTATATTTTCCTTTCCTGTGATAATGTGAATTGAAATTTTGTCAAATATCTTTCAAATTTGTTGAGAAAACAAGTTTCTGCATTGAATCAACTTCTCAGAATATTGATCACATGCATTCATTCATATAATAACGTGCTCTAATGAGTTTGTGGCCTCAAAGTGCCAATGATTGGGGATTTTACCCCAGCTGTTTATTTGAAATAACTTTGGAATACCCCCAACACTTCATTTCAATAGACATGTCAAAAAGTGTATCACAAAAATGGCCCCAATCACTTTCAAAGTTCCAGATGATGATTACGGTTCCTGACAGCCATTCCCAAATCATGAAAATAATATCCAGGGTTTTCTCTTGGCCCCTTTGGTCATAACATTTTCCACCGCAAGTCTCTACGATAATTGGTTCCTGAGATATCCTGAGATACAGTACCTCTTCACCCTTACTGAATCACCCAGTACAATTCGTTGCTTTCTCAGATCCGTTCATCACCGCGAAATGAATGTATTTTCTTCGCGAAGACTTGTACAGAATACACCTGCTCGGATAGCTGACATGGAAAACGAAATGGGCGGTGATAAATGGTTGTGGTCTTAGTAAAATTCAATCCAAAGTGTCCACACGATAAAAAAGGTGATGAATTGTATGGGGATGAAGGCATGGGACGGAATAATGAAGCAGAAAAACATTATGTTGAAATGAAAAAGGCCAGTAATGCCTGAAAGTAATATGGATTGGCGTGAAAAATATCCATATTTAATCAGAAGCTCTGAAATTCATTACAATTTCAATCATTTCGAATGAATGAAAAAGTTATTCTCCATTGTGACATATTCATGAATGATTAGAATTATAAAAAATCTCAAAAATAAAATCAGATCTAACAGTGCCAGTATCATCCTAAATATCCGACTTCTTGAATCATAACTACCTACTTACTGACTGAACCAAATAATGAAAATAAAAAAATAGTGATTGTAACGAAGTGTTTATTCGACCCTCAATATTTATGAATCAATTGATACATCAATCTTCAGAAATTTATATCCACAGAAAAATGTCACATGTCAGATGGGCCGCATTTGTCACTCTTTTAGAGAAATTTGAATAACCCAGGAAAGACCAATTTTAGATATAGAGTATAAAACATGAAATCGAATTGAAAGCATAGTAGAAATCCAAAAATCATGTGTTCTACATGAAATAACGAAGATGGCGTCACTCCTGGAGAAACCGGAACTATGACAATAACTGATATATTTCAGCTGGATTCTCCACATCTTTGGTGTATATATAAATTTTCAGAATCACTACAGTCCTAGTTCTTCTTATATCTAGTTCTTCTTATATGCTTAAACTCATGAATAAACTTTCTATATTGTCATATTATCAGCGAATAGTCTGGCGAAAATATATTATATATTAAATATATTTTCAGTTGATCATGATATTGATTAATTTCGAAATTTGAAGATTGGAAATTGAATTTGAAATAAATATTGAATAGAATGCGTTCGGCATCTTTTCAAAAATATGATCCCACCTTATCATAGAACAAATCAAAAATTATATAACACAGCATAAATTCGAATTTTCAAGTGAAAATTAACGAAATTCATTGATATGATTTTGTGAATATGTTCAGTTGTTAATTATCTAGTGATGTTCAACGTATCAGTCGACCTAAGAATTTTTCGATTATGTAATGTCGAAATGCTTAATAATAATTCATCCTAGCAGAGATGTAAAACTATCCAGAATCGAACCAGGATTCAACCTGATCGTAACTTGTTCTAGCGACAATAAAATGCAAATACAATTTTTTGGAAACTGTCAAAGTAGTTCATTATTTGTTGTTGGTCGTGAATGGATTATTTCTTGTGGTTTTCAAAAGTGATTTGAACTTTCTTCAAATTATTTGAATACGAATATTTTCATAATATCATTTGTAATAATATTAGAAGACGAACATCCTGTCATCTGACACTTCAGGCTTCAAATTAGTGAGAGTATTCTCAGAATCATTGTATTTATGTGGAAAATAAACCTACCTGATGGGTAACCTTCCTTCACTTTTCCTTTCGTAAACATGTGAAGCTATCACATCTCTAGCAAATCCGAAATCTGCAACTTTGCAAGTGTGTTCTTCAGTGATGAGTATATTGCGGGCTGCAAGATCACGATGGATTATCTACAACAAAGATGTTTAAATTAACATAATGTACGGGAAGAGTCAGAAATCATAAAAAGGCTCAAACTTAATCATGGGAAATTTTCCTCACATCTATACACAAGCGGTTTATTGAAAATACCATACTACTCTCGTGACATTTCGATATGCGACTTAAATCATTTTCTTCGGATGAAGTCTATATATAGCGGAACGAGATATTTTGATGGGTGACATTATATCAAATAACATTCAACTACCTACGTCATTACTTAGTTGAAGATATGACTCGACATGTGAAAGAATTTAGCTAGAATTTAGAAAGCCTGAAGTCTCACACACTCATACACAAAACGTACGGGAGTTTGATCTAATACTTAATCGAGATGGAAACTAAAAATGTTACTCATTGATTGAAATAATGGATGATAGTGTCAGTTTTTAACAATCAACTGAAGGGTTGACATCATTGATCATACATAATTTTATACAATATTGAATTTCAGTAGAGTTTATCTATTTAAACATAGTTTCAACGATTACATCTGATGAATATTCCATCGACAATTAAAAATTTCCGTGTTATGCTAGATATTGTTTCGGTGAGGTTAGTGATTGAGTGAATAAAATTTAAAAAAATTAATATACCATGTTTCTCACATATGAAATCTGTTAATTCATCAAAGAATCAAGTAGTAGTATGTCTACTTTTTCATTATCAAATCAATATAATAGTTCACTGTGTTAAATGAAGCTGTTGAAGAGATTACCTGATATTCACAGAGACAGACATATAATTATTATTGATAGGTCCAAGAACAAACTTGGAATATAATGAGTGCATTTTCATGCTCTGTATCCTGCTTGAGCAGCCATTGAAGTGTATTTAATCATAATCATAATAATTTACTATCACGAAAGGCAGCTATGAGAAAATCGTGCAATATCTTTCTATTTCTTCAATTAGCGAGTTGAGACATTTGATTAAGTTTCAGTTTCACCGATAATTAAAAAAACAAAATGGAGTTCGGAATTGAATCCAGAAGAATGATTTACGTGCAAAAGATTTTTTAATGATTCTTCGAATCTCAGTAGTTTGTGATCTCTTCAAGGTGAATGCCAGTTGAAAAAATATTTATGTCATTCATGTGTGAGATAAATATCTCGCATCTCATTCTAACATATGCATCACATCATTCGAGACATCTTGTTGAATTGTGGCAGAGCCTCAAATATTTTAGCTTTCATGCCATACCTATGTAGAAAATCGAATGAGATCAAGTGTTTTCGGAGTATTCGTGACAAGACTAAAAATTTTATAATTGCATGCCAAGGTATCATTCTCCATATGCCAAGATTCTAGAGACGAAAATATTCACTGGGAAAATGAATTAATTTGTCGTGACACAAAAATCATCGTGAAATAGTCGTTGGCGTATGTTTCTGACCTGGTTACTTCACTCAAGGGGAATTTAACTGAGGGTATTCCAAAACTAACAACCATAACTTCTATTTAATATAGACTCGCAAATGTTTGTTTTTTTGTCCCGTGCATCAGAAGTGCTGCATCGAAAACTCACCATTACATAGTGAAAAAAAATGTCAAAATCCACGAAACATGTGAAGTTTGTTTGTCGGGATAATACAAAAATTTGTTTTGAAGTAATGAGTCAGAGAATCATTGAATATTCGAAGAAGAAAACTGCATATATCGAATTTTCAATGTTCGGTCACTTTCGATTTCTTTCATTAGAGTCATGATATTGAAATGATTAACATCCACTCATTTCAATAAGAACGTAACCGAGAATTTCTGTGGGTGGGAGCTAATGTAATATCTTAGCCAGTATATAACATATCGAAGTAATCAAGGTCATGAAACTCCACATAATCTAGATGAAAATCTTAATGGAGATATCCGCTTATACATTTGCATTTTGAGTTCATTCTCAGCGGTTAATACATATTTTACTTGAAATCTAGTTATAATGTGTGTAATAACACTCATATCGAATAAACAGTTTGATATGAATTGAAATTCCATATTTATTGAATGGAATCAGTATCATAATTGAAAATTAAAAAAAAATCAATTAATTCTGATTGATCATTTGGAACTTTCTATACTATACAGAATAAAACTGACAAACTCTGAATACAGATTCCACGCCTCATTCAAGAGAAAACGTTTCCATAAAGGTATGCCCTAAAATGCATCCATCTATCAAAAGTACGAAAAAAGTCAAGCATCAATTTTTCTTCTACGAAATATTTGAAATTTGAAAAATTGGTACACCAATCAAGGTTTATCAACGTGAGTTACAGTAGTTGTGGCAATAGTTTCCGTCTTATTTTCTCTATATAAGTTGATGGACAAACGAGTGTTTGATATCAATTAGACTCTACAATTTTTAAGCTGATAGTCATAACATTTCATATGCTTGAAAGTGAATATTTGTGAGATATTCGCGAAAAACTGAAGATATTATTTTATGTGTGCAATAATCGCATCGCAAATTTGTCAACCTCCAGAACATTCATTGATGTTGGAAATATTCCGATCATAATGAAGGTTGGTTAAATAAAGACCGACAATTTCGTTTTTTTATTACAAATCTCATTTCGTAAATTCACCGATATGTGATTATAATATTTCGCATGATGATTGTTCCGAATGAAAAACTGACAAACAAAATCAGCTCCAAATACTCTACTAATAATACTCTACCCAGATAAGAGTCTCTTACATGAAAGTTAGGCTTTAAATAATATTTGCGGAAAACTTGAATTGAATACCTACTTTTGATTTGTTGAATTTTATGTTAGAGTTTATTGCTTGAAACGGCTAATTTGGAACTTAAATAGTTTAGCATTTAAAAAAATGCAACAATTATTTGCTTTCTTTTTTGAAATTGGAACTCTGAGAAAATGCCCCTTGAGTTGAAGCAGCTGAAACAACACCACTGATAGACGGTCAGGTGGAAGTCCGAGGCGAGATTGGGTTCAGTGTAGACTGTAGAGTCAGAGGTCAAGCTAGGTGTTATGATTGCATATTTTATGAGAGTGAAAGAGCATTCAGATGAATTTTGTTTGGATCTGCGCGGAAGTGCTGTCTGGGAAATCCCATGCTTACTTTATACAATCACTGATTGATATTTCCCTGCTTGAGCATTTCGAGTAGTATCTGAAATTATCTACTTCGTTTTTTTACGAAGACCCTTTTCGAAGGTGAGTTGAAAACGCTGAACCCATCACAAATTCTGATACCTGCAGGAACATTTCACCAGTTTCCATATATTTTTTTAGGGTTTTATATTATTGTTAACTTCTCCACAATACCATATTCGCAATTGAAGTCAAGTACTTGTTTACACACAACGTCAAAAGTTAACAGCAGTTGGCGAATCTCAACAAGGCGGATACCTGAAGCTGTTAACAGACAAGATCTTTTTTTTTCCAGATGATACTATTCACGAAAACGTTGATATATTGTGACTGCGGCATAGTAACCATGACAACTTATTTGTTTTTTATTATACCATTATAATAAATTTACCTTTTGATCAAAATTACGTGGCATCCTAAAATTAAAATATTTAACTTTTTCAACCCACCGACTCAAAGTGTTCCCCGATGAAAGGCTGCCGGAAGTATTCTCATTGACCTTTGATATCAAATTACATAAAAAGAGGGTACAATAGAAACGAAAAAAAATACATCAAAGCAAATGTTCGAATGGACCACCATTTTATTCAATGCGCAATTGACATCTCAGTAAAATGAATCTTTGACTTTTTTCGTACTTTCAACACCCAGTATCTCAAAGGGAATGCATTTTGGGGCATACCTTCATGGAAACTTTTCACCTTGATATGAGGTGAGGTCTTATTCTGGAGTATAAAAAAGATGAATAATTGTATTTGTGGACTTTGTACATAAATTATGTAGGAAAAGAATCAGGCAAGCTCGATGATGATTGTAGTAATTTCTTATATCAATTCAAAATCTGTCGATATCAGATTATTTCCAATACATCCAATCAAATTGTGTACTATCGAAGAAACACTGGGTGCGTGAATGTGATCCACACCATACTGATCTAAATTAACAACTCTCTCGATAGTTTGAAACATATTCTCGATTCAGTTGTCAGTCTGACTATCCTAGATTTGATGATTGAGAAATCAAATGAACAAAAAATTCCAAATCAACTCTCGGAAAATATTTGACGTTGATAGAGTAACAAAACCCCGAACTCCTTATGCGAAGGTGTCATCGTCAAGACTTGATACAATATCACTTGAAATCTAACTTCATGAGATATTTGAAGTTTTGCAATGTTATTTCTTGAGAAAATCTATCCATCAATTTTTCGAGTTCCCAAATATCAAAATTCGAAAAAATAAACTAGATACAATTCATTTTATAAATGAACTTCTTATTGGTTAAACGTCATTGTCAGTTTCTGTATGTAAAACCGTGGTCAAAGTTGACTTATTTCGTATTCTTGTTCCTAAATGAGTAATGAGTCACCCTGTTGAATAAAACGCAATTTCGAATTGAAAATGATAGTTGGAGTTAGCTCCCAGCAAACAATGACTCTCTGGCCGTCTTCTGGCCCAATGCATGATCGGTCGGCAATATGCTGGCAACGGCAAAGATACATCGGCAAAATATCGGCCCAATGTATGGCATGTTGTAATCGGATACCTACAATCCAGCCAGCAATGGGCCAAAACTATCAAAAGTGTGTCTTTCGACTAACATCATAAAAATGAAGGCCAGTTAAAGTGTCATTCTACCAATAGTTTGGCAGTGGACCAACCAATTATGGATAGAAATATATTATTATTTTGCATTAAATTTGTCATATAAAAAAAATGGTGCTTTATTATGACACATTATTTCTTATTTTATTTTTGTATTTACTGCTATTTATACTTTTGTGTACAAAAATTCCAAGATATTATAATTGAAGAAAAATGACGACATCTCATGATGAATGGAGGTGAGTTAGTATTTATATCTATAAATTGTAGCGTTAGTTACAAGCACGGTTACAAGAAAAAACCTTCATTAGTTTTGAGGTTAAGTATTACCAAACAGTGAAAACGCTACTTAATACTTTATTATTTTCAGAGATTATTTGATTGTTGAGTTTCTAGATGATGCCAATAAAAACTCAATACCACTATCTGTGGTATACCGAAGGTGTGGGTTTCTACTAGGCGAAATATATGATATTGGCTCAGTTTAAAAAATGATGAATAGAGAAGGAGGGCAGTAATACAAAAAATTCAATTCAAACAAGAGCCCTGTACCAGGTGCACAATAGTGGTGAAAGACAATACAAGTAATTTTACTCATTTGAAACAATTTACTAAAATACTCAATATAATTTTTGGGAAGGTGAATTCATGATTTCCATTTTTCAGATTCTTGTAAAAAACCTCTGTGACCAGTCAATCTGAAGATGATGGACAGTAAAAAAGTAAATCAAGGTCAAATTCATTATACAAAGATTTTCAGACCAGGTCAAAGGAATATTCCCAACTGAATGTTTCGACAAGGAAACATAACATCTCATCATCAGAAGATGACCTTTCCACTCTGTCTCCTCTCACAATAAAAAAATCATTGACTCTGATGAAACTGATGATGAATTGGATATCACTATCAAAACTGAATCAGACAATAGCCGAAAACTTCCAGCTTTACAAAGTTCATGCTGTAACTGCAAGAACACAGAAGGTAACTAGTTTACCATGCTTATTTTTATATTGAGTTTTTGATCCTACTCATATGTGAACCATATATATTTTTTTTAGCTAAGCTGGATTCAGCAATTAGGAAGATTGGAAGAAGAAATGCCCTCAGTGAAGATGTGGAATCTCCAGAAAATTTTAATTTACCAATGAATCAGGAGTGTGAATTAAAATAATTTGATATAAAATTAGAAGATAATGTTTTCTTCCGAAATATGGTGTGTACATTCAATTCAAGTTCATTTTGTTTCAATTGCTTAAGGTGAATTTGAACTTTTTCTTTCACTCAAAATATATAACAGTCTATTCATTACTTATCAATTAATAGGCAATCAGTTAATATGTTTAATTCACAGAGGGCCAACCTACTGAGTAGGTAACTTCCATTGCAGTATTTCTACTGGGCCATCAATGATTTCCACAGTTTTGCCTTCAAAGGCCCGTCATTCAAAAGACACTGTTGACAAGCATTGGCCCTGATGATGGCCGGTGTCTCCTATTTTCACTGGCCCGCCATAGGCTATAGGCGCCTTGCTGTTCCGGCCTGATCTGGACAGCACATTCTGGGCCGAAATAAGGCCTATAGAAATTGTTTGCTGGGCTGTCATACATACATACATATATCACAGTGCAACACGAAAAAAAATAACCACATACGGACACCACTACGCGACTAAAAAAAAAGAGACCTGTGTCTCTCAATTTCTCCCAAAGTCATGCACTTCTTTTTTTGGGCCGCCAAAGATTTGGGGCCTCGGTATCATTTTCGCAAAAAAGTGATGATTTTCTCAGGCTCATATCTTGCAAACCGTTCAGAATTTCGATTTACTCTTTGAGGCAAAGTTGTATCTCTTGTCATGAAGAACAAAAATTGCGAACATACCGGGTGTTTCACAGTGGATGAAAAATTAGACGTATCTGGAGAACAGAAAGACAAAAATAGTAGCTACTTCATTATTTCGAATGAAACACCTCGTATATTATATAATTTTTGGAATCATGAAAATTATTTTGTCAAATTTGGTCAGGCTTTGCACAAAAATGTTCATCTCGGAAATCGTCACAGATAAGTATAGGGAATTATGTAGAAAAGTTGTAAGGAATCTCATGAGGATTCCAAAAATTATATAATATACGAGGTGTTTCATTTGAAATAACAAAGTAGCTACTATTTTCTCATACAAGCGGCAACACTGTATTGATGAAAATATTTTAGACAGATAAAGCATGTTTGATTTTCCACGCTCACAATTTTTCGAAATGATCTGTCTTTCTGTTCTCCAGATACGTCCAATGTTTCATCCACTTTGAAACACCCGGTATGTTCGCAATTTTTGTTCTTCATGACAAGAGATGCAACTTTGCCTCAAAGAGTAAATCGAAATTTTGAACGGTTTGCAAGATATGAGCCTGAGAAAATGATCACTTTTTTGCGAAAATGATACCGAGGCCCCAAATCTTTGGCGGCCCATAAAAAAAAAGTGCATGACTTTGGGAAAAATTGGGAGACACGGGTCTCTTTTTTTTTAGTCTTTTATCACGTAGTGGTGTCCGTATATGGTTATTTTGCCATGACTTGAAAAATTACACACAGTGTATTTATCGTTGAAAATACAAAACAAAAGTTAACACAAATGTAATAACTCCAAAGCTGTCCAATTCTTGAACTCAGTAACTCAACATTAGAGTAAATCTGTTTCAATAGAATCATTTTTATCTGAGGGTTACACATATATCCTTCAGTCACCATATATTTCAATCACAATACATTAATTGAAATATGATTCTCATTGAACAATGAGCTATCAGTTCATTTTCTAGAAGTTATTTTGAAACATCTTGAAATTTCCATGACTTTTGTGCATCTGGTATGAAGATCAAAATGCCTTCGTGACCTACAAAGGAAATCTCCAATCTGATTTCTCAAACAAAGGAAGGATTGTTATATCTGAAAGCGAATTTCCGGAAAATAATTCGTGAAATCTTCATTTCATAGTATTCCCGGTTATTCGCACAAAAATCAAATAAAGGGAGAACGAGAAAACAAATCTCCAAGATTTATTCTTGAATGTGAAGTGTATTTGAAGTGGATCTGAATCGTTCAACCGCCGGAAATGAATATACAGTGTGTGGAAGAATTATTAAAACTATACCAATCGGTTGGCTTGTTATTAATTTTAAAGTTTGTGTCTTTTGGAATATTAATTGGATATCGCAGTACGTAGAAGGGAATTATCGAAGAATTCAATCTCGCTGAAACGTTTCAGTGATATGATGAAGAAAAGAAACACCCATTATGGTGGTTGTTGAAATTCCAAACGATGCTTTTATTGCGACTATACGAATGAATTCGAATCACAGAGCTGGTCATTCGATGAAGATTCCTTTAATTCATCAACTCGGACCCACGTAATCCCTGATGGGATCGGAATTGTTTTGTTCAGATAATCAGAAGGCGAATATGGCAATTCTGCGTGTCGTGGAATAATTGAGGAGTTGCTCTAAAGGGCCCGAGCGCTCCAAAAAGTAAACTAGTCGAAGGCAGCGCCATTCATCGAGAATGTATGTCTCAATTAAGAAATGTAAACGTGAGACAATTGATAGGAGAAACGGAAAGTATATCAGCTGATGTTTGTTTATGCGGATTCGTAATTGATTCGCTGAAACGTTTTCATCTTTTGTGGGCATAATACGTACCGAATAAATTTTCCTATTGATTTGGTTAAAAAATTTTTCAATAACATAATACAAATTTTCTCGAAGAAATGTACCAACACTAACAGTAATAACAGCTAATATAACTATAAATTCAAATTATCGTGTCCGCAACGTATAGCTCTACAGTAAGATCCAAATGATGAAATTGGGAAGCCTCAAGAAATTTTGTTGAATGAAACTTTATACTTGGTGAAGGTGAAGTTGAAACCGATAATGAATATTTGACATTGAAATTTCAATTTTTTTGGATGCTATATTGATTTTCATGAAGACTCATATGTTGAAATTATATTCAAGCGTCAAGAAAAAAGTGATAGAAAAACAGCGGCACAACATAGAAAATGTATCTGAAGAACATATTGTCATTAACAATGTTTGTGATAAAACTATTGAATATTGAATCATACAATTCCAAATCTCATCCAAAAATTCGAATATTATTTATACTTATAATTCATATAGTTAGCCTAACAACACAAGAACATAATAGGGACGTCCCATTTAGTCCCGGAAATGGACGTCGGTACAAGGACATGATTGGGACATCCCTGGAATGTATCGATCGGTGAATCACTGGGACACACCTACCATCCCTGTATATCCGAATTATTAATATTTGTTAAATTATTATTCGTAAGCAATATCATATATCGATTGGAAAAAATAATTGTGTCATCTGTGTCTGCGTAAAACTACCATCAAATAAATTTTGACATCAACAACAGATCACAGTTCATGAAATAAACTGAAATTCAAAAGTACCCCCTCTTTCCGAAAGCAGAAACTCTTTGGTGTCCCTTATATCGTGTGCTAGAGGCATCTGGCAAAAGTCATCTTCATTCAGTATCTGCAATAATTAAATCCTACACGGATGGAACTTGTACTTTTTCAATACTTGTCTTGTACTCATAGTACAGTCCATTACAACTTGCCCCAACACTGTTGCTTCTACAGGTTCATTCAATACTGGATTATCACCCTGCCTTTTATAGTTTGAACAGAACCAGTTTTGCGAAATTTTGCCATCAATTCGCACACAATTTCACCAGAAACATGTTTATTGACATGTCGTTGATTGAATAAGTTTGCGTCTCTGTTCCCACATTCATTATTTTTAAAATGAAGTCAATCATTTCCACTCTCTCTTAAATAGTACTCACAATGATTTATAAATTTAAATAAAATTTCAAAGCACTTAAACACAAGGTGAAAGACAGCTAGCAACTACTGAGTCTATTTTAACGAAAAAAAATTGGCATGCAAAAACACGATAATTTTTTACTGAATAAAAACTAGCTGGAATCAACAAGAACAGAAAATAAAACGAATTCTTTCTAGGAAAACATTCTCAACATTTAATCCAACAAAAACGTATTTTTTTAAGCGAAATCGATTTACTTCTTGTCTTTTCTGAAAAATGCACTAGCGACATTTCAAAGGTCCATCTATAGGGAATAAAAACGACTTTTCATTTGACCCATGTCCATTTGAAAAAAATTAGAGGATGCTACCCCCGCTTCGGAGGGTAAAGTTTGGGCTATACTTTTTGCGTCGAAGTTGTCCTCCTCATATACAAAGTTGACGTGTTTCAGGTTTTTCTCGATCAAATCTCTTCCTAGCAGTTATACCTTCGGGTACGTTTCAGTTGGGCCACCCAGTATTTTCAGAATCGAAATATTCGTTGAGCCTAAGACTTAGGTGAAATTCAGTTGAAAAACAGTTATGAAATATCATTGCATCTTGTTTTTCACTTTTTGGTGAACAATCTCTGTATTGACTCAATTCATAATGAAAAATAATGAATTGATTCGATACTGATACAGTATTTACAATTTCGAAAGTGGGTACAAAAAAGTTGAGCAGTGAATAACTCCAGAAATGTAGGCAACTGACAGAAAAGATACACCGCATACATCGAAAAAACGGTTGTCAATTCTACTTATTAAGCAACAATAGGAAATTAATTAGAAAGCCAACCTACAAGCTGCTTCCATAACTGTTCTGTTCCCGAGCTACATTACTGAGATACATTTTCTCGAAGTTTCAAGGCAATCAAGAGATTTTGAATAAATCGTTTATGTCTGGATGATTCACGAACTAATTGATGAGCGTCATACAAAATATAAAATATCAACACTTGGACGGAACATGAAGAGGAAAATATATCCATCTCTCTCTCTATCTCTCTCTATCTGATTTTCACAAAGTGTAAATAATATCACAGCGCACATTAATATTAACGAATTGTTTCTACCGTCTCAATACAGAGTTCATGAATTATATCGCCCGTTCTCATGGAATAAGATGTTCCAGCATTTTTCACCATCATGAGAATCACAGTTTCTTGTAACAGATTTAATCAGATACTCGTACTGTTCACTTCGTAGTTGTAATAAAAATTTGTTTTTGAAAAGAGACTTTGAGTTTCTGAAGTTATAATTAGCGCAGTCGGTAGGATATTCGGTTCTCCGTATCGAACATAAATACTATTTGTTTCAAAGAATCAATCGAATATTCGGAACTTTGTTGACTTTGTTTCGTGGAGGTGTTGTAAAGGCTCGATAAGGCTCTTAGACTATCAAGAAACCCAGTCCATCGCGGATAATTGGCTACCCTCAACAAATAAATTCATCGGGAATTGGAAAGAAGCCACCTGGGGAATTCAAAATCAAGAAACCAGATGTCTACCTCATAAAAGGATGCTGAAAGTCTACGTAATATTACTGTAAGTCAGAAAACTAAATGTCAATTGAAAATCCACAAATATTTCACAACATTTGAATTTATATACCGAAAACCCTTCAACTGACTTTCCAGTTCATACACTAGATAACAGAGATATCTTTTTACAATGAATCAATTCAAACCAGAGTATCTCAAATGTGTACCTGATTTCGACGGTAATCCTAATGTTTTAAATAGGTATCTATCAGTTTGCGATTCAATCATAAAAACATTTTACAAACTGATTTCCATAACGTTAACTTGTTGAATTATCTGTACTCCAAATTATCAGGCAACGCTAAACTCGTAGCCAATATACAGAATGTATCCAATTGGCAAAAACTCAAAGAAACATTGACAAGAAATTTTGCGGACCATAGAGATGAGTCTTGTTAAACAACAATTCTATGACAGATGTTTAAATATTTTCAACCTTTTATGTAATTAAGTTGATGTTCATGAAACAATACAAGAATCTAAACAACTAAAACGAATCTTATATAGTAATTTGGCTAATT
Organism: Plagiodera versicolora; assembly: GCA_037013635.1. Lineage (NCBI taxonomy): Eukaryota > Metazoa > Arthropoda > Insecta > Coleoptera > Chrysomelidae > Plagiodera > Plagiodera versicolora. The sequence continues at coordinate 12,355,415 of CM072982.1, forward strand.
AGAAATTCTTTCTTTAAAATTCCATGATAGTTTTCGAGGACTAATTGATCTCGATAATCTGAAACTTTTACAAGCCAAATCAGATTGCAGTAGTGACTATTTGTTAACACCTGATGCTAAGATGAAATTACAATTTCAGGAAACCAAGGATAATTTGAATTTGGTCACAATAGTAGCGCGCTCTGAACGAGTGATATCAATCGATACTTCTATTCAACAAGGTGAGATAATTATACCACACCATTGTATATACAGTGCGTCCATAAGGTAACGCATAAATTCATTATTGGCTCAATGAACAATAAAATTAGGAATTCCGAAAACAGGTCGATTTTTTATTTCAATTTACTATTGTTTCAAATCATAATCTAATATACAGGGTGAACCACTTTCGTGTTATGACGTCATCACCATTTTTTTCAAATGGAACCCCTCCCTTTTTTTTCAAGTTCCAAATTGCCTTTGCTGAGCTGATTCCAAAAAAGTATGATATGTTTCTTCAAATTGGTACAGGGTGGGCAAAAATGTAAAAAAAAAGTATGAAAATTGTTTATGGGAAGTAATACGTTAGTGAATGTAATAAACAAATTAAATGGAATTAGTAGTTATGCAATAAATGTGATACACTTCCAAAAACAAACAAACGAACGAAAATTTACAATAAATGTTCAAATTGTTCTCCATTGACCGTTAGACAATGACTGAACCGGGCATTACTTTCGTCTCTAACATTCTGTAGCATAGCGGGTGTTATGCTCTGTATTTCTTGTCTGATTCGGTCTTGTAGTTGAGGGATATTTCTGTCTCAGTAGACTTTATATTTCAAATAACCCCATAAAAAGAAGTCTAATGGGCTCAGATCAGGTGATCTAGCAGGCTATTCCACTGGTCCCCTTCTTCCTATCCACCTTTGTGGAAAAGTTGTGTTTAAAAAATCGCGCACAGTTACTGCGAAATGTGGCGGTGCGCCATCCTGTTGAAACCAGATTCTGCGGTCTATATCAGGAAAAAGCTGGATCAGATCAGGAATTAATGTATTTTGTAGGAAATCCAGATATGATGCTCCTGTTTTCATCGAAAAAATATGGACCAATAATTGTCATTACTTTGTAAGTATATTTCTGCATTTTGCCCACCCTGTACCAATTTGAAGCAACATATTATACATTTTTGCTCAGCAAAGGCAATTTAGAATTTGAAAAAAAGGGGGGGTTCCATTTGAAAAAAATGGTGATGACGTCATTACACGAAAGTGGTTCACCCTGTATATTAGATTATGATTTGAAACAATAGTTAATTGAAATCAAAAATCGACTTGTTTTGGGAATTCCTAATTTTATTGTTCATTTAGCCAATAATGAATTCATGCGTTACTTTATGGTGCACTGTATAACTGCGAGAATCCCGAATGTTTGACAATAGCGAAAAACGGTAGAGCTTTAACCACCACACTCAATAATACGACCAAACCACTGACCTTAAATTCTTCAGAATCTATCCTGGTCGAGAGATTCAATAGAAACGAAATTCAAAATATTGGTTCCCACAATTTCGTCGACTCACAGGAACAAAATTTGGATTTTTCAAAAATTCGAACAGATCATCTGAACGAAGAAGAGAAATTCAAATTACTTTCTCTTTGTAAAGAATATCAAGATATATTTAACCATGTGAATACACCATTGACATTTACTAGCCAAATAAAACAGCGTATACGGACATATGACGAAATACCGGCATATACAAAATCGTACCGTTATTCATTTATACATGAAAAAGAAGGTGGTGTCGTTTTCCATCGAATTGAGATGAAATAGCGAGACTACGAAAAAACTGCTTTCAATACTGAACAAGGGCACTATGACTACCTTAGAATGCCCTTCGGGCTTAAGAATGCGCCTGCTACTTTCCAGCGCGTTATGGGTAACATACTTCGAGGAATTCAGAACGACAAATGACTCTCGACGATATTATAATTTTTTTAACTTCGTTACAAGAACACATAGAAAGACTCGAACTTCGGTTACGCGAATCCAATTTTGATGATATCATCAATAAGAAATGAAAAAAGTGATAATCCTATAATATTCCAAACAAAACATAAAACCTATGAAAAATCACATATAAGATGAAAGCTAATAAATCCATGAGTTCAACGGAGATAAAGAAAGTCGAGAGAAAAATTAAAACTGTTTCCACCGAAAATCAACCAAAAATTCATATGAACAATCCATATACGATTGCGAGATTCAGGATTTCTGGAATTCTTGGACTCCAAGAAGAAGTAACTATACAAAACTTAAAGAACAACGCAGGAATTATTCCTCTCGAAATGAAAACAGAAAAAGTTGAAACTTATACGCCCTCCCTCATTCATCATTACGATTTGAATCCAGTCATTCTAGAACTCAACAAACTGAAATTACATTCGCATACTTTGAAAAACCTCTTCAAAAGCAACCTGAATTATTCATCAGATTCATGAAATTATTTGTGAATTCCACAATTTTCCGAAGAGATCGTATCCGAAAAATTATATGAAATATTTTCTCAGACACACAGATCAAAACGTGGCTTAATAAATGGGATAGGATCAATATTCAAATCGATCACAGGGAATTGAGACTCTAATGACGGAGAAAGATATGATCAGTTGATTACAGATTTGCAACATAATCAAGAAAAACTAGCTACTAACATCAAAAGACCAAACTCACTCCCGATGGCTCTGATAGAAAAATTCAACAATACGATTCAACTAGTTGAACACAACAAGAATTCATTGAAATCAATTTGCTTCAATAGTTAAAGGTCAGGTATATCGAGGGAATTCATTATTTGTTCTCCAAATGATATTGGAAGATTAACGGATAGAAACCCTTGCCAGATCCAACTCCTCAACATAAAAAACACATCTTCATGCTAGAGAATACCCGTTGAAATATTTATACCAACAATCAAGAACCTAAGAACCACTGATAAATGGATCTCCTACCATCCCGAGAGCCTTTCCAACTGAACTGTCCGAACCAAGATGAAATCGTAAATCTATCACTAGGAAGCTATTTTGTTGAAATTCCAATTAGATGTCAATTGACCTGTGCACATCAAACAGTCATCAACGAAGACCAGATCAGCTACAACTAGCCCATACTCCTATCAGACTTAGAAGAGTCTGAAACAAAAAATTTCCGAACCGAACATAAGAATCCGCCTAGAGAATATCAACTGACAATTAGACGAACTCCAGTCAATGAAAGCTGCAATCGAAGGAAACTACCCCAAGATCTCCTTCAACGACGTAGGCCACATCCCAAGTTTTTGGACCATCGTCATCTATGCCATCCTCATATTTTTAGCAGCATACTTTCTGTGCACGAAATTCATTCCTAGAATCTGCAATATCCACGGAGCAGCCTAGAGAAATTGAGATGTCCAGGGTTCAGCTTCCCCGCTTACCTGCTATGCTGAATCTTCAGGGAGAGAAATCATATCGCCCGTTCTCATGGGAATCGCTGATGTTGCCGACCTAAGATGTAAGATTTCAATTCCAGGAATAAGATGCGCCAGTAATTTTCACCATCATGAGAATCACATTTATTTGTAAAAGATTTGATTAGATAATCGTACTGTTCACTTCGTAGTTGTAATAAGAAGTGAGTTTCGGAAGTTATAATTCATGCCTATGCAATAGGTTAGAGCTTCCTATCTAGGCTCGTTTCACATGCCGGAATCGGCATATATTGGAAAGGATGTGTTTTTTTTTTCGTCTCCTTGGCAAATATGTTGTACTTCGGTTTGTTCTATATGGTTTTTTCGTTGTCTATAGTGCTTCATCATTATCCTGATTGGTCACACCTGTGACTTAGTGAGCACACCGTAAATGTTGGCAATGGTTCTTTGGCCTCATTCCCGGTGCCTTTCTACACTACTCAGAATTGTTATTTTGCATTCGAATTATTTCGGATGTTCTACTCAGTATTTTCACTATACAATAGAATGTTTCTGGAATAATTGGTACACATCATGTACCTTCTCGAGCGAATATATCAATCCCTTCATTGACCTTGCAGCCTGTGCAGCAGCGAGTCTCTTTCCTTTGACTTTTCCAGTGCATATACTTTTTATTTTCTTCAATTCCACTCTAGCAGCAATGCCAATTTTGAATTCAATGACACTCATTATACTTTGTATAGCTGGTAGTATGTCTTATCAGACATTCGAGTAATTCCCAGGCAAAATGACATTGGTGACTACGTTCCATTATGATTGTGTTTTTTCACACATTTTCCTGAACGGATTGAAGGCTATCGTGGTTTTTGTTTTTTATGTAAATATTGATTCCATACATATCATCTCATGGTAGTGAATACTCCTTGAATATTTTGACTTCAGTACAATTGGAATTTTCATAATATTTAGAGTTGATTGAAAAATTTATAGTGTATATTTCAAGATTCATTCTACTACATTGCACCATTTGGTATATGGAAAAATTTCTTTTCAAAATCCATATTTGTGATGACCAATACATTATACGATACAGAGGCTTTATCGATGGTGAAAATGATCTATGCCAATTGTACTATCTGTTCTTTGTGTCACAGAATTATATCCCTCTGGTAGTAGATATTAAGAATGATTCACCGAATGACAATTTGTTCAATCAACCTCATGGCAATGATCCAATAGGTGAAGACAATAATCTGAAACTATTTCAGAAAGTCAAATCACCTCGCACTCAATCCACATTTTTTTTAAGATTGGCGTATAATTCGTTGAAAGGTAGGTGCACCAAGTAAGGTCTACCTTAATTTTGTCAATGCCTAACTAGTAGGTTTATGATGAGAATGTTCTGTTTATTTGGAATATTCATATTTAGTTATTCAACTTCATAATAAATAGAACAAAATTTCTTCAAAAACGAAGATCACACTCTTGTGAACACGAATAACTTGAATGTCATTTTGGCCTTATCAGGAACCACGTGTCTTAATAAGGCCTTAATAAAAACAAGAAAGCATTCAACTTTCTCATCAATAGAAAACGTGATAACAGTCAGATTTGAGATCAGATTAAACAAATTTTCCATCACGTATGTTCTATATTCATATTATACAGGATGGCGCAAAAAACGGACGCCTACATTTTGAAATGATGGCTTTTCTTGAATTTCGGAGATATCGGGTTGAAATAAATTGCAAAATATTCGTCAGGATTGGAAATTTATTGTGTATAAAGAAAAAGTCATGGATGGAATATTGTGTCAACGAGATGGCGCCCTTTCTGATTAATGCACTTTTCAAGCCTGTCGGCAAAATTCGTCATGACATTCTTCAACATTTCCGGTGGTATAGTGGCAATTTCACGTCACAAGTCGCAGGGCGTGAGGTCGGGTGATTTTCAATCTGCCGGCAAAATCGTTCATGTTGACCTCGGTCTGTGAACCCTAAGAAATTGATAGCCAATATAAACATAGGCGCCCGTTTTCCGCCACCCTGTATATCAGCCTTTTCAATTTAAAAACGAACTCCTGAACAGTAAAATATTCAATCAGCGGGTGTGAATCCAACACACATGAGACATTGTCTCATATCATCAACTCGATCTTTTTCACGAGCTGGACAGTACGAAGAATGTTTATTATCCTGACGTTTTCGTTTGGATGCCGTAACCTGTTGAAGGAGCACTCTTTTCAGAGGCAAGCGACACCTCTTTTTAAAAGGTATCGAAAAAACCTATTCAATGATAGTAATTTTGTTTGTGTTTATTGACGTTTTAAAACAACGTATTATTGCAGAATGTGAGGCTGTTTCCGCAGACACATTTGCAAGAGTACGAGAAGAGTTCAAAAATGGGATGTTTTACTGTCAGGAAGTAAATGGAGGACACTTCGAGCAATTTCTTTGAGTAGATACTGATTCTTGAATCTGTAATTAATATCATACTGAATGGAATTGAGATTTTAATGTTAATTAGTATCGTTGAATAGGTTCTTTCGATACCTTTTAAAAGAGGTGTCGCTTGCTGTAGGGTTCCATTTAAAATTATTGGTCACAATGGCCTTGTGACGTCATCTTTGACTATTTCGTCATCTATCATCCCTAGTAGGGCAGTCTACAACCTTGAATATTCAGTTTTCAAATTTCACTTGTTTATGTGTATTCGTTCCAAAGATAAGAGGAGAGGAGGGGACTTTTGAGAAGCACTGTATGGTGTTATGAATCTGTTGCGAAGCTCTTTTTCCTTCTATTAAAAACTCTTCCATGATGTTACTGAGAGCAAGGATTTAATGTTTTACTGTGATGAAACATTGTACTAATAAGGCCTGTAACTATGTCGTAATAATGCCTTCACATTTTTTTGATAGATAGGGAATGATGCATGGGTAAAAAAATGATAATTAAATGGAATGAATCGATATTGACGAAACTCAGCACACCGTGTACGGATAATAATTGAAAATACTTACTGTTTATTTTGCCAGAATTTTATGAAATGTATTTCGCATTCCGCGTCGTGATTGTTTTCAACTGCAGGTTTCAAGATGCTCACGGCATCTAACATTTGCTGTGCTTCAATTGATGTATACGCACACTTCTATAAACGTTGGTGGTGGTCATTTGAAATCGTTTAGTGGGAGATATCGAAAATATGCCTTATTAGGACATAGGCCTTATGTGGTTCACCTACCTTTCATCAATCCCCAATGATTCTCCTTGTAGATAATGGAATTAGCGAATTCGAACACTAGATCGTCAATAGTCAATTTTAATGGTCTCTTATCCATCGATGAGAATATACATTCTACTAATGGAATCCAATAATAAAGTGAAAGTTGCCATAACCTGCTTTCATATTTCATTCATCAAAATTGAATTTTCTTCTTCTGACAGTTTCATCATTACTTTCTCCGATAGTTTATTAACATGCAACAAATACAGGGTGTGAGAAATCAACATTTCCAACCTATTCATGTACATGAAGAACACAAAAAAATCAGTTGGGTATGGTTATTGATATTTGAGATATATGTGTGGAGAGTGTGATGTTCGCATGGGAGTATAAAGAGAACTATATAAAATACTAGCTGACCCGGCAAACGTTGTTTTGCCATATAAATAATTTTTAAGGAATTTCTAGTGTAGACAAAAAATAATCAATATCAATAATAATTAATCAATTACAACAGTAACACTAACAAAAAATATCACTTTATTAATGCTATAGTGTGAACAAAATTTTTTGTTAGTCCATCTTTAGCTAACACAAACTGGATGGTTTACTCACTCAAGAGTATGCCGTATAATTGTCCGTTTAAAAAACATGGTGTTCTCAAATCGAAGCCACAAATAGACATCGTTTGACCTTGGGATTGTCATTGCAAATGCCAATCTAATCGGAAACTGAATACGTTCGAATTAAATTGGCACATCTGTAGGTATAATAGGAATCCCTGGTATCAATATATTTTAACTTCGGAACTTGCCATTCAAAATGCTGGATTCGGTAACGTTTTTCGTCAGTTTTTGAATGACTAATCGCGTACCGTTGCACAGCCGGGGCGGGTTCAAATTACGAAGCAAGAGAATCGCAGATCCAACCTTCAATTGTAAAGTATGCGATGGCATGCTTGGCAAATCCAGTGAGTTCGAAAACTCTGTGGGGAAATTTAATGCCTCGCTGTCGTCGCACTAAAATAGCTATTGAAAATCAAGGGTTGATCGTAGAAGGGTGAAAATTGAGGATCGTATGTATTTTTGTATGTCGTATCATAAAAAAAATAGAAATTGAAAATTTTGTCTGAAAAATATAAAAAAAAAATTAGGGGTGGACTACCCCTAACATTTAGGGGGATGAAAAATAGATGTTGGCCGATTCTCATAGATACCGGATAAGCACAGAAAATTTCATCGAAATCGGTCGAGCCGTTTCGGAGGAGTTTGGCAACGAAAACTGTGACACGAGAATTTTATATATTAGATAGATATTGGATCGAAACATCGGTTAATTGTCACTACTATAACCCATTTCTTAGTATCCCATTTTTCTTCCCATTGGAAACAGAACTCATGATATTTTTGTTCATCATCATTTTTTTATTCCTGTCCATCAAAATATTATCCTCATCTGAGATTCTCAACAATTATTTCAGGAAACTTATTTTCAACAAATTCAAGTCACAAATGTTTCGATGTTCTTGAAATCGCTGACAGCTCATAATAAATGTATAAATATAACAAATACGTGCATGATACATGAAATACAGAATTTGGGATGAAATTTTCGTTTCCAAAAAAGTGGTTCGAATACATTAGAAATTGTTCGACTTACCCCATTGGTAGACAGGTACTCCATGCCTTTAGCCACTTGATAAACGAATGATGTCAGATCACGTGACGTCAGTGACCTACTGTGGCCGTGCATATTATTGTAGTACCTAGAATCGGATTGATATATTTATGAATTCAAGTATGAGGCTCAATATCAGAAATCATCCTAATTTATTGAAGGTGGTAATCTGAATGGATACAATAAGTTGAGTTATTTCAAGAGGTACAGAATCAAATCATCTACTTTTCGACTGGAATACATTGTTTTGAATCGCTACATTTGATAATTGTTATTTCATATAAGGAAAAATATTTGACAGTGATGAGAAGTGGTAGTGTATTATATCCCACATAACCAAGAGAGATATATCGTTTCTCTCCTAAATCATTTCTACAATTCCAACCGACCCACTTATCCCTATGCCAGACACAATAGGATAGGAGAATAACCATGACCAGTGGTGGCGAGAACATTGGGAAATTAAATTGATCATCGAAACATGTCAACAATTCAAACAACCTAAAAGAAATAAAAATAGTCAAGTAATTTGAAGCAACTGAGACAAGAAATCATTCAGTTATGTTTTGGTTCTGTTCGCGGATATCAGAACAGAGTCGTTAAATGAATGGTAATTATTTGAACACGTGATGCAATGATTTCTGCCAATAAAAATTATTCTTTGAACGATTTTTTTTGTTAATGTTGATGTTAATGTTCGGTAATATAAAATGAATATCTCTTTTTATGAAGCAATCCAGTTCGATTCGTTCAAATATCTATCATATGTAAAGTCATCGTGAATCGTGAACAGTGTAGAGGCGTACATTACGTGTAACGTCGTCCGATATCGTTTTTTCGAATTATTCGAGTAATGCTATCTCAATTTTATGGAGGCTTATTCTCTCGCTCTCATCAAATTTCTATATGGAATATGGATTATTTTCGACACTGTATACTACTCATATTAGGAGGAAGGAATGAACGGTTACTATTTGAATTGTTAATGAATGAATATCAGAATCATAATATCAAAAATATTAACGTTCTTAATAGTCTCACTTTCACACGCCTTATGACAATCGTCTAAATATAGTTTTCCATTCACCTTTCAGCACGAGAACTCCGCAAGTAGCTCTGCAGTTTTCCCATGGATACGTACTCCATAATAAGGAAAATGGGTTCTTTCTCAGTACAACAACCCAGTAACCGGACCACGTTGGCATGAGGTTCGAGCATCTTCATCACTTGTAGTTCTGTCAAAAGGTCGGATTTTTCTTTTTCGTTTGCATTCTCCTTCAACGTCTTCACTGCGACCACAGTCAGTCCAGTATCTTTTCCTGATTGGTAGATAAAAAATGTATTACCAATAAGAAGATTTCTCGAAATTCAATGAAGTAGCAGAGTGGAACAATCAATTCAAATTACTAGGAAAAGAAAAGAATTTGAATCATTTCATTCCAATTCTTCATTTATTGTTCCTATTTCATCTAACACCGAGTTTACACTTTGGCAAATTTGACAGGGAAAAGAGCAAGAGAGTGGGCAGCGCGAGAATGTAAACACTATACTTCTCATGCTCCTGCCGTTGCTACTCCCATTTCTTGGTTTCTCGTGCGGAAGATCGGGCAGCATTGCTGCATCAACTTAAGGGGGTATTCTGGTCTAGAAAATTGAAAAAATCAATTTTTTTTGCATATTTCCAAAGCTTAGACTTTCAAAAATATGATCTCAGAAGGATTTTTCAAAATTCGAATTATTTTGAGAGATACAGTGGATTTTGTGACGCGGCACTTAAACCGGCCGAGCGGAGTGATCACACAATGAATGTCAGGTGTTTTCCAGGAATTCTTTTGTAACCGACTTGAGCTCGTAGTATACCCTTTCAATTAAGTTTTTATATATACTCGACTACCAGTACGTACCCGATATACCTGGAACTGTTCAGTTTAGTCTCGATCTTGGAGATAAGTAGACACGAAACTGCAAATCTTTCTCAAACTTCAAACGCGTTTTTCTCAAAACTACTTTTGTTGAGGTGGTTGACACGATATCTCAAGTTCTATCTGACCGATTCCTCCGAAATTTTGTGAGAATCTTCTTCATACATCTCTTTATGGCAGGAACTAAGGATTTTGGAAAATTTTGATTTGAAGTATTTTTAGAAAATTCGTAGAGGTCAAAAAACAGGGGTGAAAATGAATGTTTTTTTCAAGTAGACGCCATTTTGTGATTTTTTTTTTCGGCCGTAGTTCAAGCGATAGCGACATCTTTACTAATTTAGAATTTCTTTTGTTTGTTCGATTTAGATGACTACAAGGGCTGGAATCATGTCAACCAGGGAGCCCTGTTTGATTGGCAGCCCCCACTTCACCGGCCTGTCATTTGACGAATTTTTTAGATTTCTTTCTTCTGAATTCTTTTCCACATACATAAAGGATCAATAAACATTATATAAAAAAAATTATAGTGAAACCGTTTTCAATTTTTATTATCCTAGTTTGAAAAATACTCAGAAAGTAGGGCTCTAGACCAGAATACCCCCTTAAGATATCCGCCTTTATTGCGAGCCGCTCGGTGAAGAAATATGGGCCGAGTGTGAACACATCAATCGCGTCGATGTTGCAGCAGAAGTATTCAAGTAAATATTTCCGGCAGCAGCAGATGCAGTAAAATGAGGTGAGTGTGAACGCCAGATGAGAAATATCATTGGTATTTTCAGTGGAGTCCAAAATTTCAATAATATTCTAAAATTTATGAGGGAGAGCTCTATTGGCATTATCAGCATAAAATAACCTTCATATCATTATTCGTGTTGCAGAAACTATGATGTTTTTTTCCTCAGAATAGAAATCAGAAGATAATAAATGGTGAATAGAAAATGTTCATTTCAGAAGACCAATCGATTCATTGGAAATATCATTACCTTTTTATCCGATATGTTCAATACATTACTATCATTTTTTATTTGTCGCTACAAATGATATCTCGTTATATTATATTTATGAATCATCTGAGGATATACGTTTATATTTCTCGTTTACTATTGGATAGTGATACTGAAACTGGCACCATTCACCATGAATTATTACTACGAAATAGGTAAACTCACCGTCCAAGTCCAACGCCTCACATTTCCAGACCTGTCCAAAAGCACCTTCTCCTAAAATATTGAAGAATTTCAAATGGTGTCTAGGAAACTCCCATCGATCCATATCTTTAACAGGAGCATAAGACTGGTTTTCGACCTGAAATTGAAATATACATAGCACATCAGAAATAGGGTAGTTAAAATTTGTTTTAGTTGTCTAGGCGTATGACTCTCGATTTCCATAATGTGGGTAATAAGGAAAGTTTGTGAGCTGTATGACTTCTTTTCTAGGGACTGATTGAGTTATACAGAAGTTCCTGCTTTTACTCAGAATTCTGTAAAATTTTTACTATAGACAATATACAAAGTGTAAATTTGAAAACTTTCAAAGCGAATTCCTCGCTCAATGAAAAAGTTAGAGAAACACCGTTTGGCACAAATTCCGAAGAGTTAAGGGAAACTAGAACCACCATATTTCAGTCACCCCATCGCTGCTACTCACCCCAACTCTGAAATGTCAAATGGCATTACCTCTTTTTTGATACCTCAAATGAACGGCCTCAGTCAGTAGTATTCACCTGTACAAGACAGACTTTTTTTACAACCACTACAGGGTGTACGAAAAGTCAAATAAAATGAAATGAATTGTGTTAAAAAGATATATTATTTGATCAGATGTGATCAGACTCATCCCTTCACTGAAATATAGTGGTTCTAGTTCTCCCTAACTCTTTAGAATTTATGCCAAGCGGCGTTTTTCTAACATTCTTATTTCGAGATATTCACATTGAAAGTTTTCAAGATGGGTGACAAGATGATTTTTGAACCATGAGGAGTGTCACAAAAAACATATGACATTTATGAAACTCAAAATTGTATTTCTTCAATAACCATTAGACAAATGGAGACACATGGAAACACAAAACGGAATTGCACAATCTTGTGACCATTTATATGCTGATGAAAAATAATCAGTAGAATGTATTAATATAGGATACTGATCAAAATTGACATTCAGTTCATTCATTCACGAATCATTATTTCAACAAGTTGAAAGATACTAAAAAAAAATTACCCCCTCATATCTCAGCAACTCTAACCAAACTGGCGATACATATTCTGTGAGAAATTTATTCATAAGAATTGATAATGAACGATGTACTGAAAAGTAATGGTAATGTTATCAAAACTTCTAGAAGATTCTGTATTTTGTTGAAATGATTTTCTCACGATACTGCATTTTTTCAGGGCCATATCTTCACAATTTCTATGATATTAGTAATGAATGAAATGCATGCAGTTTCATAACGTTTGAATGAATTCAATGAATATTTCAATTTGCTCCAGAACTTTTCTGATCGAGGTATGTATTGAACTGCCCTATTATGTTCCAAGTATCCAATTTAGACTAATTCTTTTGTCGCTAGATTAATTTTGTTCCCAATTTTCAATAGATCAAGAAATGCTCTGAATATTCAATCAATCGAAAACGTTCGAATGATCGCGAATTCAGAAAGAGAATATCATTTTCCTAAACATTGGATTATCCATTCAAGTCCTATCCATGGATGAAGTAGAGCTAAAACTGAATATATAGCTAATGTCGGAATCTTGCTGTTTCAACAAATAAACAAAGGTTATGTTAGGGTAATATGTATCATATTACTGATAGCGTTGCCTTTGACAATGATGATAAATTCATTGCATAAATCATTGGTTGCATAATATCCCCCGCTTTATACGCGTCACTATAGAAACTTTCACTCAACGCCCACATCAGATATTCATAACAGCACCTTGTGTTTCGAACCTGGACCGAAATGCCACTATACTAATATCTAGATTGATCATTACTCCGATGATATTTCATGTTGTCTTTCAATTAACTTTCAACTGAATAGTTCTCTATGACAAATTGTCAGCTACTGCCAAAACTTGACCATATATCAGTGAAAGCATTCTGTCAATTCATATCCAAGGTAAATTCGATTACTGATTAACTTCATATGGTACACATTATCACTGTACGGCCTATTCAATTAGATTTCTTCCTACATTTTTATTATTCATTTGAAGAAGTTGAGCTCAAACTGTGACCAAGCGGATCATTCGTTATTATAAATGAAACATCCTGACAATAGTTCAAAGTGACATCATTTTTCTGAAAATTGGCTATGGAGAATTGACTCTAAAATCTGGTCATTTTCAGATATGATTGACTTCTGATACGATTTCTATGAAACAAACATAAAGAAACATAATTTCATCCACTACTGAATGGACCACTATAATGAATTGTTTCTCCGCGAAGAGTACATGTTGATATCATCTCCACCAGTTCAGTTTATAATCAATAGTTCCAAATCCAGCTGGAGTCATTTTCATTATTGATGATTGTAATTAAAATTATTCTACGTATTCTATATATTGAAAAACAGCATTTTCGATATCAGCTTGACAATGAAAAAAATGAGTACGTGAAAAATTGTTCTCGTTTTCAATTCCACCAAAGCAATGGAATGTTTCTAGTCTTTCAACAAAAAAAGAAGCATCAATATATTGATAACACATCAATCTACCATAAATATTAACCTGTGGGTGATTGTAGTCCCCTTGCCATGATTCGTATCTATTACTGAAAGCTCTGGGTCCTCTCCATTCCTGTAGGTTGAGACCAGCATCGCTTGAGAGAACGATTCCAGAAGAATTCTTCCTCTGTAAAGAAGAAATGCTTATTAATCTTGCAGATTTCAACACCAACAGGATGATATATTTTCCGAATATCTTCAGGAATATGTATATTAATTATCAGTATTTATTCATACATGTTATTTATTCATTAATACATGTTATTGTGTTTCTTTCCATTCATTGTTTTTTGTGATTATCATTTTTCGCTATGATTGAAATCACTTTCTACAATTACTGAATGATTCATAAAAATACCATTTTTCAGTTTTCAATTCTTAGATTTTTAGTCTTGTTCACAGTTACAGGTATACATTGTGAAAAGCTGTCCTGTTTAGACAATAAAGAGTTTTTTTTAGTATAAATTAATATTCAATTTTCTGCCACCTAGCTCGCCTCTTATAACTGATCAAAGAAATTACATATTGTGAATCAAACATCTACCTACCATAGCGTCCTTCGTATCTTTAGGCTTCCCAAGATAAATCTTCTTCCGGAATATGACAGCTATAATCCCAACTGTCAGAAAAACGGCGATAATCGAAACGATAGGAATGATAGTAGCAGTGACCTCCTGTGGTGTCTTTACACTCTCGTTCAACGTTATCACCTCCTCCTTTGCACTCTCTATAACATTGTCGACATCCTCTGATAAAACTCCAGCGGGCTCGGTAGTGCTCGTAGTCGTAGAAGTCTCCATCTTCCGATTCGTGATAGGTTTGGCGGGCACCGGTTTCAAGATGGTCGTCGATCTTGAACCAGGTGCTTCAGGTCTTATAGGTCGCGAGGGGATTACGACAGGCGGTTTACCCGGAGGAGGAGGGACGAAGGTGTTTCCGTCGTAGCTGCCCTTGGGGACGAAAGCGGGATAGTTTATCGGAGGAGGCTGATTCATGGAGGCAGAGGGGGCAGGTGGGGGACGTGGTGGTAAAGATGGAAATCTCGGATAGCCAGGGAAGGCTGGATTTTGGAATATGGGTGGCCGATTAACTACTGAGGGGTCGAACCGCGAGTAAGAGGGTATTATGTTGACGTTGACCTCAGTTTTGGCATTGAATTGGCCGTCGAATACTGTCACCCAGAAGTGTAGGTTCTGACCAGCCTGAAAGAATATAATGATAATTTCATTCGCATATATATCGCATTATACTGTCAATAAAACTGTTCGACTAATTATAACTCAATACAAATTTACAGGTAATTTAGTGAATGCTCAACTAACAACGAGGCTTCAGATGATGGTATTTTGAATTTATTTTCATGATAGTAGCGATGATCCTTACAATTCTCACTGCATTGAAACTGATGATGAAAATAATATGAAATGAATTAATATAACATAGGCTCTGATGAAATGATAATAATAATAATAATAATAATAACGTTTATTCAAGAGATGCAGATGACAATACCATTCTACACAAAGCAATTTACATTGAACAAACATATAGTTGCCCATTTAAGACCCTAGAGGGTTGCGCATGGGCAGATGAGTATGCTCACATTATAAATAGGTATGTAGAACATACAGAGATGGGCTGGTATACATATGACAAACCTACTTGTGGATGACATTGAATTATTAAAATTATTTGTTACAAGACATGTAGAAGAAAATACTAAAATAAAATTTTTGCTCGAGGGTAACAGAAATGAATAAAATGAAAAAAAAAATCAAACAAACAAGAAACGTTAACTGGTATGAATTACAGATATGTGAAATAATATCAAGATGATTTTCACATTAACAAAAGAGAAGCAACCAATGCATATACAAAGAGTGATCTTCAGGATCAATAGCAATTGTCTATAGAATATATTAGCGAAATTCAATGGTTAGGTCAATATTGATTAATAAGGTTATGTATATCTTGTATAGGAGTTTGTTTTAGATAGCCCTTAATCTGCTTCTTAACGAGTGGCAGTGAGTTTATGGTAAGAATATACTCCTTGTATACATCAGGAAGTGCATTATATACTTCAAGACACAGGTAGGTGAATACACGTTGACCATTGGATTTCTGGGTGAGCGGAATTTTTACTGTCAGATGTTGTTTACTGCGAGTACAATATATGTGGTCTATTGTTTCAGGAGGGTTTGCCGATTTTTGGAAGTGAAAATAAGAAGATCGCAAAAATAGATCTGCCTAATATCAAGGAGACCGGTCTCTTGAAAAAGCATATCGGTGGAATACCTGATTTTCTTTTTGGATATTATCTTTATCATTCTTTTTTGTATCACATCAAGTTTTTTTAAATGATTTCCAGTTGTTCCACCCCATGCCAATATTCCATATTTGAGACGACTCTCCACGAAGGCAAAATAAAGAATTTTAAGGTGATTTATGTTCAAAATATCACGTAAATATCTGAATTTATAAATTAAAGGTCTCAGTGTTCTTGTAATATGGTTTTTCTACGACTGTTAAAAAAACTGTGCCATATTTTACTATTTTCTGTGCGCAAAACGCTTGTTTATGGTAATAGTGAAAAAAAGGTAAAAATCGTGAAAAAAAGTGTCGTAGCGGGTCATTATTTCACTCTGGCGTGATGCAACTACATGCACCGAATCATAAGAGTGCGCTGAAAACAAATTGTAGTTGTCTCGCGATCTTCGTTTTAGAAACGTCAAATTTAATTAGATTTGTGTTTTGACGTTAAAGTAAGTGTGTACACAAGGTTTGTAAATTAACTCTGAAATTTATTTAAATATGGAAATTGACGAAGATTCTGAACACGAAATATGCACACCCGAAGATATTATCGAAAAAGCAAATGTGGCAACGCAAAACTTGTTGCCTGAGAAATCAAAGGAAATTTATCAAAAGGAGTACAACACGTTTTTTCTAATTGCTGACAGTCGTAGAAAAAATATTGTATGAAACTCATGCATAAAGTGTCTTTTTTTCACTCAAGGGATTGCCGCACTCGCCTACGGCTCGCGCGTCAAACTTCCCATTCGTGAAAAATAGCACTACTTTATGCACATGTTGCATAAATAACTATTATGTGAGCATCCCAATGTAAATGAGAGTCTATAGTAACACCCAAGTATTTACATTTACTCTTTCCTCTGATTTCGCATTGGACATCTCCACTAGTTATTTCCAGATTCTGGAATGTTGGAAGGTTATACTTGTAACTTGTAAAGGGGAGAAAAAAGTCTTGTTGTAATTAATAGTTAGTTGTTTATGTGAGAACAGTATCGAATGCCCTAGCAAGATCCAGGAAAACGCAAAGACAGGGTCTAGTTCCGTCAACCTCCCCATACACCCGACTCGTCAAAGCAGCGATCGCGTCCGCAGCTGATACACCCTCCCTGAATCCAAACTGGCTAGTACTTATAATGTTATATGCACGAAAAAAATAAGTAATTTGGATCTTTAGTAGCTTCTCAAATATTTTAGCGAAAGTACTGATCAATGGAGTTGGTCTATAATTAGTGAGATTATTTTTTTCTCCATTTTTGTATATTGGTATAACAATAGCCTTCTTGAACTCAACTGGAAATTCACCCCTTTCAAAAATATAATTTATGAGATGAGTGAGTAATGGTGCAAGGACGGCAGCAACTGCCTTGACTGTTTCAGCTTTTATGTCATCCACTCCAGCACCTTTTTTGTTCTTTAACTCTTTAATTACTTCCACAACATCTTTTTCTTCGATAGAACTTAGAAAAAATTAATTTTTGTGTTTGATTTTTTCTGGAGCTGGGCTGACAGGTTTAACTATTTTGTTGGCAAGATTTTCACCAATACCAGTAAACAAACTAATAAATTCGTCGGTAATCTTGTTCATCTCTGTTATGTTTCTACCTGCAATCGAAATTATTTCTGAAACATCATTTCTCCATGTATGTCATTCAGCACTTTTCACAATTTTTTAGAATTTTGTTGATTTTCAGTAATTTTTCTTCTGTAGAAATTTATTTTGGAGTATTTGATTACTTTATCTGTTATTTTCTGTAAGTAAGAAATGCCTTTTTCTTCTCTATGTTGTCAGGATTTTATTCATGATCTGCGTGAAGCTTATTTCTATGTGCAATTGAATTTAAAATTCCTTGAGTTATCCACGCTTTCCGCTTGATTTCCTGACGCCTTCTTTTTATATTTGTAGTGTTATTTTCAATTAATTGGTTAAGTATATCTAATAAAATTTTAGTTATAAGATTTACATTATTTTCTTCGTAGAATATACTCCAGTCGTGAGCTTTGATGTTTTCAGATAGTTTTTTATAATTGATACTTTTAAATACATGTTTTGTTTGCTTTTCTCTTGGACTTGTCAGTCCAAAAGAAATGAATGCAATAGAAGCTCTGTGATCTGTAATTTTTGTATCAAAAAATATACCTGTACAAGAATCCGGAATACTTAGTGTTCTAGTGGATAAGAATATATGATCAAGACAGCTATGAGAAGTTCCTTGCACCCTGGTATATTGTTTATTAGGGACACAAAGTTGTACTCGGCAAGCATATCCAGATACACAGAGGCCAGGTCAGTGTCCGATTTAATGTTAATGTTAAAATCCCCTACTAGTAAGTGATTTTCGATTTTTGAGCTATTTTTTGTTTCTTCCAGATAGATGTTAGGTCACTAATGAATTCTTCAACCCCTACAGGTGGCGATTCGTAGATCGACGTTATTATTAAAGAGGCATGGTTTTCTAGCTTACTCTAGACCGGATGGCCCTGCATTGACCAATCTGTACTATGTTATTACTATATGATATATATAATAACCCCATCATTCTTGTTTATATTGGCCTCATTAAAAAACAAGTCATAACCATCCAACTGTAACAATGCACAATCAATTTGGTTGAAGGTTTCTGTTAAAATTATAATATCGAATTCAAATTTCAATTGAGATCGGAACACTTTTAAGGCTACCAGATTTTCATTTATACTACAAATATTTTGGTTGAGAATGTTTATAATATTAGGTTTTCCATTCATGTAGAAATCATTTAGTTCGTCTATGGATTGCAGTTCGAGATTATTGAAATCGATGAAGTTGACATCCCTTATATATGGATCCATTGTTAGGCTACGGTAATTGCTGTTTATCTACTCAAATGACGATGGCTTCTTTGATGTAGAATTTGATCTGGTCTCCATTCCAGTCCTCAAGCGTTGTTGTTTACCTCTTTTTTGTGTATCAATAGGTTTTGCTGGGATTTTTTGTGAACCTTCAAGTGTGATTTCAGTGCTTTGCTTGCTAGTGAAAATTTCCAGTCCTTTCGAATAGCGCGGAGTTGTTGGAGACAATGGATCATCGGTCTCTAGATGGCGGTTGGGTGTAGGTGGTGCGATATTTGGTTTGATTGATGCCTTTCCCTCGTGTGCTTCCAGATGCAACAAGTCTTCCACAGTGTATATAGTATTCCCAACAAATAATTGATTGCTTTTAATAAAACCCCTTTTAGGATTTTCTTTTATTCTTTCTCTTTTTAGATGACGTTTTAGTATTTTGCTTGTCTCCTGTTCCACTGGAGTTAAATCATGTGCAACAGCTATGCCTGTCTCTTTTAAATTCCTAATATTTCGAAATACTTCTTGTTTCTTTAAATGAGAAATGAATTCTATTTTGATCGGACAGCGGTCAGCTTTGCCCAATGGGTAGATATTATTGATATCGTGAATCTTTATGTTTGTTTTCAGATGCTTGTTTTATTCTGACAAAATGAATTCAAAGGGGGCTCCAGTCCCGTCGTTTCCGAAACCGAAGACTATTATGTTGTTATTACGATTTTTTCTTTCTAGTAGCTCTATTTGTTGTTTCAATTCAGAGTTTTCTTCTTTGAGTGATTCAACCTGTGTTCTCAATTCCCCGTTTAGTAAAGAGAGTCTGACTTCCGATGCCTGAATTTGGATTTTTAATTCCTCCTCACTATTTTCCATCAAGGATCTTAGTTCATTTTCATTATTCTCCAATTCCCTCAGAATTTTGTTTCCAATAGCTGCATCCATGCCTAATTCTCAATTTCTATGACTGTGTATGGTCACCTTTAGTTTGGCATGGGCCAATAATATTTTTGTTGGATGTATCAGCATCGACCGTGAATGCTTTTTGCAGATAATCTGTTCCCAATATGTGTATCTATACTACTACTACCAGGTAGTAACTTATCAATAAACCACAACAATACTCGGAAATTTGGCAAAAACAACACACTCAAAAACACCGCCAATGCTCAGAATTTTCAACAATATAATATAATATGATCATACAGTGCGTTCATAAAGTGTGGAAACGCTCCATTATCTTACGATATAATTATTTTCAGAGGTAAAGTTCGGACAGGTCGATTTTGTATTTCAGTCTCCCATCTTTTTTTACAAAAATATAATTTTTCTCCCACCACCTTACAAGATATGAAGTCATCGATATTTTTTTTTAATTGTAAGGGTATATTCTTATATCAAAAATTGAAAGCCCATATTTTTCTGAGTTCAACCATACCACATACGTCATATCTTACACTTCAAGTTACAGTATACTGAGTATAAAAAAAACCAGTGTTCATATTTCTCAACATTCATTTAATTATTCATTTTGCAATGAAAATATCATAAGAAGTAGTGAAAATAAACAAATAACAAATCTACAGCAAATGCTCGAACTGAGCTCCTTGGGTTAGTTGACAATATCCAAGACGTCTGGTGAATTCTTGGGTTACAATTGACAATATATCTGGTGTGATTCGTTGAATTTCAGTTCGAATTCTCTCTTTAAGGTCTTCCAAACTGGGGGGTCGGTTCATGTACACTTCACCTAGCAGGCCATTCAATTTGTCCGCGTCGTCCAATCCAGCGATTGGGGAACGTTTCATTTAGAAAATCTCTAACTACTCAGTATACTGTAACTTGAAGTGTAAGATATGACGTATGTGGTATGGTTGAACTCAGAAAAATATGGGCTTTCAATTTTTGATATAAAAATATACCCTTTCAATTTGAAAAAAAAAATATCAATGACGTCATATCTTGTGAGGTGGTGGGGGAAAAAATTATTTTTTTGTAAAAAAAGATGGAAGACTGGAATACAAAATCGACCTGTCCGAGCTTTACCTCTGAAAATAATTATATCGTGAGATAATGGAGCGTTTCCACACTTTATGAACGCACTGTATAAGATCATAGTTTCCCGATATCGTCTATTCAAAACACATTAAATGCATGTATTCGAGTAAATTTTTGTTCATTAAATAGAAAGAATATAATGTACTGCCCACGAAACTAAAACAGGAAAAATCCAACATATTCAATAATCTGCACCCTAACAGAATTAGTTGTGTCATCTGGGAGATTTTTTAATCGATGATGTGAAAGCAAATGCGAATTTATTCAGAACAATATCATGTATCGAATGAATTACACTACAGACCTCATTGAGCATGTCCTGAAAGAAAAGCACTATTTGAATTTTGAAGTGTTGGCAACCCAAAAAAAAACGATAGCTGACAGTTAGGGGTCGAAAAAATGAGCGTTACATGATAAAACAACGTGTTATTGGACGATAATCCAAAAATAATTGACGTTGGCGGTCGCAGTTCGAATGTTATATACAAAATATGATGTTTCAACCAACTGTAAAGAAATCTATTGAAAAATTTCAGGATTCATGATCCGTTGGAGACCCTGGACACTGGACGTCCAGAAACAAGCCGTTACAGTGTATACTCTCTAAAGATTAGTATTTTCATGCTCACAAAATTCAATCAACATAACAACTGAAGCCTAATGAACATGTACACCAAAAAGAGTTCGCAGAATGAATATTGTATACGAGTGCTGATTTTTCGAACTGCATTTTTTTTTCCTGACGTCATTGGAAGAGATATAAAAAAACAAAATACACTTTCTCATTGCTATTTTTCAATCCGTACAAAACAGCGATGAGAGATTTTCCGTACGACGTTTCGGAGAAACCAAAATCGACTTTATTTTTTTATATGGCCGGGAAAAAAATTAACCTGTATTGAATAGCATAATTAATTACAAATACAACGGAGTATTACACAATATGATTATGTAATATTTGAAACGGAAAAAATTGTTTTTATTAAAGTTCGAACGTTTTGGTGTAGTGTGCGGTGAAATGATGACCCTGAGTATGGTAATACTCATTATCGAACCGGTTACCGGAAAAATTTAGCAGTTTCACTCCGCTAGATTCTTTTCTCTGGGGGTATTGCAAAAATTATGTTGACGCCGTGTTTTTGAATCTGTGGATTAGCTTTGGAACTAGTTCTTGAAGCGTTCGAGAGCATTACACCTAATATGTTGAGAAGTGTTTTGAATTCAACAGTTTGAAATTGATATCTATGTTTAGAGAATAATGGTAATTTGTTTGAACACTATCTATAATAGAGATTAGTTTAAGTTTCTAGTCAGAACTTCTTAACTAAATTTGTTAATCGATTAACATATGACGTGACCTACCTACTTATATGAATGAAGTTCTCAAATCTCTAATAACGTGATTTCAATTCATTATTTCGAAACATGAGTAATCATAACCTAGTATACCATACTCGAGGTAATCATTTCATCGCACACTACACCAAAACGTTCGAACTTTATTAATGAAAACCATGTTTCTTCGTTTCAAGTATTGCAGAATCATATTTTGTCATACATAGTTGTATTTGTAATAAAATATGCTATTCAATACAGGGTATTTTCTTTTCACGGGCCATATAAAAAAATAAAGTTGATGGTAGTTTCTCCGAAACGAAACGAAAAGGAAAATCTCCCAACATGGTTTTTTAGGGGTTGAAAAATGGCAATAAGAAAGTGTCTTTCGTTTTCTTATATCTCTTCGGATAACGTCAGAAAAAAAATTAAACGAAATCGGCATATTTCGTTTTTTTGGTCATATCCCCGGAACGAATTGTAATTTCAAAACTTTCTGAACGGCACATTGTTAGACTTGGAAATGCGCAACTTTTCTCTGATTCAACCATCTCTATATCTCTCACGGTTTCCGAGATCCCTATGATGGACATCCTCATCTTGGACACAGTGTATAACTCGGTTCTGCCGACCTACAGAGCAGCTGTTTCGTTTTCAATGGCTCAATCTGTATAATCTTTCCACCTAGACACGATTACCCGTTCAGAACATATTTCCACTGGACTGACATACCACAGATTGCCTTAATTAACTTTCATCGACTTTCAGATGTCACAGCTTTTCCTCTTCCTAGCCTTTGAAGACCCGTCACCGCGAATATAATTACACTGTTGCTTGAAATTTATTGCCATTCTTCTCGAGTGAATCCGAATATAATCAACCTAATCTTGACGAGTTTAAATTAAAATGAATCCCGTACACTGTAATTCGTCAGTCTTATTTGAGACCAGTAAATCATGCTAAGGAATAATTTCACTAATTAAAATACTCAGGAAATTCTAAAAGGAATTCAAAAATAACGGAATATTTCCGATTCTGATAACTTGGATTTAAACAAATTTGGTAGTGGCACTCAATTATGAATTTGCAGGTCCAATGGCAAATCCACATATCTGTCAAGTTTGTCGTATTTCTATTTCAATGTAAAATAATTTAGATAAACCAAACTACATCCCACTGTAGTCAACATCAATCCTCAAATATTCTGATTTCTTCTGGGAAGATAAATCGAACATGCATGAAAAATTTAGTTGACGAAAGATTGCATCTCGTGAGGGTCGTATATGATGGTATGGAAAATATGGCACTTTAGAGTGTAGGTGGTGTCACTAATTTTGAAGGATAATTCGTTATACTTATTTGCTAGGAGCGTGGTTGTCTTAGGGTCTGATCACTTGATCAATCTCTGACAGTTCGTATTATAAACAAAACAAATGGTTAGGACTAGAATAGTGAATGAAATCAATTACCGGATGTTATATATTGTGGAAATCTCTCAAATTAATCAATAAACATTCATCTTTTCACAAAGCTGATCGGATCTGATCTAAGTCTATATTTTTCGTGAGGATGCGTGTTAAAGTTCGGGATTCATCCTTTTCCTTGTAACTGATCACAAGAATCTCTGAATTAGTATCAAACGAAAGCCCTCTTGATATACAATAACATTCGTAATGATACTATATGGTACATCGAGTGGATAATATAGTGATTATTTGAGACAATAGCTAGTGGAGAATATTAGGATACAAAAGTTCTAGGGGTTGATCATACTAGATAGAAATTGAGTATACAGGATGAGTCGAAAAGTATTGAAACAAAGTTGGTGTTTCTTCAATGGGACATCTTATCTATTATTCCATATTCGTAATCTGCTAAAAATTTTTAATAAAATTGATGGAGCACATCATTTCCTAAATTCGACCGTTCCTGAAATATCGAATTTTCGAAATAACTAATGAATCATCAAAAAATCAAATGATACATTTCATTATTTCTTACATTATTATCAAATATATTTCGAACAGAATTCAAATATGAAATAATGTTCTATTGAAAAAAACAACAACTCCTTTTCTTCAAGACTTTTCAACTAATCCTGTATACTCAATTTTCATTCAGTATGATAATTTCGAAGAAGCCTTGAACTTTTGTATTCTTTCATTTTTCCCTTGCTATCTTACTCGAAAATAATCGACCTTGTATATTCTCTGACTTGTAACCGATATCCTTTTGGCAATGGGAGTAAAAGATCATTGAACGATTTCGATTCAGAACTGAGGAATCAGGGTTCAAACTGGATCGATGTCATTGATATTTCAACGGATCTCATACAATACCGTGCGAAAAAAGATATAAACGAAGTTATTTCCAATCGATGATTGTCTCTCATGTTGGAGTCGGAATATTATATTTTTTATATCAATGGCATCTGTTTTCAGAAAGAGGCATATTATTCTTGAATAGTATGTTTTATGAAAAATAATATTATTCAAATAATGTTATATTGTTAAGGTCATGTTGTGAACCGCAAGACCAAGAAAATTCTAGTACTGACAAATATTCTCAGAAGTTTGTGTTACTTATATAAATAATTGCAGCACTGATTTAGATTGAAATTCCAAATATACTACGAGTTGGTGAAAGTTCAGCGAGTTAAGCAAGCAAACAGAACTGAATATTCCAGCGAGCACACAAAGAATATGTGAATAATAACTGTAATTGAGTGTTTGTTGTGAACTGTTATTCAAAGAATATTCGAAAACATTGAGACACATTAATGAAATTGGTGTCGTGAAAAGAGGATTTATGTGATTTTATGGAGTATATTTTAGAATTCTAGTAAGAAAGGACAAAGAAAAAAATTTAAAAAAATATCGTTTCAGGTTAAACAGATTTAAAAAATAATCTCGTCTCCAAAGAAACATGTATCGTTAATAAACGGAATGAGCCCAATCAATACTATGGTCAATGAATGTGTTATTCCAGAGAATCGGACAATAAAATATTTCTTTACGACATTTCATCACCAATTCATAACTGTTTTAGGCAAAACTCGTATGAAAGTTTTCGAAACGTATGATATGTAAAGTTCCAGAATAATCAGATTGAGCCGAATTTTAGCACTACTCGAGCATACTTTCCATTTCAATGTATCACTCGCTTGTGACATCATAAACAGGATCGAATTCGCATATTTCATACGTAACATGTGAAAACTTTATTCAAAATAGTATTATGAACTCCAACTTTGTGCATTCGGAATACGGTTTTTAGAATGTTGTAGACGTTAAAATTTTTCTGTATAGGGCATCGGTTTATATTTTTCAGTAAAACATCCACAGGATTGAATGACTTTCAGTTCTAGAAATTAACTTTCGGAACCTCGAAGTTGCACGTCTGTAAGGCGTGCCTATAATCAACATTTTAATAGGAAATGGCCGTAGTTTTTGTAGGCTCCATCTGAATTTGAAATATTTCTGGAACCTTCTGGATAACCTGTTCGAATTATATCTACAGTATTGGAGAGAATGAGAATAATCCACTCAAATTTGTTCGAGACTTAGTTCACGTTGAAGTGAGTTATAATTGTGATGAAAAATAACGAAAAACAACTTTCACAATTGCTGAGTTGTTAACAAAAAAAGACAAGTACTGTTGAACAAGAACAAGAAAACAAAAATGATCATTTTAGGGGTTCATTGTATTTAGTAATAATATAAATGAATCCCTTCCTTCGTGCTATTTCGTAAATTTGTAAATGTGTCGTACTGAATTACTGAAATATTGGTCATTTATCACTAGAATTATACAGTGAGGACCAAAAGTCCGTCGCCCCCCCTGTAACTTCTTTATTCTACGTATTACAAAAAAATGTTAAATACATAAGTTGTAGGGTTTCATTCGATTTCCTCAATGGTTTGAGTTTCATTTATACAGAGTGTCTCAAATGAGCACGGTGACTTGGAAGTTAATTTTTTTGAATGGGGCACCCTATATTTCATTGAATTTTTACATTCTACGTTGAATTCTGAACAAGTTTGATGAACGGTTCTATATCAAAAAAGTTGATAGTTTTGGACTTATGAACACTTGTAAATAATTATTTATGTGTCAAGAAATGCATGGTGGACATGTCGAACATCTTTTGAAATAGATAAAAACTCACCGTTTTCAGTTATGAATTAAAATATCTCTTCAGTTTCTAATGATTCACGATCTGTATTTATGGACTACCTTATTTGTTAATAAAATGTTTCAAAATCATTTGTACTAGTTTTTCGTGAGATTCAACAACTCTAACAATTGTAAAATGGTACGACGAGGTAAGTTACACATGGTGCCATCAGCAGTTTGCAACATTGGATAGCTTTCAAAAAATTTGGATAGGGAAGTGGAATACATTGTGATTCATTTGTTACGATTTTCTCATTGTACTGGCGCTAAAGTAGTCGAAATAATTATCAAGTGTTCATAAGTCCAAAACTATTAACTTTACTGATAAAAAACCATTCATCAAACTTGTTCAGAATTCAACGTAGAATGTAAAAATGCAATGAAATATGGGGTGTCCCATTTAAAATAATTAACTTCCAAGTCACCGTGATTGTTTGAGAAACTCTATATGAATGAAACTCAAACCATTGAGGAGATCGAATGAAACCCTACAACTTACGTATTTAACATTTTTTTGTTATATGTAGAATAAAGAAGTTACAGGAAGTCGACGGACTTTTGGTCCTCACTGTAGAAGAATTATAGAGGCTCAGAAATTTGAAAAGAACACCAATTCATACCTCCTTTCCCTCGGTTCTCACGATGTTCTCTGATCACTACAGGATGTTTTCTTTCATGGATAGTTTGATATAATGAAAAAACACATACAAAAGGCTATCGACAAGCGGAATATGTGTGTGGTAGTATCTCTGGCTCATCAATCATTTATATCGTTGACTGAACTAGTTAATATAAGAAGCAATATGCCAGGTCAATTCAACGAGCCGGCATTGTTGCGACGATAAAGTATAGGTAGGCCGCTTGCCGGCCAGTTTTAACCTATAGACGTAGCATCATTACGATATGTCTTCGGACTCGAGGATGATAAACTGGAAAAGATAGTTGAATCGAGCTTTTTTGTGGCGTGGCTTCCAATGGCGCGAATCACGTTAGCAACAGTCCTAAATTCGAACTTATTGTATGCCATATACAGTGAGGTATATGAAGTAACGGATACATTCATTTTCTACGTAATTATGAATGCAAATAAAACATTCTGAAACAGGTCAATTTTTATATATAAAACTACACTTTCTGAATGAAATTATTCACTTGCCTCTTTAACCCTCTAGGGGTAACAACTACCCCTATGAAAATTTTAAATGAAAAGGGGTAGCTTGTGATTCAATTCTTTATCTGGCAAAATTGCGTGTTTTGATTTTTGGACGTGAAAAAAAGTTATTTTATTTCATACAAAAAAGTAGCCATCGAGTTGAATACCTGTCACGATTGACTGGTCTATTGGTTATTTTTCGACAAAAACGTAGAATCGAATCCTTTTGTTACTTCAAAACGTCACTGAAATATCAGACGTATTCAACATTCATTTTAGTTCGCTAGACGTCGTTAATATTTTTTAGTTATCAATCGTTTATTTGGGCATTACTAAATATTAATATGATCTTTTTTATAATGAGCCTATCTGAGACCCAAAGAATTAAGATATCAATATTAATTGGAGTAGGTGATGAAACAAGAACGCATTTTGAGGTATGCAGATTATTTAATGAAAGGTATCCTGAAAATTCCGTGAATTTGGAACTCTCATAGACCTTGCCAAACCTTGGAGATCAAAATTGAATGTCGAAAAGAAATGGAATATATTGTTGAATGTTGAGGAAACCCACAGAAACCTACAAGAGGAGTAGCTGGTGATAATGATGTGAGTGAAACATCTTCAGGAACTAAATGACGAAGATCCTGATCGTAGATTATAATTTTGTGAAAAACTTACGAATAGATGCCAAAGGAATCCGATGTTTTCCAGAAATATTCTTTTCTCCGATGAGGCAACGTTTACCCTACATGTAACGATCAATGAGCAAAATCCGCACTGGATGAGGGAAGGTAGCACTCAGTATCCTGTCAAAGTGAACGTTTGTGCTGGCATAATACATAAAAGAATAATTTGACCGTATTTTTTTGAGGGAGAATTAACTGGAAAGAGTTACTTGAATTTTTCACAAAATATTTTAATAGATACCTGATTTAAGACGACTTTTTCCTGATAATGTTAACCCCGCAGACATCAATAGAAACATATGGTTTCGACAAGATGGAACTACACCACATTATGCAGCAGCAGTACGAGCTTATCTCTATTAAGTTTTTTAGTATCGATGGATCGGTAGACGTGGCGAATTTGATAGCCATCTCCTTCTTGCGATCTTACTTCACTGGATTTTTTTTTTGTGGTGCTATTCAAAATCACGTTTTCAAACGTTTTCGAGGAATTTCAACACCGTCTATTTTTTTGTCAAGAAACAAACGCTGCCCAGTTTGAGCATATGATTTAGACCATGATTATTGTAAATATTGTTAATTACGTCAAACTTCATCTCGTTGTATGGCATCATTAGATATTGGACAAATCAAACAATTGAAAATTGATTTTTCTTGTTACCAACGTCCAAAAATCAAAAAGTGCTGCATTGCTGAATAGGGAATTGAAAACCCCTTCAAACGCGATATCACAAGCTACCCCTTCTGCTTTAAAATTTTTATAGGTGTATTTATTACCTCTAGAGCAGTCATGGGCAAAGTACGGCCCGCGGGCCAAGTGCGGCCCTCGGGCTAGTCTGATCCGGCCCGCGACACGATTTCAATTAACACCTAAAATTAATTGCACATAGGAAGTGATAATTTTTTTGTGCAGCTATAATAGTTAACGGGAGCCTTAGGTGTGGTATTATCGCATCTAACACTAACTGAGTTTGCATCGCGTGTTTTCTTTCCGTAGAAAATTCATGTATATCGGTAGTATGGCGATTTAGTGCGAAGCGTGTGGCATAAATTGAACCTTAAACTCCAGGGAAGAAATCAATTGATTCATGATACTTGGGATCATATCAGGGGTTTCGAAATGCAATTAAATCTATTTTCCAAACAACTACTCAAGAAAGACTTTACTCATTTTCCAAGGTTAAAATCCATTGCAGTTACAGAAGACAAAGTTGAGAGCCATGAGAAAAACGTGAGATGCCTTCATGAAGAATATGAACGAAGAATCCAAGACTTCAAAGTTATCGAACAGGATCTGGAGATTTTTAGCATGCCATTTAATTTGGATTGTGAATCAGTTAAACCAGAACTGCAGCTTGAACTAATTGAGTTGCAATGTAACACTGAATTGAAACAACTATTTCTCAATGTTTCGAAGATTGAGTTCTACAAGGCCCTGTCAAAAACAACTTTTCCAAACCTGAAATCTCACTCTCAGAAGATAATTTCGATGTATTCCTCTTCTTACATCTGTGAACAAGTGTTTTCTACTATGAAGCTTCGCAAAAACAGTGTTAGAAACCGATTGACTGACCATAATTTAGCTTCACTACTGCGAATCAGCTCATCTCAGTTTCTACCAGATTATGATCAACTTTTAGAATCTCAGTCACAGTTTCATCTGTCCCATACGCCTTCATGCTCTTCTAAAGATTAATCATTTTTTGTGACTTGTTTGGAAGTTTTTACCATTTCAGTATATAAGTTGTGTATGATGTAAAATTAAACAATAAAAAGGTTTAGGCCTATAACTTGTATTTTTTTTTTGGCCGGCCTGTTAATTTTTAAATTTTATCTGGCCCTCCTTTCAGAAAGTTTGCCCATCACTGCCCTAGAGGTTTGAAGGGACAAGTGAATAAATGCATTCAGAAAGTGTAGTTTTATATGGGGTTCTACAATAAGGACTAGACAACTTTTTTCAAAATGAAATGAAAACCATTGGGGATATTCCAAAAACTTTATTATCGGATTGAAGAACATTCACAACATTTATGAATGGAACTCGACTTCGATCATATAGCCACCGCGGGCACGTTTGCAGCGGTCGATTCGTTGGACACACACATCGGACGAATCGGCTGCAATTTCGCGTTCAATGTTGGCTTTGAGCTCTTCCAACGTTGTCGGCTTATTACCATAGACCAATGACTTGACATGACTTGACGTAGCCCCAAAAAAAATCTAGAGGCGTTAAATCGCACGAACGAGGTGGCCAATCGACTAGTCTAAGGTGGTCTTAGCGATGTCCAACTCTTGAGAACGCCGTGGAATTTGCTGATTTGGATCATTTGGTACGGCCGTTTCAACGGCAGCGTAATTTTAGACACTTCGACCAACCCGTAGTCTAACTGGCACGGCAACATCATACAACAAATATTTGGACTAAAATTTTTTTACTAAACTTGTTACTGCCTGTCTACTAGGGCGAGAATTACGACCGAACACGTGAAATCACAATCCACATTACTCGCAGCATAAAAATCGAATGGCAATGAAACATAAATACCAAGAGGTCCGGCAATGACGTAACGAACAACCGCTTCTCACACCTCGAAATTTTGCAACATTACGTCTTAAGGAAAACCGATGGACGGAAAATAACTTGTTGTTTCTTACGTACTGAACGTGAATGTTTGCGAGAATTCCATCAACATCGCGTGTAAAAAAAAAAAAACAACTCTTGTGTTCTCTGACCATCAGCGCGCTGCAGCGTCTATGTAAACGAGACACGTCTCTTGGTCTGAGAATACCGCAATAACTAATCAAAATTGTACATATTACTTACTCGTCCTTTGAGCGATTCGTTTAGGTATACTTCTCCAGTCGCATTGTCGATGCTGAAAGGAAGTCGTTGAGGTGGGTTGTTTTGAGCGCTGCCCCCGTAGAACTCATACTGTTCGAGGCCGTACTCCAGTGGCGTACCCTCGGCATCATCACCGTGTGCCTGTGCGACCCATGACCCCACCGTCATGTTCTCCCGTAACTGCCAGTTGCGCGAATCTAACCATATCGAAGGTGGCGTATTTTCCACGAACTGGCATCGTACTGAAACAAAGAAATGATGTTTATCTCTTTGCGTAGTTTCGTATGACGAATAAGATGATACGTCACAATTGCTGATGTTTTCATTGAGATGCCTCATCAAGAGAACAAAAATAATATTGATTGAGAGCGATGAAATCAATTTGGGACTGATACAGTTTCGAAGATCAAATTGATGAAAAACCGAAAGAAATGTACAGTGCCTCCCAGAACTCCCTTCTTTTCAATCCTTTTAACAAATTGACATAAATAAGTGCAATATACAAACTGAATATTGAAGGTTGTGAACTTCCCCACTAGTGATAATGACAAAACTGGCAAAGATGACGTTACAAGACTACTGCGTTCAATAATTTCAAATTGAATCCTACGACAAGCGACAACTCTTCAAAAAGGTATCGAAAAAACCTATTCAATGACACCAATTTTGTTTGTGTTAGATAGATAATCCAGATGAATTCGTCAATTTGGAAATAACAATTCAACAGGAAGGTGCTCCTCCACACTATTACGGTGCAGTAAAACTGCATTTTTTATATTTTCATGTCTACCAATGAGCCATTGTTGAAACTGTCAGGAATACAAAGGAAATTAGTATCTTTGAATAGATTATTTCGTTACCTTTCAAACAAAATTTCACTTGACGAAGAGTTCCATTCGGAATTGTTTTGGCCACAATGGCCTTATAACGTCATGTTTGCCGATTCTATCATCTATCATCACTAGCAGGAAAGTTTACAATTTTCAACATTCAGTTTCCAAATTTCACTTTTTCATGTATAATCGTTCTAAAGATAAGAGGGAGGAGGTGACTTTTGAGAAACACTGTTTGAATCGAATCCCTTTTAGGTGTCATGATTAGCATGGTGATGTCTGAGATAAATTTTCTCGTATTTCACCAAATTTGACGTCAGTGTGTATGTCTAAATTAATCACGAGGTCTACATCATCAATTTTCTTTTTTATCCCGGGGTGAATTCTGACTTCACCTTCGACCTATTATTAGACTACAATTCAGAGAAAATGCTGAAATTCATCATGATGTTATGCTGCAAAATTTACTGAAGTAGATTATTTTTGGACATTGAATTAGAATTGATATGATCTATCAATATTTGTTCATTGAATGAAGATACTCTTTGTTTGTATTTGTCGAATTTATATCTCCTGACTGTATTCATTATTCCATTACATACATTTTTTACACTGACTTTTCGTAATAACAAGTATAAAAATTTTGGTGAAGACGAAAACTTGAATGGAGCAGAATTATTTAGATTGTTGCATCAACTCTCTTGAAAGTTTGATAAGGCTGTACATATCCAAATGGTATCAATACAGAATTTGAGACAAACTCGAAAAATGTAGCATAAATATAAATACGAGCTGAAATCAGATTGTCAGACCCGGAGATAGCCAAGTATGATTATTATATCTAGTCACTTTCTTATAATGCCATGATTTTTTTTATATATAAAACTTCTCACAAAAGGGGACATCCTGTAATGCTCAGAGAACATCGTGAGATACAAGGGAAAGGAGGTAGGAATTGGTGTTCTTTTTAAATTTGATTTTGAGAAAGGAAAATAATACATCCGGCATTACCTTTAATGTTTATATTTCATTTTTATTTTTTATTCATTTTATTTAGAGATGTAGGTGATTCAACAGATGGATGAAACTACCCAGTGACAGAATCACACAGGTTACATATAATCAGTAGATTTAACTAAGACAAGACTATGCTAAATTACATGATGAAATATTGTTAGATGTATAATATAATTATAAGAGATAGTATTCTAGATTGTGGAACAAATAGTTACAGTTGATTTAAATGTAGGTGTTTGATTTCACACAATGGAAAATGACATAATTTTTAATTATATCTTCAAATTATCAACTGGAAAATTCATATATGAATTATACTGTGCAATGTTGAGGAAACAAATAGAGAGAACATCAAAGAAGAAAATAAAAAAAAAGTGAACTAACAGTTATACAGCACAGACTTCAGTTTTCTCTTGAAAGTTATAAATCTGGTCGAGAAAATGTCAAGGTCTTCACTAGTTAAACAATTACAAGATTTACCAGGTACGAAAAGTAGCCGGTGTCGCATAAGGTATCTAGTGCAATTCAAGAGAAAAAAACTTGTACAGAATGGGTAGTCTATTATGTCATTAAAAATTTCATATACAGAACAGATGTCAAAAAATTGCCTTCTCAAGTTCAGATTTTCAAGCTTGTAATAGGTGACATTACACTCATATGAAAAGAAATAGCGTCTTTTATTGAATCGAAAATTCAAAGTATTCATTAATTTATGCTGTATTCTCTTGATTCTATTAATCTTATCATTATAAAAGGGGTGGAGGTATATTCTAAGTGGCTACGCACAATGGAATTATACAGTGTAATTATCGTTTCAGTGCGTTGAAAAGATTTGGTAACCCTTAAAATAAAACCAAGATTACGTGTTGCTTTTTGGATCATAGCCTCTATATGGGCGTCAAAATTCAGTTTAGTATCAAGAATAACTCCAAGGTCTTCAATAGAATCAACGTTATTTATTGTTTGCCCGTTGACGGTAAGTTCAAAATGAAGCGGTATGTTGTTTCTGGAGAAGAGGATTGATTGACACCTATCCGGATTTAGTTTCAGCTTATTCAATTCACAGTAAATGGAGAAATTATCAAGGTCTGTCTGGAGCACATTATAGTCTTCCAAATCAGTAATGGTTTTGTAGACCTTAAGATCATCAGCATATAGCGCTGTATGTCTGAATTTTTGAAACACTCGTGAATGTCATTAATGAATATGTTAAACAGGAGAGGGCCGAGATTTGACCCTTGGGGTACACCTGACGTAACTAACAGTGAAGAGGATCTGAAGTCATCTATTACGACGTATTGCCTACGATTTTCAATATATGAGGTGAGCAACTTCAACAAGTTTCCGTAAACACCAAAGTTTCGTGGTATGTTACAATACAAAGACAGAATAAAAATCTTATGAAAATCAAACAAAATCCTCATTTATACTCAAGGTTATGCATGGAATATACATATATCGTGATCTCGGAATTTAATTTCAAATTGAGTTGATGAAATAATCAATCATAAAGCATTAAATCGTGAGAGACATGAACTACCAATCGCAACACTATTGAAATGAATGGTGAAGATTGTTTTCTTGTTGCTGATGATCTCGATATGTTTCAACTATCAATAGTACAGGATAATTCGAATTGTAACATTATAACCTGAATTAGTTATCAGTTCAATGTTACCATTGTGAATATTTCAATAGAAAATTATTGCTTCAATAGGAATTATTTGGATGTGCTCCTGTATATTAGGTATTTTTGTTTTTACCTATATTACGAACCATCTTTTGAAGCTTCATTGATCTTCCATTTCTATTCTCAAGGTTTGACAACATTTATTGTATTTTTTTACTTTTCCGAAAATAAACATTATCATTATCATTATTATATTTCAAGAAAACCAAAATTAGTGAAAGAGTGAATTAATTCAAATGAGTCATCCAAAAAGCAACCTCTTGAGTTGACTATGTTCACTAAATTGATTGTAACATCAATCATTGAGTATTTCAAGCTTTGCCACTATACCGGGTGTCCCAACGTGCGCATTTGATCGATATATCGATAAGGATGATTCATACGAAAAAAGTCTATAATAAAAGTTATACGGCACCAGAAAAATCATGTTTTGGAAATAATTCCAGATGCACATGGTGTTGCACTTTTCCGTTATAGCAAAAACAATATTTGTCAAAATATTATATTCTTTCACCATCGAATTAAACGTTTAATTCTGCATCCAGTCCCATGTTCCTTTTTTCCATAAAACAAAAATTTTACGAATATTAATGCATTATGATTCCTACCTGAAGAACGTTATCAAGGTGATACAAGTTGAATTAATCCGTAAGTTGCCTTAATTTTCAAATTCATTCATTAGAGCCATTCGAGTCGCTGTGAATGCAAAGTCCTATATCTACTAAATGATAATGTTGTAGCTCCGATGTGGCATTCAATTTCCTGGATCTGTCTCAATTCTACTTGATTACGGTACACGTATCTTTTTTTATTAGCTCGCATACGGTCCAAAATCCAATTTCAGTAGTAGTGAGTGGATTGAAACAGCGATGAAAGTCCGATGAACATAGTGTTTTTTTTTTATTCCATGTTGGATATACAGGGTGGGGCACCACATACGACACGGTCTCTGTAAACCAAACCATTGAATATTTCGGAAATTTCTCCTTTTCATCATTTGTATATTCATTGAGGCTGCAAGAGGAAATTATTTTGGAGTATACAGGGTGGCTCAAAAAAGTGTGACATATCAATGTTGGGTTTTTTAAATGGAACACCCGGTATTTTGTTGGAGTTTTGGATAGTTCAGGAAAAAATATATATTTATTTATATGAATGTGATATCCTTGAGATTGGATACGATAAAAAGTTCTATTTTCTAGTATAGTAGGTTTATTTAATATAGTGATAGATAAATGACACGTATTTGTTGAATGCTGCTTAAGAACTAACTCTCACACTCAGGTCAACTGACTCTCCAATCCATCCCTTCTCCCACTCCTCATACCTACGCTCGCATCCCTCAGAATCATACCTGCGTACCCCCGTACATACTCTCGTTCTTTCTCTCTCACACTCGTACACTTCAAACATAGCACATCTCACAACTGAAATTACAAGTGAACTTAAAACAACCTGATGGCCCTCGCTTCGAGAGTATACCCTTTTTTTGTTGATATTACATAAAACTTCTCACGAAAGGAGACATCCTGTAATGTTCAGGAAACATCGTGAGAAGCAAGGGAAAGGAGGTAGGAATTGGTGTTCTTTTAAAATTTCCGAAGGTCGTATGCCTCGGGGAACACCTCCCTGGGCAATGTGTTCCAGAGCATCGCTGTTCGTTGGATGAACGAGTCTTTAAAAAGAGATGTTCTGCAGGTCACCAAATTAACCACAAAGGGGTGTGAAGACTAGACTTGACGGATTAACCTCGAACAACGATTGTTGAAATTTCAGAAGAGCACCGCCCATGAAAATATCTATAGAATAGAGATAGATCGCCAACCCTTCTACGGTGTTCCAGAGAAACAAGCGAGTCAGTAAGCGAAGCATCACCGACGAGACGAATTGCCCTTTTTTGGACAGAATCCAACAGTTTCAGGATATGTTTAGGTGCTGCACTCCAAATATGGGAACAGTATTCCAGGACGGGTCGGATTTGTGCCTTATAAATCGTGAGCAGCTGACTGGAAGGGAAATAGCTCCTGGCACGAAACAGAAAACCAAGTTTTTGGGATGCACTTTTAGCAATTGATCTCACATGACTTTCCCAAGAAAGGTTATTGCTGATAGTTATACCAAGCATCGAGATGAATGACTTCAAAGGTATGGTCACCTCTGACAAGCTTATGTTGGGCATTGTGAGGTCGGCTTTTTTGGAGAAAAGACATGCTTGTGTTTTGTTTGCATTGAAATCCACTAAGTTTTTGGATCCCTATTCGAAAACTGTTGCCAAATCCATATTTATGTTGTTAACATTTCTTCCCCGTTCGTTTTTGATTTGGCGGGCTGGTATTAGAGCCCTGGAAGAGGAGGCAGTGTGGAGGGTACTATCATCCGCGAAGCTGTGTACTGGACATGAAGTTGCCTCCAACAGATCATTGATGTGGAGCAGAAACAGTGTTGGTGATTGCCTGAGAGAAAACTAGTTAGCAGAGAACATAGCTGAGGAGGCCAGCCATAAGATGGAAGCTTGGCGAGGAGTCCCTGGTGCCAGACTCGATCGAAAGCCTTGGATATATCTAGCGCTACGACTAAGGTTTCACCATATTTCTCGATAGATAGCTGCCATATACCGGGTGATTCTTCAAGGTGGCTCGCCCCTTCAACTTTTTTATTATTGGAGATAGAAGAACAAAATTCAGGGGTTGTGTATTATATGTCAATTCGCATTATTTGACGTATTCACTTGCCTTGCAGTACTTCCGGTTTGACCGGAAATGACCTCAACTTTCGATTTTCAAATGGAACACCCTATATATTTTTATTTATTTCGATCGAGGATGATATTATCTATACAAAAACATTCTGTTTGTGAATATTAGACGTATGAAAGAATTTTTATTTGAATTTTTATTTTGCGATCTAGCGTGCCATGGATCGATTGAAACGCTTCCTTTTCGATCAAGTGACATGGGAAAAATACATCTTTGAGGCATATGACTTCAGAGTCGTTTCGATGATTTTTTCAATGTCACAAATATCATTTTTTCCAGTTAACTCGATTTTTTCAAATGGAAAGAGGGTGGCTTGTCATTTTCTTACGAACAATTTGATACCACACACTTCCACTTTATTTTCATTATCTTTCTCAATAATTGCAAGAAGCCCATTACCTAAATTGAAATAAAAATTCTTTCATACGTCAAATATTCACAAACAAAGTTTTGTTCGATAGATAATGTCATCCTCGATCGAAATGAGTAAAAATATATAGGGTGTTCCATTTGAAAATCGAAAGTTGAGGTCATTTCCGGTCAAACCGGAAGTACTGCAAGGCAAGTGAATACGTCAAATAATGCGAATTGACATATAATACACAACCCCCGAATTTTGTTATTCTATCTCCAATAATAAAAAAGTTATAGGGGCGAGCCACTTTGAAGAATCATTCGGTATGTGAGACGTAAGCAAGCAGGTCACCAGTTGATCTTTGATGACGGAAACCATATTGCCTATCGTTGATGATTACTGAGTTTTCCAAATACTTCATGAGCTCGATGTTAATGGCCTTTTCCATGACCTTTGAAATGATAGACAGCAGTGCCATAGGTCTGTAGTTGCTAGGTACGGTCTTTTCGCCTTTTTTGGAAACTGGTTGTACTCTTGCGATTTTCTAGTTGGACGGAAATATGCCCAATTTGTAAGAGTGGTTGAATAACTTGCAAAGAATAGGTGTTTGTTCTGCGGCACATTTCTTGAGAACAATAGGTGGGATTCCGTCAGATCTACAGGACTTGCCGGTGTTGAGACCCAACAAAATCTTTCGGATAGTTCGTTGGCGAAATGTGATCTCAAGCATGTGACTGTGTCAATAGGTGTAATGTTCGGTGGTTGCTTTCCCGATGAATCCAGAGTGGAATTGCCAACAAATAAAAGGGCAAAAATGTTGGCTTTTTCCTGGGCAGTCGTGGCTAGTGTTCCATCTTACTTGGTTAGAGGAGGAAACGAGCTGGAAGTAAGTGAAATTTTTCCCCACAGCTTTGGCGAAAGACCAAAATGAACGGGATCCGTTAGGACATTCAACTAGTTTTGATCTTATTTTGGCCTTGTGAGCATCTTTCGAATGCTTGATTGTCTCATTGCATATGTTTCTAGCCTTTACATATACTGCTCTAGTCTCAGGGCTCGGATTTTTTTGCCATCGATGAAATATTGCCTGTTTGGAAGCGACAGTTTTAGAGCAGCTTCCGCTAAACCAGGTCTTAATGGAAGATGTTCTTCTTGCGGTGTTCGGTATGTAAGTTTGCATCCCCAACACGATGATTTCAGAAATTGACTCTGCATATCGTGTTTGATCCTCTGAGGACAAACAAACCCTCTTCCATGGAAACGCTGAGAAAAACATACGAAGACTTTCCCACATGTGACGGGGCGGTAATGTGTTGCTCGATAGTACATTGAAAGAGCAGGAGCAGGAGATGAGGGTGTGGTCAGAGTTTCCAAGTGGGGCACAAACTTTCACTCTATAAAAATCAGGGTTGGTGGTGAGGAAAAGATCCAGAGTATTTTCAGACTGGTTGATGACATCCGGGATGCGGGTTGGAAGCTCGATAAGTTGTTCAAGACCATACGTGATGGCGAAGGCCTCAGTTTGACGACCTGCATCGTCTGTTTTGTTGGAGAATTTGAGCCAGGCTGCGTTATGTACATTGAAGTCTGCCAATACGATTTCATTAAAGGTACCATGTACCTAACTATAACCGTTTTCGAGTTAATGTTTTCTTTTTGAAAATGCAGGGTTCAATTGGAGACTGAATATCATCGAAAAGTATGGAAACCATCCCTTCCAATTCTGACCAAGCTCTTGATTCCGATAGAACCCGTTTCCCAATATTATACAGGACGTTCAAAATTCATTGTCACTTTTTTATAAGTATAAACGGAGATAACTTTGTTATTCGAAATAGAACACCCTGTATTTTTCCAATCTGAACAATACAAAATCCGATTATCTTTCATTTTATATTGAGATTCCCTATACCTAGCTTGAATAGTTTTCAAGATATTGGCATTTTCAAATACTAGTCCGACAGTTTTTGAATATTTGCTTTCCGCAAAAGTGGATTGGTAGGGAAGAACCACGGAATTGGCTAGCGAGATCGCCAGATTTGACTTGCCTTGACAAAACTGTCGGACAGTGAATTTGAAATTTGAATAACAGTGGAATGTTTGATCAAGTGAACTGTCAATGAGAATTCTGTTACCAAATTAAATAAATGTCGTTTCACAGCTCTCTCGATTCAAAAAATCAATTGAAAGGATGACTACTATATAGATAGGAACCCTTTTCATAATATATGAAACAGAGGAAACATTGTTGAACCGGCTGACACGATAAAAAGGACCATTGTGTCTCTAATTCAGGAATCATATTGAATTTTTGAAGGAAGTAAGGAAGTACACAATGACTTGTAAATTGTTCCAAATTTTGAATTTATAGGTTTGCAACGAATAGTATATTCGGTAATGAACCGAATAGATCTTTTCTTTCTGGAATACATTGTGATCCATTTGTTACGATTTTCTCATTGAACTTGCGCAAAAGTAGTCGAAATGATTATTTACAAGTGTTCATAAGTCCAAAACTATTAACTTTTTTGATAGAAAACCATTCATCAAACTTGTTTAGAATTCAACGTAGAATGTAAAAATGCAATGAAATATAGGGTATCCCATTTGAAAAAATTAACTTCCAAGTCACCGTGCTTATTTGAGACACTCTGTATAAATGAAACTTAAACCATTGAGGAGATCGAATGAAACCCTACAACTTATGTATTAAAAATTTTTTTGTAATATGTAGAATAAAGAAGTTACAGGGGGGGTGACGGACTTTTGGTCCTCACTGTATAATTAATCAGTACAAACAATCATAACTCCTTAATTACTACATGAGAAAAATGCATATCCCAAATTTGTTTCGTTTTGCCTTAGTTGAATACTACAAGTGGTCTACACAGTTTCAGAGCTTTTCTTTTGATTGGTTTGTATTGAGAGAACAATAAATGTTCGATAAGGACTGCTTGATGTTTGTTCGACAATATGCTAAGATAATTGCAGCCATCGACACATAGAAATGGACCGACAATGTGCTCTGTATGCATGGAGTCGGTGTAGAAAGAGAGCGCAATAATCTTCATGAATAGTCTGATTCGTCCACAAAACTTGTTGCAGCAATCAACAATATAAAAACGCGGATAATGCGAACTGTGTCGTGCGACTGATCATCGATTATTCATAAAGTTTATTTCGCTCTCTTTCTAGATCGATTCCACTACGCGGAAGCATATTGCCGGTCCATTTCTATATATCGATGATAGCGACGACATTACAATTCTCAATATATTGCAAGATTACGAAAAATGGGATCGGTAGTGAATATCAAACGATACATCCAATTCACAAATGAGACCATCATGATGTTGAGACATGTTACCCCTTATCGAGAATGAGATAGTTTCCGTTCTTTCACGAATCCTCAAGAAGTTTATGTTATGAGTCACATTTTCTTCTCAACAGCTGAATCAGTGATTTAATGTTAATCTCTTCAAATGATACGACACTGAGATTGCTAAGATATGCCATACTGATATTTCCATAAATATAATCATGTGATACTGGTCGTTTATCTTCAGAATCCAACAAGAGGATTCCATTATTAGGATCTGCACGATGACACAATAGATCCTAATAGATCCGATAGATGTTAACAAACTTATTAAAATGTCCACCAGGATCCTTTTATATCCAGTTCAATGAACATCTGTTAGTCGAGAAACATTAAGAATGATTGTTGAGACAAGTCAATGAGCATTCGAAAAATATGACACTTGTCCTAATTTAGATCTTTAAACAGAACCTGGAACTGAAATCAAGGGTTTCTCCATATCTACGCATTTTTCATCGAAATTCCTAAATCTAGTTTGATGATACGAAGGTTATGCCAGAAAAATATTATGACAAACTTTCACAACTCAATCGAACATTTTGAAATTTTATGAAAACGTTTCGTCAGTGAATTATTTTCTGAAGGTTTTGATGTACCAGCAACCATAATTTGTACCAAATGAAACGACGAATATCCGCTAGACCAGCGATAAAGCGAAAATGTGTTTGTGGTGGAATTCGTTTCTACTCCTGTCAAAACAGCGATAAGCCAACTTTCTCTCCATGTCAATATCGATATATTCAGTATTGCAACAAAAAAAAAAAACAGAAAAACATAACAAATTCTAAACATATGTTGGAAGCAATATCCGCTTACTAAAATGTCACCATCAGACTCAACGCACACGTTTTAAACGTCGAAAATGAATTTTCGATGGGAGTGCTAACCATATGACATGTTTGCTCTGTTGATATATTCTGCATATTATGATATTCCTTATTTGAAGCTTTGAAGTGTGACTCACCGGACTGGAATGAGCTCACTGTGGGATGTGGACCGTTCCCTGAGTGAATTTAACATGGAAAATTTTTCTCCATATGAATTTAATTATTCTGTTGGAATATTTCAGAACTATTTCGATTATGAAATGCATCAAATTGTGATCAATGAAGCAACGTATAAACTAAGGTATACATTTGAATATGGTTGATATTCGCGTCATTGTGTGAACAAATTCGATGTTGCCAATTCTATTGAAAATGCTCGATAGGCGTTATGTTAATTGATTCGATCTTTTTTCTGAAATCCAACAGAAACATTGAATAACTCTGTGGTATTTTGACGTAAATGACAAAAAATCATGAATTCGATGAACTGATACCAAAATAATGAGTATTAAAAATCAATATATCGTTCAGGCGACTTTTTGCTGTCTCTGGTCACATTCTACGTATAGGTAAGAAAAATTCATCATGCGTTTCGTATAAGACAATATCTTTTCATGAATTATTTTGGAGCTTTCTTAATAAAAATATTTCCATTGGATATGATGTTTAACGACACGGGTTTTGATTGCATAAAAGATTTCAGATTTGTTTCAATTTTCAAAGAAAGATTCATACTGATCATGTTGAATTTTTTTATTGAATTGTCACTCTTTCAATAGCCTATACTTTCCTCTGATTGTTTTCTATTTCGTGTTCATTGATTTTCTCTCCTACTCAACATGGAAGATGTTGAGCTCAAAGGGCTAATAAACGTTTTCGTATTATATTTTCTTCCCTGTTCCAATTCCATCTCCTTAACATGTACCACATACAATTATTCCAACAACTACGAAAATTGATTTCTGGAAATTGTACAACAATCAAAATTTTTACTGAATGTAGGACAAATAAAGTGAAATTTCAATAATTGAAATGAATATCCTGAAAAGGGAGCTAAATTCAATTCATGACACATTTTCGATAAAAATGTTTCCATTTTTTATTGTCGAATTATTCATGATAGTTCGATTTTTCAATTTAATTGATATATTATGACTGTAAAATTACGGAATTTGATAATGAAATGGTGAGTGAGATGTAGGAAGCAAATTTTTATAATTAATTCCACAATATATTATAATACAACAAAAAATTTATCGAAATTGATTCAGATCGTCGAATAAAGGTTCATCATGTTCACATTTTGATAACAATTTGA
Source organism: Plagiodera versicolora (assembly GCA_037013635.1). Taxonomy (NCBI): domain Eukaryota; kingdom Metazoa; phylum Arthropoda; class Insecta; order Coleoptera; family Chrysomelidae; genus Plagiodera; species Plagiodera versicolora. The sequence goes on from CM072982.1 coordinate 12,398,980, forward strand.
GCTGCGTTATGAATATAGAAATCCGATACAGCCTATATAATTTCATCTGAGTTGTGTTATGTTGTTACTGTTTCCATTCAGAGAAATGTCTTCGATATAGCACCTAAAATTCAAATCGTTGAATAGGTGGTCATGGTAGCAATATCAATGGTCCGTTGATTCAGTTATTTTTATAAAACTCCTCAATAATTATGAAAAACATCTCAAATAACTCAATGTATAAAACGAAGGAAACGAAATTGACCGATTTCAAGGCACCTCCAGAAAATTTGGTTTTTATTCCAATTTTTGATTTGATTTCTTTTCAAGATAACTCAATCGTACTGGACTTTTTTTATAGAAACCTAATTCAGAGAGTTTTTCCTGGAAATTTTGAATATCACATCGCTTTTTCAGTAATACCCACAATAGTAAAGAAACACCTATCAACATTGATTTTTCTCATGAACAATAAGTTGAATTTCAACATCTTCAGAAAACGTTTTTGATTCTCTTCATAACGATGTATTACTACACATGGTGATTCAATATCACGGTTTGATCAAAAATCTGATTTTTCATTATTGATGAGGCGTATTTTGAAGAAAACGTTCTGCTTCTTTTATCGACAGTTTGATCAGATTCCAAATCATGTTTCATAATACCTTGCATCGGAAAGTTGGCCGGCACAATAGCCTAACATTTCTCAGGAACAATGAAAAATAGAATACCGAACATTTCTAATCGACCTTGATGAACTTCGAAGAAGAATTGTTACCACTCTCAGACTTGCGATTGAAGAAAAGGATTTGTCGGGAGCTATAGCATATTTTGCTGTTCGTTTATTTTATCATGTTTCATGTATTCGTAAGCTCTTTCAATAATCACTGAGAAGGTGATGACATATTCAAATACTCCATGAAAAGTTTCAGTTTTCAGTACGATTATTTTGTCCTGAAAGAGTTGAACGAAAATCAAAATCAAAATCAATCCCTTTTTTAGGTTATTTTTCGTCACTAAAATGCGCGAATTTGCCCCAGTTCAACCAATTTCGTATCTCTGAAGATAAGCGAGATACCTAAAGTGGCACAATAATAACGGACATCCTGTATAAAGAATGTGCCCTTCAGTTTCTAGTAAGTATCGAGTAACCGTGCAAAGTTATCAGTATTCATTACTGCAATATTCACGTAAGCAATAACCAATACAGAAAAGGGGATACAATCATTCGAATAACATTCAATTTTATTTTATATAGCCCGAATGTCTGGTAACGAATACCAACCAACTTTCAACTTTCACTGATCGGAATAACTGAATTGTTGCTCAACAACTACGTCAAACCGGTTGATGACGTCAAGTCACTTCGCTCGTTTTTGGTGGTGAATTTCATGCTGGCATGTGATTATGAGAAGTAAAAAATGCTGTTTCAAAATCATTACTGTTGATGAACATTATGGTCAATCACTTTCAATATTAGTATATCAAAAATGTTAGATTCACGTAAAATTGTTTTGTACTACGCACACATACGCACATTGCACGTGAGATATATCGATTTGAAAATAGCAAGGGATTTAGGTGGAACAATCCGAAAGACTATCGGGTATTTCACAGTGGATGGAACATTAGACGTATCTGGAGAACAGGAAAACAGATCATTTCGAAAATTTGTGAGCGTGGATAATCAAACTTACTCTATCCTTCTGAAATATTTTCATCAATACAGTGTTGCCGCTTGTATAAGAAAGTAGTAGCTACTTGGTTATTTCAAATGAAACACCTCATATATTATATCATTTTTGGAATCCTCATGAGATTCCTCACAACTTTCCCACATAATTTCCTATACCTATCTGTAACGATTTCTGAGATAAAAATTATTTTGTCAAATTTTTGTGCAAAATATGACCATTGAAAAATATAAATTTTTTCTCAATGCAAATTCACAAAATATTGCAATTTGGGTAATAGCTGCATAAGACCATCAAGTATTCTGTCGATGAACTGGATCTAAGATTCAGCATACAGGGAGGCTCAGAAGTGAGTGTCATCCAGGCACCCATGAAAATGACTGAAACTCTGTTTTATCAAATGGAACACCCTATATATTATAACATTTTCCATTTTGATTTATTATACTTTCCCTATATCTATCTCGTACAGTTTGTTAGTTATGATCACTTATGTTATGAGTTCGTCTTCAATAAAATAAATATTGGATAGTGCTTAAGATAGTAGGCTATAAACTTCATTCTGACAGAGAACTAATATGTTTTCCTTCATTGTTATCCTGTATTCAAGATGCATGGGTGTGAAAATACTATGGCAGAAAATAATAACTTGATTGCGGTTTAGATGGATTCATCTCATTTATGGTCAATGTAACAAAAATATCAGTAGAACATGCAGAGAGTTAAATGAAAAGCATAAAGTGATTTACCGCGGATGGATCCGAGGAAATTCATTAGATTGAAGAGAAATTTTGAAATGTTTTCGAAATCTTTCTAGATTTATTAATAGATACACATGTTAGACTCTGATACTTTCAGTTTTTCCTGATGATATAAGCATTTCAAAATTTCTCTTCAGTCTAATGAATTTTCTCGAATTCCTTCGAGGTAAATGTAACAAGAATATCAGTAGAACATGCAGCGAGTTTGATGGAAAGTATGCTGATTTACCTTGATATCTTGAACACTATTCAAGCTAGGTATAGGGAACCTTGATATAAAATGAAAGATAATCGAATTTTGCATTGTTTAGATTGAAAAAATAAAGGGTGTTCTATTCAAAATAACAAAATTTTCTGCGTTTGAAATTATAAAAAGGTGACAATGAATTTTGAACGTCCTGTATAATATTGGGAAACGGGTACTATCGGAATCAATAGCCTGAAACCTCTTTAATTTCGATGTAATTCAGTCTCCAATTGAACCCTGCATTTTCAAAAAGAAAACAATAACTCGAAAACGGTTATAGTTAGGTACATGGTACCTTTCATGAAATCGTATTATTTTTCCCTGAACTATCCAAAACTGCAACAAAATACCGGGTGTTCCATTTAAAAATACCCAACATTGATATGTGACACTTTTTTGAGCCACCCTGTATACTTCAAAATAATTTCCTCTTGCAGCCTCAATGAATATACAAACGATGAAAAGAAGAAATTTCCGAAATATTCAATGGTTTGGTTCACAGAGACCGTGTCGTATGTGGTGCCCCACCCTGTATACATTTGTTAATCATTCAGTTTGGTTCTAACATTTTTTTAAATTATGCTTTTCAAATATTCTTTTAGCTATTGTATATCCTTCAAGGCATTTGTATACTTCTGTTTCTTGTATTGATAATTGAATTCAGAAATCTTCCTCTGACATTTTCATAACGATGAGATACTGTTTGTAAGTCAAATATCCGTGTGATATTCAATGGATTGTTATCTAATATTAGGTGCGCAACTAAGTTCTCGCTGAATTTTCGATAAATATGTAATTTTATTATGAAAAAATTGTTACAAATGAATCATTCAAAGTATTGTCCATCGCTAGACACAACTTTTTCCCATCTTTCTGGCAGAGCTCGAATACCTTGACGCCAGAAGTGTTCGTTTTTCGAGGCTATCCACGAATCAAGCCATTTTCTGATGTCTTCATATGAGTGGAACTGTTGATCAGCCAGGCCATGTGCCATTGAACGGAACAAGTAAAAATCAGACGGCGCAATATCTGGGGAATATGGCGGGTGTGTTAGGACTTCCCATTTGAGTGTGCCCAAGTAGGTTTTAACAGGCTTGGCAACGTGAGGCCGAGTGTTGTCATGCAGTAAAATCACTTTTTCGTGCCTTTGCTCGTATTGTGGCCGTTTTTCACGCAGTGCTCGGCTCAATCGCATCAATTGAGTTCGATACCGTTCCCCAGTAATGCGCTTGAGCTGCCGTTTTTTTCGAATGGAAGAAGAAAATCAACACTTCCCGCAAATGACGATTGTTTGGCACAAAATTAGACATTTTTACTTAACCAAAAGTATATAATGCGAAAACAAAATCTCTTATATGTCGTGATGATTTGTTCACCATATGTCTAAGCTTGGTTCATGACGTTTTGGATATGTCAAAATCGACCAGCTTTTACTGCTAGAGCCATCTACTGACAAACAGCGAGAACTTAGTTGCGCACCTAATATAAAATTATTTTCATTAATTATTTTCAGGTTTCGTTTTTGTACATTTTCATATTTGAGGTTGAGTTGTATGCAACTCCCCAGGCGAGTATCCCATAATGCTATTGAACAGTTTATGATATGCTTATCCCATCTCATATGACTATCAAAAACCATACCCAGGTACATTGGAAATTATTTCAAATTCGTCAGAGCACCAAAATAGATGGGAGCTGATTGGTTGGAATATTTTTAATGCAGTAACACTTGCCCATTTTGAATAGCCTACTTCATTAATCGTCTCATTCTTTGATTCTGTGAGGAGTCCAAGACATAATAATAATCTATATTATAATGTGTTCAAAATGAACTTCGCAGATCTCTACTGAACCTTCGATTTCTTTTGTACATAAACCTTTTTTTCAGGTTGGATTGATCATATCATGACAATGTATTCCTCATTTCCATATCCTCTTGAGTCTTGAAGAATTAATGTATTTTTAGTAAGTAAAAAAATAATTAATGCCAAAAATGCTCTTCTTATAGGTCCTGCTGTTAGTACGAAGCGTGTACGGGTGAAAATTGAATAATTTATGATTATAATTTATTTTTTTTGCTTGAAAGTATAAAACTTACATATACATCCATCTATCTTTTTTCCTGAAATTCATTTTGTACATGATGACCAGATAAAAATGGTGAGGGCTGTACCTCGGAAACTAATCATCGTAGAGGTTTCCGGTGAAAAATATTATGATGGAATGACCAAGAGAAATAGACGGATCAATGAACGTTGACAAATATTTGGATTTACTGCAAAATGGAATAATTCCCTCACTTGCGGCTCTATACCCACATCATCAGATTCCTCGCTACCGGACAATTCACTTTGGCTCCAGCAAGATGAAGCGCCACCGCATTACGCACGACATGTACGTGGATACCTAAATAATTTTCTCCCAATAGATTGATTGGCAGACAAGGATTTCCAGAGTGGTCAGCTAACCCTACTAGATTTTTTTGTAGGAATACCTTGTTAACGCCTCATCTTTTTTTTATCTTTATTATTTCTTTATTATTCTTCTCATTTTTGTTCCCTCTGTTTCTATATAGCAATTTCCCTCTTATATCCCCAATTCAAGTCAAATATCCACAACATTCGGTATATATGTTCACTTTTTTTACTGTCAAAGTTCCCTGGTGGGCTTATCGAGAAACAGAACGAGTTGCTCTCTGACTCTCAACTCGATAGGACACGGTAAAATCGGTATCTCTCCGTATTCGATTCAAGTGTTATCATTATCTAAAACTCTCTCAAGAATTCAAATATTCGCTATCACCGCACTCCAGCAAGAATTACAATCCACTTCCCAGAGGATAGGTGGTTGCAACCCCCGTCCAGGCTTTCGAAGGAGACTAGAACGACTTCCAGGATACCAGGTAAGTCCTAAGGACCGAAGTTACTTTAATAAACGCTAATGTCCTTTCAATAATGTTTTGCTGGAGTTTCAACATTGCCTTGCATATTGTTAAGAAGCAAATGACTTGAAATTTGAGTACTTATTTCAATAGTTTGTAGGTTTATTTAGTCCTGTTGTTATTTTGATAAATTACTTTATTATCCTTAAAATATCTTTCATTTCTCGAACATACGGTTATGTAACATTAGAAAAAATATAACAATACACAGAAAAATATGTTATTTCCGAAGGTATGATCAAAATACGGTATTGTCTTGAAAAATGATAATGACGTTGTAACTCAAACATGTGCAAAATGTGCAACTAAAAATAATCGACGTGTCTGAACTTTATTCTCCCAACGCAACGGCCGAATCGAGCTTTCAACGAATGTGTTCCAACCTTCACGTGCTGACTGTATGTTCATTGAACGAACCAAAAATACGAGGTTTAATCAAAAAGTGAGGTGCCTTTGTATTTTCAAGAGAAAAATATTTATTTATTCATCAATATTCATGTTGCCCCCTTCACATACAATACACTTATGCCAACGGTTTTTCCAATCCTCATAGCACTTCTCATAAGCACTTTTCGGTATAGCCTTGAGCTCTTCCAGTGATGCAGTATTTATCTCTCCAATCGTTGCAAATATCCATCCTTTCTTAGGTCTCTTCAGTTTTGAAAACAAGAAAAAGTCACATGGGGCCAAATCCGGTGATAATGGTGGCTGAGGCATAAGCGTGGTGTTGTTTTTGGATAAAAAATCTTTCACAAGCGAAGATGAGTGAGCAGGGGCATTATCGTGATGCAAAAGCCATGAATTGTTTTTCCACCATTCTGGAACGTTTTCTTCGTATTTGCTTCTTTGAAACGGCTCGTAACTTTAATAGATTTAATATCTCAACAAGATGAGTAACAACAAACATTTGTTTGGCGCCAACATAACATCCCTTCTATGCCTATCAGGGGAATACGAATATTTTGGCTGGTCGCTACTATAATTGGTTCATTTGAATTTCGCGCCTTCAAAAAGTTCTGACATTTGTGTCCCGTGTTAATGTTTCATAACAAAGCCGCCATTACGCGCAGTTATTTGCTTGAGTTTACTATATTACAAAAGTTTGAGTGCTGTTAGAGGTTGATCAGGTTATATTTATGCATATTTGACATTATGAAAATGATCAAAAAGTGTTTAGTTTGTGATTATACAGAAAACATTGGTGATTGTTAACCATTTCACAGGTATGTTGTCAATGAAGAATCAACATAGGCGTGACACATTTTTTATTCATACCTGCATCATTAAATATAAATGATGAATATTTCCAGATTTCCCGATGACAATTCAATGAGACGATGTTGGTGAATAGCTCGAAATTTGAGAAGGGAATAATCTTCATTTTGTGTTTGGAACACCATTTCTTTCTCCCAAGATTGTCAATGAGTCTGGACAAATAGTATTGAGAGGAGAAGCTATTTCATTTTTATCAATGTCAGATGATGAATGAGTATCAAGTTTATGATTTTTTTTGGGTATATCTACGGATTCTCAATGTCAATTCTTTAGTTCACAAGTGGATTATCACTGAACGAGTTTCAACACTGGAACTTTTGATAGTCCAGGAGTACCACAAAGTATACACAGAACACTTCTTTTCCATGTAAGGTATCTAACTGAATCTAATAATCAATCTGTATTGTACCTATTCATATAAATCTGTTTTTTAGGTCCAGTTTGAATAGTTTACAGCAAAAATTTCAGATAGAAGTCTAACCACTTTGGATTCTGAAAATGACACAATAACAGCTTTTTGATATTCCCTACTACTATTTGTTATGGAGGACCTGGGAAATGAACCTGAGGACATTCTTTCAATTCCTGGAAGTACACAGTATGTTCCAAAATAATTGCTGTGTAACATTATTGTGAATGTATTATATTACGAGAATAAATTTTGTCACGCCACTGTTCAGTGTGTACTCTAACACAACGAGAGCGCAAGAAAAACATCCCCACCACCGATTTTCATGAGTTTATCTTTTGGGGCCACTTCCCCTAATGCTTTTGGTATAGGCGTTACTTATCTTGTACTTATTCATGTAAGGTATAACCATATGGTAAGAACTCCTGATGCACCACGCCATGGTAATCGAAGAAAACTTTGACATTTGATCGAACTTGATGTGATTTTTTCGGTCTTGGCTCACCTGGGCCCTTCTATTGGGACGATTGGTCTTTGGTTTCGATATCATAACCATATACCCATGATTTGTCACCAGTTATGACTCTCTTGAGTGAATCTGAGTCTTTGTTGACGTCATTCAACAGCTCTTGAGCGATGCTCATGCGACGGTTCTTTTGGTCAGTTATTGTAGTGTGGGGCGTCCAGAGCGAGGCTCGTCATTGGCATCTTCCCGGCCATCTTGAAACAGTTTCACCATATGCCACTGTCAACATTTCAAGTGTTCCGGAGCACTCGATTTCATTTTCCACATAAAAATTTGATGCAAATCCTTTGATCTATATTTTTCAATATCAAAAAATCGCCGAGCACGCCAAACACTTATAACCTTTACGCCTCTCACAACCAAACAAAAAACGCTATACACTGGAAACTTGGTGTAGCAACGTAACAAAAAAATCGATAATCGAAAACACGTTGCCCGCGGAATTTGAAAAGTCACCGTACTTTTTGAACACACCTCGTATATATCATACACCTTGAAGTTGAGCTTTATTGAAGAAATTTTCGACCTTTCGATATTGAAATAAGATGTGGAGTGGTTATATGTTTATTCAAATGAAAAGCTGCAAAAAGTGTAATAGAAAAAATATTGATATTTCGATATCAATTTCTGATTTTCTTGGTTAAATTCATGAATAAATGAATATGCATCTAGCAGATTTTGTATCCTGTATACCTATCGCCATCGCATATTATTATGAACACGTATATACGATATTTCTTAATATCTGGAGGCCAACATGTTTCGATTGTTCTCAGAACCTCACTGGCTTTTCTGGTCAAGAAAAAAAAATATTCTTAAAACTTCCGCGTCGAGTTTACGTATTAGAATTAGAGGTATTGATCGATAACGATCGCCTTGAGAAAATAAGAGGTAGATAAAACTATTAGTATTTTGAAGATCCTTGATTCGATAAAGAATGTATTCTCATCGTATCTTTCTATAATTGTACACATATATGTAATAATAATATAATGAGTAGAACGCGCATTGGAATGTGCGAATTTACACCCCTATGGAGGCTGCGATGTTTGTTTATGTTCTCGCAGTAGCGTAACAAGTCTATAATCTATATCAATCAATCTAATCGATATGTATCTGTAATCTCCTTATGATACTGATGAATATAGTATATGGTTTTATACGGATTTGCGGTTTCACTATCCAATTTCAATCTCAAAGACTATCGTTCATTAACCATTTGTTTAAACACATATAACCATATAGCAATCATTCTGGGAATTTCCATCAGGAACAGATAGGTGACAGATGGACAGGACAGATGTGAAATTCACAATTGAAAACCATAGATCCTCATAAGTAACTCCTATAGAATCTCATACATACTCATTTATTTTCAAACTGCAAGTCCTCATAGAAAAATAAAGCATTCATCCCAGGAATCGCTGACAAAAACGGATAGGAAACATATAAGGTTCTATACGGAATTGTGGTTTCACTATCCAACTTGGATCTCATAAGTTCTTATAAAATTTGTTTCATCAGTTTCTATGAGACATTTTTGGCAGGATCTCGCCTTCGGACCTGAAATATCTATCACCAGATACCATAATCGGCTAGATTTATTTGGTGAAATTTGAATTGGTATGAACCACAAGTGGAGGGCCGTATTGACCCACTCACTTCAGACCTAACCTAACCTAACATGATGACTACATAATGAAATCTAAAAATGTTCATCTTTCAGTATCAAATATGTTCTTTCTTCCTCAATTGATGGTTCTATATTTCAAAACCAATTACTGTCCAACTCTAATAGGTGTGGGACAAAAATATTTGTGCATTTGCTCATTATCTAAACGCTACACAAATGCTCAAATTCAAATGTCTCTCAATTCACCAAGTACCTACATCAACTCAATTGGATAAAAAATACAAATGTAAGGTGGGAGTCAAAGATCTTGATATCCATATATTTCTGCTAATATATCTGCCTTATTTATTAGGGCTGGTTTGTTTCTGAAAATCAAAGAATATATTACATGTATCGTAAAGTATATAGCCTACAATTATACAAAATTAATTAGTAACTGCAGCTTCAACATTCCATAATCAAAATAAATTACATTGTTAGTCAGTCATGCTTGAATTGCTGCCTAATTAAAAGCTTAGGTGAAAACTTCGTTAATGACTGTGCTGTGATGAAGTAGCATTATCTATACATAACAATTGTGAAAGGATTTCTTAATTTTGGCAGCAGTTGTGTATCGAATCAGTGGATAACGTTATCCTGGTTAATTTCCCCATGATAAACCAGCATGCATAATAATGAATCTAATAGACAACATAATTCCAATACACCATCTAATCGATATACAAATTCTAAATACCTTGAATCTCATATTAATTGTGTTTTCACACTTTTGACACTAGAATCTTGCCAAGAATGTCGTAGAGTTCCATTCTGGAATATACAGGTCTCATCAAGGAAAACAAATTTCCTCAAACCTTCATTTTTCTACTGAACGTACTGTTGGAGGAATGTATAACGTTTCATAGCAATATTAGGTAACTCCATCAATGTTTTCCATTAAGATGTGACGCAAACGTTGAGCAAGCTTTCATTTCGATGACTTCAATGTTATGTGTTCCTCTACAATAAGGAATATTCATCAACTAATAATATGTGATATGCACTGAATACTCACTATTCTTGTACATATTGTAAATACAGTTACCTATTTGATATTGTTTAGGTTGATCAATATCCACAACTGGTTTCTTCCGTTGTGTAGTTCTGTAAAAGTCCTAGGACGGTTCAGTTCTTAGCTTACCTTCTATAAAAGTATGCAGATATTTCCCACACAGCTCTATTCCTACATCATTACATAAAAAACTATAAAACCATTGTAAGATCGTAGTGAATAAATATTCATGAAGATTCTTTACTTACCTTAATAAAATCCAATGAAAGTGAGGGGCTCCTGATATCCCATTTTCTGGTCTTCTCCACTCAATCCTTTCGGCATTTTGATAAGAATACGATGATATCAAGCTCTCAAAAGATCAAATTCAAAAAATCGCAATAAAAGAACAATTCGTATGTCAACAAACGATTGTAAGGATTCGCTCCAAACAATTTGGCATCGTTGTGAAGTGTTGCTATAATTGTTGATGCTTTGAACTTCCCAGCTAATGCTTGAACCTATTGGGACGTCTGTCATTGCTAGATACTTTTTGTTTCGTATCAATGGCATTGAATAGTTACCAAATCTGATAAAGGTATCAAACCAGAAGGAATAGACTTGCTTATAACAGGAAGATGGGTATATTAAAAAGCCATCTATTTATATTAATGTGAAAACTCCCATAGGAGTAACATATATTAGATTTTCATTCATTTTCAAAAATAACTCAATTCATTCACATTTTCCTCCTTAGATTGTAAAATGAATATTTGTTGGTTAATCGGTGTTTTTATTGTACACCTTTCGGAAAAGCCGCACATTTATACAAGGGCTGAAAAAGTGGACATGTTCATTATTTATGGAGAGTGTAGGAAGAATGCCGTTGCGAACACTTGTTGTAATGTTTTGTGTTAATTTTTTGTATTTCAAAGCCACTTCAGTATTTTCTTAGTATTAAAGTAAAACAAAATAGGAACCATCGTGGCACACTTGGAAAACAAGAAGAAAATATGAAAAATTTCGACGTTTGAAATGTCACTTATGTGGTATCATTGAATTCAGGGAATTATGCAGATTCCAGAAATACAATAATATACAGGGTATGGTTAAATCTCTTTTTTCCTATAGATTAGTTCATATCAATAAACATCATTGTATTGAAAAAATCACCGATTGTCAAGTCCAGTTGGTTTAGTGGAATCGTCAAGAAATCAGTTTTCGATGTTAACAATAGTTCTGATACCTTATAACAGTGGTCGCCAACCTGTTGATCGCGAGCTAGCGGAAGCTAATGATAAATTAACTGTGGTTTATTTCATTTACGTTGAGATACGTGAATAGCTCACTATTTATTCCAAAATTAACAAAGTAGCTCAACACATTGAAGAGGTTGGCGACCACTGCCTTCTTTCATTTTTACAGGGGTCCGAAGGATATACTGCAGCCGGAGGCTTATTGTATTTCCCCTATCATTCCGATACCCTAAGAAATATTGGTCCCTTTGACTGTTTTGCAAAGGTCACTAGGTATCAGGGTTTCCACATTCTCTGGGTTTGAATCAGGATCCCCTAGTTGCACTACTCTTCTATAGTTTAGTGCCTCACAAGTATTCAAAAGATGCTCACAATGTCAAAATAGGATCAAAACTTTTTGAATGTCAAAACGGATCCCGTTCATTTTGGCCATTCGCAATTCGGGAAGAATTTCATTTCCAGCTCGTTTCCTCCTCTAACCAGATGGAACACCAGCCACGACTGCCCAGGAAAAATCCAACATTTTTGCCCATTTATTTGCTGGCAATTCCACTCTGGATTCATCGGGAAAGCAACCCCCGAAGATAACACCAATTGACAGTCACATGCCCGAGATCACATTTCCCCAACGAACTATCCGAAAGATTTTGTTGAGTCTCAACACCGGCAAGGCCTGTGGATCTGACGGAATCCCACCTATTGTTCTCAAGAAATGTGCCGCAGAACTAACACCTATTCTTTGAAAGTTATGCAACCACTCTTACAAATTGAGGATATTTCCGTCCAACTGGAAAATCGCAAGAGTACAACTAGTCCCCAAAAAAGGGCAAAAAGACCCTACCTAGCAACTACAGACCTATCGCACTGCTGTCTATTATTTCGAAGGTCATGGAAAAGGCCATTAACATCGAGCTCATGAAGTATTTGGAAAACTCAGGAATCATCAACGATAGGCAATATGGTTTCCGTCATCAAAGATCAACTGGTGACTTGCTTGCTTACGTCTCACATATATGGCAGCTATCTATCGAGAAATAGGGCACCAGGGACTCCTCGCCAAGCTTCCACACTATTTCTACTCCACATCAATGATCTTTTGGAGGCATGATAGTACCCTCCACACTGCCTTCTCTTCCAAGGCTCCAATATCAGCCCGCCAAATCAAAAACGAACGAGGAAGAAATGTTAACAACATAAATATGGATTTGGCAACAATTCTCGAATGAGGATCCAAAAACTTAGTGGATTTCGATGCAAACAAAACACAAGCATGTCTTTTCTCCTCTGGAACACATTGCCCAGGGAGATGTTCCTCGAGGCATATGACCTTCAGAAATTCAAAAAGAACACTAATTCCTACCTCCTTTCCCTTGGTTCTCACGATGTTCTCCTTTCATATGAAGTTTTATATATCAAAAAAACAATAGCACAAAATGTGTTCAGTAATCTCAGGATCTAAGACGCATATTCTACAAGTCTGGTCACCTAGATATAGCCCTATCTTTTGTAGCTGTTTTCTAACAGGTACGTGTCCTGTGAGGAGACCTGTTTCTAGTCTTATCTGATCTCTACTTGATCTAAGTATCTCACCTGTTATCTGGATAACAAGTTTACTATATTCTTGTCCTAGTGTGTTATCCCAGGCTATTCTTTGTTATTTTTTGACTCGTCTTTTAATGGAGTTACCAAGTAGTTTCTTGGGCACTCCAAGAACTGGTTCTGGGCCAAAGTCAGCTATTTCGTTGCCTTCTATTCCACTGTGCCCAGGTACCCAGATCGGTTCAACTCTGTTCAACCTTGCCAGCGTCAGAAGTTCATTGATACATTCCCAGATGAATCTGGACTTTACCTTATACCCTGCAAGGGCTTTCAGGCTGGCCTGACCATCCGAATAAATATGGGTTCCTTTTCTCTTAAAGGTCTCATTACATATTTCTGCACATTCTAGAATTGCAAATATTTCTGCTTATAGGAGTGTTTCTCCTTCGGGGTAGGGATATAAATTCCCGCACCCGATCCTTGTTCAGTCCTCGATCCGTCTGTGTACCAGATCATTCTGTTTTGCTATCCTCTATGGTAAACTTCGTGCCACTAATTTCGATACGGGATTAACACCTCGAAGGGTAATTCAAAGATGTATTCAGGGATCATATTATCTCTCAGCATCTGCAAGATGTTGTCCTCATTGAATTGTAGTGGTGTATTTTTACCACTATTTACCACTTGTGTTCTAATAATGTTATGTTGCAATGTCTTGCTCAACCAGGCGATTGTACCATGAAGTATGGCTGGTTCAGCTACCATTTTATACAGCCAATGTATAATTTTTGGTTTCAAACCCCAAGTTTTGCCATATGTTTTTTTCACAACCATAAGGCTGATGGTTGCCTTCTCTGTAACCCTTTGTAGGTGTTGGTTTCAAGTTAGCCTGGAATCAAGTATGACTCCCAGGTATTCAACTTGTTGCTTGTCCATCCTTACTTCAACAGTGGTATTGAATTTTCTCTGCTGTTACATGATAATCAAATCATCTGCAAAGCCTAGTCGCTGTTATGATTTTGGATTAGAATACGCAGCAGTCCGTCAATAACAAGACTCCACAGCAGCGGTGACAGAACCTCACCCTGTGGACAACCTCTTGTAACTTCAGCCTGCAGTGTAGTGTTAGGAATAGTACTATGTATTACACGGCTCTTCAACACATTCTAGATCCATCTATCAATAGTTTCCTCGATATTATGATGTGGATTTTAGATGGGTATTATTGAATTCCCCCTCTATATCTAGGAATGTGCATAGAAGCACTTCCTTTTTCCCTAGCGCATTTTCTGCTCTTTTAACGAGGTTGTGTAGTGCAGTCTCGGTGGAGACTCCTTCCCTGAAGGCATATTGGTTAATATGCAGAGCTTTCTTCTCGAGCACTCTATCCTTAATATACCTATCAAGAAGTTTTTCTAACGTTTTCAGTATGAAAGACATTAGGCTTATTGGTCTGAATGCTTTCACCCCATCCTGTTCCGACTTACCAGGTTTAGGTATAAAAGCGACTTTAACTTTCAACCATATTTTTGGTTCATATCCCATTGCAAGACTGGTTCTTAGTACCATGCAAAGTTTTTGAAGTAGAAGTTCTGGCCCTTCTTGAAGCATTTTGGGATGAACGCCATCGGGTCCAGTAGATTTGTAAGGTTCAAACGAGTTGATAGCCTATTTCATTTTGTGCCACGTGATTACCTTTTTAGCAAACGCTCATGTTTCCTTAGTCACTCTTTTGTTGAGAGTTACCGGAGAAAGCGGTCTTTGTGCTACAAGTGCATGGTCAATTACCTTGGATTCGGGAACTTTCCATCAGGGCCTATTGCTCCGATCGAACTTTGTGGACCTTTGACCACTGCCTTATAACATTGAAATTGCGATTTATGATTATTATCATCGTGATAGGTATAACTCTCAATTCTCTGTATATTTCGACTCAAAATGATGATATTTTTGAATGAATCAACATGGAGATCCCTTGGGAAATTGTTTGAGAAATGCTAAACAGTAGTATCCCTTTTGAAATAACCAAGTCCTGATCCATTTTTGTTATCACAAGAAATAGCATAATTCTGGAAATATCTTCATTGAAGAAATATCTTAATCTCATTATCATCGCCAAAATTGTTGTGTTGTATCATCGATTCATATTAACGCATGTCCGCCGTGTATAAAAATAAAGCGCACACAATATTTCGCCCTTAACGATGGAATGTTTCATGAAATTCTTGACAAATAGCTTCACTAACTCTATGGAGGTTCACCTCAACATCTCCACTTGAAAAATGAATTGTTTGGGACGCCATAATGAAATATAAAATATTATACTTATATGTTTTTTAATTATACAAGAGAAAGCGAATAGCAGAGATAAGTTGTAATATAGTGATTATGAAAAAAAAACCTTTCGAGACCCACAAAAATTTACCTATGGTGCATCAGTATGTTAACATAAAAACGAAAGTAGCTAGTTTATCAAATTTTACATATCATGCAATGAAAATATACAATAATGATTTGTGAGATGGGTTTCAGACATCAGATGTTTTAGTGTATTCGTCAACATATATTTATTTATTCATTCATTTATTTATTAATTTATTATGAGATGCGCGCAGGACTTGACCAAAAAATGCATCCTCTGAGTGGTTATATAGTTACAATAAGGTATAAATTATTTAAGATGATATGAGAATAAGAAGAACAATTAAAAAACAATTATTGGGGGGTACAACTTGACAGATATTCAGTGGTGCTCTAATTGTGAGAAGTGTGTTCTCAATATGTTTTGAAATTTGTAGAAGCTATTTACAGATATGTCGATGCTAGTGGAATTTGATAAATTATTGTAGGTCTCTATTATTTTGTGTGGAAGGGAATTTAGAAGATATATTATTGACATATAGGTATTCCGATAATGTCAGTGTGATCGTTAGATTGTGCAATTTTTTGTAATCAATCTATTCCATTCGCTCCACTGTTTCCGATATTTGAATTATTTACCAAACATTTACACTACCCTGTATTTCAAATTTCAACAGTATTGCTTTTTTTCTCATGCACGTCATGTTATATTTAGTAAAATAAACTATCTTGTTATTCATTATCAACTTCCAGTTATTTACATTATATTTCAGTCGTTTCAGTAGGCCGTGAACCGCAAAGCGAAACGAGGTCAATTCATTATCCATTGTTGAGAACTCGGAATCATCAATTTATTTTGAATAATTTGGAATATATAAATGTTTATCTTGGTGGGTTCATTATTGTTTCTTTCGGAAAGTTGGGTGTTATTTTTCCTTCAAAATCATGGAATCAAAATGTTATAAAAAAGAGGATGTAGTTGAAATAGTAACCGAGGGAAAAATCAGAATCAATATTATGGTTTCTTGGTACGCACTTGATTGAGTACTTCTTCTTATATAATTCATATAATTTCCAAAAACTTACGGGACGAGAAGTATATTATCCATACTTGTTCTTTTCAAAATAGACTACCTCCTGCCTGGGCACCAGGCCACACAGGTTACAAAAGCAATGAAGAGGCTGATGCGCTAGTCCAAGAAGGAGCACGAGGTGATCCCGAACTTTTCTGCAATTTAGCGAAAGCACTGACAAAAACATCCAAGAGTGCTTGGTTCAACGAGCATTCTCATGTAAGGCGAAAAAAGGATGTCGGGAATGAGATAGGCCTAAAAGTTTTCAGAGTACCTACTAAACCACAATAGGCGAACAATCAGAATCATGGTTGGGCTCCTGACCGGGCACTGTAGGCTTAATAAACACATGAATAACATCGGACTCACAGAAATAACCATTTGAAGGTTCTGTCAAGAAGATGAGGAAAGAAAAACCGCAAACTTCCCGGTATATGAAGGCCCTAAGGTCTGATCTATGGAGGATACTTACAAGGATGAACCTCAATATAACGAGAGGGCCTATAATAGATCTGTAAATGTAGCAGTGTGGAGGCTCCCAGAAGCACATCGACCCCATTCTAATCTACATCTGCGGTTTTTCACAATTTCCTCAACAATATATTTCAAAAATACACAATTTTTCCCATTTGTATTCGTGTATCTCAGTGTCCGAGATTCCAATGGGAAAAATAGAATTTGAAGTACTAGGTACGTTATATTTTCAGGTAATTGGGATGAAAAACTCATAATATACTTCTTTAAATATACTCATTAACACTTCACACTATCACGATAATTTTTTTAATAAAAACAACTCTTCACAACTTCACCAGTTATCACTATTTCAATCGATCATTGTGGATATATCATCATAATGTTTATACAACCTTCATAAATCTTTGATTCCCCTTAGTTCATTGGAATGTGTGTTGGATATGTGACTATATAGTATGAGTATTTCAACTCAATTGTTCGCATACATAAGACAAAATAAAAATTACTGTATTAGACGACAGCTAATTTTCACTTTCACAATTTGATCATTCATTCTTCCATTATTTTTCCATGTTTGAAATATGTTCATGATGATTCTTAAAAAACCGAGAAAAAATCCTTTAAAGAATAAAATTTATGAATTGTAATAATTTGATGATAGAATGTAAATACCCAGCCAACGTTGATTTGTTGAGATATTGAAGAGGGAAACTCAGAGTGAGTTATTCCTCAATGATAACACATTATCATATTGCTAATGAATTTTCAAACTGATATTATTATTTCAATTAACCGAATTAGATCACAATTAACCCTATTAAATACAATTCATTAGATTGGCGTATCTATACATTCACAAAGCTTTCTGATATGCTTTCTAAACTCACCTTTTATTACCAGTGAAGCAAAAGAAAGTAGAACGAGATAGCTATTCCAATACATCCTGATAGATTTTTCACAGAATCACAAAATCACAAAAACACACACGCAAAACTGCTAAGTGGTACTAAAGGTAGTCATCACTTCAATAAAACATTCTGATCTAACGCATCGCACGAATCTCCAGTATTGAGGTTAGATTAGTCAACACTCCAATTAAATTGTACCTGCCGAGAACCAGATTGAAGACGTAGCTGCCGCAGCAAATAACCCCATTGTACGATTTCACCCCTAAAACCCGGTACTGCTGGTGTTTTTTCGTTATTTCGGCAGCTAAACTCGCCCAGCGTTATGGCGGTTTTCGATGGTCGCGTAACGTCTACTGGGATCTAGGAGGCCAGGCGAGGCCGTCTGTATTGCAGATGACAGGTACGAGTTTAGAAAGTAATTTTTAGTCGCGGTAACGGTACTCAGTTGGCTCGCGGTAATTGAAAATGCATACGCAGTCGATGTCGCGTACAGTTGTCTTCATTCACTTATAGGCAATTACAATGTTGTTCCATACCGGATATGTCGAAAAATGTTCTTCGATATGTGAATATTCATGAATCGATCGAATATTCTCAGAATGTTCTACAGAAGTTTTTATCGAAATATGTCTAATAGTCCTAGGATATACAGGGTATATCAGCAAACAATGTCAAGCTGGAATCGGACAATAGGCCAAGTCATTAAAATATTCAAGAAAAATGGATTAACAAATTTCAAATTGCGTATTTTAACAGACGGATATTTTTGAATAACTGAGAGAATGTGTACCCTGTGACAGTTTTTTCACTCCTGTTGCTAAAAATCTTAACTTTTTTCATGGAATGCTGGATGATGAAATCATGCTGAGGAAATATCATGTTTTCTCCAATCAACTAATTATCAACATTTCGCCAAACTTTGACCGACTGTACTGAGAAAAAAATGTAGTATACTACTTTGACAAGTAACATTGAAAGTTGATGTATTTACTGAGGTTTCCAAAATGGTATGATACTTGCTAGAACATTTCTCAACTTGTAGACAATTTCTTCTTTTGCAAAGAGATCCAATTTTTAACCATATTGTTAACTCATTGAATAATTAATCTAGTGTAGGTAACCCAAAGCTTCCCTTGAGGCCCTGACTTCATTCTAGGTGATATGGAGAAGGTAGTTTTCTTAAGTGTGAACGAACAGATAGCAACGTTATCGTTTTAATAAATTTCAATACATTTATCGAGTGAGATGGGAATAGTATGGTTATAAGAGGTGTGAGCGAGACAGATTTCAACCCTGATGTTTTTATTGACTTCCTAATTAAATGCGCCAACGTTTAATGATACTTGCCAAACTAGTATAGTACATTTTTTCCCAGTACAGTCAAAGTTGGGCAAGAATGCAAGATGCCAATTTTAAATATTTGGTCAAGAAAAAAATTATATTTTAATCCAAGCTGGACCTCTTGGCTTCACATTTTAAGCAAGAGTTCACAGACACATTGTTCAGCATTCCATGACACAAAAAATTTAAAAGTTAAGATTTGTAGCGACAGAAGTGAAAGAACTTTCACAGGGTGCAAATTTTCTCTAGAATTATTTCTATTTTTTTATAACTGTTATAACTTGTTCGATTCCCGCTTGACGTCGATTGCTGGGACACTCTATATACAGGGTAGCCAAATTCCCATGTTCGTATCGGATAACTCGAAAACTATAGGAGATCCAAAATAAATTAGGTAGCATCTCTTTTTTCAAGATAATTTCACTGGTGCGATAAGAAATTAGTTACCGTCTTTTACATATCAGTTCGATTTATCAGTCTTAAAAGTTAGAATTTTCGAAACGTACGGAAATCGTGGCTGTTAGTGGAGATAGGAGAGAATGAATTTCACATTCTCAATGTCTTTTTTTTCTGTTGCATCCAGTGGCGTGGGGAACTCTTCAAAAAGACTACCTGAGTTGTATTGTTCCAAATAGAACTCATAGAAGCTATTGTTTAGTTGGGAAGATTTTTTTCTTTTTTAATTTTTAACCACATATCACATGTGGTTGCTATTGATGTGCGAGTCTTCGATAGCGAAAATGATAACTATTCCCATTTCTGTTTGCGTTCTTATGTAATAGAATATCTCATTCAAAGTAATAACAATTGTGATATTGCATTCGCCTTCAAGTTATGTTAATGCCCTATATATGTGAAATTTGATAATTTTTGCGACCAAAATTGAACCAGCAATCAGGGTATCATTTTACATACACCAGTAGTTTTTCCAAGTCAAAATGTCGAAAAAATTTCTCAATATGTTTTAATTTTTGAACAGTGTGCCCCAAGCATTTTTACACAACGCAACTTTTAGTGCAACTAGAAGGTGTCAGCAATGCATTGCACAAAATGGGGGTCAATTTGAGTTTTTGTCGTAGTTAAATTCTTATCGCTCCTCTTTCTATGCTTCTAAAAATAATAAAGATTGATGTGGAGTCCATTTGTTTTGTTCTTTTTGTTTCACACATAACGATCCGGGAAGACTACTGGTGTATGTAAAATGATACCCTGAATCTGAAAATGGAAGAATATAGAGGGGGTTCCATTTGAAAAGGTTAGGGTCACTCCCGGTTAGACAATTTTTCTCTTCAAAAAATGAATAATATCATATAGTTGCTACCCACCAATTTCGATCTCGAATGATTCAGAAGTTACAGCTCTGGCCGATTTTTTTGTACACCTCTGTATAAACAAGAAGTGTATCCATAATTCAAAGCGACACCTGAGTGATACTAATCATGACCATTCACTTTGTAGACCACTTTTGTATGAATAGAAGAAACCTATTTTTCTATGTCCACTCTGAATCATCACGTCTTGGTTAACTACAATACCAGTAGAGGGCGCCACTAATCCGTCGTCCCAGCGATCTTCTGAAAACACAAATTGAATATTGAAATCAATATACAAAAATTTTAATGCTGTTCATTAATTCGAATGAAATAATTGACTCATCTCTTGTCCATTCTATGTATGATTTCAATTTACTATTGTTTCAAATCATAATCTAATATACAGGGTGAACCACTTTCGTGTAATGACGTCATCACCAATTTTTTCAAATAGAACCCCCCCCTTTTTTTCAATTTCCAAATTGCCTTTGCTGAGCTGATTCCAAAAATGTATAATATGTTGCTTCAAATTGGTACAGTGTTGGCAAAAATGCAAAAACAAAGTATGAAAATTGTTTATGGAAAGTAATACGTTACTGAATGTAATAAACAAATTAAATGGAATTAGTAGTTAAAAAGTCTACTAAAACAGACCTGGAAATATCCCTCAACTACAAGACCGAATCAGACAAGAAATACAGAGCATAACACCGCCGCTATGCTACAGAATGTTAGAGAAGATAGTAATGCCCGGTTCAGTCATCGTCTAACGGTCAATGGAGAACAATTTGAACATTTATTGTAAATTTTCGTTCGTTTGTTTGTTTTTGGAAGTGTTCCACATTAATTGCATAACTACTAATTTCCTTGGTAGTTTGTCATATATTCCAATCCAGAATCTCATAGCACAACGGCACAGTTGCATTTCCACGAAGTTTATCGTTGATGATTTCAATACGTTCATAAGTTCATAGTCAGGTGCGAGCTTAAGCATTTAAGTTGTTCAGCTGAATTTTAAACTTAACTCCTCATTCACAGATATGATGTAATTCTCAGGGACATAACGTATGATTCTGCAAATACAGAATTATCCAAATCACTCCTAAATTTTAAAATTGGTTCCTTTACTTTCAAAACTGTACATTGAAAATTGATAATGAAGACAATTTGAATGATGAATGATCTAATAAAACTCAAACTAATATTTGCTGACCAGTATGAATGGAACTGCGAGTATTGGGGTGTGCAGCAATATGTAAAAGAGTACTCTTATAAGTTATTCCAAGTTTTCGGAAATGTTTATTTCCTTCTTTAGGGAGACTACAAAAAAACATGTGATTGGCGAATTATGGTGAACATTATTTTTACAACACAAACTTACATCTTAAGTGAGAATGTTCACATTGTTGTTAATCAATATTTAAAATCTGTACATAGTGATAAAATACTAAAAGACGTCAACGGTTAACATGATTCATGATTTTTGCATTTTTGCCCACCCTATACCAATTTGAAGCAACATATTATACATTTTTGGAATCAGCTCAGCAAAGGCAATTTGGAAATTAAAAAAAAAGGGGGGGTTCCATTTGAAAAAAATAGTGATGACGTCATTACACGAAAGTGTTTCACCCTGTATATTAGATTATGATTTGAAACAATAGTAGATTGAAATCAAAAATCGACCTGTTCTGGGAATTCCTAATTTTATTGTTCATTTATTAGCCAATAATGAATTTATGCGTTACTTTATGGACGCACTGTATTTGATTTCCTCGCAATAGTATAAAAAAAAATTATTGGAAAGATCAGATATGTCACAACTTTCGTTCTCAAACGACAAAGAGTATACATGAAATACTGAAATTATAACTGAAAAGTGTAAGATTTAGGTAACCTCATTCAGCCCCAGATCTAGGGGAGACGGGGGAGACAGCCAGAGCCTATGCCTCGGGCGGCAAGTTCAAACATTCACACTTCACAAACGAATAGAAAACTCATATAAAGGAAAAGGAGAGGCAGGCAATGAAATTCGTTTTCTAATATTTATTGAAAAAAATATATTAACGCACGGACGTCATTGGACACAGAGTGCATGTTCCATGAAGCAAACATTTCATAACATACGCACATGGTGCCACTAATTAGATTTTTAGTAATAGAGAATTATTAGATTAGATATTAATTGCACTCCACATGCATTAAAACTTTGATGAATCCTCGACACTTTTGCCTCTTTGAAATGATTTGTATGTACAGCTCTCTGTTAACCAAGTCAATAAAATTAAAAGTAGATTTCTCCATTTCACTATATATCGCATATCGCTAAACGAACTTTCTGTACATACTTTCATGCCCTGTCTCTAGGTGTCACTAACATAATAATTCGACCATTTCCACCCAATAACATTTCTCAAGGATAGTACAGCTTAAGGATGATAGAAAGAACAGTATGGTTTCTTTCTATGTTAGAAATTCCAAAGTATGATAGACTGAACAGGATGGTTCAATTAAGCTATTTTGTCGGCCAAAAGGCTTCCAATGGCGCAAATTACGCCAGCAACGGACCTGAATCCAAACTTATTCATTCTGTGTAGCTAATATAAATAATATAATACTTCAAAAATCACGCCTGTTGGCCGACAATATAACTTGATAACAGTCCTCCGGAAGGAACATTTATAAACTGGAACATGAAAAAAAGTGATGTTTTGTGATATCATCATTATATAGTGTGTAAGACTCAGGTTAATGAAGTACTAAGAGACTAAGAAATAATAATAATATTAATAATGATAATAATAAAAAAAAATAATAATAATAATAATACTGAAGCAATACAAAATCCTATACAAATACCACCATTCTTTACACAGGGTATAACTTATATGCTGCCAAAAAATAAAGATATACAAGACCCAAAAAACTTTCGTGCCATCACTTGCCTTCCTGTAGTGTATACAATTTTGACATATGTTATAGAAAAGGCCATGACCAAACATTTAACCCTACATAAAGTACTTGCAAGAGAGCAAAACGGTAGTCGCAGGGGCTCGAGAGGGAGCACGGAGTGGTTCATAATTGATTCAATTGTTGGAAAACAAGCTAGCAAGAATAAAAGGAATATTTCAGTCGCATGGATTGATTACAAAAAAGCATTTGACTCCGTGCCTCACTCCTGGCTCTTGAGAATACTCCAGATCTATAGAGTAGACCCTACAGTAACCAATGCGCTAAATTACTTAATGACAAGATGGCAAACTTTCCTCTCTGTATCTTCAACCAAAACGAACTACATAACCAAACCACTATATATAACAAGAGGCATTTTTCAAGGCGATAGCTTAAGCCCTTTGCTCTTCTGTATGGCGATTAACCCGTTGAGTTTTATGCTTGAGAGCAGTAAGTATGGGTATGTCTTACAAAAATCGTCAATGATTAAAATGTGCCACCTGCTATACATGAACGATTTAAAAACATACGCTGCCAACCCAGAACAGCTTAAGGGACAACTAGAACTTATAAGTGCCTTCAGCAAGGCCATTCACATGGAATTTGGAGTTGATAAATGTGCGTTTGTGCACTGCAGAAAATGTGAAATTCAGGGGCCACAGGACATTCAGCTTATTAATGAAATGGTATTCTCACCATTATCTATTGGAAGTACGTATAAATACCTAGGTATGCAGCAGGCCTTAAAGACGGATGACTCTGTGTAACGGGTGCGTTTCTGGCAAGACTCAATGCAATTCTGAAAACAGAGCTCTGCGCAAAAAACGAAACCACGGCAATAAACGTGTGGGTGGCACCAATAATACAAAGCACATTTGGAGTCCTCAAATGGACTAGAACATATCTGGAGGATCTAGATAGAAAAGTGAGAACATCTATGACCAAGTATCGTATGCACCACCCACACGCATCAACCGCAAGATTATACTTACCAAGGGACAAGGGAGGAAGAGGCCTTATCAACTTCGCATCATCACACGGGAATCAAATCCAAAAACTCCAGAAGTTCTTCCATCAAACGAGCTATCCCCTTCACAGAGCCATCAAGAATGCTGACAGGAATCTATCTCCTCTAAATCTCTCTGCGCCACTGTTACCTGAAAACAAAAAGAAAGAAAATGAAATAATAGAGGAATGGAAGACGAAGGTTTTGCATGGACGATACCCCACAAACCTGTTTGAGCCAGAAACTGATACTCACCTGTCAATGCAGTACTTAAAGGACGGATTACTGAGAGCAGAGACCGAAGGCTCCATCTCAGCAATACAGGACCAGGTGATGCCTACAAGGAACTACCTAAAGTACATAGCCAAGCAAATCATAGAAAACGACCGGTGTCGTCTCTGTCAATCATCTACAGAAACGATTCAACATATATCTTCTGCTTGTACCTACCTACCTAGCGACGAAAAACTACCTTGAAAGGCATAACAAGGTCGCAGGAATTCTCCACCAAGAAATCTGTAAAAAAGGAATACTGTTAGAAGAAGAAAAGCCATACTATTTATACTTACCAGAAAAAGTCCATGAGAATAATAATTGCAAAGTATACTGGGACACAGACATCATAACGGATAGACCTGTAGAGCATAACAGACCAGACATAGTAATTTTGCATAAAACAAAAAAGGAGGCGCACATCATTGACATCACGATTCCCCTAGATGAAAATATACGGAACGCTAGAACTGAGAAAATTACAAAATACACAAAATTAGCACAGGAAATGAAAGCTATATACAATTTAAAAAAGGTAGAAATACTTCCTGTTGTACTCACCTGCAATGGACTAGTCGATAAACACTTATTACCTAATCTGGAAAAGTGTGGTGTTGAAAAGCCCAAGCAAATCATAACAGAAATGCAAAAATCGACTATACTATCTACATGTGCCATTGTTCGAACTGTCTTAGCCCGCAACTAGGTCGTTGATTCAACAGAATCCTGCCCTGGTTGAGCACACCGGTAACTAAGTTACTGTGAAATAAAAAAAATAAATGATAATAATGATAATAATAATAATAATATTATTATTATTAATTATTATGATTATATTATATTATACAGGCAATGGAACATGGTGAAACCTACAAATACCTAGGATTTCAACAAGCTAGGTTGCTTGACCACAAACAAGCGAAAGGGAGACACCAGAACGGATACACCAAAACGGTGAGGTCATTGATAAAATCGGAATTAAATGCAGGTAACTTAATTCAGGCAATCAACACATACGCAACGCCTGTCTTGACATATTCTTTTGGAATTCTAAAATGGACGAAGACAGAACTGGAAGGTATTCAGAGGCTGACGCGAACAATGATGACGACACACAACCACCACCACCCAAAGTCATCCACCGTTAGAACAACGCTATCACGAAGGGATGGAGGAAGGGGTCTGATTAATCTCATCAATTTAACTCTCAACAGATAATTAAACTACGTGACTTCTTTTACAGTGAAGCCGAAATGTCAATGCTCCATCGAATTATATCCAAAGCTGATAAAGACTACTCCCCTTTGAACCTCACGTCGCTCGACGCAGACTTCAAAGTAGTTTTAGACACCGAGAAGATGGAACAATGGTCACAAAAGGCATTGCACGGGCGACACCATCACGACCTTAATCAACCTCATATTGATAAGGAAGCTTCAAACAGATGGCTTACTAGTGGAACCCTCTTCCCAGAAACCGAAGGATTTATGTTAGCTATTCAAGATCAGGTCATCAATACTAATAACTACAAGAAATTTGTCATAAAGGATCCTAACACCTAGTCCGACAAATGCAGAAAGTGTCAGCAAACATCAGAAACTATCCAACACGTAATAGGTGGCTGTACCTACTATGTTGGCTAATACTGATTACCTTCACAGACATAACCAAGTATGCAACATCGTCCATCAAAATTGGCCAACAAGCTCGGCCTCCTTAACACCTTCTCGCCGTACTATAAATACCAGCCGCAGAAGGTTCTTGGGAATGATAATTTCAGACTGTACTACGATAGGTCCATTATCACCCATAGACAGGTGACGAATAACAGACCAGACATAGTGGTGGTGGATAGAAAAGTCAACTCAGTCCTTCTCGTGGACACAGCGGTACCAAACACCAACAATATTCTCAATAAATTTCAGGAGAAAATAGCCAAATACGCAGATCTCGCTTTTGAGATTAAACGAATGTGGCCCAAAATGTCGAAATAGTCCCAGTCACAATATCATCAACCGGTGTAGTGCCTAAGACCCTGCACGATAGTCTCGCCAAACTGGGACTATCTAAGAACACCTTCTCTGAGATCCAAAAGGCTGTTATTTTGAATACTTGCCACACAGTACGCAAGTTTATGAGAATGTAAATTGAGCCTAATCCCTTTGGTAAATAGTACCCGGGATAGGCATATATACCGGTGCTAAGCCGAGTAGTACAAAAGAAAAGAAATAATAATGATAATAATAATGATGATGATAATAATAATAATAATAATAATAATAATAATAATGATAATAATAATAATAATAATAATAATAATAATAATAATAATAATAATAATAATAATAGTACAAAACGAAAGTACTTCATTGAACATGAATACAAAATGCTCAAAGGGCTAGCGACCGTGGTCCTTCTGCCCAGTGTAATATAGTAATCTTGTAGAATATAATTATTGTATGTTTTGAAATAATGGTGAATGTTACAATGTATGTATACAGGGTGGCTACTTTTTCATTGGGATTGTATTGGTAACTTTTGAACCATAAGATTCAGAAGGTCGGTCAAATGGAGAAAAAGTTGCATTTATAGAAGGATTGTCAAGCAGTTCAAACAAATCGAGATTATCAGAGCCGGTTATTGAGATATCATAAGAAAAGTAAATTGTGCCATTTTGATTTTTCCCTTTTCCCACTTCATTTCGAATATTATCAAAAAAATTTACAGGAATTTTTTATTCGACAGTAAATTATCTTCAATTTGACGTGAGCAGATTTCGTATCCCACGTTTCGTACGCACTGGGTCATCCTCAACCTCATTTTTTTCAATACGGACCTGCATATTTTATGACACTTTTTGAAATAACTTTCAACGCTGAATTCAATGACATATCATACAATGTCATTCGAAGTTGATTTTTAGGTGATTTTGACCCTTATCCGAATTTCTATGGGTCGGATCTGTATTACATTTAGGTACCTTTAGTTTAATTAAAAACATGCAATACATTTCGATAAGAAAATCAACTTACTCTTCTCAAACTGAATGAAACGTAACAGAATCAATGCAAGAAACAATTGAACGAAACTATCTTTTAATGAAATACAAATCAAATGATTACTCGAAAGGTAAGGTGATAAACATTAATGAAGTAAGTGTTCGAAATGTCCACCATTTTGTGAAATGCACTTTGCGGTTCTGGAACCCATACTTCCTATACATTTGCTAATTTCATCTCCTTGAATATCTTTCAATACATTCTCAATCTTCAGTTTGAGAAGAGTAAGTTGATTTTCTTATCGAAATGTATTTTTAATTAAACTAAAGGTACCTAAATGTAATACAGATCCGACCCATAGAAATTCGGATAAGGGCCAAAATCACCTGAAAATCAACTTCGAATGACATTGTATGATATGTCATTGAATTCAGCGTTGAAAGTTATTTCAAAAAGTGTCATAAAATATGCAGGTCCGTATTGAAAAAAATGAGGTTGAGGATGGCCCAGTGCGTACGAAACGTGGGATACGAAATCTGCTCACGTCAAGTTGAAGATAATTTACTGTCGAATAAAAAATTCCTGTGAGTTTTTTCGATAATATTCGAAATGAAGTGGGAAAAAGGGAAAAATCAAAATGGTACAATTTACTTTTCTTATGATATCTCAATAACCGGCCCTGATAATCTCGATTTGTTTGAACTGCTTGACAATCCTTCTATGAATGCAACTTTTTCTCCATTTGACCGACCTTCTAAATCTTATGGTTCAAAAGTTACCAATACAATCCCAATGAAAAAGTGGCCACCCTGTATAAAAAAAAAATCAAATTTTGTGTCAAAAATTAATTTTTCACTCTTCTCTGTCAGGCACTCATATACAGTTCGAGTTGGGTAAAGGAATATTTGTCGAAGGTTTCAGTTTTAGAGCCATTCGTTAATCCATGTTATGTTGTTTGAGGGCGAATTTTTGGTTGAGATGGGATATTCTTTCTGAGGGTTGTGTGCTAGTCAACTGGTACAGGAGCTCGTTTGAAGGATTATGAAGAGGGTTTCTGGGATGACGGATTTTTGTGATAGTTCGAAGACTAGATGTTTTCTTACAGCTGGTCTTCTACAGTTGGTACATATAGGATGTGCGTATTCTAGAAGGGGTCAGCAAATCATTTTATAGATGTGTTTTTATATTGATACCTTTTTCTTGGTAATTAGGTTCTCGAAATGTTTTGCTCTTTGGGTGCATTTTTACTTTATATTCATGGTGTGGTGCATCTGACAGTTTGCTTGTTTATTATTATGGTGGGTGAGTCATCTTTTGATGTGTGATTGAATATAATCAATTGGGACTTTATGGGATTTGGTTCCATTTATCGAACCATTTTTGGGTTTTGTGCATTTCTGATTGAAGGTTTTCAATTGTTTTTCTGAGAGAATTATGGTGGCTCACAAGTGCCGTATTATCGGCATATTACAGTATATAATTGTTTACATTGAATTCTGGCTCGCTACTTTTCCGATTGTATATATCATGGCAGTATATATTATATAAAAGCGGAAACAGTGGCGATCCTTGAGGAACTCCTTGTTCTGGAGTGAAGGTTGGTGGGTTTTTTTTTCTATTTCGCATTTTGAAGAGTGCTGTGACAGATAATCCCCTATAAGATGAATTAGATATTTTGGACATTTCAGCATGAATAGTTTGTAGAGCAGTCCTATGTGCCAGACACTATCGAAGGATTTATCAATATCTAGAAAAATTGCCGCACTTCTTTGTCCTGTGAGCTTGCTCGTCTGAATGTTAGATGTGATGATCGTTAAAGGGTGAATGGTAGAACAGTGTTTTCGGAATTCATATTGGTACCAGGAAATAGCATTCCCTACCGCATTCTCAATCAAGTTTTTCATGATTTTTTCGAAGTTTTCTCCTATGACTGATAGTAATATAATGGATCTATAAATTTCGGGTTTGTTATGGTCCGTTGATGGTTTTGCGATTGTGATAATCGTTCCTGCATTCCATTCAGGTGGCATGTACTGAGAGTTGAGGCAGTGTTTGTATATTTTAATGACATAAAGGTGTATATCATGGTCTAGTTTCCAAAATTTTTGTGTTGATATCTAATCTTGTCCTGGAGCTGAATTCTTTCCTCGATTTATTATTTTAAAATAGAGGTCTTCGTTGATGGGTTCAATGATATCTTGTGATACAGTTCTGATGTAGTCCATATGCCAATTGTTCACTTCCTCCTGGAAGTCTTGGTGATAATGTAAGTCATCATCTTTTTTAAAAGCATTGGTGAAGGGCTCTGCCATGATGTTAACTTTGTCCGCGTCTAATGTGAATTCCACACCGCTCTTTTTCAAAGCAGGCATGTTATTCCATTTCGGTTCGAACTTCGACACTTTATTTATTCGTAACCAGTAATTTCGGCCTTGCAGCTCATTTATTGATAGATAGATAGATGGAGAGATTTATTCATCCATAAAGCTTCACACTACAGTATAAAACTTATCGGACTAGTCAGAACAGAAAGCAAGGTATACACAAAAAGTGTACAATATAAAAAATACTCATGACAAACAGAGGTCAAAATAATGATGAATACACTCAAAGTATAAATAAAAATATAAAAGTATAAAAGTATGGTTCAGTCCTGAAATATATAAAATTCTAGAAAGGAAGTGCAAACACTCATTCTTGAAATTTGAGAAACTCCTCCAACGCATAAGTAGTTACTCTATGAGAGTTCTGGATCAAAATGGCGGCGCCTAACCCAACGTACAGATTACTGTATGGTGTCTAACCTAACTTGGTAGGAGGGTGTGAAGGTGTCTAACCTAACGTACGGATAGGGGCACGCCGCATGGGGGCCGTGACGTGGGGGCACGCACCAGTGGCGATGACGTTTATGGGGGCACGTGACATGGGGGGCACGCTCCTGTGTCGTTCGTCGTTTGACATTTGACGTGTGACGTTTCATGTAGTTAAATTGGTTGATCTACCAATTGAAGTACCGTTCAAGATATCACGAGTGAAGTTGGTGAAGGGAAAATTTCGGGATACGATTCTTCTTGACCTTGGAAAAGAGGTTACATTTTTACCTACTCGCTCAACAACTGACTATAAGCCATACTTAGAATATTTTGTTGAAGAAAAATATTCTTTAGTCTTCGAAGGACTGGTAGACACGAGGGAGACGAATCCTGCTGCTTCCTTTGAAATCATTGAAAATTAAGAAACGTGAGTGATATTTTTTTCTCCATTTATTCAATTTCAATTGATACATCAATTTTGGAAAAATTTAATAGAACTGTAACTGAAATAGATTTAATTCTCTTGTTAATCAGAAACAACATCAACAATTATTCAAAACCATTGGCTGTTTCTGCACTGGAATCCATCAACTCACATATTCGAAAATGTATTTTGGCGATGGAAAAAATCAATTTTTCAATAGGACAGAAAAGGAAAATTCATTCGAAAATTGGTGAATTGAAAAGAATGAGATATTTAATCAAGAAAAAAATGAATGGTAGACAATATTATGGTTCTGGTTTGAAACCTTCAGTACGTTGGATTAATGTTGAGGCAATTTTCAATTCTAGAATTCAGACAGGTCTTGTTTTGAATTTGAATCATAAATAAATCAAATACTTCTTGACTGATTCTTTTATAATAATGAAAAATAGAATCATAAAAATCTTGAAAGAATTCGAAAAGATGAAAATAAATTTTACATTTTGTGGAGAGTTTGTTAAACAGTCAATGAATAATGAAGAATTAGTTGATCGCAAATACTTTAATACCTCTAATGCTATCGTAGATGCAGGAACGGATTTGGGTGATTGGTTTCAAATCAAAGCTGTTGATGTAATCTCAAATAAATTGAGTGAATTTGCTGAAAAAGATAGCGGTTGGGCACTAAGAGAAATAATTTATCTGAAAGTAGCAATAAATAAATACGAAATTGGTTATGGATCATCCTTCATAGCGTTACCGAAACAAAATAATGCAAAACACGCTTGTATCAATATTCAGAATAATGATGAAGCTTGCTTCTTCTGGAGTATAGTCGGTGTTTTATTTCCCGCTAAAAAAAATTCTAACAGAACATCAACATACCCCCATTATACTACAGTTTTGAATACAACAAGTCTAGAGATGCCAATGAAACTAAATCAAATTGTCAAATTTGAAAAAACTCAATGACATTTCAGTCACTGTTCATGGTATGGAATTGATTAATAGTATATTCCATTACCAGTACAGAAATGAGGATTTTTCCGTGCGCGCGAGGCAAATTCTCGTGTGAGGCGCAGCAGAACACGGGAAGTCGTGCAAGAACGGAAAATCCATTTCTGGACGAGTAATGAACGATATTTTTTATTATACTCAGGTACCTGAAATCAACATAACCAAAATTACATTTCCTCACAGTAAGGAAGTCCTGACGTTTTCTTCAAGAAATTTTGACAGGAATGTCAAAATTTCCTAGCGATTTGCGGAAAAATAAAATTTGTCATAAATAAATAAATCGTTGCTATAGACACATTACTCGTAAGCGCACGGAAATAGGGATCGGGAAAAAATTTCCGTGCGCTGTTCCGAAAATGTCATATTTACTGTATTTTATAAACAGTTGAAAATGTTGTATTTTCTGTCAAGTATAATAAAAAGAAAATTTTAACGTTGTACCGGTTAGGCTTACCAAACAGAAATCAAATCAAGTCAATTTGTTATTAGTTCAAAACGAATATTATCCTGAATTGAATGATTATGAAGCAAGTACTATCGTTGAAGATGAGAATGTTGAGATAAAATACCATTATTGTTTGATAAGAAACTCATCGCATTTGGTATCAAGTCAACTGAATAAACATAATGGAAAAAAAATTATTTGTGATAGATGTCTCAACTATTTTTATAGTGAAAAAAACTTTGAAGAACATTATGTTTCGTGTGAGAATGAAAATGATTACAAAATTTCATTTCCAAAATACGATTTTGTAGAATTAAAAAATCATGTTCATAAGCAAATGTGTCCTTTCATTATTTATGCTGATTTTGAATCACAACTAGAAAATTGTAATTCGAGAATTAGCCGTACCACTATAAAATATCAACGTCATAAAGCATATAGTGCAGGGTATTATTTCAAATGTTCTTTCGATGACTCATTGTCATTTTATAAAAGTTGCCGTGGAAGGGACTGCATTGATTGGTTCGCAAATGAAATGACTGAAATTGCTAGGTTTGTTCAATCGAAAATAAAAAATATTATTCTGATGATTGATAAGCCGCATATTAGCAATGCAACTGTTTGTCATATATGTGAAAAGAAGTTCAATGAGAATGACATTCTGGTATTATCATTTTGATGGGTCCTTTAGGGGTTGGGCACACCAAATTTGTAACTTGTCCTTTACCACTTGTTGTACCAATAACGTTCCATAATTTTTCTGGTTACGATTCCCATTTCATAATTCGCGATATTTGTCGACGTGGACGTGTAACTGTGCTTCCGATGAATAGGGAGAAATATATTTCTTTTACACAATATGATTCTGGACCAGATATCAAATTCAGATTCATCGATTCTTTCCGTTTCTTGGGAGCAGGTCTCGACGGTTTGGTATCAACTATTGAAGTTCAAGACCTGAAAATTTCAAGACGAGAATTCAATAGTTCAGTTCAAATTATTAACTAGAAAGGGTGTTTTTCCCTATGATTATATCGATAATGAAGAGAAACTGAATGAAGTTGAACTGCCAAGTATTCAAAATTTCTATAATAAATTAAATGATGTAAATATTTCGGAAGATGACTACGCTCATGCTCAAAATGTTTGGAAGACTTTCAATTTACAGACACTTGAAAAATATAGTGATTTGTACATGCGTACCGATATTCTTCTTCTTGCTGATATTATGGAAAAATTTCGAGAATCATCTTTGAAAACGTATTCTGTCGATCCAGCTTGGTATTATACCATGCCAGGATATACTTGGGATTGTATGCTGAAGTATACAGGATATAAATTAAAAATTTTATAAGATATCGATATGACAATGTTTGTTGAAAAAGCTATAAAAGAGTGAATATCGATGTGTTGTGAGGTACTCCGAAGCCAACAATATATATATGGCTGAATACAATTCTGATAAACCTTCAAAGTACATTTTGTATCTAGACGTGAATAGTTTGTATGGAAAAGCTATGAGTGAACCACTACCTTACGAAGGGTTTACTTGGGTTGATGATGTTAACATAGATGTCACTCAAATACCTGACGATAGTCCCGAAGGTTATATCCTTCAAGTTGATCTTGAATATCCTACTACTCTACATGATTCACATAAAGATAAAGAAATAAAGCACCGACTATACTCCAGAAGAAGCAAGCTTCATCATTATTCTGAATATTGATACAAGCGTGTTTTGCATTATTTTGTTTCGGTAACGCTATGAAGGATGATCCATAACCAATTTCGTATTTATTTATTGCTACTTCCAGATAAATTATCTCTCTTAGCGCCCAACCGCTATCTTTTTCAGCAAATTCACTCAATTTATTTGAGATTACATCAACAGCTTTGATTTGAAACCAATCACCCAAATCCGTTCCTGCATCTACGATAGCATTAGGTGTATTAAAGTATTTGCGATCAACTAATTCTTCATTATTCATTGACTGTTTAACAAAATCTCCACAAAATGTGAAATTTATTTTCATCATTTCGAACTCTTTCAAGGTTTTCATGATTCTATTTTTTATTATTATGAAAGAATCAGCCAAGAAGTATTTGATTTCTTTATGATTCAAATTCAAAACAAGACCTGCCTGAATTCTAGAATTAAAAATTGCTTCAACATTGATCCAACGTACTGAAGGTTTCAAACCAGAACCATAATATTGTCTACCATTCATTTTTCTCTTGATTAAATATCTCATTTTTTTCAATTCACCAATTTTCGAATGAATTTTTCTTTTCCGTCCTATTGAAAAATTGATTATTTCCATTGCCAAAATACATTTTCGAATATGTGAGTTGATGGATTTCAGTGCAAAAACAGCCAATGCTTTTGAATAATTGTTGATGTTGTTTCTGATTAACAAGAGAATTGAATCTATTTCAGTTAGAGGTCTATTAAATTTTTCCATAATTGATGTATCAATAGAAATTGAATGAATGGAGAAAAAAATATTACTTACGTTTCTTAATTTTCAATGATTTCAAAGGAAACAGCGTCTTCCCCGTGTCTACCAGTCCTTCGAAGACTAAAGAATATTTTTCTTCAACAAAATATTCCAAGTATGGCTTATAGTCAGTTGTTGAGCGAGTAGGTAAAAATGTAACCTCTTTTCCAAGGTCAAGAAGAATCGTATCCCCAAATTTTCCCTTCACCAACTTCGCTCGTGATATCTTGAACGGTACTTCAATTAGTAGGTCAAGCAATTCAACTACTGGTTTCTTTTCCTAAACCGATGATTTGTTTAGTTTTGTAAGATCCATCTAAATACAAAAAGAGAGAGGTAAAAAAGCACCACTTGTATTCGACGATATCAAAAAAAACTTACTGTTGTTTTTGTATGAATTCTCTCTCTCTCTTTTAAGACACAAGTACTTTCAACTTCAGCTTTTTGCTCTGCAATGATTTCAGTAGGTACGAGACTCGTAGTTTTATTGCATTCCAAATGTGAAGGGTAGATGACGGAAACCACAAATTTTCCTCTGACAACAATATGTATAATATACCGAGAAACAATTATCAAGCGATAAGTGAGTAATGAAGTAAAAACACATAGTAATTCAATGAATTTATTTCTTCAGCTAAACAGTACATGATTATCGAACTCACACAAAAAGTAAAATAATATGAATAATGTTTTTTTTGTGTTGATTTCATGATAACCATATCTTCTTCTTCGTAGTAGTAGTAGTAGTAGTATAGTAGTAGCTACCGTTGAAGATATATACCGATTAGTATGATTACATCTTCTAATAATATAATTCTTGAGAAATTTCTCATCAGCTGCTTTTCTTCATATCGTTTTATAGTTTCATTGAGTTCTTGCATCTTTTTCCTGAACTTTTCCAACCGAGATTCAAACTCTGCTGCATCCATTGAGCAACTATCACAAAACATCCAACAATTTTGTATTCATGATATGATTTACATCGGCATCTACAATAACAGAAACTCTTGCATTTTCTGCACGCTATTCCATCTACTTGATCATTAGGTGCTAAAAAACATTTTTTTCCACAACAATAATATTTTACTTCATCATCCATCTTTGGTGCAATTTGAGTTGAAATGATACATTTACAATTGTTTGATGTGATTTATATCCTCATTTTCAACAAGACTTAGAGTTCCGACGATCACCCTGTACATGACGTATCTATGCATCTCACCACAGAATACCTGATTAATGACTAATTACCCTCAATCACATTGGAATTTCCTATGCACACCTGAATCATCGACGTCAAATAACGAAACATTACATCTCACCACAGAATAGGTACCTAATTAATAACTAATTACTCTCGATCACATTGGAATTTCCTATGCACACCTGAATCAACGAAGTAATGTCACATTGAACAGATTCACGTCACACAACGAAGCGGCGAACAACGAAACGTCACACGTCAAACGACGAAACGTCAAACCACGGAACGTCAAAAAACGAAACATTAAACGATGAAACGTCAAACGTTGAACGACGAAACATCAAACCACGGAACGTTGAACAACGAAACACCAAACCACGGAACGTCAAACGACGAAACGTCACACGTCAAACGACACTGGATCGTGCGGCATGGGGACATGTAAACAATGACGTCACGAAACGTCACACGTCAAATGTCAAACGGCAAACTACGAACGACACAGGAGCGTGCCCACCATGTCACGTGCCCCCATAAACGTCATCGCCACTGGTGCGTGCCCCCACGTCACGGCCCCCATGCCGCGTGCCCCCATCCGTACGATAGGTTAGACACCTTCACGCCATCCTACCAAGTTGGGTTAGACATGTGCCCCCATGTCACTAAGGCCCCATGCCACTTACCCCCATGACACATTGCGAAACGTCATATTGTTAACACACCCCCATGTGGCATGGGGTAGTTCTGCACCCCTCGTTAGGTTAGACCGTTTACGCCATCTACCGTCACGTTAGGTTAGACACCTTCACACCATCCTACCAAGTTAGATTAGACACCATACAGTAATCTGTACGTTGGGTTAGGCGCCGCCATAGGGTGCGTTCCATTAAGCGCTCACAACGATCACGCTGACGACCACGAATTTTGTCGTTCCACTTGGTTCTGTGCGTCATCGAAACGCTCACGCCCACCCACCTAGGGTGCGTTCCCTTAAGCGCTCACAATGCCCAAAACACTCATTCAGACGTTCCACATGGCGACCACGATCGTTGGGGTGGTGGCGAAAATGTCATGAATGACGTCATGATTCATGCTCACGACGACCCATCTCAATAGGTGGGTCGGCGTGAGCGTTTCGATGACGCACAGAACCAAGTGGAACGACAAAATTCGTGGTCGTGAGCGTGATCGTTGTGAGCGCTTAATGGAACGCACCCCTATTGAGATGGGTCGTCGTGAGCATGAATCATGACGTCATTCATGACATTCTCGCCACGACCCCAACGATCGTGGTCGCCATGTGGAACGTCTGAATGAGTGTTTTGGGCGTTGTGACTTGTGAACGCTTAATGGAACGCACCCATAGAGTATAACTACTCGAATAAAATGCGTGAACACTGAGAAAATTAAACAATTCGTAACAGTTTTAAAAGTATTGAAATTTTTTATTTCACCAAGTATGGTTGTAACACAGTAAGTGTAGGAATTCTGAGCGAGGCCCAAACGCGAAAATTGTAAACGGAGATGATTAACATTACGAGTCATGTTTCCCCTCATATATACATGGATATATCTTTTTATATTAAGGATAATTAGAAATATAAGTGTCAGTATTGAAAGCTTGATGAATATTTGTCTGCAACTCTCACGTAGATGAGCACCCACAACACATCTTATTATTTTTTTATGAATCAAGAACACCCTATGAATGTGAGCAGAGTCGCCCCAAAACATCAAACCATAACTGAGGGATGACTGAACTAGTCCCCAATAAACAAGTTTGAAGACTTCCGAAGATACAGTGCAACGCATCTGCCGAATAACATAACATACACCACTCAGTTTGGAAACAAGATTATCTATATGGATCTCCCATGTGAGTTTGTGGTCTACATACAATCCTAAAAATTTTATATGGTCAACTTGCTCTATAGACTTCTGATCCTGACTGATAATCCATTGTTGTTACACCAATCATAGAATTGTTTTGCACAGATATTCGACACTACCACTGATCTTACTAAGTCGTTTTCAGCTATGAGCTGATTTGTGTCGTCTGCATATATGTATATGATCATTTTGATGAAGCTTTTCCAGCAATAAGACATGGTCAACTGTGTCGAAGGCTCTGCTTAAATCAAAGTGTAAGGCTATTGGATTCTTTTTTTCGTTGAGTTGTTTCAGTGGATCTTTGACATCTGAATCCATGTGGACAATTAGGTATGACATTAGATTCTTCCACAAAACAACTGAGCCGAGTATCAAAGGTACTATCAATTACTTTAGCAAATTTTGGTAAACTGTCCTTTAGCAAATGATAAATTGATTATATGTGAAAGGGGAGGACATATTATATCGCTGACTATCTTAAGAGCGTTTTCATAAATATCATCTATCACTATATCATTTTCTGTTAATCAAAGCAATTATGAAGGGGGGAAGTTCATGTAGATAATATTTTATCTTGGTTTTGGGAGAGTTTCCTTTGACGAGGTGGCTCAGTTTATTGTTGAATTCTGTTATTCTTTCCCTGTTGATGACGGTGTATTCATTTATGAATTTTTTCATTTCCTCATTACCTGTATCCATATCACATTTAATCAAATTTATATAGTTTCATTTCTTCCTCCTCATTGATTGTCTGCTGTAGGTCAATGCAATAATGAATGTTGGTGGTGTGTCTGCCTCCATGAAAGTAGAGTTGTTCGAAAAATCTTTGATTTGCTTTTTTTTGTTTTGTTAACATTGAAGTTCCCTATTATCAAGGCATATTTGTATAGTGCTGCCATTGTAAAGATGGTGTTCTCAATGTTGGAAGTTGGATTGATGTATACTAGGATTACTAATAGGTATACTAATATGTGATGCTTCATTAAGAGGGTTGTTCATACTTGGAGGGTTAGCTTTTTTCATGTTCAACGATGGGTGAGTCTGTATAAAGCTACCACCTCTGACATTTTGATTCACAATGTTTTCGGCTTTTTGATGTATGTTCCAGTTTCGATAGTGAATTTTAGTGTTCTTTTCAGTTTTGGTTTCTAGAAAAAGCCCACAGTTAATGTCGTTGCCTTCAATGTAATTGCATATTATGTAATTTTTAGCTAGGTAGTTGTTCATGTTGGCATATAAAATTTTAAGATTCTTGAACACAGCAATAACTTCTCTCAGCGTGGATTCAGTCGGTGACGGTTTATCTGGTGCATCCAGGTCGAACATGAAAACAAAAGATTTATTTTGTCCCGAGAAGATCACACTTGTGTCGACATCGAATTCTTTGACAAATCTCATTTTCAACTTCTGTAGCAGTTCTGCTTTGTTCTGGTTTTTTGGATTGTTCAATTTCTGAATATAAGTTTTTGGTTTGACTTCTCTTGACATTTTATTTGGTGGTTTGATTGTTGGATTTGGGATACTCCCCATTGGTTGTCTTGGTCTTTTTAGGCATATAAATGACCATGCCTGGTGGTCTTCACTATTACAGGCAGTGCATTTAGGTGGTATGTTGGATTTAAATTGATTGGTCGTATGGTTTTGTCCACATTTTGCACATTTAATTTCTTGGTTGCAGCCTTCCGTAGTATGTGTGAACTGAAGGCATTTTTTGCAAAGTATTGGGATAGGTACAGGAGTATTACTGGTATATAATACTGGGTAGTGTCTGTTTTTGTAAAATAGACCTTCATTGAGCAATTTCTCATAGGATGTCAAAGAACTTGTTATTATCCTTATATAGGAAATGGGGGTATTGAGGCTTCTAGATATTATTCTTTTACAATATCTGTGTTCGATTCCTATCTGCGTCAGGACCGTACTGATATGCTCATCTGTTATAATTTTTTCTACCTATGAAATAACTGCTGAGTATGATGAATCTTGAACTTTTTGGGTAGAAGTAAATTTTTTTGAGGGGTTGGTTTCGATAAATTTTGTTATGATTTCTCGTTTTTTTAGATTTTCAAGGTGGTTTGCTAGAAGCAGTTTGGGGGCATCAGATTTCAATAGGAACCCTTTGGTTGTTTGGATAATTATGTTTTAATTGCCTGGTTTTTCATTCTCCCTAATGTCTGCCATCTCAATTCTGTTAATGTTTTTGGGCACATTTATGTAGAAAAGATTATAATATTGTTGATTGATAATCTTCATTTTTGCAGAGAAATCTCGGATGTTTTTGTTGAAGGCTGTTTTTGTGGAAATATCCTTGTAGTAGGGGAGCCCACGACGCTAAATAGGGATTTACTCGAGCGTCGTAGAAACCTATTGGGATGCAAAGCTTAGATGATAAGAGGAAAAAAATGTTATATGATATATACCTTTACATCGGTGGGGGAAGCGGATATAGATTTTTGAATATGTAGAAAAAAACTGTTGCATGGACATCCTCAAGCGCGTCAGATATTGATAGCATCAATGCCCTACGTATTTTTAATAATGTACGAATGTTAATCTGATCGTTTGCATGATGCGTGTGGTTGTATTTAAGGGTTGAAAATGAGCAAAAAAATAAATTAATCGAGCGCGCCAGATTTTCTATGGGAGTGTTGAGTGCACCAAAAAAAAGCTCTCATTCACTAATATGACGATTTCGATGGGACGCAAACTCGCGGCCATTTTCATAATGTGCAAAAAAAAATTGCCATTTTGAAATACTCAAGCGCGTCAGATTAAGTTATATATGGTTCATCTTCATGTTCTAAGCGTACTGTTTCATAATCTGACGATTATCTGGAAGGATTCGCCTGATCTGACAAAAAAATAAAAAATAGAAAAACGGTTCACCTTGGGTGCGTTCCATTAAGCATTCACAACGTTCACGCTCACGACCACGAATTTTGTCGTTCCACTTGGTTCTGTGCGTCATAAAAATAAACTCAAGTGGAATGTGGAATCTCAGTCGTCGCCATATTTGCTCTTGAGTGCTTGACAATTGCATGCAATTTCTCAAAACGCTCACGCCGACCCACCTCTTGAAATGGGTCGTCGTGAACATAAATCATGACGTCATTCATGACATTTTCGCCACGACCCCAACGATCGTGGTCGCCATGTGGAACGTCTGACTGAGTGTTTTGGGCGTTGTGAACGCTTAATGGAACGTACCCCTTAAAGGCCATCCCTGCAACTTCCCGCTAATTCCATTCCTGGGCGCTTAAAATTGTAC
This sequence comes from Plagiodera versicolora, assembly GCA_037013635.1. Taxonomy (NCBI): domain Eukaryota; kingdom Metazoa; phylum Arthropoda; class Insecta; order Coleoptera; family Chrysomelidae; genus Plagiodera; species Plagiodera versicolora. The sequence continues at coordinate 12,440,533 of CM072982.1, forward strand.
TTATGATATTATTTAGCTCAAAATATAATTTATGTGATATTTTGAACTCGCTGAGTTCAAAGAAATAATATTTCTGTGCATTTGAGCTCTCCCAGCTCGAAAGTCTGATAGAAGTTTCATAGAACAATATTTTTGGAGGTTTGAAACCGCAATAACTTTTGAATGGATCAAGCAATTTTCACGCGGTTGGCGGCATTCGACGCAGTTTTCTCATCCTCATAAGTTATTTTGCAATTTTAATTGATAGAACCACAAAATCCGGAGTAATCCCGAAAAAACACTTTTTTGGGTTTCTTTCGTTCACGATATCTCTCGAACGAATCAACCGATTTTGACCAGCTTGGTGGCGATCAATATGGTTTTTCAAGCTCAAAGACGGTTTAGTTCTTGAAGTTAATCGATACAGCCGGTTAAAAGTTATTTCGAAAAAACGAGATGAGATTTTTCAAAACACACATTTCAAATTAATATGACTCATATTGAATATTTATTAACTTTAATTCACACGAATAATATTGAAATAGCAAAACGTTGCAAACACGTTGTAAACAGTATGCCAGGAGTCTTTATGATCAGCTGTGATGGCGTCATGGCAGCAGAAACCAGAGTGGGGACGGAGTGAGAGAGTAATAGATAGAGAAAGAGTAAGAGAGGAATAGAAACGCGGAGAAGGAAATGTAGGCATCACGCAGCTGCACGCATTTAACTTTATCGACAAAGTTTTGTTATTTCGGCTTGCGGAAATTGTCAGATTATATATTTTTCATTTTTCTTGAATTATTTCCTTCGAAATAAAAAAAAATTAGCTACGCTCGAGAATGTCATTTTTTACGTCACCCTCAATTTGTCAGATTAGTAGAATATACACTTTTTAGAATATAATTAAGTCACCCTACCTTAATCTGACAAATTTCCATTGGTTTTAACTCGAAACATTCTGTTCGTTAAATTTTTTTTTATGAAACCCAGGATGTTTCCTTGATATCCCCATGTCTCCAGGGTCTTGGGTATGTTGTGATGCCATGTCATATCAAAGGCTTTATATAAATCGAAGTAGATTGCAAAACATTTCTGATTGTTCGAAAATGCTTCATTTATATTGGTTTCAAGGTCTATGATATTGTCCAAAGTGGATTTCATGGGTCGAAATCCCACCTGTTCCATGATCAGTTGTTTGTTCTTCTCCATGTTCCATATGAGACGTTTATTGATGATTTCCTCAAAAAATTTGCATAGAGCACATGTGAGTGAAATCGGTCGGTATGAATCAGTTTTGTTGGGTGGTTTGTGCTGTTTCAGGATGGGCACTACATCAGCTAATTTCCATTGTTCGGGGAAAGAATGTTGTGTCCAGATCATGTTGAAAAATTCCAGAAGAAAGTCGTGGAATTCTTCGGGTAGATGTGCGAGGAAAGATATAGGTATATCATCAGGACCAGCGGATGTATCTTTCAATGTAGCAATTGCATGTAGAATTTCGGATTCGGAGATTGGTGCATTGATGGGATCATCATTTGGAATAATGCGAATTGGATTCCTTTCTTCTTTTTCTTTGAATGATAGGAATGTTTTATTATAATTGTGATCAGCTGAGATTTCACAGAAATTTTTGCTTAGCTCTTTCGCAATTTCAAAAGGGATGGTTATTGTTTTCCCTTCCGTTCAAGATCTTGGATGCCGTGAAGAATGTTTGTACCAGTAATTTTCTTAATTTTACGCCAGACTTTGCTGAGTGGGGTATTTATGTTGATAGTTTGTACATATTCATGCCAAGAATCTTTTTTAGCTTTGTTGGTTACTAGTTTGACAATTGCTCTCTTTTTCTTCAAGTCTATCAGGTTGTCTGGGGTGTTGTTGCGTTTGAACGTGTTTAATGCTCTTTTACTCTGTTTTATTGCATTATCACAATCCGAATTCCACCAAGGTACAATTTTTTTCTTGTCTATATGTTTCGTCTTTCCCACTGCCTGTGAGGCTGATTGTATTAGGATTTCGTTGAATCGGGAAAAATTGTTATCAATGGAGTCGTCCATTGAGATTGTACCTATTTTCGCCTTTATCAATTCTTGAAAGAGATCCCAATTAGCTGTATCAAGTTTCCATCTTGGTTCAGGTAAGTGGGGTGCTTTGGTGCATTTATTGTTGGTTATTATAATCGGATAATGGTCACTTCCATATAGGTCTTCAGCAACAGTCCATGTATGATCGATTAAGATAGATGTGCTACAGATAGAAAGGTCGATGGTTGGCAAGCTTCCTGAGGCAACGTTGAAATGGGTGTAGCTACCATTATTTAAGAGTGCAAGGTTCGTACTATTGATTAAATTAGCTATTTTGCGTCCCATGGTTGTAGTTTTCTGAGACCCCCAGATGATGTTATGCACATTGAAGTCTCCTAAGATCATTTTGGGCGAAGGGATCTGATCAATCAGATTTCGTAAATCATTCTCCTGTATGTCAGTGTTTGGAGGAATATATATATTACAAAGATGCAGTTTCTGTTTTGTGCTAATTTCTACAGCGACTGCTCCCAAGGTTGTCGTGATGGGGATTTGCTTTGAGTTGAGGTGGAATTTCGAGTAGATGGCGACCCCTCCGGATGCACGATTTCTTTCTGTTCGGTTTCTATAATATGAACTATATGGTTTTGGGTCCTGATGATAGGGATCCTTGAAATATGTCTCTTGGAAATATATGATATCAGGGGAATGTTGATTAATCAGAAGTTGCAGCATGGGTAGTCGTGTTCGGAATCCGTTAATATTCCATTGCATAATTATATTGTACATATTCATCGGTTTGACAGAAAGAGTGGATCAGGGAATGGATGAATCGCTTTCGGTATTTACGCCACCTGAAACAATTTGCTTCATCAATCTATTCTTCAGTTTGGTATATTTGGTTTTGAATATTCAGGTAATTGGGGGCGAAGCATTGTAACAATATTCATCGGTTCTGTGGTGTAGTCATTGGCGAGAACTGATAAATTTTTAGCTCCATTGGAGTTTTCTATGAAATGTTCAAGTTGTCGACTTTTGAGAGGGAATTGAGGGGTGTGGTTATCTATAAAATCCCTAACGCTATCAGGGACTTTACAGCTGATATCCAATTGATTCTTCTCGGCTTTAAATTTCTTCATCTGATTGTAAGATGGCGTTGCAAATATTCTTTCAGAGTCTTCTGGTGTTGGTGTCAATATATCAGAGACAGTCCGCTTATTTGAGGTACAATCTGTTGAAGGTACTTGAGGAGGATCTAGTACAATATCATCGATAAGATGTATTATTCCTTTAGTGCCTGTTGAAGGAGCTGCTGTTTCTGATTGATTTGAAGCATGAATTATTGCTCTTGTGGTATATTCACTAGTAGTATTTCCAGCAGTTGGTTGGAGTACTTGTGAAATTGGATGATGTTGAGATGATGAGGTATTGGAGTATTGAGGTGCAGCTTCAGGGATTGGGGAAGAGGATTGGGAGCTCATAGGACCTGCGCATTGTGATGCATTGTGTCCGGTTTGTTTGCACTTGAAGCAGGCATAGTTTTCCCTCGTGATGAAGATTCTGTATGGAATTTCGTCAAACTCCAAGTCAATATGCTCTGGAATTGGATTATTATCAGGCGGGGAGATATATACTTGTCTTCTGAAGCTGAGAATGTGGTTATAGTCTGGATCTGGGGCACCAATCTTCAAATACGACATGGAAGACATGAGTTTTAGTCACATATTGTGGAGAGTGTCTGTTAGGATCTTATGAGGAATAGTAGGACTCACATTTGAAAGGAGAAGTCTTCCCGATGGAGTGATAAGTCGACGTGCAGGTATTATTGTGCCATTGATCGTGATAGCACCGTGATCATTCAATAAATTATCAACCAAATCTTTTCTGTTCAGATAAACACAGATCCTGTTGTTTGAGATACGCGAGCAGAAAGTGGTGTTCTTTGGGTTAACTATGCGTCCGAGCTTCAGTAGATAGTCTTGAATTTTGAGTCCGTCTAACGAAGTGAATAAAATTGCTTGGTCTTTTCTGGGTGGTTGGTTTGAAGTTTGAGATGAGACAGTTGAGTATGATTTTGTGTTAGAAGTTCTGTTGCTGTTGTGAACTGCATCATTCGTGATTTCAGTGATGATAGCGTTGGAGTTGATGATTGTTTGTTTTTTAGTGTCAGCGCTCATCCCGAACGCAATCTGAATCCGCCCCTGGCGAGTCTCAGATATACGAGATAAGGCAGTTGATACGCGGCTGTTGGTGTTGTTTTAATTCGGTTGATTTGAGTCAATCGTGATGTTTCCGAATTATGGTAAATGCCAATAATAGAAAAGAGATATATACAACTTCACTTTTCACTGCTTGAAATAATTTAATTGTTAATTCTAACACTTTTCTTTACAATAATCGGGACCGCCAGCAGAACACATTGAGTCGTACTACGTGCAGTTTTCTTGCTTTTCTTTTTTTTTTTTTTTTTTCTTCTGTCCTTCCTCTTTTTTTTTTTCTTCCTTTTTTTTATATGTGACCTATCTCCAAAATCGTCAATCGTAATGTTTCCGAATTATGGTAAATGCCAATAATAGAAAAGAGATATATGTCTATACAACTTCACTTTTCACTGCTTGAAATAATTTAATTGTTAATTCTAACACTTCTCTTTATAATAATCGGGACCGCCAGCAGAACACATTGAGTCGTACTACGTGCAGTTTTCTTGCTTTTTTTTTCTTTTTTTCTTCTTTACTTTCTCTTTTTTTTTTCTTTCTTCTTTTTTTTTCTTTTTTTATATCTGACCTTTCTCCAAAACCATCATACTCCATGTCCATCCCATGTCCATATGATACATCGTCACTGTCACTACTAGATCCAGACAGCTGGGATTGGCTCGCGTACTATTATGGGACTGTTATCAAGTAAAATGTGTCTTTACTCAACAACTGCCACTAGCGCACTGACTAAGATACTTCAGTTCATTGAAAGTATTAATCTAAAAGCTCAATAATACGCCATCTGATGGAAAAAATGCACCGATGTTGTAACGGAAATTTTGATTCATCTGGTAATTTATTTGATTGAAGAACTTATCAACATCCTTTTCATGGCTCCGTTCTATGACCGTAATAGCCAATTTTATCCGTTCAAGACACAAGATCAAGGTAATTTCTGAGGAGAGGGGACCTGGAAGAATGTGCTGATCGATGAAATCGATATTTTCGAGCACTCTTCGATTCGAATATGTTTGGCAAGCGGTTGGGTCTGCAACTGGTTCCACCCCGCAGGAAGGCATGTAGGCGACCTTCTTTCCTAGATCCACCTCGTGAACGAGTGCTAACATCTCCGCCACCGCCAAACACAGAACGAACAGGGACGTGATCGGGAGGAAGCCTATTAGGGAGCAGTGGGGTCATCCTCGTTAGGGAACCCTTTCCACATCGAGCCGCAGAGGACTCTTGGCAGGATAAGGCTCGATGTTCTGGCTACCCTTTGATGCCTAATTGATCATATACATTTTGTAGCCTTCAGCATATTGTTCTGTTTTTTAGCCTTCAGCTCGATTTTTTCATTGTCATTAAAATACTATAATCTTTATCTGGATCTTTCACTTCCCAGTCGGAACGTATAATTCATCATACCAGAAGAAGAAAAATGTGATAGTTTCAGAAATGCATTTTGTGTCAGTTGAATAGGGCAACTTTTTTTCATGTGAATATCACCTATATGTGATAACTCCAAACAATATTATTAATTGTAGTATTATTTGTCAGTTCATGGATTTGTCTGAAATTGGAATAACTCTCAACTTATTTCTCCCAAGTTACCAATGATATTTCGATGAAACTTTCATAAATCTACTGAAGCTATTCGTGAGCTGAGAAAATCGCATTCTTATACTGATGTTGATTATTCTGATATTGTTATTGATAATTTCATGGTCCGAATGAAAAATTCTGAGAAGACTTTTCTTGTTCGAGACATATTTTAGCTCATTCATTTCGTAACATTTCAGTGAAACCTTGCGACTGTAGTTCAGAACGTCGGATTCTTGTTTTTCATTTGAAATATTGAATATAAGAAAGTGAAAGAATTAGAAAATTTTGGAACCTCAGATTCTGATTCGTATCTGATGTGTTACGACTCACATAGTGTTTGGAAATTGAAAATCTCATCATTCCAAATTTTAATTGATCAAATACTTTTTATAATATCATTAAGGACAGTTTTGCTATATTCCAGGTAGGATTCCAAACCAGTTTTTTGAGGCCACGGTCTTACAAAGAGGTCTGGAAACTGGTAGAGTGGAGTGGGGGGTTGCCCAAACATTGAGAAAATGTTGGTGGTTCTCGTGTTCCGCCACCTGTAGCGCTGTTCTCTCTTTATCACTTTGTCAGTCAATCACAAATCAGATACGATCAGCTTCATTAAAATACGTATGGTTTTTGATTTATTCGAGATAATTTTGCAATATTTCTGTCATTGATTTCATTCACCATTCAAGTCCTAACCGTTTGTTTTGTTTACTATACGAACTGTCAAAGATTCTTCAAAAATGGTGACATTTCCCAACCACAAGAAAAAAAGTCGAATTGATGTCATTGATGAAATATCGAATGAAATAGTAAAGCTATAAAAATTGAGAAATGTAGAACATATTCTATAACTTCAATAGATTTTCAATCTGTTTTGTTTGATATTATCAAGTATGTGGTACAAATATCAGAATTTTCATTTCATCGTAATTTCCCCAAGAATCAACTATTATTATTTTCATATATTTGTAAATAACTTTCATATATAACTTGGTGCCTTGAAATCACATATCTGACGAATCGAAATCGAAGAATTTGCAATCGTTACTCCAATTTAATACTGGGTGATCCACTTTTTAGTAGTGAAATGAATCAGGAACAAATATACTAATGATATTTATTATGAAAGGTGTTATATTTGTGCAGATACAGATTTCACAAAAATTTCGAGACATATTTTAACATATGCTTCCATGAATTGATGAATTGCGACATTGTCAAACTAGAGCGAAATATATAGTAGACGATAAATGTGGTTAAGAAATTTATCTGTGAAGCTTTGTTTCATAGGGTCATTGAAAAAACGAAAAGGCAAAAGCGACAATTTGGTTATTTTACAGGAGAGCATTTGGAAGAAAATGGGTCCTGTTTGGATTGCGATTATCTTTTTAATGTTTATTAAATCATTCAACATTGTATAGTGTCGGGTGGGTTGAGACACATGCACAGTTTGTCAGGTCACAGATACCATCAAATCGAATCAACTGGTGGTCGTAACTCCAAATCGTCAAAAATGTCGTTTTCGCTCCTTCGTCTTGTCAGCGACGACATTTACGGAAATTTCGATTCGATTGTTTCAAGACCATCCAGTATATTTTCCATCATCTTATAACACACACCATTTCAAATATGTCTATATTAATTTACCCCCTGAAAATATTTTGAAGAATTCAATAATTCAAGATTCGAATATTTGGAATTTCCAAGAATTGAAATATATTTTCTTTCCGATCGATTTTTTTAATACGCACCTGGCTATTTAGTAAGAAATTGATTTAATTGAATGTCAATATTTCCAAATGATATGCTATTCATCCATTTTTTATTCAGGTCTTCTTGATGTAGCGAGTTTTGTTGTTAATTTTGTTTATTGCATATTTTAATGTTATCTCTCATGGAATAAGTTTGGTTCATTTCTAGAACGAACGCATAATCTGTTTTATTTTTGGAAATCAGCCTATTTTTATCATGTCTATTATGTTACCCACGTAATAGGTATCTTATTTGGGTTGTATCGCCTTTGTTTCTAGATAGCTGAAACCATAACAATTATTCTACAAACTGCGCCTTCGATCATTTATTCCGGTTTGTGGGTCATATTAGTATTTCAATAGATCCTATCAGTTCAGAGGAAGTAGTTTTATGTTCTGAAATGATGATCAGTTTGTAATTATTGGAACAGCTTGTTCTGTTCATCTTTCTGCATTTTACTGATGGATGGAATACAACGTATGATCCTTCAACCAATGCATTCAATGTTTCTTTCGAGATTCGATTTCTGATAAACTTTCGATCTTTTGAATATTTCATCATATTTATAAGACATTTCTATTCTGTCTTGTTATCCATATCTCATGGAGCTATTTTTACAACACAACTACGAATTAAACAAGTGTATCTACATATACAGGATGGTACAGAACTATGGGATCAAACTTCTAGGAGTAATTCAGCGCAACAGTAGAAAACATTTGAGTAGTGGGTCCTACCTCTGGAAAAGTGTCACTGTTTGTCACTGTGTCTTCCTCCAACCTGAATACACCGATTTAAACGTCGCACATGATTTCGGCGGACTTAACTAAAAATTTGATACTCGTTTTGAATAATTTCAAAAGCTGATGTAATTCGTCCAATTGGGTCTTGCTTTTTTTCTACTGGAGTTGTGTAGATCAAAAACTTCACATGTCCCACAGGAAAAAATCTAGCGGCGTTAAATCGGGCCTAGGAGGCCAAGAAACCTCTTCACCTCTGGCAATCCAACGCCCATCATATAAATCGTTTTAAATCATCAGCTATGAAGTTTTAAATCATTAACATTTTGAACAATTGTGATGATATCATGTACAAAAGGCAAAAATTAAACGCATTGAATCCTATTTAGGCGATTCATCGTCTTTCTGAATTTTAACGCGTCTTAGGATCGAAGTGACCATTTTCCGGACATGGACTCACTACTCAAATGTTTTCTACTGTTGCACTGAATAACCCCTAGAAGTAACACCCTGTATATCGTGAATACAAAAGTGAAGTAGTACTATGATTAGAATTATTTGTCAATTTCACTTCATTTCTGAAGAAATAATAGGATTCCAAGAAATTGCAAGATAGCTATCATGAGGCAATATAAATGTAATGATTAAGGCCAACAGACGGAATAGTCCTAGGCGAGACAACAATGAACTTATTTCAAATGTATATTCGTTCACCATCGAATTGAGCATTAAACTCCGCATTCAGTCTCATCTTTCTTTTTGCCATAGATTGCGATTTTGTTAAACTAGAGCATGAAAAAACTTAATTTCATGAAAACTAGTTATCAGTGATAATAAGTAAACCCACTAAGTAAAATGGTAGAAAATGAAAGTATTTCAAACGTCACATTAAGATAATTTTTGATATAAACATGCAACTTTTTAAATGAACAATCTATTTTATGTTACTGTACCCACATCGCTAATAACCCTCGTGGTTGATGCGTGAAATAAAAAAAAATCTATTTTATGTAATATTGAAGCGATTCTAGTCTCACCCAAATATGTGGAAGTAGTTGAAAATAAAATGGGGGAAAAACGAATTGAAAGAATTTATAATTGAACACAATTTCCGATGAACAAGGTATGAGACGACTGTGAAAATAATCTTTATGGAAAGAAAAACTTTATATATGTAAGAATATATATAAGAATATTTTTTTATAATTCGGGTATGCAGTCAACAAGGGGATGGAAAATAAAGTGCACTCTTTTTCCTATTCAAGCTTTCGAGCCATATATTTGCTCTTCTCCAGGAACTCTACAATGAATTAAAAATGAACAATTAATTGATGTGAAAAAACATTTTTGCCATGTGTGTACTTACGAAAGTGAGGTTAGAAATCCCTTTCACTTGCCGTAATTTATAAAATTATGTAACAAAGCACAACAAACTTGGTATAATACAATACAGCTAAAAATTTTTTTATTCAAAATGATCATGGTTAAGTAAAATGAGTGCAAAACAATTCTGAAATTCCACATGGGCTCTTATGGGGGCCATGTTTAATTAGAGAGGAAATGATGTATGATTGACGAATGACAATTAAAGTTGATATTTGAAGTCAATGACAGATTACTAGTGACCCTGCTGCCAACATAAAATGAGATGAATATAAACACCAACGGCTCCACGGGAACAAACAAAATTTATTTTTTTTTTTTTTATTATATTAAAATGAATTTTGGTCTATCCCATAAGACGGGAGGCTGAGTAGATATGAATAGATAATGTTGAGATTATCAATGTCCGTTCTGGAATTCATTGAATTAGGCTCTTTGAAAATCTGTGTCATTTCTAGAAAAGTTCTCTTCTTCAAATTGGATTCATGCTCCAAGATAGTTACACCATCATAATCTGGGTTGTGGTCACAAGAAATAGTGTGATTGGCCAAGTTTTTTTTTAATTTCTGATGTCACTTTTGTGGGAGCTAATTCTGTCTTTCAACTTCCTTTTGGTTTGGCCAATATACTTCTTTTCACATTGAGAACAAGGGATAGAGTAAACTGAATTAGAGTTGTCCAATAGAGGATCTTTGTCTTTTAATTTTGAAAAAATATTATTCAATGTGATTTGGTTTTTGTAAGCAATTTCAATATTGGGAATTTTGGAAAACAATTTGTTAAATTTAAAGTTAAGATATTAAATATGTGGCAATGTAAGATAATAAGTTGGTTGCAAAGCGTTATTCGCCAAATTGTTGATTGTGTTATTATTATTGCTGTTATTGCTGTTAGGATGATCAATACCAATGGAAGACCTACTGAAAATCAGCTAAATCAGGATAACCATTGTTGATGAATAATTGTGAAAGTTTTTGAAGATTGATAGTTCTTAGTGAAATGTGACTTGTCCTAATAACTCTGTTTTTCATACCAATGACTAGATTTATCTTTTGTCTATGTTTGTGATATGATTTGTAGTGCAGGAATCTCCCTGAGGCACCTGGTTTGGTGTACCAGCTGGTGATTAGAGTATTGTCTCTCCTTCTGATTACTTTTGTATCTAAGAAGGGGACACTCTGTTTCATTTTTTCTTCTTCGATGGTAACTTGTAATTTGTCATGGTAGGAGTTGAAAACAAGTGACACCTCACCAAATTTATCCTGAGGGGCACTCAATATAATGTCATCAACATATTTTTTTGAAAAGGGGATTTCAAATTGAATTCTGCCCAAACAATCATCAATGAGGTCGTCCACCACATATTGGGCAATAATAGGAGAAACTGGGCTGCCCATTGGCATACCCAGACATTGTTTGTAAATTCTATTTTCAAAAATGAAAACTGTTGTGTCATAAAGAAAATCAATCAATTTTGAGAATAACTCCCTGGAAACTTTGCAATGTTAGGAAATGTAATTTCAGTGCCTGGTGATACTCTCTTTTGCTAGTTCTACTGTAATGTTATTGAACAACGATACTGCATCTAGACTAATGATCTTGAATCATTGTATATTCTAAAGATACACCCTTCTTCTTTAGAAATCATATTCTTTTTCTCCAGCTCTGTGATCAATTTATTTGCTTTTTGTTGAATGGTACTAGAGGGGTTTCTATTTATTGATTGATAATAAGTATTATCATTGAGAATGTTTAAAGCTAGTGACGAGTATTGTTCTTGAGTCAGGATTGTCGTCACTTTCATTTTGTCTGATTGAATGATTTTCAACTCTGGATTATTTTCTAGGAATATTTTACATTTCATGTAAGCATTGTACATTGGATCGTTCTTCCAGATTAAGAAGCAAAATATTGTCAAATTCAATAAACTTAAACAATCTCATAATTGTAAAATAGAAACACCAGCGGCTTGGGTTAAAAATATAACGAACGCAGAAATTCCTTCTGAAATCTCTGATTTTCTAGCTCTGGGACCAAAATTTAGCATCGAACCAAAGAATAAAGATATTAATATTCCAAAATTTTTAGCAGATATTGACTCAATTTCACAATTCGTTCCAAACAATGAAATAAATATTTTCTTAACTCAAACTACAAATATCATTACCAATTTTGTTCACACTAATGATTCTTCTAACGATCCAATGTACAATGCTTACATAAAATGTAAAATATTCGTTAAAAATAATTCGGAGTTGAAAATCATTCAATCAGACAAAATGAAAGTGACGACAATCCTGACTCAAGAACAATACTCGTCACTAGCTTTAAACATTCTCAATGATAATACTTATTATCAATCAATAAATGGAAACCCCTCTAGTACCATTCAACAAAAAGCAAATAAATTGATCACAGAGCTGGAGAAAAAGAATATGATTTCTAAAGAAGAAGGGTGTATCTTTAGAATATACAATGGAACGATCAATAAGTTTTATGGATTACCAAAAATCCATAAACCTATACTCCAACTCAGACCCATCATTTCAGGCATTAACAGTCCTAATAGAGGCGTTGCTCAGTTTGTTACCAACGTACTCACACTATCATATAACTCAAATAATAATTATTTTGTCAAGGACTCCTTTGAGTTTCGCTCTTTCATAAATGAGTTTCAACTCCCTTTGGGATTCAAGATCATTAGTCTAGATGCAGTATCGTTGTTCAATAACATTACAGTAGAACTAGCAAAAGTGAGTATCACCAGGCACTGGAATGACATTTCCTTACATTGCAAAGTTTCCAGGGAGTTATTCTTAAAATTGATTGATTTTCTTTATGACACAACAGTTTTCATTTTTGGAAATAGAATTTACAAACAATGTCTGGGTATGCCAATGGGCAGCCCAGTTTCTCCTATTATTGCCCAATATGTGGTGGACGACCTCATTGATGATTGTTTGGGCAGAATTCAATTTGAAATCCCCTTTTCAAAAAAATATGTTGATGACATTATATTGAGTGCCCCTCAGGATAAATTTGGTGAGGTGTTACTTGTTTTCAACTCCTACCATGACAAATTACAAGTTACCATCGAAGAAGAAAAAATGAAACAGAGTTTCCCCTTCTTAGATACAAAAGTAATCAGAAGGAGAGACAATACTCTAATCACCAGCTGGTACACCAAACCAGGTGCCTCAGGGAGATTCCTGCACTACAAATCATATCACAAACATAGACAAAAGATAAATCTAGTCATTGGTATGAAAAACAGAGTTATTAGGACAAGTCACATTCCACTAAGAACTATCAATCTTCAAAAACTTTCACAATTATTCATCAACAATGGTTATCCTGATTTAGCTGATTTTCAGTAGGTCTTCCATTGGTATTGATCATCCTAACAGCAATAACAGCAATAATAATAACACAATCAACAATTCGGCGAATAACGCTTTGCAACCAACTTATTATCTTACATTGCCACATATTTAATATCTTAACTTTAAATTTAACAAAATGTTTTCCAAAATTCCCAATATTGAAATTGCTTACAAAAACCAAATCACATTGAATAATATTTTTTCAAAATTAAAAGACAAAGATCCTCTATTGGACAACTCTAATTTAGTTTACTCTATCTCTTGTTCTCAATGTGAAAAGAAGTACATTGGCCAAACCAAAAGGAAGTTGAAAGACAGAATTAGCTCCCACAAAAGTGACATCAGAAACTTAAAAAAAACTTGGCCAATCACACTATTTCTTGTGACCACAACCCAGATTATGATGGTGTAACTATCTTGGAGCATGAATCCAATTTGAAGAAGAGAACTTTTCTAGAAATGACACAGATTTTCAAAGAGCCTAATTCAATGAATTCCAGATCGGACATTGATAATCTCAACATTATCTATTCATATCTACTCAGCCTCCCGTCTTATGGGATAGACCAAAATTCATTTTAATATAATTAGAAAAAAATAAAAATTTTTGTTTGTTCCCGTGGAGCCGTTGGTGTTTATATTCATCTCATCCCAGGCAGCAAGCTGACGTCATAATGACGTCTCTTTTTGGTATTTATTGGTCCGCAACGTCATATTACCAAAAAATGACGTGAAAACTGACGTCATTTTTTGAATGTACTGTAGACGTCATAACCAGGACGTTAGTTTGACGATATTTTCACGTCATTATAAAACGTCAACTCATTGTTTTATATTTTTGCATTTTGATGATTATTCCAATGATCCTTATAGGTTCCTAAATATTTTTCATCGAAATGCAAAAGTTAAACGAAAGTTTACAATAGATACCTTAAAGTGTGTATAGGCAAGTGTACATTGTAGGTACAGAATGGAATCAAATTTCTCTTTAGGCGAATAAACAGACGCAATATAGGTATTATTATTCAACCACAGCCCATCTTTTATGAGGTTCGTATGATTATCAACTCATTGAAAAACAGTTTGAATTTGGCGCTTCAAAACAAAACGTTCATTATTTGTTTGGCGTTCGGCAATCTCCGGAGTTATCGGTATCGGACAAGTTCGGCCACAAGCCAACACGCAACGTTGACGACGCACACGGCCACACGCCATTATCACAAAAATTTTGAGGTTGTTATGTATTCGATTTCGATTGAAATTTCCTATTGATTACAGAAGTCGATTTCCGACCGTCGGTTGTGAATTGTGCATTTCCTTTACTAGTGATTTGTAAGGTAAGTTTAATATTTGGTCTATTGCATGTATTGGATTTGATGTCATGTACTCACCACTTACTATGATTCCTGTACCTATATCATGATGCTACGTTATTTTAAGGCTTTTTCCTTTTTGTGAAAATAATTGTATCCTTAAGGTTAGTGTGCTGATTAAACTCACTAGGATTTTTTGTCGAGATACTGAAATAATTTGATGAAAAATCAAGAAACATATGATGAGAGTCCAAATTAATGTGTTAATACTGGTGAAAAGAAGCTTCTTATCAGTGAATCTACCTATAGAAAAAGAAAGAATCTTAGTTATATATACACAATTCACTTATTTTGGTTAACTGTATAATAAATAGAGTCGACTCTTCTAAGCTATGAAAGATCTTGAGATGAGTCTGCACAAATAACTTTCTGTTCTGACAACTCAAGGTACTTCTTTCTTTCATACTTTTCCAATGGTTTTTTCCTACATATCTGTTATAACTGGTGGTAATCTAGAAGACAGAACTTTCAACAATTTGTTCGACCAAATGAAATTTTTAAAATACTATCACATCTGTATATTTTTGAAATTTGTTGTTTTAATAGTTTGTGAATAATAGTAGAGTTTTCATTTATCTATTGGTCATTAACCATTAAATTATATATATTTTTTAACAATAATTTTTTATTTCTAGAAAGTTCCTGTGCCTTGGGGATTTCTACTCTTCTCACATTTCCAACAAGTGGAGTCGACTCTTCTAAGCTATGAAAGATCTTGAGATGAGTCTGCACAAATAACTTTCTGTTCTGACAACTCAAGGTACTTCTTTCTTTCTTACTTTTCCAATGGTTTTTTCCTACATATCTGTTATAACTGATGGTAATCTAGAAGACAGAACTTTCAACAATTTGTTCGACCAAATGAAATTTTTAAAATACTATCACATCTGTATATTCTTGAAATTTGTTGTTTTAATAGTTTGTGAATAATAGTAGAGTTTTCATTTATCTATTGGTCATTAACCATTAAATTATATATATTTTTTAACAATAATTTTTTATTTCTAGAAAGTTCCTGTGCCTTGGGGATTTCTACTCTTCTCACATCCCCAACAAGTGGAACAAGTACCCCTACATCAACTATTCACAATAAAATTTGGCATTTTTTCTTCCTAATGAGCTAATCAATTTTTGGTTTAATTCAAATGTTCTGAGTTAACAATTTTACTCTTGATAATTGTGATCCTCATAGTTCAAAAAAATAACTCCCTCTACTCAAACTGTTATTTTATATATATAATATAAATATATATATTATATTTCATTATATCTTTATTATATCCTTTGATGCCGATGGAACATATAGATTTTCGTTCTCTAATTGTGATTTTATTTACAGACCTTATAACATCATAGATAGGATATTGATTTGTATATGCACTAACATCCAAATAATATGAGCTTGAGACTAGCAAGTGAATACAAATAATTTTTAACCAATATCAATATATATATATAATAAATAGGGACGGCCCATTAACGTCGAAATATAACGTCATAATGACGTTACAGAATGACGTCTTTGGTCTGTGACATATTCACGTCATCCTACCGTCTTTATGGCGTCATTCTTTTCGTCAGCAGGACGTGTCTGGTGTCGAAAAAATGACGATAAAATCACGTCAGCTTGCTGCCTGGGATTTTATTTTGGCAGCAGGGTCACTAGTAATCTGTCATTGACTTCAACTTTTATTGTCATTCGTCAATCATACATCATTTCCTCTCTAATCAAACATGGCCTCCATAAGAGCCCATGTGGAATTTCAGAATTGTTTTGCACTCATTTCACTTAACCATGATCATTTTGAATAAAAAAAATTTCAGCTGTATTGTATTATACTAAGTTTGTTGTGCTTTGTTACATAATTTTATAAATTACGGCAAGTGAAAGGGATTTCTTACCTCACTCTCGTAAGTACACACATGGCAAAAATGTTTTTTCACATCAATTAATTGTTCATTTTCGATTCATTGTAGAGTTCCTGAAAAAGAACAAATATATGGCTTGAAAGCTTGAATAGAAAAAAGAGTGCACTTTATTTTCCATCCCCTTGTTGACTGCATACCCGAACTATAAAAAAATATTCTTCTTTAACGTAGACAGTCGTCTAACTTTCACACCTTCTATATATATATATATATATATATATATATATATAAATATATATATATATATACTATATATATACTTTCTGTTTTGTTTACAAATT
The DNA here is from genome assembly GCA_037013635.1 of Plagiodera versicolora. Lineage (NCBI taxonomy): Eukaryota > Metazoa > Arthropoda > Insecta > Coleoptera > Chrysomelidae > Plagiodera > Plagiodera versicolora. The sequence goes on from CM072982.1 coordinate 12,457,174, forward strand.
CAGATTGAGCTACTGGCCTCATAACTGTGATTTCTTCTGTAGGTAGAATACTGGTTCACTTATATACTATAATATATGATGAATATATATTTTTTCTATACCTACTCTAAAATATGTGAATATATCAATGAAAGAAATAAAGATACCAAGAGCCTAATATTAGAACGGATACTTTCTACCGGATTCTGAAACGAATAGATGCAAATCGAAACTAATTCATCAGGAGCTTAAATCAACTTGGCACTGAATGACGTCAATAGGTGCCCATTGACGTCAATGATCAGGTTCCTCGCAACCAAAAAACAAACTTAGATACAAAAACCAGTATTCTTTTACTAATAACAGTTGCTTCAGACAGACTCATCTTGATGGCCTGAAGGTATTTTTTTCTACCATAGGAAATTTCCATCAAAACATCAAAATATGATCAACAACAAACATTATCTGTGCATCATACATAATTTTCATCATCAGTATACTCAGGTTGGAGTAACTGAACATTCATCAATAAAACAATTAATCAGTCGGAAAATATTCCATTGTTGATTATGAAATGAAATAATACCCATATTCACATGGTCACAACGATAATATTACATTATAGGCTGTCTAGTTTGGGTACTAGGAGACATTTCAATATTTATAATTATACAAAATGATTAAAAATGATTTCCATCTGTGCGGTACTTTCCATCCATTAATAAGTGAGCATTCCGATTTGGAAATTATTTTCAAAACAAATTGCAGGATCTTTTCTATAGTAAATGGAAATTAAATAAAAAGAAAAGTATAATTCGTGTTGAAATTGTAGTTGGTTAGCAAGCGATATGTATAGTATTCCATAATATAAAAATCGCGAGTTGTAACGGAGTTTAATATACAGAGTTATGATAAAGTAATGCACAAAATTCATAAAACGTACAACGATCACTTTTGAAAAATATGCAAAAACACGTCAAACTGTTCTTTTTATTCCGCATCTTTTGACCTAAGTTACAAAAATAACACGTCAAAGTTGTTAAAGTTATGACGTCATCAACAATTTTTTTTATGGGAAACTAAGATTTTCATCACATTATGTGATAGAGCTTGTGTTTTTACACACGGGAAAAATAGTTGCAATAGGGCTCACATAAGAAAAAAAACGAGAAAAGGAATAAAATAAATAATAAATAATCCTTTCTCTTTCGGTTAAACGATCCATAATAATAAAACTGTGCTGACACGAATTGTACGACTGACACTGACAAACCGTTGTTTTAGTAAAACAATTGAAAAAATTTATAAGAACGAATGTTCTTACTAGATGAGTGTAAGTTTGACCTCCTTTTATAATTGGTTATGTTATTTCGTTTTTTATTCTTTTTCTCGTTTTTTTCCTATGTGAGCCCTACTGCAACTATTTTTCCCGTGTGTAAAAACTCAAGCTCTATCACATAATGTGATAAAAATCTTAGCTCCCCATTAAAAAAATTTGTTGATGACGTCATAACTTTGACAACTTTGACGTGTTATTTTTGTAACTTATGTCAAAAGATGCGGAATAAAAAGAACAGTTTGACGTGTTTTTGCATTTTTCTCTAAAGTGATCGTTGTACGTTTTATGAATTTTGTGCATTACTTTATCATAACCCTGTATATTATACTTGTTCATTTTTCATTTCAATCATGAGCATGGAAGTTGATATTTGGTCATGTTCTTTCATGGCTAAAATTTGAGTACTTGTATACAGATAATATGGTAAACAAGACTTATACCTTCGACTATATCAAAACTATTTCGTTAACTGTTAACTTCTGGATAATTTCACGAGGAAGAAATTTTGTGACATCTTCATTCATCATTGAAAAGTGCATTTTGAGATGCTTGGTCTATGACATAAGTTTCGTCTTGCTCTCTCTTTGTGTTCGTTTTTATTTTGTTGTGTGTTTATGCTAAGGTGCTTATAACTAATATGGTGAAACCAGTTCCTATCTCGACCCGTGACCAAAATCCCTCGATCAAAACGCATATTTTCGAAAAGCGACGAACGCTTTTTTAAATCACCACGGATGGCGACACCGTCGGCGCTATAATAATGCGAAATGCAACGTTGCTGATTGTTTATGAAAGACACCAGTAGTTTGTCTTCAAAGTTTTTATTCGACAGTATTTCACGAATCTGTGGGGATGAAGAAACGTCAAATTGAATTTTCAAAAAGAAATGTAACTTTGGCTTTGTTGGAAGCGACAATTTGTTTTGCGCAGAAAACGTGAATTATTCATTTTAGGAGCGGCAACGCTGACCCTGACCTCTATGCTCGTCAGTTTAGTTGTCAATCAGATCGAAAATGACAGATTCTGTAGTGAAAATATAATCTTTTATTCATTCCTGAATATACATACAGTCAGATAATTAAATAGAGTGAGGTGAAGATGTATTCAAAATAATTTGTGACCAGGAAATACACACTATAAGGAAGATGAATATAAACATCTAAAATAAAAGATGTGCATGCACGTGTGTTCTGCTGAATGATATATTCTAATATTTGATAACGTGTAATGTTCCTCATGTTTGAAGAAATTTGATATCACTATCTGCTACCCAGGCAGCAAGCTGACGTGATTTTATCGTCATTTTTTCGACACCAGACACGTCCTGCTGACGAAAAGAATGACGCCATAAAGACGGTAGGATGACGTGATTATGTCACAGACCAAAGACGTCATTCTGTAACGTCATTATGACGTTATATTTCGACGTTAATGGGCCGTCCCTATTTATTATATATATATATATATATATATATATATATATATATATATATATATATATATATATATATTGATATTGGTTCAAAATTATTTGTATTCACTTGCTAGTCTCAAGCTCATATTATTTGGATGTTAGTGCATATACAAATCAATATCCTATCTATGATGTTATAAGGTCTGTAAATAAAATCACAATTAGAGAACGAAAATCTATATGTTCCATCGGCATCAAAGGATATAATAAAGATATAATGAAATATAATATATATATTTATATTATATATATAAAATAACAGTTTGAGTAGAGGGAGTTATTTTTTTGAACTATGAGGATCACAATTATCAAGAGTAAAATTGTTAACTCAGAACATTTGAATTAAACCAAAAATTGATTAGCTCATTAGGAAGAAAAAATGCCAAATTTTATTGTGAATAGTTGATGTAGGGGTACTTGTTACACTTGTTGGGGATGTGAGAAGAGTAGAAATCCCCAAGGCACAGGAACTTTCTAGAAATAAAAAAATATTGTTAAAAAATATATATAATTTAATGGTTAATGACCAATAGATAAATGAAAACTCTACTATTATTCACAAACTATTAAAACAACAAATTTCAAAAATATACAGATGTGATAGTATTTTAAAAATTTCATTTGGTCGAACAAATTGTTGAAAGTTCTGTCTTCTAGATTACCACCAGTTATAACAGATATGTAGGAAAAAACCATTGGAAAAGTAAGAAAGAAAGAAGTACCTTGAGTTGTCAGAACAGAAAGGTATTTGTGCAGACTCATCTCAAGATCTTTCATAGCTTAGAAGAGTCGACTCTATTTATTATACAGTTAACCAAAATAAGTGAATTGTGTATATATAACTGAGATTCTTTCTTTTTCTATAGGTAGATTCACTGATAAGAAGCTTCTTTTCACCAGTATTAAAACATTAATTTGGACTCTCATCATATGTTTCTTGATTTTTCATCAAATTATTTCAGTATCTCGACAAAAAATCCTAGTGAGTTTAATCAGCACACAAACCTTAAGGATACAATTATTTTCACAAAAAGGAAAAAGCCTTAAAATAACGTAGCATCATGATATAGGTACAGGAATCATAGTAAGTGGTGAGTACATGACATCAAATCCAATACATGCAATAGACCAAATATTAAACTTACCTTACAAATCACTAGTAAAGGAAATGCACAATTCACAACCGACGGTCGGAAATCGACTTCTGTAATCAATAGGAAATTTCAATCGAAATCGAATACATAACAACCTCAAAATTTTTGTGATAATGGCGTGTGGCCGTGTGCGTCGTCAACGTTGCGTGTTGGCTTGTGGCCGAACTTGTCCGATACCGATAACTCCGGAGATTGCCGAACGCCAAACAAATAATGAACGTTTTGTTTTGAAGCGCCAAATTCAAACTGTTTTTCAATGAGTTGATAATCATACGAACCTCATAAAAGATGGGCTGTGGTTGAATAATAATACCTATATTGCGTCTGTTTATTCGCCTAAAGAGAAATTTGATTCCATTCTGTACCTACAATGTACACTTGCCTATACACACTTTAAGGTATCTATGGTAAACTTTCGTTTAACTTTTGCATTTCGATGAAAAATATTTAGGAACCTATAAGGATCATTGGAATAATCATCAAAATGCAAAAATATAAAACAATGAGTTAACGTTTTATAATGACGTAAAAATATCGTCAAACTAACGTCCTGGTTATGACGTCTACAGTACATTCAAAAAATGACGTCAGTATTCACGTCATTTTTTGGTAATATGACGTTGCGGACCAATAAATACCAAAAAGAGACGTCATTATGACGTCAGCTTGCTGCCTGGGTAAAATGGTACCCTCCACACTGTCTTCTCTTCCAGGGCTCCAATACCAGCCCGCCAAAACGAACGAGGAAGAAATGTTAACAACATAAATATGGATTTGGCAACAATTCTCGTATGGGGATCCAAAAACTCAGTGGATTTCAATGCAAACAAAACACAAGCATGTCTTTTCTCCAAAAAAGCCGACCTCACAATGCCCAACATAAGCTTGTTAGATGTGACCATATCTTGAAGTCATCCATCTCAATGCTTGGTATAACTATCAGCAATAGCCTTTCTTGGAAAAGTTATGTGATATCAATTGCTAAAAGTGCATCCCAAAAACTCGGATTTCTGTTTCGTGCCAGGAGCTATTTTGGACCTGTCTTGGAATACTGTTCCCATATTTGGAGTGCAGCACCTAAACATATTCTGAAGCTGTTGGATTCTGTTCAAAAAAGGGCAATTCGTCTCGTCGGTGATGCTTCGCTTACTAACTCGCCTACTTCTCTGGAACACCGTAGAAGGGTTGGCGATCTATCTCTATTCTATAGATATTTTCATGGGCGGTGCTCTTCTGAAATATCAACAATCGTTCCTCCTTTGGCGGTCTCTTCGAGGTTAACCCGTCAAGTCCAGTCTTTACACCCCTTTGTGGTTAATTTGGTGACCTGCAGAACATCTCTTTTCAAAGACTCGTTCATCCAACGAACAGCGAGGCTCTGGAACACATTGCCCAGGGAGGTGTTCCCCGAGGCATATGACCTTCAGAAATTTGAAAAGAACACAAATTCCTACCTCCTTTCCCTTGCTTCTCACGATGTTCTCTGAACATTACAGGATGTCTCCTCTCGTGAGAAGTTTTATGTAAAATATATATATATATATATATATATATATATATATATATACATGAAATATTTTCCTCTTGCAGCCTCAATGAATATACAAATGATGAAGGGAATGAATATCCGAAATATTCAATGGTTTGGTTTACAGAGACCGTGTCGTATGTGGTGCCCCACCCTGTATATATATGTTTCTAAAGGGATGGATGGCTTGTGGAATGTAAAATTATCCAATACTTTCAGAGGAAGGTAAGTGCTAAAATGATTTTTCTCTTATTGTTACTGTATATGTATTGTAGTTTTTCCATTTTAGCATAATATTTATATTTTCTCCAACTTTTTTTTCTTCCCTTGACCAACAAATACTCAGACTCGATAATATGTATATCTGAATTATTTCCAATGAGAAAAGTTGTTAGTGCATTTCGCATTATTAGTTGAAGTACTTTTCAGAAGATTCATACTTGAAATGCCTTTTTCTTCTCCAGGTTATTGCAAGGGCATTTTGTGAGATGTGGAAAGTGGAAACATACTTTGAATTGTCTGCTTGAATCCATCGGATGTTCACACCAAGGTTCCAATGGGTTCAAATACCTAAATGGGTGCACATAGTTCTATTCCATGTAGCCTCATCACTCATGAAAACATCATTACCAAGTCCAGAATAGCCAAGCCAAGAAGCCCAAATGTATATCTAATATGTTTTATGCATTATATAAATTTATGTAGATTTGAATATTTTTTGATGATATTGAAAAAGTATATGATTAAAGATTATTATGTACTCTATGTAACTATTTGTAAACCACCATTAACTATGAAAATTCTGAGTTCTTTAATAGACGTGAGTTATTGAAGATTCATTTTCATGAACATCTGAAGAGTATAAAGAACATGGAAATTCAAAAAATGTGGGGAGAAAATATGAATAAAAATGAAATAGTTTATTACAGAAAACTTAATAATGGAGAAAATATGAATAAAAATGAAATAGTTTATTACAGAAAACTTAATAATGGAACAATTTGATCAAGAGTTTAAAATTAAATTGGAAGTATTCACATTCCTCTTCATCATTCCAGTTTGTGTGGACATCATCTATTTACACATATATATATATACACAGACAGCAACTGAACTTGAATCAATTCCTAGAAACAATATTGCCATTTTGATTTCATCACCTGAATGTTCTTTATGAAAATCTTCAATGGGAGAGACCAGAATGACTATTGTCCTAATGAACAATATTTACTGTTTGGATGCTAGCGATCCCAGTCTCAAGCGTAGTGCACCTCCTCCGCGAAATGGTCAGAACACAAGAATTTATTAGATGGTAAATGTTTTCCCAATGCGAGAATATATTGTTTTCGAACGGCTTCGTCCTATGTGAGTAATGAAAAAGTAAATTATTGATTCCAACTCCAAAAACCAACAAATTACCTTCGGAATTCCATAAAGATGACGAGAGACGGTTTCTGCTTGTCCACAAACTATAGGAAATTTCATTTTGACTGAAATAAACACCACACAGCAAAAAATGAACGATCACAAATTTGAAAGTAGGTTAATGAATTAGAGAAGTTTGGATTTCCCGCCAGTTCTGACTGACGTGGAAGAAAACAATGTTACCGAACACGATTGTGTCGCCATCTCACGACGATTCGATAACTGTTCGTCTAGGATTTTTTTCATGAAATTTCCATCGACACTTTTGACCCACAAACAATTGAAGAGTAGTTTCACCATCATGAGTTTATGCATTAGGACTGTGGTTTTCTTTCCGTTCGTTACGCCGGTCGACAATTGCGCATCGTGTCAACTTCACAACACGAAGGTATTATGTAATAGATTAGACAGTTCGTTAATATGAAAAATTTCTTCAACGAATATTAATTAATCTATATCAAATATTTGTACATATAATGATCAATTACAAATCCTACGAGTAATTCACCATGATCTGTTGTTTATTCATATTGATGTCTTCAAATTGATCAATCAGTTCATAAATGTTCTGGTCAGCTATGAATATCACGCAAAAAATGATGTCAATTTCCCACATGAATATGTATGTATTCACGAATCCAAACTACGTCATCTGGAGAAGATAATAATTAAAAGTGAAAAAACAGTTCCAAATTATTGAATATAATAACAACATTATGAAAATACCGCTTGTTAATGATCGTATAAAATTTTTCTCATAAACAACCAGGTAAACCAACATTCGAAATGATTAGGAAAATTCAAGATATCATTTCGTAGTGTGAGTTTTGGAAATCATATCATGATTGGTATTGATGATAATTTTTTATTTGTGAAATAATTTTAATCGGAGTTCCTACATCTGTGAACTCTTTCCTTTCACATGAAACTCTTCAACTAATAATACTGATGGAGGTTATATTCTGGTAGTTTTAACTTTTTCATAGATAATCATCGAACAAGAAAGAATATTCATAACTGTTGTATGTTACTGTTCAATTAATCTACAGGGTGACCAGGAAAAAGTACACAGTTCCCAGAAATATTCGCAATGAAAACTTGGCCCAGAGAACATTCAGAAAATAATTTTGAATAATAATTATTTACTGAGTATCTGTAAAAAATAGTTTCCATACAACATTCTAAATCCTCATCAGGTTAATCTTCACGATCTCTTGACATGGAGAGATCAAAACAAAATATCAAGCTATTGAACCTATCGATAATTGTTTTTATTTCATCATCACTATCATTTGATGGAATATCGTTCATATTCTGGAAATTCCATTTTCGGAGTATTTCCAGAAATATATCATTTGAAATTAGAATACTGTTCAGAGGTCCATTTACCTTAACGTACCATTCCAGATCATCGAAGATTATCAACCAACGTACTCTTTATTAACTATGGATTATCTGGTGTCCTGGTATTCTGTTCTTTCGATAAAAATAGGAACAACTAAGTTCAATTTTTGTATATTCGTTTAACATCACGTTTCTTTCATGGTTTTATAATATCTGAAGAAATATATCGAATTGAATGATTTCATGGAATAATAACGGAACTAAAATTTTGGGAGTGGGAACTCAAAGGACTGTAACGGTACATTTCCACAGTAGAATCAGCTTTCATTACTGTAGGTCACTTCGTTCAATCTTCTATGACAATATCAATCACCAGAAAATATATTATAATTCGATTGGTAGAAAAATAAGTTGGGAAACATTTAAGTCGTGTTATACGTGAAGTTGAATTTGAATCATATGGACAACTTGACAATTAGGTAGAAACCACCGAAATCTGTAAAAGAATTCAAAACATTTGTAGAAAATGGTGTGAAGTGGATACACATCGTTATAGTATTCCTCAACCATTTCTTTGTTTTTTTTTCGTCTGATCGTAGTGACCCATCCTAAATCTAGTGATGTTTATTCGAGTCTCGATTTTATCTTCAACTACCCGTATTCCTAATGTGATTTGCTATGTTGGTTATACTTGATTTTATTTTGTATGTTTCTGATCCAATAAGAGTGTATCGTGAAATATACATTAACCGATATATCCATGAAAAGTGGACATATTCGATATCATTCAATTCGAATAACTCTTGACTGTCTCCATGATATTGGATACTGTGAGAATATTTTGTTTGTCATTTTTTTTTGAGAATATTCTTTGTTTTTCATCGTAATGTATAATATGGCAGATAAACAGACCGACCACGGTCTAACACAGGTCTGAGAGTTACGGCATTTTTGAGTGGTAGGAGGTGTCACCATTTTTGAAGAATAATTTGCTATACTCAATCGCTAGGAGCGTATATGTCTAGGTATATATATATATATATATATATATATATATACATGATTAATCATTGGAAATTCGTATTGTGAACGAAACAAATGGATTTGACTTGAACGGTGAATAAAATCAATCATAGAAATGTTTTATCATGCAAAATTCTCACAAATGAACGTTCGTATTTTCACAAAGTTGATCGTATATGATTTGTGATTGGCTGACAAAGAGAGGGCAGCGCTACAGGTGGCGAAACACGAGATCCACAAAAATTTCCTGAATGCTTGGGCAACCCCCACCCTACCAGTTTTCAGACTTCTATGTAAGACCGTGATACCGACCCAGCTGAGTTATACTCTATTTCTGACATTGCACTGATATAACTTGTGACGTGACAGCTTTCATTGGCAGTTCTGTTTGTATGATTTTCTGCTAGAATCTGCTAGAGGGTTTCAATATGGAATTCAATACCAAGATTTATGCATGGTGCCGTAGCATAACAGGTTGAATTACATTTCAAAGCACTCATAGAAAACTTTAAGATGATTCATATTCATGAATTCATTCGATATAGAAGTATTAGCAACATCTGTTTGTTTTTGTCCAACTCACGTCAAATCATGATTTACTTCTACTAGTCGAACTTAAAATCTGGTTTCCATTTTTTCCATTCACATTATTTCATTAAAAGTTTTTTGGTGTTTCAGAGAAACATAATATTTTATGTCAACAGGACGAAATCGAGTCATGAATCAATTATCAACTGACGAATGATGTGTATCTATTTTTGGATACAGGATTGGATATCCTGGAGATGTATTTCCTCATTTTTAACTATGACATCAGAAAATATGGTCATTTATGATTGATAAATGAAAATAGAATTCATACCATTAAATATTTCAAAATTGAAAATGTCGAAATAGATGTTGACGATGCTTCACTCACCCACTGTCTTATATATAAAAAATGGTTGGTATTGTGCTCGGACCAAACAAGAACTCAATTTATATAATTTGAACCCTAACATATAACTAAATCAAAATGGAAACTGATTATAGCAATTATCATCAGAAATATAAATATAGAAGTGAAATAGTTCAGATTCAATTCATCCTATTTATTTTCTTAATTATTTCTCAGTTTCACCATTTTTTGTGAACGTTGAAACTATCATATTACTATAAAGATCGTTTCTGATTGCGGGAGTCCAATGAATGATTGAAATTGTTATGAATTTTGAAATTTTTGTTGTACCTCAACAGCTTACACAAAATTTCGGCTCTGTGAGATCTTCTTTATCTACTATTTCAAGGATTTCATTGGAATTGAATAATTCATTATATATATTGATAATTGTAATTTACATATTGGGGATAAGGAAATCTCAGCACACATTCCGTCCGTTTGCAGTTGTCTGTCAAGGCTAAGGTTTTCTATGCTGGTGAAAGAGAAACCGAAACCTTCCTGGTACATGGAGGACCTAATGTCTGGCCTTTTGGGTATAGTTACTAGGATAGGCCTAGACCCAGAACTAACATAACGAAAGGGCGTACACAATATATCTGTAAAGATGGCAGTGTAGAGACTCCCTTTCTGATCTTAACTAATCTACATATTGATGTGATCAAGAAATAAGTTGAATTTGTTTATAAAATGTTAATTCTTTTATTCTTTCAAAACAATATGTCGATTTTTCTAGTCCTTAATGTTGGAATAGTTTTATTTTCCAGTATAGCCTTCGAGACCTTCTTCTATTTGGTGTTCATCTCCTCAATTGTGTCAAATCAGCATCATCGTATCGGACTTTCGAGTTTGTTGAAAAGTCAGAAGTCGCATGGCAGATACAGAGAAAAATATTCAAAACAGTTTGGGTTAAACTAAATTATATTCCAACACCATCGGCGCAATCTCTAATTGTCAATCATTGATTTTCGAGCGCCAAATCTTAGATTTTTTGAACGTGGCTCAACGCAATAGACGTTGATTGTCGTCCAGAGCGATTCGCCTTCCATGCATTTTCGGCTCTGTTTTCGCCATAATTATGCATGCCTTGCTAGCTACCACGATATTTCCTTCATTATTACTGAAAATTATCAAATTGACCAGGATTCCAGTAGATCTTACAAAAGGCTTAACAAGGATACAACTTCTTCGTGTATATTCATTTTCAAATGTTACATCGATTAAAATTTCGCATGTCAACTCGACCTGATTGCTTCACTCTACTTCTCGGAAAGATTTTCAGGAATAGTTTCACGAATTGCAGCTTGGATAAATCAGTCGATATGGAATTGTAATAATTCATCACTTGCTTATAAATAGCAATTCGATCGGTTATTGAATAATGACGAAATTGGATTGATACATTCCATGTGATTTTTTGAACAAACGCAATGCTTGATACGGTAGCATTCCAATTTTGTTGTAACGAAGTTCACTGGATGCCAATCTCTACATTGAATAGAAAAAGAATTGCTTCAGTATTCTGAACTTCGTCTCCAATATTCCTATGTAAACTCAGTATCGTTGATATTATTTGGTGAAATTGTTGAGCATAATATTTATGAGGTACAAATGTTGATATTTGTACAAAATTATTTCTTCCCAGTGAATTCCTATTTCTATATCTAGAGATGTTACTTCCTGTTATTCCACGAGATTTTTTTTACTTATTGTTTTGATAATTATTACATCATTCCATATCTCATTAACCTTCACATTCTTGCTGTTACAATTCTCAACTTATTACATCAGAAAATAATTCAATATTACACAGGAATACTTTCTGAAGCTGTTAATATAGTGGCAACCCTATAATCTCCTATATATTCATTGATGTGTGCTTTTCTTCAATGGAATCGGCATTCACTGAATATTGTTCAATTCATTTCCCATTGAATAGTGTGATAGTGCAAATATGTTATTATTTATTTACATACGGTGGTATTCATTACGTATAGTTTTAATTTATTCATTCACACTATCCGTTCATTATTTGCAAGTGTGATTCAAATAGTACTTCAGCTGTCTAGGGGCAACTCATATTAAATAAACATCGAAAGGATCACGTTCATGACTGAAATAAGGGGGTAAGGAACAGCCAAAATTATGAGCAAATGAAAAACCTACATCTTTTCGGAATTTCATTGGTGGAGATATACTGGTATCAAAAAGAAAATTATATTTTACCATAAGTTGGAATTACTTTTTGTGTTCCAAAAAAACTAGGCGATAAATTTTTTTCATACAACCCCATTCAGAAAAATTACAAAATAGAAACGAATATATCAGTATGTAACAGATAACAAAAAATACCGAAACACCGCGAACAACAAAGTTGTGAAGGTTATATCACTGAATTCATCTTTCTAAAAGATGTTGATAGCCAGATATGAGCTCGTCTACATAACCCACGAAAGTTGAAGGAGTTGTGCATATTTTCTGAAAATGGTCCATAATTTCAGAAATATTATAGTTTGCAGGATATGATGAGGTGATTTATAATAATAATAATAGTATTTGTCACGAAAGAGGCGATAAGAGGAACCTTGGAAGAAACTCCTAAAGAAATATGCTATTCTGTAAGAGAACCCACGTTGAAGGGTACTGATTCGATCGAATGAGGGGTACGTTATTTATTCCGTTCTATTTCTCTCTTTGGAATACTAACAACAACTCGAGAGTCCAGTAGACAGGTCTCTTCAATAAGAGAACCAAATATCTGCTAATAATGAGTGAGCAGGAAAACAATAAGGATTGTGATTGAGCTCCCCTCGGACCATTTCCTTTCAGATAGGCACTCTAATTCACTAGTATCGTAGAATAAACAAGTGTAAAAATCCTCACGGATCGACCAGGAGTGTACTTAGTACAGAATACATATTGAGAATTGAAACCTTGATTCTAATTCATTGGATCGCAAATATCACGATGTTTTCTTCAGTTTATTCGAATACAATTCCAATGTAAATTAAATCGCGGTTTCATCAGGAATGTTCTAGAAGTGAGTTCCACACCATAAGCCTTTCAACATGAACAATTGAATACATAAATAATACAGAAATGACAAATAGTTGATGATAAGCTGCGAGGAAAATGAAAATGTGAATAACAAATAACTGTTATTGGAAAATGTTTATCGAAAATTTCCTTTTGTGTTCATAGGGAATACCGTTGAATGGTTTTCCACTTACTTACGTAAATCAACAGAATTTGATGTGTTTATTAGTATAGCGAATTAGCACGAAATTGTAAATTTTTGCAATAATATTTCACAACACACAGGTAATCCCATAGTTCTTGAAATTTCATTTCTTAATATAGCTTATGAATAATTAGATGTGGGTGATATTGGTGTATTCATTTGGATGAATCAATGACGAAGTTCAACAATAATCCAAGAACATTAATTAATATTCGGAAAGGTCAACCTGATACTCTACCATATTCGCAGATGAGTCGAAATGAAAAAAGAACGGGTTATTATTCGTTATTTATTTATTTATTTTTCATAACAGGTTATCTTGTTCGTTGATCTAAAGATGAATGAAATGATGATGAAATAATTGTACGTTCAGTGACTTTTAAGACAAAATTTCAGAATCCTTTGTCTCAATATGATTCACGTTTGAAACATTCCAATTGTCTGAACAGCAGAAAGCAATTAATAAAACCATTGCAGTATTCGTGATTTTTTAGCAACGATTAATCGTTATGCAGTTCTAGAAATTATTAATTACGTGCAATTTGTCCCCAAAATGTTGGTAATTAGTTCAAATAGTTCAATTTCTGTTCAGTCGTTAGCCAACGATTATGATTCAATTACTTACAATCATTAATTTTCGCTGTTTCGTGATAGTGGAACAACAATTTGGTTGGCTCTTGACTGAATGGTGTTCATTAGATATCACCTGATGCAAACAAAAAATATACTAGGTGAAGCAAAGTAATTTGTGTGAATATTTTTGACGACAAATACTCAATAGGAAAAGTGGCGATCACAGTCGTAGATTTCACAGGAGGTTTCGGTGATCTCAATTGTTTTTTCATTTTTTATCAAGGGCAACACAACAACTTTGCAGATATCTGATAGAGAACAAACCGACTTACATTATTAGTGACACGAAAAACAGCATTTATAAAATCTAGTCGACAATCATACATCGGTGGACCACTGTCCTTTGAACAAGCATTTTTTGGGCATTGCTGAAAGCGCAGAATTCAGATGGTACTCAGAAGAAGACCCACATTCTCACGGGGTGCCCAACAGTCGCATCGGTACGGAAAAACATCTTGGGAGTGATGTTATGTACCCTGAGTATATCAAAAACATGTCAGTCGGAAAACTAGCTTCTTTGGCCTGCGAAATTGATTACTTTTACGACAGCTGAGATTTCCCCAGTATCGGTAGGTCCATAACGGGTCCAAGATGCAGGCTCACTTGCCATGCATTTTTCTTGAGTCATCCTCTTCTTTGATTGATTGGTTGATTGGTAGCAAAGCAGGAGTTGCAAAATACGTCAGATATAGAGAAGAATACGGAATAACGAGAGGATTTTGAGAGGCTGCCTATTTAAGAAAAATGTGCCAAGTATGAAGATCCGCAATGTCTGAAAACCGCTGATGAGCTGGAAACAAATTCCAAACACGCCACATGGCTTTTTAATTGCTTATCTGAAGAAGATTGTAGATGTATACAGTCGAAATATCATAAGAACTCATTTAGTCAAATCTAATTCTCATTCATTGTTTTTATTCATTATCATTCTTTCATAAGGTTATTCAGTTTTTATTTTGGTTTATATTGTGTCATATTATTGTAATGTTCTTTCTATTCGATATCATTTCATAAAAAAATTCAATAAATTCATATATTTTTCATGACTCGAACTGAATATTTACACAATATGATTATTCAGCAAGATATAGAAAAATCATAGGAAAAAATTTCCAATTACCAACTGCAAAAGAGTTTTCACCGTTTGAAAATATCAATGACGTCAATAACGCAACCATAATATCGACAGATGTACATCTTTTAGGAAAACAGAATGAACCCGTACAAAATAACGGACTAATTTTATTCATTTAACTCATTAATCAACTTCATTCTATTTTTTTAGGTTTATCATGATTATTTCACTCTGTTGAAATAAATTTAACTTCCATCATTCATTTCCTCAATCGTGTTCAGTCTTTCGACTTCATATCTTGATTTCCTTTCTATATTATTTATTCAACATTTCTTGGAGCTGATATTCAGTCGAAAAAATTCTTAGATTTTCAATACGTAATATTATTAATAGCTTGCATACAAAAGTATATCACGTGATCTAAAATCGGACACTCTGTATGGGATGAGGCAACCTTCATGTTGATATCAATGACCTTCTCTCATTCGACGAATGTGAACACGACTAATTTGTAGTCGGTGATTTGTTTAATTGATGTTGATTGATCACACAGATCATAAAACATTCCAATGTTTATCATTGGGTTCGAATATTCGAGAAGATAGTTGCATATTTCAATTTGTCGTGTTAAAAAATCAAACTATATTGAATCCCTTTATATGTATATGTATAACTACATCGTCAATATTTATTGTATGTATTCCGATCAATGATTATAATGAATAATGTTGATTATTGATATATATATATATTATAGGATATCAAAATGAGTATCAGTATAAGAAAACTGGCAATATGTTATATGTTCACGAAAGCACTGTATATCTTTTGAGAGAAAACTGAAATTGAACAGGGACAAACATAATACATTATCAAATGAGTTATCCGTCTCCAGGTTTTTCTATTTCAATAAAAATACGCATATCTGCCACACGTTAATTGCAGAAAACAATTTGTTAGTTGCTGGTATGAGAATATGTCATTATCCCCATAAATGATTCGTCAAAGGTCAAATTTGGATCTTTATCTCATGATTTCAGAACAACATCCTCAATGGCATCTTTTCTATTTTTTGATTTCACGAGTCAATACACTGTTTAACATACCCGATATTGGAATGAATCAGTTCACTTCGTTCTTTTCAGTAAATGAATTGAAAAATCCAAATTTCTCACCCCCTAAAAAAATCTATGCCACTAGAATGAATTTAGAGAGGATCAAAATTTGAATGAAATTGGGTAGGATGCAATTTCTAATTTATCCAACTGAAACAATTCAGATACTCCGAATTTGGGAAGACAAGAACATACGAGGAATACCCTGTATTATAATAATAACAAAATTAAGACGATAACAAGAAAACAATCATAAGAAGAATCTAGAATTCAGCTGGAAAAATAATTGCAAAATTGTTCTTAATGTAGTTCATTAATGATCAATAAATACCAATGAAGCAATGAATATATTGTATGTATCTGTTGCAATGTCGCACTATTATTCTATGGTAACAGAACAATTTTGAAGCACTGAAACTGATGTGCATTCTGAAGATAGTATCTAAAACTATTTGAATAAATAATTTTTTTTATATATAAAATTTCTCACGAAAGGAGACATCCTGCAATGTTCAGAGAACATCGTGAGAAGAAAGGGAAATGAGGTAGGAATTGGTGTTCTTTTTAAATTTCTGAAGGTCATATAATATATATCTGTACATGTCAATGACTCCATTCGGTATCTATGCACTTTGAACACTCGATAATATTATGTGGTCTAGTATCTGAAGGAAACTGATATTTTCATTATTTCAATTGGAAAATATTCAGTCGTGATAACGTCTGTTCATTACAGACATTTATTTCTGACACGCCTTGTATACACTATCAATAAGATATTTTAACAGATAGACAAACGACGTCAAGATGCTCCCTAGTATTATTCACAAAGAAAAAAATCTCTAAAAACCATGAAAGGAGGATCCATTGATGAGGATTTGTGGGGGTGGGAATCGAGCCAAATAATATTTGGGGAAAGATGGGTCTATAACATTTAAGTTTCTCTAGCGGAAAATTGCGAAATAAATATCCGAATCATTTTCGTTCAAGTATTTACTTAATTTACTTAATATTACATCAATATTTGCATATTGTCATAACTATATATTTTCCTGAATTAAATATTTTCTATACGCTTTCAATAGTAACCTATATGATCTTGGGAATAAAACAAGAAGATATAGGTACCTGATTTTCCACACTCGAATATCACCTATCGAGTTTATGAAAATACGATTAGAATTGTGATAGTTTTAGGTAAAATTAACAAGAAACCTCAATTGAACAATCAAGATAGGGATAATCTTCGACCATCAAAACACCTAAGTTATTACGATCCACTTACATTGAACATATTCAACAACAACAAAACGCGTATCCTCGTTACAACTATGTCGGAGAAATGTTCATCGATTAAATAATGACACTACGGAAACAATTTGCATGAATTTCTAATGGATTTGACGCAAGAAAAACATTTCTACTAAACTTTGGCATTGGCCTTGTCTATGACGTACGGAACTCCATATAAAAGCCGGCTATACCCAGCGGAGCTCATTTCCGATCGCGACTACACTGTCGAACCACAACGGAAAGTGCTGTGTGAAGTTTAACAAGTGCGTTGTCCCAGAAATAAACAAACAAAATGTACACCAACCCTTTCAGCCGCACCCACAGTCACGTGCGACAAGTTATCGACAAATTTTTGCATGCTGTTCAAGAGAAAAAAAGCGATAAGAACGGATTGAAGAGGAACAGCTCGGGAAGTTCGGTCCATTCTTCATCGTCTGGGAGTTCGAAGATTTCCACGGGAAGTGGAAAGAAATTCTTCATTAGATGAGCAGTTGGGAGCTTAGTAGTTTAAAGCTGAGGAATATGTTCGTGGAAGTGACTTTTACTTTATGGTGAGTTTCAAAAAGCATCAGTTTTGGGGACTCAGCTAAAGTTTCCCTTAATATCAAATTTTCATTTCGAATTCTTATAGTTAAAGTTTGTCTCATATTCTCAGGGCATTGAACAGAACCTAATTCATTTTCATATATGACCTCATAAACTTTATTAAACATTTGCAATTGGCATAAAATCAAGAATCTTACATTCCTTCTATTCCTTCTTTCCAAAATTGAACACCACATCATCACCTAATTACATGTGAAAAACACAATGAACATTTTGAAATAGCCAACCTAAAAGAATATGTAATGTCCTATGTCCTATAAACCTTGAGTGCTACATTCCTTGGTGGTTTGTTTTTTGTTTTCATCAATGATATAATAGGAAGGCTATTAGGTGAATATATTGTTTTTTTACCTAAGCGATTTATAATTCGACTTCAAGATATCGAAACAATACTGGATGTTTTTTCCAGTCAATGTAATAAATATATAATTGTCTCCGTAAATTACCTTGTTCGTTGTTATCTCAAAATTACGAAGATAAAATGAGTCGACTTGTCCGATTGAGAAGAACCTTTAACATTTTTCATCAAATGATAAGTTGAACTTGACATTTTTTAAAACTCGCATTTCTCTTTCAGTAATCTGTTGCTATCGTATAAGGATATGGATATTGTGTAAAGCTTTATGAGAAAAGGACATCAACTCTCTTCCGGAAGCTGTCAGGAACATGAAGAAAATGTCGTGGGAAGTGAAGAATGGACTGTGCCATTATTAATTATTGCCAAAGTTGCCCTAGGATGATTATCACATCGTAGAAGATTGTCTTGAACATCACAATAGTTTCAATATCTAGATGCTTCTAGTCATTTACCTAAGTTCAATTAACTTATTATTTTATTTATCATTTATTCTTGTTGAACATGATACTGAACTATCAATAAATGTTATCATCTAATGAAAACTGTATCTTTATTCATTATTATCGGAGAGGAAACTATAAATAGAATTAAATACAATAGTTCACGACCTTTCACTATAAATATCCTACTGTTATCGAATAAACTATTTCTTCAAGCATCTTTGAATATATTCGGGTAGAAAACTCAATCTTGAAAACGAAATCAAAGATTTATAGGATAATATCGATTGCCCTCCCAATTTTAATAGTTTGCTGAAGTGATAATGAACCAAGTAACGCTTCGATCATGGGGAAATGAAGCATCGTCAGATAATTTTATCAATCGTGGGTTCGTTGTAATGGTAGGGGAGCCCACGATGCTAAATGGGGATTTACTCGAGCGTCGTAGAGACCTATTGGGATGCAAAGCTTAGATGATAAGAAGAAAAAAATGTTATATGATATATACCTTTACATCGGTGGGGAAAGCGGCTATAGATTTTTGAATATGTAAAAAAAAAACTGTTGCATGGACATCCTCGAGCGCGTCAGATATTGATAGCATCGATGCCCTGTGCATTTTTAATAATGTACGTATGTTAATCTGATCGTTCGCATGATGCGGGTGGTTGTATTTAAGGGTTGAAAATTAAAAAAAAAATAAAATTAATCGGGCGCGTCAGATTTTCTAAGGGAGTGTTAAGTGCACCAAAAAAAAAAGCTCTCATTCACTAATCTGACGATTTCGATGGGACGCAAACTCGCGGCCATTTTCAGAATGTGCAAAAAAAAAATCGCCATTTTGAAATACTCAAGCGCATCAGATTAAGATATATATGGTTCATATTTATGTTCTAAACATACTGACTCATAATCTGACGATTATCTAGAGGGATTCGCCTAATCTGACAAAAAAAAAATAGAAAAACGGTTCATCTTAAAGGCCATCCCTGCAACTTCCCGCTAAAACCATTCCTGGGCGCTTAAAATTGTACTTATGATATTTTTGAGCTCAAAATATAATTTATGTGATATTTTGAGCTCGCTGAGTTCAAAAAAATAATTATTCTGTGAATTTGAGCTCTCTCAGCTCGAAAGTCTGATAGAAGTTTCATAGAACACTATTTTTGGAATTTTTAAACCGCAATAACTTTTGAATGGATCAAGCAATTTTTACGCGATTGGTTTTGCAATTTTAATTGATAGAACCACAAATTTTGGAGTAATCCCGAAAAAAACACTTTTTTGGGTTTCTTTCGTTCACGACATCTCTCGAACGAATCAACCGATTTTGACCAGCTTGGTGGCGATCAATGAGGTTTTTCAAGCTCAAAGACGGATTATTTCTTGAAGTTAATCTATACAGCTGGTTGAACGTTATTTCAAAAAAACCAATTTAAAAAAAAATGTTTTGAGATTTTAAAAAATTTCTCAAAATCTATCGCCCCGAATTCACAGGAAATCTAATTTTGAGGGAAATCTTCAGAACGCCGTTTAGTAGATTCCGATCGGTTTAGTCGTTCAAAAGTTATAAGCGAGTTACACACACATACACATAGGAATAGAAGCGCGGAGAAGGAAATGTAGGCATCACGCAGCTGCACGCATTTAACTTTATCGACGAATTTTTGTTATTTTGGCTTGCGGAAATTGTCAGATCATATATTTTTCATTATTCTTGAATTATTTCCTTCGAAATAAAAAAAAAATTAGCTACGCTCGAGAATGTCGAGATGACGATTTTTTTTGCAACTTTGTTGCCCTCCCCTTCTTTTACGTCACTCTCAAATTGTCAGATTAGTGGAATATACACGTTTTATGATGTAATTAACTCACCCTACCTTAATCTGACGCGCTCGAGAACTTCTGATGGTCAATTTTTTTTTACTAATCTGATCCTGTCTGATCCTGTATCCTTCACGGGCGGCCTTATATATGGGTCTCATGTTTTGTGGAGGTACTTATCCGGGTACAAGGTATCCCCCTGTATATTAATCTGACGCGCTTTAGTAAATCCCGATATCCCCGCTTGGGCTCCCCTACTATAAGGAGGGATATTTTATCCAGTTTGAAGAAGAAGTAGTTCGTGGTGCCCTCAAGAATATGCTGTGAAACATATGATATTAAATATAAGATGTGCTACATTCTTGAAATATCATTCATCCATGATAATACTGATAACAGGGAAATAAAACCCAGAATTATTGATCAACTTGGCAGCGTATAGGAAAATTTATAGAATTTCAATTCGATGAAGGAAAAGGGGTACAAGTAGAAAAAACGCTAACGCGGTGTAATTTTTTCAACCAATAATTATACTGTAGAAAAAGCAGCAGTGATTGCTAATAACATGTATTGAAGGCAACGTCGATAGCGAAGCATATTGCAAATTTTAATCCAAATACTGCGGTATTTGAGATTTTTTTCTCGTGCTGCTGAGGAACAGACAGAAATAAAAAGTGCAACCTGAATGTTGGGCCAAGATAAATTGAGCTACTGGAAATGACTATTCGAATAATGATATAAAAACGACATTCAATCCTTCAGTTAATGAATACTTCACAGGAATTTGGAATATATCAATTTATTTCTCAAAAAATTCAAATCTTTTGTAGTATAACCAGGAGCCCCAGAATAAAAAAAAAACATTGCCACTTTAATAACCTATTTTTATATAGCATGCCATGATAATCGTGAATTATAGTGTTCTAATTCGTTAATCATTCGAATATCAAATCATTTCAATTCTTATTATTAATTGTGAAACACTGTCTGGGTGGTCTCTGGTTCAAGGTCATTTGAACATTGATTTCAGTTTATCCCAGACATTATATTATATTATAAAGGGTGATTCACTTAACTAATTCATTAGAGATTTATGATAGATAGATAGATAGATATATAGATGGATCTTTTGATGGTCATATACACTGTGTCCAAGATAAGAATGAACAGCATGGGGATATCGGAAACGGTAAGTGATACAGGGTCGATTGAATTAGAGAAAAGTAGCGCATTTATGTGCCTAATAATATGCCATTCAGAAAGTTTCAATATTCCGAGTAGTTTCGGAGATATCCGGGAAAAACCGAAATTTGAGAATTTCGTTTTTATTTTCTCCTAGCTTTATTTTCGAAGGAAATGTAAAACAAGTAGCACTTCGTCATGGCCACTTTTCGAGGACTACACGATAACATAAGCAGAATTCTCGTGCGATGTTTCGTCTTTTAGAAAACATCATCAACTTTGTATTTTTATATGGGCCGAAACCAAAGTATACCCTATATACGACTTCATTTTTTATTGTGAATACAGCAACATATCACACAATATGGTTTCGGAACCTTTTCTCGCGCAAAATGTAATTTAGTGATTACTTAATCTGTTTTTCTTCAATTTTAGATAGTAGGCGCTGGAAAAAATGTCATATTTTGATACATGTAGTGAATTGAATAGTCCTTTTTATAAAAGTATAAATTTAAACTAACCACTTGCCGGAATTATTGCGTTGTTGAATACAAAGATGAGTCGCAATATCAAAAGTTTAGTTTATAAATGTAATTGTAATGTAATAAATAACAAGGAGCTAATATGTATTACAGGAAATGAACAGAAACTTATAACAAGTGTTCAAATAACCCGCCATTACTTTCTAAGCACGAGTACGCTCGTCTCACAGACGAATTTAAAACTTGATTTAACATATCCGGAAAAATATTGTTAAAGGATTCAGTAACCAATCTTAGCAAATCTTCTTCATTCTGAAAATCATGATTAGAGTACACTTGATTCTTAATATATCCCTAAAGGAAAAAGTCTAGTGGGGTTAAGTCGGGGGATCTTGCAGGCCAGGCTGTATCACTATGAGTACCAATCCACTGTCCTGGGAATCGACGGTTCAAATAATCACGAACAATTCTAGCGTTATGTGCTGGAGCACCATCTTGTTGAAACCAGCAGCTGTGAGTAACCGCTAAAGGCAAATTATCTAGAGCGTCTTCCAAATCATTCACTAACAAATTCATGTACCGCTCTCTTGTTAAATTGTTTCGGTAGATAAAAGGCCCAATTATATTCGTACCGAGAATCCCAACCCACATATTGAAACCGAAACGATGTTGATGTCTGGACACTTTGTGTACACGCGGATTTTGTTGTGACCAATAATGAACATTCCGCCTTTTGGTGATTTTTGGTGAACATGCTTTCATCAGACCAAATTATTTTGAAAGGAAAATTTTCATCGTCTTGGCATTTTCTAGTGTACCATTCACAAAAGGTTCTTCGTCTTGCATCGTCACCTGGTCTGAGTCCATGACAAATCTTAAATTTATATGGATGATATTTATTTTTTCTTAAAATGAAGTGAGCGGTTATCTTCAATGGTGCGAGTGGATATCTCAGGATTTTCAACAACGGCCTGTAACACATCACGCTGACTTTCTTCATTAGATTGCTTTTGTCGGGAGACCACAGGTTTTTTAAATGATCCGTATTCTTTAAAATTGAAAACTAGCCGTCTAAATATTGATTCACCAGGTTGTCGCCTCTCTGGATACTTATTAAAGTACGCACGTTCAGCATCAATACAATTTCTATGGCACAAAATGTAACATGACAACATATCAAATTTTTCAGTATTCGAAAAGCTGCCGTTTTCCATTTTTGACACAAATTAGGTAGGTAAAGAGATGTAAAAGTAGTAATAGTAATATGTCAAATATTCTACCAAACTACACTATTATTATGACAACAGAACATTATGTTGTCATTTTTTCCAGCGCCTACTATCTAAAATTGAAGAAAAACAGATTAAGTAATCACTAAATTACATTTTGCGCGAGAAAAGGTTCCGAAACCATATTGTGTGATATGTTGCTGTATTCACAATGAAAAATGGAGTCGTATACAGGGTATACTTTAGTTTCGGCCCATATGAAAATACAAAGTTGATGATGTTTTCTAAAAGACGAAACGTCGCACGAAAATTCTGCTTATGTTATCATGTAGTCCTCGAAAAGTGGCCATGACAAAGTGCTATTTGTTTTACATTTCCTTCGAAAATAAAGATAGGAGAAAATAAAAACGAAATTCTCAAATTTCGGTTTTTCCCGGATATCTCCGAAACTACTCGGAATATTAAAACTTTCTAAATGTCATATTATTAGGCACATAAATGCGCTACTTTTCTCTAATTTAATCGACCCTGTATAACCCACCGTTTCCGATATCCCCATGCTGTTCATTCTTATCTTGGACACAGTGTATACACAATTGTGTTTTGTCTAGTCAGTGGACAAAAAAAATTAAAGTATGTGAATATAAAAAATACAATAATCGTCACTATATACAGTAAGTAGTAATAACTTGAAAAATATAAAAATTGTAAACATATTGCCTACAGTGCAAGACTCAACTGGTCAACTGAGAGAAATCTGTTGATAAGAACTGATCAGAATCATAGAATGCATTTTCTACCAGGAACCGCTTAATTACTGAGTTAAAATGTACACGCTCGCGGACTTGAACTTCATACGACAAAACATGGTGTACCACAGAGCAGCGTACTTGGTCCAGTTCTGTTTTCACTTTATGTTAATCACTTACGACAATATCTGATATCAGTTTTTATCACAACTCATGCAGACCATACTAATATACTTATTATGGAAAAACATATAATGTTATTGAGGCTAAAGCTCTATGCCAAAAGTATGTATGTATCTTGAAAATTTTCTCGTTCTGAATCTGAAAACCAACTGCATCCTTTTAAGATATGCTGGAAATAAGAACATCTATCCAAATGAAATTGCTTTGATCGATGTGAATGTAACCTTTTTAGAATGTTTGAAATTCCTATGAGTGTCCGTTGATGAACATATGAATCGGAAGAATCATGTGGACAAATTATTCTAATTCTATGGTATATCTTGAGATCATCGGCATACAACAAGTGACCGACGGTAAGAGTAGCAACAATAGCTTCAGATATTTGCTCTGTGATACAAACCAAATTTGTAACCGTTGACCTTCCTTTGAAAAAACCGTGTTGACTGGGGGTGATTTGATTTTTGACATGCGAATATATGTCATCAAAAAGTAGAATTTCAAAAGATTTCGAGAAATTATTAATTATTAGAGTGGTAGTTATGAATATCAGATATGCCCCCCCTTTCGTACACCGGTATGATTTTAGATTCTTTCCGTAGTGCGGGAAAAGTATTAGTGGAAAGACATAAATTAAATAATGTTCGAAGCGGATTCACAATCTCGCAAAACAAATGAGGGGATATTGTCTGGTCCACTAGTTAGTTTGGGTTTCAACTTTTTCAATGAGATGAGTACTCGTTCTTAAGTCACTTTTCTCATCATCAAAGAAGGATTATTATCAAATGTGTCAGAGAAAGTGACATCTTTGGGAGTCGCATAAGACTGCTGAAAAAATTGGGCAAAACCGTTGAAGATGTCTTGCGGTTCAGATAGGGTTTGTTGGTTAAAATTGAAGATAGATGGTGAGGTTCCATTACTATTTTTGAAATTCATGTAATTCCATAAAGCAGAGGAATCAGAAGTGATATTTTCTTTTACGTAAAGAATGTGATCACGATGAAGTTTTGCAATATTTTACTAAATATCTCTCCTCATACTCTCGAACTCGAAGAGATCTCTCTCATCACTATATTTTCTGAACCTTTTCCAAAATCTATGTTTATTTTTTTTATATAAAACTTCTCACGGAAGGAGACATTCTGAAATGTTCAGAGAACATCGTGAGGAGCAAGGGAAATAAAGTAGGAATTGGTGTTCTTTTTAAATTTCTGAAGGTCGTATGCCTCGGGGAACACCTCCCTGGGCAATGTGTTCCAGAGCCTCGCTGTTCGTTGGATGAACGAGTCTTTGAAAAGAGATGTTCTGCAGGTCACCAAATTAACCACAAAGGAGTGTGAAGACTGGACTTGACGGGTTAACCTCGAAGAGACCGCCAAAGGAGGAACGATCGTTGATATTTCAGAAGAGCACCGCCGAAAATATCTATAGAATAGAGATAGATCGCATATATCTCTGATTAAGGCTGAGGCAAGGAGAATAACTGCGAGTAGTTTTGATTTTTTTGGAGACATTCTGTTCCACAATAGAATTCACTTTGTTATAGAAAGCACTGCAAGCAATATTTGAGTATGTATATTGTTCTTAAGTTGAGAATTAACTGCTCTAAAGATCTAAATATATTGGATGTGTCCTTCAATGTCCTCTCAATGTCCAGAACATTAGACCCTAGCCAAGTTTCAGTGAGTGCCCAAGTCATAGCAGCAGGTATTCAAATTATCGTATAGCTCATGTAGTTTAGCATTCAGTCCTCTAACATTCTGAAAGTAAACAGATATCTCATTATCATTGGTAGAGGTTGTGGACTGATTTGTCAAAAAAGCGGATTCATTATTAGATAACATATCTGAAATTAGTTGCTATTGGCATTTCAGGCCCAGATCAGATTTCAACTTATTCACCACATTCGAGTACGACTGGCATTTTTGATGGTCCCATGCTCCATGATCTACAGGAAAGTTAGATTTTTTGGATTCATTGAGTTTGACACAGTTGACACATTTCAAAATACCTGAATTACATAAACTCTTTTCATGTCCTTCATCACAATTCGGACATGATAAGGTTTTCTTAAAGCTAGTTTTAAAATGATTGAAACTATTACATCTGAAACATCGTGAAACTTCAATGGCGTCGTAAACCTTGCAGAGGTCTAGACCGACTAGTAGGTAACCATTATTGAGTATATCGAAATAAGTTGACGAATTCAGCTGAAGAGTGGCCTGAAATACGTTTTCATTAGATTTTGTTGGACTGAATTTGACTATTGTACAGTTCGAATTAGTGCCTAACATATCATCATTTTGTTTCAATATTAGTTTCAAAAGGGTGTCATTATCTAAATTTTCTGAAATCCCAACAATACGAACACGGGGATGCAAACCTCTTGATTCCCTGATCTCATAATCTGCTGAGAGTTTTTCTTGGGCCTTTTCTTTGAAGTGGTTAGTTTCCTCCTGAGTTTTACAGCTTACCATAAGTCCACCATCTTTGATATTCTTTATTTTGCTAATGCTAAAGTTGGAGTCAGGCATATTCAAATTATGCATAATGTCAGATTTCGTTAAATTGTTTTCCTGGGATATTTTAGGTTTGACAAGAATTGCAGTGTGTGAGCCATTGCTGAGTATAGATGAGTAAGATGTTTTCATATTTGGTTTAGAGGTGATTTTCAAATTTGAGATATTAGCCTCAGCTTTTTTTTCATATTGATATCCAGAGTTGATAAATTTTCATTTGCTTTTTTCAAGATGTCGGTCTTCATATCGGAAGAGAGATTCTTCAGTTCATCAATAAATTGACTCACTTTGTTTTGGGAGATATCACGGAGCTTCCCCTCATCAAAGAGATCATTGAACTTTTCACAGTTTTTGCACTTCCAAAATACGCCAGGTGTTTTTTTCATCCAATAAGTCTACAGATATTCCCACACATTCGGAGTGAAATTCAATCTTGCAAAAACTACCACAAGAAATCACGTTTTTTCTGGTGACTTTTTAGGGCAAACACCACACGACATTTTATATGCACGAAACTGTTTTTGTAAACGATGCAGTTGTACGATGTTACTCGGTTAAACCCCTTATATCACTGTACAGGTCGTTTTCTTATAAAGATTTCGATATAACTTTGGAGGTGAAATTTTGTGAAGTATACCTACTAAAAAACACTATCAACAAGAAGCCGATTTACAACGTCTTTATCTGAACCGAATTTTACGAAAATTATGTGGTAAACTGAGCTCAGTAAAATATTCATTAGGAGAACTCGGAAAGGTGCTAGAGATGCATACTATGGGCATTTTCATTCTTTAATGTCATATGGAATTATTTATTCGGGTGGTTCACACTCATTCATGAGGTCTTTATAGTCCAGAAAAGTGATACATGTCTCAATTTTGTATATAAGCACAAACATATTCTTTCTGATAATTCTTAGGAACATCAGTATGGAACTGACTCAGGAATGATTTTCTCCACCCATTGCATGAAACAAGCATTTTTGTAATAGGTTGTTTCTATGAGTGTTTGCAAGTGTACAATGTTTTACCTATATATATGAAAAATACTCATTCCTTGAGTTATTTTAAACAAACAGTAAGATCTGCCTTAGTAAGTGCAGAGCCATATGAAATGAGCGACATTTCACGTGATACATTCTTGTATGTGAAAGTTCAAAATATTGTGGATTTGTTTTCAGACATGTACTATACATGAATATTATCATTTTTGTCTCTGTTGCTCAATAATTTTTTATTACAACAGGGGATTTCAAAACCACACCACGACCGCAATAGGTTCCTTGCTCTATCAACATAAAGCCCTAAGATGAATAGGCAGAAGCTGTAATAATGAAATGGCGATCCTCAATGATAGAAATCGTGAAGAGATTCTGTCTTCATGCTGTGATCGACGACTTTGCAGCTAATATTTCAGTACCAACTATCTTGTTATCTATTCAGTTAGGCAAGAGTGGAAATCAGACTCATCAAGCTTCCTGAAAACGAAGGGTTCCTCTGTTGGACCTTTTAGCAGGGGATTTCGTAATTTGGTCATGTACAAAGTACATTTTTGACCAAATAGTCTGCTCATTCATCCAATCCTAATAGGAGTATCATATGAATCTGTTGAAATATAATTTGCGTATATTTACTTCCTCAAGATATTTGAAAAATAGGAATTTTTGATGGTATTGTACGAGGTATGACGTTATTGATAATCAAAAACAATTATATCATTTGAAGAATCAATATTCAGTTGAACAGTGTGTGGAAAGCAAATAGAATGGATTCATTGTTTCTGGTAGATACTGTACATATTGATGAAAAATCCTGAATTTGAATTATAAATTGATAAACTTGAAAATGCAAACCGCTTCCTTGAACTCCCTTGGAATAAGTTTATTGCAACAATCAAGACAAAATAGAATGAAATCATGTGATTTGCTATAATAGTATTGAAAATAAAGTAAGAACAAAACAAAGCATTGTTCTTAGTAAATCATTTCCATTTCCATTATTCTCCGTGGCAACGTTTGTTTGTTCGAGTATTGTCATTATTGCCAAAATTATAATTGAAATTCGAAATTCGTTTACTGCAACACTTAACACTTAAATTACACTTCTATCTCATAAAAAAAAAACTGCACCAATCTTGATTATGAAACGTGGTTGTACCTGCACATACTTGTTCAATACATTACTAAAAGACAGTTGATGCGCAGTCGACTAAGCGTCCTATCTCACTCGCGCCCGCTTGAACAGTCGTTCGCACTTACAGCGGACTTTCGATGTGTCTGGCAAGATGTAAAAACCATCGAAACTGTCCGGCTATTGAGGTAACATCTTTTCATAGGTCTTCAAGTAACATATATAAAATCCAGCTTTTATACTATAACGAAAGTATAATTATAATTTATTAAAGTTTAGGGGTGTCTGCAGGGAGAAGCAACTGTCACAAGTGTCTGGCAATGGATGACGAGATTTCTATTGTTATCTTTAAGAACATATAAAAAAATTGAGCTTTATACATTAACAAATTTAAGGTACTATTTTATACACCTTTACTTCCCGTTACCTGCCAAAGTATCCACAACTCGAGCTAGATAGTCCCTGGTCGTTCTCACCTGTATAGGGGTCTGGCCGTCGTGGGCTCTTGCTCTATAAGGACAATTAGTGAAATAGAGAAGCAGATTTTCGAGTGTAGTTTTGTGAGGCCGATTGAAAATGCGGCTGCCAATGGACTGTGTGATCAAATTCAAATTAAATGTGATGCTTGACCTTTCAAACGATATATCAGAAGCTATAATTCCCATTTGAAAAATTTGGGGCTCTACCTGTCATTCGAAAGGGGTCGTATTATCACGTTGAAGAATGTCCATTATACAATAGGTCGAATTCGAAGTGTTCTAGGATTTTTCATTGAAACGTACAGTAGCCAAAACAATGAATTCATTACATTTGGCTCCTACACACTGAATGTATTAAAAGGGCATAGAGACCATAAAGTATATAAATAGTATTGACCTTAATGAACTCAGATATAATTGTGATTTATCATTATTCATTTCCATAATGCATTTCAGTATTCCTAACAAATGATGAATAATGTTTTATTGTTCAATGTCGTCCTCTTATCTAGATGGAATATTCAAGTAAATACACACATGGTTTCAATCATAAGAAATTTATTCGATATGGCAGTACAATAATATTAACTTGACTAATGTTTGGTATTCACTATGTGTACGGTTATTGTCAGTATTACTGGAAGTTATCACATGACTATTCTCAAAATAATCTCATTGGGTGTTCTGAACAATGATCTCCAACTGAAAAAACTGTAAATAAGGCATATATGCTTTCACGGGTTATTGGGGAATATGATCAAACTTATATACATTGATTTATCAGCCTTCTTAAAATTGATAGTTGATTTCTATATATAGCAAAAAATCATAATTTTCAATGAATGGAATCGATATTGAAAATAACTAATGAGGCTTGAGATTCGTTTCATTTCTACAGATTCGATAAACATGTAGTTGTAGTTCTTTCCAAATGACGAGAGATCGTTGAATGAGGAATAAGAAAGTTAGTGAGTTGAACCGAAACAAACATGGTTGTGCAGTTTGAAAAACAAGAGATGGTTTTTGGAAGGCATTACGTCTTTTTTTGTTGTATCAATAAGCTTATGACCTATGACATGGTTTTATTTCGATTTCCAGTTCATTATCTGTCTACAGGATATTACAGAAAATAGGAAGAAAATATTAAACTGATTCTGACGATCCTCTATACTATTGCCTTATATCTGCTGAATCGTCATTTACACTTATCACCTTCATTTCCACGAAATGAAAATCTCAGGACCATTATTCTTGGAATTTGAGAAGATTTTGAAAAACTTATTGATAGTATGTAGACAATTGGAAAATATTTCTATTTCTTCATTCACAGCACGACGATAACATTCTACTGATATCCAGTCATCAGAAAATTCTTCGAGTTCTGATGTGTGAATAGAAAAGGCGTTGTAGCACTAGGACACTGGAATTTTTGCATTACGTACTGCAATTTTGTCGTACTCTTCCGTCCTATGGGTTGTAACAAGTTGTTCCACAACATATTAGCAGCTGCAAGAGAATATGAGATATAGTAGATAGTTTCTAATGATTTCCAAAATGTACAGAAAGGAAAAAAGATCAACTCAAAATCAAATAGCAAATCAACTGAGAATTTCGATATTGTTCATGATGCATGTTCAATTTCGATGCGCATTATATGGGACTAATCATTAAGGTTTACCAGAAAAAATATAATCTTCATCATTCCCAATGAATATTTCAGAAGAAAATAATAATTATAATAAATGAATCAATGATGTTCCATTTCAGAATAGAATAATAAAAATGGTGACATATGGATCTGTAAAGAATGCTTGTGAGAAATATTTCTTTATTTCTCACACTCTGTGAAGAAGTTAGTCATAACGATATAATCGACTCAAGGGACCTTCTGACTCATCCTATATAATGGGTTCAAACAATGATTATTGATTTATTTGGCAGGATGCGGTCTACAAGAATCATAAAATATTCTTCAGAACTAATTTCAGAATTCAATTGATCAATAGGATAACATAAGGATATCTTGTTAGATGAATACGTTGCCATGCTGCCTTAACAACGGCTAAACACGATGAGTTATAGTCTGAGCCACTAATTCAATTAGAAATTATTCAATCTCTCAAATATTTGAGATTTTCTCAGGTGTTATCAGTTAACGTTGAATATCGTGACTAATAACAATAATAAAGAAAATAACATTATGTTGAAGCAAAACTAACATCATCTGATGAAATTGTTCATGTTCCGTTTTTATATATTTCTACTTGGTATGAGTTGATTATGCCATCAATATCGCTTGGCGCTCAGAGTATGTTGACTTTTACCACTTTCGACAAGTAGGATGAATTTTTTTACGAACATTTCAGATTAAGTTCACTCCCAATTAATACGGATTAAAATCATCGTTGAATTTACAGTTGCTAAATCGGGAAATCCCCGTATCTTCATCTTGTTTTACCGTATCGTATATAGCAACTTTGTTCTCGTGGGAATTCCCAGCTTTTTATTTTTTGTTTTCGGAACTATACGAAGAATATTCAACGAGAATACCACATCATTTCTATGATACTGTTGAAGCGAATGGTGAACTGAGAATTACTCTTCATTGGTCTGATTCAGCGACACAACTTTCT
Source organism: Plagiodera versicolora (assembly GCA_037013635.1). Taxonomy (NCBI): domain Eukaryota; kingdom Metazoa; phylum Arthropoda; class Insecta; order Coleoptera; family Chrysomelidae; genus Plagiodera; species Plagiodera versicolora. The sequence goes on from CM072982.1 coordinate 12,489,544, forward strand.
TGAAACTTATTACTTGCTGCTTATTCCAAAAATTTCAATAGTCCAAGGTCTTGATGGTTGAAAATAATCTTACAAAATCTGAATATTTTTTTCATTGAAATCAATCATGACTTTATATTTCTTGTAGACTTGAACAACGACAAACGAGGATTTTTGATCACAATGCTCGCAAATTATCGACTCGGAAACGAAATGTTGATACGAACATACAGGGTGCGGCACCGAAAACGAAACAGATCGAATATCTTATAGAAACATGTGTTGTGAAAAAAATGCAAGAACACGTCGATTTGTAAACCAAGGGGGACATCTTTCTACCATAACCTCAACTGTCATACCTCTCTCTCCTCCCCTTGGTCACTATCACTCATACAATTAAAATAGGGAAAGTACTAAGTGTATCACATCACTGAAAAGGTAATTTGATAAGGAATTCAGCCATGTGAGTGTTCGCTACGTAACTTTTTATTTTGGCGCCCTCTTGCGGGAAAAACAACTGTTCCGTATTCCAAAGTATGATACTTCGTTTGAAAGCTACTTTGAACAATTCAGAAAAAAAGAATAAAAATTTAAAAAATGACAGTGTATGAACTTAAAAATTGGAAAGGCTTGCATAAATTTCACTCCAACCATTCCAAACTACAATAATTCACAATAGCTGCTCAAAGTGTTCTCCATTAACTGCCATACATGAGTATAAGTTAGTCTCGAAACGTTGTCTGACGTTTTGGATCATTTCTGGAGTTATTTGACGACTTTGAGCAGCTATTGTGAATTATTGTAGTTTGGAATGGTTGGAGTAAAATTTATGCAAGCCTTTCCAATTTTTAAGTTCATAAACTGTCATTTTTTAAATTTTAATTCTTTTTTTCTGAATTGTTCAAAGTAGCTTTCAAATGAAGTATCATACTTTGGAATACGGAACAGTTGTTTTTCCCGCAAGAGGGCGCCAAAATTAAAAGTTACGTAGCGAACACTCACAAGGCTGAATTCCTTATCAAATTACCTTTTCAGTGATGTGACACACTTAGTACTTTCCCTATATTTAAATTGTATGGGTGATAGTGACCAAGGGGAGGAGAGAGAGGTATGACAGTTGAGGTTATGGTAGAAAGATGTACCCCTTGGTTTACAAATCGACGTGTTTTTGCATTTTTTTCACAACACATGTGTCTATAAGATATTCGATCTGTTTCGTTTTCGGTGCCGCACCCTGTATAATGCTTGTAGAGCAACGAAAGTTATTCAGAGTTATGTTATTTTTCGACCATTTATTGTCGTAGAAAAGTCTGGAAGATATCGTGAGAGGTATGAAAAAATAACTCTGTTGAATCAAACCGTTTCATAGATGATCGAAATTGAATTAGGCTTATTTGAAGTTTACTGTTCGATCCAATGAGCATCTTCACAGAATTGGTCCAATATTTCTTAGTTTTTGGAGTACATGGATCTTTGGATTCGTGTTTCTCCTGAATATTCGAAACCAATTAACAACGTTGGTCATCAAGTTATTCCAGAGTAGTAATACAAGCTGTTCGTGCCAAGTGCCAAGGGGATTTCGTTCATATTAAGAGATGCGAAGTTGATCGAATTGAAGCAAGCAATTGAAATAAATTGAGAATATCTCTAATAGTTGCGGAGATATTACGAAAAATAAAAAGAATTATTTCCGTTCTTAATTTTTTACGATAGATTTATCATTCTCATTATTTGGATAAAAATTGTCAGATCAGATCATTTAGATCCAATATCTGAGACTAATCAAACTGTTAGAACTTCACATATTCCAATGTTTTTTCCGAAACACGAACTGCAAAATCATTGAAAATTGGATTATTGTGAAAAGTATAAAGACCGTTGACTTATTCGAAAACTTCATGAGAAATAAACAGAAAAGGTATAAAAATGCATACCTCTTAGATCGCCATTGGCCGTTAGCCAGTGGCATTCGAAAAACAAACAACCTGTATAAGTTGTTTTTATATTACAAGCACGGGCAATGAAAAGCAGGAAATGACACAATAAAACATCCACCATGATTTGATGATCGATAATTTCATTATAATTCAGTATATTTCCGGAAGCGTACGAAATATCTCGGATATAAAATTGCTAGTTTGTCGTACTTCGTCAATTTCAATACCAAAATATCTCGTGAAATTTGCATTACCTCGCGTGGAGGCCAGATTACCAATTTATATATAAAAAATTAATATGAAAGAATCAAGGGCAAGGAAGGCCAATTTATTTATAACTGTTGAATATAGGACGACGACAACATAGTCTGGGATGGGTGTGTGTGTGTGTGTAAAAAGTTGTTTACCTAAGGCATGACCTTTCTGTGAGAAATGGAAGCAATCGTGAGTGATGTAGGAGATGTCGATGACTTCGTCGAAACGGTGAGCAGGATCTTCAGGGGCGTTGAATAGCTTCATGAAAGGTTGCAGAACGACAGTGAAATCCTCTTTTCGATCGTAATGGCCACTGAGGATCTGCAAGGAAAAAGGGATATCCTTATGGTGTTCCAAAAGATATACATCAATAAGGCACGTTATTAACCCATCCGTGAATAATGATATGTCGAGTGAATAATGAACCAAAATTGGAGGAATAATAGAGAGTTAAAGTAATCACAGTACGTGAGCCGTTCTAGATACGTTAACGTATGAAATGTATAACATTTAAGATGTACACCTGAAATGATGCAGTAGTTCGCAGTGACTCCACAACAAATGTCAAATTAACTACTGAGAAAATAAAGATACAAGGTGGTAGATGATACATTGGAAGTTTACACAAAACGAAATATATACTCTTTGAAATACCCTAACTTCAATAAGTACTTGCCATCTATCTGTTTGAAGATATAATCAGTGATGTAACGTTTCCGCTTTCACCAAAGAGTACCATCATCTTTGTTATTTCAAATAGGATACCTCGTATGTTGAAGCATTTTTTGCTGATACTTCCTTGAGTCCCTAGGTTATCTAGGTAGGTAGAGAAAAATTCATGCCTGGATTCAAAAATAGATAATGATAAAAATATCTCAGTGGTTGAGATAGCTGGTCCGTACAAAATTAGTAATTCTTAGTAGATTAAATATATTCACATAATAGATACTTCTGATATGATGTGAAGAAAGCACCCTTGAAATATATTATACGATCGTTCTGTAAATATCACTGTAATATGTGATATGAAATTAAATTGAAGGCATTCTTCTTGATTAGAAAAAATATTTTATTCATGAATGATAAAAAATATTGTTCAATTATTATTTTGACTTTTACATTCGACATTAATGGTGATTTGCAACCGTATTTTATTTGAAGTCGATAAGTAATAAAAAATACTTATTTGGTAGATAAGCTACACCATCTATCGGTAGTCATATAACTATGTGGATCATTAATTCACTGACTTATGGAAGCAATTTGAATTAATTGCGATCTCGAAAATTTTCCACTGAAATAATATAAATAAATTCATATGAATCAACCTAAAGGAAATGTTTGGATGATCAGCTTGAATTTGAATGAAACAATGTAACTTTTATAGAAGGGTGGAAAATAATGCTCACAAAACGGATGAGGTATCGATGAAATTTCAAATGTATCCAGTTACTTTGTCTTATTCGAGTTCGATCATGATCATATAATTTCATCTTCTTCTGTTATCAATATTCAAACTGCCATTCGCTCTCATTTTTCTGGATTGATTCGAAAATGGGATATACTTGAAAGAAATCTTGAACTAAATCAAAATTATTGTTTTTTATGTTTCCGTTCGGATGAAATTCTGCGATATCTGTATATCATATGTGTCATGAATATCAAATGATCCACAATTCAATGTCATTCAATATGTTTCATTTCATCTATCTCAATCAAAATTTCTCCAGGGTTTTTAATTTTCCAGAAATAATCATGATTACAAACCTCAATATCAGTACCTATTGATTTCTTCTACAGAAAAAGGTCTATCATTCAGTTAGTATTGGTTTATCCATACAAGGGGTGTATTATATTCAATTGGAATATAATGAGATTTTGATAATGAATCAAAATATGATGACCAAAGAGAAATATCTACCATTAAATCAAATACGCAGTTGATTTTTATTTTATTCATACGGTGAATGCTTATTCTCATCTTATGTAAGAAAAAGTCAGTCATAATTGTTTGCTACGTTACAAAGGTACAGAGAAATAAAACAATCAATATGAAATATCGAAAACATTATTTTCTCGGATGAATTCAGTCCTATTTCCATACATTTATTTCATCTATAGATTTTGGTAACATTTACAGTCTCATTTCAAAGATTGTGTATACTGGATCAAGTGAAAATCCAATTCCAGGAATTTGTAGGCTTTTTTCCTTTTTTGTATAGGGTAATTTGATAATTATAGTTATATACAGGCTGTCCGTTTTTTCAGTACCACTATGGGCATGTCGCTTATTCCACGAGATACGAAGTTAATTAAACATTTTGTGCTGATTAATAATCTGAGAAGAAATCGATAATATTCTCCGGAAGTTTTGAAAATAATCTTGATTTCTTTTCAGTTCACTATTCAGCACGCAACTTTGTCCTAATTCAGCCAACTTCGTATCTCCATTGTGGCACACGAAAAACAGACAGCCTGTATATGATCAATGCACCAATTTTTTTTTCGAGATAGATTCTCTGGCGAAATTAAATATTGGCTATCGTCTTTGATCAACCAGTCATAAACCAGAGTTAAATTGTTCGACATATACGAATATCATGGTTAGTTAAGGGAATAACATTTATATTCTTGAGGCATTGTTCATTATTCAATCCGGTGGCGTAGAGAAAATAAAAACAACTATTCGAATTCCGACTAATGATTCAAGTAGTATTGTTTTAAATTTGAATCATAGTTACTATGGTCTAGACTAGCAACTAATGAACATTCGGCTTACCAACGATAGAGATAAAAAGCGAAATAACTAAATTCGCCGTTTTACCTTGATATTGAACATGAATCAACCTCCAGACTCCGTCTTGGGGTCACCCTTCGAACAATCATAGTGATTCCATGTGGAGCCATTGAGAAGTAATGATATGCCATTCAATTGAGTGACTATTTTTCACAATTTCTATAGTTATGTTAATTATTTTAATAAAATGTATGGTATTTGTTGTCACAAATGATTTTTTCATTTCAGTTCAGATGAATGTATTCCAGAACTATTGTTTTCGATAAGGAGCTAGGTATTGCAGCAATATTTGGAATGATCAGAAGAAAATGTCTTCAATCCACTCTTCCATGCTGGACGGAGAAAAATATTCTCTATGCATTCTTTCACTTAGTTCATTCACCTGTTGCAATTCTGAACCAATCCTGGAACAATTCGGATTGAAATACGAATTTTCATGAAGGCGAAGAGCTTCGTTAGGACACGAATGCGCATTGTCGAATATTTTTAGTAACGTGCTGTGTACTGAGCATGGTGACTCATTTAAATTATATCTACTGTCAAATGATTCATCTTTTAGTAATGAAAATACGGAAAATTCGTGAGAACTAATAAAATTCCAAACACTGGAAGAAAAGAAGTCGCCGTCCAGTGATGATGTATAAATACAGCATTTTCAGCGAACTAGACAGGACATGAAATAATTGTTGCCATTGGTACATCTCCTTCGACAATTGACAACTTAATGTTTTATAATATCTGAGAATGATTTTTTTGAGCCAATAAGAAATATATTTTCTTCAGTATACATATTTTTAATCAGGGCCAAACAAGTGGAAATACTTTTCAATCAAAACAGTATTCGGTAAAGTACAATAGTATAAGTGATTTCTTTCAAATTGTGATGTTTCGATTTCATAATATGAAGAATATAAGTTCCATTGAATATTCAGGGGAAATGTACCAATAGCTTAAAAGTATAAGATAATCCATGGAGTATATGGAAATTTGATACAGATTATCACAGGAATAAATCTTTTTCCCTCCAGTAGAATAAAAACATTGGTATTCCTTCGAACAAAAATATTCCAGAGAATTAGAACTTATTGAAATGGTTTTCCGTCATCTCTAATCAAACTACAGAAATTACAAATTTCGAAAATGGCAAGACTCGTGTGAAGGAAAGTCTAATACGATCATCTCGAAATGACTTCCATTCAGGAAATCTAAAACATCAACTACACCCTGTCCCTATATCTATTTTTTTTTAGAGATGATAAATTTCTGAAGAATGATTATATAACACTGGAAATAAGAAAAACATTTCGTTTTTTAAATTAAAACACCCTATTCTTGCAATTTTGAATTCTACGTACAATTCTGAACTAGTTGCATTTTGAATCGCTCCTCTACCATGACGTAATGATTTTTTTCAAAAATTCCTCCAGATAGATTAATAACTATAATGTCTGTATTCCCGCGGCTTGAGTGGCGGGTGCCGGGTGCGTCACAGGTTGCGGATAGTAAATGGTCACGTAAGCGAATGATCAGGGAGTGACGCAGTGGTTAGTAGAGGAATAAATAAGCTCGTACAGCCTGAAAAAGGAACTGGTAGCTTATGAATACTCTGCCGCAGACAAACTCCTCTTGCCTAGCTGTCGTGTCGTGGCTTAAGGCCTGTACAGGAGTATAACGGCGCCAGTATCTGCCAGACTTTGGTCTGCAGGACTGATATACCTCACAGGACCTCTGCTGTAGACATGTTTTACAGGAGGTCTATGCGGGGGGTCTGGCCTTAAACACCTGAACCAAGAGGAGATAGGGGTAATACAATAAGCCGCCAGCTGCAGTATATAAAAATAAATGTCTGTATTATCTACAATTTTCATGATCAAAAGTTCAATTTCTGTATGTACATTAATGATAGGGTATCCCATCAGATACCCCTAATAGTATTTCTAAGTATTCAACAGAGTAATCGACATTCTAGTAAAGTTTATCGGAGTAAAATAAAATATCTAACACCCTGTTGAATACTTTGGAACACTGTTAGAGGTGCCTTTCGTTGATGTGTAAATGAAGATTGAACTTTCCATCATAGAAATTGCAGATGATATAGACACACATTTTTTGGGAAAGATTGAGAATTTCAAAAATAAATCACGATATAAAAACGGTTCGAAATCCATCAGGTTCAGAGCTCTACGTAGAATTCGAAATTGTGAGAATAAACATGGTTTTCCATTTGAGAAAACAATATTAATATCATCTACGGTTTAACTGTTACAGTATCGAGAATATTTTAGGAAAATAGGTCACATTGAGCGGTAGCTGCCACTGAAATTTCAAGTTGATATCTTTTATTTCTTCATAAACCCCTGATTAATCAGTCAGGTGAATCACCCTGTTTATGATTCAGTCATGACTTCTCGTGAAATAAATTCGAATTGTCGATAGTTTTCGACTATTTGACACTAGACCACTAGCTATTTCTAATTCATTTTGAAAAAAGTCATACATACCAGTTCTTCCTCTGCTTGTTGATATGCCTTGGTTAAACTAGTGATAACGTCCATTTCGTTGCCTCCTCGATGGAAACATTCGCAGAACAGTCTATGCAGAAAGCGACAAGTGATTGTCCTTTTAATTCTCAAACTGACAGAAACATCTGAAACAAGAAAAGATGCAAGAATTATCTTTCAAAAACTTATAATTCAGATAGTCAGGAAGTATGTCAGTATTTGTTGGTTAATTGATAAACTAGAAATATTAATCATGCTGATTTCAACATTTCACTCAAAATTAAGCCTCATCTGGATAGTACTAATTTCAAGTTGAAGCTTGCTAGAAGTTGCATTATTGCACACCACTAATTCGAAGTTACTGACATAAACATACCATTGTTTCAAAGTCCAAAATCCTTATTTTTTCACTATTTATAATTTCATCTTTTATTCCTGTGCTAGATCCATTTCTTCAACTCTCAGTAATTCTTTTCATTGGAATATTCGATATTCGAATTCATTTCATAAAATAATTAGTTAGAACCCTAAAAATAAAAGCAATGTTTTTCACGACTTTTGGATTGGGTGTATTCACTGGTGTGAACTGACAAATTTGACATTTTTCATTAGACAATAGAAGTCTGAACCTCCGATTTTTATTTGAATTCGTGTTGACTCCGGATTCCTATCCAGAAATACAATTATAATTTTTGTACTCTATATATCCATTTTTATTATTACTTCAATTACCATAATAATTCCAATCATCGCAAACATCGAAACATATAGTAAAAATGAGAGGTTTACCGTTCTGAATATCGATGATCCCTTGAAACGTTTTCATAAAATTGTATCTTCATTAAATTTTTTTCATGGCATCAATACAAAATATGAATATCAATGGTGGTAGTGCTGAATCGATTCCTAAAGTTTTGGGAATAATACTTCTATAACATTTACAAATGAAAATATATAATTAGGTCATATAATACTGATCAAAGTTATTATTCAATTCCAAAGTAATTCTGTTTCGTGACTTTGTTTTATTTCCACAGATAAACAAGTGTCATTCGGTGTTTATGGATATATTTCATAACCGTGTATGTTTCGACAGTTCCAACTACGAGTTGGATCGGAAATTATTTTCATTTTCTTACACTGAATGAGATATTCGGATTATTCCTTACTGACTTTCGTCAGCTTTCAATATTCATCACCCTAAGATTGTCAGTTTTTCAATTCCCAAACTAGATGTCTACATGAAAGTTTGAAACGGTTAATCTTGTGTCGAATTGTGAAATGATATAATAGGTTCATCCAAAGTTTATTTAGAATGATCATTATGTTGCTGTGAAGTTTATTAGCATATCCAAATAGATGCATCTTGTTACTAACAATTAGATGTCCCACATTCAGCACTACAAATTGATTCATGGCATTCCACATAGAAAATTGAAATTTGAAAATAACAAATATCGAAAATTGACGAATATGTTAACATTATACAGGCAATAAGATTCCCACTACTATAATGAGAAGAAATATAGCCGGTGTATCATTTTGAAACGGTAGGTTGGGATTATTTCCGGTAGAATTTGAATTGAATAATAAGTCATGACATTCATTGATGAATCTTCATTCTGAATCGATTGTCATCTATATAATCGGATTTCAAGAATAATCTATAGAAATGATAATTTTTGCCAGGTTATGACCCGTATATAGGATCACTAAAATCCCCGACATCCGACATTCAATTCGCTTGCCTGTGTCACTGAGTTAATGTCAATACACTCTTCAACAGTGTCAGAATGTGTGAAAATATCATCAAGCAATGTCATATAAGCCATTTGGGTTCGAAATTATACAACTTGATATCTGATGAAATGAAATATATTGCTGATTCAGTAGTTTTGAAGCTCAAAGTCAAAGATTGGATGATAAGTGCTGATGGGTGCACCTTGAGCCACCTGTTTGAGAATATGAATTAATCCTGGTGCTGATTCTTGGCTCATGAATTCGCTGATGATATATTCGTTGTTCATTGTATTTTTGCCTCCATTTTATTTTTTTTTTATTGTGGAAGACGTAAATGTTAAGAAACAAATGACAAAATGTTGTAACGAGGGTGTTCTGTTTAAAATAACAAAGATGGTGCTACTTTTGATAGAAGCGGTAGTATATCATCTTTGAAATATTTTCAATCGATAGATCACAAGCATTTATTGGAGTAACCAAATTATCAGTCCTCTTTCCAGATACGTCTAAGCTGCCATCCACCGCAGCCTACCTAGTATTTTATGTTAATTTGTTTGTATCGATTTTGCTCGTTTCAAGATTTTCTGAAGGGAAATCGAGATGTAAAATCAAATTATTTAATACAATCGCAATATAACATTAGATCTCAAATTCTTAAATATACGAAAGTTAACAGAAGAGGAGATGATTGTAGTTGTCATTTATTTATTATTCCTAATAAATACGAAAATTATCAGATTTAGTCTCATCAAGAACTAAATGACAGAAAATAGATTCCCGTAGTTCACTCAACTCAATTTAAGGATCTTCCAAGATGACGGAGATAGCAAACGTCCTTGTAAATTTTACTAAGCTTGGCATAATCTGTTTGACAGCGAAGAAGCGAATATTCACCAATTGAAAGCAATCAGAAGGTACATTTGCACAATTACATATATTTGCAAAATTTTTCAATTTCGAAATGATCACGCATTGTATTGATATCGATGAATTATTACCATTCATATAAAGCTAAATACAAGGCGTAGCTTGTATTTGATTAAAGTGGTTGGTACAAAGCATGTTCGAAATTAATTGAATCGACAGACAATTAGCTAAAATTGACATCCGTAAAACTGAGTACAAACGGATAAAAAATGAAGTATTTCCGTTTTTTATTACGACTAAGTTATAAAGAACTGTATTGCAATGTATGTCTCAATAGAAGAAATATTCAATTTAATTGAAATTTGTTTTACTTCCTGATACTAGATGAGAAAAAAATGCTTTCGACGATTTCATCTTTTCATTATTGATTTCGTTTTCTGGTTCAGTTATCACCAAAAGGGCTATCATACAAATATTCCAGTTGTTTTTCTAATCAATATCAGTAAATTTTGGAGGAATAAGTAGGACATCTCGATATACCCTGAATAATTTGCATCTTGTTTCATTCATCTCTTGTCCAGTAAGTATATAACTGTATATATCATATGTTAGTCTATCATATTTATTCCATCCTATTTCGATTTCTCACATTTACTGTCCTCCTCCACTTCTACTTATTCTTTGATTCAATTCCTCATGAAACTCTTCTCAACTATTGAATATTTATAACCAATTAGGTTATCAAATTGAGGGACCTCGAAAAAAAAATAGTAATAATTTTCTTTCGGAAGTAAATATTGTTAATGATTATTCAGTATATTTTAAATAAAAATTTCCGTATTGCTTTATCGCTGTTCAAGGTTTATGGGTTATTAGTTCATTATCCTGGTAATATTGAAAAATCGTCGACTAATTGGCAATTTATAGCCATCTCAATGTTGGTTGAATCCAAAGTATAAGATGATTAGGACTATCGAAAGGTTGGATGGAAAAATATTAGTATAGTGAAAGTCTCCAATTCTCAAGTTTTATGAAACATGGAAGATGATGAAACATTATCAAAATGTACAATATGGTTTACAAAAAAATAAGAAAGGGAATACTCATGTCGAATATGGAGGGACTGAAAATCAGTAGCTCGTAAAAGAACTGTCTCTATTGTGCAGGTAATTCTCATTCATGTGTGACCTTCAGGTACGGATAAAAATAAAGTGAATAAAAAAGTATAAAGAGGATGATTTGAAAAAATCTGTCGGATCATTCATTCTCCAGCGTTTTTTGACAAATCAACAAGGTGACCGTGAGCAGAGCCCATTGGTGTCCTATCAATGACAAAAACGGCGAAAGAACACGTTAAACACGAACAAATGAAATGCCAAAAGCGCACAACTTGAAATATTTTATGATTATCTGGGCACCCTATAATGAGAACAATATTAGACCCAACACGAAACCTTGCAGAATTCCAATATCGTATGTTCGACTAGTCTTAGTGTGGATTTATGCAGCACAAAATAACAAATATCAAATAACAAATATCACGTAACAAATATCAAATAACAAGTAGTGAAAATGATACCATTCATGCACACCAAATAACAATTAGCAATAAATATATCTGTATATGTTTGAATAATGAATTTTTTGTGAATTCAATAAAACAAACAAATTTTGTGAATATTAATAAACTGAAATGAGATCAACATACATAAGAAATAAACAAAGAATATTTCAACAAAACAGGATGAAAAATTAAGCTGATAACATCATTACATTTTTCAACAAATTAATTGGCACATAATCTGTTATTCTATCATATCGTCACACACAGTTTTTTGAACAATTTTCATTATTGACATTTAAGCTTCAAACCGAAACAATAAGAAAATCGCGTTCATTTAACGTAGTTGGCCAACTTCTCATTTGTTATTTGTTATTTGATACTTGGCTGCATGAACACTGTCATTGAAAAATAAGAACTTCAATTTATTCTTCTTATTTGTTACGTGATATTTGTTATTTTGTGCTGCATAAATCCACACTTAGTATTATTAGTCGATTCTCACGCTTGTGTTCGATGTCCGTTGAACCGATAATGTGATTTTCTCTTTCGATATAGTTGAATTTTCTTCAATCCCAAAGAATATTAGGTTACGTACTCGGATGATCGAAAGGGTTTTTTCAAAAACACACCCTTCTATTGATTCACGGATATTTTGAGAACCAAAAGTGATTATAAGTCTTCAAGTGGTTATTAGTATATTAAAGTATAGGTGGATAAAAAGGTCTTTAAAAAACGCGCAAGTTTTCGAAATAAAGCGAGTGTTTTGAAGACCAGATCCACGAATACTTTTGAGTTAAGTTTTGCATTTGTAGACCAGGGTAGAAGCCTTTAAAAATATTGAAAAGTGAAAAAAAAATCATAATAGAATGAAACCCATCAGAAAAGGAAGGAAATATGATAAAAATGGAAGGAAAAATAAACTACGGGCGATCTGAGGTTGGGAAGGGGATGGGGGTGAGTTTTTAAGGGTAAAAAACGGTTTTTCCCAATTCCCGGCAAAACCAAGAGTCCTATCGGAAAAAGTCAAATGGAAAAGTTGTAGATAATAAAAAGATATAAAACTTTTGTATCCACACTTTTTTCACATAACCTCAAAATTTATGTGAAAAATTCAAAAAACCAAGTTTTTGGTTTTTTATTTTTATCTTTTACAAAAATTTTTATTTTTCAACGAAATTTCGTGAAAACTTACCTTTTTATGTCCCAAATACGCTGTAATTTATTCAATTAAAAATATTTATTTTTTCACCTTATTTTGAATTAATATCGAAAAAACAGCCTAATTTTCAATCGAAAATTCACCCGTCAAAATATCAGCTTTTTTCAAAAAGTTGGTGTGGTTTCTGTTCGTTGGAATCTCTACTTTTCGATGGTGAAAAAAAAATATATGTTACAATGGTAAATCTTCTCAGAAAATGCAAACTGTTACATCCAGTTTCACAGCTGCAGCAAATTGTTTTGAGCAATATTTCCGGAATTAATTCTTTTTGTGTAAATTTGGGCATAATTGAAATTGCTTCCAGCCCCAATCTGTTGCTGTTAGTTCGTTACCCAACCAAGTTTGAAGCTGATAATATGCCCTGTAACAATGTTGTTCTGCTGCTCCTTCTGTAGGTGGGAGGTTTGCCAAAACGAAAGATGATTTAATTTTTGCGTTTTCTGAGAAGATTTAGCATAGTAACATATATATTTTTTTCACCATCGGAAAGTAGAGATTCCAACGAACAGAAACCACACCAATTTTTTGAAAAAAGCTGATATTTTGACGGGTGAATTTTCGATTGAAAATTAGGGTGTTTTTTCGATATTAATTCAAAATAAGGTGAAAAAATTAATATTTTTAATTGAATAAATTACAGCGTATTTGGGACATAAAAAGGTAAGTTTTCACGAAATTTCGTTGAAAAAAAAATTTTTGTAAAAGATAAAAATAAAAAACCAAAAACTTGGTTTTTTGAATTTTTCACATAAATTTTGAGGTAATGTGAAAAAAGTCTAGATACAAAAGTTTCAGATCTTTTTATTATCTACAACTTTTCCATTTGACTTTTTTCGATAGGACTCTTAGTTTTGCCGGGAATCGGGAAAAACCGTTTTTTACCCTTAAAAACTCACCCCCACCCCCTTCCCAACCTCAGATCGCCCGTAATTTATTTTTCCTTTCATTTTTATCATATTCTCCTCCTTTTCCAATGGGTTTCATTCTATTATAATTTTTTTTGGTTTGAAAAATTATCGACCCTGGACTATTGTCAGTTATATTTTATTTGGCGTTTACAAGGTACTCCTGTCATATCAATAATCGAAAATTTGTCATTAAGACTTCACGTTTCTCGTTTCTTCATTGATATTGCCATGGTAACTTTAAAAAACGCGTGTTTTTTAAATTTCGATTTGAACACGCTCAGGCGTGATTTAAATGGGTAAAATGGGGCGCCAATAAAAAAAATTATGAAACCGATTCTATACAGGGTGGCTAGATGAGAATGATAAAGACCGTCAGATATCTTGGATACAATGTATATAAATCGATACATAGAGGAACAAAAAAAAAAGATTTACTGTGTACAGTTTCAATTAAAGTTGACAGTAAGGACCTGGATCATTATTTTATTAAGAGTGATTATTTCATTCAATAGGATCAGGACAGAAATCATAATTTTTTATTTTCTCGTTTGAATGCATTGCGTTTCGTAAGCAATTCATTTGCTCTGAAATAACAGTCGATAACAAATGACTTTAAGTTGAAAACTCGGTGAATTTTGGACAAGGTGTATGAAACGGAGATTTCGAAAGATGCATGAGAAATATTGTGAATTAAAATTTCATCTGAAGAAAGATATCCAACCAACTTCAGATCTCCGACTATGTAGGTATGTTTCTTTAAACAAAATTTAAATATATGACCATCACTACGAAGTAACTGGACAATTCATTCATTCGTTATAATTACACGAATGCATGAAATTGTCAATAATTTTGCATGGAAGTACGTTACCTAAACTGTATGTGATTTCTCCGAGATAACATCATGAATATCAAAAAATTACTTCCTTCATTTCTTTTGTATCAAAAATTAATGACTTTCATCCAATATGTCTATGCCGCAAAAAATGACAAATTGTATAGATGTATATAGAAATATCATCATGGTAGAATTGTTAAAATATGTACAATTTTCCGGAAGAAAAATAGGAATTTGTGAAACAACCTTGAGAAGATATTGAAGATCTGTCCCAAAAATCGAATATGTCGTCAATAGGATTGAATAAAAACACCACCAATAGGCCCTGATGGCAAGTACACCCAGGATGAAGGAGAAACACTGATGGAACTATTCAGAGTTCACTTTTCCGAATCCAAGGTAATTGACGACGCACCTGTAGCACAAAGACTGCTTTCTCCGATAACTCTCAAAAGAAGAGTGACTGGGCGTGTGCTAAAAAAGTAATCACGTTGCACAAAATAAAATGGGCTATCCACTCGTTTGAACCATTCAAATCTGCTGGACCCGATGGCGTTTATCCCAAAATGCTACAAGAAGGGCCAGAACTTCTACTTCAGAAACTTTGCATGGTACTAAGAACCAGTCTTGCAATGGAATATGTACCAAAAATATGGTCGAAGGTATGAGTCGATTTTATACCTAAACCTGGTAAGTCGGAACAGGATGGGGCGAAAGCATTCAGTCCAATAAGCCTAATGTCTTCCATACTGAAAACGTTGGAAAAACTTCTTGATAGGTATATTAGGGATGGGGTACTTGAGAAGAAAGCTCTGCATTATGACCAATACGCTTCCAGGGAAGAAGTCTCCACCGAGATAGCACTACACAAGCTCGTAAAAAGAACAGAAAATGCGCTAGACAAAAATGAAGTGCTTCTATGCACATTCCTAGATATATAGGGGACATAGATTGATCGAGAATATGTTGAAGAGCTGTGTAATAAATAGTAATATTTCCAACACTACACTGCACGCTGAAGTTACAAGAGGTTACAGGGTGGGGTTATTTCACCGCTTCTGTGGAGTCTTCTTATTGACGGACTACTGCGTATTCTAACTCAAAATCACCACAGTGACTGGGCTTTGCACATGACTTGGTTATCATGGAACGGGGTGAATTCAATACTGAATGGATTGCTGAGGAGAACCTAGTAGTAAGCCCTCACAAAACTACAGTAGTAGCATACACAAAACGTGAAAACACCTCGGTGTTTCAAGCAGATATATTTGCAATTATACAATGTGCAAAAATATTTTATGAGGAGGCCTTCAAGAGAAAAGGAATCCATATTTATTCGGATAGTCAGGCCAGCCTGGAAGCCCTTGCAGGGTATGAGGTGAAGCTCAGACTCATCTGGGAATGTATCAATGAACTTCTGACGCTGATAAGGTTAAACTGAGTTGAACTGATCTGGGTACCTGGGCACAGTGGAATAGAAGGCAACGAAATAGCTGACTAACTAGCTAGAGAGGGGTCAGCTACACCCTACTTTGGCCCGGAACCAGTACTTGGAGTGCCCAAGAAACTACTTGGCAACTCCATTGAGACGAGTCAAAGAATTACAAAAAATAGCCTGGGATAACACACCAGGACAAGAATATAGTAAAATATGATAACAGATAATATATAATAATAATAATAACTTTATACAGTATACATGCGTATAAAAATGGTAATAGAATGGAAATGGAAATAGATGAAATAGATGAAAAAAGAACTGATGATATACTTAGATTAAGTTGAGATCAGATATGACAAGGAACAGGTCTCCTTACAGGACATGCTCCTGTCAGAACACACCTACAAAAGATGGGGCTATATCAAGGTGACCAGACTTGTAGATTGTGCGACTTAGAACCTGAGACTATTGAACACATTTTGTGCTATTGTGAGGCACTAAACTATAGAAGAGTAGTGCAACTAGGGAACCTGATTTAAAGCTAGAGAATGTGGAAACCCTGGAACCTAGTGACCTTTGCAAAATAGTCAAAGGGACCAATATTTTTTAGAGTATCGAAATGATAATAATAATAATAATAATAATAATAATAATAATAATAATAATAATAATAATAATAATAATAATAATAATAATAATAATAATAATAATAATAATGTTTATTTTCCAACAATTTACAGACTGTATTTGAACCATAAATAGAAATAGAATGGAAAAATAAACATGATAATTCACTGAAGCTTGAAGCTTGTGTGTGATAATACCATAATAATAATAAACTAATACCTATATATACAATATATACAATAATGTTCATAGAGAAATGCATGTGCAAAACATAATGATTCATGTATGTGAATGCGCTTAAGAAAAGTCCTTTTTGGTTATATTAATCCAGTCTAGTCCGGTTTACTTTGACATATTTGAGTAGGTAATGTTCATAGTAGGGTTTCGTCGTAGAAAAATGTATAATCTATATCTAATTTTTCTTGAACAAATCGTTGACCGATAGTTTTTCCTCGGTTTGGCACGATTGTGGATTGTTTTTTTTGTGCGAGTGTCGTATTGATGTACAATGGGTTGTAATTTTATTTTATTTTCATGGATATTTGTCAATATTCGATAGCAGAACAATTGCCCTATATCAAAAATGGAGTTCTCTGAGTATAGCGAGTCACTGGAATATCTTATGTTTCTTTTAAAAATTATTCGCAGAATCCATTTTTGTATATTAATCAAGTTATACAGATTACTTCCCGCCACGCTTCCCCAACCCAAGATTCCGTAACTTATCTGTGATTGTACGAGAGCAAAATATAATGTTTTCAGATTCTTGGTATTCAGGAAGTCAGCAAGGCATCTGAACTGACTCAGTAAACCCCTCAATTTATTTTTTACATTCCCGATGTGATGGTCCCATCTCAGATGTCTATTATTATGCCAAGATACTTTGATCCATCTTTTTCTTGTATGCTTGTGTTGGTGTCCATTATGAGAGGTCCTAGATTGGGTTAGTTGTTGGAATAAGAGGTAGAAGGAAGATAATACGTTTTATGCTCGTTCATTGTGAGCTTGTTGAATTTGAACCAGTCACATATTTGTTTCAAATTTTTTTCTGCTATTGCCTTCAAACCTGCCCAGGTTTCCCTTTTATACAAAATGGCCATGTCATCTGCAAAGCTGATGAGTTTACCTTCAGATCTAGATGTCATTAGACTGTTCACATAAATTATGAATAAAAGTGGCCCGAGGCACCGTCCCCTGTGGGACTCCATAAGTGATGGTTCTCGTTCCACTTCTAATTCCTTCAATTTCAACTATTTGTTTACGATTTGTTGAGTAGTCTTTCAGTAAATTGTGCCATAGGAATTGATTTTTTTTCAATAGACGTTCATGGCAAACGGTATCAAAGTCTTTTGATAGATCCACGAAAATGCATATGAATTGGCATTTTTTATCTAGTGCCTTATATATATCCGAAGTTGAATTTGATATGGCATCTTCTGTACTACGACCTTCTCTAAATCCGAATTGACTATCAGAAAGTATACCAAATTTTTCTATGAATTTGTAATTTCTTTTCAAGTTATTAAAAAATTTTGGAAAACACCGACAACAAGGAGATTGGACGATAGTTTTCTATTTTTTCTTTACTTCCGTTCTTGTGTATAGGTTCGATGATGCCTAGTTTAAGGCAATCTGGAAATTCACCTTGCTCAAAACATTTATCAATTATGTATGTTAATGGAATAGCAATTTGTTCACGTAACTGTTTGACTGTTTCAGATCTGATTAGATCCCATCCTGGTGATTGCTTCGTTTTCAAGGGGGTATTCTGGTCTAGCAAATTGAAAAAATCATTTTCTTTTCTTGCATATTTTCAAAGCTCAGACTTTCAAAAATATGCTCTCAAAAGGATTTTTCAAAATTCGAATTATTTTGAGAGATACAGTGGATTTTGTGACGCGACACTTAAACCGGCCGAGCGGAGTGATCACACAATGAATGGCTGATGTTTTCCAGGAATTCTTTTGTATCCGACTTGAGCTCGTAGTATACCATTTTAATCAAGTTTTTATATACAGTGCGTTCATAAAGTGTGGAAACGCTCCATTATATTACGATATAATTATTTTCAGAGGTAAAGCTCGGACAGGTCGATTTTGTATTTCAGTCTTCCATCTTTTTTTACAAAAAAATAATTTTTTCCCCACCACCTCACAAGATATGACGTCATCGATATTTTTTTTTTAATTGAAAGGGTATATTTTTATATCAAAAATTGAAAGCCCATATTTTGCTGAGTTCAACCATACCACATACGTCATATCTTACACTTCAAGTTACAGTATACTGAGTATAAAAGAAACCAGTGTTCATATTTCTCAACATTCATTTGATTATTTATTTTGCAATGGAAACCTGAGAATTACTCAGTAGTTAGTACGAGTATATTTGCCATACTTGAGTAGTAAGCTATGAAAACATCTGAAAGCCCTTAGCAATCAGACAATATGTTCTTAGTTACCATTGCATATGTCATTATTAAATTGATTTGTTGTGTAGCATATCGATTTATAAGTCTGCAATAATAACTTTCTGAAAAATATTACCCTAAAAGCTATTATTTGAA
Source organism: Plagiodera versicolora (assembly GCA_037013635.1). NCBI lineage: Eukaryota > Metazoa > Arthropoda > Insecta > Coleoptera > Chrysomelidae > Plagiodera > Plagiodera versicolora. The sequence continues at coordinate 12,508,783 of CM072982.1, forward strand.
ATAACGATGGGGCTGTCAGAAAAACAGAGAATAGAAGTTCTGATGATCTTAGGTTACGGCGATCGTGAAAGAAGTATGGCAGAAGTATGCGAAATCTTTAATGAAAAATATCCTAATCGAGAACCAATAAGCAAATCGACGGTAAGCAAAATATTACATAAATTTAATGAAATTGGCAATGTTAGGGATAAGCCTAAGAGTGGCAGACCTACCGTTGCCGAAGATACTCAATTGAATGTATTACTTGGAATTGAAGAAAATCCTCATGTCGTGGTGCTGTGCATAAAATTCTAAGAGCAGCCAAATTACATCCGTATAAAATTAAACTGATACATGAACTTAATGAAGACGACTTCGATAGGCGCATGGAGTTTTGTGAAATTATGCAAGAAGTATGTAATCAAAACGATGGGTTTGAATTTAATGTCTTATTTTCGGACGAATCAACTTTTTTCACAAACGGTACTGTGAATAAGCAAAATTGTCGTTATTGGGCACCAGAAAATCCCAATTGGACGATGGAAGCTCATACCCAATATCCCCAAAAAGTCACTGTGTGGGCTGGGATTCTTAGGAATACCATTGTAGGACCATATTTTTTTGACGGTACTGTGACGGGTGGAAATTATTTGGAAATGTTACAAACTTATGTAGTTCCATATTCAACTGAGACATTTCCAGATATCAATCAACCTGATCGAATAGTTTCTACTATTTGGTTCCATCAGGATGGAGCAGGTCCACTTATGCTCGAGTAGTTAGAGATTTTCTTAATGAAACGTTCCCCAATCGCTGGATTGGACGACGCGGACAAATTGAATGGCCTGCTAGGTCCCCAGATTTAACTCCCATGGACTTCTTCCTCTGGGGTTACTTAAAAAGTAAAGTGTACATAAACCGACCCCCCAGTTTGGAAGACCTTAAAGAGAGAATTCGAACTGAAATTCAACGAATTACACCAGATATGTTGTCAAACGTAACCCAAGAATTCACCAGACGTCTTGGATATTGTCAACTAACCCAAGGAGCTCAGTTCGAGCGTTTGCTGTAGATTTGTTATTTGTTTATTTTCACTACTTCTTATGATATTTTCATTGCAAATAAATAATTAAATGAATGTTGAGAAATATGAACACTGGTTTCTTTTATACTCAGTATACTGTAACTTGAAGTGTGAGATATGACGTATGTGGTATGGTTGAACTGGAAAAAATATCGATGACGTCATATCTTGTAAGGTGGTGGGGAAAAAAATTATTTTTTTTGTAAAAAAAAATGGAAGACTGAAATACAAAATCGACCTGTCCGAGCTTTACCTCTGAAAATAATTATATCGTAAGATAATGGAGCGTTTCCACACTTTATGAACGCACTGTTTACCTAACTCTCACTACGTACCCAATATACCTGGAACTGTTCAATTTAGTCTCGATCTTGTAGCTAAGTAGACACAAAACTGGAAATCTTTCTCAAACTTCAAACGTATTTTTCTCAAAACTACTTTTGTTGAGGTGGTTGACACGATATCTCAAGTTCTATCTGACCGATTCCTTTGAAATTTTGTGAGAATCTTCTTCATACATCTCTTCATCGCAGGAACTTAATTTGAAGTATTTTTAAAAAATTCGTGAAGCTCGAAAAAGAGGGGTAAAAATTAATGTTTTTTTTTTCAAGTAGACGTCATTTTGTGAAATTTTTATATTATTTTTCGGCCGTAGTTCAAACGATAGCGACATCTTTACTAATTAAGAATTTTTTTTGTTCATTCGATTTGGATGACTACAAGGGCTGGAATCATGTCAACCAGGGAGCCCTGTTTGATTGGCAGCCCGCACTTCACCGGCCTGTCATTTGACGAATTTTTGACATTTCTTTCTTCTGAATTTTTTTCTACATACATAAAGGATTAATAAACATTATATAAAAAAATTGATAGTGAAAATGTTTTTATTTTTTTTTTATTCAAGTTTGGAAACCACCCAAAAAGTAGTGCTCTAGACCAGAATACCCCCTCAAGTCATTTATGACGTCTATCACTTCTTCTGCATACGTTGGTTCCAAGTACTTTTCTCGATGTTGTCAATGTCGTCTGAAAAATTTTCGGGTTTAATTATTTCTTTCGCATAGTTTTCTCCTAGTCTACTGTAATGAATGTTAAATTGATTCACGATTTCATTTTCAGATTTCAGATGGTTCAAATTTTTGTTTTATTTTCAGGTTCAGGACAAATATCATCAATATCATTCCATTGGCCGCTGAAGGAATTTGGACTCTTTTCTATGATTTTGTTCATATATTCTTTCTTGGCTATGTTTGTAGTTTGTCTGAGACTGTTTTCGAGTATTCGATACCTTTTCCTCAGCCTATCATTTTCAGGATCTGAGCGAAGTTGAATATAAATATTATTTTCTTCATTAGCTTTGCTTAGTATTTCCGGTGTTATTCAGGGTTTTATTTTTTTTGTTTTAATTTTCATAGTTTTCGTATGTTTTTGTATATATCGTTTCAAAATATATATGAGTTTATCCATCATTTCATTTGTGTCTTGTGAATACATGTCCAGTCTTCATTACTGATATCAGTTTTCAAATTATTGTGAATAATATATGTGTAATATCAAAAAAAAAGGGTATACTCTCGAAGCGAGGGCCATCAGGTAGTTTTAAGTTTACTTGTAATTTCAGTTGTGAGATGTGCTACGTACGAGTGTGAGAGAGAAAGAACGAGAGTATGTACGGGGGTGCGCAGGTATGATTCTGAGGGATGCGAGGATAGGTATGAGGAGTGGGAGAAGGGATGATGTGGGGGGTCAGTTGACCAGAGTGTGAGAGTTAGTTCTTAAGCAGCATTCAACAAATACGTGTCATTTATCTATCACTATATTGAATAAACCTACTATACTAGAAAATAGAACTTTTTATCCTATCCAATCCAAAGGATATCACATTTTGGGGGCTCAACCGGGATCTAGTTTAAGTGAAAGGTTCATTTTGACAGTATAGTGTTGATAGAATGGCAAACAATGGCGAAGTTAACGAGGTGGTGGGTTTTACCGACGAAGAAGTGGCCCGAATGACCATACCAGAGCTGAAAGCTGAGCTCAGAGGAAGACGCCTCAAGTTAACAGGTCGAAAGCGGGAACTTCATCAACGGTTAATGGCCGCGTTGAGATTAGAACGGGAACACGGTGCACAAGAAGGCGACGAAGAAGATGACGACGACAACGACGACGAAGAAGAAGAAGAAGAGGAGGAACTGGAACAGGTGAACCCTCGAAACGACGACGAAGCTGAAAGAGACCGTGCAACCGCAGTAATCCGACGATCAAACAGACCAACGTTATTGCTTTTAAAAGACGTAGAGAACTCATTGGAGAAGTTCAGCGGGGACGACTTACTAAGTGTTTCTCGTTGGGTTGAAGATTTTGAAGAGTTGGCGGAAGTTTGTGGGTGGACTGACGTACACAAAGTCGCGTTCGGGAAGAAGATGTTGACGGGTTCAGCGTTGGCTTTTGTGCGGCAGGAAAGGTGTGCAAAGACGTGGGCAAAGCTCAAAAAAGCCCTGAAAGACGAGTTCGAGGACGAAGTGACCGACCAGCAAATTGACCGAGAGCTGAGGCAAAGGAAGAAGAAAACAGATGAGACTTTGCAACAGTACATGTACGCCATGCGTGAAATTGCGGGGCAAGGTACAGTAGATACGCGATCATTAATCGAATATATCATCCAAGGTATCCCCGATGAGGTGACGAATAAGAGCGTACTGTACGGGGCCAAGACGATGCAGCAATTAAAAGACCGTTTCAAGCAGTACGAAGCGATGAAAAGAGATATGAAGGCGAAGCCGAAGCCCTTCGAGAAGAAAGACGACAAGACGAAGAAGCCGGAAGCAAAGAGTCATCCGAAGAAGCAAGCAGCCGGTAAAAAAAGTGACAAACCGAGGTGTTTCAATTGTGGTGGCGAAGATCACGTCAGTGCGGAGTGTCCTGATAAAGAAAAAGGTACAAAGTGCTTTAAGTGTAACGAGTTTGGGCACATCGCGCGGCAGTGCCCAAATAAGAGAAAAGAAGCGTATGTGATTTCCAGACCTGACATGAAGAAATACAGCAAGGAAGTGTCAATAGATGACTCTAAGTTTGTAGCATTAGTGGATACAGGGAGTGACTTAACACTTATAAGGTCAGACGAATATGTAAGATTAGGGTCACCACCGTTAGGTAACCGTAAAATTGGGTTTGCGGGTGTGGAATCCACTGGCAATGAAACTTGGGGAGATTTTTCGAAGGTAATGAATATAGATGGGCATAAATTGCCAGTAACGTTGCACGTAGTATCTAATAAAGTATTGACAAATCACGGTTTATTGTTAGGTACTGACTTCTTGGACCAAGTAGAGGTTAGAGTCAAACGGGGCGAAGTTACATTGCTGAAATTAGATGAAACCGAGATTAACGTAGATGCACCCGAAATTTTTAATATAAATGTTGTAGATGAGACAAAGGAGGTGGATTTATCTCATATTAAAGAAGCGCATTATCGAGACGCCGTGCGGGACATGATTAACGGGTACAAGCCGGAAAAGACGCGAGTTATTGGTTTGACTGCCAAAATTGTTTTAAAAAACGAGAAGCCAGTGGTTAGACGGCCGCGAAGACTGGCTCCTTGTGAAAAAAAAGAAGTAGACGATTTAATGAAGACGTGGATTAAAGAGGGGGTAATAAGACCATCTAATTCTGAATATGCAAGTCCGATAGTTGTAGTGAGAAAGAAAGACGGGTCGATTAGAGTTTGCGTTGATTTTCGCGAATTAAATGATCTTATCGAGTGTCCACATTTTCCATTGCCTTTAATCGACGACATTTTGGACGCATTGCAAGGGTTTGGGTATTTTACGACACTAGATTTAAAGAATGGGTTTTTTCACGTGAGAATGCAGGAGGACAGTCGTAAATTTACAGCTTTTGTCACGCCAACAGGGCAGTATGAATTCTTAAAGTTACCATTTGGTTTGAAGATCTCTCCTATGGTATTTCAAAAATATATCACAATGATTTTCAAAGAGCTTATAGATATGGGTATTCTCATAGTCTATATGGACGATATCATTATTCTTGCTAGAAATTTGAAAGAGGCATGGGAACGTTTACTTATGGCAATAAAAATAGCCGAACAGCATGGGTTGGTAATAAACTGGGAAAAATGTCGTTTTCTGTCGACAGAAATTGAGTATTTGGGGTATATTATTTCGAAAAACACCATAAAACCATCTACTCATAAAACTAAAGCCGTGACAAACTTTTCCCAAACCAACATCTGTTAAAAAGGTTCAGAGTTTCTTGGGTCTAACGGGATATTTTAGAAAGTTTATTAGGGGTTACTCGAAGATCGCTAAGCCATTAACGGATTTACTAAAGAAAGATGTGAAGTTTCATTTTGGGAATCCAAAACGAATCATCTCTGACCGGGGAACAGCATTTACGTCGAACGCTTTCAAAGACCATTGCACAGAGGAAAATGTTCAACATTCTCTAATTACTACAGGAGTTCCTAGGGGAAACGGGCAGGTAGAGAGAGTGAACCGAACCCTTATACCATTGTTAACCAAATTAACGGCGCCCAGTCCAGATAATTGGTATAAGCACGTGGACAAAGTACAAAAGTTTTTGAACTCCACAGTAAGTAGAAGCACTGGAAAGACGCCGTTTCAGTTACTTGTTGGAGTGGACATGCGAATCAAGGAGGATACGCAGATCAGAGAGTTGATTGAAACAGAGTGGACGACGCAATTTGAAGAGAAACGGTGTATGCTACGTGAAGAGGCTGCGAAGGCGATCACCAATGCGCAAGAAAGAAACAGAAAAAACTACAACAGGGGAAGAAAAGGCGCTAGGCAGTACGAGAGCGGCGATCTAGTGGCTATAAAGAGGACGCAGTTTGGAGCGGGTTTGAAGTTGAAAGGTAACTTTCTGGGTCCGTATCGCGTAGTGCGGGCATTAAGAAATGACCGCTATACCGTTCAGAAGGTTGGGGAGCATGAAGGGCCCAACCAAACATCGACGACCGCCGATTTTATGAAGCTGTGGGCTGCCAACAACGAGGATGAAGACTCAAGCAGCAGTGACGTGGAAGAAGACATCTGAGGGCAGATGTTCATGCAGGATGGCCGAGTGTAATATCAAAAAAAAAGGGTATACTCTCGAAGCGAGGGCCATCAGGTAGTTTTAAGTTTACTTGTAATTTCAGTTGTGAGATGTGCTATGTACGAGTGTGAGAGAGAAAGAACGAGAGTATGTACGGGGATACGCAGGTATGATTCTGAGGGATGCGAGGATAGGTATGAGGAGTGGGAGAAGGGATGATGTGGGGGGTCAGTTGACCAGAGTGTGAGAGTTAGTTCTTAAGCAGCATTCATCAAATACGTGTCATTTATCTATCACTATATTGAATAAACCTACTATACTAGAAAATAGAACTTTTTATCCTATCCAATCCAAAGGATATCACATATGTTTTATATTTATTTTGTTGATGGTCATTCGTTATAGATCTGCTACAGTTGTACTCCAAAGAAATGGGGAAATGGTCAGTTATGTTGTAGTCGAACACATAAGACTCAGTGTTATTTTGCTTATAGAAATTTTTCACAAAAATATGATCCAAGCAAGTTTTGCTGCTTGGTCTTGTTATTCTATTTATATATGATGTGAAACTAAATGAATTCAATAAATTTTTATAATCTTCTGTTTCACTGAAATTGTTCTTGAGCAAATCGATATTTATATCTCCAATAATTATGTGAAATTTGTTGTTTTTTTTTTTCAAATCCAAATAGTTATAGAGATCTGTGTTAAAAATATTCTTATCGGTACTAGGTGATCCATAAATTGCTGTTAAGAGTAGTTTGACTTGATTTATGGTAACATGCAGTTCTATAGCACTGCTCAAAGCGATTTGCACAGTCCTATATTTATATTCAATTTTGGAATTGATGAAAATCATTATTCCGTCATTTCTGTTCAATGTTCCGTGGCTATAGAGGTTGTCATAGCCCTGTATTTTATAAGTATCATTTGTGACAATGAATGTTTCTGTTGAAATAATGATTTCAAATTGTTGAGTGAACTGATTCAGAAAAACGAGTAATTCATCAAAATTTTTGCTTACACTACGGATATTCACGTAGAAGAATCCTGAGTTTAGAATCACTATTATGTAAACGTTTTTCGTCAAAATTCTTCAAGTTATCAATCAATTGTCCTGGTATGAGATTGTTCTCATAATTTTTTATATAAGGATCCATTTTCGCTGTCTCTATCGAATCATTTTATTTTGGGACCTGAGGAATGGCTTTCTGTCTCTGGTTTGTGGGTGATTTGAAGATATAACTCTATCTCTTGTTTTGTTTTTCGTTTCTTCTTCTTTCTTCTTTCTCTCCTCAACCAGCTCTTTCTTTCGTTCGTTCTTGTTCATAATACTTTCTGTAGTTTTCTGTAAGGTTGTTGTTTCGAAAAACTCTGAATTTCTTCTAGATGGTGTCTGAGGTTCACTTGCTGCTTTTTGTGTATTATTTATCTCGTTTTTATCTTCAAATTCCAGAATTTCCTCTACAGTGTAGGCTATATTGTTCCTTTATAATTTTTCGCTTTTATGTAGCAGTGATCTTGAGTTGAGCTTCGAACTTCTTTCAAATATCTTCTTAGGATTTTGTTCTTTTCCTGTTGTGTTTTTGTCAAATCTTGAACTATGCTAATTTTGGTACCCTTTAGCTTTTTACAGTTTTGCAACACACTTATTTTGGACAGTGTTGAAATAAACTCTATTTTGATTGGACTTCTTTCTGATTTCCCAAGTTTATATATGTTATTGATATTATTCTTATTTATATCTGTGCTTAATAGAGTATTCAAATTTTTGCAAAGTTCTTCTACTGATATCTGATTTTCTTCTACTGGCAATCCAAATATTACTATGTTCTCTCACTTCTTTCCAAATTTTCTACTTGCTCTTTGAGTTCCTCATTTTCTTGTTCCAGTTTTAAAATTTTTTCATTCAGGATTGTTTCTATTTTCAGTTTGATATTGACCTCACTTGCTTGTATACTTTGTTGTAATTCTCTTTTGCTATTCAGAAATTCTTCCCTTAAAGCTTCCATAATTTTAGTAGATCTGACAACTATGCGATATATTCACATATGGTAAGTGGCACTAAACGGAGACCGTTGCCAACTTCTTCAGTTCATTTTTTGCACAGTGTCTTATTTATTTCACGGACTTCTTCCTTCCTTCCTTCTCTTGATATCCCGTAACACAAAATAAATATGTAATATATAAAAGTTTTACATGAAAAAAAAACAATCAAACGGATTTGCTACAATCAACAATTATCGTCCATGAAACGAGGCGATACTCGCAGACTTCAAGAATTATAAAAAAAAAATGAAACTACATATATCAAAATCAGAAGTTGTATTCCTCGAATGAGAAATCATAATATCTCACCAAGTACAGGAATCAAATTGACGAATGTTCTGGGAAAATGTTTCTCCAAATAATCTAGCACCCTAGCTAATTTTTTCCGGTGATTCTCTGGAGAAGAGGCAGCCTTATCGTAGCACTGAGCGGAGCAGATATCATTCGCACCGAAGAAAATTGTTATCATCTTCCAATCCCTCTTCATGTCAATACCTGTGAAAAAGTTTATAAAGAAGTTATGAATTTTCATTATACCTGTTGAGGATTGTGTTGAGATGTGAAGAAACAATAACTCAACCCCAAAAACATAGATATAAACATTTTCACACATTGCCTCAAATTCACCTATCTATAGCAAAGGTGATCGAATATGAATTTTGATCAATGCATGAATATTTTGCTAAACAAATAGCTCAAGAACCGAAGAAGGTGTTGGAATGGGACACAAGGGCGACACAGGTTACGTAAAATGACTCCAACCAACTCCAGGTCAACCAATCAGTGAACCATTGTAAGAAGAAGTACCTTCTAATTCACAATAGATGAACAATCAGGATCATGATTGGGCTCAATATAAAAAAATGTGTCAAGGAATAGTAATAAAACTGCAGCACAGTATAACAGTTCTACTCCTGATGCGTAGGCAACCAATTATTAGTACTGATTTTCCAGTTTGTGTTAATTTTATTGGGTTATTTAAAATATGGCTAATCATATTCTTCAAATTGACTCAGTTTATTCGAACTCATGCTGCTGCAGTTGATGAAGATTTTTTCTATCAATAATATAATGATAATCTTCATTTAGCTAATTTGCTACACAGAAATTGTTTAACATTTACAGGGTATCCGTTTTTCGTGTGCAACTATAGGGATCTCCCTTATCTTAGGTGGCGATAGTGATGCAAATCTTAGGCATAGAGTGGCACTGTGCTTGAAATTCGGAGGTGTGCAGTTCGAATACATGTAACATTCGATGTATTTCTATTGTAGTTCATTATATTTTTCACAACTTTTTTTCGAACGAATGCTGTGTCATGTTAGATAAAGATAGGATTTCATCAACTAAACCTACTCGGTGCCAACGTCGACTAGACAGACCAATCGAACTGTCAAAACGTGGCTGACAACAGGAGAACAATGTTTTTTTCCAGAGTACTTCTTGTGAAAAATGGAAGATTTGATTTTCGACAAAACCGTAATATTGAATCACCATGCATGATATATAGTAATAAAGAGAATAAAAATATGATTTAAAAATGTTGAAATAAAATTGATAGGTGTTTCTCCACCATTTTGGAGATTGTTGAAAAGGCGATAACATATTCGAATTCTCTATGAAGAAGTGCCTGAAAATAGTTTTGGTTGAAATTTTCCAGTACGATTAGTTGATCAAAAAAAAGCAAAAATTGAAAAATTACTTTTGATTCTTGAATGTGTAACATCACTGAACAATCTGTTTATATTACATTTTCGGAATGATATACGATGGGCTCGCAGTAATCTGGCACCAATCTAATCCGTAGCATCTTCTTATCCAATTTTCTCAATTAAGTTAGTTAGTTAAGATTTAACCAAGTGTACTAAGCTTTATTACTGACACATACAAACATCATGATAGATATTGACCAATCAGAAATGGAAATGTCTCAGGTAGTGTTTGTTTCACGGCATATATGTATATGGCACTGTACTATTGAAACCACATGTTAGCCTCATCAATATCACCTAGTTTCGGTAAATAGAATTATGTTATTACGTCGCAATATAGAGAAGCACATATGTCTTATACTGGTCTAATATAGGTCTATCGAATAATATATTACTTTCATCTTCTTTCATTTTCTTCAAGAGAATCTTCGCTTGTCGTAGTCCATCTGCGTCCGCTGCAACTGGAAAGGCTACATTCAGTTTAGCGTTTTTCGATAGAAACTCCCCAGTACCCGTAGAGTATCCTGTCAGATTGGGATTAAACTCCTTCAGGATGTTAGGGAGAGTGAGGTATTCCCTCCATGTTCCTTGACCCCCTAAAAAAACAACGATGATGTTGACGAAATTTGCCGACCTTGATTGTCATTCGTTTACTTTGAGTATGACAAAATATTTTCATTCATCAAGTTCACAAGTCTTCTACACAGGGTGATTCATTGGGAGATAGGCATACTTTAAGGGTAGGTAGAGGTCGCCTAGCTGGTTCTGAAAAACCCTCATATGATGGGTCTAGCGCGTATATTTTATTCATTTTCACAACATAAATTCATTGTCCTGTATGGTACCGAATACCGAATGAATGAAACTAATAATCCAGGTATATCTTTCCTCAGATGCTTGAAAACAATTTCAATACCAATTGCATATCCAACATTTACTCGAATGATATAAGCATGTAAGCATGATGTAGGCATGAATAAAACTATCGGAAAGAATTCTTCTTTAATATGGAGAGGAATCTATTAGAGTAACGAGGAGAGCAAGTGTATTATAATCCCACATAAACAAGTGAATGGTTTTCCTTCCACTTTCTCCATCCGACCTACTCGTCCCTATGCCAAACACAATACGAAGGAAAACATTTCAGTTTGATTTGTTCAGAAACCTATTTTATTTGAAATCATCGTGAATTTTTATCATAGTTTTTTATTTCACTAACTGGCAATCTCAACAACTTTGCACACATGCTACACTCATGTGTAAATTCGTCCAAAATAATTATGTTTAATCGCTGGAGAAGTGGACTGTATACGAGAGAGATTTATCTTATACAACTATGATCGGCAGCCCAGGATATGTCAATCACTAACCGTTTCCGTGGTTGTCTAAGTGCAACCGGCAGTACCATCTCTTGATGATGATTCAGGCTCAGGAACATATACCGTATACACCAATTATAAATATAAGAGAACTGAATATATAGTTTTTAAAGTCAAAGTATCAAGTTCACTGCGAACAGAGCAGGATATAGAGTTTAAATTTCTAGTTTCACACACTATCGTGGAGGAGATTCGAGAGCAAGTCATTGTCTCTGCCGTGGTCTGAGTATCACGTGACACCCAGAGTGATAGGCAGCACCCTGTGCTTGGTCACGCACAAAATCAATCAGAAGTGAAATGGTTAATCTACTTTCTTGGCACAACTATCAATACAAAACACATTTCTTCGAACTATTTCGAGTAACACTATCTCAATTTCGTGCAGGCGGGTTTTCATCGCTCTCATCAAATTCAAATATGGAAAATATATTATTTTCGAAAGTGTATAACACCTGGTAAAGAGTTTCCATTCATTAGATGGTTCCTACTAAAATCAAAGAATATCCGAATCGTAAATGATCTGGGATGTTTAATATTTAACAGCTACTTCGTATTTTTTTTTTTCATAAAACTTCGCAAGAAAGGAGACATCCTGTAATGTATATCACATTACCATATTTCAAGAAAAAAACTCACCAGCACACCAAGAAACTCCACGATGCTCTATCATCGTACCCAACGCGTACTCCTCCATAGCGCCATTGCCGGCCACCAAGGAATCCCCTAATGCTGCTACCACGTCGATATCACCAGGACGCAAACGGTGGACACTCGTAGGACGCTCGTACGATCGACCGACGCCCGGGTGCGTCGCGGCTGCACATGGGAATGGTATCGTTTTGGGCAGCGGTCGTTGCGTCCTTAGGCCGGTCCTGTCATCGTCTGGGTACCGGATGGGGAAGTTTCCCATTTTTGTCTTAGGGAAGTGATTAGTTAGTTTTTAGATTTGTCAATTCAAACATTATTCAACAAAAATTCCTTTCTTTTCAAGTTATCGCGTCTGGTTTCCACTTGTCATTATTGTTCAGCTACAATTAATCTAGAAATATGTTAGTGCTGATATCAATAAAAGCTGAATGTGAAACCTTTTCACAAGCTGATGATATTACATATATAATAATAAATAAGAAAAAGAGCATGATAATACTTCCAGATTTATTTAAACTGGCTGAGAAAACTCAAGAATTGGCAGTTGCTATTGAACCAGTTGAATATCTACTCAATAACAATCTGGTAACTGGGAAATGCTTTATCAGCGTGAACTGTATACGAAGAATAATTAATATTATGTATTTGAAATAGAAGCTAGAACCAAAATTGCAACTGCTATCTGACTATGTATAAACAGAGTCAACAATATGCTAAAGAAATCAAAGAAGTTTCATCTAAGGTAAGATTGTTAAAATGTTTATTAATTGCCAGAAATGTATCAATAGCTCTCGTCTTGAGAATCCATTTCACTGTGAAATTTGGGTTAATTTTCGACTTAGGTTCAGAAAACACTGAAAACAGCGACTGAACAATATGAAGAACAATACATAGAATATACAAGTTAACCAAAAGATTATTCATGATGAGACTTTTTTTTTCAAAACACACGATTAATCAAATCGACATTGTTGCATGTCAACGTCTTGAAGTTTTGACGATTGGAATTTCCAGATGATTTTTTTAATGTGTCAATTGAAACAATGTTGTTTCTCAATTGAAATATTCTTTCCATCAAACGATCTACTTAACGGTTTTGTTTTCATACCTGAAGAATTAATGTTTCGTTAAATAAGGGATTAACATTGATTCCTCGAAACTAGCTATCTCAAGTATGTTTTCATATTGCTGTGGGTATCTTCTATAAAAAATCTGATTTTATATATTTTGTTCAATAATTTTCATTTTCATGATATATTCTTCTGAAATTGGATTAGAATAACAGGAATCCTTATATTACTGGTCATGCAAATAGTTCCAAACCTAAGATTTGGAGAACTGACGTATGAGTTACTAGACATATTTCTAGAGTTCTGAAAGTGAAAACACGAAAAGAGTTTCTAAAAGTTGAGAGTAAAATGAATTACAGCTTGGAAAATCTAAACAACAGTCAAACCTAGAATCAAAACATAATTCTAGTTTGAGTATAAGAATGAAATTGATAATTTGCAAATTGATGTCGAAATTATAAAAGCGCGAGGTCCTGAAACGCAGTGTAATTGGTATTCTCGTTAGAGTATCTCGATTTCAGATAATCTCCATGTCTTATGTATTTTTTTTATTTATTTTACACATCAACCACGAGGGTTATTAGCGATGTAGTTACAGTATGTGTCATATTTGATTTATAATGTTTATAGATTCTAGGAACTTCACTAACAACTCAATGTTATCCGGATTCAAGGCATCCTTGAGTACTTCTTCTTTTACCAATATCTGCAGCATCTCTAGATGGGGAAATACCCCATTTATATTCCATTGCAAGATGAATGTTATTGTTAGAGTGTTAGCGAGTATTTGAAGGTCTTAGTATGTTTCTAGAGATAGATCACTTTCATTTCCAGACACAGAGATGTTAGAGTCAGTTTCTATTTCACTATTCAGCTGTTTCAGTATTTTCTTTTTCAATTTTGTGATTCTGGACTTAATGTTGCGTTCAGAGAGTACTGGATAGATCTTAGTGAAGTATACCTAGGAGCTTGATGTGTACTTCTTCCGTATACTTGCGGGCCACACTGAGGGGATCCGGTGAACCAAACGAATCCTCAAGAAAACTGACGATTTGGTTGTAGTCCAGTGGGAAATTATTTGACTCGACTTCAAAGAGTTGTTTAGCTGGGGCAACCATGGGTTCAATGGGCTTGATCTGTGTTTGGGACTGTATCGTCTTTTTTCTGTGTCTGAGTGTGACTCTGGGTAGAGGGTATGACGAATAGAGACTCTGAATCTTTCTGAATCGGTGGACTGATCTCTGAGTGGAGCCTTTTATAGGTGTTTCCTGAGAGGGGCATTTCTTGAATTTGATGGGCTGATTTTTCTTGCGCAGTATTGACTAATGTAGCGATACCAGTTTGCAAAGATTCTTGGGTTGAGGGGGTTGATCCTTCAACTGATTCGTGGACAAGGTTGACTATGAGTTCAATCACAGTTTCCTGACAATTAACGGCGATGTGTCCATTGTTTTTACATTTGAAGCACATAAGTTTATCTTCAGATAGAAAGATACGGTAGGAAGTGTTATCATAGGATACAATGAATGATTCAGGATATGTATAGTTATGATTAAAAGGAGGCTGTATGAAGACTTGTCTGCGGAAACTCAATATGTGGCTGAATTCAGGTTGTGTGATTCCGATCCGAAGAAATGTTATGGGATACATTAGAGTTAATCCAAGGTCTCTGAGACTCTGTTCAATGATGCTGTGAGGGATTGTTGGACTGACATTTGATAGGATTAATCGGGTAGATGGTGAGATTAAACGCCGGGCTTTGAGGATTCGACGGTTGACTTCGATTTCTCCTCCTTCATTCAAGAATGTAACCACTATTGTTTGGCTGGAGAGATAGACGCAGATTCTGTTGTTCGAAATTTTAGATGTAAAAAGTATATCTTTGGGTTGTATTTTGGTTCCAAGAGCGATGATATATTCATGTATTTTCACTTCTTCAATAGCAGCGAATATGATGGCTTGTTCCTTTGATGGATATTTGAGCGTTTGTACTACTGTAGAATATGTCTGAGTTGGGTGATTCAATGTATCTTCTTGATTTGTTTCATCATTTTGAGTACCCCTGTAGTCAGAAGTACTCGCCATGCCGATGTTATACATGGATTATATAGATTTCAACAGAAAGGCTAACATCACTTCCTCCCGAGTGCGACCCTGTTTGTATAGTCCACTATTCAGTGGCAACTGATAAGAAACTTGCAACTCTTACCAAGAAAAGAGAAGTTGAGCAAGATAAAAATACACACTTTTCATCTATGAAACAATTCTTCTAATACATGTCTGTTCACTATCGATTTCAGAATACGAATGAGTCTTATGTATTATTTCTACTATTTCTATCAACGAGTTCCACAATATTGCTGCGACATCAGCACAACTCGATATAATTCCTTCAATATTCAATTGAAGTAGATTTTCTTCATGAAAGTTGCAACTAACTATCTGTCATTCAATTTTTTTTTCTTTCAAAATGTATACAATTCACAACAAATCCTTGTCTCATAAACTTTATTCGATTCCATTATCTTCTTCAAGTGGGTAAGTAATTGTGGAATTATGAAGATACACATTTCATTAAATATTGCTGAAAATATATATGCATTCGTGAAAGTCCGTTCCTTTATTTTATGATATTAATATCAAGATACCTCACTGAGAATTATGAACCATTTCATCTATCACTGGATATATGAATTGTATTTGGAATTATGATGCATTGCATGTCTATATACTTGATCCTCTGATACACATCATAAACCTCATTTTTGTCAATGGAGAAATACCTAATGACTTCAAAATATCAGTAATAGCCCCAATATTCAAATCAGGAGATAAAACAAACATTCTAAAATTTAGACCCATAAGCTCAATCGATACTTTTGCCAAATTATTTGAGAAATGTCTCAAATGTAGGTTAAATGACTACTTTGCAGCAAACAACATTTTGAACAACAAGCAATATGGGTTTAAACAAGGTGTAAGCACAACAGATGCAATGTTCAATATTATAAATAACATCAAACAAAGTATGGATGATAATAATAAATGTATCGGAGTATTCGTTGACTTAGCAAAGGCTTTTGACACGGTGCCTCATACAAAGCTTCTTGATGTTCTTGAACGTTACGGAATACGGGGCACTGTGCTTGGAGTTTTTCAAAATTATCTGTTCAACAGACAGCAGAGAACAAAAATAAAAAATGTATATAGTAATCTCAAAACCATACAAACAGGGGTCCCACAAGGAACTGTGCTTGGACCAATTTTATTTGTGGCCTACATTAACTCTCTGCTCAAAACTCAGTCCTCATTTTTGAAGATAGTACATGGAATCAAGTACCTAAAAAAGCTGAAGCAGGCATAGCTATAGTTAAACATTGGTTAGATCACAACAAGCTGTCCTTAAATATAAGCAAAACTTCTTTTATAGCATTCTCACTCACAGATGCAAATCGACCAAACTTTAATACACTGAAGATCCCTAACACTACACTAGAAATAATGGAAACTGAAAAAGTTAAATACTTGGGTATAATAATCGACAAAAATCTTAAATGGACAGACCATGTAAATCACCTAAAAATCGAGTACGCAGATTGATTCACAAATTTTTCGAACTAAGAAAATTTATGAATAAAAAGACACTTCTGATAATATACAAGACATTAGTTGAATCAATAATAAAATACGGAATTCTAGTATGGGGAGGACTTTATGGCAACGCATTGAACCCGTTGAATGTTGTTCAAAATTTCATATTACGAGTCATTTCACATAAAGACAGACAGTATCCAACAAATCAATTATACAGTGGTGAAATACTAAATGTTAGAATGCTATACTTTCATGCAAATTGTGTTTTCATAACCAAGAACCCTCAGCTCAAAAACTACCCTGCCCACTCATATAGTGACGACACCAAACTGTCATAAAGATGCAAGCTACAGGTTCATAACAACTATTGCACCGAAAATTTTCAATACTCTACCGCTGGATATTAGGAACATAAAAAACTCTAAACTATTTTCAAAAACATGCAAACATTATATTACAAACAACATTGTAGAATATATGAATATCTTATAATACCAAAAACTAGTAATCTGATTTCATTCAAGGTATATTAACTTAGTATGTATGAATATCTAATAATGATGTATATTGTAGGTATAATGTATCACAGTGTATAGGTAGAAGAATACACATACAGGTGTGCTGACACCTAGGTGTATATCTCAAAAGACAATGAAATAATATATGTAATGGAAACAATTGATGTAATTATAATTATAATGTAATTGAATAAAATTGAAATTGAAATTGAAATTGAATTGCGGTTCAACTAAGCCTACATTAGGTATTCTTTACATTTGAGTTGTTCAGAAAGAGTTGATAGATGAACTGAGAACTATTTTCCGAAGAAAGTTGACTGACGAAATTAAAGATGGAAAGAAATGCGAGTATTGCACACAATTGACTGGCTTTCGCCTTATCGTGTATGGAAATATGGATTATTGTTATGCGGTGACAATTTGGTCATAGGAGGTTCCGTTTAGCATAACAACAATGTTCCTCGTTACCGGTTCGTACACTGAATAACTAATCAGCTCAGTGATATGAATTAGTAACACATTGTCGGTTGGTTAATCCGGAATTGGCAGATAATCGCTTTCTAACAATACTAGCATCATACGTAAAATCATACAAGGAGATTATTAGTTCGATAAAGGTATATTTTGCCTCATAAAAATTGTAAAATACTAAGGTTGTTTTGGCATCCGCATCGGAGGCGTGTTTTCAAATAGTCTTTTCAGAATTGAAGTCGCTCTACATAAAAAGGCCATCAGATATCTCAACCAAAATGTTGATGGAATATAATGGAATAATTCAGACTGACGAAAATGTACAGGGTGGGCAGGTCGTCAAGGGCAACTCGGTAATTATACGAGATACGAAGAAAAAGACGTACGATCCTCGAAGTTCACTGGCGAAAGCAGAAATTGACTATCGTCTTTTGTATTCGAGTTATAAATAAAAGTTCAGTTTTAAATTTTTCCGAATTATATGGATATCATGGTTATTGAAGTTAAAAGAAAATAATAATGTGCATTATTACATATCATGACATAACACGATCTATATAAGGAGATCATGATTCTGAAATTTTCTATATTCACTGAAGGAGTTGTGGAAAATCTAGTAAAATATTTTAGTTATTGTGACACTTCCGTTTTCTCCGAAATTGACGCTATCTTTGATATTTCCAATGAAACACCTATATTTCAAATGATTCTTGAATTTTTATTGTAATTCCAATTCAACCCCATGCATTATCATATCTGAAATTTACTGTTTTTGTGTTATTCCAGTTTTTCTGAAGAAAGTGGCAGATGCAGCCCATCAAACATATGGTATATTTATATAGATTCTAATTTTTGGGGATATACATTGATTGATTCATGAATTTCAAAGGTTAAATGAACATCTTGCAACAATCACATTTCCTAAAGTATTCACAGGGTATTTGAAGAAGTCGGTTCAATGTGTGGATGACAAAGAAAAATTGCAGAAGTTAATTTTTTTAAATAAAAACCAACCATTTTTATTTTCAACAGATAATCAAATCCTTCTTCAGAAATAATCTTCAAATAAACGAAAGATGATAGCCAAAAAAAAAAGGATAAACGACTCCATATTTGCAATAGATATCGAGTATACTCTATAAAAACATCGAAATTCGCCAACCCTGTACCTGTTGATGAATCTCTTTTCTTATTATTGAATGAAATTTTCAAGAATTTAAATCTTTTAAGATGCGTTTGCAACTCGAACTGAGAATTCAACCAAGCATTCAGTTGGTCTACATAAATATATCGCATACATATTCAACATAATTACTCAGTATCATTGTTAGTAACTTTAAATTCAACGGCTGTTAGTCTTATTAAGTTTTTCAGTCATTGATGATTCTACTATTTAAAATCTAGAAATAGTATAAACGTAGTCTGAGTGAATCTAACAATAAGTGAAATTATAGCGGTCGAAAGATCCCATGAGTCCATAAAGAGATGCATTTCTTTACAGTTTGATGAACGCTAATATTGCAAAATGATAACTGAATTCTTATACGAAGTGTCCATTGAAGAATTTCATGTATGGTCTATTCATTCCGCCATTTTGTGCACGGTCATCACCTCTAGTGATAAAAATGTGTATTACCATCTCCCTTTATTTTTTTTCCTTGCAGGTTGAGATCAAGATGGTACATTATCTCTCTCTCACACATAATTATTGATATTTCTGTTGATTTATTCGAATTATTTCAATAAAATTTGAAAAATGCAAAACCACGATATAAACAAAGAGGTAGTTAGATATTGTCGAAAATTAAAATCAGAAGTATGAGTATCATCACCTTTCACAAATATCGAGGTTAATTGTAATCAATTGAAAACATGAGTTCTATTCATTGTTCCATATTCAATCTTCACATTTCAGAGTTCAGTATAGTGCAGGTAGCATAATCAGTGAGATGAATATCATCGAGGAAGCATAAGGATTATCATTCAATCATTTGGAGAAGTAACTAGAATGAGAGTCTACCTGTAGATAAAGAGATTCCTATTATTGATTATGTTAATAAATCGGGTTATTTTCGATAACATCAAACTGAGATGTCATTTTATTCTGAATTGTACTCACCCTACTAGTGTCCTTGATAATTTCTTGAAAAGTTTTGATACTATCTCTTTGGCCTGACCCACATGGCATCATTGAAATATATGTTAACAGAGCAAATATCGTTTTCGTTACTGGAACCATTTTCGCTGTCCTATCTAATACTGACTAGTGTTTAGTTACAATCATCTGGGTTTCCATGGTTGAAATAAGCGACCCTTAAAGTTTCTGGAAAACAAAGTGTCATATTAATTCCCAGTTATCAATATGAACAGGTTCCATGTAGAAATATTGGATGATAATAATAATAATGATTATTTATAATATTTAGTTTTATTGAAACCTTCACCTATGATTGCAGTATGCATTATTGAGTGCATTTTATTATTACATAGATTGTTGCCACTCCAAACAATTGCTGTTAAAAAACTGATAGTATCAGCTCAAATATACAAGAAAATTTTAGATAAGACTATATTTCACTAAATTCCATCCTATACATATAGCGATCTCTACCTCCATCAATTCTCAAACTCAAAATAAATTGAAGGAAATCATCGTGCCGATATGTTTCATCTATACCAATACAGAATCATTAATATCAATAATCGGAAGTATCAACTTGAATTTCATACCTACAACCTACTAGATGTTTATACCTATTCCATACTTTTTTTTAAGAAATATTAGATAAATTGAAAAGTATGTATCCACATTAACAAATTTTGATTTCATCAATCCTCGAAAGGATTCATAGAAATCAGAGAAGCAGAAAACAATTCAATGCAAAGATTGAGATGGAATTATTTCAAAAATATTTAATTGGTAAGCTAATGTTTCATTCCATGGTAACTCTGCATGTCTGCAATTCTATCATTCAAAAAACTGTAAATGGGATTGTGGTGGTTGATATTTAATAGAGAAACTCTAATGTTGGTTTTCAATCAAGCAGAGTAAACACCATAAATAATTACATGGAAAGTGCAATTCCAGATGGAACTCATCAGAGTCATTGTAACAATCTCAGCCAATAAGAGGTTTAGTGACTAGCTAGTTACTCTTTATTTTGCATCAATAGTAATATAGCCAAGATAGAGAAATAATCGAATCTATCAGAACTACCCTCCGTAAATATATAGACTATGGCTGAATAGTTAATTGAAAGTTTATTTTGGACTAGAATCGATTCGATAGATAAATCGCAACAAAGGCAATGTCGAGTAGATTTTGAGTACTTAGAATTCGTTCACTAATAACTGAGTTACAGTATAAAACATTTATGACAAATCACCTTATGATAATATTTGAGAAATTCACCTTTTCTAGAGTTGATGAGATGATCAATAATGATTTCGTGTATTGCTTCAAACATTCGTAATTATAAGACGACTGTAGAATAGCCGAAGTGAATAAACTGACAATAATTACATAATAATAACTACTCCATGATACTTAAAACGTTTCTGAATATTCAGATTCTCAGTTTCCAGTCATAATTTCGAATTTTGATATATGAAGACATATTAACAACATCAAGTCGGGTAATTTCAACGACTAAATTATGTTATGTAACATAACGATTCATTTCAATCTTAGATTATTTGAAAATGGTGGACTCCTGTCAGATCAGTAATCAAAAATTTGTCATTAAGACTTCACGTTTCTCGTTCCTTCGTTGATATTGCCATGGTTACTTAAAAAAACGCGCGTTTTTTAAAGTTCTATTTGAACACGCTCAGGCGTTTTAAATGAGTAAAATGGGGCACCAATAAAAAAAATTGTATATTAATGTATAAATGGATAAAAAGGTCTTTAAAATACGCGCGTTCGATTTAAACATGCTCAGGCGTGCTTTAAATGGGTAAAATAGGACACCAATAAAAAAATCATCTTTCAGGTTCCTAACCATGACAACATCATCAAAGAAACGAGAAACGTGAGGTCTAAATGACAAATTTTTAATTATTGATCTGACAGGAGTACCTTATAAACGTAAAATAAAATATTACTGACAAATGCAAAACTTTATTCAAATGTAAAATGGGGCACCAATACAAAAAAAATAGCGTAAAGTATTCGTAAAGTATTCGCCGACGTGCTCGAAGAATCGCGCGTGTATTAAAGATTTTCTTATCCACTTATACTTCAATATACTATTTCCTATCCTGCACATTATCATTGGAAATTGCTTGACATTTTTTATATCATACAATGATAACATAAAAATTATATTCTTATATCAATGATGACATACTCATTGATATTACCTTAGGTATGAAGTTCATGATGTTATTTAGAAAAGGAACAAAAAACTATATCAGCCTCAATCATAGCTATTGTAACACTATGAAATAACTCTCACGAATTATAAGAAACAAATTTTGAGATAATTTGACAAAAATTATATGTTAGAATCGTCGAACAGAACTGGAAATCTATCTATATAAATCCAATATGTTCCGTTGTAAGAACATTGTTCCGTTAGAAAAATCACATTTTTTTGTATTATAGATATGAGGAATATCAAGTAAGTATTGATATCAGTTCCAGAATTAAATGATCCACAATTTTTAGTGACCATATGCAGGGGTGTCTTTTGAAAATAGGCATTCCTTCAGTAGCCACAAAAACATTGTCAAGTGTAAAAATATTTATGGTATTAGTCATAACGCATGAACGTTAATTCCACTCTATAGTAGTATTTGATTTCTTCATCAGCAAGATTTTGCCTGCATATGCTAATTCGAGACAATTGGTGTATCACGATTGACTACATGTATTTTGTTGAATAATGAAAATAGCTTCCATATTTTACAAATTACAAAAAAATAATCATTGAGTATTCGCAATATATGTAGTTCAATTTATAGTCCTACCAATAATAGAACTCACCTCTCAATGAATCATTCACGATTTTGTCGAAACGTACATCATAATCTTCAACCAATCATATCACATCGAGATACTGACGAAAAAGAAATGTTCAGCTATATTCGAAATTCACCATCAAATACACCAACCAGTCTAATGCAATTGAACGAACATATTTTATGATGTCGGTGTGGCAATATTTCAGTTTCCTAAAATCAAATACGAACTTTCTTTCCCATCGAAATATTCTCTATGAGAACAGTCGATTCATTAATTGCCTAATGAGAATATAATTTTCCCCAATTGGAGGTGTGCCAAAGTATTACAATATTTGTTCAGTCTTATTCAAGACGAATATATGATGAGTGGAGTAGGTAATTTTGTGATATGCATTTACTGTACAAGGTATTCATTCTAAAACTGAGATATTCAATTGAGAATGTCTACCTAATCGTATTCAATTAATTCATAATTATACAGGGTGAGTTAATAAGATCATCTTAGTTGACTGCCCTGTTTTGAATGACTATTTCTTATATTGTAAGGTTATTATTTTTATTCATACCAAATGTATAATGTGGTCAAAAACGTATACAGAGTTGCTGATATGGTCAATTATTTCCTAAAATAAGATAGCTAGCAAAAAATGTTAGGATACAAGAGTTCTAGATTATTCAAAACCTATCACACCAAATAAAAATTAGTATACAGATTAGTCGAGGAGTCTTGAAGAAATAAAGTTGGGTTTTCTTTAATAGAACACCCTATTTATTATTCAATATTTCGATTCTGCTTGAGATTTCGAACAAAAATGATAAAGCATATAATTTCCTCAATTCAACCTCTTTTAGAGATATCGAATTCTAAATATCCTGAACAATCATTAAAAATACATTCCATGCATTTTTATCGACCCCTAAAATTCTAAAATGGTTGAATTTAAAAAATTGTGATCCAATAATTTTGTTCAGATTTTGAACAGAATTCAAATATGGATATAGGATATCGAGTTTTCTGTTGAAGAAAAAGCAACTTTATTTCTTCAAGACTTTTTGACTAATCTTGAGTACTCAATTTTCATTTAATGTGATTTTGTGTGTATCCTAACATTTTCCGCCAGTTACCTTAGTTTAGGAAATAATCGACCGTTTTCCTACATATCAGCGACCCTGTACATGCTACTGTATTCAGTTTTTTCAGTACCGTACTACTGAGAAGTGCTTGACTATATTATTGAATTTGAATTTTGTATCAGTTTTGCAAAGTGATTTTGACGATCTTGTAGTTTTAGTCAGATATTCATAAGAAATACCATTTGAAAAAGATTTTCGAACATTTTACAGTAGTGATCGGTGAATATTATATATACACTAAAATTTTACCATTTTTAACCATCGATATAATAACTTTCATGAAAGGAAAACTCTGTATATTCAATTCGTATACTTGAGACGAATCGTCTTAAAGATATTCTATGATGATTTTAACAGTAAGTTTGTGAAATATCTGACTCCCTGATTAAGACTCATTACTTATCTTGAGAAATACAAAGTTGGTTAAATTGGGGCGAGGTCGCGTATTTTTATAGTGAATAATAATTTGAAAAATAAATTTAGACTACCTTCAAAAGTTTCAGAGTCATCGCAAAAACACGAAAATTTTCAACTAAATTTTCAGTCTGGCAGTTTTGTATAAAGATTTTGAATATGGCATCGCCTTTTCAGTGATTCTCGGAATAGCAGAAACACACTACCAACTTTGGTTTTCCTCGTCAACATTAACTTCAATTTCAACATCTTCAAATGGAATTGTTATTTCTACAAAATACTAAAAAATATTTGACAAATATGTCGAAATATATATGTTATTCATGGAAGTGTTATTATTTATTTTCCAAATAGCTTTCATTGTCGGAAATTACCAAAAATCTATGACACAACGAATCTGATTACATATTGAGTATTTTATCTGAAACAGACCAACTTGAGCTATTGACAATCCCATTACAATGTGCGGAAAAGTATCAATTTGCGCACAGCATGCAAAAGACTAACACGTAACACACACTCATTGAAAAATCAATTCCTATGAAAACCTTTTATTAACTACTTGTTCATCGTACTCAAGTAGAGGATAGTTCGAATGAAACTTTCACGGCCTTGAACTGATCCTCACGTTCTCGTGTCGATATTAACTATCGGATGCGACAATTATTTCTCTATTCTTGCAATCGTGATGCAATGTCATTATTCAATTTGACGGAACCATAAATATGTCATATCGTCGAGAATCACATACCGCTACGTAAGTTTCGAGAACGATCGAGCAAATGGAAAGTGGAAAAATGGGCTTCCACAGTGAGGCACTTTTTTCCATTTAATCCGGTAGCGTAGAGAAAAAAAAACATGTTGAGTTATGACCTGAAGTCATACGTTTCGATAGTTGGCTATGGTTTGGTTGAACAGGAATATTTCTTCATTTCTAACCATGATAACATATTGGGTCGCTATTGATATACGAGTCTGCGATAGCGAAAATGATGCTTAACTTCATTCCTATTTGCGTTTTTTTTCATTAATTTCCAGTGAGAATGTCACAAAGACAATCACGAGAAGCATTATAAAGAAGTCGACGTCAAGCTATAATAGTATTCAGAAAAATAGAAAAAAAAAATAAGTTGAAAAATATCGAGGGAATTTGCAATCTGTGACCGTTTTTTCACTTAATTTCAATTATTTTTTGTGTGTTATCGGATGCTAAAAAATGTGTCTTTGAAGTATTGCTCAAAATATGAAGTCAATTGGTCCAGCTTGGAAGAAAATATCACTATTTTCTCAACCAAATGTTTAGGTTTAACATTCGACTGACTGTACTAAGAAGAAAATGTACTTCATTTAATGAGGATTCCAAATTAGTCTGATACTTGCTAGAATATGTCTCACC
Organism: Plagiodera versicolora; assembly: GCA_037013635.1. Taxonomy (NCBI): domain Eukaryota; kingdom Metazoa; phylum Arthropoda; class Insecta; order Coleoptera; family Chrysomelidae; genus Plagiodera; species Plagiodera versicolora. The sequence continues at coordinate 12,534,272 of CM072982.1, forward strand.
TTGTAGACAAATTCTTCTTTTGCAAAGGAACCCATATCTATCAGAATTATTCACTTGAAAAATTATAAAAGTGTATGTACACAAAGCTTTCCTAAGGCCCTAACTTCATTGAACGAGATGGGGAGGGTAGATGCAACATTGTGCAAAATTTCACTTCTACTTGAATTTGTTCAAAGCAGGTCATGGGACGCCCTACATAATATTAACAGAGAATGCGAAACATCATATTCTCTTTCCCGAATTCGATGATCTTTCAGCTAATCGGTATTCAAAATAATGAAGATTATTTTGTTGAACCTCAGAGATAGTCACTTGCTCCCAATATGTCGAATCGTCCGGTTAATTCGAAATAAACCCGAAGTCAAAAGGATTCAAATTTGGAGTTTTATGCGCAGATATCTAATACCAGCTATAGTCACACTGAGTTTGAAAAGTCCAATATTCCTGACAAAAAACATCTCTTATGAGGCGCCACACGAACCCCTTTTCAATTCAATTTGAGGAAGTGCATGATTCGAAGGAGGTAATGAAAAAGGTAATATTTCGCTATTGTGAACTTATCGTTGAGAATAAAAGACTTCGAAAAGTGGTATGATGATGGATTTTACGCAGCATTGGGAATATGAAATTGAATTATTGTGATTCTGAATACTTCAATTTATGTATATCATAACTATCATGAATTATGTAATGAACCAATGTTTAGAATGAAAAATACTATGGAATATCAATGAGTTCGTGTTTTATTCTTGTATTGAAATCAACACGAAAATTGAAGTATACTGCGATGGATGTACCCACACTCACGCTTAAAAGAGATTTTACGATTACTCTGGAACATAATTATGCAATTAACAATAATTCACTTTATTTTATAGAGGAAATTCCACAGGTAAGTTTCAATAAAACTGTCAAATAAAAATATTATTTTGTTTCGCTACTTTCTGTCATGTTACTATATGGTAACGCGTTGGAAGACGAGCCTCAAAACACCAAGTGTGAAATCTAATTCTATCATATGTATAACAGATAAATAATTCTATAGTTGAAAATGACAACAAATTACCCCATACCATAACTATCATATGAAAATTCTAGTATTGATGAACTGACCAATTAAGAGTAACTGGTAATTAAGCAACCGACAGTTGAGTTCTTTTGATTAACCAGTCAAAAAAATGTCAAGATGTGTAACATGCATGGTTCATCAATCAATAAACATCAATTTATAATTTATAAGTAATAGTTTCAATATGAAATTATGTTTGCGTCATTTTTAATATCCGCATGCATTGCATAGGATGGCTGTCAGAATATTTGTATATATTCATAACGTTACATAAGAAAATCAAATATTAAAAATGATACGATTTTATGGTGCCAAATGTTGAAAGTAGATATTGCTAAATTTTTAATGATTGTTTGTTCACTTGATTTCAAAACTGAGGTCAATTTTCATATTTCAAATGCGAAATCGAGAACAGATCTCATTGAAAATAACATACATTTATTATAGATGATGTTCCTAATTTTTTTGATAATAACCATCTATACAGGGTCAGTCATGGTAGGCTAGATCAGATAAAAATATATAGATTCATAAATATATTCAACAATAATGTATACACGAAACCACAAAAAAAGATTGAAGCAAATTATACAAATGAATCCATAATGAAGTCTGTATGTAACAATAAATCAAAATTAGACGAAAAAGAGCAAAAAACACAACGAACGCATTCAATTCTCAAAATAATGTCTGATAGCTTGCTATAAATGTATGACAATGAACCGAAATCTCATTTAAAATTTCGACACATATGACATTAATGGGCCAGTAAAGTGTATATTTGTTCTGGGCTGGTCCACGTAAAATGTAAAACCCTTGAGTTGTAATGCGGCACAAAAATTAATTCTGCTTAGGATATTTGAAGCGTCAATCTCATTGTGTAGCAAATCATATAGAAAAGAAATACTGCCACCAGTCCGTGAATCCTATTCAAGTGAACGATTATTATCAATTCTAGTATTAGAACATTGAATGTAATCTATAAAAAACCACTCTGGATTACTTTGATAAGCTGAGGAGCATTGGAGTGATACATTAATTCCAATTAAAAAATATTCTTTGAATGGAAAATTCATTAGACAGTGAACGCAGATGTACAAATACACTTCATACCATGAAAACGCCCCTTTTTCATCCTCTTGTTTTGGAGGGTTTTTCAATTTGTATCATTCTCTGATGCATAAAAAATTTTAATGAATGAAAATCACAAGCAAAAATTGAATTGTATGACAGTCCACAAAATATATATGAATTTTGACTTGATACTGTTATGTCTGACAAACAATATTGGGTATTCCAAAAACACAAGAAATAGGTATGAAATATATCGAATTTGATATCTTGAAATTTCGGATTTTTGTCTTGAACAAAACATGTCAAAAAATAGAAAGGCCAAAGAGACAATTGGATAGGTATACTTTAAAACTTCAAATTCTCACAAAGACTCCATGATTGTGATACAGACTATGAATAATTATTTCAAAATCAGCGATACAAAAATTCACATTTACAGGTAAGATTCTTAACATTAAATTGGCAATTTCTAATTTATGATTTGAACAGATGATGTTGTAATCATTGTACAGGGTGGTCAAATGTTTGTATAGGGTAACCAAGAAAATACAAATGAACTCATTGTTTCGAATATTGTGAAAAAACGCGAGAACTAAGTAAAGTATCATTTTTGCTATCGAAAACTCAGATTAAACGAAAAAAACTTCACCAAAAATGTAGAAGTTGATTTCCTATAACATCCCTAACAACCATGATATTCGTATGTGTCGTAAAATAAAACTTTTGTTTATAACTCAAACAGAAGACGATAGTCAATTTCTGTTTTCGCTAGTGAACTGAGCTCTAAAAAAGAAAATGAGGATGCGACCTCTATTTTTTCGTATATCCTTCTTTGTATAGCTACCGAGTTACCCTGTACAAACATCGAAATTAGCCCACCCTGTACATACATTAGTTCTTCAACCAGTTTTGAAAATATTCATTTCTAGCATCAGTTATCATTATCATTTTTCATTCACACAAGAATTATTATCAATATTCACTCATGAAATCTATAGCAGAATATAAATAGTATACTTGAATTATATAATAAATAATCCTGAGAATTGTATAGGATATAATTCTGTAAACAACAACAATGTCAAAAACAACGAATTTCAATTATTATAGTTTTCAATATTTTCAAAATTTAATATGTATTCATTAAATGTTAACCAGACTTCCGAGTTCAGTTTAATTTTATAAATGTTGGATAGTACATTGTGTAACTTGAGTTCTCAATATCAAGAAGGATTGCTCGCTAGGCCAAGAGGTGAGTATTTTGACAATCAATAACATATACTAGTGTAAAGAATTTACAGAAATAAAGTATCGTTGTTCTATTAATTTTACATTCCTAATAATAATATTTTGATGCATCACACTGGGTCTATATAAAAAAATGAGAACGGTGCTATTTATAATATTTTCGAAAAATATCAGAGAAGAAACTGCTTATGTTGAAATATGTGTGATCATATGTTTGATTTGTCAGCAAACTATGAAATGGTTACTATTGGTCGGAAATAGATCCTAAGAATTGTATTCAATGTTCAGCCAACTACTACATACAAAAGTATAACACATTCAAACTTTTACATATACGAGAATATAAAATACTACATTCGAAAATGAACTAACAACAAATTCTAAATGACCTACTCGAAATTTATTTCAAACATATTTTTCATTCCTCAAATCTTGAAAATTCGCAATATTAATCTATCTGTCTATCTGCATAAGAATTCGGATATATTTTCTTGGTCAAATATTATGATTTCAAATCAATGTATTATCGTTCATTTTCTCGTTTTCATTTTATTATAGGGAATGTTTTAATCCTGTATCGAACGAATGTTATTTTATGTGCTGAGTAAACTAATTCGGAGTATGCTCAGAATTTTACCCTGTCCATTTCTGAATAATTTTAAAATGCGTATACATCGACCTAAACATGGTTTTTCTCTGAATTGTATAACAGATAAATTTTATGATAATAAAAATATAAAATTGACTAACCATCATGACTGCGCTATACCACTTCACAACTAAATCCAAATCCGAAGAATGATCCGCAGCACCAATAACAAGACACTTAGCACTACCGTCCAGGAAGGTTTCTAGTGGTAGCCTAGGAGGCACGAAAATAATCGGTATGTCTCACGGTCCGACATGTGGGACACCTTGGGAGGGGAACCGTGCGGTCCACCATAGAAAATAAGCATACAGGGTGATGCACGGCGAATGAAGAACTAGGATTATGCGATGGAATGTTGAAACGAATTTTTAGGTGTGAATATTTTGGCAAGCTGAATTCGCGTATGGGCGGTGAATAAAATATTGAGGGTTCTTGAAGAATCAATAGATTTAAGGTTGCCAGGTACTTTGTGATCAATTTGTACCGAATACTCCATTCCACTATTGAATTTCTCAAATCATTCCTATACAGATTTTTGTTATAATCGAAAGTATAATCCTTCAAAAACTTGTGTTTATGTCAAAGAAATATAGACTACAGTAGAAAATTCAAGTGAAAACAATCATACATTTGTAAATTATATCGTTTCATTTTCTATGATAACTGTATGTCTACAAATTATCACGATATGATCATTCCTCATTAAAGCGGATAATTACTACTTGAGAAGTGATATTACTACAATATATCAGCAACATGGAATTGTACGCACAAAATATATAGGGTAAAAATTTGAAAACTTTCAATGCGAATATCTCGCGGAATAAAAAAGTTAGAAAAATGCCGTGTGGCACAAATGCTAAAGAGTGAGGGGGAACTAGAACCTCCATATTTCAGTGAAGGGATGGGTCACCCCGTCGGCGCGACACACCCTAACTTTGAAATGTCAAATAGCATTACCTATTTTGTAATACCTCAAATGAACGGTCTCAGTCAGTAGTAGTCACCTGTACAGGACTTTTTTTCCACCCACAATAGGGTGAACGAAAAACAGATATCCAAAATGCATTCCATTCTGTTGTAAGCAATATTATAATCGATTTTCAATGCCATTCTAATATTTTGTAACATATCTCTTGGAATAGATCTGCAATCTGCAATAATGCGTTGTCGAAGATCTTCTATTGAAGTAGGTTGTGTTTTAAATACGACGGATTACAAATGCCCAGAGAAAAAATCGAGGGGTGTTAGAACGGGAGATCTCGCTGACCATTCGATTGAATACCTCTCCGTCCATTTCATTGACCTGGAAAAGCATTATTCAAAAATTGCCTGACTTGCAAAACGTAGTGGAGTGGTGCTCCACCCTGCTGAAAATGTATCAAATCTTCATTCAGGTTACTATTTCCGTCAATGTCTAACTGATTTTCTATTTCGGCAACAATTAGAGGTTCAATGGTGGAATAAGTATCGCCATCAAAATTTCCATTGATAAATAATGGTCCAATCACTGTGTCACCTGAAATTCTCGCCCAGACATTTAATTTTTCTAGATACTGCGTGAGTCCTTTCCAGATGACATGCGGATTTTCGTCACTCCAGTACCTACAGTTGTATTTGTTCACGTAGATTCGTCGGTAAAACAAATATTTTTTAGCAACTGTTTCTTCAAATTTAGGAATCAAATGTCTGATGTAAGTATAACTTACATTTCTTCGAGGGGTTATTTCGTTAAATGCTGCAGCATATCTTGGGGCACAACGATTTTCAGAACCATAGATAAACATCATCTGAATTCTTTCCGGCAAACATGATGAACAGAAAATAGTTCGCAATTCTTTTGTTCACAACAAACTGGCATACATGGTGACCATCCAATGAAATTAAATATCCTTTTCATAACAAGAATGGAATTTGAAAATCTATTGTACTATGGTTTAGAACTGAATGGACTGCATTTGGACATCTGATCAAATAAAATATCTTTTTAACACAATTCATTTTATATCATTCGACTTTATGTTTTTCGTACACCCTGTAGTGGATGGAAAAAAAGTCTGGTACAGGTACTACTGACTGACACCGATCATTCGAGTTATCACAAAAGTAGTGCCATTTGACATTTCAAAGTTGGGGTGTGTCGCTCCGACGGGGTGACTCATCCCTACAGTGAAATATGGTGCTTCTAGTTCCCCCTAACTCTTTAGTATTCGTGCCGAACGGCGTTTTCCTAACTTTTTTATTCAGTGAGATATTCGCATCGAAAGTTTTCAAGTTTACACCCGGTATACAAAGTGGGCCATTGAAAATGAAACAGCGGCTCTGTAGGTCGGTAGAACCGAATTATATGAAAACGCTCAGACAAACGCTTGACAAAATTTTTTCGAGGGGGACATCGTTCGCGATGAAATTTACCCGAAATTCATAACATCCCTAAAATTTTAAATGGCAACATATGGCAAGTGATACCTCCGTTGAAAGAGATTTTCCTTCTCAATATCAAACAACAACAATAAATCAATTATATCGATTCGTTTTCGAAATATAGGATCTTGAAGTTGGAAAATAACTTTTTATTCACTCAATCAATAAAAACAATATCTGATAAAGTAACTGTTCAAACATTTTATATTTGTCTGAATTCATCTGATAAGCTTTCAAGTGAAAGTTTCTTAAAAATTTCAAGTTCAATTAATTTCGAAGATGAAATTGAAGTTTTTTTCTACACTTAACAGTAGCAGATTGTTATCGGAGTACGCTGTTAGGAACTGAACGGAGAGTTATATCGGTGAAGGTTTTGTTTTCTAGATGTAAGTTACTTGATAAGTTGTTATAAAAACAAAAAAGTTACCAAAATGAGTTGAGACGAAGAAGCACATTATTCATCGGCAAAATGTGTGAGTAAATAATTGTGAAAAATTGGGGTTTTTCTTGCAAAAGAAGAAATTGTCTACAATTCAAGAAATATTATAGCAAGTATGAAACCATTTTAGAATCCTCATTGAAAGCGTCAACTTTAATGTTACTTGCCAACTAATACAGTATATTTTTCTCTCATTACAGTAAAAGTTGGTGGAAATGTTGATTATAAATATTTCGTCGGAGAAGAAGTGATATTTCCTTCCGAACTAGACCAGTTGGCTTCACATTTCAAGCAAGAGTTCACAGACACATTATTTAGTATCCCATAATAGAAAGAAAATAATTGAAAAGTAAAGATTTGTAGCGACAGCAGTGACGAAAATGTTACAGGGTGTAAATTTTCTATTTTTTTTTCAAATGTCCATATCTTTTAAAATACGCGAATTGGATTTTTTCTTCTATTTTTCTGATAACTGTTATGACTCGGCTTATTGTGCGATTCCAGCTTGACGTCGATTGCTGGAACAACCTGTATATGATCGAGGTAAAATTTGTGAAATTGACATTGCAGAATTGTGGCCTTATTTCTCGAGAAGTGATTAGTTGATAATGAAATGAATTTACGATGTCATAATTCAAACACAATCAGATTTAGTAATGAAATATATATTTTTTATATTTCTGATTCAATGAGTGCCATATGGTATTGTCTCGAAAGCTTCAATTTCGTTTTTATTGCCAAACTAAAATGTCAGACTACTACTACTACTAAAATTTGCTCCCAGTATATTGATATCAACATTATCTTGATAATAAAACATATTCAATGACATAACATATGCGCAATATTGTAAATTGTAAATGATTTTATCTTCGGAGTTTGCTTTTTCAACCAACTCCCGGCCATAAGTCGAACCTTGTGCGGGGTGAAGAAGGACGGGCCCTACAGTTTATAGTGGAATCCGAACCTCTTCGGGCGAACGGACATACCAGTAGGATTAATACCATGAGTCCAGCAATTATTGGAAAGTGCGTTTGCCTCAGCGGTATTCGAACCACTGATATATCCGCTATGGATTTTGGCTATTTTAGGTATACACTGTGTCCAAGATAAGAATGTACAGCATGGGGATCTCGGAAACCATAAGAGATACGGAAATGGTTGAATTAGAGAAAAGTTGCGCATTTCCTAGTCCAACAATGTGCCGTTCAGAATGTTTCGAAATTCCAATTAGTTCCGGAGATATGCCTGAAAAAATGAAATTCGCCGATTTCGTTTTAATTTTTTTCTGAAGTTATTTGAAGAGATACAAGAAAACAAAAGACACTTTCTCATTACCATTTTTCAATCCCTACAGAACAGCGTTGAGAGATTTTCCGTACGACGTTTCGTTTCGGAGAAACCATCATCAACTTTATTTTTTCATATGACCTGTGAAAAAGAAATACCCTGTATTGAATAGCATATTTTATTACAAATACAACGATGTATGACACGATATGATTCTGCGATATTTAAAACGGAAAAAAATTGTTTTTATCGAAGATCGAACGTTTTGGTGTAGTGTGCGGTGAAATGATGACCTTAGGATAATAGGTCTTTGGGAAAAAATAACTTGGGCCTAAAAAAACTCAAAAAGAAAACAGTTCGATTTCGAATTATGACCTAAGGAGGCATTTTTTCGAATAAAAATCATAGTTGACTATGTAGCAAAATAGGGTGTTTTTTTTCTTTTTCAATCATATACAGGTTGATTCACCTAGCTGATTCATTAAGGGTTTATGGAGAAATAACAGAGATCAACTCGACACTTTGGTAGCAGCTACAGCTAAATGTGATCTATTTTCCTAAAATATTTCCACCTCGCTGTTTCTTCCGGACGACATATTAAACAATTATTACTCCAATTCTGGTTTTGATTCATCAGTATATGATGCCCCAAGCTTCAGCCTACTTGTCCTGCTGGTAAATTCGACACTGTCTACCATCATATTCTCATAGTAATGACCTTGATAACGTTGTTTGAAGTTCATGTGATCTTGAATCCTTGAAATTCAGAGACTGCTGCTTTGAAACCGAACAAGTTAGCCTTTCGGACCCTATTGAATGAATTCATGTTTTTCTTTATGGACATTAATTATTGAGTAGAGAGTATGATTTTGGAATGGAATGTTGATATCAAAGTATTGATGATACAATGAGGCTACTCAAACTCGATAAACAGATTTATAATAACTAAAAATTTTTTTTGCCGAATCGTATTATCCAGTTCTTATGAACTATTTATCTGCTATACCATTTCAAATAATCCACATAATATATGCTGCAAATGAACGGATTCAAATAAAACATCAATGGAGATCATTAAATGTTTACTCAAGTGTTCAATATAACAACTAAATTACATTTACTTGAGGTGCACAGGTACTATAATCTAGGTAAGGCTATCTGTATCGACATTTGAAGTCCCGAGCTCAAGCTGAACCTGTAAATACGTGTTCAACAGGCTATACCTTGCATCTGAACAAGGAAATCAAAAAAATATTTACACTTTCATGAATGGACTCTTTTCAAAGTCAACGCCACATGATACGCGTTCAATATCAGAAAATATACTGGGTTTATCTTGTAACCCGTTCAACAAGAGTTTTCAATGTTTCTTTTGGGAAAAAATTCTGAAAGTTGGGGCACTATACATAAACAATTGATCTGAAATATTACTTCATTTTTAAATTCTATGAAAAATTCTTTATATGTATTATGTAAACATACTAGAATTCAATCATTTTGAAAGCAAATATAAATGAAACGTAACTACTGATTTCTCGTAAAATTGAAACATCGTCCAATTGAAATTAGGAGTATAGTTAATTGACCCATGTTGAAAATTTTTGATTCATAATGATTGATAGGATAATAAAATTCCAGGATACAATTTTTTTATGGCAACCCCTTATTTTCTGGGTCTCATCTGATCAGGAATTTAATTACTTCTGTATGTGGTTGTCGATAAAAAAATGATTATGAGTTAACGATTTTTCCATTCAAGAAAGTTCTTGATCTAACTTCTTTGAGTAATTCCGATAAATCTCAATTGAATGTTTTATACAAAGGAAATCAACAATGGAAGACTAAATAATTGAAATTGAAGTACTGAATATCATCCATTGAGTATATCTAGAATTTTACATTGAATATAAATAAAAACAATTACAGATGAGGTATAACTATTTACAAAGAGCCTGCATTATATTTTGGTTCAAAGGGAAGTGTTACACAGTTTGCAATATTTCACATGACTGTATTGAAATGAATAAATCGAAAACTACTATCAGGTCACGAGAAAAACGAAGTACTAGAACGAAATTATGTGACGTTACTCAAGTACATTCAAAGTGTCGTATTGAAACTTCAGAAATCAATGTAACGTTTATTTCTTTGTTTTCAATTAAAATGAACGAGTAGAGTGAAACGAATTGTTGTGCAGCGTTTTGCGAATTGGCCATTAGCAAAATCTTAATATTGTCGAATTATTTTATATACAAGGTAAACTATCAATGAATTAATATTACATACTGAACATACAACTCTAGTTTTTATATAATATTGACTAAAATTCACAGGAATACTGTCATCACTCACACTCACAACTAGAAGGCAAATCAGATAGAGCATAATGCGTCTGAATTTGTGAAGTACATGTCTAGAAACTGCCAACAGGAATTTGAATTATTGAACAAAATCAAAGTTTGATAAAGACGAAAACTGATAACGTCATTCTTTATGTTCTGTAGCATACAGTCGAGCTGTTTACAGGGAGATTGGATATGATCGATAAAAAATGGCGACAGTATAGGTTTAAGTTTAAACGAAATCTATTCACAAATACGTGGATACAAATATATTATTAAGTTTCATAAGGCATTTGCAGGTGCAATGATTGGAAACTAATTTGAAAGGTTTCATAAAAACTTTCCTGTAGTTCAGTCAATTTTTCCCCAGTTTCAATGTTAATGTTCCATAACGTTTGAGGTACACTCTATTTGATGAGAATAAAGGAATTGTTGATTTCTTCTCAACACGGTTCATCTGGTATAGAAAACTGAAATCAATCTCAAGATTTTTTTATAGAAATACATACCAATTTGTCGCCATTTCTTTTTCGAACTAAAGCGTATTAGTGAACAGAGCATTTATTCTAATAATATATACTATTTTTGTTATTTATATATTAATAATACTTTCTTCTTCCTCTTATCTTATCATAAACATGTCTTGCAAAAAATAGAATGTATTTCTGTTTGATAATAATTTCATTTAATTTCAATCTGAAACACATGATATGTATTAGCTATTGAATCCTAAGAAATTTGTATCTGAAAAGTATGAACGCGAATAGTTCTCGTACGATTATTTGCACAGATTATTGTATTAGTAATTATAACAGACAATATCAACAGTAATATAGTTATTTCGTTGTTTTATTATCTGAGTTTGGAGCCAAATTTACTTTTATTGCAAATAGATTAAATTTTCAGAAAGCAGAAATCTAGACAAACATTCGATAACAAGAAAAATATCAAACTGGAATGTCTCGTAGTGATTTAACTGTCTTATGACTGATTTGAAATCAACAAACTTCAAGGACAAGTTAAGATTTTTCAAAAGGTTATACCCATACTTTATCGAATCGATAAATATTGCAATCATTAGAAATCGAAATTTAAAATGTTGAATATTTTAAAATGCACATATGTTTTGAAAATCACTCTTCCATTTCATATCCGACCAATTTCACTGCATTTGTCAACACTCAAATAATTTTCAATATTTCACTTGCAACGCTACAAATACATTCAGTAAAATACCTTCCGATGAGCAAATCCATTTGTTGTGTACATCGAAATTCACTGTATTATAATCATTGTGGAATGATTCAAACCCAAATCAACCCGAATGAGAATTTGATCGTATTGCAACAGAACACAAAGATTTGACAAGCAGACTCGACAGTTGAATTTTCTAGAAAAACCGTATTCGAGTACAAAAAAACCATTTCGAAATTCGATTTTAGAAGGTGATTTTGTTTATACAAAAAGGCGATAGCGCTGTTTGTTTTGTACATATTAAAAAAGTAAGAAAAAGATACAACGGCCTCACACTTTACAAAACAGATTCTTTCTGTTCGATTTCTTTCTCATCGGGACTCGAGGCGGTTTTCACTATCATTGGTAGACGTTTACCACCCTGGTGGCCCATGGTGATTGGTTCATCTTCTTCTTCATCTTCGTCAATTGGCGTAAGAGCATCTCCCTAGTAATGAAATCATTATTTATTCTTGAATTCTAGTAATAACTATCTCATTCAACCATATTGTCATTATGAGCTGGATCAAAACTTCCAGAATCCAAAAATACATCTAGTTTGTTAAGAATTAATATTGTAACATTATAGGGTTTATAATAACATATTGAAATGTCAAGTATAAACTACAGAAAAAGAAATAACTTTGGACATGTTTCAATTTCCACGGGAGACAAGTCAGACCAATCGCACTGTGAATAATTTTTTGACAAAAGAAGAACAATGTTTTTTTCCAAAGCAATCCTTGCAAAAAATTTAAATTTAGATTTTTTTTACAAAACCTTGATATTGAACCACCATGTATGTATGATACATCGTTGTAAAGAGAATACAAAATTTCATATCAAAATGTTGAAATACGCGTCTGAAGTGGCGCCTATATTTGAAAATACGATACCATATACGAATTGTCTATTGAAAAAGTAATTGAATAAAGTTTTGGTTAAGAAATTCCGGCACGATTAGTTTAATCAAAAAGAAATTAACTCTCCGAAAACCAAAATATTCTCGATTTCATCACGAAAATGCGCATTTTTGACTCAATTTACCTAACTTTGTATCTCTGAAGATAAGCAATAAAGATAAGCAATCCCCATAGTGGCACAAAAAAACGGACAGCCTGTATACAGGGTGTAACTTAACCCTTTATTTGAGCGAATACGTTGTATTGATAAATTAGTTTTCTTTATTTCCCTTTAATCATTTAATACAGGTAGTAAAATAATTTTTTTGCTGCGAACTGGTTTATTTTGGGCTAAAAATTAAGTGATATTTTTTGTTTAGAATGAAACAAGCTATCGAAATTAAGTTTTTGAATGGTAAACAAATAATAACTCGAAAAGTTACATTGGAAATAAATTTTAAGGGTTACGTTTTCCACCCCTCACAACCATGGGGTAAACCAAATAAATTACTAGCTAAGTGTCTTTTTGGTAGAAGAAAATGTCAGGTTAATTTCAATACTGTAACTTTTTAAGTGCTTGTGAAAAAAAATTGAACAAATTTTATGTACCCCCTTCAGGGGGCTGTATCTTAACATGGGATTTTCCAATAAAGTTTCTTAATATGAAAAATCCTATGTTTTTTCGATGAGGAATCACCCCCTCGAATGTTTTACACTTATTTAATTACACCCTGTATATCTAAGACATTGTATATCCTCACCTCTCCGAGCTGCTGATCTTCCTGTGGTACAAATCCTTTCAGACAAGGCGCTATAAAGCTGGTGAGTGCCGCAAGGGCGAACATAGCGCCAGCCACGTAGAAGGGCACCTGGTAGGAATGCGTGGCGTCGTAGAGGGCACCAGCGAGAGGAGATCCCACGATGGCGGCCGCCCCACGAAACAGAATCAACAGGCCGAAGGCGTTTGTCAGCTTGTCGAGGCCCAGCAAGTCTACCAGGATGATGGATGTCAACGAGATGTAGCCGGCTGGAAACGGTCAATGTTGGATAAAATTGATAGTTTGGAGTCTTGTAGTTAATAGGATTTCACCTTCCTTTATGGATCAGAAAACTATTTATTTATTGCTCCAAAAGTTAGATATAGATTTAGGCAGAATGTAGGATTTGATATAAGTTCAACAATTCTTATTTCATATTAATTATACTGTTGACAGAAAATAATATACTATCTTCATCAATCAAACAATAAAAGCTTTATTGTCTTCAGAGTATATCTTGCAAACAATGCGCACTGAAATGAAGATGAAATATTTATTTTAATGCATCATAGAATTTCTCAATAGAATAGGTCTCCACAACCAGTAGCTTTTCCTTAAACATGCACACAGTATGTGGTTAATAGGTCGTGGGGCATTATTATGAGATAAGTGCTAAGATTTCCTATTATAGAAATAAATTAGATTGTGTTAGTATTCCTTTGTATTTCACTTTTACGCAATAACCTCACAATATTTTGGTCAAAAATCAAAATATCTAATGACCTTTTTTTGTTTTTATAAGAATACTGGACATGCAATTGTACCGTGAAGAATTCACCCAATATATATAAGGAATTTGATGAGAGCGAAAATAAATAAAATGAGAAATTCTCCTCAATTTGGGTTATTACTGGAAATGCAAGTTTAAAGTTAATGATTATGAGTTTCATTCATGAATATTCCAAACTCTCTGCAGAAACTATCTAAAATAATTTTTCAAATATGGGGTTTTAAATCGCTTTGTTTCTAGTTCACAAATTGGCAACAGCGCCTAGTAAGCTAGAAAAAGAACAACATATATTTGTTCTTTGTTGTCTGTACATTTACAATCTAGTGTCAAAATTTGTCGGATGTCATAACCCAACTTTTTGTTTATACTTTGTGGCTGGTAAAGAATACTTGATTGAATTGTTTTTTAGTTATTTGATACAATATTATACATCAATATAATAGTCCAACCCACGGTCTAATACATAAGGTCTGGAATCTACGGCATTTTTGAGTGGTGGGGGGTGGCACCAGTTTTGAAGAAAATGTTTCCATAATTATCCGCTAGGAGGACATAGGGGTATAATCACGTGATTAATCTTTGACAACAAAACAAACGATTAGGACTTGAATGGTAAATAAAATCAATGACAGAAATATTATATCTTCCGAAATTCTCTCGAATAAATATAAATCATTCTTACTTTCAAAAAGCTGATCGGATCTGATTTGTGATTGGCTGGACAAAGTGACAATAGAGGACAGCGCTGCAGGTGGCGAAACATGAGAACCACGAAAATTTCCTCAATATTTGGGTCACCCCCCACCACACGAGTTGCAAGACCTATGTATACGATCGTGGTCCAACCCAACCAACAACCTTACTTAGAAGCCAAACCACGCCAAACTCAAACATAACCTTAAAACCTGAGTTCTCTCTCTAACTTGGTCGTTGCCTCCTTTGCGATGCATGGAACGTAATGGAATAGAAATAAGCAGAATGGGTTTCTAATCTGATTAAAATCTAGCCATCTTTGTTTACCTGATTAATGTAACGAATTTGTTGTTCTTTTTTATCACTGTAATCCGCAGTCGATGTTGCCAAATGTTGAATTATATACAAAGCACTTTAAACTTTAAATTCCCATATTCATTTTTGTTTTTTAAATACTTGAAATATTTTTTTTTAGAAAAAAGGTTGAAATGATAAATTTGAAATGCGACGTTTTAAATATATATCATAAAAAATACTTCATTATCGTCTGAAGGAGAATTCCCCATATTATTACTCGAAAACTTTGAAGAAAGGATTATCGGTCGATGTTATACATGGGCGGAGCATGTACTATACGGGCAGATGTCGAGATCGCGTGTTTGCGAAAAAAATAATAAGAAACATTAATGATGGTTTTACTTGAGATATTTGAATAAATCAAACTGGATCATTCATTCAATTCAATTCGAGATAGTTCGAATCTGTTTCGGAGGTGTTAGTGTGAAAATGAGAGATAATTATCAAACATTTACATGGACATTAACAAGAGAAACATTTTTGTTTAAGATAGTTCAATAACGGTATTATTTCCTCTTCGAACAAATCAAATCATCACACGTTTGAATAAACTACCAATTTGGCCAAACAATACAAATGAATTCAGGGATTCAGTTCTGGTATCCACAGACGAAACTAGAACAGAACTAAATGATTTCTTGTCTCATTTCCTCCAGATTATTTGACGATACATACTTTCTCTGCGGTTGTTTCAACCGTTAATTGAATATCCTAATCTTGTCGCAACTACTGCCATCAAACAGTTCCTCTTGAATTTTTTTCCTATCATAGTATGTCTGGCATAGGGACGAGTCAGTTGGATAGGGGCAGTGGAAAGAGAACAATTTCGGAGACAAGCAATGTGTCTCTCTTGATTATGTGGGATTTTAATACACTTGCGCTCCTTGTTGCTCTATTTTTCCCGATATACCCAATAGGCCTAACGAAAGGAATAACCTCCATATCTACTGCTGGCTATGGAAATTGCCTTACCGTGTAGGCGTACACATTTCACAGTGATTATTTATTGATTCGTGTATGCAATTTGGTACTTACACACTGCTATGCCGAACATAATCGAGATGGCAATGTAGAATCCGTAAGAGTGGCAAATGGGCGTCAGCGAGACTGCAATTGCGGAAATGATCAAGCAAACATTATTAACGAACAACGCGTTGACTTGCGGAAAGTCGGCAAAATAGCCGCAAGCAATGCGCCCCACAGTATTCGTGATGCCAATAATGGATAACAAGAACGATGCACTGCTTGCTTCGATGCCCTGTGAACAAACAAAAAACAAATGAAAAAGTGAATCGAAAATGCAATCAATGAGTTGAACTTATCAAGAAATAAAACAATTAATCAATAAATTCCTAGTAATCTGTATTTTTCATGAGAAGAAACTGTATCACTAAAAATACTAATGGCATATTCACTTTTGAAAACACATCTATTTCAATGGTTGTCGAATAAATAACCACCACATACTCGATATTGAACATCCATATAGATAAATTTCATCTTCCTGATTGTTTTGCATTGTAGAAGTCGTTTCTAGATTAAGCGAAAAAAACACAGTTTACAATTTATACATACAGGGTGATTCACCTAACTGGTTCATTAGAAGTTTATGGAGGACTGATAATCAGCTTGAAATTTTGGTGGATGCTACTACTCAATGTGCTCTGTCTTCCTAAAATATTTTCGATACGCTGTTACTTCCAGTTAATTCCAGAAATCAGAACACCAAACCAAACAATTTATAACAATTGTGTATTTAATAACTGTTCATTAAAATAATTCAATTGTATCAATAAAGATAATTATTGTTCATTGATATATTCTGTCGTTAATTTATCTTGCCAAAAAATACTCGAGCTTTTTTTTGGATAAATTTCTTTTTGTAACGAAATAATTTTGGCAAAATTTTGGTCTATACATGATTTGCTATTTTATACTCATTTATCGTAGAAACGTATTCCATTTCACTCAACATATTCAGGTACTCCTCTCGATATTCATTAGTAACATCTAGAATATCAATATTTATGTCTCCCAGAAAAATTTCAATGTCTGACTTTTGTCTGATTTTTTTTATTTGTCGTATATTCGTAGAGACTATCCAAGAAGAGCACGGGTGACGTAGACGGTGATCTGTACATTGAATCTATTACTATGATTTCATTTTCTCGTTTTATAACTAGGTGAATCATTTTTATGTTTCCTACGTCGATAATGTCGAATTGATAATTCAAATCACTTTTTATATACACTGTGTCCGTAAAGTATGGAAAAAATTCATTTTTAGCAAAACAGGTCATTTCAAGAAATAATCCTGAAACACGTCGATTTTTGATTTTAATTTACCGTATTTTAAAATAATAATGTAATATACAGGGTGAATTACGTTCGAGTAATGACGTCACCGTAATTTTTTTTCAATGGAACACCCCCATTTTGTCTCAATATTCGGATTACTCAAGCTGAGCTGATTTCAAAAATGTATCACATGTTGATTCCAATTGGTACAGGGTGGACAAAAATACAATAGTTTTGTGTGGGCTCATAAAGTAACGCGTAACATTCTTTATTAGGTAAATCAACAATATTATCAAAAATACTTATTATCTAGCGGCAATTGGTTTAAATGTAACACCCCGTAGTTTGCTACATGTTTATAGTATTAAAAAAAAGCTGTTTCCAAACATGTGGTCTAGCAGACAGAATATGAAATATACTTCATTTATTCTGGGTTGATACCTGTATGAAATCGCCAGATTGAGCCGTGTTGCCATATGTTTTTCACTTTTTCAGTGATGCTCCGAATTAACTTTGAATAAAAACACAGACTCTGTGATAAAAAGTTGGGTTATGTTGACCGTTTGTTTTGTTTTGAAACTGTTTTCGATGGATCAATAATTTTTATCATATTTGGATTACTATTGATTGTGGATATCCGTTGAATGGTTCAAATGATATAATGGACTGTTCTCATGCTAGAAATCGAATCGAATATTCAAAGGAAATACACAATAACTACGTAATGAAGTGATGTTTATCTTTCAACATTATATCTGTTCTAAACTCTCATTCTCATTTGACGGTTCTATATTTCAAAACCAATTCTTGGCCAACCTCAATAGGTATGTTATAGAAATAATGCAAAAGTTATAAATTGATTTATTCGTGGGAAAAATAGTGGTGCATCTGCTCATATGAAAGGTTTCCATCATGAGGAAAACCCACAAAAACTCATTGAACCACCATATATCATTACATTTCAACAAAAATACAAAATAGATTCAAATTCAAATGTATCTTAATTCATTATGTCTATCTTCTGCTACTTATGTATCCTCTGGAACTGAAAACTAACAACTCGACATGTATTATGTTGAACAATATCATAATTGAAACCAACCCTTCTTCTTCTCGATGACTTCTTTTTACTCCAAATGATGATGCTGTCTTCTCTGAGGTATGACTCCTGTTGATTAATCTCATCAATATCATCCATTTACATAAGAATAAAATGTATAATTTATAATTTTTAGATGTTCAATACCTTACCTAATGAACAAATTATAATTATCTCACCAATTTTTCTTATAAATAACAAATGAAAAATTTTTCTTCGAAGAACTTGATGTCCATATTTTTCTGCTATCAGATCTGCCTTATAAATAGGGGCTGGTTTGTTCCTGAAAATCATAGAATATATTACAAACAACTTTGAAATAAGTTCTGAATATATGGCATACAATTTTACTGAATTAGCTAACTGCGGCTTCAACATTCCATAATCAAAAGCAATATCATTATTAGTGAGCCATTCTTGAATTGCTGCCTTGTTAGAAGCTGAGGTGGGAACTTTGTTAATGGTTGTGCTATGATAGGGAGCATTATCCATAGCTATTGTGGAAGGATTTTCTAAGTTTGGCAGCAATTGCGTTTTGAACCAGTGGAGGAAGTTATCCTGGTTCTTTTCTCCATGGTAATCTTCTTCAGCAGTTTCAGAAGAAAAAACTGCTCCAGGAATGAAACCATTTGAACAACCAGCATGCAGAACAATGAATCTAATATACAACATAAATCCAGTACACCATCTAACCCAAATACAAACTATAAATACCTAGAACCTCCTACTTTATTTTTTTTTCACTTTTTTGACACTAGAATCTTGCCAGGAATGTCCTATAGTTCCATTCTGGAAGATCCAGGTCTCATCAAGAAACACAAATTGCCTCAAACCTTCATTTTTTAATTGAATATACTGTTGGAGGAATGTTACACGTTTCATAGCAATGTTAGGTAACTCCATCATTCCTCGCTGTGGATCATCTTTTCTAAATCTGAAGCCAATGTTTTTCAATACCTTCCATAAAGATGAGAGGCAACCATTGAAGAGAAAACGTTGAGCAAGCTTATCATTCAATGTTTTCAATGTTATGTGTTCATCTGCAAATAGGAATGTTCATTATTTGATTATATGTGAAAGGCACTGAATACTCACTGTTCTTATACATATCGTAAATACAATTTCTTATTTCAGACTCCTGAGATTCTTCAATATCAACAATTGTTTTTTTCTTTTCTGTAGATGTCCTGGGACTGTTCGATCCTTCACCCTCTGCTGATTTTGCTGATATTCTCCACACAGTAGCAATTCTTATATTTAGTGCAGCAGCCACTCTCTGTAATAATCATATTGAATTATCATAAACTCTTCGTGGTAAATAAATATTCATTAGGATTCCTCACTTACCTTTCCTATAGAATTCAATGGAAGTAAGGGACCTCCGTTAACCTTTTCTCGTTGAAAATATTCCAACAAACTTGCAACCATTATCTGGGCATCTCCACTCAAACCTCTCGGCATCTTGATAAGAATGCGATAAAATAAAGCTCTTAAAAGAACAAATTCACAAAAATCGCAATAAAAGAACAATTCGAATGTAAACAAACGATTGTAAGGATTCGCTCCAAACAATTTAGCATCGTTGTGGAGTGAACGATGCCAAATCTCACAACGGTTCAATATTTTTTATGAAATATGATTATATTTATATATATACCCAAGTTTTAATTCGCAGCATCGCTGAAAAAGTGAAAAACATCTGGCAACACGGCTCAATCTGGCGATTTCATACAGGTATCAACCCAGAATAAATACCCTATGAATTATTTCTTATCTATTTATAAAAAACATAGTCGTCTAGTTTTTTGTGAAATGTCATTATTTGTTTAGTAATTTATTGATGTTCAGTGACAGTTTAGTACTACAATATTTTTGGTTCGTGAATATTCGAATGATTGCTTAGATTTAATTGGAAGTAGAAATGGAGTTAAGTGTAACACAAAGAATTGAAATACTTATGATGATTGGGTATGAAGACAGATCGCGAACTCAGATGGAAGTGTGCAATTTGTTTAATGATAAATATCCAGAAAGACCTATAACGCGTTCAACATTCAGTAAGATTGAAACGAAATTTCGAGAAACTGGTACGGTTGAAAATGTACGCAAATCAGGTCGTCCCCCTGCAAATGCTGATACAGCATAGATGTTTTACTGGGTTTTGAAGAAGATACGCACACTTCTGTTCGTAAAGTTAGTCGCGATATCGGTGTTAGCACCTCCAACAGGTGGATTGGTAGACGTGGAACCACTGAATGGCCAGCGAGGTCACCAGATTTAAATCCTTTGGATTATTTTCTGTGGGGCCATCTGAAGAATGTTATGTATAAAACGAAACCAGCAAATATTGAAGATGTACAAGAGAAAATTCGAACAGAAATAAACAATGTTACGCAAGAAACCATACACAAGGTTCAACAAGAATTTGTACACCGTTTGGGTTACTGTCAAATACAGCAAGGGCTGCAGTTCGAACATTTATAAAGTCTTGTATTCCAGCATATTCTGTGCGCTAGACAATAAGTATTTTTGATAATATTGTTAATTTACCTAATAAAGAATATTACGCGTTACTTTATGAGCACACACTAAACTATTGTATTTTTGTCCACCCTGTACCAATTGGAATCAACATGTGATACATTTTTGGAATCAGCTCAGCTAGAGTAATCCGAATATTGAGACAAAATGGGGGTGTTCCATTGAAAAAAATTGACGGTGACGTCATTACTCGAACGTAATTCACCCTGTATATTACATTATTATTTTAAAATACGGTAAATTAAAATCAAAAATCGACGTGTTTCAGGGTTATTTCTTAAAAGTTTCTGACAATTTTCTATATTCTCAGCTACTTTGGTGTTCAGTATAGTAGGCTCAAATTCTCGTATATAAGGATTCATTTTACTCATAAAAACTTTTGACTGACTATATAATTGGTCCTTTCACTAAATATAGATATAAATATAATGGAGAAATTTATTGATAACGTGGAGAAGAGAAGTCACAGGCCAAACAATGGAATTGAAATTAAGGACAAAGAACAACAATAATAATACTGGCAAAATAATGAGGTGATTTATCCTCTATCATTAAAAACAATCAATTCAGTATCCCTAAAGAAGATCCAAAAACATGCAGTATCAAAAACAGTTTTATTTATTATTTGTGGTAGGTATGGCTCTGTTTAGTACGGGAGATTCTTCCATGCGTTCAACGGACATAAAATTGCGTAGTGTATATAGGATATGTGAAATTTGAGAGAAAGAAAATGTTTTAAGAAAAAATGAAATGAAATTATATATGCAGTGTTAGATACAGTCTCTCTGGCCTTAATTAAGTGCATTCGCAGTATTTTGTTTTTCTCTCTTTGTATTTTTGTTGAGTCATGTACTACATACACGTGTTTACCTCTCAACTTTTTGCAGTTTTGAATTATCAGTTTCTTTTTAAGATATGATATCAGCTCGATTTTCACAGGACAATTGGTTGATCGTCCAAGTGGGTATATATCGTTTATGTCTGCCACTGTTAATTCTACTTCGAGGAGCTTTTTAATTTCTCTGCATATGATATCAGTAGTGACTTCAGTCGGGTTTTTCAATCCGAAGATGAGCAAGTTAGTCTTTCTTGAAATTCTCTCCAGCGATTCAACTTTTTCCTTTAATTCTGTGTTTTCTTTTTCTAGTAACGAGACTTTATATTTCAAATTTTCCAAATCTCTGAATTGTACTCTTCAATTGTTGAATTGTTATTTCCTCATTTTCTGACATTTTCCGTAGAATGTCCTGGCGAATTTCAGATATAATTTTTCGAATGAGCACCTGGACTAGTCGTTCTCTGGCAGAATCCCGCTACATGCACTTCACAATGATAATAAAGTTGCTTACTCTTGATCGACGTTTTTGAAATAGTTTGTTAGCGTTTTCAGCGACTGTCACAACAAGTTAGATCACACACCAAAATTCAGAATTTTCCTGACACTTTTCTTCTTTAAAACAACGAATTCGTAAGGAGTGCGATACTACGCACCCAGAACGAGTCAAAAGTTTTGCTCTGATGGTATTTGATAGCTCTGATGGTATTTACAGAGATATCATCAAAAATGTGGAAATACATATGTTCATTCGTCTCATGTGTACTTTCACAAGTATGCTTTGAATTGTTCTAAGTTTCATATTTGACGAATAATATGAACATTTATGCATTGAGAAGTGACTATCTCCACTTCCTCTATGGATATACCCATGCAAACCTATCACGACATAAAATAATTCTTCTACGGACACCTTCAGTAGTCGACTTTTCAATTTCTTATGACAATTTTGCGAAAGCCAGGCGGAATTTTTTGGCTCTAGGGAATTTCTAGAGTAATCAGCCTTTTTGAAAACTCTATTTTTTCTGAAACCCTAGGGATAGAGGCTTCAGGTCATGTAACCTCGAAGGCCATTACCATGGTCTACCATGCCGAATCCATCAGTCATCAACTTTTTTGTAATGTTTCTAACACCATATGATGGTGCACCATGTTTGTTTTTTTTTTACGTTTGCAATCAATTAATGTTTATATTATTCGTCAAATATGAAATTCACAACCATCAAAAGCACACTTGTAAAAATACACGAAAATGAGACGAATGAGCGTATTTCCACATTTTTGTTGATATCTCTCTAAATATCAATTAGCAATATGGTATGCTCATACAAATCGATAGGAAATGAAATTTTGCGTCGGATGGTGTAATGATTTCATGGTCATTCTATTTGAAATGAGGAAGTTATTGGGATTTGAAATTTCCAAAAAGTAAACTGAAATATGAAACACTCTGTTGAATATTTTGGAACACTTTCAAGGATACCTGATAGAACACTCTTTTATTGATGTGTATACGGAGATTGAACCTTAAATCTTGGAAATTGAAGATAAAATGGACATTTCAGTTAGTCGGTCCCTCTCAGGTCCAGAATTCTTCGTAGAATTCGAAGACTCAGAAATAAACAGGGTGTTCCATTTGAAAAAATAAAGTTGATATCACAGCATATTGAAAATATTTTAGGAAAATAGAAAACATTGAGATTTTAAGTTGATATCTCTATCAGTTCTCCATAGACCTCTAATGAACGAGTTAGGTGAATCACCCTGTATATCGATTGTAGATCTGTTATCTGGAATATTTCATATGTGTAATTGGAAACCAAGTGTTTTCAAAAGTATAAACAGGAATAAAAAAATTATTATTTCAATGAATGTTTTTAACTAGAACTAACTTAAACACAAAGATACATTCATGAAATGAACAAAGTTTTTTTTTTTATGAACTTGAATATAACGTCTTCAATTTTCCTATTGATGAAAAACACAATATAAATGTGAAGTTTTTTTTTGGTCGTGTTCGTTCAATATAAATGAGTTCAGGTACTTCAAGGGATAGAAATGTTCTTCAATTCTGTAACTTGTCAAGTCTAAAATAAATGACGTTGTCACGAATCCGAAATTCTCTTTCATCCAAAATTTTCCAAACCCTGCTTGATGAATATAAAAGTCATATACTCACATCAGCTTGTGCGCAAGCTACTAGATAAACGAAGGGAACATACAATCCGGCCATTCCAAACACATTGGAAATGCCTATAAGCAGGAAAACCGGATTCTTCAGCAGACTCATGTCTAACATTTGAGAAAGCGCAGTTGTGAAACTCTCCGGCAGCACTAGGCAAGGGCAAATGTCACCAGCTAGAACAGAAGTAGTGTGTACAGTGTGTTCAATATTCCATAATCCTTCGAGATCTTTCTTTTATCTTTGAGTATAGGAAATTTCATTTCTCATAGCCCTCCTTATCGATGAGTTGAATTAGAAATCAAAGTTTGTTATAATTCGGTGAGTATGATTTTCAAACGTGAATTTTCGTATAAAATGGATTAAAGAATTTCTCATACACACCGTACTTTAACTAATGACATGTTAGTTGTTTGGAATAAATCAAAATATGTCTGAAAACAGTTACAGATAACGTAACCTATCATACGACAATAGACCACATTAGTGTGACGTCAAAATGTATGCAACCAACAGTGCATTGAGTCACAACGAAATATTTCTGAACGAAGATGCGCTAATATATGAACCTTAAATAACCATTATCTAAGGTTCAGAATCTGTGGTTAGAATTATGATGTTATTTATTGAATTATTTCGCTGTTATAAGCAATAATTAAGAAAAGTATCTGTTTGAATTCGATAGACAAAGAATGAATACGTCGTATGGAATGGGTAACGTAAAGAAAGTTTTCTCAAACACTTCTGAATAAATTCCGAAAATCGTTTTACGAAAATATCGTTACTTCCATCCTTCATATCCAAGGTCCCTTAGATGCAATTCCTTAAATATCAACATATTTCATGTGAGAGCGTAAAACAAAAGGGCCTGTTACGATACTTCTATTATCGTTCTTATGTCATCCGTATTTAAGGTCGAGTATAAAGCATATCATTTCGCGCCAAACGATTCAGGACTCAGTGTAATGTTGGTTGCATATTTATGACGTCATCACTAATGCGGTCTATTTCATTCATGTAGATCATAATTTTTGGTAATGAACATCCACTGGAAACAAAATAGGAATGTAATACATTTAATAATAATTATATGCATCGAATGACTCACAGAATGTACAAAGAAATATGATCATATTGTGAATGAGAAGAAAATGAAGAAGAAATATTTTTGTTTCGTCAAATGAACAAGTTGTATGAAAAAAGTTATGGTTGGATAAACTCCTGGTATGGTTACCTCAACAAAGATTGTGTTCTGTAAAATGGATGTATAACAAAAAAAGCGAGAGTCTAGAGAAAGTGTCAATAACAATAACAAAGAATATTTTAAATTCTCTGTTTTTTTTTTCTCTGTCTACACTAGTACTACTACGTAGATCGACAATATAGGCCGTAAAATATTCCTTCAAGATATTATCGAAAGTTGTAATTGGTTTATTTACACCCAAGACATATTTCTCATTACAAAAATAAAGTGTTAAGAAATGTTTCATAAACGAATCAAAGAGTGCAACAAAATATTTCTCGTAATTATTGTATTATAACCTCAACGTTGCTATTTTGTTGCTATGGCTCCATAAACTGGAAATAATTGATATGTTCAATTCATTTTTGGAAACAAAATTCATATTTTTGAATATTTTAAATTCGATAAATTTGGGTCTCAACGAAATCTCTAGTTATCCCTTGTATTCTTCAATGAAAGCGGATATTCTGGTGACTATAAAAATGATTGTCCGAATAATTGTATTACTTTGAAATGAAATGAATTGAAAATATGATCATGATGATGATGATATATTGATCATGTTGCTTAAAGGATATCAAGAGGTATTTATAGTTTTATTTTTATCATATTCATATAATGTTGATTATATACAGGGTGTTTGGTAGCCGGGTGCAAACCTTTAAGGGGGTGATACACTAGCCCATGTAGAACATATTCATACAAACATTTTTATTTTCTAGCGCGTTTTTGATTTTTGATTTTGTTCAGTTTTCTCTTCTTTTAAGTTGGGCTAAGTTTCTTATTATTCCATGTAAGTCTAAAAATAATATCGCATATTGCTTTAGGATTTCAGTTTAAAGGTTTTCGAGCTAAAATTCATTTAAATTACTTTTTTTTTAATTTTTCAAATATCCATATTTACGACCTTTAACTGGTCAGATTTTTTATTTTCTTTCTTTTTTTGTAAAGTTTGAATGCTCTGTACATAACTTTTTTGGATACAATGGTGCTTCAAACTACTTTAGTACGATTGGGGACACATAAGACTACTAAAATAAATGAAAAAAACCGGACATTTCTGTTAAGATTAGAAGTTATTAGCATTTAATTGACCAATTTCGGGTTTTTGTACTAAAAATCGTAAAAGTTCCCTCAAAAATCAAAAACGCGCTAGAAAATAAAAATGTTTGTATGAGTATGTTCTACATGGGCTAGTGTATCACCCCCTTGAAGGTTTGCACCCAGCTACCAAACACCCTGTATATTATATTATTCATGTCAGCTTAAAGTCAGTTAGATAATGTTAGTGAAATATAATAATGAAAAAGATTGAATGCAAATGGCAAACATATCAATGTGTATCTAGGGGATATCTCTGGAATTCAGAAACTTCGATCAGCAGTAACGTTCATGTTTGAAAGTTTTGCCGATCAATATACATTGATTAACTGTAAACTATGAATAAATTTATTTAAAAATGTTTGCATTGAATTTATAATTGTTGATCTTGTCTTATATCGTGTTATACCAGGTGTTCCACAGTGGATGGAACATTAGAAGTATCTGGAGAACAGAAAGACAGATCATTTGGAAAATTTGTGGACGTGGATAATCAAACTTGCTCTATCCGTCTGAAATATTTTTATCAATACAGTGTTGCCACTTGTATTAGAAAGTAGTAGCTACTCTGTTATTTCAAATGAAACACCTCATATATTATACCATTTTTGGAATCCTAATAACATTCTTTACATCTTTCTTACATAATTCTCTAAACCTATCTGTGACGATTTTCGGAATACAGATTATTTTGTCCAATTTTTGTGCAAAACCTGGCCATTGAAAAATATCAATTTTTTCCCAATGCAAATTTACAAAATATTGCAATTTGGGTTATAGCTGCATAAGACCATCACGTATTCTGTCGATGAACTAGATCTCAGTTTCAGCATACAGGGAGGCTCAAAAGTGAGTGCCTTTTGGGGACTCATGAAAATGACTGAAACTCCGTTTTTTTTAAATGGAACACCTTGTATATTATCACTTATTTGAAAGCTATAACATTTTCCAATTCATTCGAGTATACTTTCCCTATGCCTATCTCATACAGTTTGTTAGTTATGATCACTTATGTTATGAATTCATTTTCAATAACATGAATATTGGATAGTGCATTAGATAGTAGGCTATGAACTTCATTCTGACAGAGAACTAACATGATAATGGTTCAATGTCATCCTGTATTCAAGTTGCATGGATGTGAGAGAACTATGGCAGAAAATAATTACTCGAATATGGTTTTGATGGATTTATTCATCATTTATGGCCAATGTAACAAGAATATCTGTAGAACATCAGAGAGTTCGATGGAAAATATGCTGATTAACCTCAAATTTATTAATTCGAGGAAATTCATTAGATTGAAGAGAAATTTTGAAATGTTTTTGAAATCTTTCCAGATTTATCAATACACACATGTTAGACTTTGATACTTCTAGTTTTTCATGATGATTCAAGCATTTCAAAATTTCTCTTCAATCTGATAAATTTTCTTGAATTCATTCGAGGTAAATCGGCATACTTTTCATTCAACTATCTGCATGTTCTACTGATATTCTTGTTACATTGACCATAAATGATGAATAAATCCATCAAAACCACATTCGAGTAATTATTTTCTTCCATAGTACTTTCACACCCATGCAACTGGAATACAGGATGACAATGAAGGAATAAAATGTTAGTTCTCTGGCAGAATGAAGTTCATAGCCTACTAAAATCACTATCCAATATTTATTTTATTGAAGACGAATTCATAACATAAGTGATCATAACTAACAAACTATACGAGATAGGTATAGGGAAAGTATACTCAATTAAATTGAAAAATGTTACAGCTTCTCGAATGAGTGATAATATACAAGGTGTTCCATTTTAAAAAACGGAGTTTCAGTCATTTTCATGAGTCCCCGAAAGGCACTCACTTCTGAGCCTCCCTGTTCCTCTAGTTCATCGACAGAATACTTGATGGTCTTATGCAGTTATAACCCAAATTGAAATATTTTGTAAGTTTGTATTGGGAAAAAAATGATATTTTTCAATTGTCAGGTTTTGCACAAAAATTGGACAAAATTATTTTTATCTCGAAAATCGTCATAGATGGGTACAGGGAATTATGTGGGAAAGTTGTGAGGAAGGTTATAGGGATTCCAAAAATGATATAATATACGAGGTGTTCCATTTGAAATAACAAAGTAGCTACTACTTTCTGATACAAGTGGCAACACTGTATTGATGAAAATATTTTAGACGGATAGAGCAAGTTTAATTATCCACGTCCACAAAATTTTCCAAATGATCTGTCTTTCTGTTCTCCAGATACTTCTAATGTTCCATCCACTGTGAAAGACCCTGTATATAGATACTTTTAATTCAATTTCTTTAGGTTAAATTTATTATTGTTGATAACGTCTCATGTTGTGTATGTGATATAAAGAAAACAATACAAATCTGATTTTATTTTATCTTATCAGGAATAATTATTTGAATCGTTACTGAAATTTTACATTTGACGTTTTTGAAGTTACTAGGTACTGAAGAATCGAGACATGAAAAGATAGTGCTAGTCTGATCGTTGACACCCACGAAGCTGAGGTTATTTTCATTCAAATCAAACTGTATAGCATATAGATAGATGAGTTTTATACCTACGTGTGCCTTCATCCTCTAATGTCCTCATCTGAGGTATACTTAAAATGCTCTGTCTGTAGTTTGTCAAGGATTTTTGTGACTTGAATTCAGGAAGGTGTACGACTGAACCCGAATAAAATATATCTTTCCTAGACATAGGACGTACCATAGCTGGTTTTTCCCTTCTACTCGAGATGGATAACTTTGAAGTAAATGCTAAGCTTTCCACATCAACCTGCAAAAATCATTACCGTGGGTATTATCTAGTTAGCCAATTGAATTAAGCAATTTTCAGTAGGGAAAGTAAAATATGTTCAGGTAAAGGAAAATGAAGTGCCTTTAAATATAGGAAAATTAAAACCTATTGTCGTAATGTTGAGAATTCAACTTCCAAATACTCTTCTGTTTTTATAACAGAATATGAAAATTTCACGTCATCAATCATTCAAATGATTGTTCAAAGTGTGAAATAAAAAAAATGTAAATAACGAGTTCATTACTGGGCATGCATTAAAAATTTCAGGACTCCTTTTCTCTTTTTTCTATTTTCTGTCTCATCACTTGCTGTTGTGATCATGCACATTTCTATCAATGTGTAAATTCAAAGTCGTAAAACGTATTTGAAACAAAATAACACATTTTTTTCAATTATTTTTATCCCAGCAGTGAAACAGTCATAAATTAATGAGTACTACATAAGTATTGAATACAGTATCGAACACATATCCTCTTCTCTGTACTCCTATTATGGGATGAAATTCTCAAGTCAAGACTAACCTCGCTATTATTATTCCTACTCATAAACGACCCAGTCGACTCGTTTCGCTTTCTACGCATGTCCCCATTGGAATTATTCACAGTTCCTCTAGATGACGACTTGATTGGTCCCAGAGTAGGCCTGAATCGCTCTCCGAATGAAGTTTTCCTCATCCTGTCGAAGGTAGGCACAGACCCGTTCTTCGGTAAACCTGAAAAGCTCGGGATTTGTAAAAAAGCAGCAATGCATATCACCCACTCTTATTATATTCCATTCCCAAACTTACAATTCTTCAAATATTTTTTTTATAATCCTCAAAAATCAATATACGTCACTGGATTACATGAAAAAAGTGCTTTAGTTATTTTCTCTTACCTTCACTGACATTCATTATACAGGGTCACTCACGGTCGATGGTAGGTTAGAAGTATATGGAAAACGGTATATAGGATCATTCTGAAGATCTGGTTTCTTGAGTAATCAGTTTTGTTCTATCTATCTGAAATATTTTCAGCTTTTTGGCGTTGCCGCTTCTATCGAAAGGTAGCAACTTTGTTGTTCTGAATGGAACACCCTGTATTCTATTCCATTTTTCGTTTCTCTAATACTTTTCATTCATTTTCGTATGATACTTCCCTATACCTATCCCGAAAGGTTTTCTAGAAATTAATTGATTTTCTTATTTTTCGTGCAAAACATACGTAGAATGCTGAAATTTTGGTTGTAGTTTACCAATGTCCTGTGAATCAATTATGTCTGAGGAAATTCGTTCTCCATTGTACAGGGTCGCTCTAATTTGATGATAGATACAAAAATTGTGCAAAGTGCATTTTTTCAAAAGGAATGCCCTGTATATCATTCAATATCCTAAAAGACAATTGAAGTTCCTTCCGAATGATAAATTATATTCCTATACTCAAATAGTCAGGTTTAAAAAAAAC
The DNA here is from genome assembly GCA_037013635.1 of Plagiodera versicolora. NCBI lineage: Eukaryota > Metazoa > Arthropoda > Insecta > Coleoptera > Chrysomelidae > Plagiodera > Plagiodera versicolora. Next base: position 12,565,108 of record CM072982.1, read on the forward strand.
AAAAACAATTTCACACATATGTACAAAAATCGTTTTATTTTGCCATATTTTGTATCAGATAGCTATGAAATGTCTTGGAATCATGTCATTATTGAGATTGGAAACTTTCGCGCGTTCATTTACGATTCTGATTTCAAAATAATCCGATTTTCATACATATGTATGAACTTGATTTAGGTATAGGAACATAATTTGAAAGGAACTCCAATTGTCTTTCAGGATATTAAATGATACAGGGCATTCCGATTGAAAAAATGAACTTTTCACAATTTTTAAATCTATCGTCAAAGTCATCAAATTAGAACGACCCTGTACAATGGAGAACGAATTTCCTCAGACATTATTGATACACAGGACATTGGTAAACTACATCCAAAATTTCAGCATTCTACGAATCCAAATAGCGCAGAAATAAACATTTAATTGAAGCTACGTTTTGCACGAAAAATAAGGAAATCAATTAATTTCACGAAAACCTTTTGAGATAGGTATAGAGAACTATCATACGAAAATGATTGAAAAGTATTAGAGAAACGAAAAATGGAATGAAATATAGGGTGTTCCATTCAAAATAACAAAGTTGTTGCTACTTTTCGATTACTCGAGAAACCAAATTTTCAAAATAATCCTATATCCCGTTTTCCATACACGCCTAACCTAACATCGACCGTGAGTGACCCTGTATTGTATTACTGTAAATTTTGTTTATAACTCGAAAATTGAAGACGATAGCCAACGAAATGAACTCGAAAAAAGAGATCGAGGATGCGATGTAAATTTTTTCCTATCTCTGGTAGTTACTAAGTTACCCTATACAAACATCGAAATTTGCCTACCCTGTACAAAACATGAACATATCAATGGTAATTTATGTAAACCTATGTGAAAAATCAAGATGGAGTAATACAAAACTCCAATATTTTGCGAGATTTTCATTCACTGTATCAGAAGTTAACATCATGCCGAAATATTGAATGGAATTGAGTCACATGTATTCTTACAGTATCCTATGCAATTTTCTAATAGCATTTTTCTAATGGGATTCTATCATACAGAAATATTTCATTTTCATAAATCATCCTATGTTTCATCAATCGCATTTCGCAATCCTGATTAAGGGCGACACTTTTGCCAGAACCAAATTTATCTGACATAATTTATTTTCAATAAGCTGGTTTCATTTTAATTTCCCGTTGTTGTGTATATGTGCAATCGACGTATTAATATTTGAATACGCGAATTCCATGATAAAAAAGTCGCTCTTATCTATCAATTCTATCAACACGATTATATCCTATTACCCTTATATCTTGATGTTTATACTGTATTCATTTCTGGGCACCTCTTCATGATAATAAATCACAAAAAAGTAAAGGAGCATCCTTATTATGTTTATTCTTAACTTTCAATAACTCTCTTTCAACGAACGAATATCCATAACAAATATTCTTCATGTTTGTGACATACAAAAAATGATCATATCATTTCCAGAAGGATTATTATTCTACTTGACAGAAATATAGATTTCATGAAACAATAATACATTTCATTAGAGCTCCTGATTTTGACAAGCCAATGTCAATAACAGAATTTTCAAGTAACTAGCAAAGGAACGAATTCATTCTGTAAGATCAAATAATTTATATCAAGATGCAAGGTGAATCATGTGACATTAAATAACAAGGATATGGTTCATTTGAACATAGAAAATTAATCGCACTATAAAGTATTCAATGTTTGAATGAGTATTCTAACAATACTTTTAGAAGTTGATAAGTTATAAGTTCCACATTTTGCAAATATGGATTGCTTTTTGAATTGATACAGAACAATTGCTTACTTTGTTGATCTTTTCTAATCATATCAACGATTCTATTGAAATAATATTCAATTTTCACATCCACGAATATATGAATGAGCAAATCGAAATCAATATTTTTAATGTACTGAATGGATCACACAATCGAGTGTTTTTTGAATTGATATGAGTAAGCGAATCTATCTATTTTGGCAAGGTTTGATGAGCATCACATTTTTATTAAATTCCATATCGGATAAATATAAAAAGTCGAAACATAACGGATTTTACCTTGTACATGAGTGGAAAAAGCTGGCTGGCTGGCATTCCTGGGCATCAGCTTTGCCACGCCTGCAAATTCTGTGGCATTGTTCGTGTTGTCAGAGTCCCTGCGGATCCTGCCTTCCTGCTGAATCGTCTCAAGGCGTGGATTCTTTATAATCCTAATTTCAGCACTACCTCTGCGCAAAAATCCAAAATGAGTTCAGATTATCAACCAAATCAACCATTACGACCATCGTTTCCTTCATTATTATAAATAATCAGCTCCATAACAAATACGTTACGGTTGTTTATAGACCAGTATATACTGGTTGTTCAGACTAAAACTTACATTAGGCGTATTCAAAGTAAGTATTCTGAAACTGTGAAGATTGGATACAGTTTAATGAATAAATTCTCAATGTGGCGACACTACTGGAAGTGGACATAATCTTTTTTAATATAGTTCAAGTCTACCCTTAGCCAAGCCTTCTCCCAGTAAATGGGTGCGTTTAGGGTGATTCATATTGTTTTAAAACCTTTGTGCTGTTCCTTTTAATTTTTTATTTTTCTTCTTCAGTTATTCACCACTTCACACCTGTTTTTACTTGAATTTTTTCTCTTTAACGTATGTAAATGTAGTTAGTTTTAGATTAAGTTTTATTTCAGTTAAATGTGATCAGCTCTGTAAGGCTTAATGAGCTTCTGCTCGTAGATAAATAAATAAATAATTAATTTTTCCCACTCTTTTTTCAATCTTATAAACATGAATTTGATGTTATGGTGGGGCATTACACGTCGAAATATTCCACATTGAAGTTCGAAATTGAACTCCTTTTTGTTGAATGTTTCCAAACAATATTGAACAGCTTCCTGGCAAATTTCTACATTAACAAGACACATATCATATTAAGATATGATTAACCTTGCATTCAGTATCAGATCAGCATCAAAAATGCACTATTCTTCAAATTATCAACATGCACGTTGAATGCATCCAACATTTACATAAATAAGTACTATAGTCTAACAGTTGCGAATTAACCGATGGTTACAGAATAATGATGTTAACACGCTGTCGAATCTGAATATTCGAAAAATATTACATTTTCAATGTTTTCTCGAGATGAATACATCATAAACCTTTTCTCTATACACAGTTACAAGAACGCAAAAAGAAAAAAATCTTTATTTGTATTTTTGAATAAAAATGACAATTGTAATCAACGCAGACTCTTCACGAAAGCAACTTAGCCCTTATCAAAAATCTTGAAACAAGATCTTGAAAAATAAGTAACATTTTGGGTGGAATTTCAACGTGTCCTTCGTTCCTTTCAATGCACAGGATGGTTCGTCCATACATTTCCCTTGAAACATTCCTCATAATTCGTCTCGTTTTTTTGTACAAAAAGTACGCGAGTACCAACAAAAAATTTCATCAATATCCAGATCGCATAATAAGTGGAAAATTACCAACTGATGCTAACTAAAAATGGAAAACTCACTGTGTAGGACTAGGAGATCCGGAACTGCCACTCTGATCGGTGACCTTGGCCTCAGTGATGGTGGGCAGCGTAGGCACCGTCGGTATGGGAGTGATTGGCGTCCCCGGTGCCAGCTGGTCCAAGTTCAAGCTCGAGTGCACGCCTGGATCGATATTGAGTGGTTGCTTCTGTCTCCTCTCCATCGTGCCATCCGGCAGCTGCACCATGAAATACGAGCCGCCTATGCTGCCGCGTTCCATCTGCAGCTTACGCTCTTCCGCCATCCGCTGCAGTAACGGCGTTTCACCTGACTCCTGATTAATACATTATAATCGTGATCATCGTCTTCAATCATAATCTTTCGTATTCACTGTCAAAATCATGTGGATAATGTCACAATCATGTGGACAATGTCACAATCATGTTAATACTGTCTGTAAAAGGTGATCTACATAATAAGTAGAGGACTAGCAAAATAATAGTTTCTTAGATTTTCTTAGTATTTCGGTGCAAAATGTTTTTATTGAATATAGAAATTTCATATCAGACGAATAAATTGAAAAAAAAAATTTATTTTTTCCAAAAAAATGCGAATACAACTGAACAAACGAAAACAGTCAGGGAAAATTTTTTGCGCTGTCTTTTTGTTATTTGTTGTGTAAGTTTCGTTTATTGTGGTTAATCTATGGCAAACAATAAATATTACTCAGATTTACCTCTTCAATCCCTATAGGGGCCGGATTTTCATACATTTCATGAAATCTCGATGATAAATCATCTGATAGGAATTGATCGATTATATCTGAACATGAAAAAGTGTACAAAAAAACGTTTATTTAAAAGATTTCGAATTGTTTTCATCACAACTACTCTACTATGGTATTTTCCATCATAATAAATCCTGTCATAATAAGTGATTGTGCTGTAGTTATGAAAGAGAGACCAAGACGCTTTTCGTATGGTTTACTTTTTCCTAATTTCATATAAGGAATAGTTGTTTAATACTGATTGCTTCTCGTTTGGTTGCATCAAAACGGTTGTACGAACTTTATAGACATACAATTTTTTCTCGAGCTCATTTGATCCGAATTGAATAATTTCATTTTTCAATTCAGGTTAAATAACTCACATTTCGAAATTTACCCTTCTTTTTCTTGAAGATTCCACTTGTCATATGATATAATACATTGTTTACAAAGAGGTGCCGTGCCATACATTTTGTTGCACATTCGCATCTTGCGGTTAGCTACATAATCCTGGAATATTATTGATTCATTGTTATTCATCAAGTAAGACTGAGTCGAGTCATCAGTGAGTGTGCAAAATTGAACGTTTTAAATATCGAGGCACTGGTTTCATTTCTTGTTGAAGTCCCTATATGTTCATATTCCTATTCAAGTAATAACTGAGATATAGAAGACGAAAGGTAGAATGCAGGAGCCTGTAATCTAAAAAATACAGCATTTTCATTGTTTTTATATTTTCGATGATCTTCGGAAAGTTCATTGTACTGATATCGAGTTTTTAGGGTCAAAATACACAATGTCCTTTAAATTTATATTATTAATATACACATCGTTCTGCGCTGTCAACATTCACCTTCGTTTTTCAATTATAAAAAGTTTTTTGATGAAGTAACAATTTCTTTTCAAATGAGGTCTCTTGAAAACTGTTTTCGATTGCAAAAGAGCCTTGCAACTGATAACTATCGAAAAGACTTGATGATACCTTTACGTCGCTTACCTTGGGATACTCGAGAGGACGCATGAGGGCGCCGAAGAGGACGCAATTGAGGATGAGGCCGGCCAGAATGAGGTTGGCGCCCTTCCAACCGTAGTTCTCGAGGAGTATAGTGGCTAAAGGAGCGAAAGCGAAGGTTCCCACTCCGGAGCCGCAGACTGCTATTCCTGTCGCCAAGGAGCGCTTGGTTTCGAAATAATAACCGACGCACACCACGGCGGGAAGATAGATCATGCCGAAACCAATGCCTAGAAAAAAAAAACTCATTGAATTGAATGAATCTTATCGCACACAAAAAATGAGGAGCATCTTACTGTACACTTAATCTTGAATGTCAAATTATTTGACTTGAATACTATACCTTGAAAGTCTTTGAAACTTCATCAATACCCCACAATTCCTTTCATCCTCGCAATGCCTCGTATATCCTCTCTATGTTCCTTAATTTTTGTATTTTTATTGATATTTGATTCTAAGAATACATTTCCATTGGAATTTTAATTCTGATACAAGAATATATATTCTTGTAATGATCTGAATTTGATGTTGGAAATAACATGGACCATTCAAATATGGAATTACTTAGTATTCCATGAACTACAATTTTACAGAATGTTGCCCTCCAAAGAAAAACAATTTTCAACTATATCTTAGTCTATATTTTTTCTGATGTCATCATTGACTTATCTCTGTAATGAGTTGATACCATACATAGTTCATAATTGGATATATAAATGTATACGTTATTTTTAATATAAATTGTTATAAAATTCGATCATATGATATTTAAACCAACTTATTCGTAGTGAATTCTTGTGACTCATTTTTCTGTGCCTTATTAACCTGTCCAACGACATATTTTTTGTTTAGTTCACGGTCTTACATCGAAGTCTGGAAGCTGGTAGGGTGGGGGTTATCCAAATATTGGGGAAATTTTTGTGGTTGTCATTTTTCGGCACCTATAGCGCTGTCCTCTCTTTGTCATTTTGTCAGTCAATCACAAATCAGATCCGATCAGCGAAAATACGAATGTTTTTTTATTTATTCGATAGAATTTTGCAAAATATAAAATTTCTGTCATTGATTTACATCACCATTCAAGTCCTAAACGCAGACACATACGCTCCTAGCGGATATTATAACTGATTTGAAATTTGCAAAGTGAAATCAAACAGCTCTACAGTTCATGATTAATTCGGTTCAATTTGGCTTCAGATGAAACAAAATATACCCCGAAGACCATTGAACTCATCTGAAATTATGAGCATTATTTATTTATTTAATCAAGATGCAGTAAAACCGCTTATCCAAGTGGCTCCTAGCTGTTTCAAAAACAGACAGACTGACAGATAAATGAAATTTGAATGGTAAGTATTTTCACTTCCCATTTTGGCCTGTTTCCAATACTCTCGATTCAGCTGATTTTGAACAATATCACATGTGGGTGCATTTCGCTATATTTAGCCTAGTTCCTAACCTAAGTTCCAATTCACAAAACAAATGTATGTATTCGAATGGCCTTTATGGAAACTACTTTTCAGACTGGTTTGATGTGAATTGTTTTCAAAAATTGAAACTGCCAATAGGCTATGTCGAGAGTTCGAAAAAATCAATAGCTCCGTAAGCTTTTATACAGTGCTGATGATGAAATTTTTATTTTAAATGTTGTTTTTTGGTGAAAAATGTGTCTACCTTTCACCCCGAGTCCGTTTGAAGTAATATCAACTTCTTTTCAAATACTGCGTCTTCACTAATTTCATATTTACGAAAAACCGATCCTATAAAGGAGTTTCGTGCTTTTTTCAACATATCTCTGATCAATTCTTCTACTTAATTCTACGAATAAGGTTAAAGAGAACCTAGTATTAGTTTCCGAAAAATAAACCTAGAATTTGAGAAAATGATCAACAGGTTTTGAATCAGGTGATTTATAGGGCCAGTTATGAGGGTCAATTCGTCCAATTCAGTTATTATGGAACTTATTTGGATGAGACTTGATCAGTAAAAATCATGATGAACCACCTATGTTCTTACTCTGCACTAATAACACTTTTATTTTTGAGTTCGTGGCATCTAGGGTCAGGGCCCCCTTGAGTCGATGACCCGTAGCATTTTGCTAGCCCTGTCACCCTATAATAACGCCGAAAGTCTATAAATCGATACTTTGAGAATTACAATTTTTTTTTTTTGAGGTTGATGGTATTGCATTGTTTCTTTGAGACTCAATATCTCATTTGAACCTTTTTATATATGAAACTTTATAAAACAGATTTCCGGAAGATTATAGAAACTCACATCCGTAAGGTTTTTGACCGGTGTGACAGCCACGAATCGCCAGCTACGTTTCGACACGTTTTGTCGCGCGACATAGGCGAAGCGAATGGAACAGTCGTTCATGGGCAAAAACGTGGCTGCCTAGCCACGAATTTATTTATGAAAATGACATAAACGTGTAATCACGAATTCATCTATCAGTATAATTTATTGATTTAATATGCAACATAACTTGCGAGAAATACGTTATCGCTCAAACTTTGAAAACTCGTATTTCGTCAAATCTAGGATAAATGATTATTTTTTTCACGTGAATATACAGTATTGATGATTGTAAATCGAATGGCATAAACCAAATGTTTTGACAGGCAGGATTTCTCCCCAAACTTGCCCCTTCAACTAGAGAAGAATGCGTTATCGCTCGAACTTTGAAAACTCGTATTTCGTCAAATCTAAGATAAATGATTATTTTTTTTTCGTGTGAATATACAGTATTTATGATTGTGAATTGAATGGCATTACCCAAATATTTTGCCGGGCAGGATTTCTCCCCAAACTCACCCCTTCATCTAGAGAAGAATGCGTTATCGCTCGTTGTTTGAAAAATCGCATTTCGTCAAATCTGAGATAAATGATTATTTTTACCACGTGAATTTATAGAATGGATGATTCGCATTGACGCATTCCTCACGCTCAATAATATACTTTATTTGTTGTATTTCCAAAATCCTATAAAAACCAAAGTTTTCAGACTCAGACAGACAGACAAAATACACGCCACAGTTCAGACCTCTCTTAGCTCATAGATTCATATGTAAATGTCCAAGTGTAAATATAAGTTTAGTGTTAACCCAATCTACCGAAGCGGTTTTATTCCTCATATCTTGGTTCATAACAACCTAAGTACTTACCTCCTATGAAACCGTAAGTAAGCATGAGCCAATTGGTGGTCGGACTAAAGACGGACAAAACGAAAGCGGCGGTGGAAACGAAGCTGCCCGCCACACATACCGCCCTGCACCCGAACTTGTTCGTCAAGGCGCTGACAAGCGGCCCGGCGCTGAGATACATCCCCGACAGCAACGACCCCACCCAGGCGGTCTTGCCCTTGGAGTCGCCGTAAAAATCGACGATCTCGGGCAGGAAGATGCCGAAAGTGTAGGCGATACCGTCGACAATCATGTTGCACATAAAGGAAGCGAAAACGACCACCCAGCCGTAGCCGCCGTCGGGTGGTGGCGGTAGGTCGTGGTAGTAGCAGTAATCATCGTCGTCGGCGTCTTGGTCGTCGGGTTGTTGCTGTTGGTCGGCCGTCAACCGAGCAGCTTCTTCGCAGGCTACCTCGCTGTCGGTCTGAAATAAAAATGGAAAAATCATTACAAAAAAAGGGTTCGCGGTCCAAATCAATTAGAGTTTTCGAGAATAAAGTTGAATGGCGTAGAAAAAGGAGAACTATTCGATTATTTTTTCACTCCTAATTTGACAACAAATGTTCTGAATTCTCAATCAACGGATTCCAACGAACTTGATCTTTTTAAAAATAACATTTATTAGTCTACATTACCAATCTTGTTTGTGATTCAGAGTGTTGCCGCTAGAGGGCAATCAAATGCAGAACTATTATTGTCCTTTACATAAAACCCCAATTTGTTCATTCTGCTTTATTCGGAAATCGTGGTAAAATTCAATAATTTTATGTTTTTTCGATTCAACTTCCAATTGAAAAATGGCCGGGAACATTTTGAGACATAATTATCAAAGCAATTGCAAAGAAAGTGGAATATGAAGTGAAGGTAGAATAACAAAAATTTAACCAAGGACTGGTTCAAACAAGGAAGGTTTGGCGACTGAGAAAGAAACTATTCGTGGAGTCCTCACTAGGGGGCGCGTAAAGTTGGCAGTTTTCCAAATATTTTTGATATGTTTTTTGAATAATTCGGAGAATATGGTGGTTCTACAATGTATCTCAAGCAATACAGTCTTAAACGATTTCCCTTCATAGTGAGCACGCGCAGATTGATTGAGTGAACATCAATAAAACAATTAAAAAATTGCTTGGACACGTCAACCTTAATTATATATATCGCAAATTTCCACAAATATTATGACATCTTTGGTCTTGTAGATGTCATCGCAATTTTTTCAAACGATTACACCAACTTATGAAAGTGCCTTTGCTCATTTATTTTTGTATTGAAACTTAGAAGTAACAACCAAATACATATAAATACAACAATCGAACGTTTGACGAATAATAATATCGCCCATTATGGTAGAGTGCGGAAGTTGGATGAGAATAGAAAACAATGTTTTGAATAAAATCTAAAACTTTTTCGAAACATAAAGGGTGTTGAGCATAGGCCAGACTATGTTAAGTTCCCTTTTTCAAATGAGATACCCTGTATATTCGTTCATCATCGGATTCAACATAAAATTCTGCATTCAGTCCCATCCTCTTTTGTTATAAAATGCGACGTTGTCAAACGAGAGCAAAAAAAAATCGTGCACCAAAAACGTTGCACAAAGAAAAATCTTTTTTTTTTTCGAAATGTTTTCGTATTTCTATTTGTGAATAACGTTATTCTACTTCCACACAAAAATGGCCCACTTTACATAGATAGAGGCTCCAAGCCAAGAACGCCTGACGTATGGGTCAATAGTTTAATAGATTTGCAATATTTTACGTGTGTTTCTTTGGAAGTTCAAAATAATGTTTGAATAAATCGGATAATTCATTTAAAACTGAAAATATTTAAATCAGGAATTTGAATTATTCCATCATGAATAATATTTTCAAAAGTCATGTAGGTTCAAGCGAATTCATAGAAATAATTTCGATTCTGTCCGATCTCGTATACAAGGAAGAGACTAATCTGTTAATAAGTGGAAACTGGAATGTTATTATCAACTATTCGATAGCATTAAAAACAACCAACCATGCACATGTGGAAATGAGTCATCGGTTTTGTTTCGATTCATGCGGATATCACGTGAATTCACTTAGCAGATTATACATGATAATTTATAAAAATATCGTGAATGTTTGCGTTTCACCAATAACGAGTTTAACGTCCTGAACATTGGCGGTGCCACAGGAAATGAATCAAAAAGTATTCACCTGAATCAATTTTTGAAAAGATCACGTTGATAACAAAGATTTGGAAAATGTGACAAAACAAAATATGATGATATCAAAATTGAGACTTTCAATCTTTATGTTTCAGTTGAGATATGAGTAAAACTAATTCCTCAATATATTGTCGCTCATCTTTCTTCGACGAGGCCTCATGATCGTGCCCCCAAAGGAGAAGAGCTGCTCTACAAGGGCAGAGCTAGGCCAAAAGGTGTTATATTTAAGGAATATTTTTCCATTGTAGGATAACCATTCAAGCTCTTGAAGTTTGCATCTTGATTGTTAAATTACTGAAATATAGTGTTCTGCTCGTGTATTAGCATTTAAAATATAATAAGTTTAATCTTTTCACCTTCAATATTGTTCAAAGCCTCTAATTTTTGTTTTTCGGATCGATTGATCTTTGTTATTACAGAAAGGATAAGTTTTTTTACATATTCCTTTCGCGCTTTTGGTACGTACCCCTTTCAGTTTAATCATGTGTTGGGTCACTGATTCTAATATAGCATCGTTTGCTGCTGGTTCCAGCTAAGTTTTCTTCTATTAGCAGAGGTCTGCAGTATTTAAGATTTTCCATTCTGAGGCTTTTGATAACGACGCGCTGCGTTAATTTGCGTTTGGAAAGAAAAACTGGGAGGTTTATTTTAGTAAGAGTATCTTAGGGAAAAAAGTATATTCAAAATACTAAGATGTATCTAAATGAATGATTTCAAATACGAAATGTTAATACGATCTTTATATCTTGTATACAGGGTGGGGCACCACATACGACACGGTCTCTGTAAACCAAACCATTGAATATTTCGAGAATTTCTTCTTTTCATTATCTTTATATTAATTGAGGCTGCAAAAGGAAATTGTTTCGAAGTATACAGGGTGGCTCAAAAAAGTGTGACATATCAAAGTTGTGTTTTTTTAAATGGAACACCTGGTATTTTGTTGCAGTTTTGGATATTTCAGGAAAAAATAATACGATTTCATGGGAGGTACCATGTACCTGACCATAACCGTTTTCGAGTAATTGATATTTTTTTGAAAATGCAGGGTACAATTGGAGACTGAATAACATCGAAATGTATAGAAACCATCCCTTCCAATTCTGAACAAGCAATAAAGAGGTTTCAGGCTTTTGATTTCGATAGAACCCGTTTCCCAATATTATACAGGACGTTCAAAATTCATTGTCACTTTTTTATAATTAGAAACGCAGATAACTTTGTTATTTTGAATAGAACACCCTGTATTTTTTCAATCTGAACAATACAAAATTCGATTCTCTTTTATTTTATATCAAGGTTCCCTATACCTAGCTTGAATAGTTATCTTGAAGATATTGGCATTTTCAAATAATAGTTATCATTTCAATGCATTCTTCGAATCGAGAGAGCTGTGAAACGACATTTATTTGATTTGGCAACAGAATTCTCATCGACAGTTATACAGGGTGATTCACCTAACTGGTTCATTAGAGGTTTATGGAGAACTGGAAGAGATATCAACTTGAAATTTTGGTGAATACTATTACTCAATGTGTTCTATTTTCCCAAAATAGTTTCAATACGCTGTTACTTCCGGTTAAACCGGAAGTGATATCAACTTCGTTTTTTCAAATGGAACACCCTGTTTATTTTTGCATGTTTGAATTCTACGATGAATTCTGGGCCTGTTGCATGTTGAATTTTCTTCCTATCGTGATTCGTTTGCAAGATATTCCATTTTTTCGAAAAATTTTGACAGATGGACTGACTAACTAAAATGGCCATATTATCTTCAATTTTCAAGATTTAAGGTTCAATTTCCGTATACACATGAATGAAAGAGTGTTCTATCAGGTATCTTTGGAAGTGTTTCAAAATACTCAACAGGGTGTTTGATATTTCAGTTTACTTTTTGTAAATTTCAAATCGCAATAACTTTTTTATTTCAAATAGAATGAGTATGCAATTTTCACACTATCCGACGTTAAATTTAATTTCCTATCGATTTGCATCAGCATACCATATCGATAAAATGGATATTTACCGAGATATCAACAAAAATGTGGAAATACGCTCATTTGTCTCATGTGTACTTTCACAAGTGTGCTTTGGATGGTTCTAAATTTCATATTTGAGAATAAACTGATCAATTTTCAAATCGTAAAACCGAATTCTTCTTTCATTATTATGATATACAATTGTGTCAATGTTATCTTCATTGTTATCCTTATCTTCTTCGTGCTTCGACATATATGTAAAATTACAAGATACTAACTTTTCATAAGTCAAAATAGAAATGAAAATAATAACAATGCCAAGCAGTCATATTACAATGTTATTTTTATTTCATTCATTAGAAGAATAAACATAACAAAAATACTTCTCTTTCATAATCAATATGAAAATGTATTCAGGCAAACCATGTAAAGACACTTCAGGTAGTTCTTGTGAAACTTCAGTATTCAATAGAATCAAAACTAAAACATTTTCACTTTCATGAAAATATATCAAATTTACCTCCAAAGCTTAACCGTCAAGCTAGCGAAAACACCTTTTAAACACAAGGCTCTTTTGAAGCTCTCATTCTAGCCTATCGCACAATATTTTGCTCTTCGTTTTTTGTTTTCCTGGGTTTTGCTAACTTAACCGTCGAGCTCGCAGAACCAAACTGATGAAAATATGCCATAATTTAAGCCTCTTTTAAGGCTCTCATTTGGACCTACTTCCGAGTTTGTTGCTCTTCGTTTGAATAAAAAAACTCGAGTTTCTTTTCGGGTATACAGGTGTTTATACTACGTGTATCAAACATCAATGTTGAAGTGAACCGAATAAACCATCACAACATTATTTGAGGCTGTTTTACGGCTCTCATCTCGGCTCTCATCTTAGCCTATCGCAGATTTTTTTGCTTTACGTTTGTTTTTAATCCTGGGTTTTCCTAGCTTAACCGTTAAGCTAGCAGAACCAAACAGATACGAGAAAGTTTTTAGCGAGGTTTTCAAAAATTTCGAATACTCATAATTCAAGGCTCTTTTAGGGCTCTTATTCGAACCTACATTCGAATTTTTGCTCGTCGTTTTACAAAATAACTACGCAATTTCCGCTTCGTGTATACATGTGTCTATACTAAGTGCATAAAATATCGAGAATCGAAAGTTTCAATATACTTCTGCACAAGTGCATTGCTCCTTTTTCGTAAATCTAATAGGGTAATAAATTATCTTTTATAATGTTATAAATTCTATGAGATATCATCGAAAAACTTCAGATTTATTTCGTTCACTTCAATTTGTTGTTTGAAACTCTTTGTAGACACGTGTACCTATACCTGGAGGGGGACTCTCGTATTCTTTTTCTTAAACGAAGAGCAAACAAATTCGAAAGTAGGTCAAATGTGAGCCTTTTTTTATTATGACAGGGGTCCGAACTATATACTGCAGCCGGAGGCTTATTGTATTTCCCCTATCATTCCGGTACCCTAAAAAATATTTACCGTTTGACTATTTTGCAAAGGTCACTAGGTTTCAGGGTTCCCACATTCTCTAGGTTTAAATCAGGTTCCCCTAATTGCACTACTCTTCTATAGTTTGGTGCCTCACAATAGCACAAAATGAGTTCAGTATTCTCAGGTTCTAAGTCGCACAATCTACAAGTCTGGTCACCTTGATATAGCCCCATCTTTTGTAGGTGTATTCTTATAGGGGCATGTTCTGTAAGGAGACCTGTTACTAGTCTTATCTGATGTATGTTACGCTGGCACGAGCACTTCAACAAAATAAAAAAAAATTTATATCAGGATTTAGTACTCTTTTGATGCTAATTTGTTCCCCTTTCCAAAAATTTGTTGCTCGTGCCAATATAAAAAAAAAATAGTGAGGCGATGCTAGCTTCACTTGAAGCTGGCACGGCAACTTTTTGATTTCGGAACTATTTCAAGAAATGAATATACCAGAATGTTGTACTAATTTGTTGCTGTTAATGGAGTTATCAAGTAGTTTCTTGGGCACTCCAAATACTGGTTCCGGGCCAAAGTAATGTGTAGCTGACCCCTCTCTAGCTAGTTCGTCAGCTATTTCGTTGCCTTCTATTCTACTGTGCCCAGGTACTCGGATCAGTTTAATTCTGTTTGACCTTGTCAGCGTCAGAATTTCGTTGATAGGGCTTTCAGGCTGGCCTGACTATCCGAATAAATAAGGATTCATTTTTTCTTGAATGCCTTCTCATTACACATTTTTGCAAATTGTAGAATTGTAAATATTTCTGCTTGGAACACCGAGGTGTTTGCACCAAGCGCATAGGAGTGTTTCTCCTTCAGGCTAGGGGAATAAATTCCCGCACACGATCTTTGTTCAGACTTTGATCCGTCTGTGTACCAGATCATTCTGTTTTGCTCTTCTCTAGCGCGAACTTCGTGCCACTCCATTAACACCTCGAAGGGTTTTTCGAAAATGTATTTAGGGATCATATTATCTCTTGGCATCTGCAAAATTGAATTGTAGTGGTGTATTTTAACCACTATTTCTTGACGTTACAGGCAATCTGAGGAGCCCCAGTCTAGCCTCCCCTTGCACTTCGAGGTGGAGCGGGGGAAGACAGAAATGTGATCCTTAAAAGGCGTAATCAGAATTTTCAAAACCTTCCTCGTACCTGTTTGGATCTGCTAGCTTGACGGTTGAGCTAACAAAACCCAGTATTCAAACAATAAGAAAAGCCAAAAATCGGTCATAGGCTATAATGATAGTCTCAAAAGAGCCTTAAATAATGTTGTAATAATTTATTCCGTTCACTTCAACATTGATACACGTAGTTATAGACACTTGTATACCCGAAACGGAACTCGCGAATTTTTTCCTTGAAAGGAAGAGCAAAAAATTCGAAAGTAGGTTCAAATGCGAGCCTTAAGGGCATATTTTCAAAGCTTAGACTTTCAAAAATGAGCTCTCAGAAGGATTTTTCAAAATTCGAATTATTTTGAGAGATACAGAGGATTTTGTGACGCGGAACTTAAACCGGCCTAGCGGAGTGATCACACAATGAATGGCAGATGTTTTCCAGGAATTCTTTTGTATCCGACTTGAGCTCGTAGTATACCCTTTTAATCAAGTTTTTATATATACCGGATTACCAGTACGTACCCAATATACCTGGAACTGTTCAGTTTAGTCTCGATCTTGGAGCTGAGTAGACACGAAACTGAAAATCTTTCTCAAACTTCAAACGCGTTTTTCTCAAAACTACTTTTGTTGAGGTGGTTGACACGATATCTCAAGTTCTATCTGATCGATTCCTTTGAAATTTTGTGAGAATCTTCTTCATACATCTCTTTATCGCAGGAACTAAGGATTTTGAAATATTTTAATTTGAAGTATTTTTAAAAAATTCGTAATGGTCGAAAAACAGGGGTAAAAATGAATGTTTTTTTTTCAAGTAGACGCCATTTTGTGAATTTTTTTTTCGGCCGTAGTTCAAGCGGTAGCGACATTTTATTAAGAATCATGTCAACCAGGGAGCCCTGTTTGATTGGGAGCCCCCACGTCACCGGCCTGTCATTTGACGAATTTTTGACATTTCTTTCTTCTGAATTTTTTTCTACATACATAAAGGATCAATAAACATTATATAAAAAAAATATAGTGAAAATGTATTTATTTTTTTTTTATCCCAGTGTGAAAACTACCCAAAAAGTAGGGCTCTAGACCAGAATACCCCCTTAAAAGAGCCATAAGTTATGGATTAAGGGTTAAGCTAGCAGCACCCATAATTTTTTTAATAAAACAAAGAGCAATAAATGCGGCAATAGAGTAATAAATTAGCCTTAAATTAGCGTTACATTATTGCCAGAGAAATTTTTTAAAATTCGAAAGTGGTTCTGCTAGCTTGATTGAGGTGTCAAATTTCATTATTTTCCACATTCATTGACCAAGTCCATTGTTATTGTACTAATAGGATATGGAAATAGCAACTTCGGAAGTTGTTCGTTTATACGGGCCCAACAGTAAGAGGTTGGATTATTTTTTTTTTTTGGTTCCTATACAGGTTGAGTCAACAAGTTCCATGGTTCGATTACTTCGTTTCGAAAAACTATTTCAATTTAATTTTTTTTGCGAAAATTTTTACGTATTTTATCATGCATCAATGAGGCACGATAAACCGAAGTTGTTATTTTTCGAAAGAAACACCCTATAAAACTTTCATACAATCAGTTTAGAATAGTCAACTATCTCTTTCTATCTATACGTTGTCAATATTTTGAATTATATTGGATAATCAGTGGAACAACACATGACAATTTCCATGCAACGATATATCAATTATTTTAAATGGAAAAAAATGTGTCATTTTTTAATGATTTCATTCAATCGTATTCATTGTGGATACATGAATGTGAGATTCATTGATATATAATATAATAAAATGATGAAAAATTCACCAGAAAGTAAACAACTCGATTGTATGTTGTAAATTTCATGTATCAGCAATAAATTTTCATAAATTAATATTCCAGGCAGATCAAACCGACACTGAACTGGTGAAGCCCACACACAAAATCGAGATTCATTGGAAAGTTCTTGGTTTGGAAAATACAAAACATAATTATACAGGGTACTTTGCGAAAGTTTTTTTTTCTCTTCAAGTCTTGGCATCAAGTCCACAATGAAAAAGGTTTCTTTCTTCTCTAAACCATCATCAACATTAGAAATTAATAGAACTATGAAGTTTATTCTTGTATCCCGTTTATTTGGAGTTCTGAACACAAACAACCGATGACAAATATCGCCAGTTAGATCGAAAAATTATATCGACGTTTTTTGTTTTAAATAGTACTTTCATTCGACTGTCTATAATTTCAAATTCATTCGTTTTCTGGATATTTTTCATCAAAAATATAACATAACACGCAGATTTCATTGCATTGAAAGTAAGAATGTTTGTATGCACTTCCGCTTTAACCTCTTGAAAGCTACTGATAATTAAAACATAGATGATAAATTGTCAACATTTCGAAAACAATTTTTTTATAATAGCAAACCTCTATGCAAGCTGTCTATTTTTCGAGTACCAACGACGATCAAGTTTTCAGAATGATATTTCATGATGGTCTATATAACAAAGATTAAAAACGTTCGAAAACGTCGATATAACTCTGTAAATATTCTCTCACCGAAATTACATGCATTAGTACCTCAAATTATGGTACTCGCTATCTAAATCGATTTCTATTACATTGGTTATTTCGAAAGAATTTGTACATATAACAAACAAAAATATTTCGTCAGTACAACAATTATCATTTGAAAAATACATTGTATATTCGTTATTCTCATCTACTAGAACTTTGATATCATTAGGCGACTGGATTATTGTTGTCTAATTTATTTTTCCATTAGTACACTTGATTCTCGTTAAACATTCAGTTTGTTATTGAGAAAAAAAAACACACACACGAAGTCGTCTCCACATATATTTAATCCAACCGGATCAAAGTCCTATTGGCTAATAAGACATGTTTATATTATATATATCAGATGAAGTACAATAGCTGAAAAAGATTCTTCTGACAATTAAAAATTGGCACTGTATTAGAAATTCAAGTTATACTTACAAATATGAAGAAAACATTGTGAAATTTTAAAACAAACATTTGAATCTTTACAGAGAATTTGTTGTTTATCGTACAGGTACACGTCCTAAACAACTATGCAATAAATTTTTGCATGAATTGAGAAATATGACGATGGAAGGTTGAATGGAATTTCTGAAACTTTTGGAAAAATTGTAATAAAAAAAATAATGCCTCACATTAAATATTTTCAGAATTTCAGAAGATTTCGCAAAAAAATATTTGCTAAATCCAATGAATATGAACTTGAGAATAATTATTCTCTCAACAGCCTCGCCAATAGATCCTGGTTGGAGCTGGAAAGGGTCACCTTCAAGGTTACACGTCCGACAACAAGGAGGATGAAGAGGTAAGGAAAATGGAAACGAAATAGTTCAGATGGCTCCGCGTCCACTCCATATAATACAAATCAACTTACACCACAGTAAAAGCGCCTCTGCTGTAGTGCAGAGGGGCATAACTGCGGGGCACTACACTAGACCAAGAGCCTTGGGTAGTGAAATGCACTATACGGGGAATGAGACGGCTTTTATGTTTCAGAGACACCAACTTCACCAGACGCAGGGCATGCATGATCGTCAAAGGAATCACTCTTGTACCACTGTGGAAACTCTTCACGGGGGACCTCCTAATGGTGGTCATCACAGAATTGGACAACATAGGGAGCCTGGTAATAGCATCAGCATACTTTCCACATGACAATCCAAACGTACCACCTCGAGAGGTGATGCAACTGGTAGACTACTGCGAAGTACGGAAGCTCCCCCTACTGATGGGGTGCGACGCCGACTCGCATGATGTTATCTCGCGAAATACGAACACCAACCAAAGAGGTTGGGACCTATTGGAATACTTGGCAGCAACAGATCTAGATATCCTCAACGTCGGCAATACACCGACCTTTCATAGAGCTCTGAGAGAGGAAATCCTGCACCTAACCTTATGTACCAGGGACCTCTGTAACAACATCATCAACTGGAGGGTCTCTGAGGAGCCATCGCTATCGGACTATGAACAAATCAGTATCGAATAGCGACAGACATCCCAATGGAAACCCAGTGGAAAAGAAATCCTAGATTAACTCACTGGGAAAGATATGCAGAAGAACTCAGGGCGGCACTCAAGAAATGCCCCAAGGAAATTGACGATATACCTACATTGGATAGGGCCGCCAAGTTTCTGAAAGAGAAACTGCGAACAGCCTATAAAGGCAACTGCCCACTAAGGGAAATGAGACCTAGAGGTCAAGTTCCCTGGTGGAATGACAAACTGGCAAATATGAGGCACAAAATTATCTGCATCCCAGGAAACGTGAAGATCCAGCGATATGGGAACATCTCAGACAAATGAGGGATCAATACAAAACAGAAATTAGGAAGGCACAAGAAACTAGTTGGACCTCCATCTATGAAGAGATTAGTAAGGAGACTGGATAAAATACTCTCAAAAAATCCAGAGGCTATCCTCGGCTTCCTCAAACTACCCAATGTCAGGTTCTCCAGTTCAGATAAGAAGACCCTGGAATGCATGATGAGGCAGTTTCCCAGCTTCCTAGAAGAACGGGAGGAAAGTCCAAATTATCAGTAAAAAGAAAGACAAGATCAAGCTCAGTCAGATTGAAGGCACAAGTCTGATGCCTTCAAACCATATAAGTCACCAGGACTCTACGGAATATATCCTTCTGAAAAAGGTGGGTCAGTCCATTATGTACTTAGACACGTACCTGCCGCCTGGCAAGGAGCAAGGGTTGTATTTATTCCTTAACCAAGTAGAGGCGGATACACTACTACAAAGGACTTCCGCCCAATAAGCCTGACATCGTTCATACTGAAGACAGCCGAGAGACTCGTCGACGGTATATCAGAGACGAGACTCTTCGGACAAAACCGCCTATTAGCCTATAGAGCGGAACTCTCCACCGAGGCTTTGCTTTCGGCACTCTCATGGACAAAGAGGTTGCGTTCAACCATACAGCTAGTGGTGTCATCAAAGATGTCATGGAGTGGTTTGGCGCACCTAAAATGCTAGTGAACTGGATGAGCTGAGAAACAGGAAACTGGAAACGAATAAGGACAACACAAAAATCAAAGAAAATGTTTCCTCAGGATGCCCACAGGGGGAGGTCATGTCACCCTTGTTGTGGAGCCTGGTAGTAGACAGTCTGCTGCCGGTTCTCAGCAAGGGGACACAAAGGCGGATGACAAATGATCATAAGGCCCGGACCCTTTCTGGGTCCACTCTAGAGACCACATAAGAAGCAATAGGCACTGTAGAATGCTGGTGCAGGAAAACCGGACTTAACGTCAACCCCAGTAAAACGGAGGTTATGCTTTTTACCAGGAAATAAAAATGGAACAGACACTGTTCGTTGACCTCAATGGAAAGGCTCTTGACCTAGCCAAAGAGGTGACATATTCAGAAGTCACCCTAGACTGTAAGCTAACATGGTGTAGACACCTAGAAAATAAGTTTGTAGCTGCCCTATGGAAACTGAGGAGGGCTATGGGCAGCAGTTGGGGCATCAAGCCAAGTACTAATGGAAAAGAGGAACCTTTACCTGGGGGACCCAGATCCACAGGGATTCCAATTCAAGAAAGGCGTCATTAGGAGCATCCTGACGTTTTGCAAGGAGATCATCGATTAAAGCCACCAGCTATCTGAGGAACGTCAAGGGATTACCCATACGTATGGAGGCACTACGTGCCCCAACTCCGCAGTCGACAAAATAATAATTAAAGGGGAAAACTCTTGATATGAGAGATTCGAGACCCTTATCAAAATTGTTCATATGCACTCATTCATTTCAAATATACGCAATCGACATCAAAATAACAAGTCACCATTCAAAACTATAATTGCTATTATTATCAACATTCTTACTCATATAACCATTATTGTAGCGTAAATACTTTTAATCATGTATTTTCTGTTAACCGTCAATGTTAGTATATCCAGTCATAAAATAATCTGTCATCATGGAAAAGTGAAACTGGAGTTATGTACCAGGCCCAAACACTTGAAGACTAGGCGTCCTTTTCAACCACTCAAGATTCCAATATTCAGCTTATTTTTCTACCTGCTTCAAATTTTGTAATCATTCTTTCTTTTAACTCTGCCAGAGGCAGTCGATCTGTATTTTTTATCGAATAAATATTTTATAAAAAGTAAATCTCTCGTTCAAACTATTTAACTGGCGCAGTCGGTAGGATTTGTACAGTGTGTTAAAAAGTCATTTTCACACGTGGAGTTTCAAGCCCTTGAGTGCAAATTCGAACACAACCCATCGAGGGAAAATCAGAACGAGTTGATGAGCAGACGACCACATCCCTGGAGAGCTAACTACGAAGAATCAACGAAGAAGGAATTGGAGACTACGCTGATTTTGATCATCAAAAACTTGTAAGTGCCAAATATTCCTTTTTGCCTTCATTGAACCCTCTGAATAAGGACTTCGGTGAAGATATTTTAGTACCGTCCATCGAGGACATTTCGCAGTCTATCCTAGACAATTAGTTTAAAAAATTAAAAATAATAATAATAACGAATAATCTAGAAAAAAATTATTAACACTTCGCGCAAAAAAAAACATAATATAATACATGGTACATAATCAATAACAAAGAAAATAAATAAAATTTACGCATAATTTATGAGCGAAATTGACGTTATTTCAGATAAACTCAATAATTTATCTTTCGAGGAAATTTCAATTCGCGAATTTCATTCAAATCAAACAAACTTTTCTAACATGGTTCCACCAACAACAAACCAAATGAATTGGGAACTTTTCAAATCTAGAATTCATAATCTCAAACCATTTGATGGTGATAGTAATGCTTTGAATACATTTATTAATAGATGTGATGCTTTAGTCACCACCTATTCAATTTACAATGATCAAATATTGAATGATCACCTTTTCGAATGTATACAGGGTAAATTGATAGGAAAAGCGGAATTTATGATAGGAAACCGCAGTGAACTAAACACCTGGAACTCTCTGAAAATCGCTTTGAAACAATGTTTCGCAGATCGTAGAGATCTAGACTGTATAGTTCAGGAATTAACCAGAAGTCGACCGTATAGAGGAGAAGATCTACTCAGCTTTGGAAGTAGACTTCAATTACTCAGAAGCAATGTTGCTCAGAGAATTAGTAATGATGTTGAGTTACATTCAGAACAAAAGACTTTTCAAATTCTTCATTATGACAAAGTTGCTCTTAATACATTCATTGCAGGATGTACAGGTATCCTACAGAATAATTTACATCTGAAGAAACCAACCTCTTTAGAAGATGCAATGGCATACGTAAATGAATTTCAAAATTTTCAAAATATGTATGGTAATATGCAGAATAATTTCGAAACACAATTAACTAACCAAAAGCGTAACTTTTATATCAATAATCCGCGACCACAAAGACATGACAATCCACAACGACATTTCCATCAAAATAATGAAAACCCTTCAAATCCTCAATTTTCTGCAGAACCTGTTTGGCCTTGTCAGCCAGTGAATGTACAATTCAGACCACAACCCATTAAAAGATACCCGACAAATCGAGAAGTTTTTGGACCCCCTCAGAACGTTTTCCGACCGAGACAAATTCCACCTAATCAATTACCTAAACCAGAGCCCATGTCAACGACTTCTAGAAATCCTACTAGAATGTCATATCGACCTTCTCAACAATACCCTCAACAAATTAGACAAGACCTTCATGGTCAAAATCATAATAATTTTCGAAATAATCAAAGATTTTTCCAAACACACCAAAAACCAAATTTCATTTCAGAAGAATTGTTCTTAAATGAATATGACCAACAAAACCCTGACAATGATCAAACATTTTATGCATGTCCCAGCTTCACTGCAGCTGAATATTACCCTGAAAATAATTACTACGAAGAAGCTGTTGATAACCAGCCACAATGCACTGACGATACAAACCCTGATGAAATAGAAAATTTTCCACTAAACAGCCCGGAAAATTCACTGACCTAATTGAAATAAATATCTCTAGTAATAATGCTCTTCCCTATGTTGAAATACACGATCCCAAGATTAAATTACTAATAGATACAGGTAGTTCCAAATCAATTATTAAACCTTCCATAATTGAGAAATTATATCCAAATAAAATATATCAGTCTGAAACAATAATAAAAACCGCCATCGGAAGCGAGAAAGTTAGGTACCAAGCATTGATTCCAGCATTTCCGGAATTCAATACAAATTATGAAATTAATTTCATTTTATTCGATTTTCACGACTACTTTGACGGAGTATTAGGGCTTACAGATTTGATGAATATGAATTTGAATATTGATTTAACCAATAAAAGATTGATAGGCAAACATATAAATATTCCATTCAAATTTAGGCAACCTACAGATTGCAGTTTTTCATTCTCAGTCAATCCGCAAGAAAAAGTAATCAAGAATGTACCTGTTAGTATTTTCGATGGAGAAATCTTGACGATCGAAGGTTATATTAACAAACTTTTTATTCCGCAAGTGGTAACTAATTCAAGTGAAGGTTATGCCTCAATAGAAATTCAAAACCCTACCAATCAAACAATATCTGTTACCCTAAATGAACCGATACCTGTTGAACAATTCAACTCATCGCTTTATGAAATATATAATTTCGATTATTTCAACTATTCCGATAAAAATCCAAAAAATTCAAATGAAAACCACTCTATTATTATTACAGATTTGATTCGAACGGAACATATGAACTCGGAAGAACGAACCGCGATTATTAAAATTTGCCTTGAATTTTCAGACATATTTTATAAACCAGGCGCCGATTTGACATTTACATCAAAAGTTAAACATGATATTAAAACCACTGACGAAATACCTGTCCACACTAAATCCTATAGATATCCCTATATACATAAACAGGAAGTGCAACGTCAAATCAATGAAATGCTCGAAAAAAATATAATAAGACCAAGTTGTAGCCCGTGGTCCTCACCTATTTGGATCGTCCCAAAAAAGTTAGATTCGTCTGGCGAAACAAAATGGCGAATAGTTGTAGACTACCGTAAAATTAATGAAAAGACAATTGGTGATCGATACCCCCTACCCAATATCAATGACATTCTAGATAAGCTCGGTAGAGCTCAGTATTTTACGACTCTTGATTTAGCTAGTGGATTTCATCAGATTGAAATGGCCCCAAAATCTATTGAAAAAACCGCATTCAATGTAGAACAAGGTCATTACGAATACTTGAGAATGCCTTTTGGACTAAAAAATGCACCCTCTAGTTTTCAGCGAGTGATGGATGAAGTTCTCAAAGATCTACAGAATAAAATCTGTATGGTATACAGGGTGTTAATTAAGTATGTTAACAAACTTTAACCACGAATAGTACTCCGAAAAATAGAAAGAAAATGTCATATGAACATGGGTCCGGAAATGCTTCCTAAGGGAGCTACGCTCCTTTGCATGGGGCACCCTGAATACGGTTTTCCCTCGATATTATCGAAACCGTTCATAACAAAATTACGAAATTAGGTGGGATGGGTGAACTTTCGACGCTGAATCTGATTCTGAATTCAGAATTTCATAATTTTAATCACAGGCGTATCATACGGAAGGAGTTAAGGGTAAAAATAACCCCATTTTCTAAATGGTAATTTTTTTGACATTTTGATTCTAGAATATGGTAATTCAGAGATTTCTACGTAAAAATGGTCTCTTGGTACATCTCCATAGGCCCAACAGTTTTCGAGAAAAATGCAAATTATTGAATCGATGCAGGCTATTGTAAATAAATAAATGTTCGTCTACATACATATTTAGTTAGTGTGCTGTGAAAAACAATTGCAATGATTGATAAACAACTTGAGAACTGTCAGTTTATTAAGTAATTATTCGTTTTCGCTAAATAAGTTATTACAAAACATTTAGGTATTATTTTTTAATATCGAGGGAAATCCGTCTTCAAGGTGCCCCATGCAAAGGAGCGTAGCTCCCTTAGGAAGCATTTCCGGACCCATGTTCATATGACATTTTCTTTCTATTTTTCGGAGTACTATTCGTGGTTAAAGTTTGTTAACATACTTAATTAACACCCTGTATATGGACGACATCATTATTTTCAGTACTGGACTTCAAGAACATATTCAGAATTTGAAATTAGTATTTTCCAAATTACGAGAGGCTCGTTTAAAAATTCAACTTGACAAATCAGAATTTCTCAGGAAAGAAGTCGAATTTTTGGGTCACGTTATAACACCCGAAGGTATCAAACCAAACCCGAAGAAAAGAAATGCCATTCAAAAATTCCCAATTCCAAAAACACAAAGGGATATCAAATCATTTTTAGGTTTGGTAGGCTATTATCGAAAATTCATAAAAAATTTTGCTAAAATAACGAAACCAATGACAAAGTGTCTGAAGAAAAACGAGAAAGTAGAACACACTACTGAATTCATTGAATGTTTCGATATTTGTAAATCTATTCTCACTTCTGAACCTGTTCTTTCATACCCAGATTTTGATAAACCTTTTGAATTGACCACCGATGCCTCCAATTTTGCTATAGGCGCCATATTGTCCCAAAATGACCACCCAATTTGTTATGCATCTCGAACATTGAACCCGGCAGAAGTTAACTATTCAACAATTGAGAAGGAACTTCTTGCAATCGTTTGGAGCTGTAAATACTTCAGACCCTATCTATTTGGCCAAAACTTCACGATATTTTCCGATCACAAACCCCTTCAGTGGCTTTTTTCATTAAAAGAACCGAACTCGAGGCTTGTACGATGGCGTCTAAAACTCGAAGAATTTGATTATATCATTAAATACAGGAAAGGTAAACTCAATCAAGCAGCCGATGCACTATCTAGAAACCCTCAAAATAACGATCTGAACGCACTCGAAACAATATCAACTCAAAACAACCCTGGTGACGTTAATGAGTTGATAAATGATATATTAACCATTCCTGACGAACTTCCCAATCTTGATGATAGCATACTTCAAGAAATTCTAGGAAATCAACCAAGTCAATATTCAAAACCAGTAGTCAACACACAATCAGATGTTCGCGTTTTTCCACCCCAAGTAAATGAGAATTATTCCGATCATGAAACGATTCATACTTCTCTCGAAGATCCAGTATGTTCTATTCCAATTTCAGAACGTTCATTGAATACATACAAAAACCAAATGATTATTACTACCGGTGACACGAATGAGACTAAATATAGACGGGAAAAAATTTTTGAAAACTCACGATCATATATCACTTTACCAAACAAAAACTTGGTTGAGAATATCGCAAAATTCTTGAAAGACCACATAGATCCGAGACAAACATTCGCTTTACATTTCAAAACCTCCAACTTGACAAACATTTTCTGTATCACTATTCAAAATTTATTCAAAAATGCATCCTATAAACTTGTACATTGTCCAACTTTCCTTACGGACATAGTACCTCAAGACGAACAACAAGAAAAACTCGAACTCTATCACAAGACGAAAACTTGTCATAGAGGAATCAATGAAATGAGAACATCCCTTAGTGCAAGATTTTATTGGCCAAAAATGGCAGATGATATAAAAATGTATGTCGATAATTGTCAAAATTGTCAAAAAAATAAATATGATCGAAATCCGCCTGTAATAAAATTCAATCTTACTCCAACTACGTCGCGACCATTTGAACATATTCATATGGACACATTTAGAATTTCAAACCACAGCTTCACTACAATTATAGACTCATTTTCTCGATATGGTCAAGCATATCTCCTAAAAGCCTCAACAGGAGTTTGCACAGTAGAAAATTTGATTAATTTTATTTCCCATCATGGTCTACCATTGAAAATAACTACCGATTCAGGCACGGAATTCAAAAACCAAGATCTACAAAATTTCTGCAAATTATACTCTATTGAACTCCATTTCACGACACCGAAAAATAGTAACTCAAATTCCCCTGTTGAAAGATTTCATTCAACGCTAATTGAGCATTATAGATGTTTGAAAGACGATGAGAGTTATTTTACACCTGAGCAATTGATGAAACGCGCTGTTCTTGGATATAATAACTCGATACATAGCGTAACAAAATATACTCCATTCGAAGTTGTCAAAGGTCACATTGATAGTACGAATCCATTCGATTTGAGTGATCATATTATTATCTCCGACTACGTTCAAAATCATAAAAGCAATTCTCAAAAGCTATACCACACAATTCAAGAAACTAATAAACAAACCAAGAAGAAAATCATATCGAAAGTAAATGAAAACCGTGAGGACCCCCCTTACTTCACTAAACAAACACAAGCATATATCCGGACGAAAGCCCTACCCAAAGACAAACCAAAATTCAAAATTACCGAAGTACTTGAAGATACCGGAATTAAATTGAGAACTGACAAAGGAACATACCACAAAAATATTGCTAGGAAACCTAAGACTGACGAAAGACATTTTGTACAAGGAAACAAAAATGGAATTTCTGACCCTATACCCTCTACTTCACGCACTACCAACTAACCATCATTAACAACCCCATCTTACCAATAAAACTAGAATTATCCAAGATTATTTATAGTGAACATTTAATATTTTTTTATACTTTCTTTCGAATCATACTAAATAATAAGTCAATAAACCATATATACGTTCGAAAATAGGAATTATAGATACGGATGATGAAAAACATACGACAGAAGCATCGCAATCTTAAATTAAACTAAATTATAATTACATGCACCCTGGAATGCCGTTATTCTATAATATATTAAAAATTACGAACTAATAATTTTCAGAATCGGAATTAATATTTGCGAATCATGTTTTCATTATCAGAAACGAAGTCCTTCCATTTTACCACGTTTATCCTATCACACGAACCCACCATATGTTTCCCAAATACCCCTATTTGGCACAAATAGTTTTGTAAAATCAGTTGGAAGATATTATATCAAGTACTACCACTCCAAAGATTTTCACATCATCCATCGTCGAAACAACATTCTTCAACCAACTCTTCGAATAATCGAGGCAACTACAGGACAAGGACCCGAGATGTCAGCCCGACAAAATAAACCCTTATTTTGTCAACTTAAGGAGGGAGGAGTTATGTACCAGGCCCAAACACTTGAAGACTAGGCGTCCTTTTCAACCACTCAAGATTCCAATATTCAGCTTATTTTTCTACCTGCTTCAAATTTTGTAATCATTCTTTCTTTTAACTCTGCCAGAGGCAGTCGATCTGTATTTTTTATCGAATAAATATTTTATAAAAAGTAAATCTCTCGTTCAAACTATTTAACTCTGGTATATGATAATAATCTACATAGATATCCAATTCAGCTGATAGGACGAATTGAGTCAAGGACAAACCGTTTCAACATCATTCACTTTAATAGTAACGTTGGAAGAGTCTGATTTCACAGGCAAGATAATTTTTCTATTAAAATTCTTTCAAGTGAATTGCAACGTAAACAACAATAAAATTATAATGAATTGAATCAACATGTGCTCTCGGATTGGCATCTGGATAAATAACAATTCATTGGAAATATCTACCCACTTTTTGGTCGTTATTTTTTTTTATTGTACACCACCCAACAGAAATCCATTTACAGGGTGGGAAAGTCACAGGTACATAAAAAATAAATTTGATCAGTAAAGATACAAAAATAGTGAATAAATGTGACAAGATACAAAAAAACTAGAGATAAGGAGAAATGATATCAAAATCTGTTTTTTTTTCAATGAGGCAATGCTGCAAGAGAAAATGTCGCAGCTATTATTGATAACATTGTAGTTGTTGCAAATTCTGAATAAAGGTGAGTTTTCCTGTACATCCGTTCTCGAGGTTTCAAGGTAGAATAGAGTGTTATGTCTTGAGTTTACTCTTGGAACATGAAAATTCAGCATACCCAAAACAGCACTACAGTTGATTTGGCTATGGATCACCTTATAAAGAAATAGAAAAATCAGAGCAGATGTATTCCTCCATCTTCCTATGCGCAGATGCAAGCAATAATTTAGTTGTCTTTGAATTGGGTCCACGCATGTTTTGATAATAAACTGACAAATTACATGTCGATATTGTAGCAGTTGAATGACTTGAACTAAAATTCAGGGAATAGGGCACCCTCGAGGGCACCTTTAGTTGCTACATGATATATAAAAACAATAGAAATAGCATAAGAATAATAATAATAATCTTCATTTGAATAGAAATTTTAATATTCAAAATTCTGATAACTATTACATAATCATTCAATGGAATGAAATAAAAATAAATAAAATAAAATTAATAAATATTTGGCGCTATCAAAACAATTGAACAATATTTTTGAAACAGCAATACATACACTGATAATTGTGAACTTGATTATTGCATTTGATGAATTGATCAAAATAGGTAGGTAACTACCATGTATGTTACGCTGGCACGGCCACTTCAACAAAATTCAAAAATTTTTATATCAAGATTTAGTGCTCTTTTGTTGCTAATTTGTTCCCCTTTCCAAAAATTTGTTGCTCGTGCCAATAAAAAAAAAGTGAGGCAATGCTAGCTTCACGTGAAGCTGGCACAGCAACTTTTTTATTCGGCCACTATATCGAAAAACAAATATACCAAAATGTAGTACTAATTTGTTGCTAATTTGTTCCCCCTTTCAAATTCTTGCATTTTTTTCCTTTACAGAAAAAATCGATTCCATGCCAGCTTCACGTGAAGCTGGCACGACAACTTTTTCATTTCAGAACTATTTCAAGAAATGAATATACCAAAATGTAGTACTAATTTGTTGCTAATTTGTTTCCCTTTCAGAAATTTTTTTGCTCGTTTTTTTTTTCGAAAAAATCGTAAGAAAAAGTCCTTCCATGCCAGTTCAATGTCTCGATAACTCCGTTATCTTTCATCAAAAATCAAAAATGATTTCACCAGAATTTGTTGCTTTCTAGTCGCTAATTTTTTCCCCTTTCAGAAATTTTGTTTTTTCGTTTGGAACGACTATTCATTGCGATTTTTTCGAAAAAAAAAAACGAGCAACAAAATTTCTGAAAGGGGAACAAATTAGCGACTAGAAAGCAACAAATTCTGGTGAAATCATTTTTAAAGTTTGATGAAAGATAACGAAGTTATCGAGACATTGAGCTGGCATGGAACGACTATTCATTGCGATTTTTTCGAAAAAAAAAAACGAGCAACAAAATTTCTGGAGGGGGAACAAATTAGCGACTAGAAAGCAACAAATTCTGGTGAAATCATTTTTAAATTTTGATGAAAGATAACGAAGTTATCGAGACATTGAGCTGGCATGGAACGACTATTCATTGCGATTTTTTCAAAAAAAAAAAAACGAGCAACAAAATTTCTGAAAGGGGAACAAATTAGCGACTAGAAAGCAACAAATTCTGGTGAAATCATTTTTAATTTTTGATGAAAGATAACGGAGCTATCGTGACATTGAGCTGGCATGGAACGACTATTCATTGCGATTTTTTTGAAAAAAAAAACGAGCAACAACATTTCTGAAGGGGGAACAAATTAGCGACTAGAAAGCAACAAATTCTGGTGAAATCATTTTTAATTATTGATGAAAGATAACGGAGTTATCGTGACATTGAGCTGGCAAGGAACGACTATTCATTGCGATGTTTTCGAAAAAAAAAACGAGCAACAAAATTTCTGAAGGGGAAACAAATTAGCGACTAGTAAGCAACAAATTCTGGTAAAATCATTTTTAATTTTTGATGAAAGATAACGGAGTTATCGTGACATTGAGCTGGCATGGAACGACTATTCATTGAGATTTTTTCGAAAAAAAAAAAGAGCAACAAAATTTCTGAAGGGGGAACAAATTAGCGACTAGAAAGCAACAAAATCTGGTGGAATCATTTTTGAATTTTGATGAATGATAACGAAGTTATCGAGACATTGAGCTGGCATGGAACGCCTATTCATTGCGATTTTTTCGAAAAAAAAACTAGCAACAAAATTTCTGGAGGGGGAACAAATTAGCGACTAGAAAGCAACAAATTCTGGTGAAATCATTTTCGAATTTTGATGAAAGATAACGAAGTTATCGAGACATTGAGCTGGCATGGAACGACTATTTATTGCGATTTTTTCGAAAAAAAAAACGAGCAACAAAATTTCTGAAAGGGGAACAAATTAGCGACTAGAAAGCAACAAATTCTGGTGGAATCATTTTTAATTTTTGATGAAAGATAACGGAGCTATCGTGACATTGAGCTGGCATGGAACGACTATTCATTGCGATTTTTTCGAAAAAAAAAAAACGAGCAACAAAATTTCTGAAGGGGGAACAAATTAGCGACTGGAAAGCAACAAATTCTGGTGAAATCATTTTTAATTATTGATGAAAGATAACGGAGTTATCGTGACATTGAGCTGGCATGGAAGGACTATTCATTGCGATGTTTTCGAAAAGAAAAACGAGCAACAAAATTTCTGAAGAGGAAACAAATTAGCGACTAGAAAGCAACAAATTCTGGTGAAATCATTTTTAATTTTCGATGAAAGATTACGGAGTTATCGTGACATTGAGCTGGCATGGAACGACTATTCATTGCGATTTTTTCGAAAAAAAAAACGAGCAACAACATTTCTGAAGGGGGAACAAATTAGCGACTAGAAAGCAACAAATTCTGGTGAAATCATTTTTAATTTATGATGAAAGATAACGGAGTTATCGTGACTTTGAGCTGGCATGGAACGACTATTCATTGCGATTTTTTCGAAAAAAAAAACGAGCAACAAAATTTCTGAAAGGGGAACAAATTAGCGACTAGAAAGCAACAAATTCTGGTGAAATCATTTTTAATTTTTGATGAAAGATAACGAAGTTATCGAGACATTGAGCTGGCATGGAACGACTATTCATTGCGATTTTTTCGAGAAAAAAAAAACGAGCAACAAAATTTCTGAAGGGGGAACAAATTAGCGACTAGAAAGCAACAAATTCTGTTGAAATCATTTTTAAATTATGATGAAAGATAACGGAGTTATCGTGACATTGAGCTGGCATGGAACGACTATTCATTGCGATTTTTTCGAAAAAAAAAAACGAGCAACAACATTTCTGAAAGGGGAACAAATTAGCGACTAGAAAGCAACGAATTCTGGTGGAATCATATTTAATTTTTGATGAAAGATAACGGAGTTATCGTGACATTGAGCTGGCATGGAACGACTATTCATTGCGATTTTTTCGAAAAAAAAAAAACGAGCAACAACATTTCTGAAGGGGGAACAAATTAGTGACTAGAAAGCAACAAATTTTGGTAGAATCTCTTTAAATTTTTGATGAAAGATAACGAAGTTATCGAGACATTGAGCTGGCATGGAACGACTATTCATTGCGATTTTTTCGAAAAAAAAAAAACGAGCAACAACATTTCTGAAGGGGGAACAAATTAGCGACTAGAAAGCAACAAATTCTGGTGAAATCATTTTTAATTTATGATGAAAGATAACGGAGTTATCGTGACATTGAGCTGGCATGGAACGACTATTCATTGCGATTTTTTCGAAAAAAAAAACGAGCAACAAAATTTCTGAAAGGGGAACAAATTAGCGACTAGAAAGCAACAAATTCTGGTGAAATCATTTTTAATTTTTGATGAAAGATAACGAAGTTATCGAGACATTGAGCTGGCATGGAACGACTATTCATTGCGATTTTTTCGAGAAAAAAAAAACGAGCAACAAAATTTCTGAAGGGGGAACAAATTAGCGACTAGAAAGCAACAAATTCTGTTGAAATCATTTTTAAATTATGATGAAAGATAACGGAGTTATCGTGACATTGAGCTGGCATGGAACGACTATTCATTGCGATTTTTTCGAAAAAAAAAAACGAGCAACAACATTTCTGAAAGGGGAACAAATTAGCGACTAGAAAGCAACGAATTCTGGTGAAATCATATTTAATTTTTGATGAAAGATAACGGAGTTATCGTGACATTGAGCTGGCATGGAACGACTATTCATTGCGATTTTTTCGAAAAAAAAAAAACGAGCAACAACATTTCTGAAGGGGGAACAAATTAGTGACTAGAAAGCAACAAATTTTGGTAGAATCTCTTTAAATTTTTGATGAAAGATAACGAAGTTATCGAGACATTGAGCTGGCATGGAACGACTATTCATTGCGATTTTTTCGAAAAAAAAAAACGAGCAACAAAATTTCTGGAGGGGGAACAAATTAGCGACTAGAAAGCAACAAATTCTGGTGAAATTATTTTTAAATTTTGATGAAAGACAACGAAGTTATCGAGACATTGAGCTGGCATGGAACGACTATTCATTGCGATTTTTTCGAAAAAAAAAACGAGCAACAAAATTTCTGAAAGGGGAACAAATTAGCGACTAGAAAGCAACAAATTCTGGTGAAATCATTTTTAATTTTTGATGAAAGATAACGGAGCTATCGTGACATTGAGCTGGCATGGAACGACTATTCATTGCGATTTTTTCGAAAAAAAAAACGAGCAACAAAATTTCTGAAAGGGGAACAAATTAGCGACTAGAAAGCAACAAATTCTGGTGAAATCATTTTTAATTTTTGATGAAAGATAACGGAGCTATCGTGACATTGAGCTGGCATGGAACGACTATTCATTGCGATTTTTTCGAAAAAAAAAAAAAACGAGCAACAAAATTTCTGAAGGGGGAACAAATTAGCGACTAGAAAGCAACAAATTCTGGTGAAATCATTTTTAATTATTGATGAAAGATAACGGAGTTATCGTGACATTGAGCTGGCATGGAACGACTATTCATTGCGATTTTTTCAAAAAAAAAAATAGAGCAACAACATTTCTGAAGGGGGAACAAATTAGTGACTAGAAAGCAACAAATTCTGGTGAAATCATTTTTAATTTTTGATGAAAGATAACGAAGTTATCGAGACATTGAGCTGGCATGGAACGACTATTCATTGCGATTTTATCGAAAAAAAAAAAACGAGCAACAAAATTTCTGAAGGGGGAACAAATTAGCGACTAGAAAGCAACAAATTCTGGTGAAATCATTTTTAAATTCTGATGAAAGATAACGGAGTTATCGTGACATTGAGCTGGCATGGAACGACTATTCATCGCGATTTTTTCGAAAAAAAAAAACGAGCAACAAAATTTCTGAAAGGGGAACAAATTAGTGACTAGAAAGCAACAAATTCTGGTGAAATCATTTTTAATTTTTGATGAAAGATAACGGAGTTATCGTGACATTGAGCTGGCATGGAACGACTATTCATTGCGATTTTTTCGAAAAAAAAAACGAGCAACAAAATTTCTGAAAGGGGAACAAATTAGCAACAAATTAGTACTACATTTTGGTATATTCATTTCTTGAAATAGTTCTGAAATGAAAAAGTTGTCGTGCCAGGTTCACGTGAAGCTGGCATGGAATCGATTTTTTCTGTAAAGGAAAAAAATGCAGGAATTTGAAAGGGGGATCAAATTAGCAACAAATTAGGACTACATTTTGGTATATTTGTTTTTCGATATAGTGGCCGAATAAAAAAGTTGCTGTGCCAGCTTCACGTGAAGCTAGCATTGCCTCACTTTTTTTTGTATTGGCACGAGCAACAAATTTTAGGAAAGGGGAACAAATTAGCAACAAAAGAGCACTAAATCTTGATATAAAAATTTTTGAATTTTGTTGAAGTGGCTGTGCCAGCGTAACATACATGTAACTACCCTTTCAATATTTTATAAATAAAAATCATTGAACTGTAATATAATCGGTTTTTCAATGGATTCCAGTTCAAAACATCTAGCATCATTTCAATGGGAGTGGATTTCTTGCATTTGAAAAAGATTCGCATTGCTCCGTTCTGCAGTTTTTTTAATGCTACAAGACA
The DNA here is from genome assembly GCA_037013635.1 of Plagiodera versicolora. Classification (NCBI taxonomy): domain Eukaryota; kingdom Metazoa; phylum Arthropoda; class Insecta; order Coleoptera; family Chrysomelidae; genus Plagiodera; species Plagiodera versicolora. The sequence goes on from CM072982.1 coordinate 12,600,292, forward strand.
GTTAGTAACGATAATAAACATTGGCAATTTTCGAAGTGAGGTTGTTCTATAGACACCGTTAGAGATGTCGAAAACGATAGTTGTTGCCGAGGTTGTTGCCGTATTCGTGAAAAGAAAAATATTTTCCTTCTCATTTTGCCATGAACTTTGAAGCCGAGATATTTTATTCAATTTCTATTTCAATGTTTTTATTGTACAGGGTGTTTCATTAATATGGCAAAAAAATGAAACAGAGTAGAGAGGACGATTGAGCGCAAGTTATAATAAAGTATAAAAAGCAAAGGTCCTGGGACACTCCCATGCGGAACGCCGATGGTTATATTTTTTTCAGTGGAGATTGCACCGTTCATTTGTTATTTGAGAACGACCTTTCAGGTAATTTTCAAACCATCTAAAAACTTTCCCATGAATTCCATAATATTGCAGTTTAATTAACAGTATATCAATATCGATAGTTTCAAAAGTTCGTTTAAAAATATTTTTTTTTGTTTTGCATATTTTCGAAGCTTACACTTTCAAAAATATGCTCTCAGAAGGATTTTTCAAAATTCGAATTATTTTGAGAGATACAGAGGATTTTGTGACGCGGCACTTAAACCGGCCGAGAGGAGTGATCACACAATGAATGGCAGATGTTTTCCAGGAATTCTTTCATATCCAACTTGAGCTCGTAGTATACCCTTTTAATTAAAATTTTATATATACCTGACCACCAGTACGTACCCAATATACCTTGAACTGTTCAGTTTAGTATCGATCTTGAAGCTAAGTAGACACGAAACTGGAAATTTTTCTCAAACTTCAAACGCGTTTTTCTCAAAACTTCTTTTGTTGAGGTGGTTGACACAATATCTCAAGTTCTATCTGACCGATTTCTTTGAAATTTTGTGAGAATCTTCTTCATACATCTCTTTATCGCAGGAACTAGGGATTTTGAAGAATTTTAATTCGAAGTATTTTTAAAAAATTCGTAAAGGTCGAAAAACAGGGGTAAAAATGAATGTTTTTTTTTCAAGTAGACGCCATTTTGTGAATTTTCATTTTTTTATTTTGGCTTTAGTTCAAACGATAGCGAAATCGTTATGGATTGGGGATTTTTTTTGTTTGTTCGATTTGGATGACTACAAGGGCTGGAATCATGTCAACCAGGGAGCCCTGTTTGATTGGCAGCCCTCACTTCACCGGCCTGTCATTTGACGAATTTTTGACATTTCCTTCTTCTGATTTTTTTCCTACATACATAAAGGATCAATAAACATTATACAAATAAATTGATAGTGAAAAAACACTGCGATTATATATTTATTTTCGTCCATCAATAACTTCCACTTCGATATTGTTAGTTGTACGGCAGTCTCACAAAAATGATCTGATCCAAAACCTGATTGGTAATCCATTAGTAAATTGTTATGATCAATATATTTTCCAAACTGTTCATAAACAGCAGTTTCCAATACTTTTTCCTCGACTTTTCCCAAGGTGTTGATAGGACTATAGTTACTAGGATCATGAGTAACATTGTTTTTGATACTGGGACAATATTACTTTTCTTCAAATGAAGTGGTATATCACCAGTCGTTGAAAATGTAGTTATGAAATTCAATATGACATGTCCTATTACCTCAAAAATACTTCTCAAAATTTCACTGTTGAGAACATCAGAGTTTCATTTATTATAGAAAACCATTGATAATCAGTTTCAATTATTACAGATTTGATTTTTGAAAGCTTGAAAATGTGCAATTTATGATAAGTGAATCAGTGTTGTTCCATGCTTATGATGGTGGAATATTTGATTTTATTTTCGAAATATGAGTTGAATCTCTCAGCCTTTTCTAGGTCGTTACTTGCAATTATCAATAAACTTGATGTTATTTATCTTGCAGATTTTAGGTTTCAAGAGAAGCTTTAGTGTTTGCCACATTTTTTTTAGGATTGTTTATATGATTGTCAATTTTTTTTTACATTTTAAACTATCAACAACTTGATTCATGAAATTTTTATATTCTTTCCACCATATTTGTTTCAAATCTCCCGAATCATACCATGGAAGTTAAGATGAATTCACAAAAGATTTTAGCGGCGAAACCATTTCAACTTTTGATGTGAGATTATACAGGGTTATGATAAAGTAATGCACAAAATTCATAAAACGTACAACGATCACTTTCTAGAAAAATGCAAAAACACGTCAAACTGTTCTTTTTATTCCGCATCTTTCGACATAAGTTACAAAAATAACACGTCAAAGTTGTCAAAGTTATGACGTCATCAACAAATTTTTTTAATGGGAAGCTAAGATTTTTATCACATTATGTGATAGAGCTTGTGTTTTTACACACGGGAAAAATAGTTGCAGTAGGGCTCACATAGGAAAAAAACGAGAAAAAGAATGAAAAACGAAATAACATAACCAATTATAAAAAGAGGTCAAACTTACACTCATCTAGTAAGAACACTCGTTCTTATGAATTTTTTCAATTGTTTTACTAAAACAACGGTTTGTCAGTGTCAGTCGTACAATTCGTGTCACCACAGTTTCATTATTATGGATCGTTTAACCGAAAGAGAAAGGATTATTTATTATTTATTTTATTCCTTTTCTCGTTTTTTTTCTTATGTGAGCCCTACTGCAACTATTTTTCCCGTGTGTAAAAACACAAGCTCTATCACATAATGTGATAAAAATCTTAGCTTCCCATTAAAAAAAATTGTTGATGACGTCATAACTTTGACAACTTTGACGTGTTATTTTTGTAACTTAGGTCAAAAGATGCGGAATAAAAAGAACAGTTTGACGTGTTTTTGCATTTTTTTCAAAAGTGATCGTTGTACGTTTTATGAATTGTGTGCATTACTTCATCATAACCCTGTATAGAATAAATTACCTCAACATCCATAGCATCAAGCTGCCAATTACAGTCGATGAGATTGATATTGAATTCTTCTAATTAATCTTTAATGAAATTTATGTATTTTTTGGTGCTCCTAGTGCGTACAATATTATTATTAAAATTTTAAGGTAATTCCATTTGAAATGAGGAAGTTATTGGAATTTGAAATTTCCAAAAATAAACTGGAATATCTAACACCCTGTTAGAGGTACCTGATAGAATACTCTTTCATTAATGTGTATACGAGGATTAAACTCTCTATCATGAGGGTTATAGATAATACAGACATTTTAGTTGAAATGAAAAAATGGAATATCTCAAAAACAAATCACGATAGAAAAGCGATTCGAAGTGCAACCAATCCAGAATTTCACGTAGTTTTTCTATTTGAAAAAACAAAGCATAATGAAAATATTTTAGGGAAATAGATCACATTGAGCTGTAGCTGTCACAAAAGTTGATATCTCTGTTGAATCAGTTAGATGAATCACCATATATATTGAAAAATTGAACATCTAAGGGGATTGGGAAAAGAAAACTATCAATAGAGCAGTTTGAAATAAACGGTTAGCATTGTGTTCTGATGGTTCAAATTTTGAGGTATAAATACCCTAGTGATATTTATTATTGTTTTTAGTTAAAGAATTATTATATAAATATAATTTCACCACAGAAAGATTTCAGGATACAAGTTCAAATTGGTTCATCAAGGTTTTACCCCCAGAAGTGATTCGGATTCCACTTTAAACTGTAGGACCCAATTTTCTTCTATGGGTGATTGAAAAAAATATATGTCCATAAAACTGGCACAGCCGTTTTGGCACAACCAAATGAAAATCATGCAGTATTTAATAACTATTTAATAACTATTTTCTGACACGAAAAAAAATTTTCTAACTCAAACGGTTTTCGAAAAAACGGGGTTGTGCCAGCTTTACGTAAAGCTGGCACAGCTAACTTAACACAATTTTCTAACTTTTTAATAACTCTCGACTGGTTTATACAAAATTCGATTTCGAACAAATTTGAAGATTCTACGGAGGCCGGACTTTCATGAAATCTCCGTAATACGTTTTCTCATGAGGATTGATCGATAATCTATGATAATGAAGAGATCAACTAACAGGAAAGGCTTATTTTATCCCATTGGAGTAAATGTTTCGGAAAACTGTACAATACAGTTATATGAAATCAGGAAAAAATAAACAACACGAGAAGCGTTTTCGTCTGCTAATATTTTCTAACTCCAGCACAATCACTTATTTTGGCAAGATTTCGATTCATCATGATGGAAACTAACGTAGTACAGTATCTTCGATTTTGATTTTCAAAATATGCAGATCTGGAATTCTTCAGTTGTGCTGGAAAATATTAGAAGTCTGAAACGTTACTCGTATGGTCTGTTTATCATGTTTCGTGAAATAAAAAATTTTTCTTTTTGAAATTTTCAATCAAAAACACTGTACTACGTTAGTTTCCATCGTAATGAATCAAAATCTTGCCAAAATACGTGATTGTACTGGAGTTAGAAAATATTAGAAGTCTGAAACGTTTCTCGTATGGTCTGTTTATCATGTTTCGTGGGATAAAAAAATTTTTCTTTTTGAAATTTTCAATCAAAAATACTGTAATACGTTAGTTTTCATCGTAATGAATCGAAATCTATCCAAAATAAGTGATTGTTCTAGAGTTAGAAAATATTAGAAGTCTAAAACGTTACTCGTATGGTCTGTTTATCATGTTTCGTGAAATAAAAAATTTTTCTTTTTGAAATTTTCAATCAAAAACACTGTACTACGTTAGTTTCCATCGTAATGAATCGAAATCTTGCCAAGATAAGTACTTGCACTGGAGTTAGAAAATATTAGAAGTCTAAAACGTTTCTCGTATGGTCTGTTTATCATGTTTCGTGGGATAACAAATTTTTCTTTTTGAAAATTTTAATCAAAAATACTGTAATACGTTAGTTCTCCTCGTTATTAATCGAAATCTTGCCAAAATAAGTGATTGTGCTGGAGTTAGGAAATATTAGCAGACGAAAACGTTTCTCGTATGGTCTCTTTATCATGTTTGGTGAAATAAAAAATTTTTCTTTTTGAAATTTTCAATCAAAAATACTGTACTACGTTAGTTTCCATCATAATGAATTGTAATCTTGCCAAAACAAGTGATTGTGCTGGAGTTAGAAAATATTAGAAGTCTAAAACGTTTCTCGTATGATCTATTCATCATATATGTTACGCTGGCACGACCACTTCAACAAAATTAAAGAATCTTGTATCTGGATTCAGTGCTCTTTTGTTGCTAGTTTGTTACCCTTTACAAAAAATTGTTGCTCGTTCCAATATAAAAAAAAGTGAGGCGATGCTAGCTTCACGTGAAGCTGGCACGGCAACTTTTTTATTCGGCGACTATATGGAAAAACAAATATACCAAAATGTAGTACTAATTTGTTGCTAATTTGTTCCCCCTTTCGAATTCCTGCATTTTTCTCCTTTACAGAAAAAATCGATTCCATGCCAGTTTCACGTGAAGCAACTTTTTCATTTCGTAACTATTTCAAGAAATGAATATACCAGAATATTGTACTAATTTGTTGCTAATTTGTTCCCCTTTCATAAATTTTGTTGCTCGTTTTTTTTTTTCGAAAAAATCGTAATGAATAGTCGTTCCATGCCAGTTTGATGTCACGAATACTCCGTTATCTTTCATCAAAAATCGAAAATGATTTTACCAGAATTTGTTGATTCCTAGTCGCTAATTTGTTCCTCTTTTAGAAATTTTGTTGCTCGATTTTTTTTTTCGAAAAAATCGTGATGAATAGTCGTTCCATGCCAGTTCAATGACTCGATAACTCCGTTATCTTTCATCAAAAATTAAAAATGATTTCACCAGAATTTGTTGCTTCCTAGTCGCTAATTTATTCCTCTTTTAGAAATTTTGTTGCTCGATTTTTTTTGAAAAGCGAGACATTGAACTGGCATGGAACGACTATTCATTACAATTTTCGAAAAAAAAAAAATCGAGCAACAAAATTTCTGAAAGGGGAACAAATTAGCAACAAATTAGTACAATATTTTGGTATATCGATTTTTTCTGTAAAGGAGAAAAATGCAGGAATTTGAAAGGGGGACCAAATTAGCGACAAATTAGTACTACATTTTGGTATTTTTGGTGTTTTTCGATATAGTCGCCGAATAAAAAAGTTGCCGTGCCAGCTTCACGTGAAGCTAGCATCGCCTCACTTTTTTTTTTTATTGGCACGAACAACAACTTTTTGGAAAGCGGAACAAATTAGCAACAAAAGAGCACCAAATCCTGATATAAAAATTTTTCAATTTGTGCTGGAGTTAGAAAATATTAGCAGACGAAAACGCTTCTCGTGTTGTTTATTTTTTCCTGATTTCATATAACTAACTGTATTGTACAGTTTTTCGAAACATTCACTCTAATGGGATAAAATAAGCCTTTCCTGTTAGTTAATCTCTTCATTATCATAGATTATCGATCAATTCTTATGAGAAAACGTAGATTTCATGAAATGTATGCAAGTCCGGCCCCCGTAGAATTTTCAAATTTGTTCGAAATCAAATTTTGTATAAACCAGTCGAGGGTTATTAAAAAGTCAGAAAATTGAGCATTTGAATCAACTTCGTAACTACTTTGAGTAAAAAGTTAAAACGCGTTAAAACCGTTTGAGTTAGGAAACTTTTTTTCGTGTCAGAAAATAGTTATTAAATACTGCATGATTTTCATTTGGTTGTGCCAAAACGGCTGTGCCAGTTTTATGGACATGAAAAATATATTTTTGTGGTATTTCGTTTTTCATTTCTTTTCTCGTAAAAGCTATATACCTACCAACAATACGACAACGATTCAAGAAATGACAGAATATCGTCAAGAAGAAAGATCACAAAGCATCAAATGATTCAGATAAAATAACTTGACGAAAGAATGCCATCCCTTTGTATGCTTACTTTGAGGCTGAACAAAGCAACAGCCTCATATGAATGAATAAAATAGAATTCAACAGATATTTTTGGACCAGTGACAAGGAAGTTTATAAACGGAAACCATGACGGAAGTAAGAATATTCCTCTTTTGGGATGACGCCAGTACTGTTTGTTTCCAGTTAAGACAAAAACGGAAAACAACAACTTTCCTCTCAGAATCTCAAGGTATTGCACGAGCATGGCAATCTCGATTAGAATGGAATTGGCATAAAACAGATATTTTGTAAGAAATGCGTACACCAATCTCATAAACAACTCGAAATGAAGAAAAAACAATCCGATAAAATTTAATTTCAATCTACAACAATTTAATGAATATACACAAACTTTCATGAACTATTTATATTCACCTTGGAATTCTTTGTGATTTCAAAATGCCTACCATGCTATTCGGTCTTCAAAAAGAGATTTTGTGATAATTCACCAATGAAGAAATGTAACTAGTATGGAGTATATATCATTCAGAAGCTATCGCCAAAAAGGCAATTTAACTGAAAACGACCACATTAAACATATACGTAAGTACAACCTAAATATTCTTTAATGCGTGAATCTGATACATTTCACATGTCATCGAGATAATACGAATAAACGTAGAATTCACTCAATCATGTAAGGAAGTGTGAAATGACTATAAATAGCAATTATAAATTTTTTTACGTATAAAAGTAATAAGTCACAATAAAAAATGGAAATAAGTTGATGAAAATCGGAATCCTAGAATGAAAAATTGAAATATAGGTTGATTTTAATTGCTATCTAACGAAAATAAAAAAGGATCTGTGAAAAATACAAAAAACAATGGATTGAATGATAGTCATTGTACATCAATGAAATGATGTTTTTTCAATTTCAACATATTTTAAAAATTTATTAAAAATATAAATATGTTGTGGTTATGGTTGAAATAGATAGATCTATTTGAAAAAATCCGCACGAATCAAACACGATTATAATTTTAATAATGAATTGATGACTGTGATTTTCCATAGAAATTTCTAGTTACCAGTTGATGTCACTATTCCACTGTGTTGATTAATAAAATGTTGTTCTCAATTCAAATTGATTCATTGTCGAGTATATTGATCGAATTGAATTCTCAAGAAAAGTTGCACAAATATTACAGCTGTGTGTGTCAGAGAATTCTAACCAACAATGTTCGTACATAAACAAAGAACTAAGGCGAAATGAAATAGGAAACTAACATTTTGGCGATGAACCAACAGTTGTTTTCCAAAGACTCTTTCCTAATCACTGGCTAGCAACTCGATTAGTGTTATCTACTTATCAGATTCATCATATATTGATTGAGTTGAGCTTATCGTAAAAAATAAAAACGTTCAAAATATTTTGTCGGAGAGGAGTTTCAACAGCGTTTTTTGATGCAAACTCTGAATATATCAACCGTCAGCTCTATTTCAATACCAATCACTTATGTAATTAACAAAGGTACAAACTAATTTGATATTTCATATTCTGAATCACATGAATTGAATATGTGAATAGGTTAGAATAATGTCTGGTAGACTTCAAGGCAAATTCCACGAATTAGTCTAATCATCACCTTAGCCATTTTCCAGAGTTTTCCACACTTACCGTGCTAATTTTTCTAGATCGAATCTGTTGCTTAGGTGTTTCCGTGACAGTGCTCATCGTTACCGAATAAAAAAACAAAAACAAACGAAAAATTTACGTCCCGCACGAAACTCACAGCCTTTTTGACCGCACTATATCACGTTCGATATCGTCAGTGACGTAACACGCACAAGGCGACACCGAAGGGCTGACAAACCTGAATGGCCGATAATTTGCCCATCGTAATGCAAATAAACTCGCGACTAACGTTCTGCTCAACCGTACTGAATGATCTCGGTCTCCTTGGCGCCGTAAATATAAATTTACTAGTGTGTGACGTCACTCGACAAGTCGATCGAGCTGTCGCCCACTTTGGAGAAGCGGTCATTAGCGGCGATGTGGGTAACGCTCCCTTCTTCCTCTGAACCTCAAACATTTAGAATTTTAATTTTGATGAGTTCGCATTATACAATCTTTATTTCGGTGACATTATTTCATAGGTATATACATATTGATTTTTTCCTGAATAAACCAATATCGAGATAACAAATTATTTTTGTTTGATTCCTATAAAAAATATAAAATTAATTTGGTTACCATATAGACCAAAGGTTGAACAAACGACTGATTATTTAATGATATTACACTGAAAAATTGAATTGAATAACGATATATTTGTATGAAAGATTTCTGTGCGAATGTCGTGAATCAGGAATTGACAGTTGTATAGAACTGAATAATCTGAAAAACATTGCGTGTTCTATGTGAATTAGAGAGAGAAATTTGAAGTATATTAAATTTTCACCAAAACGCTTGCAAGGAAAAAAAGACGAAATTCCGAACTTAATGGTGAATTATATCGAGGAATGTGTTGAAATTCTTATACGCTTCGGTCATACGCAGGAATGCGTATCAGTGTGTTTAGGATTGCCTAAATTCAGGAGCTGAATCATAAAGGTTAGTTCTCGGGTTAGTTCACGATCGTATGTACATAGGTCTTGCAACTCGTTTGGTGGGGGGTGGCCCAAACATTGAGGAAATTTTTGTGGTTCTCATGTTTCGCCACCTGCAGCGCTGTCCTCTATTGCCACTTTGTCAGCCAATCACAAATCAGATCCGATCAGCTTTTCGAAAGTAAGAATGATTTTTATTTATTCGAGAGAATTTTGCAAGATATAATATTTCTGTCATTGATTTTTTTTACCATTCGAGTCCGAACCGTTTGTTTTTTTGTCAAAGATTAATCACGTGATTATACCCCTATGTTCTCCTAGCGGATAATTATGGAAACTTTTTTTTCAAAACGAACATTTCCTCCAGAGTTTTAAGAGTAGAAAATTTTAAAATAAATTATGGCATAAGAAAACTAAATACACGCATAATTGAACTACGAAGTAGAAAACAGCACAAGAATATCATAAGAATGAAATTACTGGTGAGAAAATTAAGGTCAATATTATAAAAGCATGCAGATTTATCTTGAAAGTTGAAACCATAACACATTCATTTTCTCATATGTAATCTTACTATTATAGTATTATTTTTCAGTATTTTTCGATCAGGACTGAAAGCGTGTATTATAAGGTTTGTTCCAACACCGTCACAATATGGTCACGCTCATACGCAATTGATTCCAATAGATTTGTTTCAACCGAGAAGTGATCGTTATCTGACCATCATCTTTTTGTTCCAACCAAACTCGTGACCGTCCGCAGCATGGTTTCAGGTCTTCAGGACGGTAATTTCGGTACATGCTTCAAATTGAAAACTGTTTTGATTCAAGAGTATTGACATGCGCACTAAGAAACACTTTGCCAAAAGCACGATCGTATACATAGGTCTGGCAACTCGTATGGTTGGGGGTGACCCAAACATTGAGGAAATTTTTGTGGTTCTCATGTTTTGCCACCTGCAGTGCTGTCCTCTATTGTCAGTTTGTCAGCCAATCACAAATCAGATCCGATCAACTTTTTGAAAGTAGGAATGATTTTTATTTATTCGAGAGAATTTTGCAAGATATAATATTTCTGTCATTGATTTCATTCACCATTCAAGTCCTAACCGTTTGTTTTTTGTCAAAGAATAATCACGTGATTATATCCCTATGTCCTCCTAGCGGATAATTATGGAAACTTTTTCTTCAAAACTGGTGCCACCCCCCACCACTCAAAAATGCCGGAGTCTCCAGACCTATGTGTATGACCGTGGCCAAAAGAATAGGATAGCTAACCTACCTTTCAGTTTGGATATGTATTTACTTTCATTTGTGTTGATGATAATTTCTTCTGTTCGAATCAAATAAGAAAAAATAAATATGACGATGGAGGATATTCAGTACAATGGGTAGCCAAAAACCGTCAATAAAACCGATCCAACCCTCGAATGTTTTTGTACCGTCGCGAAACTATGCGAAGTTCGCGCATGCGTACTAAACGAAACCGAAACGGCCACAGAACAGTTTCGAAACCATACAGGAATGTTTGTTGGAACAAACCTATGGTATCTAAAATTATGTATTCAATTTGATGTTGAAATTATGTCCAACGATGAGATCAAAATTATAATGATTTTCTATGAACCAGCTATTTTCCAAAACTTGGCAAGAATTCGAGATATATTCGCAAATATTTTCAAGGATTTCATAATCTTCAAACCCAACAATACGCCTGTGTTAACGATATATGTATCTACTTGGTATTCGAATTCAACATCGATTTGTCAATAAAGCGACTATCAATCCTCATTTATTGTTGTTGATTATGATGTGATATGTGATTCATCAGAATATTATCATAAAACATATGAACAATACTTATGATAGTGTTCCCAAATGTTGATACGAGAGAGTAGTCCAAGAGGTGAATTTGACGAGAACTTGAATTCTCCATACCTTCCGTTGAGTTACGGTTCTCATACAGGGTTGATCACGTCAATTTCAGCATTCCCATTCATCACTGATATCACTAATACATTATATGGATATTTACAATATCTTTCCCTATGGTGAATAAATAAAATATAAATATTTCTGAATACATTTTTGGATATTTCTACATTTCTTCGTTTCATAAATCAATCAAATAGTTATCACAGTGAATAATTAGCCTACAGTTGTTATCTCAACTACTTCCAAAACAAATATTCATGAACAAAATAATATTAGATTATGGTTGTACCCCAGATAAAAAGTACGCCAATGACTTGACCATTAGATATATATATTTGCTTATGCAGTATGCACTGGTATTCGTTTTATATCGGAACGGAAAGTTGCTAACGTGTTTGTGATTAAACTATATAACTATTGTTCTATACTGTGTTTTGATGGAACTGGGACGATTAATAACGAAAATAACTATATATTTCACATTGCCTATTATCCTTGCCATTACTCTCGCTATCCCCTAAATATTCTTTTAACATCTATAATGTGGATCACGTAGTAACGTATCTGGGCAAATCGTATAACGGATTAATAAAATGAAAGAACTATTGTTTCACGACATTTATTGTTTTGAAATAATTTTCAACTTCCCAACAAGACAACACGTCTAGGTATAAAACTGACACGTACGTATGGATACATTTGTAAAGGGATAAATTTGTAAAATTATTTCATGCTTTCTGGTCGTTTCAAAAACAAAACCAAAACATTTCTTCTCGAATCATTCATCACTGCTCTATCAAACAAAAAATTCAGATTTCTGATGAAATTCGTGAATGTTTCTGCAAGCTTAATCCGATACCAAAATACAGGAAAGATATATATTTTTGTTCGAATAAATAGGTATGTATTCCGAAATGTTCCCCCTTTCGCGTTACAGTACTGTGTAAAAAAGATTATTTATTCGAAATTTTGATAATTGATGAATTGAAATTTTTGTATAATTATGGGATTTTCGATTTTCTTCTGGGCTATTCGCATCGATAGCTACTCACAGGTGTGTAATATAGAACACATTTTCGTTCGAAAAATGTCCTTGAAATATATCTACTTGAAATTTTTTTATCATAATATCAAAATTCATATGGAGATTCCACTACTCCATAATTTGAGGGCCTTGAAAAAAACTCATATGGTTTATTATTTTTCTTGATACTCCGATTTGACAGGATAACAAAAGGGGCATTTTTTGAGAGGAACTGAGAATAAAAAAATCTCACATATCGTAAAAAGTTTTGACCGGTTGTCTCTTGAATTGTCTTAAATTAATCAATTTCAATGATTTCATTTGAAAATTCATTCAAGTAATATTTTCATTTTCTGATTATGAAATATTGCATTGCTGATAGTGGAGAAAACAAATATCCTTCAACCTTGAATGACAGCCGAAGAAAAATGGGAAAATGTGATGTTGAATAAAATATCAGGCTCCGAGTTGAATTATATAACAACTTCGCTCTATCGAAAAAAATATCTAGAAGAGTTAGCCAATAAACAATTTGATCAGATGTTATTGTCTGGAACATAACCGATCAATTGTGGACATTAACATAGAATCTTATAGCGACGTACCCTTTGGAATCCCGGGTTCATCACAGTATTCCCGGGACGCCATCTTCTGTCTGGATAAATATTAAAGTACAATCTGGCCTCCAATTTGGGATCCATCTCTTCATTAGTTCGTTCCCCCACAGACAGGAACACTCAAAACAATAACAAAGCAGAAGCAGCAATATCCGAAACTGAAAATAGAGGTAACCTAACAAAACGCACTTCTCGCGAAAACTAACAAGGCAATCACAGAATAATCCAACATGGTAATGCGGAAACACATGAGTCTTCGCGTTTGTTTAGTGTACACGGCCGACTGTCTGCAGAGAAGCTATAGCTGTAACAGCGAACTTTGAGGTTATCGTCCGATCGCTGTTTTGGGACCGAAGCCAATCATGAATCGAGCCACCGAAGGCACTAGTGCTAGTATGTTATGCCGATGGCGTGGCGAAAAACGAAGTGAACTACTCTACAAGAATCGAACACATTATTTGGGAGGAAGCAGAATCACAAGGCTGTTTGTCAAAGATGCTGGTAGATATTATACATTGACGGTTACGGCAGTTGCTTCTCTCATGCGAACGAGAGAGTCTACGAATTCGGGTGAGGCAAGGGCGTATCTTAAGGGGTAAAAAACAACCATTTCACAAAATATACAATGTTCAAGATGTTTGAGGGCTTTCTTCTCCCACTAATTTTCACTGTCATCAATTCATTTTAATTAATTCAAATTAATTTTCACCTACTCTACGAATTATTTTGACCGAAACATAACGAATTCCATCGTGAACAAATCAATCCCTTTCAATATAGAATAATAATGAACATTGTACAGGGTGTCTGAATATGATTCTCTGGTAACTGCTTAAATAATCGTATCCCAGTATTTTCACTGGGATGAACTTGAAAAATTTTTTTATAATCTACTTTGGGATATAAGTATACCCATCATATGAAAACCTATTGAAGAAGTAGTAATATTGACTGATCATGCGATCTAGATTTCGATGAAAAAAATTTATTGCTACTAATTTTGTTCCAGAATACACAAATTTGATCATATTATCGTTGGGAAAATTATTAATTTCAAGATTTTTGGGGTACGAAATTTTGAACATTTTTTCTTGCAGATTCCTTTACTCATTACATATTAGGAATAATCATTATTTCTGTATTTTTAATTTTGGTCGTACGAGAATTATATAGTTTGTTTTAGTAATGAAGACGATCATTGTTAGATACTATTATTATTATTGAACAGAGATAAGCTATAACAAGATGTGCACGTCAATGTTAAAATTTGGAAATATATTTCATCATGCTTTTGGAATCAACCACCAGACGGAGCTACTATCTTTGCTTCCACAGCAAAGTTAGCTCTTTTTACTGCTAATTTGGCTGTCACGTTATTCATTTGAATTATAAAGAAAGAAGAGGAAAAGTTTTTTCTAGATGTATTAGAGCTCAATTTGGTCAGCATTGTATGTATATATGATTATTGCTTGACCTGAAAGGTTAACTTTTTAATATATTGTTTGTGGTGAAGCCGTTATAAACAAATTTGCAAATCGCGAAAACAACCCCTTACTGCTGGTTTTTAGGCGTTTACGCGAAAACTATACGAAAAAAATCTTCGAACAAAAGTTGTAGAGCTTTCTTTCCTGCGTACTTTGAAATCAAGTTCGTTCGATTTGGATGCACGAGTTATTTTCTGCGGATCCGAAAAGACGCGTGGAGGGAAAGTGCGAGGACACGAGAAGTGGGACAGACAAGGCGCGATGACGGCGGCACCGTCTCACCCTTTGTCGTTCGCGCCTCTTTCCCTCACACCCTTCGTCGGATCATAGAATCAGACGGGATAAGTAAATGAAATCGTTGCGTTATTTATTTGATTACATTGCACAAGATTATAATTGAAGATAAACATTATTTTTGTTTAGCATTTTTTATATATCATGAAATATAGACGTTTCATGAGTATACTGGGTGTCCGAAAGTGCTTGCTTGTTAACAACATTAAAAATTTTGATTTGAAAACTGAGAACACAATTTTCTCAGGAACAACCAATTTCAGAGAGTACATTATGAATTTATAAGGGAAGGCATGAAATGGCTCTACAATATGAAGAAATAATATACATTTGAAAAATCAAGTTTTTGCTAATTGAAATCTACCGAATTGATGCCTATCCAAAAAATACATCGTATACAAAACGAGACCTTCATACCTACCGAATGGATTCACTCAATTATTATGGATAACGGTTTTTAGGCAGCATTTATGGTCCACCAATGTTCGTCAAATTATTTTTCGTTTTAGTTCAACGTCGTATTTTATGGAAAAAAAACATGGAACTGGATGCAGAATTCAACGCTGACTTCGATGGTGATAGAATATACAGGGTGATCCATTGAAAAATATACTGCTTTTGTTATTACGGAAAAATTCAATACCCTGTCCTGTAACTAATTACACTCAGGTTAAACCTATGCCTTTGGACTGCTCAGATAAATGCGGTAGGTCGTGAATTAGATAAGTTGGGCGCCAGACTTGCAAAAGGCAAAAGTCAATTAGATAATGATATAACCTTGCTTGGGAAGGAAGAACAAAAATCCAGATAAAGACTATACGAATTTAATGACAAAAATCTAGCTGAAGGCTCAAAATAACAAAAAAATAAGGTGCTGAAGGCTAACAATAAATAATTAATGATAAATCAAACGTGAGCCAGAACATCAAACCTAAATCTGCCAAGAGCCCTCTGCTGCTTGATGTTGGTTGGATTTACGGATCAGCCACCTTCGTTCTACCACCAAGAGCTCTCTGCTGCTTGATGTTGGTTGGATTTACGGATCAGCCACCTTCGTTCTACCACCAAGAGCTCTCTGCTGCTCGATGTTGGTTGGATTCACGGATACAGCCACCTGCGTTCTACCAGGTTTCTTCCCGATCACTTCCCTGTTCGCTTGTGTCTTAGCGGTGACGGAGATGCTAGCACTCGTTCACAAAGGGGGATCCAGGGAATAAGATCACCAGCAAATCTTCCTGCTGAATGGAACCTCCGGAATCACAGTCCACCGAAAAAGAAATGGATTAATACGAGCTCGGCAACATGGCTAATGCTCTGGTCTCAAATCAGACAAATCATCAACCGAATAAAGAGAAAGAGAGAAAAGAAAAATATATCTAAGTCAATTATGACGTTAAGCTAATCATATAACGTACATATCTAAGTCAATTATAAAGTTAAACAATTTATACAACGTTAAGTAGGAAATAGGGTGGCTAGCCCTTGAAATAACAAGCCTTATTCATTCCGTGCTCCCCAAGCCAACAAGTTAAATCCCCAACTGGCAGTCTGGTCGATTCACGATCCACGACAAAATGGAGATACCACACCGGCACACGTGCCTTACAAGAAAAACGGAAAATATCGGTAAATATTTGAAAAATATCAGAAAATATATATGCAGAAGCAATCCTACTAGATATATAAATCAGATTACACCCCCCGATGGCGTGGATCGGTTTCAACTCAAGAGATAATACAAGATAAAATTCAGACTGACTTACCAGTTGAAGACCCAACCGCTAGCCACGGAAGCTCGAAAAATCTCCCAAAATCCATTTCATCGATCAGCGCATCCTTCCAGGTCCCCTCTCTTCACAATTCATCCCGATCATGCGTCTCAAAGGTATCAGATTTTAGAAGTGGCTATTACTACCACAGGACGGAGACGTGGAAAGGATGTTGATAAGTTCCTCAATCAAATGATTTGAAGATGAAACGAAATTTTCGTTACAGTCCATCTGGAACTATTTTCAAAACTTAACCTTGGTGCCGTGTCACTTTAATATAAGACTTTTTTTCAAATAAATCAGCTTTATCGATATATCGAACAAATGCGCACTGTCGGGACACTCGGTATAAGTTATGACATATTTCAATCCACAAAGATTATTGAAATTGTGAACAAAATGATCCAAAAGCATTTTATGATAATTACGAAGAATTATCATATATTATATAAACATGATTAATTATGTAGAATAATCATCGTAGTTGTATCACAGCATAGGGAATCCCATAATCCCTATGCTGTGGTTGTATCAACAAGTTGATTAAGTTATTATGTTTAGATTCAACAGTAGAAAGTCAAGAAATATTATTGAGAGGAATGAATTGAAAGAAAGGGATTGATCTCAATCGTAACATCGTTTATTCACACATCTATTACACAGATGAACTGTACATGTTATCATACCTACATTTCACAAATAAATCGCTTCAATTACATTAATACCAAACATACGGACCTAGTAAACAGTCTTTGCACAAAATATGCACATCCTCGTGAAGTCAAACCTCCTCACATCCATTTGATACTCAGAACTTGAATTCTGCGGATGTTGGAAACTTGACTGTACAGAAAAAGTAGTCGTAGGCTGAAAAGTGGAGCATATACGTCCGCATGTCGCATCGATGATTCCTTCTGGATCGAGGGCTGAGGAGGTCTGCAGATATCAGTTGTGCACTCACGACAGCTGATGCTCTGATATGAATCAGACGATGAAGGCTGGTCACATTCAAGTCTGGTGCGTTTTGTTGGACCCTGGCAGTTTGATATCTAACACGACAAAGCTTATAGAAAAACTTTATATCATCGTTGGCCCAACACTCCCATTTGTCGTTGTTTAATGATTGGCTTTTCAGAGTCAATGTCTGCAGGCCTTTTTGATGAACGACTACAGTGGTGTCCTTTCCACAATCGAGCGGTTCATCAGATTTCACAAATTTGAGAACGGTCCATGATGGCGACTGTAAGCAATTGAAATTTCACCAATTGATCCCATAGAGGGAAAACATTTCGGACAAAACGATTTTCATTTTCAGATATTGACATCGCTCGCAGATTGAAAAAATCAAAATTTTTGGCTGAGGTAAGGGATGGCAGAAATGTCTGAACTGACCAAAAGTCTCGTTTTGTGAATGCGACTTCAACGAAGACAATTTATTTTCATAGGATCATGCCGAAAACGAATATAGAACAGTACATTCTCGACTACTGAGGAAGACATGGAGAAGTACATATGATCATGTCTTCTGATATGCTGATTAAATGAGATATTGTTTTTAATTCATCATATTTGTTGCTGGTAATTTTCGTTCACTTAGTTTTTTTTGCGGTATTTAGGTACTCCTACTACGTCTGATTTGTAAAATAAGTTTCACTTGTTTTTTTCTTCAATTATTTTTCAACTCGAAAATATACCAGAAATATGCAAAATTTATCACCTGATACCTAACAAAACATACGAAATATGCTTTGACCGGTACGAGGTCACGTTTTTGAGGCTGTTGTATCTCGATTCGACATCAATATGTATCTTGAAGAACGTTAGCATTCTTTTGAGATATTGAGCGTGTTTTTATCATTTATCGTTCTAAATTTATGGCTGTTTATATCGGCTTTTCGGATTTTTTCTAACTTTGAGTAAACAGCGGCACTGCCTCACATCGTTTAATCGAGCTCAAACTCCATATACAAATAATATTATACTCACCTGTGAAATCAGCAAACGTTTACACCCACAAGATATAAGAAGAGCTTTTTGGAAAACAAAAATTCGCTTTACTTATCTGTTCAAGACAAACTACAAGCAAAGACTGAATTCATATTCTTCAATTATATTCGGAATAAATTCTTACAATTATTATTTCGAAGAAATCGAAAAAAAAGTCGATCAGTCGGTTCGACGACAAAGGGTGAGACGGTGCCGTCGTCATCGCGCCTTGTCCCACTCCACTTGAAGAAATATGTATTCGTGAAATGAAACGATGCAATATAATTCTTAAGTATGTTGAATTCTTCTTATTTTCACAATATACATATGAACATTTTCTCAAAATATTTATCATTTTTGGGATCATAAACTCCTTCGACACATTACATACATACATACTGAAACATTAACTCAAAGAGTATAAAAAAAAATACAAAATCTTGTCGTGTTAAAATCTTCAATAAATGAAGAAAACCACTTATTCCCTTTGGAAGTACTTTATTTGAATGAAGTATTTTTGTAATAACTATTCTGTATTCAGTATTCTTATACAAAAAGCATAAGTATTTTGTGTTTTGCATTTCAAATAGAAAATTAGAAAAATGTTTGTATTTGGATACTCCTTCAAAAGCGTTTTGTACATCTTCGTCTATAAGACGAGAAACCTTCGTATCATCAATTGAATTGATTGAATTTATTTAGTTCAGAAATATTTTCAATATTATGAAACACGTCAAGGTAATATAGGAAAATAGTCAAATTTGAATAGGACAAAAGTCAAAGTTATACGACTGTATAAAATATGCATACAAACATATAAAAATATAAAATTTAATGTACATGATTTTATCTAGATGTTGTTAAGATGTATCTGTTTTTGGTTATCTTGAAATATTCATCAAGTGAGTACATACAGTTCTCTGTCAAAATTATTTTAAATTTTTTTGAAAAATTTCAGAATGGTAGATCACGAAGTTCGGTTGGTAATGAATTGTACCATGCGATAGCTCTGTCTGCGTGCCTACTTAATCTAGTGTACGGTTGCATTAGCATAGATTTATTTCTCGTGTCGTGCCTGTGAAAATCGGACCGAGCCTGACAGTTGTTCCTGGTTTTTTTTTGTACAATAAGTTATGGTACAGAACTGTCGAAAATATGGTCATAATTTTTAGTTCCTCAAATATAGGTCTGCAGCTGACTTCCCAATTAACTTTATTTATACTGCGTAAGGCAGCTTTTCGAATGATTAATTTTTTTTAGATAACAGTTTCCCATTTTCCCAAATCAGAGCTACATATGTTAAGACGCTGTGAAAGAGTGCGAAATAGGTTGTACATGCAGCTGATTCGCCTAGTGAGTAACAGATTCTTCTTATATCGTACACTGTACCTGAGAGTTTTCCACATAATATATTTATATGTTCTGACCATTGCAACTTTGTATCTAATACAACTTCAAGAAAATTGACATGGTTCTTTGAATTTTCAGAAGTGAAATTTATAAAGGTTAGACTTCTACTTTTATTTTCATACAATAGCATATCATTGGGTTCGAACCAAGTCACAGCCTTCTCCAAGATAAGTGAAATAACAAGCTCGGTATCTTCTTCTTTTCCCAAATCGAAGCCAAAAGTTGTATCGTCCGCATGGATGGTGGTTGAAATGTTTATAGAATTCGTAGTTAACGGGAGGTCATTTATGTAGATCAAGAACAGAAGGGGGCCCAAGACCGACACCTGTGGCACTCCCCACTTAACAATATCTATATCACTTCGTTCTTCTCCAGTCACTACAACTTGCTTTCTTTCGTGTAAGTAATACTTCATCAAATCTAGTGCTCTACCACGTATTCCGTTGGAACTGAGTTTTTCTAATAATATATTATGATTCACACAGTCAAAGGCAGATGTAAGATCCGTAAATATAGTCAAATATTATTTACTGTCATTGAAAGCTCTTTTGGTAGAATTTGTTAGGGAGAGTACTGCGTCAGCGGTGGACAGCCCCCCCCCCTGAAACCATATTGTTGAGGTGATATAATTTTATGATAAAAAGGATATAAAATATGAGTGTATGGCCATTTTCCATATCTTAAAAAAGACCGGGAGAATAGATATCTGTCGAAAATTTCTTGGTTTCGAGGGGTCACCTTTTTTATAGGCAGGAATTACTTTGCCCATTTTCAATTTTTCTAGAAAAACTCCTTACTTAGTGCAGGCATTGATAGTATCTGTAAGAGGTTCCAACAAATACATTCCAGAACAAATGTGCTGAAACCGTATATATCATCCATGAACAATGGTTGGATTTTTTATATAGAAATTATGGATGAATTCTACCATGCTTTTTGATTCGATTGTTTCCGGTGTTATGATATGTGAGTCCTTGTGTTTGCCAGTATTTGTGTTTTTATTATTTTGAACAACGGGAAAGCATATTTCATAATAATATGTGAAGATTTCACTGATTTCATTATATTTCTATTTTGCAGATGAGACATTGATTACTTCATCCCATGTTTCCTGTGATAGGTAATTGAAAAAGGTGTTTAAGCTGTCATTACTCACTTTTCGATATGTCAATTTATTTTTCGATTCGTTTTTATTTCCAAAAGAAGAATATAGGTATTATTGAAGATGACTTTATTTCAAAATTAGAGAATATATTATCCAAACAGTTTCCCTTATTGTGAGTTTTTCCGATCATCCATTGATTCAAACCAAACATCTGAAAAAGCTGCAGTACTTTTCGTGTGTTGTTATTGTTTTATTGAATGGGACGTTAAAATCACCTACTACAATTATTCTATTTTGTTTTGTTTTCAAATTGCCAATAGGATGTTTTGCATGATTCCCAAAACTTGCTCTTCTTTATCAAGGAATGTAGCTCCTTCAAGCAGCATGCCGATACCTCACACACCTCACAAATAAATATCATAATTTATAATCTTCTTGATGAACAGGGAAACATGCGAGAAACTAGGTTGCTTCCCTGCTCAGCACCACTGGTGGCATTTTATTTGTGTCACTTTTATTGAAAATGATCCTTGAATACAGGGTTTTCCATTAAACAAAAATACACATATGTAACGAAATGATACGCCTATGGCTTGGCCACGCCCACTCCAGGTGACGCGGATCATGAACGTTCGAGATGCGAGGTCTGAAATGTTCGCGTGCCGCCAGGAAAATTCTGGAGAAGCGTGCAGGTATAAAGATCCGCGGACAGAGGCGCAGGCGATCAGTTGATAATCGAGCGTTGTAAATAAATCGTGTCAGTGGAAATAAAAGTGTATATAAATCGAACCCAGTGTTTTAGTAAATAGAAACGTTACAGTGGTGTCAGTGAGTGGGATTAAAATTATAAAATAAATACAGTGTGGACTTGGAAAAAGAAACGTGTAGACTTTTGGGAAGTGAAAGACATTAAACTTTTGTAGCGGAAGCAGGGCATTTCTGAACGATTGTTCTGAGCGATAATTTTTGTTTTCGGTACTGATTTGCATCGTAAATAAACTAAAATGAAGTTGAAAGACCTCTCAGTGAAACAATTGCGTGAACAATTGGAGGAACGTGATGCCGATAGTAGTGGAACTAAAAAAATCCTACAAGAACGATTGATTGGTGTTCTTTCGGACAATGGAGATGATCCAGAAACGTTTGAATTCCTGTCGGCGGACGAAGTCATCATGAGAAAGATAGAAGAAGCTTCTAGAAAAACTGATGCAAAATTGGAAGAAGTTTCCAGAAAAAGTGATGCAAAATTGGAAGAAGTTTCCAGAAAAAGTGATGCAAAATTGGAAGAAGTTTCCAGAAAAAGTGATGAGAAATTCGAGAAAGTTTCTGATATGATCAATGAAATTTCGAAAAAGAACGACGACCGATATGAAGAAGTTTCCAGAACAATCGACGAAGTGCATAAAAACGTAGATGGACTAGAAGAGAAAATAAAGCAGCTGGAATGTCTGATAACTAAGTGTGGCTCAGCAGTACAAGTACCAACTACTGATATGGATAAAACCGCAGTAATTACAGGTCAGGAAGTTAAAGAGGAGAAGAAGAAGAGAAGAAACAAAACATCATTTGAGATTCAAATTGCCTCCGTTTGATGGGAAGTCATCTTGGTCCGTATACCTCAGACAATTTGAAGCCATCGCCACGGCCAATAAATGGACTCAAGAAGAAAAAGCTGTTTCCTTGACTGCGGCTCTAAGAGGTGATGCTGCGGATATTTTAAGATCGATTTCTATAGGCCAAGAAAAATGTTATCAAACATTGTTCAACCGACTTGAGAAACGCTATGGAGATGCCCATCTGCAACAGGTTCACAAAGCACAACTACGCAGCCGAATCCAACGTGCAAGTGAAAGCTTGCAGGAATTTGAAACAGACATTGCTCGAATGGTGCGTCTAGCCTACCCTGAAGCTTCAGATAACATCTTGGAAGAAATAGCCGTTGACATATTCGTCAATGGATTGAGAGAGAGCGAAATACAGAAATCTACGATTGGCCAGACCGAAAGTATTGGATGAAGCACTTGCTATTGCTTTGGAGCATGAAACGGCCAATCAAACTTCCAAAGGTCATCGAGTTAGAACCATTGGCGAGAAAGATGAAGAGAATGATCTGGAAGATATGGTTCGAAAAATTATCCAGAAGACGATGCCCAAGAAACGAGATCCCAGATGCTGGAATTGTGGCGAATTAGGTCATCTTCGTCGCAATTGCCAGAAACCCATACAGCAGTCGGAAAACTAAAACAGGTCGACATGAGGGGGCGATCGTCCACCTTGAGAATTAAAGCCCCTGTAGTTACCGTCAACGTAACATCTTCTGGTGGAGCCCATAGCCTGTATGTTGATGGTCGGATTGATGGAGAGAATGAGTTGTTCTTGATAGACACTGGTGCAACAAGAACTATTGCACGACCGGAAATAGTGAGAGATCATTCCAGAATGTCGCCAGCAACAGCACACCTCAGAACGGCGAACGGTGAAAGGATAAAAGTCTATGGCGAAGTTAATGTTCCTGTCTCCATTGGTAAGATCAAGCACAACATACTGGTCGCTGAGATTTCTGACCAGTTAATCTTGGGTATGGACCTTTTGAGGAAACTTGAAGCCGTATTGGACGTACACAGAGGAGTTCTCAAGGTCGAAGGTGAGGGACTCCCTTTTCATGAAGACAAGGAAGATGTAGTCCGCCTACTAACTACTAGTCATGTAACTATACCCGGCCATAGTGAGAAAATTCTAATGACCAGTCTCGAGGGATACTGTAGGAAAGGAAGTCTGAGGATGGTCGAAGAAGTGGGCAATAATGAGTTCTTGACTGCGAAAGCTCTAGTGAGGGTTGGAGATGTAATTCCTGTTAGAGTTATGAATGTGAAGGAAACTCCAATCGGGCTGAGCCGAAGAACTGTGGTAGGACAGTGTGTTCCTGTTTCGTCGATGCGCTGTGTGACTACAACCGACCAACCACCGAAATCTAAGAACTCAAAGGAGCTTGTAGACACCGTAATTAATACTTGTCAAGATCTGGACAGAGAACAGACCCGTCGAGTGAGAGCCATGCTTGAAGAATTCCAAGATGTGTTTGCCATCGATGAAAATGCCAAAGGAAGAACCAGCGTCGTGACCCATAAAATCAATACTGGGGATGCTCAGCCAATAAGACAGCAGCCGAGAAGACTTCCGTGGGCAAAGCGGGAGGAGGCGGAAGAAATTATCAAGGATATGGGCAAACAAGGTGTTATAGAACCATCGAATAGCCCGTGGGCCTCGCCAGTTGTCCTTGTGAAGAAGAAGGATGGTTCCGTACGTTTTTGTATTGACTATCGCCAACTCAATGTAGTTACTAAAAAGGACAGTTATTTCTTACCCAGAATTGATGACACTTTGGATACTCTTTCCGGGTCCCGTTGGTTCTCTACCCTCGATTTGAAAAGTGGCTACTGGCAAGTAGGAATGGAGCCTGCTGATCGGGAGAAAACAGCTTTCTCGATAGGATCGGGTCTTTGGCAGTTCACGGTCATGCCTTTTGGGCTATGCAATGCTCCTGCCTCATTTGAGAGGCTGATGGAGGCAGTTTTGAGGGGGCTAACATGGCAGACATGTTTAGTGTACCTGCATGACGTAATCGTAGTTGGAAGATCATTCGACGACCATTCCAAGAATCTGAAGGAAGTGTTTCAACGATTACGTGAAGCCAACTTGAAACTGAGCCCCAAGAAATGTCACATATTCCGACGAGAAGTTAGATACTTGGGCCATATTGTATCTAGTGATGGTGTAACAGCCGATCCCGAGAAAATAGAAGCAATTCGAGGATGGCCAGTACCCAAGGATAAACATGAGATCAGAAGTTTCCTTGGCCTGTGTACGTATTACAGGCGTTTCGTCAAAGGATTTGCTCATATCGTTAAACCTCTTACAAAGCTAACGGAGGAGGGCAGAGAATACTTTTGGGATGCAGAATGTCGAAGAGCTTTTGAACAGCTACAAGGAGCTCTTGGATACGGATGCAAGCAATACTGCTATAGGAGCTGTCCTTTCTCAGCTTCAAGAGGGACAAGAAAAAGTAATTGCCTACTTTAGTAAAGCCTTGTCTAAATCAGAGAGGAACTACTGTG
This sequence comes from Plagiodera versicolora, assembly GCA_037013635.1. Taxonomy (NCBI): domain Eukaryota; kingdom Metazoa; phylum Arthropoda; class Insecta; order Coleoptera; family Chrysomelidae; genus Plagiodera; species Plagiodera versicolora. Next base: position 12,625,465 of record CM072982.1, read on the forward strand.
TTACCAGAAGAGAACTCCTAGGCGTAGTGAAGGCCTGCGAACATTTTCACAAATATTTGTATGGCCGAAAGTTCCTTCTTCGAACCGACCACGCAGCCTTAAAGTGGCTTCTGCAATTCCGTAATCCAGAGGGTCAAGTAGCAAGGTGGATAGAGCGGCTGCAGGAATATGATTATGAAATCGAACACAGGACAGGAAAAATCCATCAAAATGCTGAAGCCCTATCAAGAAGACCATGCAGTGAGAATTGCAGCCATTGTTCGAAGCTCGATAAACGACTTTGCCATATTCGAAGAACTATAATCGAAAGTGATAATTGGCAACCTCAACAATTACGAGTCGCTCAAGAGAACGATCCGTGTCTGAAACGTGTTCTGGGCTGGAAGCTTCAAGAGGAAAGACCGTTCTGGCAAGATATTAGCGCATGTAGTCCAGAAATAAAATCGTATTGGAGCCAATGGGATTGTCTGGTACTGAAAGATAATCTTCTGTACAGAATATTTGAAAACGAAGATGGTACGGAGTCCAGGTTGCAACTGGTTGTACCTAGGAGTAAAGTGTCGGAGGTATTGCGTCAGTTACACGATGGTGCTTCTGGAGGACACTTTGGAATTACGAAGACTTTACAGAAGGTTCGAGAGCGGTTCTATTGGGTGAACTGTAAAGAAGACGTACGAAGATGGTGCCGGAAATGCGAGTTGTGTGCAATGGGCAACGATCCAGTTGGCCAGAAGAGGGCGCCCATGAGACAATACAATGTTGGTAGTCCAATGGAAAGAGTAGCTATCGACATTGCTGGTCCATTTCCAGTAACAGATGCTGGAAATAAGTACATTCTAGTGGCCATGGACTATTTTACGAAATGGACTGAAGCTTATGCGATCCCTAATCAAGAGGCTTCCACAGTTGCCGATGTTCTGGTCAAAGAATTCTTCAGTCGATTTGGTGTTCCTTTGGAGATCCATTCAGACCAAGGACGAAATTTTGAATCGGCTCTCTTTCAAAAAATATGTCAATTGATTGGTGCTGAGAAGACCAGAACAACACCCTTGCACCCTCAGTCGGATGGAATGGTGGAGAGGATGAATAGGACCATGGGCAAACATCTTTCCAAGGTCGTATCAGAACACCAGAGGGATTGGGACCAGTGTATTCCTTTGTTTTTGATGGCCTACCGATCGGCTACCAACGAGACTACTGGCCAGACCCCTGCCTGCTTGATGTTTGGACGTGAAATCCGTTTGCCGTGTGATCTGGAATTCGGCTGTAAACCATCAGAAGAGAATGTGGCCGGTGAAGGCTATGCGGACGAATTGAAGCTGAGGATGAACGACATCCACGACCTTGCCCGACGGAATATGCAGATAGCCAGTGATCGGATGAAGAAACACTATGATTCCCGTTCCGCGAAGGGGACCTTCGAAGTAGGTGATCCTGTCTGGCTGTATAATCCACGACGACGTCGAGGCTTTTCCCCTAAGCTCCAAAGACAATGGGAAGGTCCGTATGAGATCAAGAAGAGGATAAATGATTTATCGAATCGGAAAGTTGCCAAGAGGGAAGCCGAAAGTTGTTCACATAAATCGTCTTGCACCATATGCTGGCTCGAATGACGTCGAAGAAGCAAGAACTCTTCAACAAGTACCAAACGGTGACGACTTCCAACCGAGTTACACCGAATTCATGTCGGATTACGCAAGCAGGGGGAAGATCAGGCTTGGCGTGACCGTTGAGGTCCAGCAAGATCTTTTCACAGTTCCAGGAGATGTTTCCATTGCACACTGCGTCGCTCAAGATCTCCGAATTGCAACAGTCTTTCGCAAGAAGTTCGGCCGCCTGGATGAATTGCGAGATCAAATGCCCAGAGTAGGAAGAGCACTACGACTAGAAGATGGCCACCGATCCTTATTCTATCTAATAACTAAGAAATTATCGATAGAAAGAGCAACCTACGAGAATATATGGTACGCGTTAGTAGAACTAAGGAAAGTCGTCTGCCATTATGACATAAAGAAATTGGCTCTACCTAAAATTGGCCATGGGTTGGAAAACCTGGACTGGAAGATCGTGAGGAGCATGATAGAAGTCATTTTCCGAGACACAGGCATACAGATCACGGTGTGCTGCTTTAATCCGAAAAGACTATGTCCCTCAAAGACGATCGACTGTTATTTCTTTCTCCGAGGGTTCTGCAGGGCCGGAAACACCTGTAGCTTTCGCCATCAAGAGCCGACGTCAGGGGTTGCCACATGGAGAATTTCTGATCGGGGCGATCAGAACTAAGGAGGGAGCAGTGTAACGAAATGATACGCCTATGGCTTGGCCACGCCCACTCCAGGTGACGCGGATCATGAACGTTCGAGATGCGAGGTCTGAAATGTTGGCGTGCCGCCAGGAAAATTCTGGAGAAGCGTGCAGGTATAAAGATCCGCGGACAGAGGCGCAGGCGATCAGTTGATAATCGAGCGTTGTGAATAAATCGTGTCAGTGGAAATAAAAGTGTATATAAATCGAACCCAGTGTTTTAGTAAATAGAAACGTTACACATATATGTGCTAAGACTGTCTGCTTGTGAACATCGTATATGGAGCAAGTAGCATCTACCAAATATAAACAAGATATACGTATGTCTTTTCATATTCCATTATTTGTCATCCTGTATTCCGTTATTCTGTATTCGGAAATGAATGAAAAACCTTTTTATTTTCAAAATCTACTGAATTATTTGCAGAGAAAAACACTTTGGTGTGAAAATTCTTTGAATCGTTTCGAATTCGATTTAATCTAGTAAATATCATGATAATAAAATTTATTCAGGTAAAAAAAAGATATTTCTAGGGCCCAAGATCTCATATCAATAATTCCACATCATATTTTTGTAGGAATTATCGGAAATATCAATAATTTCATTCATCAATCTTCAACAACATTTTTGAAACTAGGCATATCAATATCAATACATTACAATTTTTATTTAGGTCTTATTTTATATGTTTTTCAATTATTAGTAATGAACTCACGGTTATGGATATTCTTGAGAAAAAAATTATTCAGACTCTTTCAAAAAATATTTGTCAATTGTAAAGTTGATTGACATTTCTCCACCATCTCAGGGAATCTAAATGTCATTCTGAAAAAACAACCTTGTTTGATACAGGAACAATATGATTTATTGTATTTTTGCTTTCCTAAAGGCATTTATCTTTATCTCAATGGTCGTGAGGTAGTGAATGCAAAGTTTTATGACTTATCTGAGGCTTGCTGCTGAAGAAACTCGAATCTACAGTACTCAAGGCACTCCGTTGTCTTGGTCAAATTTTATCGATACAATTGTTGCCACAGTGTATTGAATAAATCAAGAATATGAGGAATATGTGAATGTTACACATAACTCTGATCTTGAGCGAATCCAATTTCCGTGGTATATAATTGAATTGAATAAACCACTTGAACATTTCGATGAAAAGAATATTTATCATTGAATGGTGCAAAGTTGATCTTAGAGATTCCAGTCGACTACTATTCAAACAGCAGAAAATGTTGACACCAGCCAGCATTCTAATTTTCCATACGTGGGAAATTGAGATATAAAATAAATACCCTATAGAGCGTCAATCCAATTCTATGGTCTCAACAACTCAGTCATTTATGAGATGAGAACATCATACAATCAACAACAGGGACAAAAGGAATGAATTGTGTGCGTAAATTCAGAAGAATCACGAAAATCACTGGTTGTAAGGATATCATATGATTCTGAATTGAACCATTTGTTTAAGATTTCAACTGAACTAAAAGCATTTATCTATTGATCGCTTGAAAATTCTAAGTGACTTCATTGAAATGAGGAAACAGAATATAATTCGAAGACAATGTTTCAAGAAATGTTGTTATCAGTGCGGTACCATAGTGATGATTACTATTCTTGTTTATATTACATAGTTTTTGTTTGTAATCATATTTGTTTTTTTGTCGTCTTTTATAACTTTGAAGTATTTGAATGTTTTTCCTTTTTTCATGTATTATATACAAATATGGTCTTTTGAAAAAATCTTCCTCACCAGATCAGATTCCCTCCTCGATCCACCCCCCTTATCCTCCTCCCCTTCATCCCCCTCGTCGGCGTCGTCGTCGGCGTCGTTTCTGCTCTCTGCCTGCCCCATGACCACCGCACCATGGGAAGCGGTGAAGGCGGCTATTTGAGCCTTCCTGAGCGGCAGCTGGGCAACGCGCGACGGCGGCGGTGGCCCGCGTCGTTTCTCACAACAGACTGACGCCCGTAGCGTCGCGACGCCGGGAGACGGCTGTGCCGTGACGGCGCCGCCGCCATCGCAGTCACGAAGGCGGTTGAGAAAAGGGTGGGGTGGTGAAAGATAGATTGCGGGGTTGTCGGGTCCATCGTTTCCACAGCGAAATTACGTTTCGAAAATGAGACTCAATGATGATCAGTTTATGTTGGATAAAATGAAGTCACGTTGTACATTCATTACTTTCCTGTCTCGGAGTATGAATACAGACTCTGATTTATAAAATTCACATACTGTCTTGAAACAATTATATCATGATCCATAATTTGGTTCACGCAGAAATGGTTCGGATTACACAATAAAGTAGGGCTTGGTTTTCTCCATTCCGCACAAATTTCACATACGGGAAATAGGTTAACAATTTAGACACAACATAAAGATTAGTGAGGAAATTAATATAGGAATATTGATCGATAAAACATTGCTGAAAAGCTGATGAGTAGGATGTAGACGTCCAATTCAGAAGTGGGATTACGAACACTCCATACGTCCGTCATTGAAAATTGAATTTGGAATTAAGAACAAACGATTCGAAGGGAGGTACGATACGAATCTTACGAGACCTAAGAAAGTCTCGAATAAGAAAAAGTATGGTCAGGCCATAACTGACAGTTTGTAATGTTTCTTTGTCTTGGATTAGATCGTTAATTTATTTGATGAAGAATCATTTTTCAAATTGATGGAAGTCATTGGCAAGTGCTCGCCAAAACCTTTGAAAAACCTTTGCCAAACGAAAACATTAAATGAAATTCGGAAGTGGATATTTTTTCTTGATTACCTCAATTTGCTAACTGATATTATAGTCAAATACTGAATTGATAAAAAAATTATGATTAATTGAATAAAATAATTAGCATGCTTAAAACTCTAATGTTAACGATATGAGTAAGTAAATATATCTTCGATTCCTCTGTGTTGGGACCATTCTCAATGAATATTGTAAGAATCTTTCAAATTATCATTTCCTTTCTGATATTTGAACGGTTTGGAATTAATTTTGTTTTAAAAAATTAGAGTGGGTATTTCCATAAATAACCAAGCGATAAATACCTTATACTATATGGATAAAAATCCGAAAATTCACATAAAAAGTGTTCACCAAATTACCATATGTAGTTTTGATGACATATTTATGAATGAGTACCTATATCTAATCAATCGACAATTTGGATTTGATCATTTATTTTCTTTTGCTTTCTTCGACGGATTCCTAATCCTTTTCTATATATTCAATAATATGGCTATATCAAAAATATTTCTTCTGAAAACGAAAATGGTGAATTACCTCAGAACTGGAATATGTCATCTCATTTCTTTCAATTTTCATGCCATCACTTAAAAAAACACGACTTTGACCGAACATACCTACAGTTTTAATCAATGACCTTTTATAATTCCATTTCTTTTCGATGGTCTATCGAATCGAGTTTGCCCATGGATCGTTTTCTCACTTGCATCGAATATTCGTAATCCCACTGCAGGCACCCCTCGCAGCTAGGTAAGCTAGGTTCTTCACATACTCTCCTGTTCATCCTGTATTGCTACCACTGCTGGAAATGCACTTATTCAGAATGTGAGAATCTGCTTCCCCTTTTCCTAACGCCACCCGTAAGGAGCCCTCTACATTTAATCTACTAATACACTTTGCTCTCTCTGATAGCGTTGCGTGATGAGAATTCAACATTCACTGAAACAAGTTTTCCTAATACACAAGAAGTCAATTTATTTCCTATGAAGATACAACATATTCGTGAATAATTTGTCGACTGACTAAGTGCAACTGAACAGTGGTGAGCAGAACAAGCTGTCATCCTATACCACGGTTCCTATTTTTTTTTATTTTACTACAGGGGTCCAAAGGATATACTGCAGCCGGAGGCTTATTGTATTTCCCCTATCATTCCGATACCCTGAAACATATTGGTCCCTTTGACTATTTTGCAAAGGTCATTAGGTTTCAGGGTTCCCACATTCTCTAGGTTTAAATCAGGTTCCCCTAGTTGTACTACTCTTCTATAGTTTAGTGCCTCACAATAGCACAAACTGTGTTCAATAGTCTCATGTTCTAAGCCACACAATCTACAAGTCGGGTCACCTTGATATAGCCCCATCTTTTGTAGGTGTGTTCTGACAGGAGCATGTCCTGTAAGGAGACCTGTTACTAGTCTTACCTGATCTCTACTTAATCTTAGTATCTCATCAGTTCGTTTTTAGTAGGGTGTAGCTGACACCTCCCTAGCTAGTTCGTCAGCTATTTCGTTGCCTTCTATTCCACTGTGCCCAGGTACCCAGATCAGTTTAACTTTGTTTGACCTTGCCAGCGTCAGAAGTTCGTTGATACAGTCCCAGATGAGTCTGAACTTTACCTTATAACCTGCAAGGGCTTTTAGGCTGACCTGACTATCCGAATAAATATGGATTCCTTTTTTCTTGAAGGCCTTCTCATTGCATATTTCTGCACATTGTAGAATTGCAAATATTTCTGCTTGGAACACCGAGTTGTTTTCACCAAGCGCAAAGGAGTGTTTCTCCTTCAGGGTTGGGGAATAAATTCCCGCATCAGGTATTTGTTCAGTCTTTGATCCGTCTCTGTACCAGATCATTCGGTTTTGCTCTTCTCTAGCGTGAACTTTGTGCCACTCCCTTCGATCCGGGATTACCACCTCGAAGGGTTTTTCGAAGATGTATTTAGGGATCATATTATCTCTTGACATCTGCAAGATATTGTCCCCAACGAATTGTAGTGGTGTATTTTTCCCACTATCTTTTGACGCTACAGGTAATCTGAGGAGCCCCAGTCTATCCTCCCCTTGCACTTCAAGGTGAAGCGGGGGAAGACAGAGCATTACCTTCATGGCCGCTGTTGGGGTAGTCCTCTTCCCCCCTGTTATGCATAGGCAAGCAAGTCTTTGCACCTTGCTTAGTGTTCTAATAGCGTTATGCTGCAATGTCTTGCTCCACCAGGCGTATGGCTGGTTTGACTACCACTTTATACAGCCAATGTATAATTTTTGGTTTCAAACCCCAAGTTTTGCCATATGTTCTTCTCACAACCATAAGGCTCATGGTTGCCTTCTTTGTAACCCTTTGTAGATGTTGGTTCCAAGTTAGCCTGGAATCTAGTATGACTCCCAGGTATTTAACTTCCCCCGACATCTCTACAGGTGTGCCATTCAAGGTCCTAGCTCTTCTTTTCGTTTTCGTTCCTATACACAAACTAATCGTCTGGATTATACAGTGGAAAAATATAATTTTTTTTTGTTTCTCTACTCGAGATGTAACCACGTTACACAATGGGTCTCATGAATGAAAATGTAGCGTATGAAGTAAAAGTAAAAGCAAATGCTTCGAAGCAAAAGGTGAAAGAAAAAGTATTTGCTTCGTTTCTAAAGAATAATCATTTAATTTTGCTCCGTAGTTAATGCTCCGGAATCTAGACCATTTGCTACACTTTTTCACAAGATCAGACAGGAAAAATAAGATATTTTGGTTTTGGTTATTTTGTTAATAAGTAATTTAGTGCGGACGAAGCAACACTATGATCGACGACGAGGAAAGTATGTTCGGTGAAGAGAACGATCAGGTGAGATTTGTTGAGTCATTGCAAAATCATAAAGTAGTACTAGAAAAGTCGCAAGTACTCACTACAAAAAAGCGGAAGAGAATGCGAATAAAGTTATAAACGGAATGGCAGGCGGTAAGCGGAGAAGTGATGAGTGTAAAGCAATTGGCGAATGAATTTGAGATTGCAGCGCCAAAGTGGGCAGTCACGGAACGATAAATGTTGACTTTGGATAGTTTTGTTGCATTAGGATATATGTGAAAATAAAGACATTTCAATCTTTTACAGTGAGCTAGTGCGTCAATATGTATGTATTTTCATTTTTCTTGAAGTGGTAAGCATTATCATTCGTTTTATTTATTTTTTATATTGAAATCATTTATATCAAAATGTATACAGGATTCTGATAATTTGTTTTGTTTTTAGATTCGAATGGCAAGATTTAGTTTAGGGTACTTGGAAGGCACAAACACTTTCAGAAGTGTTCATGAAGGTTCATGTAATAAATATCATGAAGAAAATTTAATTCTTCCACTGTTGACAAAATAGTGGTTTATGTTATGGAATGAATTACGAGTTAATAGTATTTGTTTTTTCTACTGTTTTTCTGGAAATTGTCGAATGAAATACACTGTGTCCAAGATAAGAATGAACAGCATGGGGATCTCGGAAACCATAAGAGATACGGAGATGGTTGAATTGAAGAAAAGTTGCGCATTTCCTAGTCCAACAATGTGCCGTTCAGAAAGTTTGGAAATTCCAATTAGTTCCGGAGATATGCCTGAAAAAACGAAATTTGCCGATTTCGTTTTAATTTTTTTCTGACGTTATTTGAGAAGATACAAGAAAACAAAAGACACTTTCTCATTGCCATTTTTCAATCCCTACAAAACAGCGTTAAGAGATTTTCCGTACGACGTTTCGTTTCGGAGAAACCATCATCAACTTCATTTTTTCATATAGCCCGTGAAAAAGAAATACCCTGTATTGAATAGCATATTTTATTACCAATACAACGATGTATGACACGATATGATTCTGCGATATTTAAAACAGAAAAAAAATGTTTTTATCAAAGATCGAACGTTTTGGTGTAGTGTGCGGTGAAATGATGAGTGAGTATGGTATAGTAGGCTATGATTACTTATTTTTTACACAATGCTTTAATAGTGCGCGAGTTTCTATCGAATAGATTTCCAGGAAAATGGATAGGTACGCACACATTTAGCAGTTTCGTGGCCCCCTCGTTCGCCGGACATCACTCCGATAGATTTTTTTTCTCTGGGGTATTGCAAAAATTATGTTTACCGGTGTTTTTTTGAATCTGAGGATCAGTTTAGGAAACTAATTCTTGAAGCGTGCGATTGCATCACACCTGATATGTTGAGAAGTGTTTTCAATTCAACATTTAGAAGGTGTTATCTATGTTTAGAGAATAATGGTAATTTGTTTGAACATTCTCTATAATAGAGATTAGTTTTTTTAAGTTTCTAGTCAGAAATTCTTAACTAAAAATTTTAATTGATTAACATATGATGAGACCTACCTACTTATACGAATGAAGTTCTCAAATCTCCAATAACGTGATTTTGATTTAATATTTCGAAACATGAGTAATCATAGCCTACTATACCATACTCAGGGTCATCATTTCAGCGCACACTACACCAAAACGTCCGATCTTTAATAAAAACATTTTTTTTTCGTTTCAAATATCGCAGAATCATATTGTGTCATACATCGTTGTATTGGTAATAAAATATGCTATTCAATACAGGGTATTTTTTTCTCACGGGCCATATGAAAAAATAAAGTTGATGATGGTTTCTCCGAAACGAAACGTCGTACGGAAAATCTCTCAACGCTGTTTTGTAGGGATTGAAAAATGGCAATGAGAAAGTGTCTTTCGTTTTCTTTTATCTCTTTAAATAACGTCAGAAAAAAATTAAAACGAAATCGGCAAATTTCGTTTTTCAGGCATATCTCCGGAACTAATTGGAATTTCCAAACTTTCTGAACGGCACATTGTTGGACTAGGAAATGCGCAACTTTTCTCCAATTTAACCATCTCCGTATCTCTTATGGTTTCCGAGATCCCCATGCTGTTCATTCTTATCTTGGACACAGTGTATACAGGGTGTTAATTAAGTATGTTCACAAACTTTGACCACGAATAGTACTCCGAAAACTAGAAAGAAAATGTCATATGAACATGGGTTCGGAAATGCTTCCTAAGGGAGCTACGCTCCTTTGCATGGGGCACCCTGAGAACGGTTTTCCCTCGATATTATCGAAACCGTTCATAACGAAATTATAAATAAACTGACAGTTCTCAAGTTGTTTATCTATTATTGCAATTGTTTTTCACAGCACACTAACTAAATATGTATGTAGACGAACATTTATTTATTTACAATAGCCTGCATCGATTCAATAATTTGCATTTTTCTCGAAAACTGTTAGGACTATGGAGATGTACCAGGAGACCATTTTTACGTAGAAATCTCTGAATTACCATATTCTTAAATCAAAATGTCAAAAAAATTACCATTTAGAAAATGGGATTATTTTTGCCCTTAATTCTTTCCGTATGATACGCCTGTGATTAAAATTATGAAATTCTGAATTCAGAATCAGATTCAGCGTCGAAAGTTTACCCATTCCACCTAATTTCGTAATTTTGTTATGAACGGTTTCGATAATATCGAGGGAAAACCGTCTTCAGGGTGCCCCATGCAAAGGAGCGTAGCTCCCTTAGGAAGCATTTCCGGACCCATGTTCATATGACATTTTCTTTCTATTTTTCGGAGTACTATTCGTGGTTGAAGTTTGTTAACATACTTAATTAACACCCTGTATAATGTGAGATCTCGTTTCAATTTTGTTGATACCTGAACGATACATTCTCGACTGTGACTTTTAATGTTCAAATTCATACCACCAGCTTGAGGAAAAGCATGGGAATTATTATTAAACCGAGTCATAGTTTCACGATCTTCCAAATATTCAAATTCAGTATAGAATCAACACAACACAATACCAAACACAAGAACTATGTTATATTTCTAGTAATTTTTAGTGCTACCAGGTAGCATGTTCATTCGCCAATAATCTAAAAAAATCAATAACATCAACGGAAATCAAACGAAAACAGATTCAAATAAAACTTGCAACAAACCAATAAAATTGAAGTCGTAGGAACAAACATGGAAGTTAATGAATGGTGATAAAAATCCGACCTTACGCAAAATACCAAGTGAGAATAATTTATTAGATTTATTTACAGAGCAGGTCATCACATAAAATTTTATTTCAGGTGCTATGCAAGTTGGCGTTATACCATCAATAGAAACTGCTCAGACTGCTGTTCCCGGTGACATCTGGTCGGAGTCTTGGTTCAGAGCCTGTAAGAGCATGGTGTCAAAGAAAATTAAAAAACATTATCTTCAAGAGACCACAGAAACCAAAAATTAATCAACGGATGAATTTCAGAGATTAGTTTTGTCAAAACAATTGGAAGTCTTGAGGCTAAAATTATAAAAGAGTTACAACAGGATAAGTCAATGATTACAGAAAATGATTGAGTATATAGACAGCTGTAAAACTAATCCAACGTACTACTTGAAAAGAGCGATATTTACTTTAGATTTTTTTCTCGGATTTTTCTTAAAGTATTTACTCATTTTGATATGTTCAATACATTTTGAGTTCCAATGTGTGCATTGAATTTTTCAACTTACCTTACAAATTTTGTTACAATATAAGATAGGCCCTCCCGTCTTCGATTTCCACTTATTCTAACGTCGTCGTCGTTCTTATTTTCATCAATATAATTATTTGCGTCGTTAGGCTTCACTTCTTCCAATTCAAATTCTTAATCACGTAGTGTTTTGGCAATGTTGTGTAAAACAACGCTGCACACAAGCAGTTTAGAAATGTTTTCAAGCTCCAATCGAGCTTTATATTGCAATATGGAAAATCTTTGCTTCAACTGTCCAAAGCAACGTTCAATACACACCATTTCCTTCTCCAATAAATTATTGTGTCGTGTTTCCTCTGGTCTATTTGGGTTTCGATATGGAGTCATTGAACAGGGCTCAATTCAATACCCTTCTTCTGGCAGGAGCAACGATCTTTGTGTATTGCGACGTAGAATGGCATAGTAATATGCTAGAATTTTTCCCCAAATCAAAACTATCAGTGTATGTTATGTGTTTGTAATTATTTCATTTTCAAAATATAACATTACAGCAGAATATGAACAACAAAATAATATCAACAAAACCAAGGAAATTCCTACCCTTTTCCAGTATTTCTCCCAAAAAGTTACTACAGTGTTTCATTTAATTTTTTTCAGGATATATATCATACTGGACATTTTTAACTGAAACTTTATTCAAATCATGTTATTTATGTATGTGCTAGAAGAATGAACAGACATAATACAAATGTACTACACTTCAATTAAAAATAAGGTCGGTGCGATCATCTGCAATTTTTCATTCGAACATTTTTTTTATGTGGAACGATGGAAAATACAAATTTACAGAACATTGCTAATCGACCTTGATGAACGTCGATGATGAATTGTACTACTCTCAGACTCGGGATTATCACAGGAAAAATGTGTCGAGAGCTATAATATTTCTCGGGAAGACAATGACATTATTCTTAGCATCAATATTTGTCCAAAGCACTACTCACAGAAAATTTAAAATTAGATTTTTGGCACAACCGTGATATTCACCACCACGTGAATCATTTAAAATAATATCACTATTTCATTAGTAGAAATGGTATAGAAACGATTCCCTGTTTTTCCAGGCCGTTTTAACTTATACAGTGTGAATAAAATAAGGAATGAATTGATTGTCTAGAAAATGACGAACTTTTCGAAAGAATCCGCGGACAAGCTAACTTTTATTTTGAGATTATCTTTGGACATTTTTTTCGAATTGTTACCGTTATTCTTGATAATGCAATTTGAATGAACATATGTTAAGGGAATTTTTGTGAAAATTCAGGAATTATTGATTTTGAGTGAGCTTACTTCATTTGGTTGGTTGAACAATTTACTCAAATAAGAATTTATTGGGATTTATTGACCGCCTGTATCCTGCCAGGTTCTGGAAGGACTCCAAATTGAACATTTGATTAATATCGTGTACAGGCTACACCTCGCCTATTTCACAAATTGTATCAACATACCATTCTGAAACCTTTCTCAATAAGCACCTATTTTATTTTATCGATCTCCTTAAAAAAGAAGTGACAGGTACAGCTCATCATATGGAATATTTATATAGGTACCATTTTTTTCTGACATGCATTGATCCATGAATATTGAAGTTTGAATAAACATTTTCTAGAGTATCCACAGGGTGTAAAAGTTGGTTTGAAGCGTGAATGAGAGAAATTACTGAACACAATTTTTCCAAATAGAAATCCGATTTTTTCATCACATAACTCGATTCTACTCCAAAAATGAACCCTTCACTTTCCTATACTCAAAATTCACAAATCGGATATATTCCATGTCATCACTCATATCTTCGTACTTACTGCTTAAAATTCTAGGTTTTCAAGTAGGTCATGCATAATGGATATGTAAAAATAAATTCATAGGAATAAACAGGGTGATTCACCTAACTTGTGAAAATACACATGAGACGAATGAGCGTATTTTCACATTTTTGTAGATATCTCTGTAAATATCAATTTTAGCGATATGGTATGCTCATACAAATCGATAGGACATGCGTCGGATGGTTTGGAAATTTCATGGTCATTCTATTTGAAATAAGGAAGTTATTGCGATTTGAAATTTCCAAAAAGTAAACTGAAATATCGAACATCCTGTTGAACATTCTGAAATATTTCGAAGGATACCTGATAGGACACTCTTTCATTTATGTGTATGCGGAGATTGAACCCTAAATCTTGAAAGTTGAAGATAATATTGTCGCGTACAGGGGGTGTTTTTTGGGGGTCACCCCTGTCGCTTGGGTCGTACTCAGGAAATATAAATTAAATGATTTTTTTTATATATAAAACTCCTCACGAAAGGAGACATCCTGTAATGTTCAGAGAACATCGTGAGAAGCAAGGGAAAGGAGGTAGGAATTGGTGTTCTTTTTTAATTTCTGAAGGTCATATGCCTCGGGGAACACCTCCCTGGGCAATGTGTTCCAGAGCTTCGCTGTTCGTTGGATGAACGAGTCTTTGAAAAGAGATGTTCTGCAGGTAACCAAATTAACCACGAAGGGGTGTGAAGACTGGACTTGACGGGTCAACCTCGAAGAGACCGCCAAAGGAGGAACGATTGTTGATATTTCAGAAGAGCACCGCCCATGAAAATATCTAGAGAATAGAGATAGATCGCCAACTCTTATACGGTGTTCCAGAGAAGTAAGCGAGTTAGTAAGCGAAGCATCACCGACGAGACGAATTGCCCTTTTTTGGACAGAATCTAACAGCTTCAGGATATGTTTAGGTGGTGCACTCCAAATATGGGAACAGTATTCCAGGACAGGTCGGATTTGCGCCTTATAGATCGTAAGCAGCTGACTAGAAGTGAAATAGCTACTGGCACGAAACAGAAAACCAAGTTTTTGGGATGCACTTTTAGCGATTGATCTCACATGACTCTCCCAAGAAAGGTTATTGCTGATAGTTATACCAAGCATCGAGATGGATGACTTCAAAGGTATGGTCACCTCTGACAAGCTTATGTAGGGCATTGTGGGGTCGGCTTTTTGGAGAAAAGACATGCTTGTGTTTTGTTTGCATTGAAATCCACTGAGTTTTTGGATCCCCATTCGAGAATTGTTGCCAAATCCATATTTATGTTGTTAACATTTCTTCCTCGTTCGTTTTTGATTTGGCGGGTTGGTATTGGAGCCCTGGAAGAGACGGCAGTGTGGAGGGTACCATCATCCGCGAAGCTGTGTACTGGACATGAAGTTGCCTCCAACAGATCATTGATGTGGAGCAGAAACAGTGTTGGTGAAAAATTTATCCCTGCGGAACACCAGCATTTATGATCAGAGAGTCAGATGAAACTCCATCGACCACCACATGGAGTGATCTGCCTGAGAGAAAACTAGTTAGCAGAGAACATAGCTGAGGAGGCAAGCCATAAGATGGAAGCTTGGCGAGGAGTCCCTGGTGCCAGACTCGATCGAATGCCTTGGAGATATCTAGCGCCCATGAAAATTTTTTATTTGCCTCTAACAGATCATTTATGTGGAGTAGAAATAGTGTTGGTGATAGAATTGATCCATGCGGGACACCAGCATTTATAATTAGAGAGTCAGATGAAACTCCATCGACCACCACATGAAGTGATCTGCCTGAGATAAAACTAGTTAGTCAGACTCGATCGAATGCCTTGGAGATATGCCACGGCTAAGGTTTCACCATATTTCTCGATAGATATATGTGAGACGTAAGCAAGCAGGTCACCAGTTGATCTTTGATGACGGAAACCATATTGCCTATCGTTGATGATTCCTGAGTTTTCCAAATACTTCATGAGCTCGATGTTAATGGCTTTTTCCATGACCTTTGAAATAATATACAGCAGTGCGATAGGTCTGTAGTTGCTAGGTAGGGTCCTTTTGCCTTTTTTGGGGACTGGTTGTACTCTTGCGATTTTCCAGTTGGACGGAAATATTCCCAATTTGTAAGAGTGGTTGAATAACTTGCAAATAATAGGTGTTAGATCTGCGGCACATTTATTGAGAACAATAGGTGGGATTCCGTCAGATCCACAGGCTTTGCCGGTGTTGAGACCCAACGAAATCTTTCGGAATGTTCGAAATGTGATCTCGGGCATGTGACTGTTGATAGGTGTAATGTTCGGGGGTTGCTTTCCCGATGAATCCAGAGTGGAATTGCCAGCAACTAAATGGACAAAAATGTTGGCTTTTTCCTGGGCAGTCGTGGCTAGTGTTCCATCTTCCTTGGTCGGAGGAGGAAACGAGCTGGAATTGAAAATTTTCCCCACAGCTTTGGCAAAAGACCAAAATGAACGGGATCCGTTAGGACATTCAACTAGTTTTGATCTCATTTTGGCATTGTGAGCATATTTCGAATGCTTGATTGTCTCATTGCATATGTTTCTAGGCTCTACGTATACTGCTGTAGTCTCAGGGCTCGGATTTTTTTGCCATCGATGAAATGCTGCCTGTTTGGAAGCGACAGCTTTAGAGCAGCTTCCGCTGAACCAGGTCTCATTGGAAGATGTTCTTCTTGCGGTGTTCGGTATGTAAGTTTGCATCCCCAATACGATGATTCCAGAAATTGTCTCTGCACATCGTGTTGGATCTTCTGAGGAAAAACAAACCCTCTTCCATGGAAACACATAGAAGGAGAAAAACATACGAAGACTTTCCCAGTCGGCCGAGTTATAATGCAACATGTGACGGGGCGCTAATGTGCTGCTCGATGGTACATTGAAAGTGCAGGAGCAGGAGATGGGGGTGTGGTCAGAGTTTCCAAGTGGGACACAAACTTTCACTCTATAAAAATCAGGGTTGGTGGTGAGGAAAAGATCCAGAGTATTGGCAGACTGGTTGATGACATCCGAGATGCGGGTTGGTAGCTCGATAAGTTGTTCAAGACCATACGTGATGGCGAAGGACTCAGTTTGACGACCTGCATCGTCTGTTTTGTTGAAGAATTTGAGCCAGGCTGCGTTATGTACATTGAAGTCTCCCAAGATCACAATTTCTGCTGCCGGATTATTCTCTTGAATGAAGTCCAGTTTGAGTGATAAAAATTCAAAGAGGTTGTTATAGGAAGGTTCATTAGGTGAGAGGTAAAGGCAGCAAAGGAATTTGGTCAGTTTGGTATCGGCCAGCTTGAACCACATCACATCAAAGTCTTTAGGTTTCAGACTCTCTACACGCTGGCATGAAAGATTAGCTTTAGCAAAGAGGCAAACTCCACCTTTGAATCTGAATCGAGAATGGAGCTCATAACCAGGACAAAGCATGTGGACCCTGTCGGAAGACGAGTTTACTTGTGTTTCCGTCAGTGCCAGAATATCCGGCTTCACCAACTGTAGGTGATGGTGGACCTCATTAATGTTCTTGTTGAGACCGCGGATGTTGCAAAAATTAATTTTCAGAGATGAGTCTCCCCGAGTACCTCTCGCCCGGAAATCCGAATGGAGAGGTATTTTGCTTCCGGAATGTTTTACTCTAGGAGACTTCATCATCTTTTTTTTTTCAAAATAAATCAAGGAAAAGAGGATTGGGAGAGGGTAGACCGGAAGGTATCGACCGAACACTGAAACATTGAGTGACCCATTTCACAGCGCACAAAGTCGATATGGTGGTATTTCACCGGGCGATGAGACCATCTACCACCTAACGTTACCCTTTTAGTCGCCTCTCACGATAGGCAGGATTTACCATGGGGTTATTCTGAGGGCCGCCCCCATACGGTTCAATTACAAAATCGAATACAAAACAAAGCATATAATTTAATGATAATTTTGATGGTATATTATTTAAGAAGAGATTTAATTATACAAACGAAAATAGAAATGCTTACCCTAAGATACACAAAAATGCTGAGAACCCAGTCTTCAGGAGGAGTTAGGGGCAATCAAGAGAAACTGTAACATAGGCGTCCAGTCCGAACTACTCCTTCGGACGCCTATCTACCATTCTAGACTGACTCAAGACTCTCTGAAGACTCCCCGAAAAAACCGTCTTCAATTACTTTTATCAAATCTATGATTATTAATCCGCAACATCAGCAAAATTGCATTAGTTATTCTCTTGCTTTTCATAATATAATATTTGTACTGACCTACTTCAATCATGGACTTGTAAATATGTGATTTGTTTATAACAATAATGAAATTGAATTTAGAATATAATTATACTTGGTGTTTTACTGGATTGGATTTTGAAAAATATATATCTTAATAATATGGACATTTTAGTTAGTCCATCTGTCCAATTTTTTTTTAAAAACGAAATATCTTGAAAACAAATCACGATAGGAAGAAAATTCAAAATGCAACAGGTCCAGATTTTTTCGTAGAATTCGAAAATCTAAAATTGAACAGGGTGTTCCATTTGAGAATACAAAGTTGATATCACTTCCGGTTTAACCGGTAGTAACAGCGTATTGAAAATATTTCAGGAAAATAGATCACGATGAGTTGTAGCTGCCACCAAAATTTCAAGTTGATATCTCTATCAGTTCTCCATAAACCTCCCATGAACCAGTTAGGTGAATCACTCTGTATTTATCGCTAAACCATGATGGATGTAATGAAATTTCTTCGAGTAAATGTGATATCTATAAAAGATATCATGAAAAACTCAAACTACCCATATACGTAATCAGAAAATCAATTTCAAATCTTGTACTAAGGAATAAGAGTAGAGCATATTCTGAAGAAGTGCCACAATAATTGAAGTATTTTTGCTGGATTATCACACCTTCTTAGGTATATACAGAGTAGACCATTGAAAACGAAACAGCTCTGTAGGTCGGCTCGGAAACATCAACAACATTTTCGAGAGGGACATCATTCGCGATGAAACGCACCCGAAATACATAACATCCCCCGGAGCTGTGACCGACACCCTTGAAATTTTATAAGTCAGTTGAAAGGTATTTTCCTTCCTAATATCGAACAACAAAAATGAATTAATTCTATCGATTCGTTTTCAGGATATATGAACTTGAAGTTGGGAAATCACTTTTCATTCACTCAATCAATGAAAACAATATCCAACTGTTTACCAACAAATAACATGCATTTGATCGAAAAAATGTTAAGGTCCTGGAGAATCGATAAAAAGATGTTTTCTCGAATTCGACTCCAATGCGTACAACAAAGTACAACAAAAACAGGTATATTTATATAAATCATATTGATACCACTAATATTCTGCTCAAGTATAATAGAATTGGCCATACACCGTGTTCCTGATTTCAGAAATGTAGGTATAGAGAATCAAAGGTGAAGAAGGACAGAAGGACTTTTTGATATGATTTTTCATACTATTTTATATGATATAACACAAAATACAAGACCAGTCAGTTTTTTTGTGATTTTGAGCATTTCAAACGTAAATGCTTGTTAATTATCAGAGATCAACGCTGTCAAGTTTTGCTATTGGACTTTCATCAAATTATTAATAAACTAATATTTCTTTAAGTTCGATGTCATTAAAATAGTCGATAGTCGAAGAACACAGATAACATAGTTTTATAAAAATATTCGGACATGGCAACATTGCAAAGGGAGCGATTCGTGCACAGGTGGCAAAAAATCGTTATTCCTCTGTGCTGATTTCGTTTTTCATCGTTCGAGTGCAGATCAGCTAACCTTATAAACTAATCTTACATGTATACCGGGTATTTCAATTTCGATTTAACCATTTTGAGTTAACCAAAACTGAAATATACGAAAATTAAATGATTTCATCGAAGCGAAGTCGCATATGAAAGTGAAATCGCTATAATATGTAGCTTGGAAATGTTGAAGGAATAATTTTATCTATAAGAATGTCTTGGAAATGAATTACAGTTTTACATCTATCTGCATCTTAATCATATTGCTGAACTAATTTATTCTCTGTTATTTATAACTATTACGATTTCTTATATTATTATTTTCATTCATACAGGATGTATCATTCAATCTAAATTTGGTATTTCTCAAATAGAGCACACTATACAGTGTGTAAGGATGTCTATCATGGGGATCTCGGAAACCATAAGAGATACGGAGATGGTTGAATTAGAAGAAAGTTGCGCATTTCCAGGTCTAACAATGTGCCATTCAGAAAGTTTTGAAATTCCAATTAGTTCCGGAGATATGCATAAAATAACGAAATTTGCCGATTCCGTTTCAATTTTTTTCTGACGTTATTTAAAGAGATATAAGAAAACAACAGAACACAGACACTTTTTAATCCCTACAAAACAGCGTTGAGAGATTTTCCGTACGACGTTTCGTTTCGGAGAAACCATCATCAACTTTATTTTTTAAATGGCCCGAAAAAAGAAAATACCCTGTATCGAATAGCATATTTTGAAGTTCGAACGTTTTGGTTCGTGTGCGGTGAAATGATGACCCTGAGTATGGTATAGTAGGCTATGATCCCCATGATAGACATCCTCATCTTGGACACAGTGTATATTTTATATGTACTCAGATTAGTTGTATCATTGAATGGTTTTATGGAATTCGAATTTTGTTCTGATAAGTAGGCTTCCAATTGACTCCATACAATCTAAGAACGAACACGTATCACCTCGCTGCTGAAACGAGAGTTGAGACAACAAAAGTTGGAAATGTACTTTAGGAGCCAGTCTCTCACATCAAGTCTACGAATTTATATGAGAGTGTGCTCACGTAGCGACGCGACGAATGTGGGACTTTTTTGTCCGTGGGGTTGGGGACAAGCCTGCTACGCAACCACACGCAACTGTCTTCTTGTCTATCTTTTTCAATGCAAATGCGTACACGGCGACTAAGAAGTTGCCGGCAGGCCGCCAACGACGCAGTTAGCACGACGTCATACTTACCCATACTTAAATACAAGAGAAATGCCCGTTACAGAAGATGATATAGATTACAGTAGACTGATAGAAGAAGTGGAAGGAAGACCATTGTTGTATAATAAAAATTTAAAAGAATATTCGAACATTATTGCCAAATCAAATGCTTGGAAAGAAGGTTGCAAGTAGTTATTCCAGGTTTGGGGTCAACTATCGGTGAAAGAAAAAACAAATGCCGGTAAAAATTTATTTAGCTTAAGAACTACAAACTTTTATATTCAGTCTAGTTTTGTGAGTTATCGTAACATCTTAGTAATTGTACACCTATCCCCCGATTTATACGGTACTTGTTTCACACATTTTCGCTTCTACACGGTTTTCTAAATGAGTATTTTTTTGTTTTTATCGCACTCTACGAAATGCTACTGTGATTGAACACGTACGCTGTGTACACATATCACGGGGAATCCCAAGCTTATGTGCTGACTTGCTGCACACGAACACTGTGTCTGTGTGTATTTCTTCGCATAAAATTAAAGTTTTATCTATGGAAAATTGTATTTGAGTGAAAGTTTCACAATTTTTTCGTAATGTATCACATATTTTAACCTGTCAAAGCATTTTATTTTCATTTTATTTCTGTGTACACCTAAAAATATTGAAAAACTATAACTGTTGAAGCAAAATGATGCATTTTCTGCTAGCTTTTCGATTTACACGTTTTTCTCAGGAACGTATCTACCGTGTAAATCGGGGGATAGGTGTAGTGTGATCTTTAAATAGTGTATTTTTTGCTAAGGCAATATTCAATAATTTAAATTGTCTCTCATACAATATGATTTATGGAGACTTCCACATACATATTGAAATTTAATGTTTTGATTAGACTGGTGTACAAAAGCTAGTCAAAAAATAGGATCCTTTGTTATTTTTGTAGTCGGATTCCAGTTTTTAATATTTGAATATAATTATTAAATTTTATTATATTGCCAAGAAACTGAACCTTGTGGTGAAGTGAGATATGATGCAAAATAGTTACGTATGTTTGGTGCTGTGTGATCCTTATATCAGCGCGATTTGTAGAAACTGTCTGTAGTAGTCATTCATAAGCAGTGTCAACAAATCTGATACCATCTCTGCTACGTACGTAGCAAGCACTCTTAGCTATAATGTCACAAAAATCAAGATCAACATCCAGAGGCCTGTGAAAAATTCTCCACTTGTTGGCAAGTATTTCAAAAGTGCATTCGACCATACGTCGTGCTCGAGTGTGTCGATAGTTGTAAATCTTCTTTATAATCGTCAGCGACTTTCGTGAAAACGGTCGCAATATATTTCTTGACAATCCAAATGCTTCATCTGCTACTAGCAGGCAAAGGTTAGGTTAGCATGATGGCGGACGCGATTAGTAACGCGACAGTGAACTCAGAAACGAAACCTTGCAAAAGATGACAAAAGGTAGCTCAAAGTGGCATGAAATGCATTAAGTGTGGTATATTGTCACATATTGGATGCATCAAGTTATTGAAAAGTACCTAGACAACCATAACATATTGTGTTGTGATGAAATACAAAACACTATGGAGGACGAACCTGATAGATACTTTGATAGTTCTAGTGATGTGATGAACGATGACTCCAAAGTAATGGGAATGGAAATAAGGTATCTAAAAACTATTATCGAGAAAAATGAACTTTTGATCGCGAATCAACAATTGACCATAACCTCGCTACAAGAACAAATAAAATTATTGTATATTGTTAACAACAATCAACCTGCGCCATCTAATTTGCGAGAGACGAACGAAGTGAAACTCGACAGTGGAGATCTTTCCAGAAGTAACGTGTGCTCGAATCAAGATAATAAACAAACATATCAAGTGTCGGTAGCAGAAACAAAAACTACTTCGTTCTCTGACATAGTAAAAAATAATACCAAGAAAAGTGACCCGGTGAACGATCGCATAAAAACCACGGCACCCAAACAAGGGAATTCCCATGTGATAAAAAAATCAGACGTCGCAGCTGGTGTACTCGAGGAACAATACAAACTGAAAATGAATCAATACATCAATTTAACGAAAAACACTTCAACAATTACACAAAATGGCTCGACATCTACAGCCCAGGATAATAATTGGACGCCAGTTCTACCTAGAAAAAAATAGAACCAGAAATACGCAAGTGATCATTGGTGATAGTAAAAACAGTGAACTCGTTAAGGGTGTTCCTAAATTCATTGACTTACATGTTACCAGATCACACTGACACAACTGAAACGTCTCTTTCAAATCTGCTGAAAGAATCCTTTCCGGAAGTAAATTGTGAAATGATCCAATCCAGATATCCAACAATATATTCGTCTTTTAAAGTTAAACTATTAGCGGAAAATTTCAAGAAAGCTATGGATCCGACATTGTGGCCTCATGGAGCATGCATAAGCCGTTTTTTATACCACATGAGAAGAAAAACGGACGAAATATAACTTTTCATCCAGATCTCACTGTCCTCAATATAAGAAAAATTACGGACCAAAAAATTAACAATTTATTTGTAGAAATATGTGATTTTGATGTTAGTTTTATATGTTTGATTGAAATGGGAATTTCAGAATCCTCGGAAAACTCATTTCACCTCAAGAATTATGTAGTGAAGAGTAGTTATTGCCGGGAAAACAAGAAAATGGGAGGTGTTGCCATACTGGTGAAAAATAATATTAATGTAACTTCGATTGATCTGAAACAATACTGTATTGAACAGGACTTTGAAATATGTGGCATATCCTGTAAACTAGACATTGGCCACACTATAATCTCAATATTTTCCTTGAAAGAATTCATGATGTTTCAGATGCAGTTCCCAAACCAGGAATGAATATAATTTTATGTGGCGACATCAATGCCAACTGTTATGGTGAGCCAAGTAGACATTTTCTGAAGATATCTGATCTCTTAAAATCCTTCAATCTCGAACATAAGGTACAATGGCCCACTAGGGTTACTAATAGTAGTGCTGCGGCAATTGACCAGGTTTTTACAAATTTAGGTGGGGAGGCAGTTTGCTGTGTCGTGAAATATGTCTCAATACAGAATAGACCATCCAAGTATATGGAAAACAATATGGGAATCCCCCAAGGATCAGTTTTGGGCCCCATCCTCTTTATCATTTATATAAATGATATTGATAAGCTCCAAGTGCCAGCTTCCTTCACAATCTATGCAGACGATACCTCCCTCATCATTTCTGATCCTCTGGAAAACTCATTGAATGAAAAATGTGAAACTACCCTAAATGAAATAAATAACTGGTTTTCGGCTAACTTCCTCTTTCTCAACATCGAAAAAACGCAGTGCCTAAGATTTCACAACTCTCAGAAAACTTGTGAAAGAATCTCATTTGGATGCCCTGAAATTTCTACTCTTGCTACAAAGGCAAAATTCCTGGGACTGAATGTTGATACATACCTTAACTGGAAATCGCAATGTCAAGACCTCATTTCAAAACTCAACACAATTGCTTATCAATATAGAAATATTAGAGGAATTTTGGACCTGGATCAGTTGTTGCAGCTCTATTATGCGCAAGTTGAAAGTAGGCTTCGGTATGGTGTCACCTTCTGGGGATCATCAGACTCAGCACCAAATGTCTTCATTGCCCAAAAGCGTATTATTCGGTCAAGCGGACCTCATGTAAAAATGTGCCGTCAATTTTCATTTTAGAATTTCTCCGGAATGACACTAAGCATAGGTACAATATCCGAATTAAAGAGAATTTCATTGTACCATTTTCGAGAATAAGAATAACTCATAATGCTCCAAACTCCATGGCACCAAATATATTCAATTCAATCCCTAATAACATCAAAGAAAGCAATTCAATATATATTTTCAAAACGAGACTGAAGGAGTTTTTGATAGAGAATAGTTTCTATTCAGTAGAAGAGTTTTCAAATAATCAATTTTGAAGAAATTCAACATAGATTATTTATATATTTTATATTTACTCATATTTGTACTGTGTTCTTCCCGTAGGTACCAATTGTGTTTTTATTTTGTTACATGTAAATTTTGCTATATGTTGTTTTTAACTAGAGATAATTCAACTCATTTCTACAAGTTCTAACACTTATTCTGACTCTTTCCATACAGTTTGTACTGTCTTGAGGAAATAAACGATATTCTATTCGATTCTATTCTATTCTACTAAACAAAATGGCTTGGGTTTTCTGTTTGAATCATTTGGTAAAATTTTGTCATTTGGTATGTTCAACTGATTTTGCTGTAAGCGTTTGTTTTAATTTCGAAATATACTGGCATCTCCGGCTGCTCCATTTGCACCTACGTCAATATACACAAATTTATAGTCTGCATCAACCCACGCCATGAGAACGATAGAGAAATACTTTTTGTAATTGAAGCATTCTGAGCCACTACCAGCCGGCTGGATCAGTCGAATGTGTTTCCCGTCTATAGCCCCAATAACATTTGAAAAACCTGTTCGTTGATAAAATTGACTTGCAATGTTCACCCAATCATCTTCATATTTCTGTGGCATATAAAGAGGCTCCACATGTATCCAAATTCGTGTACACGTTGATTTTACTATTTCTCTTACTGTAGTAACACACAGTAGATAATCAAATGATAAAATATAAAAGCTTGCACCAGTCGCAAGATATCTGAAATAAAAAAGGATTAAATAGCATGAGTTTGAGTAGGAATTATTCAAATACAGTCTTGTTTTAATATCTATAGAATGGCTTTGTTTTATTCAGGTAAATTAATCCAAAATCGTTGGAAGAATATTCGGACATGTTTTGCGAGAGAGCTTCGGGAACAGAAGCAAACAAAGTCTGGCCAATTAGCGAAAAAATATCGCCGAAAGTACACATTTTTCGACAACCTACTGTTTCTCGTACCGTCAATGGAAACACGTGAAACATCGGGAAATGCACCTGGACTTGATGATGCCCACTGCGATGACGACATAGACAGTGACGACGACGTTAGTGAAGAAAAAACTACCCGAAAAAGGCCGAAAAAGGAGAAATCTACCACTGAAAAAACAAAATGCTATGAGGAAAAACATTTGAATATATTACACGAGAAGAAACAAGCTAACACACCGACACCGCTTGGAATAGGAAAGGAAACACATTTTGCCCTATCTCTGGTGCCGCGATCAAAAGCATTACCAGAAGACACCCAGTTAGATGTTCAAATAGAAATTTTATTAAATAAATCGAAATATGGCGTTTCGGAGACCGTGAGCGAATGAAAATAATTGAGTGCTAAACAACGGCGTAATAATGATTCGATTGCCTTTGAAGGAAAACTTTCTCGCATATGATTTCAAACGTATTCATAAAAATAATAAATTCATAAAATAAGGTATCCCCGTCTATGGCAGATCAAACAAAATTGTCGGCAAGGGTTCGGAATGAGTTTTTATATTCTGCAATTGATATTGGAAAGACTATACCCAAATTTGTACTCTTCGCCATTGCCACCTCCTACTTCTTCTTCAAACAGTAATAGTGAAAGTGTGACACTGCAATCATACTTGTCACATTACACTGATACTGATGACTGAAATTTATGATGTGTGTCACAAGTAAAGTTACTTAATTGTGCTAATGACCTTTAAGTGCCAAACTATCGAAAAATATGATTTGTAGACTGTATTCTTATTATAATTGTAGACATACCTCAGTGTGACAGCCAGTCTTTCCTCAGGTGAGACAGCAATTCTCATATTTGTATCCTGACGAGCGATACCAGGACGTAAGCGTTCATCGAAACTTGGGAAAACCTGCAGCAAAGGGAAGCAACTGCGATTTTGATGAAATTTTCACAGAATCTTCGGAACACTAATATAAACACCCAGTGAAAAGAATTTTTCCGCGGAAACACCTCTAACATACTTTTTTTTAGGAAAGTTTCTGAAAATCGATCACGGTAAGACCTAAGAATTTGATTGATATTGTACTTACGTAATTAGCAGAACAAATTTTGAATAGACTAAAACATCATTCTCATGTCCTAAAATCGATTTCCACAAGATATTTCACGATAGAAAGTTGTGCAAAATGCTCATTTTCATAATTAAATATTGGGTATTTTCAAGTCAATATGACGTGCAATAATTGAAATGTCAAATGACCAGTTAATTGTCACCATAACAAGCAACGTTGCCAAGTGAATAAATTTATTTAATTTATTAAGTTCGGGATGAAATTATTTAACAAATTCTGTCTGAAAAATTGGCGGCCCTTAAAAGGTCCATTTTTTGTATAAATGAGAAAGTTACTCCAACAGATCCATAGTTTCTTCCTCATCCGCAGTATAAATTTCATCGGAAATATCAGAATGTTTGGTAGCATCGTACAAAACACCTGCTAGCCTGAAGAATTTCTCTGTCCTATTAATGTTAAGTTCGTTACATTTTTTAAAGGACGTATACCTAGCTAAATTGCCCGGTATATGAGATTTGCCTCTATCGTTAGATAGATACTGTTTTAGCGTGTCTCCAAGAACTTTCAATAGAATTTGTATGAACACCCGTCTCCGGATATTTGAAATTAATAGAATGATTGACTGTTAGATGGTTATAACCCTCTTGGGAAAGACAGTCATAAGCCTTCCAACATTCAGAAAGGATCAATTTTTCAATGATCGGGAGAAGGCTGTTAGTGTTCCTCTTCTCAACAGCAACCATAAAAATTCAACCAGTTCCCCGCTCATATCCACCAAAAACCCATTGCCCCTCAACCATATGCCCCCTATTATACTTTCGTTTCCCAAATTTACTCTCGTCAATTTCTACAATTTTGCCTGGTCCACCTAATTTCTCGGGATTATTCAAAAAATGTTCCGACAAAAACTGGCCCAGTCAATAACTGTATGCCAAGCAGCAATTTCCAATTGATCTTTCATTGAAGTCAAAGTGGCATTTCCTACTCATAAATTGACGAAAGCCAAAATTTGGAAAATAGTTAATTTAGATTTGGAAAAAAAGTGCCATTGCGAAAAGATGTTGAGAAGGAACACCGTTTCCGATTTTGTTTCCTGACTGAACTGTAATTGAAGCAAACCCATTTTCAACCATCAACTCTGTAAAAAAGAAAACTAATTATAGTTTCATATTGAACTGCATGATTTTTTATCAAATGTAGATAACTCAAAATGCAAGTAGCTCGATGGAGATGGTTCCTGCGACGGCACTTGCGCGCCATCGCAGTGCCTGATTGAAAACATCACTCTCGCCGGGATCCACCCCAAACATAGATCAATTACACCTAGATCAATCAAACGTAGATAACTCAAAATGCAAGAAGCTCGATGGAGATGGTTCCTGTGACGGCGCTTGCCTGATTAAAAACATCACTCTCGCCGGGATCCACCCCAAACGTAGATCAATTAATCGTAAATAATTCACAATGCAAGTAACGCACCAAAGTGAAATTGGAAAAATTATTAATTTATAATTTTCTCACCTAGACGGTTCATCAATCAGAGAAAGGTGACCTTTACATATAGGACAGAGGTAATTCTCTTCTTCAGGGATTAATTTCCATTGTCTTAAATGAATAAGCAGTGATTCTTTATCTCGACAAATGTAAATTTTTATAACATTCATAATGCAAAAAATTTTAACTATTCATCAAAAGAAACACAAAAACAAAATCACATTTGTTTCAAACATTTATTACTAGGATACGTCAAAGCCTACTATGTTTTGGAAATTAAATTGAATTGAGACCCACTTGAATAATTCGATCTGGACTGTTATGAGCATGATAATGGATGATATATTATTGTATATATGTCATTTGAGATGGGGAGACAGACAGAATTTGGAAAGTCAAGTATTCGAAAATTCAATGTGATCAATTGGCCACTTATAATACTGGTTTACCACTGAAAACAGAAATGCAACTTGGCAACGTTGTTTTCTTGTGACATGACAGATCTCATTTGACATAGCAATTATTATAGTATATTGTTTTGAGTCGAGAAAGTACAAATATTAAAAAATGAAAATATCTTATTCCAAAGCATCTCATCATGAAATTTCTTGTGAAATTCGATTCAAGGACATGTTAATTATGTTTTAGTGTATTAAACATTCTCTCAAATCATAACGTGAGTACAATATCAATCAAATTCTTAGGTCTTACCGTTATCGATTTTCAGAAACTTTCCTAAAAAAAAGTATGTTAGAGGTGTTTCCACGGAAAAATTCTTATCACTGGGTGTTTATATAAGTGTTACGAAGCTTCTGTGAAAATTTCATCAAAATCGGAGTTGCTTCCCTTTGCTGCAGGTTTACCGACACTTGTTATACTCATTCTGAAGTAGCGAAAAACTTTTTTTGGAAATGCTCTCAATTTCAAAAACATTGCATGAAATTTGTCCAATGTCAGTCTATCACTCCATAATGGGTGCACCCAATATTGCCTTTTTCGCTGTCGTCTTCGGTTTTTAAGAACAAGCGCACATACCACAACCGAGACCACAATAACCGTATCTTCGAAATCCATGTTGTTGAATGCAGGACATTGTAAAGGAAAAGTTGCGTCGCTGTCGCTTTCGTGTGCACATCGTTCCAAGTCTGGGCCAGGAGACAGCGACAAAGACAAAATAGTTGCCGGGCAACTAAGTTGCTCGTACGCGCTAGCCCTAAACAGGTATTTAGTGTTAGCGCGCACGAGTAACTTTTGTCTCTGCAACTATTTTGTCTCCTGGCACAGACTTGGAACGATGTGCACACGACAGCGACAGCAACGCAACTTTTTTTTTCAATGTCCAGCATTCAACAACATGGATTTCGAAGATACGGTTGTGGTTTGTGCGCTTGTTTTTAAAAACCGAAGACGACAGCGAAAAAGGCAATATTAACTACCGCTATAAGAAATATTTTCATTCTTTCGGTGAAAAAGCATTTTTGATTTGTATGGTGAACAATAGTTGGTTATTTCGCCAAAGAAAAAGAATTAACGTCTCTTTTCGAATAACAAGACAAGCAGAGTTAGCGATCTGCAAATCATCTGTTTTTTCTTTCACCGATAGTTGACCCCAAACCTGGAATAACTGCTGGCAAACTTCTTCCCAAGCATTTGATTTGGCAATAATATTCGAATATCCCTTTAAATTTTTATTATATAACAATGGTCTTCCTTCCACTTCTTCTATCAGTTTACTGTTATCTATATCATCTTCTGTAACGGGCATTTTTTCTTGTATTCCAGTTTGGATAGCGCACGTAAATAAATTACGTTGGGTTGCGTCGTTAGCGGCCTGCCGGCAACTTTTTAGTCGCCGTGTGCGCATTTCGATGGTCCCAATTAAGAAAGTCGTATCTACAAAATGACCACTTTTCAGTAGAGCAGTTTAAAGTTTCTTTTTGCGCGCAATCTTGTACGGACGTGCGATCACTGTCGACAATTTTAACATTGAAAAATGTGTCAAAACAAAGAATTTTAATGAAATTTTGTAGAACTCATTCTTGCGAATACATTTATGTAAAAAAGTGAAAATCGACAAAATGAAACTATCGACTTTCTTAATTGGGACCATCGATTTGCAACCCCACGGACAAAAAAGTCTCACATTCGTCGCGTCGCTACGTGAGCACACTCTCATATAAATTGGTAGACTTGATGTAAGAGACAAAATA
Source organism: Plagiodera versicolora (assembly GCA_037013635.1). Lineage (NCBI taxonomy): Eukaryota > Metazoa > Arthropoda > Insecta > Coleoptera > Chrysomelidae > Plagiodera > Plagiodera versicolora. The sequence goes on from CM072982.1 coordinate 12,655,549, forward strand.
GTTGCAGAGACAAAAGTTGCTCGTGCGCGCTAGCCCTTAGTGAGATAGCTCAAAATGTATGTATAACTACTTTCTAATGCAATAATTTCTCAATTAGTTGTTAAACAGAACTTTAATAAACCGTAGTTTACACATTTTTTTTCATGCTGTACCTTATGAATAAATGTTCTTTTAAACATCAATGGGAGTACTAATTAGACTTACTTACGTCGGGGTAGCCACTGTACATACCACGATCGTATACAATAGGTCTTGCAACTCATATGGTGGGGGGTGACCCAAAGATTGAGGAAATTTTTGTGGTTCTCATGTTTCGTCACCTGCAGCGCTGTCCTCAATTGTCACTATGTCAGCCAATCACAAATCAGATCCGATCATCTTTTTGAAAGTAAAAATGATTTTAATTTATTCGAGAGAATTTTGCAAGGTATAATATTTCTGTCATTGATTTTATTTACCATTCAAGTCCTAACCGTTTGTTTTGTTGTCAAAGATTAGTCACGTGATTATACCCCTATGTTCTCCTAGCGGATAATTATGGCAACTTTTTCTTCAAAAATGGTGCCACCCCCACCACTCAAAAATGCCGTAGTCTCCAGACCTAGTGTATGACCGTGGTACATACGTAGTTCAGAGAAAGGTTTATTTTGGATGATGATGAAAATAGTTTATTAGACTATGCATAATTGTAAATAAATATATTTTTGCTCTAAAATCAACAGCAGTTCAATTTATTCAACAATATCACGTAAACACAATTATGAGAAATAAGTTAAATAAATAATATTGAAAATGCAATGAAATGCAGAGAGTTTCCTTTAAAACGAGAGTACTTGTGTAACGGACGGTTGACGTGATTAACTTCAAGAAATTAAACAACATTTTTTCCTCTCCATTTAATTTGTGTAAGATACTGCAGGATATAACTTTTCAGCTTGAAAGAATGTTATTATTATGTAATGCTCTCCTCATGGTATATTTGTTCAGTGCAGACATTTTGGACAATTCATCGGAATATGATCTGCTGCCAGTTCTATATCTCTATTATTTGATTATCATTAATATTTACAACATCTGCCCATAGTGAGGTGACAATTTTTTATATATCGTTTTCTATGTATCGATTGTTTAAAAATCATCTCATTCAATTAATAGACTATGTTGATATTTCCGAATAATTGGCATTTTCATAGTTGAAGAATATCAAAGCGAACGAATATTCTGAACAAGCAAAAATAACGTGAGCTTCGATGTAAAAAATTCCTTATAATACATTTACAAAACAATGGGGATTGAAACGAATGTAAAGTATAAAAATCAAAACCTCTGCTGGAAATTTTGTTGTTGTGATCCGCTGTTGTACATTGTCATTTGTTGCTGGTGGAACTCTTGTTGGGAAATCGGAATCTACGATAAGAATTAGTCAGAAAAATTTCAAGACATACAGCAATTTTTTAGTAACCTGTCCAGGATGACCTTGAGGTCCGCTCATCCTAACCCTTTTGGCAGGGTTATGACCATCCTGTTGACTGGATTGCTGTTGTTGTTGCTGCTGCTGTTGTTGCTGCTGTTGTTGTTGCTGCTGCTGCTGTTGTTGTTGTTGTTGCTGTTGTTGCTGCTGTTGTTGGGGCTGTTGGTTCTGCCTCTTATTGTCAGACTTCTCGTCTTGGTCATCGTCAGTTAAAAATTCTCTTTTTGGATAAGGAATCGGGCATCCTATAATAGTTACATCAAAATATGTTTCGAAACAATAAAATGAATAAACGATCAAATGAGATAATACAACTTTTTTCCTAAATCCAAGAAATCTGGGCAACCTAAATATTCTCACAAGGAATAATAGTTCTAGGTTCATTATTCTTCAATTTTTATTCTCCAAATTCTTTTGAAGTGGGTACTTTTGATCAGTGAGTAATTTGAACACATTGAGCACATGTAATATAATAGATAGATCTTCATTGAAATAGGAAATTCTAATATACACATTCGCTAGAAACATTCTTAAGTAAGTTAAGAACATTGAATTTTTGAATCCTTGTTTCGTAGTTATGATTTCATGAGAATTTATCAAATAATTACTTAGCATTGAGAAACACAGGAAGAGAAATGTTTATATAGGGTTTCTCGGCAACTATACCGAAGATACGAGAAAGCCGAGGTCGCATCCTCGACCATTTTTGAGTTCAGGAAAAATCAACTTTGCTTTGAATAGTTGTTAGAGAAGTTAGGAGAAAATAAATTATACATTTTTGAGATACTTTTTTCCCTTAAATCTAGAGACGAAGAGAAAATTCGAAGAAAATTGCTATATTTCGAGTTATGACCCGAAGCTGTATTTTTTAAATGGAAATGATAGTTGGCTATGGATTGATTTTTTTCACAAATTATATCGCCTTTGATGTGCGATT